>CM028133.1:151630000-153059166 GCA_016271365.2 Neoceratodus forsteri
GGAAGCAGGGAGGGTGGGAAGGAGAGCAAAGGTAGAGACTGAGGAAGGATTAGCACAGACAGTAAACAAGGGGAACAAGACATTCTACAGGTACATCAGCAAAAGAAGGAAAATGAGGGTGGAATTGTTACGCTCAAAAGGGAGGAAGGGGAGTGTAAGGAGGGAGACATGGACAAAGCAGAAATACTGAATAAAAACTTCTCTTTCGTATTCACAGAAGAGGGGGAGGGACAGGGCCCAAAGCTAAGCAACAGATGCCAAAGGGCGGAGGTGGATGGTATTCCATTCACAGGAGAGAGTCCTACATGAGCACAATAAATTGAAGGTGGACAAAGCAATGGGACCATACGGCATACACCCAAGTATATTAAGGGAGCTGCATAGGGCTAGTAGAACCTTTAGCAGCCTTGTTCACTGAGTCACTCAACACAGGGGTTGTGCCAGAGGATTGGAGAAGGACACATGTGGTCCCTCTACACAAATTCGACATCAAGGAGGAGTCGGGGAACTATAGGCCAGTCAGCCTCACCTCAGTATTGGGGAAGATCATGGAAGCACTGCTTAAAGACAGGATAGTGGGACATCTTGAAGCTGTTGGTGCCTAGGACCCTAGACAGCATGGATTCACAGTGGATAGGTTGTGTCAGACTAATCTGATAGACTTCTTTGACTGGGTGACCAAGGAAGTAAATCGGAGGGAGGGGATGTTGCCTACCTTGATTTCAGCAAAGCCTTCAACACCGCCCCACACAAGAGGCTGATAAACAAGATGGGTAGTCTGGGCCTCAGAGACAAGGTGGCAAACTGAGTTAGAAACTGGTTAATGGACAGGAGGCAGAAGGTGTTGGTAAATGGAATACTAGCTGGGGAGAGGGGGGGGTGACCAGCAAGGTACAGCAGGGATCAGTCCTTGGTCCAGTCCTGTTCAATGTTTTCATGGGCCTAGTGGTCCTTACCTGCTGACAATTTCTATGTTTCTTAACTCCTAGTTACAGACTGTTCTGATATGTATAGATCATGTTCTATCATGTTGGAGCTATTTTCAGAAGTTGAACTTATCTGCAGCATTCTAGCTTGGTACATTGGATAACAAACATTAGGTTACATTCAGTCTGGAAATTGTGTGCCAGCACAGCTATATCTCAGCTTTGCATACCTAAGTCATAGTTTTGGGCTTAGCTATGTCCTAGCTTTGAAAACTGTACGTAGGGACAATTTGGCTTAAGTCCAGAGTTGTACAACAGAAAACTACATCCAGACACAGGATTTGAAAATCCCTCTGCCCCCAGTTTTTAAACAGGGTTTGTAACAAAGTTACTGGCTCCTATCAGTATCTCACAGGGACATTTAAAAGGTTTTTAACATTTGTGCAACATGTCAAAAACCTGCATAATGAAATTAAAGCATGAGCTGGAGCCCAGAGAAGAACAACGTGAGGAGTAAACAGAGAAGTTAAGCTTATAACTGATAATGTTGCTCGTCCCAGTAATTGATTATGGAAGTGATATTTATAAACTCGCATCTAAAGCCACTCTTCATAAATTGAATATATCATTTAACAAAATTGCTGGGTTTGTTTTATCTTCTGCACTAGATGCCAATTTGTGTGTCATGCTGAAACAGTTAAGTTAGATACCCCTCTAGGTAAGCAGAAAGAAATGGTGGGTATCTAGAATATGTATGTTTTGAGCCAGAAACAACAAAATACATTATCAAAACAATTGATATCTAATCAGAGTACATCACAATTTGTATGGCTGTGGGTGGAGCCTACAGCCATCTTGTTATATGTAGCTTGAAAATGGAGTATAGTGGAACGCATTTTTTTGACTTTTCAATGTATCCTTCCACATCTGCAACTCACTATGGCAACTAAAATAAAATAATCCCTTCTTTCTGTTTAGAATGTTGGAGACATAACTCCAAGCTGCTTATCAAATGGCCATTCCAAAACTGAAATAGCTTGTCAAATATTGGTTGCCTATTAAACTGGAGATTTTTCCCCCTTCAGAATGCAAAAACCTGCACATTTAAATGTCTAGCATTTAAACATTTTTGCTGTTAACTTCAGTTGGGCATGAATGTCTTTCAAGAAAAATTCATACCTCAGAAATGTTACCCATTTTCCAGCAAATTTATAAAGATTTACACTGTTTTTCACATTTCAAGATCTATCTGATAAAATTCCAGGTCTTCAGTGAACTACCCAGACTAAATATATAAATTTGTTTTTGATAGCAAAGGATGGGCCAGCTTTCCAAACATAACAGATACGAGCTACTGAGATCTCTTATAGTAAGTGTGTGTGTGTGTGTGTGTGTGTGTGTGTGTGTGTGTGTGTGTGTGTGTGTGTGGGGGAGGGGTGGAGAAACAGTCAAACTCCTGGCAAGGGAGAACTCATCTAATGAATTAACTGCTGACAAACCATGAGTGAGAAATTCATCTGTATAATTATCTAATTCCTTATGTTCCCATATAGAGTTATAAAAGTTAATCAAAACAACTGAGAAAAAAATGTGTAAGGGACAACAGCTGAGTTTTGCTTGTGTTTTGGACCTCCAACTCTAGGCTGTGGAACATAAATGTATTGATTGTGGTTGGAATGAGTAATCTAAACAGTAAGAAGGTCTGAACAGTAATATTTTAATTTACAGTATTAGTAATTGAATCATGCATAATTTTAATAAAGGTAAATACATTTGAGGTCTAATAATAATGTAGCCAGGGTATGTGTTTACTTGCTTTGATCTCTTATAACACGTAGTAGTAGTAAATATTTTATTCTGAAAATTCAGAAAAGGATAGCCCAATTGAGCCAAGGCTCATTTTCAATGAGGTCCCAATGCATAAAATAAACAGTTACGGAAAATATGTACATAAATACAAACATAGCAAATACAATATACAACTTGTATCAAAAGACATAATACTATACATGGACAGACACATAGATGTTTTTCAATTAATTACAACACACTTTAGGCATGTCAACACTTTTTACAAGCCAAAATCTTATTTGATGCCAAGATGGGGGAGATATTGGCTTGATATATAATGTGCAGTTTTTGAGAATGAAAGAGATCATGCCATTTATTAGGAGGAAACCTATTGTTTAGATACATAGATACATAGATACCGTCAGCAGATAAGGACCTATGGCCTACCCAGTCTGCCAATTTGAGCTTGTATGTTCCCTCGAGTTAGATATACTAGGGTAGGAAGTAGTCAGGGGCTTGTAGTTCTTTGAAGTCCTGAGGACTGCATGTTCCTGGGTCTGGCTTGATATCTAAACTCTAACGGTGATTGAATTGTTTTGCTGAATATAGCACTGTAGGTGTTTTTAGAATCACAACTAGCGCTTAGTGAAGAAAGCAGGTACTCTGCTGCTTCTTTTAAATTTAATTAGTGTTGAAACCGAGTGAGGTTTCATCAGTGTTTCACCCGATGCACTTCCAGGTGCAAGGCACTTAAGGGCAAACTTCGTGAGCGGAGCGATCAAGTGCAAAGACGCACGCAAAGACATGCGATGCACATCTTGCACATGTCTGCAGTGTCAGCAGTGGAAGCAGGGGTTAAGGAGACAAGGAAGTTTCAAAGGATTTAACCAGATTAACTTAGGCAGTAAAACTCAGGTACATCGCATGGAGTTTAAAATTATTACTCCTGAGGGAGATAGAGCATCTAAATGCCAAAGATGTGGCATGTTTACACTACTGGAAAAAGAAAGCCCTGTTCTAGGCCCTATTTGTAATAACCGTGTTCACATAGCCACCTTACAAAGAGAGTTAGCTGAGTTACATCTAAAAATGAATGATGTTATAAGCAACCAAAAAACTATTCAGCTACTGATGAAAAATATTATTGATCCAGCCTCCACTGTCCAGCATGGAGAGCATGCTGAGATGATTTATGGGAACAACATGCAGATTAATCAACCACCTGTATCAAATGAGCCTGTAGCACAAAGTACTATAGGAGATGGGTGTGTTAAGAGAAAGGAGATAGAAGTAGAATGGACTGATGATGATAGCTTTGAATGGTCAGCAGTTACTGGAAATAAATCAAAAAGAGGTAGAAAAGAAATGGATTTTTCTTTACCACTTAGGAATCAATATTCTACGTTAAGCGACTGGGAAGATAGTATAAGTATGGAAGATGTCTCAGGCAAGATTGATGAAGTAGTCCCTGTGAATTGTGTCAAAAACAACCCAGCTGTTAACCCCAAAACAAGTGATAAAAGCACAAAGCAAATATCATTTACCCATAGTCACACAGCCCCCGAGTCCCTGGATAAACAAAATCATAACCCAGGCTGCCCTTCTGATAATGGAATTGTTTCAACTGACAACCCACAATAAGAGTCCCTAGAAAATGAGATATTGCAACAAGTGTTTGTGCTTGGTGATTCCATGATTAAACAGATTGATAGGCACATATGTAACCCTGATAAATATAATAGAACATTGAGCAGCTCTAAAGGAGCCACTATATCAGATATTACATTAATGGCCACAGATATTCTGAAGAATGGTGGGAATAAACCAATTGTTATTATACATGCTGGTACAAATAATATTAATAAAAATAAAATAGAAGACATCAAGAAAGACTTTATTATATTAAGTGATATTTTGAAAGCCAGAAATTGTGATATCTCCTTTTCTGAGATTCTGCCGATCCCATGAGCAACAAATGATATGATTTACAAAATTAAGATAATCAACAATTGGTTGAGACAATGGTGTCTTAACAATGATTATAACTGTATTACTCATTGGGAGGAGTTTGATAACAGACAACATTTATTTGCATGGGATGGTCTAGTCCTAAATAAAAGAGGAAGTAACCTACTGGCCAAGAAGTTTTTGACAACCATTTCTAAGTCTTTAAACTGAATAAGTGTGGGGAGGGGGGAGGGAAAAATATGTGATAAAGTAAAAGGGACTGAGGGTTGTAATATCTTCTTTACAAATGCAAGAAGCTTAAATTTGTTAAAAAAAATTGGAATTGGAGGTATTATTGAATCTATATAAATTACATGTAGTGGCAATCACTGAAACCTGGTGGGACCAGGATTCTGAGGGTATTATGAATATACCAGGTTATAGGCTATATAAAAAGAATAGGGGTGGAAATATGAAAGGCAGTGGTGTTTGTATATATGTGCATGAGTCATTTCAATCTGTCATCATTGAACCATTAATGGATTGTGATATTAATTTAGATCCAGTTTGGGTTAAAATCTCACCCTTAGGCAGATCACCTATAATTACAGGAAATTGTTATAGACCACCTGTGGCAAATAATGAATGCAACCAACCTCTTAATGAGGAAATACAATGACAACATTGGGAGATGTGTTATTGATGGGAGATTATAACTATCCTGGAATTAACTGGTCAGACCATATTGGTTCTGAAGTCAAAGAATGAGAATTTGTTGATCTTTGTATCAATAATGGATTAAATCAAATTATTGATTCTCCAACAAGGGATGGGAATATATTAGATCTATTATTGACTAATATAGAGGAAGAGACAGAAAATTTGACTATAGGACCAGCATTGGGTAACAGTGACCATTATACTATTAGATATCATTTAAACATAGGACATCGTTACCTAGGATCCAAAAGTATAGTGAAGACTATTGTAAAGCTGATTTTGTAAAAATTAATTCCATGACTTTGGATTTAGATTGGGAGATGATTTTAGGCTCAAAATCCAAATCAATAGAAAATGCTTGGACTGAATTTAAAGAAAATACTATGAGAGATAGAAGACCTTTATGTTCCTACTAGGGCTAAATATAATACAAAGGGTAAAATCCCTGTTTGGATGAATGAAAAGATTAAGAAACTAATTAAGCACAAACAGAGATTATTTTATAAATGTAAATTAAATTCCTCCAAAGAAAGATGGGAAAGATATCTGGGTGCACAGAAATTATTAAAAAAATCAATTAGAATGAGGAAAGTACAGCTGGAGCTGTCTATAGCAACTACTAATAACAAGAAGTTATTATATTCCTACATGAACACCAATTGTCGGAATAGGGTCAAAACCTTGGGATCCATTAGAGAAAATCAACATGTAATAACTGATGATAAATTAGTTGCTAATAAATTCAATTCTTATTTCTGCTCAGTATTTTCTAGACCAATCAAGAAAATTATACCAGAACTTGTTAAATCTAGGGATATATATTTCCAAGAGGAAGAGATTATTAACCTCATAGAACAGCTTAATATCAACTCTAGTCCAGGACCTGATGGCATTAACACCATCTTATTAAAAAAGGCGGGAAGTACATTGGCATATCCTTTGTCTTTACTTTTTAATAAGTCTATAAGTGAAGGTCATATACCTGATGATTGGAGAGGTGCTTTAGTTGTACCTATACATAAATCAGGTGATGGGGTAGAATGGACAATTATAGGCCAATTAGTCTTATTTCTCACTGTTGTAAATTACTAGAGTGGCTTATTAAAATAGGCTAGAACAACATCTAGAAAAAACAGGTCAAACTGATGTTAAACAACATGGATTTATCAAGGGAAGATCCTGTACTACAAATCTGATCACATTCTATGATAACGTCAGTAAAAAACTGGATTAAGGGAATCCTTGTGATATAATCCTACTGGATTTTTCCAAAGCCTTCGACGGACTAGTTCATGATAAATTCATTGCCAAACTTATTTCCTTAAAATTCAATAGTTTCTTGATTAAATGGATATATAATTAGTTGTTTAACAGGAGTCAGAGCGTACGTGTTAATGAAGCGCTTTCTGAGGAGGGGGAGGTGGGTAGTGGGGTGCCACAGGGTTCAGTGCTTGGATCTTTATTATTTAATATCTATGTCCAAGATATGAATAGCAATATTCATTCTCATAAAAGTAAATTTGCAGATGACACTAAGCTGTGTGGTGAAGTCAGCACTATTCATAAACATTTTCAGTAAATTTCAGATTTGGCCAAGATTGAAAAATAGGCATATGAAAATTATATGAAATTTAAAACAGACAAGTGTGTAGTTCTACATGTTGGCAAAAACAATCTTAGATATACCTATATCCTCAACCAAATTATAATTAAAACAGCTTCATGTGTCAGAGATTTGGGAATAATAGTTAATGAAACTCTT
Organism: Neoceratodus forsteri; assembly: GCA_016271365.2. Taxonomy (NCBI): domain Eukaryota; kingdom Metazoa; phylum Chordata; order Ceratodontiformes; family Ceratodontidae; genus Neoceratodus; species Neoceratodus forsteri. The sequence continues at coordinate 151,637,147 of CM028133.1, forward strand.
TCAGCAGATAGCCAGTGTAAAAAACTAACAAGATCTGCTCATTCCTTGCTAACCAAAATAAGACAAACCTTTGTAGGAAGATCTGAGCACCTCATTGTACCCCTTTATAAAACCTATGTACGATCCATTATGGACTATAGATCACAGTTTTGGTCTCCATATTTAAAAAAGGACATCGGGTTGTTGGAGGGGGTCCAAAGAAAAATGACTTGATTTATTCCTAGATTGAAATCAAAACAATACTATGATAGATTGAAAAAGATTGGATTACACACACTTGAGGCACGCAGACAAAGAGGGGATCTTCTTTTACTGTATAAATTAATCCATAGTGATTTTGGTCTACAAGAGTTTAATATACAATATAGTAATACAAGGAGGAGTCTACATTCTCATGACCAGAAAATATTGGTCAAGAAAAGTAAAACCTTTAAAAGGGATCAATATTTTACAATTAGAACAGCTTTGGCATGGAACAAACTTTCTCAGGATGGAATAAATAGACCCTCTCTAGAATCTTTTAAAAGCTATTTTGATTATACATATTACAACTGCAATATATTGGTGTAATTGTCCCACATATTTAGGAGGCATGTTGAATGGGTCTATTTGGCTCCCACATGTCACTAAAATCCTAGTAATCCTAGTTTATCTATATTATAATTTTTATATTTTTTGGGAAGTTTCATGTAGGCTTGATATTATTCCTGAAATGTCAGAGTTCTTCTTGGGGGACTTGCATGATACTGGTATATAACTATACCATTTATAAAATTCATGATCAAACAACTGGGAACAGAAGACTGTTTTTTTGTCATTTTATAATATGAGGTACTGAGTGTGTATTTACTGAGTTGCTGGATAAGGGCCTTGAAGAAAATAATAACATTTACTTAACTCATTCAAGATTTCATCAGGTGGACAGAAAAAAAGTCTATGAGAATTTGTCTGAAAACTAACAACTATAAGATGCAAAAATAGCATTTGTGTATATCTAGCTATCTATCTATATGTGTGGGTGTATATATCGGGAAATGTCTATATTTGCAATAAATTTGTTTACAGTTAATACTGCAACCGACTCCATTGGCTGGTTTAAGAACTACATTGAAGAACAGTCCCAAACAGTAAGAATCACTGATACACTCTCGGACCCTATACCGGTCCACTCGGGAGTGCCCCAGGGCTCCATTCTGGGACCCCTCCTCTTCAGCCTATTCTTAAACTCACTACCAGATAGCTGCCCAGAACAAATAATTCTCTACACTGATGATGCTGTGATCCTCACCACGGACCCAGATCCAATCCAATTATAAAATAAACTTCAGTGGGCCTTCTCCTCCATCGAATCCTGGTTCCGAAATCATAAACTGCTTCTCAATCAGAAAAAAAAAAGTCTATGGTCTTCTGCAGCCCCCACAACAAAGACTAACAACTCCACCTCTCCATTGCAACCAAACAAGGAGCCATCCTAGAGCAAGCACAATCGTTCAAGTACCTTGGCATCACCCTTGATCCCCACCTCTCATACACTGTCCATATCAGCAATGTTGCAAAGTCTGCCAATGCAAGGTTAGGCATATTATTCCGGCTCAGGAAACACCTAACCCCAGAAGCACTATCAGTGGCCGTCCAAAGCTCCATCGTCAGCATCATAGACTACGGTCTTATCCTACGTGGGGCTGCAACTGCCACTGCTCTCAAACATATCACGACCTTCCTGAATAAGGCCTGTCATCTCATCAGTGGCTCACATCACTGTACCTACACATGTGACCTTTATTCCCAATCTGCATGGCTTCAACTGGACAAATGCATAAAATACCAAACCTGCATCACGGTCAAGAAAATTATAATGGGGCTTGCCCCATCTGGTGTCTGTGCCCTCCTTAAGCCTAGACATAGGGACGTCACTACAAGGAGATCCAATTTCCATCTGCTACATATCCCACGTTGTCGCACAACCCAAGGACAAAGATCATTCACCTATCGGGCATCCAACTGGCTCAACTATCTTGGCAGTGACATAGCGACCGCTCCAACACTCAGGCTCTTCAAGTCCAAGCTGCGCCTCTCACTGCTTGTATCCTGCGATTGCCCATCTTAACATTTCCACCATTCCAGCTGCACATGCCCCAGCACCCAGCACTTACAATCAGTCTTTGCACCCCTAGCACCTTACCTGTCATATTGCCTCGATAAGGCACCCTGGCTGCACTGTCTCCCACCCTTGCCCACCTCCCCCCGTATCTACACTCCTGCCCCACCCCAACCACATCTCCTCCCCCCTTACCCTGCACCTCCTTCCCCTTGATCTCCTACCCTCACTTCCCACCCCCACCCTCCTTCCTTGTCTTGCTCATAGCTCAGGTCTTTGTACTGGTTATTACATGTCTGTAAGTCAATTATTATATGTTTGTAACTAAAAATGATGACTGTTGCACACACTGACGTGGAACCTTTGTAAAAGAGCCTCGGTTCAAAGGTATTGTAATCCTAGACTGAAATAAATAAATAAAAACTAGTATCTTTGGAAAGACTGTCTGACTTGTGATTACTAATTTTGAGTATAGTTCATGAAATAATGAGTGTGATATTTGTTATTTCGTGTAGTCCCCCATTGTGCCGTATGCATACCATGTAAATCCAAATAATTCCAAGGCCATCTTGACATATAATACAGAGCTCTTTGCCTAATAAAAGGCTGCTGATATAATAAATAAAGAACAAAGTCATAAATAAGGAACCAGTGGCTTATGGAAAAATCTAAAGGGATTTGATTCTGCCACTATGGGGAAACACAGGAAAAATGAGGGCTTCTTTCAGGGAAATGAATATTTGGATCTGGGAACACTGAATATTTCTTATCTTATAGTTTGTATCCTAGATGGGGCAGGGTAATTGCTACATCTCATTGTCATAGGGGTCTTCATTTATACTTTTTTGTACTATATTTACTCAGACTGTGCCAGATTAGATGCAATATCTTGTTTTCAGTGGGGTCATGATTTTACCATTTTTATAATGTATTTATTCAGGGTACCTAGTCCAGAGCCCCTGTATTCAAAAGACATGCGCAGCATGTCCAGGCAGAAAAGGGAGATGTGCCGTGCAACTCCAACAATGCACAGTAGTGCGATATTCAAACATGCAGGATGCACCTGCCACAAGGGAATGGGTGAGGGTCCACACAAATGGTATGCTGTGCAAGTCAAGGAGGTATTACCATGCATACATCGTGTTGTGGCATATTCGGTGAGAATGAGCCCCTCACAGTCCAGAACACCATGGCCCACAGTTAGGCTACAAATAGCTGGCCTAACCCAGCCAGCCACCCACAGGCAGGCAGCGGATGTGCACCCAGGTGCACAGCAGCCTAGCAGTCCTGGTGGACTAGAGGTATCCTCTTTCCATCCCCAATCTATCCAACTCCATCCCTGAAGAGCTCCATAGTGTAGGGCCCCCTAGACCCGATCACACCAGAGGAAACCATGGTCCATATCCATAACATAGAGGACCCACACCCACCACCCCTGTATGCAGACACCCTCACTCCCCCCATACCCAACCTGTTGCAAAGACTGGCACTGCCCTCCACACCCTGCCATGGCCAGCTGATAACTGCACTGAACCTGGGCTAGGGACCTGCACTCTGGCATGACCCAACTGGCTGTACTGTGCATTAGGGCACAACGCAAGCTGTGGACGCATCAGCTTGTGCAGCCATGTGTACATCCTGGCAAACCATAAGAGGGAATTTACATACCTCAAATGCATGCCTTGCCAATGATGTATCTTCTTGCTGTCATACACTGCTAAAAGTCCACACTCTCCACCCATTCCCCTGTGTAACATACCACCCTCTGGACTGCGGAGGTATCCCGATTGCCATGGGGTGCAGTATCCTGCAATACCATTTGCAGTGTGTGCTTCAGGCTATTGATAGTTCATCCGCAGTTCCCCAATTGTACAAACAAATGGGAGGTCAGCTGTAACATGCCTATTTTGAGACCTGTGTGAGTGGGTATAGCATCGGCCATCACCCACACTGATCAGTGCTATGGCATCGGGATGATGGATATGCATGCGAGTGCCTGAGGTGCATGGCCACTGGACATTATCACTCGCACACAGCTCATGCCTAAGTATAACACATTCCAGCATCCTACTGCGAATGCTCTGCCATCCGCCAATACAGTGGTGCAATCCCATCACAAGGCCAGTCATCACAATGGGATGGGCTAGGGGAGTAGGGAAGGTGGTGTCTGTGCACTGTTGAGGGGATGTGGGGGGCCACTACACTATGGACATGGACTGTAGGCGTGTTCAGGTGCAATCAGGGATGTCATTGAGGCCTACAGTATGGAAATGATAGAGTCTGGACTCTGGTATGATCAGGGCCGGTGGAACAGGTGGGGAGTGCCACTTTACCACCAGAGACTTCAGGGCCTGTCTCATATGGGAGTGATCAGGGTCAGGGCTTGGAGGCCAGAGCTACTCCGATGCAGTCATCCCTGTGCCAACATGCAAATGGGCTGGTAATGAGCATGCATAAGGCCCCTTGGCACCCTGCATGCTCAGTTAGCTCATTAGCATTCTTGGGTTGAATATCGCCCATGGGGCTGTGATGCATACCAGTATGTTTATTTATTTATTTATTCAAGTCTAGGATTACAAAGTACCTCTGAGCTGAGGCTCTTTTACAAAGGTTCCACATCAGGGTGCACAGTCTTGGAGTTACAATATCAGCATAGAGCAATCACTAACAAGGGAGGTTTTGACATGTTATTACAAAGGTTTCTTACATGGGAACAAATGACAAGAGGGTACATAGAGGTCAAGAGAGGCGTGGAAGAAGGAAACATTGAAAGCTGGAGGAACATGAGAGGAGGGGTGAAGAGAGGGGGGAGGTGAGATGGGGGCCAGTATGTCACAGCCAGAGGCAGCTTTGTCAAGAGGAGGCTAGGATCACAGCATAAGTTGGGCAGAGGAGGCGCAAGTGCTGGGAGGTGGGGTAATGGGCAGTAAGTTTGAGGAAGGGATTGGTCAACAGCAGTCACAGGAGTTTGAGGCCAGAAGAGCTTGCCGGAGTTTGGTTTTGAAGGCACCCATAGTTGCTAGGGCAGTGATGTCACTACTGAGATTATTTATCCAGCTAGGTGCCCTATATGCAAAGGACCTTTGGCCTTGAGAAGTGCGACAGTGTGGGATTTGCAGCAGGTGAGGTTTGGATTTCCTGGTGTTGCAGCTGTTGGTCTTGAGACTGATGAGAGAGCAGACTCCGAGGGGGCATTGCCCATCATTATTCTTTTCGCTGTGATGCAGGTTTGATATTTAAGGCAATTATTTAGCGGTAGCCACTCCGATAGAGAGTAGAGGTTGCAGGTAGGGGTGAGACTGTGTGATCCAGTGGCGAAATGGCAGGCCTTATTGAGGGTGGTAGAAGTCCGCTTGTGGGAGGAGGCGGTGGCGGAGCCGTAGATAATTAATCCATACTCGATTATGCTAATGATGGAGCTCTGGACGGCAACTGTCAAAGCTTCAAGAGTGGTGTTTCCTGCGTCAGAACAGCAGGCCCATCCTGATGTTAGCTGCTTTAGCCACAGTATTTATGTGGACTGTGTAGGAGAGGTGGGAGTCAAGGGTGATGCCAAGGTATTTAAAGGATTGTACTTGTTCGAGTGTGACTCCTTGCTTAGTTTTGATGGTGAGGTGGAACTGTTTAAATTTGTGTTGAGAGCTGCTGAAGATCATGGATTTCGTTTTTTTCTGGTTTAGGATCAGTTTGTGTTTTAGGAACCTGTTTTCGACTGAAGTGAAACCATGCTGAAGGTTATTTTGCAGTTGTTGAAGATCCTGGTGGGATGTAAGGATGACTGCATCATCCCCATAGAGAATGATTTGCTGAGGACAGGACTCAGAAAGCGAGTTTAGGAACAAGCTGAAAAGGAGGGGGCCTAAGATGGAGCCCTGGAGGACACCTGAGCGGACCGGTCTGGGATTTGAGAGGGTGTTGGAAATTCTAACTCTTTGGGACCGGTTGTCTAGGTAGCTTTTGAACTAGGTTACCAAGTTAGGAGAGAGACCCACGTTCTGGAGCTGGGTAAGCAGGAGGCCGTGGTGGACAGTGTTGAAGGCCTTTGTTAGGTCGATGAAGGTAGCACTGGTTAGATGCCCTTTGTCCAAGGAGTGGTGGATGGTGCCGGTAAATTCGAGCAGTGCAGTGGAGGTGCTGCGATTCTTTCTGAAACCATGTTGCTGCCTGCTCAGCAGGTTGTGTTTGTCAAGGTAGTCTGTCAGCTAGTCAGTGACAATAAGCTCCAGGGCTTTTGAAAGAGGAGGGAGGATGGAAATGGGTCAGAAGTTCTCAGGTGCAGTTTTGGCACCACTTTTATGGATGGGGGTTACAATGGCTAGCTTCCATTTTTCGGGGAACTGACTAAGGCTGAGGGAGAGGTTGAAGATCTTCGTCAGTGGATGAAGCAATTCATCAAGAGTGAGGGATAGAAGTTTGAGGTCCAGAGAATCACTGCTGGTTCTGGACTTGCTGATAGCTTTAGTTATGTAGTCACACACCTGGTACATCTTAACTGCTTTAACGTAGAAGAGGGGGGGTGACTAGTCAGGGTAGTGGAAGCAGGGGGGAAGGGATCGGCCTTTTCATTGTAAAAGTCTGGAGGGAGTACAGAGCTAAGGTCAGTGAAGGTGGTATTGAAGGTATCAGCTATGAGTTTGGAGTCAAGAGTTATATCTCCGTTAATGCTGAGAACCGAAGCGGTATATCTTGTCTGCTGCCCGGTGACTTCTTTTATGTTGTTTCAGAAATCTCTACATTTTCCCAGGAGTTAGTAAGGGCATTCCTGAAATAGGCTGATTTCTTATCCCGAATTGCTTTGGTGCAGTCATTTCTTGCACGTTTGTAGTTGGTAATGTCAGTGTGTTTCCCAGAGGCTCTGGCGAGTGCCCAGAGGTGGTCTCTTTCCTGTGGTTGCCTAAGGAGGTCTCCGGTGATCCAGGGGTTACAGAGTACTTTAACCTTCCACCTTATAATAGGAGCAAATATGTTGCACGCTTCATTAAAGATATTGATAAAGTGGTCCAGAGCTGTGTTCACATTTGTAGCTGAGAGGACCGTAGTCCAGTCTTGCTGGAGGAGGTGAGCTTTGAGATAAATTAATTTGCCACAGGGTGGAACCCTACTAGTGACAATTTTAGGAGGTGGTTTGATGAATTTATTAGACCAGAGGCAGCTGACTGGGGAGTGGTCATTGAGTGTGTCCAGGAGGACAGTGCTTTTTGAGATCTGGGTAGGGTGACTGGTTAGGATCCAGTCCAGGAGGGTGCTGGAGCCTGTTTTGTAGTTTTTTCTGGTTGATGGCTCAACCATCTGGGAGAGGTTTGCAGCCATAATGGAGTCTCCAAATGCTCCTGCCTCAGCAGCAGGCCAATTTATATTAAAGTCACCTAGCAGTATAGATTCTTTATCAGGTGGGAGTGAGTGGATGAAGTCCAGAACCACTGAGAGACCATTACATTGCTCTTTCAGAGGCATGTACACCGTCTAACAACTGTGAGGGCTTTGTTGTGGGCACCAAGGAGGACTCTGGTGGGGAGAATCTGCGCTGTAATCATCAGTGCGGCAGTGTTGACTGGGTGTCCCAAGATGGAGTCTTTGAGGTATAGGGTGCAACCACCACCCCTTTTAGAGGTCCGGTCAAGCCTGAAAACATTGTAACCAGGAAGGGCGATAGCCTGATCAGGAACTGATGGGGAGAGCCAGGTTTCAACTACTGCTAGGATGTCTGGCCTATGTTGGCTGGTAAAGATTTGAAGGGCTGTATGTGCCACACATTCCCCCTGGAAGGTATTCAGTTGGGGTCACCCGGAATGCACCTGACTTGGCAGACACCAGCACTGCAACTCCCATCCAGGGTCACATTTTTAACAGGTACAATGAAGCCCACCAGGATGGAGCGCAGTGTCACAGGTTTACTGCATGACAAAAGGGGTTAACTCCCATTGAAATTGCATTGTTTGCTGCAACAACTCTACTGCAGAATTCTTCAGTGCTGTGCTTCATCCTGGTAGGCTTCACTGTATACACCCTGTGATAGCACATTCTCTTTGAAGAGAATTGTATCAGTGCCGACCGGCGCACCCTCTTTGCGCAGTGCATCTTTCTGCTTGTGCATTGGTCCGGCACATAGTATGTCCCCACAGATGTAAAATATTGTTTTCAGTGTGTTCTAATTTCACACAATGCAGCATAATATTGTGTAGATGTACAGTAGAGCTCCACTGAAAATAAGATGCAATTTCTTCAGTGAAGCATTGTGCAAATTCATTAGAAATAATGAGTAAAAGCTTCCCAAAAGCTCTCCACAGCCATACCGGCTCTAACCAGAGTTTGTTTCATCTGCAGTCAGTTCCTCATCATGGCTAAAGATGCTAGAAAGTTTTAATTTTCCATCTAAGTTCTGGTGAAGCGGTGAAATTTTCCTTCCTGAATCAGTTCTTGAAGTTCCTACCATGTCCAAACTTCACACTTTCACAGGGAGTGCAAACTGGCACTTTTTCAGACAATTTCTTTTTTATTTATTTAGTTTTTGTTAACTGGGTAGGTGCACTAGCCATAAAATAACTGTTTTGAGACACGACCCAGGAGAGTACAACAAAAGAGAACAGTTGAACAACAGTAACATGGGTACAATAATACAAATAGAGGAACAGTAGAGCAGTGCTACAGAAATACAATGGATAGAAACAACAAAAAGTAGTGGCGAGCATTATACAGATAATGGCAGTGAGATATATAATAAGTGCAGAAACCACGGACCCGACCTGTGGAGTGAAAGGGTTAATAAGATAGCAAGGTTATATACAGAGAAATGTGAAGAATGTTCAAACATAACAAGAAAGACTGACAGAAGGAAGGTCAGGGGTGGTAATTGGCAAAACAACAGTGGATGGTCAGCAACAAGGTTCGAGAAGGAAGAGAGCTACTAGTCAAGAAGTTATTTACAAAGAAAAGGAAAAATATGGGGAGGGGAAGAGGAGACAGTCTTGGAGCTGGATTAGAACAAGGGTGACATTACTGGTAAGTCTCAGGAGCTTCATGTTGGGTCAAAGCATGTACAAGCATCAGCTAAGGATAGATACTGATGATATTCACTTTTAAATCCAAAGTGAGACTGGGACAGCTGGAGGTTGAGTAGAAGAGAATTCCACAGCCTAGAAGCAGAGAATTGGAAGGCCCCTGTGTCTTTAGTCACCCAACATCTCGGAACATAGAGCAAGGATTTGTCAGCTGATAGCAGGCCATGGGAGAATGGTTGAGGAACCAGCAATGCCGCCAGCTGGGATGTTTTTTTTTCCCCAGATGATCGAGTTCATTAGTGATCCAAGGTATTATTGTCTACTGGCAGAGGGTGAGAGCCAATTCAGATCCTTATAAAGAAGGCAGTGATGTTTGAGTCAAGGCGACAGAGAGGCAAATCAGCATATATTGTTATAAGTTATGTCCCATTTTAGTAGGGAGGTTTTATGGGCAGAGGTAAGAATAGAGGCACCATAAGTAAAGGTTGGGAGCAGAATACATTGGGCAATTGCTACTTTGGCCGAGGGTGTAAGCATGTAGCTCATTTTGTAAGCTACTCCCAGTTTCGAGTTTACAGCTTTGCACGAGGACTGAATGTGAAGATTAAAATCCAGAGACTGGTCCAGCAGGATCCCAAGGTACTTGAAGGAAGTAACATTTTCAAGTGGAAATTCTCCTGGGTGAAGAACCTCCAGCAAACTAGAACAGGCCTTAATCTTCGGTGCGGAGCCTAGGAGCATGACTTTCATTTTCTTTTCATTTAGTACAAGCTTACGGTTTAGTGGCCAGTCTAAGACCTTATTAAAGTCTGAAGTAAGTGATGTGTTTATGCAGGCAATACTAGAAGAACTAGTATAGATGATCAGGTCATCAGCATAGAGAATAGCTGAGCAGGATTCCAGGACCTCAGCTGCATTGTTGATAAAAATTGAGAACAGAAGGGGCCCAAGGATAGAGCCCTGGGGGACCCCAATGTTGATAGTAGATGTGCTGAACAGGGAGGAGTTAAATTTGACAGCTTGTGACCTGTTTGACAGGTAGCTACAGAACCAGTCCACAACAGGGGTAGAGAAATGGAATTTATGGAGAGTGGAGAGAAGCAGGGGATGATCTACAAGGTCGAGCGCCTTAGTGAGGTCAATGAAGATGGCACCTGTGAGTTTTCCAGAATCCATGTTGGACAGAATATCAGTAGTTAGTTGAAGAAGAGCTGTGGTGGTGCTATGACCTTTTCTGAAACCATGCTGGGTGTCTGAGAGGAGACTGTAGCATGTAAGGTAGTCAATGGTCTGTGATGCAACTATTTTCTCTAGGATCTTGCTAAGGACAGAGAGAATTGCTATAGGTCTGTAACTGGCCATGTCCTTTGGGTCACCTTTTTTAAAGACAGGCGTTACTCTTGTAGATTTCCATTGGTCCAGCACAGCGCTATGGATAAGGGATAAAGTGTAGATTTTGGCAATCAGAGAGGCAATGAGTGCAGCAGCCAGCTTAAGAAGATGAGGTTCCAGTGAGTCAGAACCTGAGCTGGTATTGGCAGATATGGATCTCAGTAATTTCAGAACTTCCACTCTTGATATAGCCTTGAAATAGAATGGTGGCGCTGGAGGAGCATCATACGATAGGGCAGTATGGTTGTCTGATGGTAGTGTGGTAGGTAGATTGGAGTGTGATTCACTAGGTTGTAAAGCTAAGGTGCAGTGTGACAGATCAGAGAAAAGATTGTTAAAACTGCTTGAGATAGTCCTAGGGTCATTACAATGTGCCCCATTTATGATCATTTCATCAGGAATGACCAACTGCGAGGTACCCAGAAATGTTTTGACATGGGCCCAGATTTTCCTCGGGTCACAGGCTGAGCTTTGTAGAAGGTCCTTGCAGTATTTGCTTTTAGCAGCTCTAACTTGTCTCTTACATCTGTTCCTTAGTTCACAATAGACAATAAGATCTGACTGTAGGCCAGTTTGTTTGTAGTGAATCCAGAGCTTGTCCCTCTGCCACAGATTAGCAAGGATGTCTTTATGCAGCCACCACGTCTGTTTTCCTCTGACCCTCCTAGTAGTCTTGGGGCATGTTTATATTGAAGGGTAAGAAATTCATTTATGAATATCTGTAGAGCAACCTCCACATCCTTTGTTTGATAGATACCTGCCCAGTTGATATTGGAGACATCATACAGAAATGCATCCTGGTCAATATGAGCTAGATTTGTAAACATGATTAGTCTTGATGGAGGAGATGGAGGCGCAACCATAGATAGGATACAAAAAGTGGGTGAGTGGACTGTTAGTGCATCTGAAAGGATTCCTGCTTTTGACTCATGTTCCATACAGTTAACCATCACCCAGTCTAGGAGTGTACCAGTTTGATGGGATGACATGGTTCTAGTTGCTTCAGAGATCAACTGGTGAAAATTATAACTAAGCGTGAGTGATTGCAAGGATATTTAAGCTGACCCCAACCAACTGAGGTTAAGATCACCTAGGATGACAGCCTCATTATGATTTACAGTCTGGGCGGTGATGTCAAGGAGTTCTTGAAGACCTACTATTCTCTCAGCAGGGGGATTATAGGCACAGATAATTTGAAACTTCTTTTCCCCCAATACAATAGTTGCCTGTATGAATTCACACACTGCGGGAGAGGCAGATGCCGGGACAATAGAGATGTTGAGGTGGTTTTTGAAGAATAGGGCAACTCCATCTCCACGCTTGGATGAGGATCTATCCCGCCAGAACAGCGAATAGTTAGGCAAGGAGCATATGTCATCAGGTATACCGGGTTTTAGCCAAGTTCCTGTGAGACAGAGTACATCAGGATTGTAGAGTTTCACCCAGGTCTCGAGTTCCACATGGTGATAGGTAAGACTTCTGATATTGATATGGGCAATTAATAATCCTTTCTTGGACATGCAAGATAACTCATTTGGAGAAAAGAAACAGGTAGGTGGATCTGGATTTAGTTTGACGTCCCCAGATAGCAGAATAATGATCATGGCTAGGAACCAAAGCCTTGCACAGTGGCAGGTTAGGGTGAAAGCACATCTCCATGGCAGCTTCCTCCTGGCATCTAGAGGGTAATAGATGCTGCCTCTAACAAGGAGGATAGGGTTAGGTTGAAGATCAGGCTTTGTCTCTGCAATCAAGTTAGAGAAACTATAGTTGTGGTAAGCCTCTGAGGAGTCTTTTGCCATTTGGTTACATGGGAGAGCCCATGTGGCAGTGCCCAGGCTGAGTAAAAGGACAAATGACAAGAGTGCCCATAGCAGACATTACTTTGCCATAGTGTTACTATTTGACTTGGGTAGGAAGGCTAGTGGTATACTGAGACAGAGGATTAGATCTTAGGGATAAAGAGATAGTGTGTGTAAAATTAAAACTGCCAAGGGTGACCGTGTTACATCGTTTTAACCCTTGGCCTAAATTAGAGACAGAGCAAAAACAACAAAGTGTTTCCTGCTAGTGTAGCAATTATTTAGAAGAAGTGGATCAGAGAAGCAGAAAGTAAAGCCCCGCAAAGGTTAATTAGGAAAGCAGACCAGCCGGAGGCTCTACTTTTGGTAAAGATTAAAGTGAGGAAATGAAGACCTATTCAAGATATGTTAGAAGGCACCCCATAGTGGCGGAATTTGATAAGGAACCAATGGGAGACTAGACAGATAGCAGTAATGTTCAGCGAAAGTCTATGCAAAGCAGAGGGCGCCAAAGCCCAGAGACTGATAATCCGACAGAGAAAAGGCAGGGCCAAACAGTGGCAGAGCAGAGAGCAGCAGTCCAATTAGAGGAGGGTGGCAGCAGGTGGCCGCCTATCAAACCCGCACAGTGCTACCCCAGAGCAGCCCGGACACTTAACCGGATTTGAAGGTGTCCTGTCTATCAGAGGATGGAAGTTAATGGGCAGCTAGCAGGATTAGCCGCGCTGCTCACTGGGAGCATGATCAGGTGCAGTGGATCTATTTTAAGATATAGAATGTAGGTTAAGATAGGATGTTATTAGCTAGGGCAGGGGGTACCAAGACAACTTGAAAATTACTCGGAGTAACAAGGGAGGAAGCCCAGGTATGGAACTGCACAGTAGATAGCAAAGCAGGCGCTAAGCAAAGCTGATAGGTAAGCAGATGGTGAAAATAGGAAGATGTCTTTAAAGGAAAGACAGGACAAGTGTTAGGCCTAATAGCTGCACTCTGTATCTTTAAGAGGAGTTGCAATATTAGTGAGAGGAGAGGATGAACATTGCTAGGGGTGGTGCTGAGGGGGGAGGGAGAGTATTTAATAAAGGCTGGAGGTGGGGAATGGGAGGAAGGGCACAAAAATTCAAGCAACAAGGAGACAGAAGGACAGAAAGTGAAAGAGAAATTGAATTATTTGCAGGGCAAAGCTTATGACTGTGACCCAAATGGAATCAGGTCTAAACAGAAAAAACTGCATCACTTTAACCTTTGTTTCTGATCCATCAAGAAGTGGCCACTTTGCCAGCACATTTCCATGACTTCTCTTGAAAAAGTACCACTTTGCCTCAAAAAAAAACATCACAAAGTTGGCACTTCACACTTTCTGAAGCTGGCAAACTCTGCAAATTAATTTGCAAAACAGAGTTTGCCAACTCACACATCTCTAATGTGAAACCTAACAGCTCCAAAGATAAAAACTCAGCTGGCTCATCGGCACAGCTTTAGTCTTATGGTTTGTGGTGCCAGCATGCTGGGTTCATGCCCTAATCCTGTCTCATCAGAGGACTGGCTGGGGGGGGAGGATCGAGCAGCCAATGGACTGCTCTCATCCTCTGGGGTGGGGTGAGAATGGTGCCTGGCATAACCTAGCCCCTAGTGGTGGGTGGAGGACAGACCACAGGGACTGCAACACAGGGGGAAGAGGCATGGCAGTCGTCTGTCATGCTGTGTACCAAAGCATGTGCAGTACCGCAGTTGACATCATTGCATGCCTGCATTTCCACACCATGGGGAGAAGGAAGAATAATGGAAGATCACAGTGATTGGCATGATGATTCTTCAACCCCTTACAGGCCCCACATCGGTGACCTGGGGTGGTTCTGATTGGATCCTGCCCAGCGGGTTGAGCTCAAGTCTCAGACATCCCACTGTGGAGTGATGTGAACTGTGGGGGAATGTGGAGCCAATAAGTTCAAGAGATCATGGATGATGGGGCAGGGGGAATCAGAGGGGAAAGAAGCTAGCCTGGGGCAGGAGAGGAGAAATGTGAATAACTAAAAAGATAAGAAGCCAGTTTACAGAAACATGTTTACAATTTCATGGAGCCAAGACATGGACTAAACTTCATGTAGAGATTAAAGCTTCCCCTACCTTTAGACAGTATAAAACAAAATTGACTTTGGATTGTGTAGATGTCTTTGACTGTTCTAAATGATTATTTGTAGCATTCATTAGTTTTTAAGATTACGTTTAAGAATAACTGTGCTGCCTGTGAATGTATCATAAGTCCTATTGCATTATAGTATATGGTTACCCTTTGTTATGTATAAAAATCAGCCTGCTCAGAATCCTTATTAAGCACATTCTAAACCGTTATGTGTATTCTAAAGTGTTGTCGTGCGCGTTCCAAACAGTTGTTATGCACAGTTCAAAGGTCATACAATTTTAAGCTTCTTATTTATTCCTCACCTAGCTACTTACAAACTACCCAGTGCCCAAAGTCATACCTTTTACCTTTCAGATGTCTGGAAATTTGATTCTGATATGTGAATAGAACAAAGAAATGACAAGATATTTTGTTTTCACTTCAGTGGGGGTCTGTCACTCTAGTGTAAAAAAACGTATACTATAAAAAGTAAAATATGGTCAACCACACACAACTCAGCATGTGTTTCCATCTCAGGGCTGAGATGATAGCATGGACCTGTCGAGCTTTGCTCTCAAGGGTCATATGTTGTCATCTCAGCCCCTTGATGGAAACACAGCCTTGTTGTGTATGGTTGCCCATACATTATTCTCTATGTTAATTTCAGGATAACACTAAAAACAGGCTTGACCTAGCTGTTATATCTCTATTAAAAAAAAGGTTTTATTTATTCATTCATACATTCCCATACAAAGGAAAGTTAGGTTGAGTTGCAGCATCTCGTTTTCAGCTGGGGCCTGTTTTCACATGTTACTTGGTGACACCTTGCCAAAGGCATAGTAAACATATCAGTATCACATCAAGAGAAGGCTTTTAGAGTCTTTGTTGAGGCTTGGCTGTGCTCAGCCTATCAGTCTTCATTGAGGCTTGGCTGTGCTCAGCCTATCACAGCCGAATAATCATCAGTCTCCACCCTATTGCTGCTCACTCTCCACTTGCTTTTTCTGCTACCTATTAACCTCTGTACACAGTACCAGTGAGTAAATGAGACGGCTTGAAAATGCAAACAGGACATGTGTGACGCTACTGTGTTTACTAGAAACATGTTGTATTGTTCTTTGTGTGCCTCACTTATTGCATTGATGATCTATTTGTTTCTCAGTTTTGGAGGACTGGCTGAGATGGTGTATATGTGAAGTCTTTGCTCTTGCTGCCTACATGGCTGCACTTTGCATGTTGACAGAGAGAACCAGCTCTGGAGTTGACTTTCAATGTTCGTTATTTTGCATGCCAACACCGAGAACCCATAAGTGTCAGCTTTCAGTTGTTATTGATTTCATTTTATTGTTGGCTTGGCATGAAGTCAACATCTTCTTGATAATGCAGATTTGGAGAACACGGCCGCTGTTGGGCGAATGCAGGGCAAGCATCAGTAGGTGCATCCCTCATTCCCCAATCAGCCTGCATGCCCGGCGCCACACCATGCATACATAATGGGGCGAGCATATCTAAGCAAAGGTCCGCTGCAATCCGAGCAAAGCTCATCATATGCAGCGGTCCTTTGTTTGCCGTGCTCACCGCCATTATGAGCATGTTCAGTGAGTGGGCGGCCGCCTTACATCTGCCAACATCGGGGTGCCCAATCCCCTGTCGTTAACCCCCGCTATGTTGTGTGCCGGCGGAGGCCCACTTCCATCGGCATACCCCCAATGTTGAATGCTGAGGGAGTGCCCAATCCTCGGCTCGCAGCCCCCCTGTCTTTGTGCCGACGGGAGCTCACTCCCATTGGCATAACCCCCAACTGTTGAATGCCAGGGGTGCCCAATCCCCATCAGCATTACTTCTCCCCCCCATGTTGTGTGCCAATGAGGGTGCCCAATGCCCCGTCGGCTACTGACACCCCCCCAAAACAGTTAGGTGGCACACTGGGAGCCCACCCCAGCATGCCAAATGTCCTGGAAAATGAAAACTGTCCCGCGATGGTTTTTCCTGTTTGTTTTTTTTCACCCTGTAAAACGAAAACCGTCCCTCGTAGTCTCGATGCCCCTTCCCCCCAACCACACCAACCCATTGCGCACCCTGTCTCCCCTCACCCCCCCTCACCCCATACTTACCTCCAGAGTCTGGTGCGACGATCTTCGATGGACCGGGAACACGTCTGCATTCTTCAGAGCTGACTGCCAACTGAGGAAATGCCGCTAAGCTGTGTAATGGAATGAATAGGGTTTTTTCAACTTTGCTGCATATATCGGGCATTTCTTGGAATTTTGGCACCAAATTTTCAACATGGTGTTTTTGGGGCCCCTCCTCATGAATTCTATCACTGTCATGGCATTAATCGGCCTCAAAAGGTGATTTTGCAGTCACTGTGCGAAATCACCTTTCAGGACCCATTAACAAAATGACAGTGCCAGTGTTCATGAGGTGGCCTCTCAAAAAGCCTATGTTCCAAATTTGGTGGAAAAAAAATCCAACAAATGCCTGTTTTACGAGCGTGCATTGCACAGTTGCTACGCAGGCTTGTAACTTCGCGCATTCGCAATATTTTAACACCAGATTTTCAGCATTGTCATTTTTGTACACCTCCTTGTGAACAGTACAGCTGTCATTTTCCACATCTTGCTCTAAATGTGTTTCCGCACGTCTGGTGCACAATAGCGCAGTCGCTGTGGGAAATCAGTGTTTGAGCCAGATTATGAAAATGACAGTGACACAGTTCATGAGCAGAGGTCCTAAAATGCCTATGTTGAAAATTTGGTGATGATACTCCATAAAATGACTGTGTTACGAACGTGCGTTAGCAGATTGCATGCACGCTCATACTGTGGTGCATTTGTGATATTTTCACTCTGGATTTTCACCATTGCCATTTTTCCACACCTCTTGATGAACAGTATAGCCGTCATTTCACATATCCTGCCCAAAATGTGTTTTCGCACTTCCTGCACAGAATAGCGTGGTCGCTATGCGAAATCATTTCTTGGGACACTTTGAGGAAATAACAGTGACACTGTACATGAGCAGAGGTGCTAAAATGCCTATGCTGAAAATTTGGTGCCAAACACCCATAAAATGGCAGTGTTGCAAGCGTGCGTTGCATATGTCCCACACACCCTTGTAACTTTGCAAATTTGGTATATTTACATGCCACATTTTCAACACTGGCATTTTTTTACACCTCCTTATGAACTGTGCAGCTGTCATTTTTCACATCCCGCCCAACATGTTTTCCCGCACTGCACTACCAAACACCTAAAGGGACACCCTAATGCCTGTCACTGTCTGCAGGGTGGGGGTGGGTTGGCATCAGTTCAATACTTCACTGCCATTCCTATGATGCATCTCTCTGACTCCTGCACTGCCAATGCCAGCAAGCCAACATTCGGCATTTACAAATGCTTGTTTTTTTATGTGCTGACACCTGGAGCCCATGTCCAGTGTTACTCCTAACATTGGGTCATCCCTGTACCCCCACAAGAATAGCAAGGAGCCAAAGTACTGGCTGCAGCCATGGCAGGCTATCACAGTTCCCCCACATGAGTAGCGGGGACCCAAGATACTGCCTGCTGGCATGGTGAGCTATCCTGGTCCCTCCACAGGAGCAGCTGTGACCCAGAAAACTGCCTGCAGCCTTGATGGGTTATCTTGTTAACCCATAGATGCATCAGAGATCTAAAATGCTAACTGCAGCAACGTTGGGTTATCATGGCTCCCCTACAGCAGTGGCAGTGACTGAAAGTATATATTTTTTAAAACATTATCTTTTGTTTTACCTTTAATCTCAGCAGACTCGGTGCTTATCTTGAACCTGCCATCTGGTGGGGCACAGTTTTTCTTTGTTTATTATTTTATTTTATTGGAATTTTGATGACGGGGTAGGCCCACTGAGGTAAACCTATCCCTCTTTTAGGGGTGACCCAGGGAAATTACATTACAGCAAGTTACAGTCATATGTTAACAGGCTCTGGAGAGCCACTACGACTGTGAATGCATTAACTAGATAAGGGTGTTTCATGGGCTTAAACATAAACATTTATTTATTTATTTAAAATATATCAGATTTACAAACCTTTGAGTCAGAGACTCATTTACAAAGGCACCATGTTGAAACTAATACAAAGACAGCACAGTTAACAAGTCCAAAAACAATGGCTCAGAGAGCAGACAGTTATAACAATCATTCACTGGAGATACATGGGTAGCAGTAGATAAACAGATTACATAGTTTAGGCACACAGGCACCACATCAAGAAGACCAAAGCAGTTCAAACAATATACAATAGCTAAAGCAAATAGACATCAGTAGTCAGAGAAGCCCAGAGTGTTCACATGAAGGCTGTTGCATACACTAACTGAATCAAAGTATAGTACATTGAGAAAGGGCATATTTAAGCAAAAAGGCATAGCAGGGTATGTGTTATCATGTAATAACGTCACTCCTGGGGTGGGTTAAAGCACGAGGTGAAGCCAGGTATTTATTTGCACGTATTTATTTGATCCACTGGATCAGCAATATTTGCACAAGCTGTGCCCAGTGCACATTTTACAGCTCTGTCTTGGTCTGGTGATCTGGGTTTCACACATACCACACTGCATATGGCTTAGTGATATACTGTACAGATGGATGCAGTCTAACCCACTGAAGGTTAAAGTTTCAGAAAACTATTATGCTACAAATATCAAGACTCACTCCCTCCCTCACCCCCCGGTCACAATTAATTCTCTACCAAAGTCATGCTTAAATACTGGTGCCTCTTACATCCAAGCCACTAAGCTTTTAATGCCAACATTCTTCTTCTACTGCTGTGAGTTAAACTCTTTATTTAAAAACATTTTGTTGAGAAATTTTTGTTTTAGTATAGCCATGGTCAGGAAAAATGTATTTGTAAAAAAAATCAAAATCCCCATTTATCAGTTCATTGAATCACAATACAGCATATTATATATTTTTCAGATTCTATGTGCAACCTACAGTAAGTCAAACAGAAATTAGACACAAATGCCTATTTGCAAGTAAAGCAAATGTGGTTATTATCATTCAGTTGTAAACACTTATAGTCATAGCCAGGATTCAATAAAACAGATGACTGCCATAACTAGGGAGGCAGTATAGCACAGTGGTTTAAGGCTCTTCTCTGCAAATCTGGAGATCTAGGTTTGAATCCCACAGCCCCCACACAAATGTGGAGTATATTTTTAAGAAAGTATAAAATACTATGAAATGATTTTAAAGCAGTGCACATGCTAAATCCTACTGCCACATTCAAAACATCATACCATACCTACTTACCACATATAAACTCAACTATATTAAAAAAATAATTCTAGACACTTTTTTTTTTTACCAGGAGATACACACTAAGCTGAAAGCTTGTTTACAGGTGTGACATGGGAGCACAAGGAAGTTAAGTGATTTGCTCAGGGTCACACAGTATGCAAGTGGGGGCTGTGGGAGTCAAACCCAGGTCTCCAGGTTTGTATCTTAGAGCCTTAAACTGCTGCCTACTTAACACTTACAACATGGTTACACTTATATATAATACAAACTTCTCAAACTTGAAAGAAAAAATATACTTTATCATCAAATGTTGTATTTACCAAGTACTGTGCCCATGTTTAAAATAATTTGAACCCCCCAAAAATGTGCCCTGACATGAAACTGCATGTTTAACTGTAAAGACAATTAAAAACTGTATTTCTAAATGCATTACTAACACCAATGCTTCATGATTAAAGGAGCAGTCCACCCAGAATGTGCAAAAAACATATGATATAGAGTGTTTTGATATGTATGTTAAATCCTAGTGTGTCCTTCCCTCTGTCTGCTATTAGGAGTTTTTTCTAAATTAGCTTGCTAGCTGTATGGTAGTTTTATGACCCCTGGGGATCTCCATGACAAATAGTTTTATTGGCTTTCTTTCTCCTGATGCCCCTGTCTCATGTGACAGTGATGTAATATGCCCTTAAGATTTAGCATCGTACTGCTTTCCCAAAATTGGTTTGGCAACAGCAGGCCTGTAACTATTCTTATCCAGGAGCACAAATGTCAACAGTTAGTTTAGCAGATACCTAAGAGCAAGCTAACTGGGGTTTCTGTAAGACAACAGCTACTAAATAGCTCTAATTCACTATTTTTATTTTCTCTGTGCATCAGGTCTAGCTAGCAGAAGTGTTTTTACATCAAAAACACAAATAATGAATTAAAGCTATTTAGCAGCTGTTTTCTTACAGAAACTCCAGTTAGCTTGCTCTCAGGTATCTGATAAACTAAATGCTGACATTTGTGCTCCCTGGATAAGAACAGTTACAAGGCTCTGCTGTTGCCAACTCCAAATAGCAAACAGAGGGAAGGACACAATAGGACTTAATATACATATCAAAACACTCTACATAACATATGTTTTTTGCACATTCTGGGTGGACTACTCCTTTAAAACAATTTCACCCCATTACAGATTGCATTCTGAGAAGATTACCTTGGCAATATGCTATAAATAAAACCTGAAAAACAGGTTTAATGGAGTGAATGCAGACATCCTATTTCTAGTGTCCATGATAAAATAAAAAATATTTAAGATTTTTTTTATGTCAGCTCTGATCAGAATAGCTTTTAAAATCACCAATTGTTTTCTCATTCAGTGTTTTCTAATACATCTCAAACTTAAAAGAAAAAACAGACTTTATCATCAAAGTCTGTTTTCAACTTCCTACCATACACTTCATTTGTAAAAAAAATGATCTCGTCAGAGACCACAATCGGCACTAACTACGAACAGAATGCTGATACCTACATTTACAATTTAGCAAATACTTGAAATCTAACTGAGTGGGGTTTCTGCAAGAAAACAGCTAGAGTCTGTTAATTATAGCATTTTATAGCATTGATGATCTGGGCAGTTAGATCTGGGTTTGAATCCCACAGCCTCCACAAAAAAAAATGAAAATTTTCTTACAGAGCTAGATGTGTGTCTAGGTCTCCTTCTGAGGCCCCAGGTGGCTCTGATAATCATTTGTTGCAACGGATTTCTAAGTCAGTTTGAAGGCATTAAATATCTTCTGTTCTGTTCTCCACTGCACAGGCATGTCTGTTGGTTGATAAGGTCCCAAACTAGTGTATGTGGTTACAGCATGCTAGAGCTATCTCATGCCCCTCCCACATGAATCAGAAAAAAGTTTGGCGTGGAGGCGGAGGTGGATCTTACTCCAGAAAAAACCTAATGCTGCCTCCCACTACTCAGGTTCCAGTTCTTGTGCCACCCACTTAAGAAAGAAAATAGTACCCTGCAACCATTGACTAACACAAAAGCATATTTATTTGAGAGCATAAAACATTGCTTGGAGGAGGGTAAGGCGGAGGAGACTATTTACATCTTCAGTCAGTTCCATAGACAGAAAACATGACATCACTCCTTTTGTACATGCAATACTCCTGTAGGCTCCACCCACAGTTATAAAAATAGGTTGAGAGTTACAAAGATACAGTCTACAGAGTAAGGTTTAACAGTCAGTCAATAAGTGTCACATCCATTTATATTACATACTGTACATGTCAAGAATAGAAGACTTCAACATAAATGACAAAACAATCATGTATGTCATTTGTTTGCAGTGCTGGTGCTTATCCCAGGCCTGACATCACTCACCTGCAATAATTGTTTCATTTGAAGTCTGCGGGTCATGTTGCTCAACCACCCCAGACCCACCATCTCCCACTAGGCACTGTTGTGTTTTTTGTTTCTCAGAAGGCCAGCTTGCCAGCTTTCAGTGGGGCACACACACAATAAAGCTATAGCTAAGTAGCAGCTGCTTTGGGACCCTCATGATGGGGAACAAACACGGAAAAGTCATGGCTCAGAGAAATCCCCCTCACTCCCCCTCAGAAGAGAAGGACACACACAGCCAAGTCACAGCTCCGTACCACTACTATCAAAGTCGCACTTAGCAAAAGTGGAACCTTGTAGGCACCCCCCTGCGACACACTCAGGAATGCTGCAACCTGGCAGCATGTCCTCTTATTCCCCTTGCTAGGCAAGAACACAGACAGCCACTATCAAAGCCGCAACTAGAAAAGATGGCACCTTGGTGGCACTTCTCCTGACAGGCCGACATACACACATCAAAGCGCAATTTGGTGCAAGACCTAGACTAGGCTTCTGTATTAAGAAAGTTATAATTGATCTCCTGCTTTGCACAGGGCCTGCCATGTGAAGAAGTTTTGTATTGCAATTGAAGTCAAACACAAACAGAATAGCAAGAAAGTCTGTACATGATATTGCATAATGCCTATTGTACACCACAGCGATTGTTTTGGTATGGCAATATATCCAGCCCGCTTTGTCAGAGATGTAAAATGCAAGAGGGTACTCTTCACCATCTACTGTAGGATTGTCCTATTATACAACCATTTGGGACCAAATCCGTGCTCATTTAGACCCACTACTAGGTCTTCAAGATGCATTTCTGACTGAACTTTGCCTTTGAGGCCTGGGTATCTCTCAGTTGGTAGGCCCCCAAAGACAACACGTACTTCTTCTCTTTGCTGTGGCCTAGTTCATTATTTTACATAATCGGATGGCTACTCAGACCAGTTCATTCAAGGAATGGCATACAGAGATGCTTGCCATTCTCAGACTGGAGAAATCTATTGCAAGTCTCAGACAAAAGTTGACTAGGTGTTAGCAAATATGGCAAAAACTGCATCTCCTTCTTCGGCTGACTTGACGGCTTGATTTAAAATTTACATAGTGGCTATATGGGGTAAGTCCTTCTCCTTTTAGAGTATTTGGATCTGAGTTAAATATGTATTATTAATATCTATGTAACAAGACAGCGGAATTAATTTTCAGCGCTTATTTGGTCAGACGTTGAGGTCATTTTAATGTTTTATCCCTTCTTATGTATCACTCCATACAGACAGTTGGTGAGACCCCACCTGGATTACTGAGTGCAGTTCTGGAGACCCCATCTCCACAAGGACATAGACAGGATGGAGGCAGTCCAGAGAAGGGCAACTAAAATGGTGCAGGGTCTGCACCAGAAGCCATACGAAGAGAGACTAAAGGAGCTTAATATGTATGCCCTCAGAGGAAAGGAGGGAGAGGGAGGACATGATAGAAACATTTAAGTACCTCAAGGGAATCAACAAAGTCCAAGAAGGTAGCATCTTTTAGAAAAAGAGATGTGCAAGAACAAGGGGGCACAATTTGAAGATAGAGGGTGAACGTCTCAGGGGTAATGTGAGGAAATATTTTTTTCATGGAGTGGGTGGTGGATGCGTAGAATGGCCTTCCCAAGGAGGTAGTGGGGTCAAAAACAGTGGGGGAATTCAAGAATGCATGGGACAGACATAAGACAATTTTAGTGGGGGGTAGGAGGAAGTAGGATGTTGGTTAACTAAGATGTGCAGCTTATCCAATTGGTAGGGAAAGAAAGACAATTGCCTACCCTCCTCTATGGTTTATTCTATGGTGTACCCATAATTCACTCTGTCAAGACCTCTACTCTAGCCAAACTTAAACAGGCATATCACAGAGAGCTCGCTTCACTGATGCGGCACCAACTCGAGCCCACCACTGTGACGTTCTCAAGTCCCTAGGCTGGCCGTCCTTTGAGCCTAAAATTGACTTCCCTGTTTTATATACCACCTTTAAACTCATCCACCTTCCTTCCCCACCCATCCTCTCTGACCTACTCACTCTGAAATCCTTCCCCAGGACCCTCAGACAATCCCACCTCCCATTGTTAAGTCTTCCCAAAATTCACCTAGCCAGAGGCAAGCGGTCCTTCACATCCTCTGCACCTCAGAAATGGAATACTGTACCGCACTATTTACTTTTAAGCACATCTCTTCCCCTGTTTAAAAGCCGCTACAAAGAAATCTTATTTCTTCCTCCAATTTGTCATGGTAATTGCACTTAATCCCCTCCTCTAATCTCCTGAGCCACCTCTCTCCTTCACTTGCCATCCATAGTTTGTCTATCTCCTCCAAACCTCCTACCTCTCCTGTAAACTCCATCCTCCACTCATATACTTTTTACATATGTAATATAATGCATCTAAGAGTTTGTCTTATGCTGTAATAACTACTGGGCTAGTTCACCTGCTCTAGTACCATGGTCTACGTCTGACTGAAGGATCACCGATGATGGATGTCTCCGGACCTAAAAGGAGTCAAGTTCCTGCTACATAGTTACTGATTTACTGCTCATAGCACACCGTTGTATCTATATATTTGCTTCATGCCTCAGATTATACTTTGTCTTTTTCACACAACTGTAATGTGTACTACTGCAATATCTCATGGAATGCTTCTATTCCCCAGGTTACCCCTGAAAAAGGGACATGACTGTCTCAGTGGGCTTACCCGGTCATCAAAATACAAATACATAAATAAAAGGGAAATGAGCAGACTTGGTGGGCCAAGCAGTCCTTATCTGCTGTCAAAGTCTATGATTCTATGTATGTTATGTTTTCTCTCCAGAGTCACCCTGCTGTAACTGTACCCTGATTTTTTTTTTTATTTGTGTGTGGCTACATTGTACTATTGATATGTCTGCTCCTTTTTTGTATATAGTTTAGAATAATGTAAATTAAAGGTGACCTGCAAAGAACCACTACAGCCTGCTCCCGTCCCCACATACCAGTGGCAGATCACCTTCAAGGTCGGACTTCTGACCTTTACGGCCCTGCACAGACTGGGCCGGGGCTATCTGCAGGAGCTTCTGCTGCCTTACTGCCTCAGATGACCACTCCACTCAGCTGACGAGGGGTTGTTAATGATTCCCAGGGTACTCCTTAAAACATCAGGGCCCGTGGTTTTATGTATGTGTCCCCGACCCTGTGGAATTCTCTGCCTCATCAGATTCATGAGTGCACTACTGTGGCGAGTTTTAAGAGAGCCTTGAAGACCTACTTATGGCATCTTGCCTACCAGAAGTAATTGTTACTGACAGTTATTTATTCATGTAATCTGCTGCATGTGAATTTTATGTTTTTGCTGGATTTTATTTGTTTTTAAAGCTGTACAGCTCCTTGGCTGCAGAAAGGCGCTGTAAAAATAAAGTTATTATTATTATTATACCTTACAATGCTACTCTGGGAGTCTGGGGCTGCAGTGATCATAATTTTTAATCCACCAGTTATTTTTGTACAAACTGCCAAAACCTTCAGCCAAATGTGGAAGTGCCGCATGGTTCCTGATTGAGCAGGCACAAGGAGTCATGGGTATTACACTCATTTAGTGATGTCGTGCCCAACACTGTTCTTATTATAGCAGCAGTGGTGGCACTTTATTATGCTTATTTTATGGATTCTAAGGTGGTCCTGATGCCTATAATGTTACTTACAGTGGATCCGCGATGGGTGTTCGACAAAATTTTAGTCGAATGCCCCAACAGTGAAACTAGCAGGTCGACCACATTTTGCAGTCAGCTGCCAGTTTTCACTGGCAAAAGTGTTTTCTTCAGGGGGCTTCATACTCCGCACCCCCCCCTCCACTTAGTATTATCAACTCTGAGTCGGAGCTGATTGGGGGGGTGCAGGATCCCCGACAGGCAGTGCCAGGTTCCAGCGGGTTCCCTACAGCGACATGGTGCTGTAGTCACTGTAGAGAACCTCGCTGTCAAAAAAGTCACTGTCGGATGGGATTACCACTTACAGAAACAGCCTGTCCAGGTGATATTACTAAATGGATGTAATACCCATGACTCCTTGCGCCCGCTCAATCGGGAACTGCACGGCACTTCCGCATTCAGCTGAAGGTTTCAGCAGTTTATACAAAAATAACTGGTGGGTTAAAAATTATGATCACTGCCGCCCCAGACTCTTGTAGCAGCATTGAAAGGTACAGTATTTGGGGATGGGAGTGGGCTGCAGTAGTTCTTTGCAGGCCACCTTTAAGTTTGAAAAATAAAAGAAAGTTATGCGTACTCTCTTGCTTTGTGCACAACCCTTTGGCCCAGTGAAAAGAAAGTCAGGACTTTTGAAGGGCCCAAAAGGTTCTGATTAAATCAAGCAGGACTCATCACCCAAGGGCTGTGTAAAGCAAGTTAGGATTCAAATATTTCTTTGCACAAGGCATGAAGGGCCCAGTGCAAAGCAAGAAATGACCAAGTTCTTTAACAACCCTGCTTGCCTTGCTTTGCATAGGTCCCAAAAGGCCCAGTACATAGAAACATAGAAGTTGACAGCAGAAGGAGACAGCTAGGTCCACCTAAATTGCCCATTTGTTTTAGACCTATTTTGACATTCTAGTTGACCTTTGTAGTTAGGGCTTACTTGTGTCTGTCCCATGCATTCTTGAATCCCCCCACAGTGTTGACCCCCACAACCTCTTGGAGCAGGCTGTTCCAATCGTCCACAACACTTTCAGTGAAGAAAAACTTCTTGGTGTTGGTAAAGAACCTCCCTCCTTCAGCCTGAGGCAATTTCCCCTGGTCCTGGAGCTCTTCTTGAAGTGAAAAATTTCCTGTGCCTGTACCTTGTTAATGCCTTTTATGTACTTGAATGTTTCAATCATGTTCTCTCTCTCTCTCTCTCTCCTCTGCTCCGGGGAGTACATATTCAGTTCCCTAAGTCTTTCCTCATAGGACATGTACTGCAGACCCAGAGTTAGTTAGGACTCAGTTACTATTTTGTACATGGCTCAAGGGGCGTTGTACAAAGCAAGACAGTGATTGAATATATCTTCCTGCAAGGCTCAAAGTGCCATGCTCAAAGCCAGTTAGAACTCACCTCCTGCACAATCAGCTTGAAGTAAATTTGGACTCATGTCCTGGTAAGGCAAGTTAGGACCCAACAATTTCTTTGTGCAGGGCTCTATGTTAAACATGTTAGGACTGAACTCCTGCTTTGTGTAGGACCCAAAGAGTCTGGCATGTCGAGCTTTGTGCAAGGACTGTTCACAAAGCAATTACGACTCTACTTTCTCAAAAAATATGGACATTCTTTGCAGACAACTATGTTAATGCATTGTTATGGTTCTAAACCCACAAAAGGGGGAAATGTGGTGTTAGTTTTTTTAACCCTAACCCCTCCTCCCATTAACCTCGTGACCCAAGGTCAAGCTACAGAGACAGTATGGGGCCTTGCCGCTGTGGCATGCTGCTTAAAGCTACTGGTCTTGGGCTTTATGTGAAGAAAGTTATGACTGATCTCCTGTCCAAAGAATGTTATGACTGATATTCTGTTTGCACAGGGCCCACAGGGCACTGCATAAAGAGTTATAGGAGATCTTACGCTTCTTGCAGGTCCCATAGGGCAATGTGTGTAGAAAGTTATCCTCCTGCAAAGAAACTTATGACTGATGCTGCTGGCACTACGAGAAGCACCAGACTTGTGGGGAATGGCACCAGACCTGTAGCTTGCAGCAGCAGACCCGTGGGGCCTGACCCTGGACCTGTAGCATGGTACTGGATCATGCGGTGGCAGGGTGAGGGAGTGGGCATTAGGGCTAAAAATCCTGTAACACTCCATTTCCCTCCTTTTGTGGCTTTTGAACCTAATGCTGCATTAACCCTTAGAAGACTGCATGTAAATACATGGGTTGGCAGTGTAACCTAGAGGTTAGAGTAATGAGCTGTGAACGAGCTTGGTACATCCTGCAGACCAGACCTGGGTTTGATTCTCATAACCTTCACTTGCATATTGTGTGACTCTAAGCAAGTCACTTTACCTCCCAGTGCTCCCAGGTTGCCTCTGAAAACAGGCACTTTTGCCTAATGGGCCTTACCCGGTTACCAAAGACTAAAATAAGAAACTATGTATATAAACACATATACGTTCAGAATCTATATACGTTCAAACATGTTCAATATTCAAAGAGTTAATATACAGTACAATGGTGCCAACTAGACTGCAACACAGTTCCTTGCAATACTACTGCAGAACGTTGCAGTATGTTGCATGGAACAGTACAAATCAATGGCCTTTTGTCATGCAGTGTTTTGTGACTTGCCATTTACTGGAAGTTATTGTGTTGCATCCTGTCTGATCCACTATATAGATACATATATCCTTTCTTGTGTCTGTGGCTATCTGTGGCTGTTAGGCAGTGTAGACTCCTCCATCATCAATGCCTTGTAATATGAATATAAAAAGTGCAATATTTGAACATACACACTTAATGGCACTGTAGCAATGTTCTTTCCTTCCCTCTTCTTGCTTGTAAAGTGTTTTGGGATACTTGCAAAAGGCACTATAAACCTATATTTCTGCACATTTCCTTTCTATAGGGATAGGGACCGGTCTTGAAGGGATTAGGAGGGGCCTATTGTTAAAGACATGTTTGTGGGAGGTGGTTCTGGCTTGAATTCAAATGCCAAACCCAAACTAAAACCACGAGTGATCTGGCTAAACCAAAACCAGAAAATCCCCAGTTTTGTCCACCTCTAGTATTAATGGAATGTTGCATTACTCTGTGTTTTACTCATGTATGAGAAGATTATTATGGTCTAAATTGACCTCATGTTCCTTCCCGTCATGCATGAGTGCTGCCTCTTATTAAATATTGCTATGATTTTATGAGAAGCTGGTATCTAAAACTTGAAAAAGTATTCACTAAAAATACCACCAACAGCTTAATCTGGTTCAAAGTCAGTTGGCATTCATCTGTATCCCCTTCCCCTAGGTCGTGCCTGAAAATAGGCAAGATTTGTCTAATGCACTTACCCGGTCAACAAAAACTAACTAAATAAATAAATACATAAATCTAGCATATACAGTATTAATCAGTCACCATCTAGTGGTAAGTTGCTAGTACTGCATTTCAGTACGATTTTTCCTGCAAGTAACAGAGATCAAGATTAAATATTCTGTATTGAAAGGAGCAGAAGTGGTTTGAAATACTTAAATTTTAGTTTGAATTAGCACTACCTGTGTTACCTCTTCAGAGGATCTCTCTTTCTTTTGATGTACTGTAACTCTCCAAATCTAACCACATCTTTTTATATTAAAGGTTTCGGGTGGTATCAGCTAAAATTAAATCTTTTTTATTATAGATTGGTAATTCATCTTTAAAAGTTTTATTAGCCTAAGCTGGTGGCTGATCGAGACTTAACTGGAGTGAGAAATGTTTCTCTAACTTTACTGTTAATACTTTATGCCCCCCCCAGTACTTCAGGATTCTATCTTTATTGGTACAGTAATTAAGTATCTCTTAACTTAAATACTATGTGTTAATTATGTATTCAAAAACTTTTCATCAATATAATATTGTGATAAAATATTAATAAAACAAAAAAACAACAGTAATGTTTCATAGTATAGCATAAGGCAACCTCATTGTTTCTTCTAAAGAGGTGTCCGACCATGAAATGTGAAGGTAATGACTAATGTTCTGTTTAACACAAGTGCAAAAGTTTACAAAAAATAGCTTCACACACCATTGACTCCATATCTAAACAGTTAGTGCAACACTAACTGTGCCATTCACACTGGACAGGCTGTAAGCACACCTGGTTTAGTATTTAAAGGCACAGTGAGCAGGCTGCTAGATTGTCAGTGTATGAGCACTAATGGCTATGAATGGAACATACAAAGGAGGGTGCTGGCATTCACGCAGTGCACACGAGTATACTTGCATGCCTTTAGAAGCACTAACAGGCTGCTTGTGCAGTGTTGTATACTGCTTTCAAAACCCTCGTTTTGCAAACACACACATTGGTGTATAGACCCCCTTCCCCCACAGGCATAACTGTTGTCAATTATCAAAACCTAACCCTAGCAATTTAATCCCACCTCCCTCACTTGATTCCAGCACCAGAGCATGGTCAAAAATATCTCTGGCTGTCTAGTGTTACCCAACCCCCATCCAATCTCAAAATCTAAATATTAAATTACCCATTGGAATCTGGTAGTCCTCATTTAACTATAACTCTTGTGTCATGTGACACTCTTCCCCTATGCTTCAGCCCATTGCCTGCAGCTGGGATGCACTCACCACTGACCTCCTCTGGCTGGCTGTCACCTTCCGCTCACAACAAGTGCGGTATATAACAGATAACCCTCTACCAGGCATGCCGTCGTGCTCTGAAGTATGCATGCTTTTGGTGTGTTCACCCAAGGTGTGTGTATATCAGAGTAAGACCGCATGCTCTGTAGTGGATTTTACATCTTCTGAAATTACCAATTATTTCGGGGGGGGGGGTGACACAAATAGTGTCTGTTTTGCAATAAAAGTAGGGTTTTATTCAGAAAATGTGTAAACTATTTGGTGAGTTATGAACGTTATTAGTTATCTGGTTGATCCTGCCATTTGTTTTGTTCCCTTACTCCTGGGCTTGATTTTACCTTTGCTTTAGTAGCGTGGTTGCATGGGTAGTTGTTTCAGAAACAGTTTTTAAACAAAAAATGTAAATGAAGTCGTGCTAGGAATGATGTCAAATCCATCTTCTTTTGTGCTCCAAATAATTGTAATACCAGTGTGGTGCAGCTGAATTTGTAATAAAACTGAGCAAACAAATCAGCAGCTTTGGTAGTGCAGAGAGTGAAGCATATGTGGGGGGGGGCCAGGATTCTCAAAGCTCTCAGAAGGCACACAACCTTCCCTAAGTCCCCAAAACTCCCTCAGCTACAGAGAAAAAAAGGGGAGTTTGCTCCAAGTGCTAGTCACAAAAACCCCTGCAGCTGCAGGAAAAACCACTATGCACTGTGGAAAAAAGTGCAGCTGCGGAAGTCCCTCAGGACAAAAAGGTGTGAGATCAGTGGACCACAGCCTCTGAAAGTCTATTCACAGCTATGTTTTTCCCACAGCTGAGGAAAAAATATTACACACAGTGGAAAGAGGCATAACTCTCCCTCAACACACTGCAGAAGTGCCCCATCAAGTGGAATCAATTATGGTGGAGGCGTACCACAGGTAATAGCATCTCAGACAGTATAGCAGTGGCTGATGTTACAGCACTGAAAGCACACATTGCCATGCTATGGCAACAGGCAACAACCACTAGACCCAGTGCAGCCCATGACAGAGCCCCACAAGCAGTAGAGCCTGACCAGCCAGCAGTGAGTGCTACACCCCCAGGCTACAGGAACACCCCAGGGAGGGACGACCAGCAGGGATAGTCAGCCACTGTGGTGCCAGGGTTTCACAGGTACCTGCGGTGCTGTTGTGGTCCCAGTTGGGGACTGGTTGCTGGTCTCTGTGTGTGCTGTCAGCCTCATATTATAGCAGCACTGTTACAGTCTCCTGCTTCAGCTAGTGGTTCCCTATTGTTGTGCCTTCACAGCCTCCACAGCTGCGGATTCGCAGCATTTGCGCAAGTCCTGTGGCAGCTAAATTGTCACACCTGCAGCACATTTTATGGAAATCCGCAGCTGCTCTGATTTTCTTTGAGAATACAGCACAGCTACGTTTCCACACTGCAGCAAGCCTTTTTCCCGTAGCTGTGGGAATTTCAGCTTTCTTTGAGAATCCTGCCCCG
Organism: Neoceratodus forsteri; assembly: GCA_016271365.2. NCBI lineage: Eukaryota > Metazoa > Chordata > Ceratodontiformes > Ceratodontidae > Neoceratodus > Neoceratodus forsteri. Next base: position 151,668,979 of record CM028133.1, read on the forward strand.
AGTTGCTACAACAACCGTTGCTCTTCACAGTCTGTACTATCAAACACACCAACTTGCTCACTCTGTTTTACTTCAAAGTGGGCAGCACTCTTTCAGTATTACAATTATTTGGGACACAAGAGAAGCTGGACTCGGCATTATTCTCATCACAAAGACTTCGTTCAACATTTTATTAACAAATTTTGCCAAAATGGACTCCCACTCAACCACACTTCTAAACTGAAAGCAAAATCCAGCCCAGGAGTGAGAGAACAAAATGAATGGCAGGATCAGCCAGGTAAGTGATTTCATTTTCTTCTCTTCCACATAGGCATTTATCCTCTGTGGCAGGCCAGACAGCCTCTCAGCCCTGTCCCAGCTCATTGCAGTCATCCCTTACCTCCTCCTAGTAGGGGTCCTATTCCCCATGGACACCCCCCTCATGGTGGAGCTTGGGAGGGGGACATATTTTCCCTTGATACACATCCAGATCTGTCTTGGACTGGAGTGGCAGAGAGGCTACAGTGTGACTGGTAGGACTTCATGGTCCCCATCCTCCATGTTTTCCTCCTTTTTTTTCCGATGGGCATATGGACATGAAATGAGTGCAGTGTGCGTGCTCTGCCTCTGCAGAGATGCCCCCAGTGCTCTGAACATGAGATCCCTCCCCCACACAGTGTGACTCGCTTGTGCTGCCGCAATATTCCTCCAGGTGGCAGGCAACAGTGAGCCACAATGACCCCCTTCTGTGATGGAGAAGAGCAGTCCTACGGAAGCTCAGTCCTCCCTCTCCTGTCTGGCCCCCAAGTGACCCACATCAATTTCTGATCCCGGGTCACTGGTGCAGTAGGTGGTAAGGCACCCAGCCACTCAGCCCTCCACACCATTGGGCCAACACGATTACATTTTTTATGAGCAGTTTATGTTGAGGTTTACATTAACTCTTGTAGCAGGCATAGAAGGTGTTAAAGGATTTTTAGGCTTTTATATGTGAAATCTATTTGTGCCATTTTATGAAGGTTGTGTGGAGTGATCCTCTAAACTCAGATGGCAGTGTGTAGGTTCTGGGGGCTATAAATAAATGCAGGTGTGGGGTCACTGTGGGATATTGCACAGTCATGTGATGTATTGTGTCTAATCATAGAGCAAAACTTTCATAGATTTTTCTTACCATATATAGATATATGTGTGTGGGTGTATATATATATATATATATATATATATATATATATTTTGCTCCTTCATCAGATGCTGATGCATTATTGAATATGAAGTTCTTTCACAATGTGAACATGGAGGTTGCTTTAGATGCTGATCAGGTCATAAACAATATTTGTGATTAGTACCTAGGGCCATGCCATGGCACTTTCATATTTAATCAGTCCCAGCTGTTGCAAACTGAGGATCTACTCAGACAGTCAATATGGGTGGTACCAAAATTGAGTTTTATTGACCTGGCATTTTTCACTTACTTTTTAGAAATTTGAGGAGAAAATATCCCATTGGAGCCTGGCATTGTGGTCTTTGGGTCATTTAAAGATACAGAAATAGATGAATTCCAGTCAGTCTTTATTAACCTGACATTGTTGGTAGGGAAGAAAAACATATTGACCCATTGGAAGGATGTTGACTCTCCGAACTTCATGGAGTGGTTAGCCCTAATAATCGACCTTAGTAAAATTGAGAAGGCATTTCATAGCATAGATGGCAGCTGAATTATACTTGAGCAAATCTGGATCCCTTTTATTCTTGAAATCTAATGTTGCTAAATCGATAAAAAAGGAATAAAGACATCTCACATGCAGAACTTAACTAGGCTAGATTAGTCTTTGTATAGGATGGGGTTTAAGGAGGTGATGCTGCTGAATGTTCATGGTTTTAGTTATATTTCATGACTGAACTCACAGATGCCTTTGAACATAAAAACAAATATGGCTAGTAAGTTGGTGCGATCACCTCCAGTGTATCCCAGCCACCATTGTCTATGCACGCTGCTTGTTACATAGATTTCTGACATGCTTACTCTCAATTTCAAAGGAAACAGGGCAGGAGTTTCAAAAGGATCTGCCTGAGGTTCACCAGCTGCTATAATGTAATGAAACATCCCTCCAAACTGATAGTCCATCTATTTATCTGACGGTCTTAATGCATCTGAACTTTGCAAGATACAACTGTGGCAAAAAGTGGTGCAAATCACATTTGTGTCACTTTTTTTAACATAGATCATGACTTTTTGTTTCAAATGGACACATCTTTTAAAAATAGAGCTGCTAGAACACGATCAGGCAGACACAACGTGGGGCAATGTGCATTTGTGTTTGTGTCTTATCCTTATGAAAATCCTGCCTATAATGTCAATCTTTTCTGCCCGTGTGTCCTGACACTTCCTATATACTGTCATAGACAGTGAGTGGTGGCGAAATGATATCCACTAGAGGCTAAGTGGTGTAATAAGATGCCTACTGAAAGATGCACTGTAGAGAAAGTCTCAGGCTCAGTGTTCAGACCATGGTCATTTGAATGACAAGCAGCTCTACTGCTTTGCTAGCCTGCAGGCCTAGATATGTTTGGCTTTAATATGAAAGCTTTTGCACAATTCATATACCATGCTGCAGATGCAACAGGCCAAGTACGGTTAATGCATTACTTAAGAAAATGTACAGAGTTGGTGGACATATTACAGATATCGGTATACCATCATAACGGCAACTGTAAGTGAGTGACTTGAATTTGAGTGACTCACTTTCAGCACCTGTTTTGTCGGCTACCCTTCAAGGGTAGCAAAGGGCAAAGAACAGGGTGACATGAAGAACGGGAGGAAGACCAGAAGAGGAGGGCAGGTATGTAAGGGGTAGTGCGGCAGTAGGCTGCTGAGCTGGCACTGTGGTGGAGTGGTGAGGGTGACTGGCTACAGTGGGGAGGGTGCAGGATTTGTGGATGGGGAGGGATATAGTGTTTTAGTGTTTTTTTTTGTCTGGGAGTTTTTTGTTTTCCTGTGTTTCTTCCCCTTCCTGACATGCATCCCCCCAGAAGTTAGTAATCCTTTGTAAGGGAGGGGGGTGCAGGTGGCACAGCTGCTCCTCAGAGCAACCTTTTCCATTTTCATCGTGTTTTCTTGCTGGGAGTGAACATCGCCTTTTTGTATATTCAGCCATGTACATTCACTGTAACAGCGATCGCTATTCCGCAATCACCATTATAACATGGGACCACAGATATTCACCAAAATACTGCAAAGGTACTGTATTTCTTTGCCTGCTGTCAGAGGGGAAACTTCATTGAAGTATGTATGATCCTTCAGCAAAGGAGCCAACAGATGCAGGTCATATCTTCAACATAATGCGACCACAGTAACTGTTATGACATGACATAGGGTCCTTCTTGTCTGCCCCTCCACAGCATGGGCATGGCATTGTCTATAAGTAATTTGAGTATTGATGCATATCCGAGCTTATCGGCAACATTCTATCTATTTGTTTAAATTTTTTCAACAGGAAAGGTGCAATAGGTTGGAGCTCATTTCCTGTTGCAACAGACGTTAAGTGGAGTTACTGCAAGAAGCAAAGCAGTTTACAGTTAGTGGCAGTTAATCCCTTTGTCATGCAGTAACCCCAGACACTGTGTTGCATCATAGAAGACTCCACATTAACCCGATTCAAGATATGTGACTCCCATATTCTCACTCAGGAATCTGTCTAGTCTAGCTCTGAAGGCCTGAATAGGGTTATCTTCTACTGCCTCACTAGGAATTTTCTCACAGGTCACCCACCCTCTTTGGTGAAGTAATGCTTTCTAATGTGTTCCCTTATCCTGCCCCCTCAGTTTGAGAGTTGGACCTCCAATTCTGATTGAACTTCCAAGCTTAAAGAGCAGGTGACACTTTAAGGAGTAGTTTAGCAAACCATGATATTTAGACACAGTTCAGCTTGTATTTCACATTAGTTTTGTATTCCTCCTCCCCATTATTTATTACTGATGTCATTTGCATGAATACAGGATCTTTGCAGTTGAAGAGTTAATCTGTTCCTGTTGCTTTCTCCCTACTTGAGGTCATAATGCATTGCTTGTGACATCACAGTTACTCCCATGGCAACAGATTATGATGTCAGAACAGAGAATTATGACTTGAAGTAGGGTGTAAGTTATATAGGCAGATAAACTCTAAGGGAACTCTAAGGGACAAAAATCATGTATTCATGCAAATTTACTCATTAATAAATAACGAGGAAGATAAATATATAGACTACATATGGAATGCAAGCTGAATTGTACCTAATTATTATGTTTTCCAGAGTATTCTTTGAGGCGTCAGTAGTTCTTTAAATATCCATGTATACTCCACTCTGCCCATCCCCTTCAATATTCAAAAAACCAGGATCATGTTCCCTTTCAGCCATGTCTTTGTAAGCTACATAATGTAAGTAAGCCCAGTCTCTTTTCATAGCTCTGGCATCCTAAGCTATTAATCTGCTTGGTAGCCCAGTGTTTGACCCTTTTTCTCTCTTCAGTATTCTTTCTGTAAAGGTGTGAGCAGAACTGGATGCAGTACTCCTGTTTTGGTCAAACCAAGACCTTGTACAGGGGGAGCATCATGTCCTTTATCATGCTCCATACTCCCTCATGATGCATCCCAACCTTTCATGCAGTTTCCTGATTGCTGCAACACCCTGCCTATCATGCTTCAGTTTACATTCCACAATTACTTCTCAAACCAGGGGACGGAGCCTGGCAGCTAAGATGGTGGCAGCTTAAATTAACTGTAGGGCTCCTCGGGAGATACTAACTTCATACATTCTTATACCAATCGGATCTACAGTAATGTTGCTCCCAACATTGGGTCATCCCTGTGCTCCCACAAGAATGGCAAGGAGCCAAAGTACTGGCTGCAGCCATGGCAGGCTATCACAGTTCCCCCACATCAGTAGCGGGACCCAAGATACTGCCCGCTGGCATGGTGGGCTATCCTGGTCCCTCCACAGGAGCGGCTGGGACCCAGAGAATTGCCTGCAGCCTTGATGGGTTATCTCATTCACCATAGTTGCTTTAGAGATCTAAAATGCAAACTGCAGCAATGTTGAGTTATCCTGGCTCCCCTACAGGAGTGGCAGTGACTGAAAGTATATATTTATAAAACATTGTTTTTTGTTTTACCTTTGATGTCAGCAGATTCGGTGCTTATCTTGAACCTGCCATCTGGTGGGGCACAGTTTTTCTTTTGTTTATTATTTTATTTTATTCGAATTTTGATGACTGGGTAAGCCCACTGAGGTAAACCTATACTTTTTTCAGGGGAACCCGGGGAAATTACATTCCAGCAAGTTACAGTCATATGTTAAAAATAGGTTAAGAGTTACAACGATACAGTCTACAGAGTAAGGTTTGTTAACAGTCAGTCAATAAGTGCCATATTCATTTAAATTACACACATGTCAAGGATAGAAGACTTCCAACATCAATGACGAAACAATCGTATACATTGTTTGTTTGTTTGCAGTGCTGGTGCTTATCCCAGGCCGGCCATCTCTCACACTGCAATAATTATTTCATTTGAAGTCTGCGGGTCATGTTGCTCAACCAACCCAGACCCACCACCTCCCATTAGGCACTGTTGTGCTTTTTGTTTCTCAGTAGGCCAGCTTGCCAGCTTTCAGTGGGACACACACACACAGTAAAGCTATAGTTAAGTAGCAGCTGCTCTGGGTCCCCTCATGATGGGGAACAAATACAGAAAAGTCATGGCTCAGAGAAATCCCCCTCAGAAGAGAAAGACACACACACAACCAAGTCACAGCTCAGTATCACTACTATCAAAGTCACACTTACCAAAAGTAGAACCTTGTAGGCACCCCCCGTGACACACTCAGGGATGCTACAACCTGGCAGCATGTCCTCTTATTCCCCTTGCTAGGCAAGAACACAGACAGCCACTATCAAAGCCACAACTAGAAAAGATGGCACCTTGGTGGCACATCTCCTGACAGGCCGACATACACACAGCAAAACGCAATTTCATGCAAGGCCTAGACTAGGCTTCTGTATTAAGAAAGTTATAATTGATCTCCAGCTTTACACAGGGCCTGCCATGTGAAGAAGTTTTGTATTGCAGTTAAAGTCAAACACAAACAGAATAGCAAGAAAGCCTGTACAAGATATTGCATAATGCCTATTGTACACCACAGCGATTGTTTCGGTATGGCAATATACCCAGCCCGCTTTTTCAGAGATGTAAAATGCAAGATGGTACTCTTCACCATCTACTGTAGGATTGTCCAATTATACAACCATTTGGGACCAAGTCCTTACTCATTTAGACCCACTACTAGGTCTGCAAGATGCATTTCTGACTGAACTTTGCCTTTGATGCCTGGGTATCTCTCAGTTGGTAGGCCCCCAACGACAGCATATAGTTCTTATCTTTGCTGTGGCCCGTTTCATTATTTTACATAACTGGATGGACACTCAGACCAGTTCATTCAAGGAATGGCATACAGAGATACTTTCCATTCTCAGACTGGAGAAATCTATTGCAAGTTTCAGACAAAAGTTGACTAGGTGTAAGTGAGTATGGCAAAAACTGCATCTCCTTCTTCAGCTGACTTGACAGCTTGATTTAAAATTTACATAGTGGCTATATGGGGTAAGTACTCCTTTTAGAGTATTTGGATCTGAGTTAAATATGTATTATTAATATCTAAGTGACAAGACAGCGGAATACATTTTCAGTGCTTATTTGGTCAGACGTTGAGGTCATTTTAATGTTTTGTCCCTTCTTAAGCACCCCTCTATACAGACAGTTGGTGAGACTCCATCTGGAATATTGAGTGCAGTTCTGGAAACTCCATCTCTGCAAGGACATAGACAGGATGGAGGCAGTCCAGAGGAGGGCAACTAAAATGGTGCAGGGTCTGCACCAGAAGCCACATAACGAGGGACTAAAGGAGCTTTATATGTATACCCTCAGAGGAAAAGAGGGAGAGGGGGGACATGATATAAACATTTAAATACCTCAAGGGAATCAACAAAGTCCAAGAAGGTAGCATCTTTTAGAAAAAGAGATGTGCAAGAACAAGGGGGCACAATTTGAAGATAGAAGGTGAACGGCTCAGGGCAATGTGAGGAAGTATTTTTTTCACGGAGTGGGTGGTGGATGCATGGAATGGCCTTCCCAAGGAGGTCATGGGGTGAAAAACAGTGGGAGAATTCAAGAATGCATGGGACAGACATAAGGCAATTTTAGTTGGGGGTAGGAGGAAGCAGGCTGATGGTTAACTAAGATCTGCAGCTTATTCAATAGGTAGGGAAAGGAAGACAATTGCCTCGGCTACCCTCCTCCCTGGTTTATTCTATGGTGCACCCATAATTCACTCTGTCAAGACCTCTACTCTGGCCAAACTTAAATAGGCATATCATAGATAGCTCGCTTTACTGATGCGGCACCAACTCGGGCCCACCACTGTGAAGTTCTCAAGTCCCTAGGCTGGCCGTCCCTCGAGCCAAAAATTGACTTCCCTGTTTTATACACCAACTTTAAACTCATCCACTTTCCTTCCCCACCCATCCTCTATGACCTGCTCACTCTGAAATCCTTCTCCCGGACCCTCAGACACTCCCACCTCCCATTGTTAAGTCTTCCCAAAATTCGCCTAGCCATAGGCAAGCGGTCCTTCACATCCTCTGCACCTCAGAAATGGAATACTCTACCGCACAGTTTACTTTCATGCACATCTCTTCCCCTGTTTAAAAGCCGCTACAAAGAAATCTTCTTTCTTCCTCCAGTTTGTCATAGTAATTGCACTTAATCCCCTCCTCTAATCTCCTGAGCCACCTCCCTCCTTCACTTGCCATCCATGGTTTGTCTATCTCCTCCAAATCTTCTACCTCTCCTGTAAACTCCATCCTTCATTCATATACTTTTTACATATGTTATATAATGTATCTAAGAGTTTGTCTTTTGCTGTAATAACTACTGGGCTAGTTCACCTGCTCTAGTACCATGGTCTACGCCTGACTGAAGGATCACCGATGATGGTTGTCTCCGGACCTAAAAGGAGTCGAGTTCCTGCTACATAGTTACTGATTTACTGCTCATAGCACACCATTATATCTATATATTTGCTTCATGCCTCAGATTATACTTGTCTCTTTCATCCAACTGTAAAGTGTACTACCACAATATCTCATGGAATGCTTCTATTCCCCCGGGTTGCCCCTGAAAAAGGGACATGACTGTCTCAGTGGGCTTACCCAGTCATCAAAATACAAATAAATAAATAAAAGAGAAATGAGCAGACTGGGTGGGCCAAGCAGTTCTTATCTGCCATCAAAGTCTATGTTTCTATGTACGTTATGTTTTCTTTCCAGACTCACCCTGCTGTAACTCTACCCTTTTCTTTTATGTTGATATCGCGCAGCGCAAGAAACTTATTGACACAGCTTGCTGAGAAGCAGGCTGTGGAGGCACAGCACTGTTGTGGCCAATGCTCCCACAGCCTGCAAAGGCTTGTCCCACTTCCCCCAATGCCATTGCAGGCTGCGGTGACACAAGTTTGGAACATTCGCACCAACTTGTGAGAAATCAGCCGCTGCAATCAGGGGCCGCCTTGTCACTGCAGCGTAAGCCATCCACTGCAATGAGGGAGAGACCCGTTATTGCAGGGCGGATCTAGCAAGCCTGATATTCTTTGTGAACATGGTGGCGGGTTGCCACCCTGTTTGCAAACAATATAACCCCCACAATGTTTATCTGCTGACGGGGGAGCCCACTCCCCGTCGGCATAATGTGACCCTCCCAATTTCATTGTCTGTCAATGGGGTACCCAATCCCCGTCAGCAGAAAGGAATCCCTCCCTTTTGTTTGCCGATGGGGATGCCCAATCCCCCATCGGCTACAGCACCCCCCCAAATGCGGGACTCTGGTGGCACATGGGGAGCCCACCCCAGCATGCCAAATGCCCCTGTGAAGTGAAAACCCATCCTGCATTGTCCTTTTTTTTTTTAATCTGGAAAGATAAAATGGTCCCTCGTGGTCTCCCAGAACCCCCTCCTGCAACCCGTATCCACCCACTGTGCATCCTGCCTCCCCACACCCCCCTTCACCCCATACTTACCTCCGGAGTCCGGCGGGACGATCTTCGGTGGACCGGAAACATGTCTGCACTCTTCAAAGGCGACCGCAAACTGAGGAAATGCCGGTAAGCTGTATAATGGAGTAAATAGGGGGGTTTCAACTTTGCTGCATATCTCAGGCATTTTTGAATTCTTTCACCAAATTTTCAACATGGTGTTTTGGGGACCTCCTCATGAATGCTTCAACTGTCATGGCGTTAATCGCCCCAGAGCGTGATTTCGTGGTCACTGCATGGAATCACTTTTGGAGCTGATTAATGAAATGACAGTGCCAATGTTCATGAGGTGGACTCTCAAAAAGCCTATGTTGCAAATTTGGTGGTAAAAATCCCAAAAATGACTGTTTTACGAGCGTGCGCTGCGCAGTTGCTACGTACGCTCGTAGCTTCGTGAATTTGCAATATTTTGATGCCAGATTTTCAACATTGACATTTTGTCATACCTCCTTGTGAACAGTATAGCTGTCATTGTTCACATCCTGGTGGAAATGTGTTTTCGCACTTCTGGAGCAGAATAGCATGGTCACTGTCGGAAATCAGTGTTCGGGACAGATTAAGAAAATGACAGTGACACTGTTCATGAGTAGAGGTCCTGAAATGGCTATGTTGAAAATTTGGTAATGATACTCCATAAAATGACTGTGTTACGAGCGTGCGTTGCGCAGTTTGCACGCACGCTTGTAACTTCGCGAGTGTATAATATTTTCACTCCAGATTTTCAACATTGCCATTTTCCCACGCCTACTTATGAACAGTGCAGCTGTCATTTTTCCCATCCTGGCCCAAATGTGTTTTTGTAGTTCCGGCGCAGAATACAGCAATCGCTATGGGAAATCACTGACCAGGACAGAGTAATAAAATGACAGTGATACTGTTCATGAGTAGAGGTCCTAAAATGCCTATGTTGAAAATTTGGTGATGATAGCCCATCAAATGACTGTGCCACAAAGGTGCTTTGCACACTTTCCACACACCCTTGTAACGTTGCAGATTAGTAATATCGTCATGCCACATTTTCAACAATGGCATTTTTTCACACCTCCTTATGAGCAGTACAGCTGTCATTTTTCACATCCTGAGTGAAATGTGATTTCACAGTTGTGGCACAGAATAACGCGGTCGCTGTGGGAAATCAGTGTTTGGGACAGATTAAGAAAATGACAGTGGCACTGTTCATGAGCAGAGGTCCTAAAATCCCTATTTTGGAAATTTGGTGTCAAAACTCCATAACATTTATTTATTTATTATTTATTTATTCAAGAGTTTAACCAGGCAGGCACACTGAGTGGAAGACCACTCGTTTCCAGATGCGACCTGGGGGAAACAGGGTGGGGTACATGAGGGAAGGAGCAGTAATTATACAGACATTCAATTGCAAATGAGGAGGCAATGTTGTGAGCCTATACAGTAGGTAGCTAAGGTAGGCTTGTTCTTATAGCCAGATAAGTGCAACAGGAAGATAGAGCTTTGGTGTAAGGGAGCAGAGTGCCATCAATAGATTATTGAGCTGGAATTAGGAGGAAGGATTGGGAGAGAGGGAGGGAGCCCTAAGTGGAAGTGTAGCTAACTAGCCGGTTAGTTATAAGGTGTAATTTTAGGCTGGTTGGTAGGCCATCAGGAAGTTAAGGTAGGCAGTTGAAGCCTCTTAGGGGGCAGGGCGGGAGCAAGAGCAGACCGAGTGGAAGTGCTCTGAGAGGCGAGTGTTGAGGTGTCTGAGATTGTAGTAATGGCGGATATCTGCTGGTAAGTCATTCCAGAGTTTTGGTATACGGTAGCTTAGTGCTGCTTGGCCCATGGAGGTGCGCATAAGAGGGATGTGGAATAGTCTAGCATCTGAGTGCCGAAGCGAGTACGCTGGGGGGAGCTGAGAAGTTAAGGATGCAGCCAGGTATGGGGGGAGAGTGTGGGACCAGAATTTAGCGGGCAATTTGGAGCCGTGGATTAGCCGCGGTCAGCAAGTGAGGGAGGGACAGGCGCTATAAAGGTCGCAGTGGTGTGTTAGTTTTGGACAGTCCAGTATGAACCGGCAGAAGGAGTGGAAAAGGGTGTCCAGGCTGGACAGAGTGGATGGTGCGGCAGTGCCATAGATCACATCCCCGTAGTCAAAGATCGGCAGAATAATTTTTTGTACGAGTTCCCGCCTGACCGTGGTGGACAGGCAGCCTTGTTGCGTGTAGAGGGCCCCAGTTTGGGATTAAGTTTTTGTGCAAGGATTCCATGTGGGTAGAAATCTAGGTTTTGGTTGAGCCAAACTCCTAGATAACGGAAGGAGGTACAGGATTCTAAGGAGAGTGGTCCAGGGTTACGAAGGGGTGCTCAGCGAGTGAGGACGATGAGCTTCGAGTCGAAAGTTACAGACAGTCTTTTTGTACTAGGAACAGCTGGTTTGTAGAGAGCCAGAGTTGTACAGCATTGAAGTCATGTTGAAGGTGGCCATGTACTGTTGCTATGGAGGGGCCAGTGTTGTATATTATTGTATCGTCTCTCATGTACATTTGGATAGATGAGTGGGAGCAGGCTAGTGGAGTTCGTTATGAAAACCGAGAATAGGATTGGGCCCAGGACTGACCCTTGAGGGACACCTGTGGTGATGGGGAGAGGGCTGATAGATGGGAGCCAATTTTCACGCTTGATGTCTGTCTCTCAAGTAAGCTCGAAACCAGTTTGTGGCATGGGTGAAGAGGCCGGAGGCCATTAGCTTGTCTATAAGGAGAGTGTGAGGACGGTATCAAAGCTGGCCAGATCAATAAATATAAGCCGTCGTGATATGCCCTTTATCCATACCTGAGAGGGATGTCGCTTGTTACTCTTAGTAGGGAGGTAGTGGTGGAATGAGATTTACGGAATCCAGATTGGTAAGGGGTGAAGAAAGCAGTATCAGCTAGGTACTGGGAAATTGGGCCAGGGCAAGTTGTTCATGTATCTTAGCCAGAGTTGGGAGGAGGGAGATGGGGCGGTAATTCCCAGGCAGTTCGGGGTCACCCCCTTTCGGCAGAGGGATGATAGTAGCCATTTTCCAGGTGGAGGGAATTGTGGAGGTCGAGAAGGAGAGGTTGAACAAGTCGGCTAGAGGAACGGCTATTGCAGGCGCTGACAGCTGGAGTAGTCTGGAGTTCAAGCCATTGGAGCAAGAGCCCTTCTTAGGGTTAAGGTTGCACAGTGCTTGGTAGACTTCGGCCGGAGTGACAGGTCGGAAGGAGAAAGAGAGGTGGAAGGAGGAAGCTGTGGGCTGGGAGGGAGTTCTCCAGGGTGGGAGGGGGAGGCTGTTACCAGGAAGCTGCACTATTGGTGAAGTGAATGTTGAAGGCTGTGGCTACATCAAGTGGGTCAGTGATGGCCCAACCGCTGATTGTCAGGGCAGGGGCAGGTGGTTGGGTTGAGGGTTAGAAGAGATTTTATGGTTTTCCAGAAGGGGGGTGGTTCTGATTTTTGATAGGGCCGATGCAAAGTAATTCTGTTTGTTAGTCGAATTCGTCTTGGTACAGGAGTTACGTAGGGCACGGTAAGTTTGTAGGTCTTGGAGGGTGCTGGTAGTTTTGTGTTTTTTCCAGGCCATGTCCCTGGAGCGGCTTTGACATATGATTTCGGAGGATATCCAGGGTAGGTGGGAACCCCTGACTCTGGTTTTTATTAGTGGCGCATGTTGATCCCAGACCCTCAGGAACATGTTTGTGAAGCTTTCTAGTGCAGCATCGATTATGACTGTGTTACAAGCATGCATTCAACTGTTTCCACCGCACCCTTGTAACTTCGCAAATTTGTAATATTTTCACGCCACATTTTCAATGGTGGCATTCTTTCACACCTACTTATGAACAGTACAGCTGTCATTTTTCATGTCCTGGATAAAATATGTTTTTGCACTCCTGACGGAGAATAGCACGGTCACTGTGGGACATCAGTGTTTGGGATAGATTAAGATGGAACGAGTGAGGGGGGGGGGAGTGACCGAGCTCAACTGAGCTCTGTCTGACTGCTCCAGATTTGTTTGTGGGCAGAAAATGGCCCCAACACAAGAGGCCAGTACAAAAGGGCAGCCTGCAGTACTGGGAGAAACAAAACAAGAGAGTGAGGGAGGGAGGGGGAGTAAGCAAACTCACCGGAGCACTGTCAAGTCTGCTGCAGATTTGTTTGGGGGCAGAAAAAGGTGTCAATGCAGGCAGGGGCCCAGCAGAAAAGGCCAGCCTGCAGTGGTGGAAGAAACAGTATGAGTGAGTGAGACAGGGGGACTGAGTGAGCTCAACGGAGCTCTATCAGGACTACTGCCGATTTCTTTGTTGGAAGAAAAAAGCGCCAATGCAGGCAGGAGCCCCATACAAAAGGGCAGCTTGCAGTGCCAGGACAAACAGAATGAGCACATGAGAGAGAGAGACTGAGTGACCTCAATGGAGCTTTGTCGGTACAGCTGCGGATTTATTTGTGGATAGACAAAGGTGCCAATGCAGCCAGAAGCCCCGTACACAAGCACAGCCTGCCGCGCCAAGAGAAACAGAATGAGTGAGTGACAGAGTGGTAGTGAGCGAGCTCAACGGAGCTCTATTGTGATTGCTGTGGATTTCTTTCTCGGCAGAAAATGCAGCGATGCAGGCAGGAGCCCAGTACAAAAGGCCAGCTTGCAGCGCAGGCAGAAATGGAATGAGTGATTGAGAGAGGGGAAGTGAGCGAGCTCAATGGAGTTGTGTCGGGACTGCTTCAGATTTGTTTCTGGCCAGAACAAGCCACCAATGCAGGCAGGAGCCCAGTGCAAAAGGGCAGCCTGCAGTGGCAGGAGACACAGAATGAGCGAGTCAGGGAGGGGGAGTGAGTGAGCTCAACGGAGCTCTGTTGGGACTGCTGCAGATTTGTTTGTGGGCAGAAAAAGGCAGCAATGCATGAAGGGGCCCAGTACAAAATATCAGCCTGCAGTGGCAGGAAAACCAGAATGAGCGAGTGAGAGAGGGGGAGTGAGCGAGCTCAACGGAGCTGTATTGTAACTGCTGCAAATGGTGGCAATGCAGACAGGAGCCCAATAGAAAAGGGCAGCCTGAAACACCACCAGAAATGGAATTTGTGAGTGAGAGAAGGGGACTGAGCGAGCTCAAAGGAGCATTGTCGGGACTGCTGCAGATTTCTTTGTGAGCAGAAAAAGGCGCCAACATAGCCAGGAGCCTAGTACAAAAGGGCAGGCTGCAGCGCCAGGAGAAACAGAATGAGTGAGTGACACAGGGGGAGTGAGCAACCTCAGTGGAGCTCTGTTGGGACAGCTGTGGATTTCTTTGTGGGCAGAAAAAGCCACCAACAGAGGCAGGAGCCCAGTCACAAAGGGCAGCTTTGCAGCCAGGAGAAACAGAATGAGTGGGAGGGAGAGAGGGGAGTGAGGGTGACCAACGAGCTGTGTTGGGACAGCTGCAGATTTCTTAGTGGGCAGAACAAGGTGCCAATGCAGGCAGAAGCCCAGTACAAAACAGCAGCCTGCAGCACTGGGAGAAACAGACCGAGCGAGTGACAGAGGGGCAGTGAGCGAGCTCAACACACCAGCGCAATCATCATTCGGCATTGACAAATGCTTTTTTATTTGTGTGTGGATACATTGTACTATTGATATATGTGCTCCTTTTTTCTATATAGTTTGGAATAATGTTTATTTATTTATTTAAGAGTTTAACCAGGAAAGCATGCTGAGCAGAGGCCACTCGATTCCAGATGCGTCCTGGGGGAGGGGAACATCGGGATATATTACAAGCGCAGTACATATACAGCAGAGCAGTACAGTAAGCAGATAGACAAGGCAGCTTCAATTTCATTTATGATACAGAGCCAGTATTCCAAGAGGTTACACAGAGGATGGGATACAAGTGTAATTAGCAGGTGGGTGAAACTCGGCAATGCTTTACTAGAGAACAAAAAGGAGCCTAGCATACTTATGCAAAATAGAACAGGTATTGTGAAGGCCTTAGAAGTCCCAGAAGGACGAGTGGAAAGGTGCAATGTGGAGGGAATGAGCTAGGTACATGTGCAGAAGGGGGAGAAGTGCGCCTTGAGGAGTTGGTTTAGCTGCTGCCTGCTGTCTGTGTGCCGAATTATGGCCAGTAGGTTGTTAGACAGTTTGGGCATGTGGGAGCTGAAACCAGCTTGTCCTTTGTTAGTGAACATGCGTGGGACAAGAAAGAGCCTGGAATCTCAGTTCCTGAGTGCATACACCGTGGGGGGCTGGACAGAGAGGGCCGACTGAAGGTAGGAGGGAAGGGAATGCTCCCAGAACTTAGCAGTGACCCTGGCGCAGTGGGTCTGTCTGCGATCCTGTAGGGACGACAGGTCAAGTGACTATTTTATAGAGGATGCAGTGATGTGTCGAGGGTGGACGATCCAGGGCGTAGCGGCAGAAAGAATAATAGAGGGGATCTAGCCTGGTTAGGGTTGATTTTGTGGGTGTGTTGCAGATTACATCCCCGTAGTCAAACATCGGGGGGATCATTTTCTGAATGATCGC
Source organism: Neoceratodus forsteri (assembly GCA_016271365.2). Classification (NCBI taxonomy): domain Eukaryota; kingdom Metazoa; phylum Chordata; order Ceratodontiformes; family Ceratodontidae; genus Neoceratodus; species Neoceratodus forsteri. The sequence continues at coordinate 151,684,552 of CM028133.1, forward strand.
TTTGCAAACCGGTAAAGGTAGGCAGGCCCTGTTACGATATACATCGCCCAGTTTGGGATGTAGTTTTTTGTGCATTGAGTCAATATTCACAGAAAAATCTAGGTGTTGGTCAAGCCATACCCCGAGGTATCTGAAAGAGGTGCAGTCCTCCAAGGGGGAACCTTCAATGGTGTGGAAAGTGGGGGTTGAGGAGAGAAGGTAGAATCTTTGCCGCATTCCAAAAGTTAGAGAGACAGTTTTCTTTGGACTGAAGAAAAGCTGGTTTGAATGAAACCAAAGTTGGACAGTATTGAAATCCTCCTGGAGTCTTTCCGCAGTAACAGAGGTGGATGGACCTGATGCAAACATTACCATGTCATCGGCATACATGTGGATGGGTGAGAGCGTGCTGGTTGATGGCAGGTCGTTTAGAAAAATGGAGAACAGTAATGAGCCAAGGACCGAGCCTTGAGGGACCCCAGAGATGGCAGGAAGAGGGACAGAGGTGCAGGAGCCAATTGTTAGTGCTTGAGACCTGTCTGCCAAGTAGGACTGGAACAAGCTGGAGGCTGTACCTGTCAGACCAGCTCGGGTGAGTTTGCACAGTAAAAGGGGATGGGAGACAGTGTCAAAAGCTTTGGCAAGGTCGATGAAAATGGCTGAGGTGGTGTGCCCTTTTTCCATACCAGAGAGGATAGCATCTGTGAGCCTTAGAAGTGAGGTGATGGTGGAGTGTGACTTCCTAAATCCGGACTGGTATGGTGTGATGAAAGAGAAGGAGTCAAGAAAGGGGGCAAGTTGGGAGAGTACGAGTTTCTCCTGTAGTTTAGCTAGGATGGGGAGTAGGGATATAAGGCGATAGTTACCCAGCGAGGAGGGATCCCCCTCCCTTTAAGGAGTGGGATGACAGTGGCTCGCTTCCACTCAGACGGGATGTCAGCAACCGAGAAGGAGAGATTGAATAGGTCTGCCAGTGGTGTGGCTATGGCAGGGGCCGAGAGGTGAAGCATTTTTGAATCCAGCCCTGAGGGGCATTTACCTTTGGAGGGGTTGAGGGCCTGCAGGGCTTTAAGCACTTCGGTGGGAGTAACCAGACAAGAGGTGAAGCAGGGGGCCGAGGCAGTGTGTGGGAAGGTGGGGGGTGAGCTAGAGGGGTAGAATGGGTTGGCGGTTAGGAGAGAGGATTCACAGCTGGTGAAAAAGGTGTTGAAAACTGTGGCCACTGCACTGGGATCGGTGACGATGGAGCCTTTGACATTAAGGGTTGGGGGTTGGGTGGGGGAGAAAAGTGAGTTTATTGTTTTCCAGAATTTAGCTAGGTGGTTTATATTGGTGTGGAAAGAGGCCTTGAAGTAGTTTGCTTTGGCCTGACGTAGTAGCGTAGTGCAGGAATTAGAGTGCTCTGGAACATTGGTGAGCCGCCAGGGTGCCAGTAGTCTTATATGATTTCCAGGCCTGAACTCTAGCATGTAAATTAAAGGTGACCTGCAAAGAACCACTTCAGCCTGCTCCTGTCCCCACATACCAGTGGCAGATCACCTTCAAGGTCTGGTTTCTGACCTTTAAGGCCCTGCATGGTCTGGGCCCACGCTATCTGCAACAGCTTCTGCTGCCTTACTGCCCCGGATGACTGCTCCACTCAGCTGACAAGGGGTTGTTAGAGATTCCAAGGTTACGTCTTAAAACATCGAGGGCCTGTGCTTTTATTTATGCGGCCCCGACCTTGTGGAATTCTCTACCTCATCAGATTCGTGAGTGCACGACTGTGGAGAGTTTTAACAGAGCCTTGAAGACCTACTTATGGCATCTTGCCTACCAGGAGTAATTGTTACTGACAGTTATTTATTCATGTAATCTGCTGTATGTGAATTTTATGTTTTTGCTGGATTTTATTTGTTTTTAAAGCTGTACAGCTCCTTGGCTGCAGAAAGGCACTATAAAAATAAAGTTATTATTATTATAGCTTACAATGCTGCTCTGGGAGTCTGGGGCTGCAGTGATCATAATTTTTAATCCACCAGTTATTTCTGTATAAACTGTCGAAACCTTCAGCCAAATGTGGAAGTGCTGCGTGGTTTCTGATTGAGCAGGCACAAAGAGTCATGGTCATTACACTCATTTAGTGATGTCGCTCCCACCACTGCTCTTATTATACTTATTTTATGGATTCTAAGGTGGTCTTGATGCCTGTAATGTTACTTACCTCGGATCCACAGTGGGTGTTCGACAAAATGTTTGTCGAACAACCCTACAGCGAAACAGGCAGGTCTACTGCATTTTGCAGTCTGCTGCTGGTTTCCACTGGCACTAAGTGTTTTCTTTGGGGGGCTTCACACCCCACACCCCCCAATTTAGGATTATCAACTCTGAGTCACAGCTGATTTGGGGGGACTGCAGGACCCCCGACAGACAGTGCCAGGTCCCAGTGGGTTCCCTACAGCGACATGGCGCTGTAGTTGCTTTAGGGGACCTCGCTGTCGAAAAGTCACTGTTGGGTGGGATTACCATTTACAGCAACAAATGGGTGTAATACCCATGACTCCTTGCGCCCGCTCAATCGGGAGCCGCGTGGCACTTCTGTGTTTGGCCGAAGGTTTCGGCAGTTTATACAAAAATAACTGGTGGATTAAAAATTATGATCACTGCAGCCCCAGACTCCTGTAGCAGCATTTTAAGGCACAGTATGCGGGGATGGGAGTGGGCTGCAGTGGTTCTTTGCAAGCCACCTTTAAGTTTAAAAAGAAAAGAAAGTTATATGCACTCTCCTGCTTTGTGCACGACCCTTTGGCGCAGTGAAAAGAAAGTCAGGACTTATGAAGGGCCCAAAAGGTTCTGGTTAAATCAGGCAGGACTCATCACCCAAGGGCTGTGTAAAGCAAGTTAGGATTCAAATATTTCTTTGCACAAGGCATGAAGGGCTCAGTGCAAAGCAAGAAATGACCAAGTTCTTTAACAGCCCTGCTTGTCTTGCTTTGCATAGGGCCCAAAAGGCCCAGTACATAGAACCATAGAAGTTGACATCAGAAGGAGACAGCTAGGTCCATCTATAATGCCCATTTGTTTTTGACCTATTTTGACACTCTAGTTGACCTTTGTAGTCAGGGCTCACTTGTGTCTGTCCCATGCATTCTTGAATCCCTCCACAGTTTTGACCCCATAACCTCTTGGGGCAGGCTTTTCCAAGCATCCGCAACTCTTTCTGTGAAACAAAACTTCTTGGTGTTGGTAGAGAACCTCCCTCCTTGCAGCCTGAGGTCATGTCCCCTGGTCCTGGAGCTCTTCTTCAAGTGAAAAATTTCCTGTGCCTGTACCATGTTAATGCCGTTTATGTACTTGAATGTTTCAATCATGTCATCTCTCTCTTTCTCTCTCTCTCTCTCTCTCTTCTCCATGGAGTACATATTCAGTTCCCTAAGTCTTTCCTCATAGGACATGTACTGCAGGCCCAGAGTCAGTTAGGACTCAATCACCGATTCATGCATGGCTCAAGGGGCATTGCACAAAGCAAGATAGAGCTTGAATATATCTTCCTGCAAGGCCCAAAGTGCCCTGCTCAAAGCAAGTTAGAACTCACCTCCTGCACAATCAGCTTGAAGTAAATTTGGACTCACATCCTGGTAAGGCAAGTTAGGACCCAACAATTTTTTTCGCAAGGCCCAGTGTTAAACATGTTAGGACTGAACTCCTGTTTTGTGCAGGACCCAAAGAGTCTGGCATGTCGAGCTTTGTGCAAGGACTGTTCACGAAGCAATTACAACTCTACTTTCTCAAAAAATATGGACATTCTTTGCAGACAACTATGTTAATGCATTGTTATGGTTCTAAACCCACAAAAGAAGGGAAACGTGGTGTTAGTTTTTTAACCCCAACCCCTCCCCCATTAACCTCGTGACCCAAGGTCAAGCTACAGAGACAGTATGGGGCCTTGCCGCTGTGGCATACTGCTTAAAGCTACAGGTCTTGGGCTTTATGTGAAGAACGTTATGGCTGATCTCCTGCCCAAAGAATGTTATGACTGATATTCTGTTTGCACAGGGCCCACAGGGCGCTGCATGAAGGGTTATAGGAGATCTTATGCTTCTTGTAGATCCCATAGGGCAATGTGTGAAGAAAGTTATCCTCCTGTAGAGAGACTTATGACTGATGCTGCTGGCACTACGAGAAGCACCAGACTTGTGGGGAATGGCACCAGACCTGTAGCTTGCAGCAGCAGACCCATGGGGCCCGACTCTGGACCTGTAGCATGGCACTGGATCATAAGGCGTCAGGGTGAGAGAGTGGGCATTAGGGCTGAAAATCCTGTAACACTCCATTTCCCTACTTTTGTGGCTTTTGAACCTAATGCTGCATTAACCCTTAGAATACTGCAGGTAAATACGTGGGTTGGCAGTATAGCCTAGAGGTTAGAGTAACGAGCTGTGAACGAGCTTGGTACATCCCACAGACCAGACCTGGGTTTGATTCTCATAACCTCCACTTGCATACTGTTTGACTATGAGCAAGTCACTTAACCTCCTAGTGCTCCCAGGTCACTCCTGAAAACAGGCACTTGTGCCTAATGGGCCTCACTCTGTTTCCAAAGACTAAAATAAAAAATAAATAAATATAAATACATACACGTTCAAAATCTATATACGTTCAAACATATTCAGCATTCAAAGAGTTAACATACAGTACAATGGTGCCAACTAGGGTGCAACACAGTTCCTTGCAGTATTACTGCAGAGTGCTGCAGTATGCTGCAGGGAACAGTGTAAATCAATGGCCATTTGTCATGCAGTTTTTGTGACTTGCCATTTATTGGAAGTTATTGTGTTGCATCCTGTCTGATCCACTATATAGATACATATATCCTTTCTTGGGTCTGTGGCTGTCTGTGGCTATTAGGCAGTGTGGACTCCCCCATCGTCAATGCCTTGTAATATAAATATAAAAAGCGCAACATTTGAACATACACACTTAATGGCACTGTAGCAATGTTCTTTCCTTCCCTCTTCTTGTTTGTGAAGTGTTTTGGGATACTTGCAAAAGGCATTACAAACCTAAATTTCTGTCCGTTTCCTTTCTATAGGGACAGGGACAGGTCTTGGGGGGATTAGGAGGGGCCTATTGCTAAAGACATGTTTGTGGGAGGTGGTTCTGGCTTGAATTCAAATGCCAAACCCAAACTAAAACCATGAGTGATCTAGCTAAACCAAAACCAGAACATCCCCAGTTTTGCCCACCTCTAGCATTAGTGGAATATTGCATTACTCTGTCTTTCACTCATGTATGAGAAGATTATTATGGTCTAAATCGACCTCATCTTCCTTCCCTTCATGCATGAGTGCTGCCTCTTATTAACTATTGCTATGATTATAATGGGAAGCTGGTATCTAGCATGTACAATATTAATCAGTCACCATCTAGTGGTAAGTTGCTAGTACTGTATTTCAGTAAGATTTTTTCCTGCAAGTAACAGAGGTCAAGATGAAATATCCTATATTGAAAGGAGCAGAAGTGGTTTGAAATACATAACTTTAGTTTGAATTAGCACTACCTGTGTTACTCTTCAGAGGAACTCTCTTTCTTTTGATATACTGCAACTCTCCAAATCTAACCACATCTTTTTATATTAAAGGCTTTGGGGGGTATCGGCTGAAATTAAATATTTTTATTATAGATTGGTAATTCATCTTTAAAAGTGTTATTAGCCTAAACTGGTGGCTGATCAAGACTTAATTAGAGCGAGAAATGTTTCTCTAACTTTACTGTTAATACTTCATGCCCCCCCCCCCAAGTACTTCAGGATTCTATCTTTATTGGTACAGTAATTAAGTATCTCTTAACTTAAATGCTATGTGTTAATTATGTATTCAAGAATTTTTCAGCAATATAATATTGTGATGAAATATTAATAAACAAAAACAGCAGTAATGTTTCACAGTATAACATAAGGTAACCTCATTGTTTCTTCTAAAGAGGTGTCCGGCCATGAAATATGAAGGTAACGACTAATGTTCTGTTTAACACAAGTGCAAAAGTTTACAAAAAAAAAAGCTTCACACACCATTGACTCCATATCTAAACAGTTACTGCAACACTAACTGTGCCATTCACACTGGACAGGCTGTAAGCATACCTGGTTTAATATTCAAAGGCACAGTGAGCAGGGTGCTAGATTGTTAGTGTGTGAGCACTAATGAGTCTTGACTATGAAGGGAACATGCAAAGGAGGGTGCTGGCATGCACGCAATGCACATGGGTATACTTGCATGCTTTTAGAAGCACTAACAGGCTGCTTGTGCAGTGTTGTATACTGCTTCCAAAACCCTAGTTTTACAAACACACACATTGGTGTATAGACCCCCCTCTGCCACAGGTATAACTGTTGTCAATTATCAAAATCTATCCCTAGCAATTTAATCCCACCTCCCTCACTTGGTTCCAGCACCAGTGTATGGTCAAAAAATATCTCTGTCTGTCTAGTGTTCCCCAACCCCCTTACCCAGTCTCAAAATCTAAATATTAAATTACCCATTGGAATCTGGTAGTCCTCATTCAGCTATAACTCTGGTGTCATGTGGCAGCCTTCCCCTGTGCTTCAGTCCATTGCCTGCAGCTGGGATGCACTCACCACTGACCTCCTCTGGCTGGCTGTCACTTTCCGCTCACAACAAGTGCAGTATATAACAGGCAATCCTCTACCAGACATGCCGTCATGCTCTGAAGTACGCATGCCTTTGGTGTGCTCACCCAAGGTGTGTGTATATCAGAATAAGACCACATGCCCTGTAGCAGATTTTACATTTTTTGAAATGACCAATTATTTCAGTGGGTTGACACAAATAGTGTCTGTTTTGTACTAAAAGTAGAGTTTTATTCAGAAAATGTGTAAACTATTTGGTGAGTTATGAATGTCATTAGTTATCTGGTTGATCCTGCCATTTGTTATGTTCCCTTACTCCTGGGCTTGATTTTACTTTTGCTTTAGTAGCGTGGTTGCGTGGGTGTTTGTTTCAGAAACAGTTTAAAAAAAATGTAAATGAAGTCATGCTAAGAATTATGTCAAATCCATCTTCTTTTGTGCCCCAAATAGTTGTAATACTAGTATGGTGCAGTTGAATTTGTAATAAAACCGAGCAAACAAATCAGCAGCTTCCGTAGTGCAGAGAGTGAAGCATGAGAGAGAAAGGGTTGCTACAACAACTGCCACTCTTCACAGTCTGTACTATCAAACTCGCCAACTTGCTCAATCTGTTTTGCTTCAAAGTGGGCAGCACTCTTTCAGTATTACAATTATTTGGGACACAAAAGAAGTTGGACTCGGCATCATTCTCATCACAAAGGCTTAATTCAACATTTTATTAACAAATGTTGCCAAAATGGCCACCCACTCAACCACACTTCTAAAGTGAAAGTGAAAGCCAGCCCAGGAGTGAGAGAACAAAATGAATGGCAGGATCAGCCAGGTAAGTGATTTCATTTTCTTTTCTTCCACATAGGCTTTTATCCTCCATGGCAGGCCAGACAGCCTCTCAGCCCTGTCCCTGCTCACTGCAGTCATCCCTTACCTCCTCCTAGTAGGGGTCCTATTCCCCATGGACCCCCCCATGGTGGAGCTTGGGAGGGGGACATCTTCTCCCTTGATACACATCCAGATTCTTCTTCAGATCTGTCTTGGACTGGAGCGGCAGAGAGGCTACAGTGTAACTGGTACGGCTTCATGGTGTCCATCCTCCATGTTTTTCCTCCTTTTTTTCTTGCTGGACCTATGGACATGAAATGAATGCAGTGTGTGTGCTCTGCCTCCACAGAGATGCCCCCAGTGCTCTGAACATGGGATCCCTCCCCACACAGTGTGGCTCGTTTGTGCTGCCACAATATTCCTCCAGGTGGCAGGCAACAGTGAGCGACAATGACCCCCTTCTGTGATGGAGAAGAACAGTACTATGGAAGCTCAGTCCTCCCTCTCCCGTATGGCACCCAAGTGACCCACATCCATTTCTGATTCCAGGTCACTGGTGTGGTAGGTAGTAAGACACCCAGCCACTCAGCTCTCCACACCGCTGGCCAACATGATTTAATTTTTTATGAGCAGTTTACATTGAGGTTTACAGTAACTCTTTTAGCAGGCACATAAGGAGTTAAAGGATTTTTAGGCTTTTATATGTGGCAATCTATTCGTGCCATTTTATGCAGGTTGTGTGGAGTGATCCTCTAAACTCAGATGGTTGTGTGTAGGTTCTGGGAGCTAGAAATAAATGCAGGTGTGGGGTCATGTGATGTGTTTTGTCTAATCACAGAGCAGAACTTTCACAGATTTTCTTACCATATATAGATATATGTATGTGTGTTTATATATTTCTTTTGCCCCATCATCAGATACTGATGCATTGTTGAATATGAAGTTCTTTCACAATGTGAACATGGAGGTTGATTTAGATGCTGATCAGGTCATAAACAATATTTGTGATTAGTACCTAGGGCCATGGCACTTTCATGTTTAAATCAGTCCCAGCTGTTGCAAACTGAGGATCTACTCAGACAGTCAATATGGGTGGTACCAAAATTGAGTTTTTATTGACCTGGCACTTACTTTTTAGAAATTTGAGGGGAAAATATCCCATTGGAGCCTGGCATTGTAGCCTTTGGGTCATTTAAAGATAGAGAAATAGATGAATTCCAGTCATTCTTGATTAACATGGCATTGTTGGTAGGGAAGAAAAACATGTAACCCCCTTACAAATGGGGGTTCCTAAAAGCCTTCCCAGAGCTGCTTAGGAGCTCCTTGCCTAACTAGTGTTTGACGTGATGCCGCCCAAAATGTGGCCGCTGTGAGTGTTTTAAAGCCTTTAGTATGGTCCCTTTAAGAGCTGCCTGCTCGCAGGCTTCAGTGGTTTGTAAAGAGGGAACCGGGGTTGCCTTACTCGAATCCTGCCTGACCAGCGGTGAAATCGCTCCCATTTTGTAGTCCCTGCAAGTCTAAAAGGGAGCCTGACTGATAGATGTAGTTGTTTGGCTATAATTGTTTACAGTATTAGTGAAATTACAGTTTGTCTAACCTGCTTTCCTTGCAGTTGGGACTTTGTATGCTTGGCCCCTCCATTTTGGACCTGGACTATTGTACTGGGCCAATGGTGAGTGAGGGGTGACTAAAATGGAGAACTTTTGAGCCAACCAGAATCAGGACTCATTTTGGAGCCAGCTGGCCATAGAGGGATACAGCCAGTAATTCTGGGAAATGAAGTTCTGGGCTAGGGTGCCCTTTCTGCACCAATGGGGATAGACTTAAGTGTCTGGTATCTGCAGCCCACCAATGGGATCGGGTGGTGCCCGAACTGAGAGTCCTTGTCCAAACTGCCAAGGGGCAGAGTCATTGTGGCCTTGAGCGAGGAAGGAGCTCTAGGCTCTTGCGCCGTTGAGTTTTCGCACGGGAAGCGCATGTGGAAGGCTAGAGTCGGGCGGCTTGAACGCCACAAAGGTTGAACTAAATCCACTAGGTAGTGGTCAGAGGAGGCTGTGCAAAAGCACAGCAGCCTACAAGGCTCACCCTGTAGAGGACTGGAGAATCTGCTTCAATCGCGCTCGGTCTGTCAGGACAAGTGAAGCTGCGTCGTTTGGCCTGGTTTACTGCAGTGAAAGCGATCGGGAGTATACAGCAGCTGCCTGGTATGGTACCCCTCTGCACTTCATATAAATGTGTGGAAGAGTGTTGGAATCTCAGGCTCATCCCTGCAAGTGGTGTGAGAGTGGTCTTTCTGCTGGAGTCGTGAATACTAAGTCAGGGTAGCTCCCTGTCAGATGGTCATAGTGTGGGCAGGATTTGTCTGGCTGCTTTGCTGGCTACACGAACTGAGCCTGCTGGCTCTACTTAATCCTTGTGGGAATCAAGTGCTTGTTTTTGTGTCAGGGCCCCAACCAGCTGCATCGAGAGGCTAGCCTCCTATAGCCTGGGTAGCCAGAGACAGTGACTTATAGGTTAGGCCTGTGCACAGTGCCCTAGGTACACATATATATATTAGAGTGGTAAGCTAATTAACCTGATTTCCCTCAGTCCTTGTTATCTCCCCTAAATAAATCAGATTGGTTGTTTTGCAAAGGTATAGTGACTGAGCTTTATGTCTGTGTTGAATTACTGTACAGTGGTTATTGTATAACTGCATCTTACTTTACAGGGGGTCCCCAGAGTCAAGCTGATTGAACCAATCCTGGAAGTAAGTGTATATTGCAAGGGTACTGTGATTGATTTGTGTGGGCCACTAGTGGGAAGAAAGTGGTGTTGCAGTGACCCAGAGGGCTGTGACCAAGTCATATCAGACTGTCTTAACCCCGACCTCTGGGTGGAGGCATCCGCCATCAGATCCAGGCCCCTCAACCTGTTAGTGGCAAATCAGGCAGGGATAGTAGCCCTTGGGATAGCGCCCCCTGGGGGTTACATTTTGGAGGCACCACTGGGATTAGTGTCCCCTAGTGGCCGAGTAGACGAAGTACCTCAACATGGCCAAACTAAAGGAAAAACTGGAGGGGGATATCATGGCTACGATTAAGTTGGACCCTGTTAAGACGATGGTGCATAAACTGATGGGGTGGGGTGAAGCCGAAGAGTTGGATTCCCAGAAAATTGTGTTACTACTGGATGTACCCCTGGGGACAATGAATGCTGACCTTGTTTCTGCAGTGGAGCGTGTTAAATGTTTAGGCAAGGTAGAGGTGAGGGGGCGTATGGCTGATCTACTCGACCAGATCTTGCAGGAGCTACTCTTATGCAGTGTAGTTATAGACCCTGAGAGGGTACCCCCAGTGATTTACCCAGAAGGTGCCCGACAGGGGTGGAGGGTCATTCACATCTGGAGTGGGTCAGTCACCCCAGGGGGGTCCCCCAAGACTAATAGCGTTAAAGATAAACTGCTTAAATTGCTAGCTGTGGAAGGGAGGACTACCCAGGAGTTACTGCAGGCGTTGGACCTTTCCAGTGACCCCACCCCCCAAGCCTCCCCAGGTACCTCTCCCGGGCCCCCCAAGAGTTATATTCTGTCTTCACCTCCCCTAGTTGTTCCCCCTATACAGCTAGATTCCTATCGTAGACTAAAACTTGTTCCTGGCACTGTGCCTGTACCCTAGGGGGAAGATGATTTGGTGGCTTGGATGGACTATGCTACCCCCTCTAGTCCAAGAGTGGCAGTGCTCTGAGGGGGAGAAATGAAAGAGACTGATGGAGAGCCTGAGGGGCCCAGCTTTGGAAGCCATCCGGTTCTTGCAGGCTACTAGCCCCGATGCCACTGTAGTAGAGTATCTTTCTGCCTTAGAGAGGGTGTTTGGGAGTACAGAAACTGGGGAAGACTTATTATGGAAGTTCAAGTCTTCCAAACAATGGAGGAATGAGAAATTGTCTGCCTTTGTCACCAGGGTGGAAAGGGCATTGCAAAAAGCTTATCAAAAAGGGGGGATAACGGCCACAGCCTTGAACCAGGTCCAGTTGGATCATATTTTGAAATCTGCTAGGTTTTCCAGTGTGATATTGTTAAAACTTAAGTTACACGACCGACGAGCTGCCCCTCCCGAATACTGTCAATTGATGAGGGAGATTTGAGAAGTAGAGACTGATGAAGAGGGTTGGGAACCCTATGTGGGAGTTGTGAATCTATGCCAGACCCCTAAATCCAGTGAACCAGATGAGACTCACCCCTCGAGAGGGTCTGATGCGTCTCCTGTACTCCCAGAGGCCCCAGGGGGAGTGGAGGTGCATGCTGTTTCCTCTGATCCCCGGGTAGAAAGTGACTTGAGGGCCGAGATTAGAGATTTATGAGAACTGGTGAGGGACTTAAAGCAAACTGCTGCCCACCCTGTTAAGTTTGGGGAACCTGAGTTATCTAGAAATAAACGACCTAGCCAAGAGGAGCCCTCCAGAACCCATGATGCCCCCCAGCTGGCAAGATATCCCTCTCCCAACAAAGACCCCCGAGATACTAAGTTCTGTTACCATTGTGGGGAGGATGGACACTTTCAGGCTGAGTGCCAGTTACCAGAGAATTTAAGGAGGGTCAACAGCAGGCTAGTCGCCTGGCATCGCAAGGCCCATAAAAGACCTCCGGGAGGGCCTCCTAGGAAGAGTTTTGTGACCCTGGCCAATGCCCAAGCAACCCCCAAAGCTACTCACCCCGAATGGTCTGATGTGGTGGGGCCCTCCATGGAGACCACTGTGAGAGTGAATGGAGTACCCACCTGGGCTGTGTTGGACAGTAGCTCCCAGGTGACCATTATGTTCCAGGACTGGTATCAGAAACACTTGCCTGAGGTGCCTCTGCAACTTTTAGATGGACTACATGTTTGGGGGCTGAGTGATAAGGCCTACCCTTATTCTGGGTATATCCAGATCTGGTTGTCTTTTCCTACTTCTGTGGCTGGGGTGGCTGAACAAGTGGAAACCTTGGCCCTAGTGTGTTCCCCCACTGGATTGTATGATGGGGTGCCCTTACTAATTGGAACCAGTGCTCACATGTTTGGTCGCTTGGCGCAGTTGTGCTCTGAGAAACAGATGTCCAGGACGGGACACGCCCTTAGAATACCGGCCTTGATTCAGAAGGCCTATGAGGCTCAGAGAAAGGCTGGCCAGGCAGAACCCGAAGGCCCGGTGGGTGTTGTCTGGAAGAAGGATACAGAACCATTGCTATTAGCCCCAAATGCCCAGTGTGTTTTGCAGGGGGAAGTCCAGATTAAAAAAGATGTTAAGAATAAGATATTGATGCTGGATGCACCCGGTGAGGGGAAGTTGCCAGAAGGGTTGTTGGTTAAACCCAGTATCTTACCTGCTCAAGCCCATGCCTTTGCCCGGAGAGTAATGGTTCAAGTGCATAATGTATCTGATCGAGAGATTCGAGTGAGATGGGGTTGCACCCTGGCCACAGTGCACTGTGCCAATACTGCTGTTCTGCCCCATAACAAGACTCCCAGGAGAGGTGACCGAGTGACCCCCGAGCTGTTTGATTTCGGTGATTCCCCACTACCTGTAGAATGGAAGAAAAGGATCAGTGAAAGGCTCACCCAGAGGGAACAGGTGTTCTCCTTGAAGGAATGGGATGTAGGGTGTGTGCAAGGGGCTGAGCATCACATCTGGCTACAGGATGAGCGACCTTTCCGTCAGCACTCTTGGCACCTAGTCCCTGCTGATATAGATGATGTAAGGTGACACCTGCAGGAGATGCTTGCAGCTGGGGTGATACAAGAATCCAGGAGCCCCTACACCTCACCTATTGTGGTAGTGAGAAAAAAGAATTGAGCTGTTTGGATGTGTGTGGATTACCGTACCCTAAACCAGCAGACCATACCAGACCAGTACACCATGCCCCACATTCAGGACGCCTTGGACTGTCTAAATGGCAGTAAATGGTTCTCTGTGTTAGATCTTTGCAGTGGGTACTACCAGATTTTGATGGCTCCGGAGGATCGAGAAAAGACTGCTTTTATTTGCCCCCTAGGCTTCTATGAGTTTATGCGGATGCCCCAAGGAACCTCAGGTGCCCCTGCTACTTTCCAGCGTTTGATGGAGTGTGCTGTAGGGGACATGAATTTGCTCGAATGTCTGGTTTACCTAGATGATGTCATAGTGTTTGGCAGCTCCTTGGAAGAACATGAAAGTCGGTTGTTCAAAGTCCTGGATCAACTGGAAGACTTTGGTCTCAAATTATCTATAGATAAGTGTCAATTCTTTCAAACCTCTGTAAAATATGTGGGGCACATAGTATCCACTGAAGGCATAGAGACTGACCCCAGCAAAGTTGAAGCTTTGACCACTTGGCCCCAACCAAAAAACCTGAAGGAGCGGCAGCGGTTCCTGGGGTTTTGTGGGTATTACAGACAATTTATTAAAGACTACTCTGGGGTGATCCGCCCTCTGCTTAACCTTACGCAATGGTATCCTCCAACCCATAAAAAGTATAAGAAAACTGTACAATCTGGGACTGAAAAAATTTTTTTCTGCCAAAATTATGTGTTTGGCTCCCACTGGACTGCTGATTGTGAGGAAGCTTTCCATGACATTATATATCAACTTACTCATGCCCCAGTGCTGGCCTATGCTGACCCTGCCAAGCCGTATGTTCTTCATACTGATGCCAGTCTGCAAGGGTTGGGGGCCGTACTGTATCAAGAACACTCAAACGGTCTAAGACCTGTAGCTTTTGCCAGCAGAAGTTTGGCTCCTTCGGAAAAGAACTACCCCATGCACAAACTAGAGTTCCTGGCCCTGAAGTGGGCCATTGTTGATCAATTTCATGACTGCTTGCATGGTGCTAAGATATTGGTGAAGACTGATAACAACCCCCTGACCTATGTGCAGACTTCAGCTAAGTTGGATGCAACGGGCCATAGGTGGCTCTCCGCGTTGTCAACCTACAACTACGCTGTTGAATATAGAGCAGGCCTGAACCGTATAGATGCTGATGCCCTCTCCCAGAGGCCCATGTCCCGAGTTGATTGGGTCCAGTTATCAGAACCTGACATAAGAGCCCTTTGCCAAAAATTTGACAGAGAGGAACAGGTGTCTCCTGATACTGTGGACTGCATGGTGGACTGCTTGGGGCCATCTGAGAGCTGCTTACCTGCTGCTTACTGTCATTTCTCTGCACTGGACACTAGTGCACTGCCACAATTCAATAATGATAGCCTCCAACAGGCTCAATCCCGAGATCGCATGATAAACCCTGTTTTGGAAGCTTTGCAAGGAGGGAGAGATGTGTCTAAATTGCATTCCTCTGACCTGAGAACTGCGCTGTTGTACAAAGAAGGGCCAAAGTTGAAACTGATTAATAGACTGTTGTACAGGGAGAACGTGGGTGAAGAGGGGTGAGTAGTCAAACAACAACTGGTGTTTCCCACTGTTTTTAGAGAACTGGTGTTAAGGTCCCTACATAATCACATGGGACATCTCGGCATAGACCGAACTCTTGACTTAGTGCGGTCCCAATTTTATTGGCCCAAAATGAGTGCTGATGTGGAGCAGTATATCAGGACCTGTGGCTGATGCTTACAAAGAAAGGCCCTGCCTCAGAGGGCTGCCCCTTTGGTCAACATCACTACTAGTGCCCCTATGGAACTGGTTTGTATCGATTTCCTGAGTCTAGAACCAGATCTGAAGAACATCGGCAATATACTGGTAGTTACTGATCATTTCACCCGGTATGCGCAGGCTTTAACTACTAAAGATCAGAAAGCAACCATGGTGGCCAAAGTACTTGTTGAGAATTTCTTTGTTCACTATGGGGCCCCCCAGCGAATTCATTCCGATCAGGGGAGAGATTTTGAAAGCCGCCTGATTAAAGAAATGCTATCCTTGTGGGGGGTACGGAAGTCAAGAACCACCCAGTACCATCCTCAGGGCGACCCCCAACCTGAAAGGTTCAACCGCACTTTGCTTGATATGTTGGGTGCACTGCACCCTAAAGACAAGCCTAGATGGAGCCAGCAGATCAGGACCTTGATACATGCCTACAACTGCACCAAAAGTGATGCCACTGGATTTTACCCATATAGACTGATGTTTGGAAGGGAAGCCAGATTGCCAGTAGATGTTTGTTTCAGAGTTTCTTCTGTTGGGTTTCAAGCAGCTAATCATCTACAGTATGTGAAAAAGTTGAAGGCCCAACTCAATCATGCCTACCAACTAGCCCAGACCATGGCTGCTAAGCGAAACCTGGCCAATAAGGAAAGGTATGATAAAAAAGTGAAAGCAATGGAACTGAAAGAAGGGGATAGAGTGCTATTGAGGAATTTGGGACTGCATGGCAAACATAAGAGTGCTGACAGATGGCATCACCGTCCTCATATTGTTGTGGGAAAACTGGAAGATTTATAAAGATATAAAGTGCGGCCTGAAAACAATTCAAAAGATGTGAAAACTATACACAGAAATCACCTGCTGCCAATCGGACAAATTTTGATAGAAGCTGAACCTCCCAATGCCTCTCCCCCGGGCCTATAACTAGAGCTGCTGCCAAGAAGAAATCAAGGTGGGTCGACTCCTCAGAAATCAAACTAAAGAAGCATTCTCCACCCCCATCTGATGAAGTTGATCCACAGTCTGTGTCTGAGGACAGTGAGAATGATTGTGAGTATTACCCCTCTTATGAACTGAGCCAACTCTTTAGGGGAAATCCCCTAATTAACTCTGGGGACGAAGTTGGGCTTCCTGGACTGTCTGAGGCCCCAGCTTTGTCTCTGGAGCCCATGCTTCCAGAGGATGAAGTGAGTAGCATCAGAGCTGAAGGGGTGGGATCTTTGAGCCTGGCTGAACTGTCTGACCTGGCTGAGCTATCTGACTTTTCAGAAGAAGGAAGTGATGTGGGGGAGCCGGCTAGGGATATGCCAGAGCAAGAAGAATACTTTGAGTGCCCTGATAGCACCCCGGTAGTACCAGAAATGTCCGTAGCTGAACCAAGCAGTGTGGGTCCTGACATAGAGGGTCCTGTTCCCGAAAGTACTATGGGCCCTGGGTCCCCTTCTCCTATGGAGATTCCCACAACTAACCTAAGTGAGGCTGAAATGGAATCGGGGCCTGCGGTAGGTTATTCCGAGACTACTAGATGCACCGGCCGAGAAGTGCGGCCTGTAGTAAGATTAAGTTATGAATCCCTGGGCCAGTCTGTGGATATGCCTCTGAATGTGGTCCATAAAGGGGTGTACGTGTCCCCGAGCTCCTTGCCCAAACTAGCCCTGGGAGATGATGCCTAACTGTTAGTGTTACCCTCTGAGAATGGTACTACTGCCCCAGTTAGCCCTCAGGTAGCTGATAGGGAAGGGCTGCCTCTATCCAGGTGTCATGGGCAGGAGGTAATGACCTGAGTTATAAATGGAAAAAGGTTGTCTGTATGTGTAATGTTGTATAAACAATCGTAAACTGTGTATTACAGTACCAGTGTATGTAACCAAAGGTCTGGTGTTCTGTCAGTGTACACTGTTTGCCTTAAAGTGATTTAAGGGTAACTACTTGACGCAGGCACCAAGCTCTTTCCAGGCCAGGAAGGGTGTAACCCCCTTACAAATGGGGGTTCCTAAAAGCCTTCCTGGAGCTGCTTAGGGGCTCCTTGCCTAACTAGTGTTCAGCATGATGCCGCCCAAAATACAGCCGCTGTGAGTGTTTTAAAGCCTCCAGTACGGTCCCTTTAAGAGCTGCCTGCTCGCAGCTTCAATGGTTTGTAAAGGGGGCACCGGGGTTTCCTTACTCGAATCCCACCTGAGCTGCGGTGAAATCGCTCCCATTTTGTAGCACTGAAAGTCTAAAAGGGAGCCTGACTGATAGATGTAGCTGTTTGGCTATAATTGTTTAGCGTATTGGTGAAATTACAGTTTGTCTAACCTGCTTCCCTTGCAGCTAGGACTTTGTGTGCTTGGCCCCACCATTTTGGACCTGGACTATTGAACTGGGCCAATGGTGAGTGAGGGGTGACTAAAATGGAGAACTTTTGAGCCAACCAGAATCAGGACTCATTTTGGAGCCGGCTGGCCATAGGGGATACAGCCAGTAATTCTGGGAAATGAAGTTATGGGCTAGGGCACCCTTTCTGCACCAATGGGGACAGACTTAAGTGCCTGGTATCTGCAGCCCACCAATGGGATTGGATGGCGCCTGAACTGAGAGTCCTTGTCCAAACTGCCAAGGGGCAGAGTCGTTGTGGCTGTGAGCGAGGAAGGAGCTCTAGGCTCTTGCGCCATTGAATTTTTGTGCGAGAAGCGCGTGTGGAAGGCTAGAGTTGGGCGGCTTGAACGCCACAAAGGTCGGACTAAATCCGCTAGGTAGCAGTCAGAGGAGGCTGTGCAAAAGCGCAGCTACATACCAGGCTCAACCTGTAGAGGACTGGAGAATCTGCTTCAATCGCGCTCGGTCTGTCAGGACAAGTGAAGCTGCGTCGTTGGGCCCGGTTTACTGCAGTGAAAGTGATCAGGGGTATACAGCAGCTGCCTGGTATGGTACCCCTCTGCATTTCATATAAATGTGTGGAGGAGTGTTGGAATCCCAGGCTCGTCCCTGCAAGTGGTGTGAGAGCGATCTTTCTGTTGGAGTCGTGAGTACTAAGTCAGGGTAGCTCCCTGTCAGATGGTCATAGTGTGGGCAGGATTTGTCTGACTGCTTTGCTGGCTACACGAATTGAGCCTGCTGGCTCTACTTAATCCTCATGGGAATCAAGTGCTTGTTTTTGTGTCAGGGCCCCAACCAGCTGCATCAAGAGGCTAGCCTCCTATAGCCTGGGTAGCCAGAGACAGTGACTTATAGGTTAGGCCTGTGCACAGTGCCCTAGGTACATATATATATATATATATATATATATATATTAGAGTGGTAAGCTAATTAACCTGATGTCCCTCAGTCCTTGTTATCTCCCCCTAAATAAATCAGATTGGTTGTTTTGCAAAGGTGTACTGACTGAGCTGTCTGTCTATGTTGAATTACTGTACAGTGGTTATTGTATAACTGCATCTTACTTTACAGGGGGTCCCCAGAGTCAAGCTGATTGAACCAATCCTGGGGGTAAGTGTATATTGCAAGGGTACTGTGATTGATTTGTGTGGGCCACTAGTGGGAAGAAAGGGGGTTGCAGTGACCCAGAGGGCTGTGACCAAGTCATATCAGACTGTCTTAACCCCGACCTCTGGGTGGAGGCACCTGCCATCGGATCCAGGCCCCTCAACCTGTTAGTGGCAAATCAGGCAGGGGTAGTAGCCCTTGGGATAGCGCCCCCTGGGGGTTACAAACACATTGACCCATTGGAAGGATATTGACTCTCCGAACTTCATGGAATGGTTAGCCCTAATAATCGACCTTAGTAAAATTGAGAAGGCATTTCATAGCATAGATGGCAGCTGGATTATACTTGAGCAAATCTGGATCCCTTTTATTCTTGAAATCTAATGTTGCTAAATCGATAAAAAAGGAATAAAGACATTTCACATGCAGAACTTTAGGCTAGATTAGTCTTTGTATAGGATGGGGGTTGAGGAGGTGATGCTGCTGAATGTTCATGGATTTATTTATACGTCATGACTGAACTCACAGATGCCTTTGAACATAAAAACAAATATGGCTAGTAAGTTGGTACGATCACCTCCAGTGTATCCCAGCCACCATTGTCTATGCATGCTGCTTGTTACATAGATTTCTGACATGCATACTCTCAGTTTCAAAGGAAACGGGGCAAGAGTTTCAAAAGGATCTGCCTGAGGTTCACCAGCTGCTATTCTGTAATGAAACATCCCTCCAAACTGATAGTCCATCTGTTTATCTGATGGTCTTAATGCATCTGAACTTTGCAAGATACAACTGTGGCAAAAAAGTGTCGCAAATCACATTTGTGTCACTTTTTTAACATAGATCATGACTTTTTGTTCCAAATGGACACATCTTTTAAAAATAGAGCTGCTAGAACACGATCGGGCGGACACAACGTAGGGCAATGTGCATTTGTGTTTGTCTTATCCTTATGAAAATCCTGCCTATAATGTCAATCTTTTCTGCTCATGTGTCCTGACACTTCCTACATCCTGTCATAGACAGTGAGCGGTGGTGAAATGATATCCACCAGAGGATAGGTGGTATAATGAGATGCCTACTGAAAGATGCACTGTAGAGCAAGTCTCAGGCTCAGTGTTCAGACTATGGTCATTTGAATGGCAAGTAGTTGCTTTGCTAGCCTGCAGGCCTAGATATGATTGGCTTTTATATGAAAGCTTTTGCACAATCCATATACCGTGCTGCAGATGCAACAGGCCAAGTATGGCTAACGCATTGCTCAAGAAAATGTACAGAGTTGGTGGACATATTACAGATATCTGTATACCATCATAACAGCAACTGAAACTGAGCGACTCATTACGAGTGACTCATTTTTAGCTCCTGTTTTGTGGGCTACCCTACAAGGGTAGCAACAGGCAAAGAACGGGAGGGAGACCAGAAGAGGAGGGCAGGTATGTAAAGGGTAATGCAGCAGTAGGCTGCTGAGCTGGCACTGTGGTGGAGTGGTGAGGGTGGCTGGCTACAGTGGGGAGGGTGCAGGGTTTGGGATGGGGATGGGGAGGGGCATAGTGTTTTAGTGTTTTTTTGTGTGGGAGTTATTTTTTTTTCTGCGTTTCTCCCCCTGTCTGACATGCATCCCCCCAGGAGTTAGTAATCCTTTGTGGGGGTGGGTGCAGGTGGCACAGCCCCTCGCAGAACAACCTTTTCCCTGTTCGCCGTGTTTTCTCACTGGGAGTGTGCATCGCCTTTTGGTTTTTTCAGCGGTGTACACCTGCTGTAACAGCGATCGCTATTTCACGATCACCATTATAACATGGAACCACAGATATTCGCCAAAATACTGCAAAGGTACTGTATTTCTTTGTCTGCAGTCAGAGGGAAACTTCATTGAAGTATATATGATCCTGCAGCAAAGGATCCAACAGATGCAGGTCATATCTTCAGCATTATGAGAACACAGTAACTGTTATGGCATGACTTAGGGTCCTTCTTGTCTGCCCCTCCACAGCATGGGTATGGGCATGGCATTGTCTATAAGTAATTTGAGTATTGATGAATATCTGAGCTTATCAGCAGCATTCTATCTACTTGTTTAAATTTGTTCAACAGGAAAGGTGTAATGGGCTGGAGCTCATTTCCTGTTGCAATAGATGTAAAGTGGAGTTACTGCAGGAAGCAAAGCAGTTGGCAGTTCATAGGTTCATAGGTAAATTACACGATCGAGGGACTAGCCCATTAAGATCATGCCACCTAAGCTAGGTGGGTAACAAATTTAGATTCATTCTGCAGTTGGCAGTAAATGGCAGTTAATCCCTTTTGTCATGCAGTAACTCCAGACACTGTGTTGCATCATGGAAGACCCCACAGTATGTTAACCCTATTCAAGATGTGTGACTCCCACACTCTTACTCAGGAATCTGTCTAGTCCAGCTCTGAAGGCCTGAATAAGGCTATCTTCTACAATCTCACTAGGAAGACTTTCACACAGGTTGCCCACCCTCTTTGGTGAAGTAATAATTTCTAATGTTTTCCCTTATCCTGCTTGAGTATCAGTTTGAGAGTTGGGCCTCCAATTCACATTGAACCTACAAGCTTAAAGAGCAGCTGGCACTATAAGGAGAAGTTTAGCAAACCATAATATTTAGACACAATTCAGCTTGTGTTTCACATTAGTTTTGTATTCCTCCTCCTCATTATTTATTACTGATGTCATTTGCATAAATACAGGATCTTTGCAGTTGAAGAGTTGATCTGTTCCTATTGCTTTCTCCCTACTTGAGGTCATAATGCATTGCTTGTGACATCACAGTTACTCCCATGGCAAAAGATTGTGATGTCAGAACAAATAATTATGACTTAAAGTAGGGTGTACGCTATAGAGGTAGATAAACTCTAAGGGAACTCTAAGGGACAAAAATCATGTGTTCATGTAAATTTACTCATTAACAAATAACGAGAAAGATAAATATATGGACTACATATGGAATGCCATCTGAATTGTATCTAATTATTATGTTTATGTTTTTCAGAGTTTTCTTTTGAGGCGTCAGCAGCTCTTTAAATATCCATGTATACTCCACTCTGCCTATCCCCTTCAATATTCAAAAAACCAGGATCATTTTCCCTTTCAGCCGTGTCTTTTGTAAGCTACATAATGTAAATAAGTGCAGTCTCTTTTCATAGCTCTGATGTCCTAAGCTATTAATCAGCTTGGTAGCCCAGTGTTTGACCCTCTTACTCTCTTCAGTATTCTTTCTGTAAAGGTGTGAGCAGAACTGGATGCAGTACTCCTGTTTGGGTCAAACCAAGACCTTGTACGGGGGAGCATCATGTCCTTTATCATGCTCCATACTCCCTCATGATGCATCTCAACATTTCATACAGTTTCTTGATTGCTACAACCCCCTGCCTATCAGGCTTCAGTTTACATTCCACAATTACTTCTCAAACCAGGGGCAGAGCCTGGTAGCTAAGATGGTGGCAGCTTAAATCAACTGTAGGGCTCCTCGGGAGATACTAACTTCATACATTCTTATACCAATCAGATCTACAGTATCTTGTAATTTTAATTTCTGTTGCTTATCGGAGAACTTTACCCATCATTTGAGCCATATCTGAAGAAAATCCACGAAGTAATTTTGAAGTTTCATCGAGGGACAATCGGTCTGCAAGTACCACGTTCTGGGCCCTCTGACAGCTGCCAACACAGCGAATAAAATTTACTAGGAGCAGTTCAACCTCAAGGCTCTACATGGCATCATTGCACAACTTCAGGTCTGTTTTTCCAGTCTGAATAAGGGCTCAGCCATCGACAAACCCACCGGATATGCTGTCACTTTCTAAGAGTCTGGACAGAATAACTGTTATGCTCAATAAGGTATTCACTTATATGGCTGAACTGAAACTTACTACTGCTCAAACAAACATTGACCTAAAGTCTCTCACAAATAGGGTGACAGGCACAGAGCAAGCAGTCCGTACTCATGATATGCTTACTCAGTCACAGCAGGGTCAGCTATGGGAGCAACAACATCAGACAGATTACCTTTTTGCTAAAGTAGACGATATGGAGAACAGATCCCACAGAAAAAATATCAGGATTGTGGGACTCCCTGAAGGGGTGGAGGGCCGAGATATGGCCATGTTTCTCCAAAAATATTGCCCATGATGCTTTCACTACCTACCAGAACTGATCTGGAACCAGAAAGGACACACTGGTCCCTTGCCCCCAAACCTCAACAAGGGGAGAGACCAAGACCCACACTGTGCCATCTACTTAAATTTCCTGTGAAAGAAGCTATCCTCAAGGCTGCAAGGGAGAAGGGCAGGCTTCAGTGGCAGGGAGTCCAAGTAATGATTTTCCAAGACTACTCACTGAATTTCTCCAAGAGGAGAAGAGCGTATACCCAAGTTAAGCAGCAACTGTATAATCTTGGGATTCCCACTTTAGTACGATATGCTGTCCTGCTCCGGATTCAATTTCATGGGGAGTTTGTCACCTTTAACAACCCTGCAGAGTCTGAGCATTCTATGTGTGACCTACAGAATAACCAGAACCCAGCTGCACAGTGCTCTCCAGGTCCATGCAACTGCAATGCAGTTCCTATGGAAGAGGCCTGCTATGAGGAGCAAGGCCACAGTTGCCCGTCTCAAAAAGGCACTCCTATAGACGATAGCTGGCAACCAGCACCCAGGGGCAGGATGCAAAAGAGAAACAAGGTGGTGACTCCCCTAAAGCAACCATCTCAGTGAATCCGCTCAAGGAGCTTCCAGGGACTGTATAGGCAGTCGGGGACCAGCAGCAATTCTCCCACTGATTCGCCGGTAAAACTATCCAACAGATTCAGCCCCCTGGGTGACCTACACCCAGCACCGCTCAATCTATCTCAAGCCTTGCATGCCTCCACTAGCTCTCCAAATGGGGGGGGCAGGTCAGAATGACAGACTGGACTTCTCTTTGCAGACTGCCTGGAGGGTCAAGATGAAGCAGCTAAAATCGCAGCAGTCTCATTAGAGTAATGCCAATCCATCTCAGACACAGGTGAAGAGGAAAATCAGATCTTACTTCGAGAGGGCTCTTGCAGTAGGTAATTACATATAGGACTGACGCCGGCCGGCGGCAGGACCTCACGGAAAAATTTCTAGCTAGCAGTCCCTGGCGAGGACCCAGCCCCATCAGGTGACCAGCGTCATCACGATGTCGGTATAAAGGCGTCCGGAGCCTTGACCTACCAATTCTTTCCGCCGTTACTGGTGGCGCTCCTCACGGTAAAGTTTGTGCTTAGTCAGCCCTGTCTTTCATCGGTTTTTACTGAAAAATAGTTATTTCTTTTCAATCGTCAAGGTACATCGTCGGTGTATGTCATCCCCTACACCCTCCAAGCACAAAAACAAGTGCGACTCATGCGGCGCCCAACTGCCACACAAGGACGGCCATTCCCTGTGCCTTTTCTGCCTAGGCCCCGATCACCCAGTCAAAAAGTGCCAGCATTGCCTCAACTTCAACGCGGCTACCCGAAAATGGCACCAACAGTCCCTGGAAGCCCATCTCCTGAAGAAAAAGATGTCTTCTATGGAAAAAGAGTTGAAAAAGTCGAGGCAGGCGTCCACTTCCCGCCGAAAGACATCAGAAAAAGAAGGACAAGGAGAGGCACTGGGAGAAGTCCTCCTCTACCGCGTCTCCTGCTGGAGACGCAGATAAGGTAATGTCCCCTCCGGGGGACTGTTCGACGGCCACCTCCAAGGGTTTGGAGGAGGCATCGGCCTGCCCATCTGGCTCGTGCTCAGGCCTTGCGGGTGCCTCTGGGTGAATGGAGGCCTCTGCCCCTGGTTCGGCTGCAGGCTTGCGGCCTACTGTCGTGGGCGACTCCTCTAAGTCGGATGTCGGCTCCTCCAACATCTGCATGGAGAGCGTCGATAAGACACCCGACCCTTCGGGGCGGCGCATGAACACTTCCCCGGACGGGCCATTTCTCCCCTCAGCCCGCCTCTGGAAAGGAAGCTCCCGCCGGCGGACGCGGCTCCTGCTTTCCACCAGAACTCGCCCCTATAAGCCCACATGCTCTCTGTCTTCGCGTGTGGCGGAACCAACAATGACCTTCCCACGTCCGTCGTACTCGGTTCCCCGCAGCCTTCACTGCCATCTGGGGAGCCCGAGTCACCCCAGCCTGACCCCGGGGATTTCTCTCCTCCATCCCTGGGCAATGCGGGGGATCTTCCTCCTCCATCAGACCCTCCTCCAACGGAACCGGATCTGACGTCGGTCCCCCGGACACCGGCCCCGACCCGGTACCTCCAATGCCAGTACCTCCGACGCCGGCAGGGATATCCCCTACATTGGGCCCTCCACCTCCAGGCCCCTAATGTGGACCCGCCATGGGGCCGCCGACCGGGCCATCTGCTCCGGCAGCTCCCCCGGCTCCTGCGAACCTGCCATCCTATCTGACACCGTCGTACCCGGGACCGCAGTATCCAGCGCCACAGTACCTGACACCGGTCCTCCCGACACTGCAATACCCGATGCTGGGTTTTCTGCCACCGGGTTTTGGATACTCACCTTACGGGTACAACCCGTACACTTTTCCCCCTCCTCCTCCACCTCCACCGCCCCCACGGCCACTGGTGGATCTGCAGGAGACTCTGGCCTCTTGGTGAGCTGAGGCCAAGGCTCAACTCACCAAGGAGGTAGAGAGCCACCTTATGATGATGGTGCCACCCCCGGCCCCCGTACATCCGAGATGGCACACTCCCTCACCGCCTCCAGACTCCGGGGCTCTCCCCTCTGGATCCAGAGAGGGGCAGGACATGCGTTTACAGGTACCACCCAAAGAACCCATTCCTCCCCCTAGCTGCGTAAGGGAGTCTTATTCTTCCTCTTCTTCTTCCCTCTCAGATTCCTCGGACTCTTCTGAGGGATGCTCCGAGAGAGACAACGAGCCCCGCTCTCCATCTAAGCCCTGGCCAAGGACCCCTCCGAAGTCTCCTCCAGAGGATCCATCTTTTACGAGTTGCTTAGAAAAATCCAGGAAGTCCCATCAGTGGCACTCTCTGGAACCAGATCCTCAGTGACTTAAACTCACCGAACATCTGGATCTGCCCATGACAGCTCCAACTTTAGTGACACCCTGGATCGAGCCTCACGCCCACCTTGTTAACACGATCAACAACCGTCAGCGTTAGCCCCACTTCCCAGGAAGTCTAACAGGCTATACCAGGCTCCTGAGAGTGTAGATTACCTGGACTCTCACCCTCATGCTGACTCAGTCATAATAAGCGCCGCTCACGGCGGTCGGCACATCCAAAACATCTGAGCTCGTCTCCTCCGGATAAGGAATCTCGCCTCCTGGACCAGTATGGAAGAAAGATCTACGCCTCCTCCACACTGGGAATTCAGGCTCTGAATTACATCACCCATATGGGGGATTACCAGAAGGCCATCCTTACCCAGGCAGAATCCAAGCTGGACTCCTTACCTGACTCCCAAGTCAAACAGGAGTTAGCCGACCTCATCTGTTCTGCTCATTCGGCCAGTCGCCACATTTTGCGGGCAACGTATGATGCAGTGGACACTGCCGGGCAGAGCTCCACTTTTGCCTTGAGTCTACGGCATCATGCCTGGCTCCGCATGTCAGGTTTGGTCCCGGAGGTGCAATCCGCTATTCAGGAGACACCTTTCAGGTGGTCGGTGCTTTTCGGCGGTGATGTCAAAGACATCATCACCGACTTGCAGGAGAAGGGGATGGCTCTGAAATCAGTGGATTCCATGTACCGTCCCCAACACCAGCAGTGCCATCCCTTTCGGCAGACGGAGTTGGCCACAAGCGAAACCCAAGGGAAGGCGGGCCACTAAACATCAGGCCCCCGCAGCTGCCAGGCCACCTCCGCCCAAAAAAGCAGCGGGTGCCTCAGCCACAGCGCTGCCCCACACCACCTGACTCCTTTCCTCTCCCATCACCTCCGGACCCCCAGAGGAACCGGTAGGAGGGAGGTTCTCCCGCCACCTTCCGGGATGGGAGAGGATAACTACAGATTCTTTGGTGCTCCAGCTTATAGCGGAAGGGCACTCCATAGAGTTTCTTCAGAAACCACCCCGACACCCCCCTCTAAAGTCGTCCTATTCAAGGGAACAACTTACTTTGGTCCGGGAAGAAATATCGACTCTTCTTATGAAGCAGGCAATAGAACCCTTCCCCTCTCATCTTCAAGGGACGGGTTACTATTCCCATTTCTTCCTGGTCCCAAAGAAGACGGGAGATCTCAGACCCATTCTGGATCTCAGTTCCCTGAATCTTTATGTGGAATACAAAAGGTTCAGGATGCTCTCTCTGCAGAGCCTTCTGCCCCTCCTTCAGCTGGGTCAATGGCTTTGTGCACTGGATATGCAGGATGCCAATCTGCACATTCCCATTCGCCTTTCCCATCGCAAGTATCTTCATTTTGCTTTTCAGGGGGACCACTACCAATTCAAGGTGCTCCCCTTTGGTCTATCCTTGGCCCCCTGAGTATTTACAAAATGCCTGGCTGTGGTAGCGGCCCACCTGCGTACAATGGGAGTACAGGTGTTCCCTTACCTGGACGACTGGCTCCTGGCGGTCTCATCCAGGGAGAAACTCCTGCATTTTCTCTCCCTCACCCAGCAGGTTTTCACTTGCCTGGGTATTACCATCATCCATTCCAAGTCTCATCTGGACCCTTCCCAGAGGCTACAGTTTATCAGGACGATCCTCGATACGACTGTGAGCAAGGCCTTCCTGCCTCCAGACAGGGCGGCCTCCTTTCAATCCCAGATTTCCCTGCTATCAGAATGCAGGAGGTTCCCGGCGAGGTCGATTCTTCATATTCTAGGACTCATGGCGGCCGCTATTCCGATGGTCCCCCAAGCTCGACTCCACATGAGGATCTCTCAGTGGACTCTTCGCTCCCAGTGGGATCAACTTGTGGATGATCTAGATCAGTTAGTTCTGATCTCATCACCGATGGTACGAGACTTGCAATGGTGGATGATTCGAGAGAGCCTGTTTCGGGGGGTCCCCTTCTTTCATTCTCCCCCCTCCCAGACTCTGACCACGGATGCATCAGGCGAAGGTTGGGGAGCCCATCTAGGCCCTCATTGGACCCAGGGCTTATGGTCGAGACTGGAACAAGCTCTCCACATCAACGTGCTCGAGCTTCGAGCTGTGCTGTACGCTCTCCAAGCCCTTCACTAATACATTCTTCCCAGCCACCTAGCCATCCAGATGGACAACATGTGCGTAGTGTGGTACATCAACAAACAGGGAGGAACTTGATCCTACCCTCTATGCAAGGAAGCAATGAGGGTTTGAGATTGGGCAACTCAACACGACCTTCACCTCATGGCGATTCATGTCCCAGGAGTCGAAAACACCCTGGCAGACAAGCTAAGCTGCTCCTCGGCTCTGGCACATGAGTGGGAATTGGACCAAGGGGTGCTAGATGATATCTTTCAGCTTTGGGGGACTCTGCAGGTAGACCTGTTTGCCTCTCCCCAAAACGCAAAACTTCCCACCTTTTGCTCACTAGTTCCAGAGCGATGCGCTTTCTGGAGCGACGCTCTGTCTCTAGACTGGAAGGACAGATTTGTCTGTGCTTTTCCCCCAGTTCCTCTGATCCCACGAGTATTGCAGAAACTAGCCACAGAAGGAGCGAGAATGATTCTGATTGCTCCTTTCTGGCCCAGGCAAATCTGGTTCTCTCTTCTACAACAATATTCAGAGGTTCCTCCTCTTCCTCTTCCTCTATCTCGAGGTTTGCTGACCCAGGATCAGGGGACCCTGGTCCACCCAGACCTCAAATCCTTTCAACTACATGCATGGCTCCTGCAGACCTAGCCCAATCCCATTTTGGTGCCTCTCCAAAAGTGGCAGAGATTTTAGTGGACGCTAGAAAACCCTCCACCAGGTCCACTTATGCCATGAAGTGGAAGAGATTCTCTATTTGGGCAGCCTCTAAGAACGTGGAGCCTTTCTCCTGTTCAGTGGCTTTTCTGCTGGAGTGCTTACATCATCTCTTCAACCTGGGTCACAGCCATTCCTCCTTGAAGGTTCACATGGCAGCTATCTCAGCCTACCATGTTCTCTTCACCGATAAAGCTTTTGCTCAACTGGAAGTCTCCAAGACCTTTCTCAGAGGGGTCCTTCATCTAAGGCCCCCCATCCGTACCCCTGCTCCCCCTTGGGACTTGAATTTTGTTCTCGAGAAACTTATTCTCCTTCCCTTCGAACCTGCAGCTTCTGCAGATCTGAAGTTTCTTTCGTGGAAGACACAATTCTTGGTGGCCATTACTTCAGCTCGAAGAATTTCCAATCTCCAAGCCCTTATGTGTAAAATCCCCTATTTGATTTTTCACAAAGAATGAGTTGCTCTTCACACGAATCCTAAGTTTCTACCTAAAGTAGTAGCAGAGTCTACCTTAAATCAGTCCATAGAACTATCTGCCTTTTTTACGCAGTACTCTAATCAAGGGGAATATTTACTCCATACCATGGATGTTCACCGGATTCTGAGATACTACACCAACAGGACGAAGTATCTCAGAAAGACTGATCAGTTGTTCATCTCTTTTGCTCACAAAAGGGAAGGCAATGCTGTTTCCAAGCAATGCCTGTCGAAGTGGTTGGCTTATTGCATCACTTTCTGTTATGACAAGTACAACAAGACCCTTCTGGGTCAGGTTAGAGGCCACTCCACAAGAGGAGTAGCGGCCTCTGCAGCTTGTTTCAAGAATGTGTCTGCGGCAGACATATGCGCTGCCGCCACCTGGACATCCATCCATACCTTTACGAAACACTACAGTTTGGACATTGCCTCTCACCGTAGAGCAGGCTTCGGGCTGGCTGTTTTGCAAGGCCTCCTGTCTTGAGGCTTGCAAGGCTAGTACTACTTTCTGGAGTAGTTTCCTCCTTCTGGTGCCTTTTATTTATTCCAGACTGCTTGGGATTCAGTCCTATATGTAATTACCTACTGCAAGAGCCCTCTCGAAGTAAGATAGTACAGTTACATAAGAACTTACCGTAACAGTAGATCTCCGAGAGAGGCTCTTGCAGTAGGTACTACCTTCCCACCCTCCATCCCCCTAGGCTTTTTCAGCTCCTTTTCCAGGAATGGAAACATCAGCTTCTCTCTCGTCCGGGCCTTCCGGGCCTGTGGCAGGAAAGAACTGGAAGGCGGGCATCCGGGACTGCCCCTTTATACTTACGTCGTATGATGCTGGTCACCTGACATGGGGGCGGTCCCTCACCAGGGACTGCTAGCTATAAATTTTTCCATGGGGTCCTGCCGCCGGCCGACATCAATCCTATATGTAATTACCTACTGCAAGATCCTCTCTCGAAGATCTACTGTTACGGTAAGTCCTTACGTAACTGTACTTTACTCAACAGTTCTCCAGTGTGAACACTTTCAGAGTATACCTTTTGCATATAACCGTATTGTCAGGTAATGGCGGGTGCAACTGTTCAGTGTATGGGCTGGGGAATGGGGGGGGTATTGGGATAAGGCTCAGGTGGAATCGTGTTTACTAGCAACATGGCAGTGTTTTCATCAGCTGCAATTCAGTCTATCTGTCTCATTGGCCAATAGCCTGACAAAGCTGAAGCGGTCTAACAACCTTTTATGATCAGCTCATTAAAAGTGTAAGGTTTGGTTAACCTCAACCAGCAGCTGTCCAAAGCTGACATTTGGGCTGAAACCTTGGGGAAATAAGAAGCCATTCACAGGAGGATAGCTCTGGTGACTAAACTTAGGATGATGCACAGTTGCTCCTTTAATTGTACCTACATGGTTCATCACATAATTCTTATTTAGTTACCTTCCCTGGCCTTTTCGGTTGTTTTTCTGAGGGGAAAATGGGGGGGGGGTTGGTCTCAAGGATGTTGCTCAGACTCATTGCTGACAGCTGCTCCCTCTAGAGTCAAGAGGGCTCCCCCTGCAGAAATTAAACACAGGTTCATCTGATTGTTGCGTGGGGAAGCACAAGACCTCTTGCAATGGTAGCACCCTCTTATTTGGGAAGGGATCTGTATGCTCTTTTTCTCCTTCACCTGAGATGATGGACAGGTGGGAAGGCTGACCCACATTAGGGCACCTAGTTTTTTAACACCCCCATCCCAGACACTTTTGGGTGATTGAAGTTGCAGTGGGGCAGACCCCCAACTACACTGCTGTGCTGTGGCTCACAATTTAAGAGGTCAGGGTGGAGAGAGCTGGCAAAAGGGGTACGAAATGCACCCATCAGGCCTTGACTTACACCAAGTCATAGCTCCTGTTAGACTCCGACAACCACATATCCAAATATATCCCTGGAGGAAGCCTGGCAGGCAGGTAGGTTTGCACTAATTCACTTAGTAACACCTGACCAAGGTGTGGGTAGCGAGTACAAATCTATTCCCCTGTGGAGAGTTGCCTGGGTGACCCTTGTTGATCATCCACTGGTTTCTCTCCTTCTTTAGTGAATAATTTCATCATAAATGGTTATTCAGCCAAGCGTTTTGCTGGCTGTATGTTTGCCAGTTTGACAGTTTTGGTTTATGCTAGCAGCAGTACTACAGCTTGTTCTGATGTTACTTATAAATTTTGTAATACAAGGTTAAATGCTTTTAAGGCCCACTATAGCATGCCTGGACCTGGGGGACCTCAGGTACAGTTGATAAATGTATATTTGTTTCAGATAGAGGAATGTACAGTACTCAGACAAACGAACATAATTCAAGATGAACAGGGGTTGAGCAAGGGTAAGAGACAGACAAGGAAGGGAATCACAGGAAGGCCAGTTGCTCCCCCAGGACTGTCTCCTAATGGTCTAATATGCAGCCAAATAAAATGCATACTATTATATAGACTCCTATGGCATCATTAATACAAACAGTGGCCAGCACATGGAATGTGCATGGCCTGAACTCCCCGATAAAGAGGAAAAAACTCCTTTCTAGACTGAGACAGCTTGGCTCACAGGTGGTGTTTCTGTAGGAAACTAATCTAAATGAAACAGAATCCTGCAAGTTGGTCAGGGAGTGGGTGGATTGGGAAGTTCTCAGTACTGTTGGGTTGGCAAAAAGACAGGTTTCTGTACTGTGCCATAAGAAATTTGGGTGGAAGCCAATCAAACAAAGGTCAGACATGGAGAGCAGATAGGTAATAGCCAAAATGGCTACTTCTAATGGGCCAGTTCTTTTGGCTAACGTGTATGCCCCCAATGAGGATGATCCATCCCTCTACAACACCATATCCCAAACGCTTATGTATCTATCATTTGATGATCATAAAATCATCATGGAAGGGGACTACAGAATGGTGTTGGACCACCTACTTGACAGATCCAATTCAAGGCTGGAACCACATATGAAAGAAGAAAATTGTTTAAAAGAACTAATGAGCCTACACTAGATAGTAGATGCATGGAGATTAGCTCATCCTGACTCTAGAGATTACACATTTTTTTTTCGACTGCTAGCTCCATGGTTAGCAGGCTGGATTACTGGTTCACATCCCCAAACATCACTAGTAACATCTCAGACATATCCATAGTCCCCTTTACTTGTCAGATCACGGTCCAGTAACCATGTGTTTTACGATCCACCCCCAAGCAGCTAGAGCACTGAACTGGCGCCTTGACACCTTGTTTCTCCATGACTCTGATTTTAAGCAATGAGTGGGAATAGAAGTCAAAAACTACTTCCAAGATAATCCCCCAGACTCAGACTCCCTGGATATGATTTGGGAGGCATTCAGAGCCACCCTGTGGGGCAAAATAATTGGATATGCCACCTACTACGGAAGCAAAGGGACAAAGAGGCGAAGAACCTGGAGGCCCTACTTAAAAGCAAGGAGCAAGAGTATAAATCAGACCCAAATAGGATAAAAGATGCTAGACTTGTATACAAATTATTCTACTTAAGAATAAAGCTCAACTATCTGGCCACCAGAAAAGTTGAACTGCAACTTGGAAGAACCCAACAGAAATATTGGATGGAAGGAGAGAAACGGGGAAGTTGTTAGCCTTTTGATTAAAAAGGAGACAGGCCTTGCAGTATATTAAAGGCCAGCCCTGACCTCCCCTCAGGGAATAAATAGCATCATAACCATTTTTTATAAAAAGCTGTACACTTCTCAAGGGACCTGGGGTGTGGCTACATTCTTGAGGTTTATGGTTCAGTTACGCCTGCTCCAGTTCCCCCCCCCTCCAGAGGACAGAATTGGATATCCTTCTCACTGCAAAAGAGGTGACCCTGGCGATCCAACACATGGCGACATGCAAAGCATTGGGCAGTGACGGTTTTCCGATTGACTTTTATCAGTCAGTCCTGGAACTAGTAGCTGACCCTCTGATGGCCACACTCCAAAAATGCCCTACAAGCTTAAAAGCTCCTGGGCACTCTTTCTGAGGCCATCATTACAGTCCCTCCCGTTAAGCTATAGGCCCATATCATTAATCAATGATGATGCCAAAATTGTGGCCAAAATTCTTTTTTTTTTTAATTTTCTTTTTATTAAAGAAAAAAGGACGTGATCACAGTACATTACAGTCAATTACTTTGTTAGTTTGTCTTTTTCTATAACTCTTGTCCGCTTCTTAATAAAAACATAAAGTCTAATAGCCCCCTTGTATTTATCCTTAATACCCAAGTGGAGAAAACTCCATGGCCCAGATATTCAAACTGCGCCCAAAAAGTGCTCAACAGCAGGAGCAAGCACAAGTCCACTGCGCCCATGTGCAAGAAGTGCATTATTCAAAAACTGTGCAGGCCAAGATGCACCTATGGCTGACGACTGAATATCGCACCACCTGCGCCATAGCGTAACTAAGGAGGGGAAGCTGAGCATATCTGATGCGCCATAGCGTAACAAGGGATGTGCAGCTGAGCAGTCCAGATGCGCCATAGTGCAACCAGGGATGCTCCCAGCAGCAGGGCAGCAATGGAACAGCACAACCAGGGATGCAGGGTCCCACCACTCATGCCACAGATGGGCAGAGGAACACACAGCAGAACAGACATTGTCTCCCCACACCCCATGCACTGCACAACTGGGGGAGAGCTGAAATAACCACCGGCCCATGGATACCAGCAACCAACCCACAGCCGGGCCATGGTGCCCCATCACACCCCCCCAGGCAATGCAACCCTGTGCACCATGGAGCCATGCAAGGCAGCCCCACCATGGACACCCTGCAGCCGGCGGCAGCAGACAGTGATGCAACAGATGCATACACAGTGCCGCCCTGCACGTCCCCCCCAAGGTACAGCTGAGAAACCGACCATGAGTCAGCATACGAGGTACCCCACATGTGACAGGGCATGCTCCGGACCCCACCTCCAGCGGTACAGCACCCTGCACACCCTCCCAAGGACACATCCCATCCCAGCACTGGCCACAACAGCCACCACTGACACACCAGCAGACCATGCATATAACAGACATGCAAGAGTGTCAGCTGCATAGGCCATGGACGGTCTGACAGGGGTGCCATGCACGCAGTGCAGGCCCCATGGACCACTGCACGAAGGCATCCAGTGCACAGAGTACAACACACAAACCACGGATAGTGACTGATCCCCCTGCCCAGACCATAGGCAGTTCACCTCTGCACACACACACATATGCCCATTTGTGAACCACCCCTGACACCATGCACACCACTGCAGCTGAGCACCTGTAGCCCACTGCAAATCAGAGACCACCACAGTTGTCATAAAAAAATGCTTATATTTAAAAGAAGTAACAAAACATATATACAAATATTTACAAGGGGGGGGAAGGACCACATCACAGGTGGGGGCGGGTAAGGGGCAGGGGTGAACATATGAGAGAAGGAAGAAGGGATGTGAGGGTGGGTCAAAGGGGGGAAGGTGGTAGTAGGGGCATGGAGTGTTCAGTGTGTGCCCCGGTCCTCCTCCACATGGCGCCTATGTCTGCCGCTCCTCCTCCTCCTCACCCCGTGGCGGTGGATGCACTCCAAAAGCTCAAGTGTTTCCCTTGCCACCTGGAGCAGCTCCCTCACATTTCGTTCCAGCACCTGGAATCGCTGTCCACCTAGGACGAGGGAGCAGAGTCAATAAGTGTGACTGTCCAGCCCCCTGCAGCCCACCCATTGTGCATGGCATACAGACATGTGCCACTCCCCTGTTATGGTTTGCGACCACCCACAGTGACCATGTCCACAAGAGCTGCCTACCCAGGCAGCCACAGCTATGTGGACCACTGCACACACCCACCACCCACGTTCTGCACAGCACCACCATGGCCATACAGTGACTTGGCTATGTGGTGTGAAGACAGTGCCACAGCCATGTGCCTGGTGCACGCATGGACCACCATTGATGCACTCCCAGACATGCAGTGCCACTGGACAGTGCTGACTGTAACAAGCTATGTGCATGGCAGTGGTGTCAATGGATGGTGGCCATGCCCCACTGCCCGCCCAATTATACAGCATGCAAAAGTAATCATGGATGTAAGGCACTCACCATCATCAGGGTGGTCCATGCGCCGCTGAACACCATTATCCCTCCTGGCCTGCTGCTCCTCCAGGCAGTGCCTCCGGTCTCTGGCCTGCAGATGTTCTGCGGGCCCTAAGGTGCAAAACATGGAGAGAGGAACATCAGTACAATCCTGTAGCAATTTCCCCCGGCCCCCATGTGTGTGTGCAATCCCACACAGCCAGACCCACCACCCCACACCCCAATAACGCCACCACGGCCAACACTGGGCGGCCCCCCACATGTGCTGGACATATGCAACCGTGATACCCGTATGGACGATAAAAGTGTATGGATGTTGCACCTACCTGGCCATGGCACCATGCCCCTCCTGGCACGTGCCCGCAGGTGGGAAAGCAGGTCTGGGTCCCTCCGCCTCAGGTCCCCATATCGGTGGCGGCACTGCTCTGCCATCCGCCCCATACCGGTGGCCTCCTCCAGGGCATCGGCCACCTCCTGCCACACCTGACTCCTGGCCCTGTCCAGGGGTGCCTCCCCAAATAAAGGTCTAACATGTGGCTCCACAATGGCAACAAGGTTTGCCAGCTCCACCTGGCTCCACTGCACAGCATGCCTCCGTGCCATCTCTGCTGCTCAGTTCAGTCAAAATGGCGCTCTGCAGCATGGTCCTGCCACCTGCAGATGCTGCGCGGTACAGCGCTGCCATTCCCTATCGCGCTGTCACCGAACAGCACGATAGTGGTGCACCCATGCCTGACGCATGGCACCTAGGGGCAAAGGTCGGGCACAGGGTCAAGGGTCTCTGGCGCACGGACAGCCACAGCGTGATTGGAACCCAAAGCATGCAGTCTGATTGGGTGCCTGTGTGCCACCTCCTGTAGTAGCCTACTGTGCTGTTGCCCCAGTGCGCCTACGACACCCAAGTGCCACAGCGCCATATAGGTGAACAGCACTGTAGCACCACTGGCACAATGGTGGCTGTGCCCTGCATTGCCTCCCGTGCACAGCATGTCAGCAGCTTGGCAGGTGCCTGTGTCATCAACCCAGGCATGCACAGTTAGGTGTGTACTGCACATGTCACAGCAACTGCGCCCTTGGCTCAGCACGTTCAGCACAATTGCGCAAAGTGCAACAGCACGATATTCAGCCAGCATATGCAACTCAGCTAATCAGCCATTCAATGGCGCAGTCACTGCATTTGCATCCACTTAAAGATGCTCCTTGCTTCATTTGCATGGGTTGCGCTATAAAAGTGCGACATTGGGCTGCACTTGCCATAGTCGGTTACTGCAGTCGATTGTGGTGAGTTGCATGTTGTTTGGGAGTATGGACTGTGGATTTTGGGACATGCATGGGACTGCACAGTCACAGGTAACACCTGTCATTCTCACAGGCTGAATCATGACAGAGCGTGTTGTGGAGGAAGAGGAACAGAGTCATGGGAGGAAGGGGAGGCTGAATTTCACTAAGGCCGAGACAGATGCCCTGTTCGAGGCCTACCTAGACCAGGAGCAGCTTCTCAGCGGACCCCAGGGAACCCCACAGGCCCATGCTGCTGCATGGGAGGAGGTGGCGCATGCTGTAAACCTGCATGGCAGCCACCAGCACTCCGTGCAGGAGTGCAAGAAGAAGATGGGCACAGACAGGCAGAGGATTAAGGGGAAGGTGGCTGCCATCAAGGCAGCATGGTCTGCGACAGGTGGGGGACAGCTGGAGGTGCTATGCCTGACCCCACAGGAGGAGCGGGTTGCTGGCAGCATGCAGCGCTGCACCATTGACGGTGTTCCAGGTGGTGGATTCCAGATGGGTGGTAGCCCGTCACTGCATGGTAGGTCATGGTCTGTCTATTGGGGGGGACAGGGTAGGTCACATGCAGTAACTCGACTTTGTTTTCCCTTACAGCTCCTGAGCATCTGCATGGGTCAGTGGTGGTGGGCTTCTCCACTGAGGCCGGTCACATGGAGATGGAGGAGGGCCCATCCACCTCCATAGGAATATGCGGATCAGGGTGACAGTGGGCCCGCCTGGACATCCAGACTGATGTTGGTGAAGCAGGTGTGGAGGAGGCCTTGCCCGTGTCCCAGCGTGCCAGTGTCCATGGATGTCAGCATGCTGAGACTCGATCTGGTGCCGGATCCATCGCCGATGATGATGTTGCTAACGTCATGGGCAGTGACATGTGTGTGCCACAGGATGGACACACAGCAGGTTACATCGCAGCCATGGCTGTGGGTGGTGCCGCTGTGGAGGCCTGCATGTCATCACAGTCCCAGCCTGTGCCTGTCAGCACTGGTGGGGCAGCAGTGGGACTGTTGTGGCCACTGCGGCGGCACCATTGAGCCCTGGGGAGTGGCAGCCAGAGAGGCAGCATCAGCAGTCGACCAATGGGCATAGGGGTACAGTGTCAGGGGGTGGCATCAGTGCACCGCCTGTGGACATGCCCAGGCCTGGCCCTGGTGTGCAGCGCCCACCCTCAAGGGGTGATAAGCATCAGAGCCACGAATACCCTGAGGGACAGCATGTCGATCAGGCAGATGACCTCTTGGATGAGCACACCTGCATACTGCAAGCATCAGTCAATCAGCAGATGTGGCTTGTGATGGCGGTGGATGCACTGAGTGTGGCTCTGCGCCAGGCAGAGGAGCATCACAGCAGAGACACCACTGTGCTCCTGGCAGGGATGGACCGGTTGCGGGAGGATGTGACCTCTGCCATTGACAGGCAGACATAGACATTCACTGCTGTCATGGCCACAATGGGCACACAGTTATTTGCCCATGTGTCGCAGACACCACACAGTGCACTGTCCACCCCCCCATTCCCGGCATCGTGCAGCACCATTCTTGTCGACACCGGGTTCAGCTGTAGCATCCCCAGCACGCCTGGTGCAGGCATGTTCGGTGTGCTGCAGACCCCTGCGTGAAAACGGTCATGTTCACACAGTGGAACCCTTGGGGGACCGTCGGTGCTACCCCATGAGGCCAGTGGTCAGCCTGTCACTGCTGGTGGGTCTTGGTGGGGCTGCCCACGCATCTGTGGTGGCCGTGGTACTGTGGCACATGACTGACCTGTCTTCCAGCGCGGCTACTGTCTGATGCTACCCTGTGTGCATTGTGTCATTCAGTGGGCAATGCACGGGTGGGTACCCGGCCCTGCACGCACACACACAGTCCATCTGCACACCCTCTCATCTGCTGTCCACAGTTGTATGTGCATGATGATGCCTGCATTGTGCTGTACACCACTGTGCAATGGTGCCCAGTGTCTGACGCACACACAATGACAGGCAGTGGGTGTGGTGGTCTGTGGACGTGTGTGGCTAGGGGTGGTGTTCTGGGTCGGCATGCCTCTTACCCTTTGTGCATATCTGGTGAGTTGTGTGTGTGTATGTGTGTCTGACCATGTGCCATGTTAGACCTCGCCCATCCCTGGCAGTGTGTGTGGGTTAATTCCCGGCCACTTCCCTTGATGGCATGCACCCCTGGTGTGTGTCCATGCATGTTTGTGGGTTGTGCCTTTGCCAGTGGTGGTTGCACATGGCCCCATGACTTACCTGGGTTGGCTGAAGTGCTCCTTCGTGATGGTGTCCCAGTGCAGCTGTGCCAGCTGGAGCAGTTAGGGGTCCCATCACCCAAGAGGGGGCTGCCCATCACCATTGTCACTGGCATCCTCATTGTCCCCATCACTGTCCCCCTCTTTGACCTGTACAGCTATCCCACATTCTTTGGCCATGTTGTGCAGGATGCAACAGGCCAGGAATAGCCCACAGGCCTTTGAGGGGCTGTACTGTAGGGCACCGCCCGGTGTGTCAGGAGCGGGCTTATGCCTTCAGCATACCGAACACCCGCTTCGATGACGATGCGATGCGGTGGCATGTGCCTCATTGTAGCATTGCTGCGATGGGGTCGCGGGCCGCCGGTATGGTGTGAGCAGCCAGGGATGGAGTGGATATCCACTGTCACCTGTGTGTAGAGGGTGGAGGTTAGTTTGTGATCAGCATCGCCCTGCCCTGGGCCATGTAGATCACTACCCATGTCACCTCTGCCCATGCCCCTCGCAAGCCCTAATTTTGTCCATGTGGTTTTCATACTCACCCACTAAGTGGCCAGTGGGGATGTCCCCACTCTCAAATCTGTGGCACAGTGCCGACTGGTGCCAGATGAAGGCATTGTGTGCTCCCCCAGGGTGCGTGGCACAGACATTGATTATGCGCCCCCTGGCATCGCACACCACCTGGCAGTTGATGCTAGCATAGCCCTTCCGATTAATATATGGGGCCCCCTCTGGGCCAGGTGGTGTGCGGAGGGCCACATGGGTGCAGTCTATTGCCCCTAGCACACCAGGCATATGTGCTACCCTGTGGAACTCCTGCATGTTTGCTGTGCTCTCCGCCACTGTGCTGGGGAAATGGATGTACTCCACAGCATGTGGCAGCAGTGTGCTGAGGAATTGGGTGAGGTGGCATGATGCGGCCAACTGGGTTATGCCTGTGGTGTTCCCTGTTGGTCTCTGGAAGGTACCCATGGTGAGCAAGCACATGCAAGCTGTCACTTTAGTCTCCACTGACACAGCATGGCTCCGTCATGTGGGTGCCTGCATCACATTACTGCACAGCTCACAGAGCCGCCTCAGAATTGCCCGATTCAGGTGGTACTGGCCCACGATCTCAGTATCGCTGTACAGCTCGAAGCTGGTGCGGGCTCGGTACTGCCTGTTGAGGGCATACCACCGACGGGCCCTTCCAAGACCGCGCCCCACTGCTGTCCGCCTTCTCATCCCCCTCATTACTGCCTCCAGTGGCACTGGCCATGTCCCTGGCTTGTATTCACTCCCCCGGCAGCTGTTTCTGTGTTCCCCCCACTGTCCTGGCTGCTACTTCCCCTACACTGGGAACACCTACTGTAAATGTGGTGGCCTCTGTGCTGTGTGGCACTTCTCCCTTCTGCACTGGCTGTGTCTCCCCACACCTTCCCTGTGCCTCTCTGTTCAGGGTGTCCTTTCCCTGGCCTGCCCTGTGTGTCCCTCCTGCCCTCTTTGTGCAGCTATGGTTCAGCCTCATGTGCCTTCCCTGTAGCGTTCTTGCACCTCTCCCTTGTTCCTTTTTATTTTGGCTAATTTCCACTATCCCGCAACTTCCACTTGCTTCCCTATTGCGCATGGCATAATGTTGTTGAATATCGCACTGCGCCATTTATGCATGGTTCCTCCCCCTTCAGCTGTGGATACATTCATTATCTTTGCGCTATTGCTCAGCGTGATTTGGGGGGATGCATCTGCCTTCCGCTGAATATCGCAGAATGGCACATTTTCGGACTTGCGTTGGAGCAACCCTATTACGCATATCTGGGCCCATATCTTTATAGAGAATCTCCTCCCCTTGACAACCCTTTACATCATCTGCTTCTCGTCTTCAAGGTCCAAAGTCAGGGTCTCTACTGGAAATGTAAAATACCCATGGTCTCCACAATAACTCAGCCTGTGAGGCATCATTGTGTAATTTAGCTGTAAGAGACTCCAAATGATAGATGCTGGATACTATCCTGTTCCAATCCCCTATGGTCTGAACCATCACTGACATCCATCATCTTGTTATGGCCTTTTTGGCAGCTGCAATATAAATGGGTAACAAAGTTTTGTGCCAGACTGTGGTGTGTGGAGGAAATATTGCTAGGAGAACCATTTCTGCGGTCAATTCGACCTCTTCTCCCAAACATTCCGACACGGCCTTTTGGAGATTACACCAATATGGCATTAATAGGGGGCATGTCCAAAAAATATGGGCAAGGTCAGCTATCTGGCATCCACAAGACCTCCAGCATCTACCATAAGAGGAGGGGAGATATTTAAGTAAAATAGCAGGGGATCGGAAAAAACGTACTCTGCATTTCCAGGCAAATTCTCTCCAAATACTTGAGTGAGTTATCTTACAAGCCATAGGGGAAGCCCGAAGCCAATCCTGTTCAGGGATTTCCATTTCCAAATCCCTACCCCAGCTTCTCATAATGGAAAGTGAAGAGTCACCCAAACCTTCATGTAGGATTTGATATATGTGGCCCACCAAATGTTCCCATAGTTGACCAGCTATAGCATCTTCTAGGAGTTTCCAAAATATTGGAACTGGATTGGGCAGTTGAGACGTTACGTCTCTTTGTCTTAGATGATAATTTTTAACCTGGGTATATCTATAGATGTCCCCTTCAAGTAAACCATAGTCACTCTGTAGTGTTTCAAACTGGACAATGCCCTTATCAGTTATAAATTGTCTAAAAAATTGGAGTCCTACCCTCCTCCACCTAATAAAGGTATGGTCTAATGTCACTGGGATGAAAGATCCATCCTCCGAGATCAGAGTAAATAGGAAAAAAAATTCTTTAAAACATTTATATTTCTTTAGACAGTACCATTGTGTTAAAACTTGAGCTATAAAGGGTGTAAAGTCCCTCATCCATGGGGCCTTGGTTATCGAAGCCACGGTTATTTTCAAGATGTTGTATAAATCATTAATAGCAAACTCCAAATCTTTCCAAGGAGCTTCAAAGGATGGGGAAATCCACAATATTAGGATCTTGAAAAAATATGGCATAGCATATAGCTTTAAATTGGGTAAGTTTGTTCCTCCCTCTGCCAATGGAAGCTGCAACAAGGACATCCTTATTCAGGGCTTCTGGCCATGCCAGATGAAATTAGAAATGATTGTATCCCAAGACTTAAAGTAAAAGTTAACGGGAAAAGTTAGGATATTTTGAAACAGACATAACAGTTTTGGTAGAATGATCATTCGAATGGACTCTATCCTCTAAAAAAAGCTCAAG
This sequence comes from Neoceratodus forsteri, assembly GCA_016271365.2. NCBI lineage: Eukaryota > Metazoa > Chordata > Ceratodontiformes > Ceratodontidae > Neoceratodus > Neoceratodus forsteri. Next base: position 151,726,281 of record CM028133.1, read on the forward strand.
GGAAAAGTGGACCATATTGTTAATTTTGAATGAATTTGTATTGACAATGGTTCATAATTTAGTAACTCCGCATTTTATACATTTTTTGGGATTACTATACCCAAGTACTTAATATGTGTTTTCTGCCATTTTAAGGAGTACTTATTCTTTAATGGCTGGTTTGGAAAAAAGTTTAGAGCCAGCAAATCTGTTTTGGTTATATTTAAAACAAACCCTGAAATCTCAGAGAAAGGTATCAGGGAATCCCACAGGGCTGAGAGGGAAGTCTCCAGAGAGAGGGCTGAAACCAGAATATCATCAGCAAATAAAGCCACCTTGTATTCCCTCTGACCCATAGGGACCCCCTCCACACCAACGTTTCTCTGAATTAACTCTGCTAAAGGTTCAGTATATAGAGCAAATAGTAAGGGGGACAAGGGACAACCCTGTCTCGTTCCCCTTTGTATTGGCATTGGTTGAGATAGTGACCCATTAATTCGAATGTAGGCCTTAGGGGCGAGTATATATTTTTAAGGCAGGTTGAAAAAGAATCCAGAAATGCAAATTTAGACAAGGTAGCCCTTAGAAAATCCCATCCCACCTTGTCAAATGCTTTGTCCGCATCCCGGCTCATTATAATAGAAGGAATCTTACAGGCCTGAAGGTGTTCCATAATAAGAAACAGTCTATGAAGATTGTCTGAGGTACTTCTTGACTTCACAAAGCCCGCCTGATCCTTATGTATTAAATCAAGTAAAATGGGTTCCAATCTTTAGGCCCAAATGGCCATAAATAATTTATAATCCACATTTAGGATAGAAATTGGTCGATAAGATTTGGAAAGGGTGGGGTCTCTATCTGGTTTAAGTAAAGGAGTTAAGATAGCATAATTCCAAGAAGGAGGAGGGGTCTCTCCCTCAAAGACTATTCTACAGGCTGGAAGAAAGCTAGGTAATAGTTGAGGGATAAATGTTTTGTACCATTCTGGACTAAATCCATCCTGGCCTGGACTTTTCTGAGATTTAGTTTTTTTTACCTGGTAGGGTATCTCCTCTGGTCTAATCGGTCTTTGTAGTTGAGGAATCTGAGTTTCAGAAAGTTTAGGTAAAGGGATTTGGTCTAAGAACTCCTGGATTCTATGTTTGTGTTCCGGGGGGGGGGGCTGTATATAAAGAGTCATAGAATTGTATAAAAGTCTGTTTAATTTAGTTCTCTTTATAAGTGGTAGTGCCAGTAGAGTGGGATTTTATTTTCAGTATAGTAGAAGCTCTTTTATTGGCCCACAGCTTCCGTGCCAAATTTCTTGCCCCTTTTGCCACCCCCCACATATTTGTATTGTCGTAAATATGCCAGTTGCTGAAAGGTTTTATAATCCAGAATGTTTTGTATCTCCTGTTTTAAGCCTTTTATCCATTTCTGGAGAAAAATATCTCCTTCTCTATACAAAAGCTGATAGGAAGACAGGAGATCTTCTAAAAATTGTAACCTGGCATTTTGTTTTTTCAATTTTCGGGAGGCGTATTCCAGAATCTCCCCCCTCAGTATGGCCTTCATTGTATCCCACTGAATAGTGCTTGAAACGTCTGGGGTCAGATTTTCTTGAATAGCCTGAGGAATACGTTTCCTCATGGCATCGAGGAGCTTCTTATCTTTTAAAAGAGATGTATTAAATCTCCAAGATTTAGATTTTGCACTGTTTCCCCAAATCGATTTTTAGAATTAGAGGATTTGTGGTCGGATAATATTCTTGGTTCAATTATCATATCCTGAACTAATGTAAGGTGTTCCCCTGCAACAAAAAAGTAGTCCAGCCTAGAATATGTTCTATGGTGTGCCGAAAAAAAAGTATATCCTGGAACTGATGGAAAAGTCCTCCTCCAAACGTCTTCAAACCCCAAATATGCTAAGTTTTTTTTTTTAATATTTTCCTGTAGTGGGTAATCTGTTGGGATTTGAATTGGATGAATCTATATAGGGATCCAATGTCAGATTAATATCTCCTCCCATAATCAAAATTCCTTTATATCTTGCCATCACCTTATGTAAAAATGATCGAACCACCGGAAGTGGAGTCTGTGAAGGTAGATAAGCATTAACTAGAGTTACTGTCTGTGAATAAAATCTTCCGGATAAAATCACAAATCTACTCTGTGGATCCGAAAAAAAGTCAAGAATCTCAAATGGGGTAGAGGTCGATATCAAAATAGCCATTCACCTCTTATGTTTTTTTGGATGAGAGGAGGCAAACACCTGGTTTCTGCCCCCCCAGTGTAACTTGGGAGTGTTCAGACAAGGAAAGGTGGGACTCCTGTAGGAAAAATAAATCTGCTTTCTGATTGCGCAGATATTGCATGATTTTATATCTTTTAACAGGGGAATGTAACCCATTCACATTTAATGACAGAATATTTACTGGAGTGCCAATCATTAGTATCTAAGGGGATTGTTAATATGGTGTAGGTAGGGCATTGTCCAGTTTCCAGAAAAGATTGTATATGTTTGATTACATTTAAATTATTCTTTCCTCCATACGACCCCCAAACGACCAAGTTCAGCGTCTCCAGAGGCAAAGGAAATATCATTATCTAGTATCCTTCCAGAAACCACGTGTCCAACCTTTTCTGAGGACAACAGTATCTAATCTGAGTTTGTGTCACCATCTCTCTTCAAGTTTAACAAAATCAAAAACAAACAACCCATTATTCTAACCAACTGTTGAAAAACCATTTGTCCTCTTGCCAAGGAAACTATATACATTTGGCCTTCCATTTGTGTGGGAAAAAAAAAAAACATTTCCCACTTTGTCCCAGGCCCACAAATACCTGTGGTCTGGGGAGACAGAGCAACACTCTCAAAAGAGAGTATAGACCTCTCTGAGGGGAAGCCCCCCCAAGAACAGATACAGAGTTACCGTAACTGTTCCTGTAGTGGTTGGGTGTTAGGCAACAATATCAAGATTAGATCAAAATAGTGTGTATCGTAGAAAAAACATTCTCACCCCACTTCACCTTGTTCTAAATTTAATTAGATTATTCATTCCCCCCTTATCATATATTTAATACTCAATTCCCCCACCTCCCAGTTTATGGAGGATCACTCAGTCAGTATAGAACCAGATTTTGGAGAATATACCACAATTTTATCTCTTCAAAAAGATAAATGATTGCCAGCCTGATGGCGTAGAGGGCTGAGTCGGGGCGCCTTACCTCGACCCATGCCTAATAAGAAAGGAAGGACCAATCTCGGAACCCACCAACCCCTTATATTTAAACTATTGAAGATAAATTTTTCTCCCCCAGGCCAGACACCCCCCCCAATTCCCCCCCAAACAGTAACCTTCAGAGACTTCATTCCCCCCCTTTCCAGCGAAGGATAATCATTCCCATATATTTCCCCCCAAATTCTATTTTGTCCTCAAGTAGCAAGGATAAAGTAAATTCTAGAGTTTAAAGTTCAAGTTGAGGCATATACATCCATCTTTGGGTTAACCCGTGGGAATCATCCACGCCAGTCGAAGGAGCACAGTGTTCGAAAGTTGGATGTAAAATGAACAGAAAAAAAAGGGGGGAGGGAGAAGGCCACCCCCCAGAACGAGGGAGACAGGGGGGGAGAAAGGCAGTCTCCATGTCCTGCTATCTATTTTTTCCAGAATAGAAGGATTCTTATTGTGCAGGCTTCCTCTAGAGGAGATACTCTGCCCTCCCTCAACCCCACAGGCTCCCAACTGACCCAGATCTCAACAGCCTCCTCAAACCACCCCATCCCCCCCCACCTCCGAACAACTCCCAACAGCCAAGGCCTCCAAGCCTTCTTATAGTCATTGCTGGGGGGGCAGCTCCCCTGTTATAATACTTTTAAACTGGGTTATATTAGGTTGGTGGGGAAGGGGGGGTGAGAATGGATCCACCCCTCAGCCCAAGGAATAAAGAGGGGGAGAAAGGCATCCGCCAGGAGATTGCCAGGAGATCACCGTCTTCTCCTCACTAAAAAGTGAAGGTATAACATGGCTCCAGCTTTAGCAGGTTAATTCTCTTCCTTCAACCCCCCAAAACTCCAAATCTAGGCCGTGGTAGTCCCCCATCCCAGACTGGCCCCCATCCCCCGATGTACCTGCACAAATATGTCCATTTAGGGCTGAAGAGTAGGATTCCTAAGGTGTTGTATTTTATCCAATATTGCCTGTAGTCTCTGGTCACCAATTTCTATTCTGGAAGCTCCTCAAATCCCTGGCCTGGTTGAGGTATTCTGGTCTTTCATCGCCATTTTGGGGACCTCTTTCATGTTTAGGATTCCTCTCTGAAGAAGATCCGATCGGGCCTCCGATGTTGGCTGGTTGGTAATGGGACCCCCCGGGAACTGAACCACCAATCTTGCAGGGTATGGGGTACGGAATTTTAAATTCTTTGCTCTGAGGGATGGGAGTAGCAATGTGTACTCCCTTCTCATGCGCTGTGTAGTCAGGGCATAGTCATTGTCAAACAGGATTCGTTCTTCCCTCCATTGTACTCTCTGTTTTCACCAGGCCTTAATTAAAAGCTGGTCTTTTTGGTAGAAGCTAACGAATTGCATCACAAATGATCTAGGGAGAACGTCTGGCTTAGAAAGGCGGGGGCCTAATGCTCTATGCACCCTCTCTATGTCCAGCTGATAATCTGGGCCCAAGTCTAAAGTTTGTCACAGCAGCATATCAGCAAAGGCAACTGGATCATTGCCCTCCTCTCCCACTGGTAATCCGAATACCCGTATGTTTTTTCATCAGCCTCTGTTCTCCATGTCCTCCAGTCTTACAGATGTGTACAATTGCTCGTCTGCTATTGCATATACTGCATTCTCCATGATCAATATTTTATTAGAGTTGACTGTAGTATGGGTTTCTACCTCAGCAGTTCTAGATTGCAGCTCTGTCAGATCTGTTTGAATATTCCAAAGGGCCTCTGTCATCTCTGACCGAAATTCTGATATTGCTACCAGAATAGTTTCAGAATTAGGAAGATCAGGTACCTGTCTCTTTTTTTGTTTATCTCTTCTACCCCTCTTTGTTTCCGATTGTGGGAGAGCAGACTGGTTAGAGTCGGACCTTTGTAATTAATTTTCATCATCTTCTTGTAAATCTTTAAGCTGTTGAAAACGGTTGCTGTTCGAGCGTGCCATTTCTCCACGTTGCCCTGCCCCAGCAACTACTTTATTTTTTTGTTTTGGCTTAATTCTTCCTTCCCCATAGCATTATCTAGTGTATTGAAACTTAAAAAAAAACGTAGAAGTCAATGCTGCAAAGGGGAGATTCTGTTGTAAAGGCGAATGTGGGGTGAGAGCTGAAACCCGTTGTGTCCTCACGGCGCCATTTCCCAACTGGAAGTCCCCCATGGCCAAAATTCTTGCAACCAGACTGGAACGAATGCTCTCCTCAATAATCCATCCCTCCCAGGTAGGGTTTGTAAAGGGAAGGGGGAGTTCTGACCACCTCAGGGTACTTATCTCCTTATTCCAAGTGGTAGCAGAACTCCGCTCGCCTGCAGCAGCCATCACCTTAGACTCTGAAAAAGCATTCAACTCTATTGAATGGGAATACCTGCTAGCAGTTCTGCAGCACTATAACTTTGGGAGCGGCTTCTGTAACTGGATACACACACTATACTTGGGGCCTATGGCCAAAGTTTTAACTAACAGTAACCTCTCTGAACCCTTTTCACTTCACGGGGGGGCATGTCAGAGCTGCTTGCTTTCTCATCTGCTATTCATGTTAGCAATCGAACCCCTGGCAGTGGTAATAAGGGAGTACGTGGAAATTGCGGGTATCCCAGAGGGTCCTTATGAATTCCACACTAAACTATATGCTGATGACTGTTTAATCCTAACCAGGAACATGAACATCAGTCTATCACATGTTATAAGCACCTGAATTCCTTTGCCAGGTGTCAGACTGGCTCAGTTGGTAGCACATCCACCTCTGGACCACAAGGTCATGGGTTCTCGTCCCACGTTGGGATTTGGCTTGCACCTTAAAAATCACTGGCATCCGAGTGCAGTATTGGGGGATGCTGTACTGCTGGGGTGTGCTGTCCTTCAGATGAGTTGTTAAACCGAGGTCCCTTCTACCCATCCAGGTGGAAGTAAAAGAACCCAGGGCACTCTTCTTAAACAGTAGGGGACATTCCTGGTGTCCTGGCCAACATTCCCCTTCCCATAAACTGGTTCATGCAATTATCCAGGCTGTGTGTGGGCGAAGATGTGCGATATGGCTGCCACTACATATTCAGTCACTTCACTACAAATGTAGCATTGCTTATAAAGTGCTTTGGGATACACTGTGTATGAAAAGTGCTATATACATGCTGATTCTTCTTCTTTGCTGACATTTCTGGCCTTAAAATCAACTACAGCAAATCTGAAAACCTAACCCTCAATAAACAGGCCTCCCCGAAATTAGCTATTGGTACAGGACTTGCTTGGGCTCCATCTTCTATCAAGTATCTGGGTATCATCCTCTCCCCTGACTTGCACAATCTGGTGCCCAATAACTTTCACCCACTACTGGTCAAGCTCAAAGAGGAAATGGACAGATGGAAACTACTCAATCTGACTTTAGTGGGAAAAATGAACGACATCAAATTGATGACGGTGCCCAGGTTATACTACCTGTTATCCCACATACTGCTGGAAATCCCATGTTTGTGGTTCCAAAAAATTAATAAGCTGATTGAGGGATTTCTCTGGGCCCCTCACCCCCACAGATATAGCAGAGACAAGCTGAGAGCGCATTGGGCCAGAGGATGGTGAAAACTTCCTAATTTCTCACATTATGCATGTGCATTCCAGGTAGCCAAATCTTGCAGAATATTGATGGACTATCCAGACATATGTATGGACAGAGGTTGGAACAGCATTTTTACATGGTATCCCATTTATGGCATATCTGGGTCACAAACTGCCTGCCCAATAGAAGAAATGGATCACCATGAGATCGACCCACACTTCTTGGGGGAACACTTGGAAAAGTGCCTCCAGGTGCCTTATATTTGGGGGTTTTACACCTCTGTGGAACAACCCACACTTTTGTGTGGACAAACACCCCATTCATTGGGACGAATGGGAATCCCAAGGGATTACAAAGATTAGTGACCTGCCACTCCCTGGTGGATCCAGTATGACTCATTTGAAGGACTCCAGTCACAATATGGCCTACCCAAAACAGACGTCTGAAGGTTCCTTCAGATGAGAAACCTGCTCTCTGCTTGGTATAAAGACACCTGCCTCTGTCAAACTTGTAAGATACATGCCCTGGCAAAGCCCCTAAAGTTACCCCTTAAGACCTGGGCCAACTCAGCTAAGGGTAGAGCAAGTCTGAAACATAGACTATTGAGGGACTCGGCTGTGGACCCCAGTTCCTTCACCAAACTCAAATGGCAGTGCTCTCTCCAGATACAAATAAGTGATGAGGCCTGGAAGCATTGCTGGGTATTGGCTTCACAAGGCATGCAAGGACCAAAGGACCCTCTTAATACAGAATAAAATTATCCACATGTGGTATAGAACCCCAGTAAAGCTAAAAGCCATGAGTCTCATGACTCATGATCACTGCTGGAGATGTAACTCCCTAGATTCAGATATAGTACATATCTTGTGGAATTGTCCCCTGATAAGACACGTCTGGGACAAAATAATTGCTGTGAGTTCCCAGATCCTCCAGACCCCAATCCTGCATATAGCAGCTCTCTGGGTACTTGGGCTCGCCGAGGGGTATATTAACCTGCTAGACCATCAATGCAGATGGCTACTCCAAGCAGCCATGGAGGCTAAGCAGCTGCTGCTCAGGAGATGGTGCACTAATATCATCCCCTTCCTCAAAGATTGGATTCAGACCATGGACTTGGCCTATCACACTAGAATGCAGCACACTGCAGAAAACTCAGTGGAGAAATACCACTGGGGCCACTACATACTCTGTCCAATCACAAGCCTTGGGTGCCCAGCTCCCACCTGCCAAGGATCTGCTTAAGTCCCCTGAAATACAGGAAGGCCTTTCTGTGTATGTCATTAGAACTGCTTGGGATGTGTATAAGCCTAAGGGGATCTGTAATACCCCTTCTTGGTAACACGGACTAATGTGTAAAAATTCCTCTGAGGGGTTTCCCTGGATCTTCCCTTGAATGTGAAGATGCAAAAACTGTTGCATTTCTTATTACCGGTATCTGTACCATGTGGAAAAATTGTTTTGAGGACATATATGTGCATTCGTCCTAACTTTGCTGTAATGTCTGTTTGAAAACATATACTCAATAAAAAGATTAACTGAAGAACAATTACTTCTCAAACCTATTCCTAATTTTTCTGTCCACCATTATACAATGCTAGGTGAATGTTTTTTTTCCTCCTGAGGCTTTGACCAGGACTTTCTTCCACCAGCTACCAATGTTCTGATACCCATTCTCCAAGGTCATGCCAACTGACCCACTTGGGACTCCTATGGTCCACCCTGGGCACACCACTGTACTGCCATGCTAGCTCCATTGGCAGACTTCTCCACTCTTTATCTGGCAACCCACAACAGAAGTGAAGGCCTGGCAACCCTGGAGGAGGCAGTGACCAGGAACCACACTTGACTTGGGGGACAGGCTGAGACTTTATCCTCCGTGGTGAGGCCCAGTATTCCCCATTTTAACTTTTTTCATCCCCAGGAGCATGATGGTGCCACAGAGTGCTGGCATGCCAAACATGCCTGATGACAATCCTGCTTCAGTTCCCCATTCCACACAACTCCCGTGCACCTCCACCCAGGTGGCAGTATACTAGTGGGACATAGATCCCACCCCCCTGCCCTCAGAGAAGGAGAGGATCCACTGGGAAGTTCAAGCATTATAATAGTAATAATAATAAGCTTTATTTCTATGGCGCCTTTCAAAAATCAAGGTGTCTTACAAAATTTAAAAACACATCAAACAGTTCAACTCTTAAAATGTATAAAACAGCTGACACAACTGGGCAGATAAAAATCAATCACCGAATGCTTTAGTCCAGAAATAAGTTTTCAGGGCCTTTTTAAATCCCTCCAGGGTCGTGCACTCCCGTAACTGATGGTGTAGAGAATTTCAGAGGGTAGGGGTCACATGCATATGTAACCCCAGACTGACAGCAATACCAGGTGGGCTGGGTTGGGGGAGGAATAGGTCTCTCGGCACATAGGCTAGGTTTGGCTACTCTGCACAGGGGCACCCAAGTAACTCCAAACACAGGAAGCAATAACTGTAATGTCCAATACCAGAAGTGGGATTCTAAAGTGTGGCTTTTATTCACATCCAAAGAGAATAAACAAAGCATAGATGGACCCCCATGGGGCTACACTCCTGGTAATGCAGATTAAAGGAGACTAAAACACATCCTCATCACCTTAGCCCTCAGGCTCTACCACACACCGGGCACACAGCCCAGACTTGTTCGCTGCTTTGGGTTACACAGCCTGAACTTGTACACTGTTCTGGGTTTTCCCTGGCTCGGCTCCCTTGCCAGCCACTTGGACACCTTCCATATTTCATGGAAACATTTTCTGGTGGCTCCCTAAACCACTTTAGAGCACCTTGGCTCCATCAGGGAATCTTCCTCTTTAATACCACATCTGGGTAATTTCCTCAGGCACTGGCCAATACCTGAGAGAAAGCAACAGGTGTCTCAGAGCAAATCCGTAGAGGTGAATTTGGTTACTACTGATGGGGGTCTCCCACCTCTCACTCCCACAATTCATACCCGGCCATCTCTCTGGACTGCAAACACCTCATCCTTTAACACTGTGCTGTGTAGATTCTTGCTAAATGTATTTCACATTCAATCTACTTGTCTTGCTTCCCATTTGTACTGGAGTTGAACATACTTAAATTAGGTGGCATTGTCCATTACTCTAGACCTCTCACAGGTTAAGCAGTCCAATCCCCCACATTCTTTCTTTTTCATTTGTGCTTGACTTGAACATACTTATAAAGTGGCATTGTCCATTACTATAGACCCCCCACTGAGTTAAGCAGTCCAATCCCCACATTTTCTAACTGTACTTGGCTGTCTTTTCCTGACCCCACAGTAACAGTCCCTTTAGTTTCCTTCTGTTCAGGTGAAAACACATGGCCCTTTTTTAGAGCGAACTCACCCTTTGGTTGCAGGTACCCCACAGGCATTTCCTCATCAAGGAATCTTCCTCTCAGAGCTTCTGGTATCTCAGCACAACTCAAACAGGCAGCTTCTTTCCCTTAGCCGGACCCAGGGGGGTTGCCCCTGGAAAACAGGCAGACACCTTCCCCCATCCCCTCAGGGATGGGGCTCTGAACCATGGAAAGCGATCTCCACCACTTCAATTACCAGTTCCTGTGTTCCTCTTCAGGTGGAAACACACACCTACTGCAAAAGTAGCTCTGAAACAGAGCTTAAAGCTTTGAGAGCCTACACACACTCTGCTACACCACAGTCTCTCACTCAGACTGCACACAGACTGGCTTCAAAATCCTCAATGTTCTACTCTAACCTCCAACTGCACCATTCCAGTGTGGCTTATGCAGCTGTGACAGTTGTAAAATCATGTCATCCCTCAGTCTCAGCTGAGACTGAGAACAGAGTGAGACAGTGTGAAATCCATTTAACTGGAGTTTCACAAGCTGCCTTCCCTGCCTACCACTAGGTCTTACTGGTATTCTAGTAACCCCGGGTAACAGAGGGGGTTACACATAAATGTATGGGCCCCAGAAGATTTCAAACAAACCCTCAGGATCTCTAGCAACCCCTCATCAGCTGAGCAGAGCAATTGCCCAGGCCAGTAAGGAAGCAGGAGCTCTTTCAGGTCGTCCAGGCCAAGTCCGTGTAGGGCTTTCAAAGTCAGAAGACTGACTTTAAAGGTGATCTGCCATGTACTGGCAGCCAGTGCAGTCCACGCAGCACAGAAGAAATATGACTGGACCGGGAGGTACCAGTCAAAAGCCAGGCCGCTGCAATCTGCATCAGCTGCAGGTGGCAGATTTCCACCCCAGGAAGCCCTAGGTAAAGGGAATTGCAATAGTCCAAGCGCGAAAACACAAAGGTATGGACCATCATAGGAAGATCGCTGGACAGAACGAGATGCTTAATCCTGGAAATATTCCTCAAATGGTAAAATGAGGACTTGACGATGGCAGACACCTGCAAATGCAGAGTCAGCCCTTCATCAAAAATTACCCCCAGGTTGCGCACCTGTTCAGAGGTCGGGAGTGAAACACCCCCGATATAAATCCCAGAGGGTGAACTAACCCCTGGCCACCCTGTCCAGCATGCCAGATCCACAACCAGCACCTCTGTCATTTCCAAGTTCAACTTCAGCCAACTCGAGTCCATCCTGGATTTCTTTGAGGCAGTTATTAAAGACTGAGAGAGCTTCATCCTGGTCGGGTGCAAAAGAAAAGTAGAGCTGGGTATCATCAGCATAGCAGTGAAACCTCAGCCTGTACCTTCTTACAATGTCTCCGAGGAGCAACATGTACACTGTGAACAACATGGGGGACAACACATAGCCCTGAGGAACCCCATAAGGCAGAGAAACTAGGCCCAAAGAATAAACCCTGGAAACCACTCTCTGCATTCTTCCAGTGAGGTAAGATGTAAACCAACTGAGAACTGCACCTGATAGTCCACAGATGAGCCTCAGGTGCTCTAGTAGAACCCCATGGTCCACAGTATCAAAAGCTGATGAGAGATCTAGAAGAACCAATATGGAACGGTTCTTCCAGTCCCTGGCCATCAGAAGATCAGTGAGCACCTGAACCAGCGCTGTCTCAGTACTGTGCCTCTTACGAAAACCGGACTGGAGGGGTTCATAGATATCATGGATGGTCAGGTGGTTCTCCAGCTGTATGGCCACTACCCTTCTCAATCACCTTCCCTAAAAAAGGGAAGGTTAGAGTTTGGTCTGTAGTTTGCATAGCAGTCAGGGTCCAAAGAAGCTTTCTTCAAGAGGGGTGTTACCACCGCCTCCTTCAGGGAGCAAGGAAATTCACCTGTTTCGAAGGAGCACCAGACTATTTGTGCTAGGACTGGACTGATGGAATCAAGACAACCCAAAATCAGGAAAGTTGGTGCAGGATCCAAACTACAGCATGTAGTGTGCACACCCCAGACAATCCGCATGACATCAATAAACTCTGGTCATTCGAAGATACTCCAGGAAAGCTGAGGAGCAGCGTCAATGCGCTGGTCCAAAGCAACACCCATAGAGTGTGCCGGTTGGAGCGGCGCCCTAATGCCAGCCACTGTAGCTGCAAAGAATCGAGCAAGTTCATCGCACTCTTTCTGTGAAAAGGCTATTCAGACTTGTAGGCAGGCTGGGTTGCACAGACTGTCTACAGTGCGAAAGACTGAGCTGGTCAATTCTGAGCAGCCACAATCTCCCCGGACAGGAACTCTGCCTTCTTACGGGTGAATGTAGATTGATAGGCTTGATAATGCTCCATCAACCAAAGGTGGTCAGCATCAAGGGAGGATCTCCACCAGCAATGTTCTAACCTTCATCCTAGTGTTAGCATCTCCCTCAAGGTCCCATCAAACCATGGGGACTGAGGGTGAAGGGGGAGAGGGCAAACATGGACAGGAGCAATGACATCCAGAGCCACCTAGATAGCCATGTTATAGGCTATCACAAGGGCATCTGTGTTCCTGTTTTCCACTAAGAGTTTCGATAAGTGAAGTACCGCTGCCAGGCCTTCAGAGCTAACATCTCGTAAAGGGTGATACCTGACCATCTCCACAGGTGTAGACCTACGAAGGGGGGTACTAAAACTAAACCCCACGGTATAATGATCGAACCATCCAACTGGTTCCACCCCCAAATCAGAGGCCTCAATCCCCAGGAGAAAGACTAAATCAAGGGAGTGACCATGTTTATGGGTAGCAGTGGTAACCATCTGTGTAAGGCCTAGAGATTACATCAACTGGAGGAAGTGTTGTCCAAACTGTGAGAGGTCATCATCGACCCAGGCATTGAAGTCGCCCAGAAACTTCAGTCTGGGCAACTCAAATGCCATGTTGATGAAGTCTGCCACTTCCTGAAGGAACCACTTCTCATCTCTGGATGGACAGTAGATGAGGATGATCCTATCACCTACACCTGCTACCACGGTACACTCAAATGATTCAGTCTCCTCAACTGGTACACTCATGAAGTGAGGTCTGGTCTTAAAACAGACCACAACCCTGTGATCCAATCTCAGGCAGTGAATCTCCGCTTACCCACCTGGAGTTAGAGCCTCCAAAATGCGGCCAGAATTCTCATCCAACCAGGTCTCGGTGATGCAAGCCAGATTCACCATTTCCACAAGATCTGCAATAATTTCAGTCTTGTTTTTAAAGGACCTGGCATTGCATAACACAGCCTGAGTTGGATGAACCTCTAGGGCCTCCCGAGCCATCTGCCCACCAATATTGATGGTGCCCTTGGATATGGAAACCAGACATGGCAAACCACATTCTAGGTTCCATTTTGCCACAGGGCATCTCCTGGTTCTCCCCCAGCCAGCCCTCCCATGGCCTAGGCTCCTTCCCAAATCCAGAGCATTAAAAGCAGTAGTGTGATCATTGTGCCAGCAAGCCTGAGGGCATGCTTGACCCGGATTTGTTGCCCTTGGTGTAGCACCTTGTACATCATCTTACCAAATCTTAATAATATATACACACATACAGTAGAAATGTACTGTATCTATAATAAACAACCTGAGCACAAAAGCACTAAGGGAAGGGTTACCTGGACAGGACATTGGCAATAATCTCAGGTTTCAGAGAAAAGTAAAATTACACATCTCCCCTAACTGCAAAGCATTGTGGGAGACCTGTGCAAATAACTGTGAACAAATTTAGACTGGTTCTGCTTTAAGTGAGTGTGTATTGTAACAAGTGGAAGAGTGGCAATCATAGGGGACCCCATAATTAGAGAAATTCACTGGGGAAGGAAAGGGCACCCAAATGCAGGCAGGAGAGTGGTTTGTATGCCAGGGATGACAGTGGGGAAGGTGGGCCCAAGAATAAGGGAAATAGTAAGGGAGGTTGGAATAAAATCATTATTTATTTATTTATTTGGTATTTGGAAAATAACCTTTGAGCCAAGGCTCTTTTACAAAGGTTCCACATCATGTGAACAAAGTATAGGCATTCAATCAAGAAGGTTACAGAGTTTTAAGATATTTGAGACACTGAACAGCACAACAATCAGGAAAAGGTTACAGAGTTTCTTAGTCATTTAAATCACTATACAGCATATGGACAGAAACTTTAGTTGATTAAAAGTGCAGGTAAGATGCAGAGGCATTAGAGGTTAGGTTAGGTTGGGCAGAGGGTCAGTAAGGACAGGATTTTGGTGGGGACCTCTAATAAAAGTGCTCAAGGAGGCACGGCTGAGGCCAGGGACTCATAGACCCATCCTAGCCTGGAGACGGGGGGGGGGTGTACAGGAGTAACCCATTAGAGTGATTCAGAGGCATTGTCAAGGACCATGTGGGAGGGTAGCTTCTATCTTGTGCTGAGAATAGTTGTTGTTAGCAGAGACAGACCTTATCATCCAGAGTCTATCAGCTGTTGGACAAGCAGGTATGTACAGAGCTGGAGGTCAGGTAGTGCTTAAGGTCTGACTTGAAGCTGGACAGGATAGTGGAGTTCCAAATGGACTCGGGTACCTTGTTAAGCCAGAAAGGGGCTCTGTAGGAGAAGGCACGCTGTCTGAGAGATGTGCATCAGAATGGCACCAAAAGGGCCTCTACGTTCTGTTTCTGGTAATATATTTTGAGCCTGGGAGGAAGAAGATGCCTGCTACACATGGGGGGGGGATTTCCCCAGTAATGCTTTTTTGCCTAGGAGGCATGTGAGGAATTTAGTCTTGCACCCAAGAGATAGCAGGTGTGTCTATTCATAGAGAGAACAGGTGTAGGTAATTTGATCATCATTCAGGATGAGCCTTCAGGCCTTGTTGAGAGCTACATGCACCCTCTTGTGCACAGAGTCTGATGCTGCACTGTAGACAACCAGAACATAGTCAATGGTGGAGAGGATGGAACTCTTGACCGATAGGCGAATGGCTGCCATGATAAGGTGTTTTCTGTGCCTGTAAAGCACACCAAGCTTGGTGTTGACTGTCTTGACCACCTGGTCGATATGTTGAGCATAGGATAAGGTGTCGTCCAGGGTGACTACAAGGTATTTGAGGGAGTGTACATGTTCCAAGGGGGCGAGTACATTGTTGGTGATGTTTATGGTGGGGAACTGTTAAATGGATTCAATTATACAGTTTATACCTGGTTGGTAATTCTCAGTAATTCAATAAAGCCAACACACTATTTCTATGCCAAATTAGTGGTACTTTATTATGATAGTATTAATAAGATTAGCCAGAAAAATCCTATTGTAACAATAAAAACATACCCTGGCAGAATGAATAGTTGCAATACACAAAAAGAAACCAGAACCAGGGTGGTGGTAAATGGCTGTCACTCCACAGAGGGAAGAGTGACCAGTGGGGTACCACAGGGATCAGTGCTGGGACCGGTCCTATTCAACATCTTCATCAGTGACATGGCGCAGGACCTAGAAGGCAGAATTTCATTGTTCGCTGATGACACAAAGCTCTGTAACAGAGTAGACACACCAGAGGGTGTAGACAGAATGAGAAGCAACCTGCAGAAACTTGAAGAATGGTCAGGGGTTTGGCAGTTGAAATTCAATGCAAAGAAGTGCAAGATAATGCATATGGGGCACAAAAAACCCTTGCACAATATATATCAGTTGGGGGTGAGGTTATAGCATGCACCAAGTAGGAAAGGGATCTTGGGGTTATCATCTCTGATGACCTCAAGGTAGGGAAACAATGTGACAAGGCAGCAGGTAAAGCAAATAGGATGCTGGGATGTATAGGCAGGGGCATTACCAGCAGGAAAAGGAGGTCATAATTCCACTATACAAGACACTAGTGAGGCCCCACCTGGAGTACAGTGTACAGTTCTGGAGACCATACCTCACGTAAGGACATAGACAGGGTAGAGAAGGTTCAGAGGAGGGCAACAAAGATGGTGCATGGATTGCATCACAAGTCCTATGAAGACAGGTTGAAGGAACTGAACATGTACTCCCTGGAGGAGAGGAGGGAGAGGGGATATGATAGAGACATACAAGTATCTTCTGAGGGAGGAACAGGGTGCAGGAAAACACTATTTTAAGCGAAAAAGATGTTCCAGGACTAGAGGCATGGGATGAAGTTGGAGGAGGACGATTTAGAGGAAACATGAGAAAGAATTTCTTCACAGAACAGGTGGTGGACAAGTGGATCACCCTGCCAGAGGAAGTGGTGGAGGCTGAAATAATCACGGGATTTAAGAATGCATGGGATAGACATAAAGGAATTCTGGAGGTCAGGGGTAAGGTACAACAGACTTCTAGGAAAACAAACTGAACTTACAAGCTCAAAATGGGCAGACTGGGTGGGCCATAGGCCCTTATCTGCCGACACTGTCTATGTATCTATGTATCTAGAACAATCATATTTTAACAGTAAGAATGCATCCTATCATGATTAATAATCCTAGTTTACAAAAGGGACTACATGCTAACTTTATTATTAAACATCAGGTAGCCCACCACTACGTAGGTGTTCCTGTTACAATTTAGTTTTAAAACAGCCAAAGGGGCAATCCCAATGGGGTGTTTCTAACATGCAATCTAGACAGCTAGTAATATTTGCATTACAGGGATACAGATTTGGCAGAGAAAAATGAAATTATACTCCATTTCCTCAGGGTCTCCGAGCACTATGGCCAGTTAGATATCACCAACTTCTGTCCTCTTCGAGACATTAGACCTGACAATTAGGTCTCATTTATACCTAACCTGTTTTCATTAAAAGACCGAACTGGAATTTCCAAAAAACTACCTCAGCAGTTTTAAACAGAGACAATATGTCATTCAACAAGTCATAAGACTCGGGTTCAAAAAATACATTGGCCAGAAGATACCTTGGTCATAAGATACTTTTGACACTTTGCCAAGACATACAGTCATTTTTAAATGGAAAAACAAGTAATCAGGGTTTTTTTATTTATCAAAAATACTTACTTCAGGATACAGAAAACATGCAAGGGGATGTGACTGTTTTAAAAATACTTGGCTTACAGATAAAAACCAGACAGTGGCCAAATTGGGGAACTAAATCAAGGCCAGCCGTGGTTACTAGCAGCTACATTCTTATCTTAGCCGTAACCTTTTAAAAAGACATGTTTTTGTACACAATATTTTCTGCTGAATAGGGCAATTCCAAGTTAGAACTCTGCTTTGTGCCTCTTGAATTATTTCATTTTCTTCATTTCAGCCATTAACCTTTTAAAGTCTTACACATGCATGCACATTAACTGACATGGTGGTATCATTCATTTACTTAGCCACTTGCAGCCATTGGCTAGCCATACCTTTTAATTCACATGATGGCATCATTTAGTTATTTATTACTCATTTGCAGCCTTTATACTAGCCATTTTACACTTTTCTATCTCCTCAACTTTTTGGTTAGCCAATTACATATTGTTAATAAAAGTTTGGTCACTGGTTACTAAAACCTTGGCCACTGGTCACTAAACTTTGGCCATTGACCACTTTCAACAGAACCATTTCTTGAGCTAGGGGCTGGATAGGAGCATGGTCTTCTATTTTACTGAACGAGTGCTTAAGTGATGATTGGGGTGGCTCAGTTCGAGAGTTGCTATTGAGGATGACAGCATCTTCCGCGTATAGGATTATCTTGGCATCACAGGCTTGACGGAGATTATTTAGGAACAGACTGAAGAGCAGTGGTCCCAAGATGGATCCCTGGGGGACCCCCAGCATGCCTTCCATGGAGTCAGACACTGTTTGTCCTATTTTTACCCATTGTGATCTTAGGTACAGGTAGTCTTGGAACCAGAGTGTTGCCCTGGCAGCCACCCCCAGGCTTTGAAGCTGGGCCAGTAAGAGAGTGTTGTTGATGGTGTTGAAGGCTTTTGCTAAGTCTATGAACACCACCCCTATTAGTTTGCCTTTGTCCATAGCTTTGTGAGCATAGTCAGTGAACTCTACAAGGGCAGTCATGGTACTATGCCCCTGCCTGAACCCGTGCAGGTTGGAGAATTGCAGTTGGTATTTGCTGATGTAGTCTGTTAGCTGGTCTGCCACAATCTTCTCAAGGGCCTTGGATTGGGGGAAGAGGATTGAGATCGGCCTGTAATTGGACACATTAGTCCTGTCCCCACTTTTGTGGACAGGAGTGACCAGCGTTTGCTTCCAGATGGCCGGGAATTGTGCCAGGGTCAGAGATTTGTTGAATAGTTTTGTAGTAGACTTGATGAGCACATCAAGAGTTTGAGACACCAGCTTCATGCCTACTCCAACACTACCCATTCTGGTCTTCCTGGACACTTTTTTATGTAGAATGCTGCTTCCTTTATAGTAACTCTCTTGAGGGCGAAGGTAGGGTGAGAGGTACAGGGTGCTTTGTCATCTAAGGGAACCTTGGCAGGGTGTAGGTAGTCAGGAGGGAGTATTGTGCTTAGTTCTGTGAAGGCAGAGTTGAAGGACTCTGCAATGAGGCATCATGTCTGGTAGTAGAGCCGTTAATGTGGACCAGCTGTGGGTTTCTCTTTTCTTCTTTCCCCAAGAGATTCTTTATATTTCCCCAGAACCTTTTGCTGTCACCCCAAATTTATAGAGCAGTTCCTTGGGGTGATCTGCTTTAGCCCTCCGTATTACATGCATGCAGCAGTTTCTAGCTGCCCGGTACAGCTGGTGGTCAAGGTATTTACCCGAGGATCTGGCTTTTAACCAGATTGTCCCTATCCTTCATCATGGCTAGGAGCTCACCTGTGATCCAACCATTAGTGGTCCCCCGCACTTTCCACCTTCTTAATGGAGCATATCTGTCATAAGTATTGTTGACTCCATCTATCCTAATTTAGTTATACAGGTGGGAACCAATGACCTAGCTGGGGAGGAAGCTGAGGTAGTGCAAAGTAGGTTCATGGAGTTAGGAATATCTGCAGGGAGGAAGGAAATTTGCTAGCCTTCTCAGAGGTGATACCAGTACCGAGGGCCAGCAAAGCCAGAAAAAGAAAAATAGAGGATTTTAATGACTGGCTGAGGAAATGATGCAGGGAGGAGATGTTTATGTGCACTGGGGACTCAGAGGAGACCTGGTCAAACAAAGCACTCTTTTCACCAGACAGGCTACACCTCAGTAGGGAGGATTTGAGGGTACTCAGGAGCAAATTGGGGGAATACATAACCACTTCACTTAACTTAAACTACTGGGGGGGCAGTGGGTGTGCAGGCCCAAAAAAACTCAGAGAGGAGGAGGAGGAGGTCAATGACTCCCTTCCTCCACAGTGATGGAAGAGGTCTGAAGGGAGGAGGTGGAAGGGGGTGGGAACACAGTTAACAAAAGGTGGAGAGGGTGAGGAACACATAACAAGGGTATATGGAGGGATACGCACAGAGGGGATAAATGTGAAGAGAATAACAGAGGGAAAAGAAGGAAGATCAGATTCTAAGTGGAGGGTGGTACCTCTGAATGTGCAGAGTCTTGGAAAACAAAGATGGACAACCTGCAGGCACTATTAGCAGACAGGAGAGTGGACACAGCGGCAGTGACTGAGACTTGGGAAACACCACACCATGACTTGGTCCTTGCGATCCCTGGATATAAACTATACAGGAGGGACAGGGTAGTCAGAAAGTGGGGAGGGGTGGTGGTTTATATTATGAAGGGAATAACTTGCATGACGGAGGAGTCAGAGGAAGGGGAGATGGAGGCATTATGGTTTCAGTTATGGTCCAAAAGAGGGAGAAAGGTGAGGCTGAGGTGGTTTACATACCACCCAACCAGGATTAGTAGAGGGAAAGGGAACTGAGCTCACAGATATTGGAAGCTGCAAGGAAAGAAGAGGTGGTAATTGTGGGGGACTTCAACTTGCCCAAGGTGGACTGGGGCATACCATCCACAACATGTGCTCAGGGTCAGGTGATCTGGGATGGACTGCAGAGTGGGTTTCTGACACAGAGTTTTGCATAACCAACAAGGGCAGAGGCAATTCTTAATCTGGTGCTCACAAATGGGGAGCCTGTACAGAAAATAATGGCCAGGGAGCCACTGGGTGGGAGTGACCATTGCACAGTGTGGTTCCAGTTGAATATGGGTAGGGAAAGCATCCTGACTAAGACGAAAATCTAGGGAGGGAAGACTTCAGAAATATGGGCGAAGTGCTAAGGAGCCACCTGGCAGGCATCAGAGCAGATATGGGGATGGACCAGAGGAGGTTCATCATCAAGGAAGGAATATTGATTGCCACAGAGGAGTGCATTAGGCTCAGGGGGAAGAACACAAGGTCCAAAGGCTACTGGCTCAATACTGCGCATATAAGAGAGCATGGCATTAACCACGCTCTGTAGAGTGCAACTGACCTTATAGCGACAGGGGTAGACCAGCGATAAGGAATTACTTCTACCCCGTCACTGTACACTGCAAATGTAGAAGCATAAAGTTGCTGTGTGCTGGGGTGCTGGTTGAGCTGCTCCTGTGGTGAAGTCGCTAAGGCACCAGCACATGGCGGAAATGAAAACCCGGGACAGTGGTTCGGTTCCTACCAGGTCTCGCTCTCCTGCGACTCTTTGTGGGTTGTTTTGTTTGTTAAAAAACAAACTTTTCCCCCTCCCAAGTTAGTCCCCATCCCCTAAGTCCACCCTCCTTGAGTTTGTTATATTAATTTCAGGGGGTATGGAGGTCAAAGCCCCCAGTGTTGGGAGTGAGGAGGGCACAGTCCCCCCCCCAAAAAATAAGGAAGCCCATTATTGTCAAGGGGGTGTGCTGTTTGTGTCAGATCTGTGTTTTTCCCAATGGTATTGCAGTATATGCTCTTTTGCTTACGACATTAGTTGCTGCATGATTTTTGTATACAGTGGAATTGCCTCATGCTGGCCAATGCACCCAGCAATTCAGTTCTGGGGTTGCCCAGGCAGTAAGGGAACAGAGGTTGGCTTATAGAAAATTCAGGAAGACCAAGAGAGAGGGGGATAGAGAAAATTGCCTAAGGTTGGCTAGTGAGGCAAGTAAGGAAGTCCGGCAAGCAAAGGCACAGAAGGAGCTACAGATAGCGGAAGGAATTAAGAAGGGGGAGAAGGCTTTCTTTCACAATATAAGTGAGAAAAGGGACAAGAAGGAGGGGATTGTTAGGCTTAAGAAACAGGAGGAGTGGGTGGAGGATAATGGGGGGGGAAGCAGAAATACAGTACTTAATGAATACTTCTGTTCCATCTTCACCAGGGAGGATGGACCAGTGCCTTCAGGTGGGAGAAGAGGAGTGGAGGGAAGGGGAACACAGATGTGGTGATAGAGGTGGATAGGGTGAGGACAGGGCTGCTGGCATTGAAGGTGGACAAATCACCAGGACCGGATAGAGCACATCAAAGGATACTAAGGGAACTGGCTGAGAAACTGGCAGGGCCAGTGGTAGACCTATTTATTAGTTCACTAGAGTCAGGCATGGTACCACAGGACTGGAGAACAGCACATGTGGTGCCCCTCCACAAAAGCAGTCCCAAGGATGACCCAGGGAATTACAGACCAGTCAGTCTGACCTCAATTGTGGGCAAGCTCTTGGAGACCATACTAAAGGAAAGGTTGATGGACAAACTAGAGGAGCATGGTCTCCAGGATGCAAGAGAGCATGGGTTCATGTGGGGGGAGATCGTGTAAAACAAATCTGATTGACTTCTTTGACTGTGTCACTAAGACAGTAGACAGGGGCCAAGTGGTCGACATCCTCTGTCTTGATTTCAGCAAGGCCTTTGACTCTGTGCCCTATAAAAGGTTGATCAGGAAGTTGGTGTATCTTGGGATTGGGGATAAGATGACCAGATGGGTGGAAAATTGGTTGAGGGACATAACCCAGAGGGTGGTTGTGGGGAGAGAGTTATCTGGCACCAGAGAGGTAACCAGTAGGTTCCCGCAGGGCTCAGTGCTGGGGCCAGTGTTGTTCAATGTCTTCATCAATGACATTGGGATGCCATTAAGGGCAAAATGTACCTATTTGCAGATGACACCAAGCTCTGTGAGAGAGTGGACACAGCTGAAAGGATACATGACCTATAGGATGATCTGGAAAAGCTGGGGAGGTGGTCCAGGATCTGGCATCTTGGCTTCAATGCCAAGAAATGCAAAGTTATGCATAGTGACTAATAATTGCCAATGAGATCTGGAGAACAGAAACTTCATCTGCACCATGTTCCTGGACGTTAGCAAAGGCCTTTGACACTGTCGACCACTGCCAGCTTCTTTCTACCCTAAAAATAATAGGCCTAGACTTGACCTCCTTGTGCTGGTTTAATGATTACCTCACAGATAGGCAACAGCAGGTCAAGGCTGAAAGGGAGCTCTCCCCACTCAAACCACTAAAAAGAGGTGTACCACAGGGATCCTTCTTGGGGCCTCTACTGTTTGCAATTATATAAACAATATAGATGTCGGCATTAAGGAGGCCAATATTCACCTGTTTGCAGATTATACGGTGCTTTACCAAAGCCGCCCATCACCAGAAGCTGCCTGTGGAGATTTATAAACAGACTTCAATCTGCTGCAGAGTCAGCTCCTAAACAAAAAATTATTATTACTCAATGCCAAGAAAACAAAAGCAATGCTGTTCTCAACTGCTAATCATACGGCGTACCCTACTATTACTGGTTCCTTACCCCATTTCCACTTTATTAGGAAAAATACTGGAATTTGTGATGAAATTCAAGTACCTGGGGGTCTGGCTGGACCACAGACTCTCTTTTGTGGATCATGTCAAGGATCTACTGAAAATACTGAGGCAGAGGCTCAGTTTCTTCTTTAGGATAAACCGCCTCCTGACCAAAGATGCTAAGATGCAGCTAGTTCAATCCACGTTCCTTTCCCTAACTGACTATACTGACTTCATTTATAGTCAGAGATTCATAACTGGCCTACCCCTCACCACTCACTACTGCTCCTTATATACAGCTGTGGGGTGGACCTCCCTTCAGTATAAACAAAATAGAAATGCGGATCTCTGGATCTTCAGAGCTATTACCAACAAACTTCCCCAATACATCGCTGTCTGCCGCTAAGCTTGCTAGGCAACTATGCGTTGAGAAGTTACTTCCTGATCTCATTGAAAGTGCCTAGGGTCAGCACACATTTTGGGAGAGTGGCCATAGGCTTTGTGTTGCCTTCACTCTGGAACAAATTACAGAAATCAATAAAAATGAGCTTCCCAGTTAGTCTTACCATCTTCAAGACCTTGTATGCCAAGACTGTTAAGGAGCTATGCAACTGTTTCCCCCGCTTTTAGTATGCTTTGTTGTCTACTGCTTACCCACCCCATACATCACCACATAAACCTGGCCCCTTGTTTGTATCAACCAAAATTCCTCAATTGCACTGCTGTTGTCCCATCACCCTTCTTACCCCCTGACCTCTTACCATATGTGTCCCCAGCCCTGTTATCTTAGCACTCTTCTTAGAGCAACTGCTACCACATATCTCACCTACCCCATATTAGCTTCCTGCCTCCACCCCCTTTAAGCCTGTATCTTATGTTTTGACCCATGCTAAAATGTACTGATAGTGAGGCTGTTTTAAATTCCGTTGCTCATACTATTCATTTTTAGTTCTCTCAAATGTTGTTAACCCATTACCTGGACCTATTTGCTTTTGCACTGTATGTACCTTTCTTTTTCTGCTTTATGTATAACTATTCCTATTTATTGCTTGTACATAAATGTGTTGTTCTTTGAGCTTGCTCAATAGTGTTAGCCTGGATAAATAAAGACTTAATTGATTGATTGATTGATATCGGAGCCAAGAATCCCAGGACAAGGTACTACCTCGATGGAGTCCAGGTATCTGTATCAGAGGAGAAGGACTTGGGAGTGATGATCACTAGAGACCTGAAGCACTCCACTCACTGCAAGAAAGCAACAGCAAAGGCAAACAAGATGCTGGAATGCATAGCTAGGGGGATCAGTAGTAGGAGACAGGAGGTTATACTACCCTTGTACAAGTCACTGGTAAGTCCACATCTAGAGTACGGAGTTCAGTACTGGTGCCCACACCTCAAAAAGGACAGCAATCTGCTGGAGAAGGTACAGAGGAGGGCTACAAAGATGATAGCTGGTCAGCAGGGTAAGGCATATGAGGAGAGGTTGAGGCACTGAACATGTACTGCCTGGAGGACAGAAGAGAGGGAGGGGACATGATTGGGACCTTCAAGTACTTGAAAGGGATAAATAACGTGGATAAGGAGAGTCGCTTTAAGCTGAGTGGCAACCATAACACAAAAGGGCACAGTCTTAAGCTGGAGGGTGGGAAGTTTAGGAGGAAGGTCAAGAAGCCCTTCTTCACAGAGAGGGTGGTGAACACTTAGAATGCACTGCCGGAAGAGGTGATCTCATTGAAGACAGTGGGCAGCTTTCAGAGAGGCAGGGATAGACATAGGGGGAAGGTAAGAATCATGGATAGGGAGGATGGGAGGAGTGGGGAGGGGGGCAGGGACAGTAGCTCAAGCTGTGGACCATGCAATACGAGCAGACTAGATAAACCAAATAGCCTTCTTCTGCTGGCTTCTTCATATGTTCGTATGCATATGTAAGTGGCTTCTCATACACTGCACAAAAGGATGAAAACAGAAAACAAAGACAATTATAACATGGGGGTAGCAGTGTGGGTGAGATGGTTGGTGGAGTGCTGCCACCTGGCCATGCATTTATGCACCATATACTCACAGTTGATGTGAGCAGTTCAGAGAATGAATCAGTGGGCATAATAAGTCTCTTTTTTTCTCCCATATAGCAGAAACATGACAAGCAGCCATTTGTAATGTGCTCCTTAGTGAGAGCTATTGTGTAACCCACCTACCCACCCCATGGATCTCAGGGAACCGAGCGCACAGTAAATCAAGAGAGGCAGTGCCAATGTGCTCACATTGCTGTATACATTAGGACACTGAGTTACCAGAGGAGAGATTGGGACATTAGAGAGAGAGACAGTTAATACAGGGAGAGAGAAAGACACACAAAGGCTCCCGTCCTGTGTCTCTTTTAGCCAGCTTAATGACCTGCAGCAGATTGGGGCAGCAGAGTAGGAATTGTGCAGGCAAGACACCAGATTTTGTATCCTGAGCTTTCATCTGTTTTCATGATATGTGCTACTTTCCCTCACTCCAGTTATGCTCTCGAAAGCTGCTCTCCAAAGCAAGTTTGCTACTCCAAGATCCAGACAGTCCACGAAGAGAAACAATCCACAGAGAGAGCAGCAACCTTGGTGATGATGTGCTGTTCCTGCATTGAGAGAGAGATTCCAGAGAGAGAGAGAGAGAGGGCAGCAGCCGTGGTGCTGATATGCTGTTCCTACAAAGACAGGGAGGTTCCATGGAGAGCGACAACATTTGGGTACCTCTTGGCATGTATTGTATGTTAGGAACACAAGATGTGAGAAATCATTGTAATACTGTTTTCTTGCATTTCTGCGTGCCTAGCATAACTGCAGTGTGTACTCCTTGTTGTGGACTACTTGACATCTCGGCAGGATACATGCACATTTCTTGTCTTTTAAATTGTTATAAAACAGTTTATCTTCATTATTTTTGTTTGAGGACAGACCCCATGTTATAAGCCCAATACTCCACTCCAGTCTGCGACCTTATGCCTCACAATGCACCCAGGGGATTGATAAATCCCCAATAGCTGCACAACTTGTCATGGGTTATTGCTTACATATTTCCTTCTACACCAAACTAATCAGTGTGCCTTCTCTGTAATAGCCCATGCCAAGGATGAATCAGTCATTGTTTGGTCCTAGTAATTTGGGTCATAGTGAGCCCCAAATAGGAAAGTAATCTAAAAGACAAAAAAGCTCAGTACAAAAGCATTGAGGCAAGGATAACCCAGAAAGGGCACTGGCAATAAGCCAGGTGCAAAGAAGTGTAAAATTATATATGTGGTATATTCACAGAATGCAAAGCATCAAGGGAAGTATATGCAAATAACTATGAAATTATTTAAACAGATTCTACTTTAAACAAGAGCGTAAGGTGCCTGATGTCTTCTTGCATGCTCTGTGCAGGCAGGAAAAAAGAAGATACTGATGCATGTTTCTTTTTTTATTTATTGGATTTTTAAAAATTAAACATACAGAGATCAACATTTGATACATTACATATGTTGAATATTCAAACCAAGTAATGTTTATAACAGGGTATATTATGTTTATAATTTACAAGTCAAGTCCACAAACTCAGTAGGATCCATGGCCAATACTAAATGGGCTTATTAACGAAGCAATCAATTAAACAATATGGATTATTAAGTCCCTTATTTAGCCCATTTCATTACTAAAATAGTTTAAGGAAATAAAAAATTCCTCAACTGTCTATTTATCAATTGTAAGACAGAAGTATAACTACAAGCTTGATACTGCTGTTTTTTTTATGTTTGCTTGGGTGCATGTGCAAGAAACATTTCGTCACAGCTCAGGAGAGAAGTGGGGTTTTGGATGTGCGGCACTGTGGGGGCCAATGCCCCCAGTGCCTTTTGAGGCTTGGCCCACTTTACCCAATGTGGTGGCATGCTGCTGCTGGCACTAGTTCAGCCATCATGCCACCACATTGAAACGAATCTGCCACTGCAATGAGGGAGCGACCTGTCATTGCAGGGCGTTATCTTGCCATCCACATGCCTCCATTCATTTGTCGAACGGGGATCCCACTCCCCGTCAGCATACTGTAACCCCTTCCCCCATTTGTTGTGTGCCGAGGGGGTGCCCAATCCCCCTCGGCATCATGCTCTCCCCCAACAGTCTTTCTTTGCTGACGGGGCCCCAATCCCCATCGACTTCAGTCCCCTTCCCAGTTCAATTTGCCAATGGGGAGCCCACTCCCCATCAGCATAATGTCCCCCCTGCAGTTTATTGTGTGCGAGGGGTGCCCAATCCCTCTTGGCTCTCTCCCCTCAGAATGTGCGGCGGGGTGCCCAATCCCCCGTTGGCTACAGCCCCCTCAAAAAAAACACTCAGATGGCATGCTGGGAGCCCACCCCAGCGTGCCAAATGTCCTTGAAAAAAAAAAGGTCCTGCAATGTTTTCCTTTTTTTTTTTTTTAAACCTGTAAAACAGAAAACAGTCCCTTGTTGAGTTTGGTAGCCCCTAACCAAACCCATGCCCACCCTCTGTGCACCCTGCCTCCCCACCCCATACTTACCTCTGGAGCCCAGCACGACGATCTTTGGTGGACTGGGAACACGTCTGCACTCTTCAAAGCCAACCGCGAACTGAAGAAGTGGCGGTAAGCTGTATAATGGCATAAATCATTCTTTTTCAACTTTGATGCATATCTCAGCCATTTTTGGGAATTTTGGCACCACATTTTCAACATGGGGTTATTGGGACCCCTCCTCATGAATTCAGCCACTGTCCTGGTGTTATTCCGTCCCAAAAGGTGATTTTGTGGTCAGTGTGTGGAATTACCTTTCAGGACCAGTTAACAAAATGACAGTGCCAGTGTTCATGAGATGGATTCTCAAAAAGCCTATGTTGCAAATTTGGTGGAAGAAATCAAAAAAATGACTGTTTTACAAGCGTGAGTTGCTCAGTTTCCATGCATGCTTGTACCTTCATGAATTTGTAATATTTTCACTCCAGATTTTCAGCATTGGCATTTTTCCACATCTCCTTATGAACAGTATAGCTGTCATGTTTTACATCCTGACCAAAATGTGTTTTTGCACTTCCGGCGAAGAATAGCATGGTCACTGTGGGAAATCAATGTTTGGGACACATTAAGCAAACCACAGTGACACTGTTTATGAACAGAGGTCCTAAAATGCCTATATTAAAAATTTGGTGACAAAAGTCCAAAAAATGGCTGTGTTATGAGCATGCATTGCGCAGTTTCCATGCAAGCTCATAACTTTGCATATTTGTTTTTTTTGCTTAATGAATCTTTATTGGATTTTAGTTAACAAATAACATCAATAACAACTACAAATAAAGACCTGAAAAAAAAAACAAAAAAACAGGGTATACAGCCCAAAAACTGGCTGTATGAACTATGTACAGACCCATATATACATACACAGCAGGAATCCATCTCATGGCAATACACAAATCAAATAGCGACTCCTGTATAAGCATTACCACCCACCATCCATAATAGTTAAATACCACCATAAAAATATAGTCTAAACAGATAAACAAGAAGCAGTTCCATAATCAGCATAAAAGGAAGAAAAAAGGAAAAACAAAAGAGACCAAACCAGGAGTAAACTCCACCCTGCCACCACATATGCCATTTCAATACCCATCCGATGGTAAAAACCACCCATTAAGTTGACTCAGAGGTGAGTCCTGCCACGTCCCCT
Organism: Neoceratodus forsteri; assembly: GCA_016271365.2. Classification (NCBI taxonomy): domain Eukaryota; kingdom Metazoa; phylum Chordata; order Ceratodontiformes; family Ceratodontidae; genus Neoceratodus; species Neoceratodus forsteri. Next base: position 151,754,688 of record CM028133.1, read on the forward strand.
AGAAAGAGAGAGAGAGAGAGTCCCATCGCCTTCTAACATCTGGAAGGCTTATATTCCCATCCCCTTTAGCCTATAATGGAATCTCAAGTTATCCATTCATTGACCATCTTGCTCAATCAAGTCTAAGAAAAAAGAAGAGAAAAAAAAAAATAGTACTAGTCAACCCAATTCCCTTGTTAAGCACCAAAGCTCTTATTGCTCAGAGCAAGACAGACGGACCTGCAACGATCTCTGTGGCGAATAGATTGCTTCTAAAGAAGACCATCTCTTAGCGTATAGTCTTTTATTCCCCTCACCCCAGAGCTGTCTCCTTGCCCTACCCAGAGTAACCACCAAATCCAGTACCCACTGACCATAGGAATACTCCTGATCATCTTTCCAATGCTGGACCACAAAAAAACTTAACTAGTGCAGTCATCAAAGCCAAGTGGAATTTGGGTAGGGCTCCGGGAATTTTTGAGAAATCACCCAGAACACACACCTCCGGGGTTATGTACTCTGAATAGTTCAGCTTTGGATCCATACACTGCCTAATTTCTGACCACAAAGGACAGATTTTACAGCATTCCCACATCACATGTAGCAAATCTCCAATTCCCATCCCACATCTAAAACAATGATCCGTCTGCCTAAGCTTTCTATCAAATAGTTTTGCTGGGGTAAAATAAAGGTCAGAAATAATAAAATACTGCATCGTCCTAAACTTAGGAATTGATATATACCTATAATATTTCCAGATTGAATCCCAAACAAGATTCTTGGGAGCCATTACCTTGTCCCAGTATGCCACCTGTATGGGCGAGGCCGGGCTAACAAACTCCATCAACTTCCTATAGATCTGAGAAAGGCGTTTGCCTTGGTTCCACTGCCTTCAGGAGATCCCAAGTGAATGAGCCATCTGTAAACCCTCCAATCTTCCTCGCCACTCCCTCCAGCAATCGAGTTAGTTGCAGTCTTTTAAAAAAGGGCATCCCCTCCGTTGAGGCTGGAATAACAACCCTTTTTCCTTGAACAAGGTCCCTCACCTTAAGACCCCTCACCTGGTTGGCCCACCGCCCACTTATCACCTGCCCCCCAACTTTGAAAGTGGGATTACCCTGCAACGGTTGGTCCCAGGATTGCAACTGTTCTTTCCTCTGCGCAGGGGTAAGAAAAGACCACCACGCACACAATGACTTCCCGATCGGGTTCCCACCCTCCTGGATGAAATCCTTAACTAAGTTAGCATACAGCAATGCCTCGGGCGAGAAACCCGCCCTTCAACATTTGCCTCTCTAGTTGTAGCCATGTTGGGGTATATGCATCCCCATCAGTCTCCCTAACCCAGCGCAGCATAAAGCCCAGTTGGCCTGCCACATAATATACTAGGAGATCAGGTAGTTTGATCCTCCTCCGTTACCAGAGGCAAACGTAGTGAGTCACTTCTTTTAGGTTTGGAATTCCATAGAAAATTGGTAAGGAGCTTCCTGATAACCCTGAATCAAGTAATATGTATATCATACGGGGCAATATATAGTGGGTATAATAGCCTGGGCAATATATTCATTTTAATAAGGCCAAGTCTAGCTGCAAAGTTTAAGGGGAGCTTATTCCATCTCAATATATCTCCCCTTATTGCAGATACCACCCCTTCCATGTTTGCCTCAGCCCCTCTTTCACTATTTGCCGTGATCCAAATGCCCAGATATTTAATCTCATCCGCCCTCCACTGGAGACTGAGTAGAGCAAAATCCGCCCTATGTACGTGCGGAGTCAGGGGAAGAACCTGTGTTTTGGTTAAATTCAACTTATAGTTTGACACCGCTGAGAAATGCCAAATCAAGACCCTTACTCTCAAAACTTAGGGCAGGGTCCTCTAAATGCAGCAAAATATCATCGGCAAAGACTGAAAATTTAAGTTCCTTCCTTCCCTTACCTTTTATAAGTTTGTCCTCCTTAAAAGCTCTTAGTAGGGGCTCCAAATAAATATTAAATAATATTGGCGATAAAGGACATCCCTGCCTAGTCCCATTTTTTAACAATATCTCTTGTGAATTGTACCCATTGCACAAAATCCTAGCCATAGGGGCGGCATAAAGATGCTTAATACCCTTCAGCAGAACCTCCGGAAAACCCATCTTCCGCATAGTAGCAAACAAGAAACCATGGGAAACCCTATCAAACGCCTTTTCAGCATCTAATGATATTAACGCTAAAGGTAATTGAGAATCTGATGCATAGCTAAGTATATACTTTACATATTTGTAATATTTTCACTTCAGATTTTCAACATTGGCATTTTTCCACACCTCCTTATGAACAGTACAGCTGTCATTTTTCACATCCTTACTAAAATGTGTTTTTGAACTTCTGGCGAAGAATAGCGCGGTTGCTGTGGGAAATCAGTGTTCAGAACACATTAAGAAAATCATAGTGACACTGTTGTTTATGAGCAGAGGACCTAAAATGCCTATGTTGAAAATCTGGCAACAAAAGTCCATGAAATTACTGTGTTACAAGCGTGTGTTGAGCAATTTCCACATATGCTCGGATGTGCGCAAATTTGTGATATTTTCACTCCAGATTTTCAACATTGGCATTTTGCCACACCTCCTTATGAACAGTGCAGCTGTCATTTTTCATATCCTGCCCAAAATATGCATTTGCACATCTGGCACACAATGGCGCAGTTGCTGTGGGAAATTAATATTTCGGACAGATTAAGAAAATCATAGTGATAGTGTTCATGAGCAGAGGTTACAAAATGCCTATGTTGAAAATTTGGTGAAATAATTCCACTAAATGACTGCGGTACAAGCATGTGTTGTGCAGTTTCCATGCACGCTCCGAACTTCGAGCATTTTTAATATTTTCACTACAGATTTTCAACATTGCCATCTCTTCACACCTCCTTATGGATGGTACAGTTGTCATTCTTCACATCCTGACTGATCTGTGTTTTCGCAATCTGGCGCAGAATGGCACATTCGTTGTGGGAACTTGAAGTTCGGGACACATTAACAAAATCACACTGCCACTGTTCATGAGAAGAGGTCCCAAATGCTTTCATGAGGTGGGGGTCACAAAAAGGCCATGTTGAAAATTTGTAGTGCAAATACCAACACACACCCGGGGCGTTACGGTTTCTAACTATAATGTCCCACCCTGTACAGACTGACAGGCATCAGAGGTGTAACTTTGGATCACCAGCTGTAATGCTCATGCCATCCAACCCCCAACCTGAAGCCAGTGACAGGCATCGAGATGTGCCTTGCACTCTTCAGCCCCAGACTTCATTCCATTCTCTTGTACTGCACCCATTTCAGCGTATATCCTTACGAAATGGGGTGACTGTGAAGCCAAACACCCCCAAGGCACACCTCAGCACCTGTCGGTGTCTACACGATAGGGTGAGGTGAAATGCCGTGAGCATTATTGGAAACAACCCACAGGCACACCCTAATGCCTGTCCATCTCTGCAGGGTGGAGGTGGGATTGGCGTGATTTCAATACTTTATTGCCACTTCTGTTCTGCATCTGTCTAACTCCTGCATGTCCAATGCTGATATCAGCAAGCAAACATTCGGCATTGACAAATGCTTGTTTTATCTGCTTCCATGCTAATTATACAATGGCAAGAAAGAATGCTGTGCTCTGATTGGTCAGTCCATTGCCACAGCAGGGATGCTATCCTGGCATAACATCCCAGTTGTAGTACCAGCACATCTATACTCAGCAATCCATTGTACACTGCTGCAGTTTCATTCATGAGCTGCATGAGCACCATTTGAAAGTTTTTGTCCATGATAGTTAATCGGACTGTGTTATTTAATGTTGTGGAAGGCTATATTACAATTTTCATCATTACAAACAGTTTAAAACAAGAAATGTTGGTCTGTTTCCTTATTTGACAGTTATGAGCCATTGTATAATAGGAATAATGCACTCCAGTGTGAGCGTTATGCTGGGATAACATCCCTTCTCGGGCATTGGATGCACTCAGCCTGCGGCCTCATACCCAGCCCCCCGAGGCAGGATGTTATTCCAGCATAACACCCACTCTGTCGGGCATTATTCCTTTATTAGAACTGAAATGCATGGTAATGTATAGTTACACTCAGCCTTGTTTCGCTCCAAATCATTGAACTACACTTACTGCATACTTCCTGAACATAAGAAATACCCTCAAACATTGCAGCCACTCATGATATAATAGTCTCCTGTATTCCCACAGCATAATTAGTAGCTAGATAGTGCTGGGAGAGTGTTCCTAAGACCAGGAAAGATGAAGTGGTAGTTGGTCAAGAAATGTAAACAAACATGTTTTGGTGTGGTAACACCAGTATGGGCAGCACTCAGTTTTTCACTTTTTAAATTGAAAAAGGAGTTTGAATCAAACAACCAGCTACACTAGCAGTCTCTGTAGAATATGAACAATCATCAAATGTGTTTTTTAAACTAGGGACACTTTGAGGCCTAAGGTGGTTGACAGTGTCCTTTAAAGTGTCAATTATTATTTTAAACATGCCAATTACTAAAGATCATTAGCAATCTCGTTTTTTGCTGTGCTTTGGATTTGGTGGAAACCTTCTTTTTTATTCAAGGAGTTCCCTTTGGTCTGGTTTACTACTTTATTTGTTTAAGTTTTGACTTGTTAATGATGACCGTATCCAAAAAAGTAAGCGCAAGCAAGCAGGCACACAAAGGATCTGGCGTCTCTCACTCTTGCCATGGATTGGCGAGTGACGTCATTTTAGGGCAGAAGATTTCAAAAGTGTGCTACCTAGAGCCCACACTCACAAATAGCTTTGTGAGAATATTAAGAAAGAGTTTTTGTGTTATTATCCGTGAATCTGTGTGATCGGTGGCATCATATTCTCTATGTAATGTCATCTGATGATGAGTCTGTTATGTCAGATGCGGTTATTCCCAGTGCCGGAATTGTGCCCTACTCATTTAAGCTTCTTGCCGACAGTGGTGCTGGGACCAGTGGTGGAGTGCAAGAAATCGTACGAACTTCTACAGACAGTGGAAGTTCTCAGGAGAAACCTGAATTGCCAGTTGATGAATGGTAATTGATGCTGTTTTTTTGTATTTTTTGCACCGCTCTACCTGTGTCAGACATAGCGCTTCATTTTTTGGTGGCAGGGAAATGGTATGGCCCTATAGATGGACTAGTGTTGGTTCCGGTGTGAAACTTCTTTGGTTCCAAATAGGGATGGTGTGCAGTGCCACCATACTTCCTGATGTGGATCATTCTGTGGCCCGATATTTATGTTATGTGGACGATTTTGAGAATGTGCATGAAAGAACTGTATGGTGTAAGTGCCTTGTAGTGTTTTGTTGTAGTTGCTGTCATGGGCCTCACATTGTTGCATTCAACAGAAATGTGTGATATCTAGTCTCTGTCATCACAGTGAGGTAATTCAGATATGCAGAATGTCTGAAAAATCAACTATGCACCTGCAGTGTAAGTGGGATAATTTTTTTTTTATGTTTGACACTGTGTAAGTATTCCTTACAGACTGTGTAGTTACTGTAAGGCAGCATGTGCACTCAACAGCATACAGCATTGCTGTATATTTTCAGTGATTGTAGTGAATTGTAGCGTACAAGTGTTTGCAGCTGCTATTGTCTTTCTGTGTAACGGTGATTATATGCATTGCTGCATAATTCAGTCATCACCTGTCCAATACTGTTAGTGCTGTATATTTCATGTTGACTATGTTTGCGTTTCGATCACTATTTGCCTATACTGATATCTGATTATGATCTGGTCAGGCTCCATGGTGATGTGATATGAAGCTCTTCTGTCCAACCCTGTCACAGCATAGTTCCTAGTATGTGTGCAGTTGTCACCCTTTATGTGGCAAGTGTCAAAAGTTGACCCCTCCCCATCCCTGACATATGCTTTGTTCACAGTGTCTAGGTGTACAGACAGATAATATGTGGCTTTTTTCTCCACTCCCCATACCCCTTTCAGTTTCATTCTGAATATATTGCAAGTAAGTATTCTCTCTGTGCAGCGAGAGCCCCTTTAGTGATCGCCATGTGGTGCGCTTAGGGCTCTGCCATCATGTGACAAATGCACTTCGTCAGCCTTATCATATTGATCTATGGTCCACTGGTGATGTTTCAATTCATTGATCTCATTGTCCTGTTTCTCCCCCCCCCCAGCCTTCTGCACTACACTGGCACCACCCTTTCCAGAGTGTAGGTCCATTTGTCTGAGACCACAGTTGAAATTACAGGTGCATCATCTTACCAGTTTCCAGATATGTAACAGTGTCCATCATCTGTCCTCCGTAGGACAACAGACTGTTTTTCTTGTTTACCCTACCCTCACCTTGTTCCATGCAGATTACCGGACCTGCATCTAGTGGTCTTGAGATAAGCCCCAGATGCAAGTTTGGACTCCCACCCTCCCCTACCATTTTAAATTTTGTTTTGCATAGTTTCAGCATTCACATGCTGTCTGAAAATTGACAGGTGCAGTCTCTACTTTTTTCTTTAATTGTGAACACGTATATTTACCAGATTGGGGTTGGGGTGGTGATGTTGGCACGTCTATGACCCTATGATGCTGGTCTTGGTAGTAACGAGTAATGGTACCTCCAGAAATTGCCATTCTAAATGTGCCGCTCCTCTAACCCACTCCACTCCACACTCACACCAGCATATCTGGTAAGGAGCGTAGAGGAAAGGAAGAAAGGAAAAGGCATGAAATGGTGATGGGCAGGAAAAGAGTAAGGGGCAGGGTGGTGACACGGGGATGGTCCCTGGCATAGCAGGTTGAATTGAATGGGTTGAGGTGGATGGGTAAGTGAGACGGTAGACCTGGGGGCTGGGGTGGAGGGTGGGGGCCTTCCTCCCAGAAAGGAGCAAAAAGGGAGCAGGGTGCTATAGCAGGTAGGGAAGATGACAGGGAGGTCAGGTCAAGGTATGATAAGGGTTGGTGTGGGAGGTACAGGGATTTTTTGGCTTTTTTTATATGCTGTTTTTTCTCGTATGCTATTGATTTATTGGGCCTCTTTTCTTATTCCTCTATAGGTGTGAATGTGGGAACTGTTGAAGCATGCAAAGCGCTAGTAGAATTGGTGCTGCACTTGCTAGGCAGAAATATCATATCACATGGAGGAAATTGAAGGGCTGGACTGCATAACTGATCACCCTGGTTTCTAGTCATGCTGCATGAATAAATATGTGCTGCAGTCATCCCTGAACGAATTTATCCTGCTAGATGGTCCAATAGGAGATGATGTTCCACTTCACAAGTAAGTTAATGCGTCACTCCTCTAACATGTTACAGCTGGTGTGTCCACATGAGACAGATTGTGATCTCTACTGAAAGTGTCAATTAGGAAAATTGTATGCTTATCTGTTACTAGATTCATCAACAGGAGACACAGCGCTCCATATATATCCACAGGACATGTGCATTATTAGAATTGTTGCCAGTCAGTAAATATGAAGGTCATTAACGTCCAATGCATATTCTGTAGAAATCTATATTGTATTGTTGAGTGTTCTGTACACAATCCCATCCCTTTCAAAATGCTGTTGTATCACAGTTCAGTGGTCATGGAATGTGATTATGCCCTACTGTAGTAGAACAGCAGTGTATAACCTCTAGAGATTGCATGAGTCCATTTAAATTTGAAAGGAAATGAACTCACAGAGACATATTTCACACAGTACTGTACACTATATGGAGAATACTGGATGGGTGGTTATGCATAACCAGTGTGTTGTGCCACAGAGGGGTTCTGATTCTATATGATCTCAAGAGCGAAGCTCAACAGGTCCATGGGTGTCAGAACCCTGAGGTTGCAAAACACACTGATTATGCATAGAATTGCTCATCCTGTTTTTTTTTTCAGTGTATAGTACTGTGTGAAATATGTGTTTTGTTAGTTGTTCTGCTTTCAAAATAAAAATGGACTCACGCAGTCTCTAGAGGTTATAGAAGGCTGTTTTACCGCAGTAGGGTAGACTCACATCCCATGACATTTGAACTATGATACACTGGCATTTTGAAAGGGATGGAATTCCATACAGACAACACTCCACTATACCGTGTAAAACAAACACTGGGAGAACAACTTGATGCACAAGCAGTGTGTTTTGCCACCTCGTGATTCTGATTCCCATGGACCTCTCGAGCTTTGCTCTCGATGTCAAAGGGAATCAGAATGCCTATGTGGCAGAAAACAGTAATTGTGCACAGTTGCCCAAACAATATTCTCTATGTAGCACATAGCATGGTTGTAATGCAGTGTGTTGTGCTTCTATCCCTCTCTATATTGTTTGATAAATGTAGGCATTTATGTGACATTGAGTTGGGAAAAATTTGAAACATTAGGCCACTGACACATATTTTGAAAAACTGCATCATAGAATCATAGAAACGTGCCAACAGAAAAGGACCATACAGCCCATCAACTCAGCCCGAAAGATGATAGCCCACCTCCCCCTCCCTTTTAGCCCTCTTCCACCTGCTTTCTCTCTCTCTATCTACCCCTGCATAGCCACAGGTATGTATCCCATGCTGTCTTGAATTTTTCTACTGTATCTACATCTACCACTCGTTTTGTCAGCTTATGCCAATGCCCTACCACTCTTTGTGAGTAGTAATCCCCTCTTACATCTCCCCTATACCTGCCCCCCCCCCGCAGCTTGAGTGTGTGACCCCTGGTGGATTTGTTTTCATTCAGTCTCAAGATGCTACGCCTTTTGGCCTTATTTATTCTCTTCATGAATGTGAAAATTTCCACCATGCCCCCTCATTCCTTCTCATGTCCAGTGTTTATAAACCAAGCTCTGCCAGCATCCCTCCATGTGGTTTGTCATTTAGCCCCTGGATTATTTTAATCACCCTTCTCTGTACCCTCTCTGACCTATCCTTCTCTCCTTGTAGATGGGGTCTCCAGAATTGTACCACATACTCCAGCTGTGGTCTCACCAGTGTCTTGCACATTGGCATGATTACCTCCCTACTCCTAGTTGTGAAATCCCTACCTATGCACGCCGACTTTTTTGTTGCCTTACCCGCTGCCCTTTCACACTGGCTCCTAATCTGTAATGTACTAACACACAATATTAACATACTAAAATGCCAGTAGAATAGGCCCAACAGTCTTTCGAGTCTGCTCAATTTTCAGCACTCACACTGAGGGCCGATTTTGGTGTCCTCCCCCCCTCCCCCTTGGGTTATACTGTCCCCAGTCCCAGATGTGCCACCTGCATTGGACCTGGTCAGATTTACCCTCCCCCTGTACCATCCCCTCTTAAACCCATCCACAATCTCTTCCTCTACCAGCTCCCTGGGCAGTGCATTTCATGACTCTACCACCCTTTCTCTGAAATAACACCTCCTCCTCCTCCTCTTCCCTCTTAGCCTGCCCCCTCCCAGCTTACACACGTTCCCTCTCATTGCTCCCTCCTCCTTCCTTTGGAGCACCCTGACTGGGCCCACCTTATTGATCCCTTTTATCTGCTTAAATACCTCTATCATGCACCCCACGTACCTCCTCTCCTCCAGGGTGTACATGTTGAGTTCCTTGAGCCTATCCCCATAGGTTCTTACTAACAGGCCCCAGATCATTCTGGTTGTTCTCCTTTGTACCCTCTCTAGGAGTGCAGTGTCCCTTTTTAAGTGTGGTCTCCAAAACTGCACACAATACTCGAGGTGTGGCCTAACCAAGTATTTGTACAGGGGGAAGGATCACATCCACCTTTCTGGATGTAATCCCCCATGGCAATGTATCCCTGCATCCTATTTGCCCTTGCCACTGCCCTCCTACAGGTCTCTGAGCTGTTGATTTTGACATCTACCACTACCCCCAGGTCCCTCTCACCCTCCATGACTTGAATTTTGTCTCCTCCCAGGGTATGCCCTTGGGCTGAATTTCTGACTCCCAGGTGCAGAACCTTGCACTTCCCCCATGGAATTTTAGTTTCCATTTTCCTGATCACCTTTCTAGAGCCTCCAGATCCTCCTGCAAGGCCACCCTGCCCTCCTCCTCATCCATCACTGCGCCCAGCTTTGAATCATCTGCAGGGAGACTCATTTCATTCTTGATCCCCCTTCCTTATGTCTGAGACATAGGCATTGAACAGGAGTGGCCCCAACACTGACCTGTGGGGCATCCCACAAGTAACTCACCTTGGGGATGAAGCTAGCTTCCCAACCACCACCCTCTGAGTATGCTCAGAGAGCCAATTTCCTATCCATCGTAACAACTGTCTCCCTACCCCCATTTCCTTCAGTTTAGCCAGCAGGCCATTGTTGGGTACCGAATCAAATGCCTTGCTGAAGTCCAGAAAGAGGACATCCACTGGCCTACCCCAGTCCAGGGCCCTCGTCACCCAGTCATAGAACTCCACAAGGTTGGTCTGATGCAAACTTCCCTGGACAAAGCCATGCTGCCTATCGTACAGATACCCAGTTTGCTCCAGTAACCCCTCCATCACCTTGCCGACCACTGATGTCAGGCTAACGGGCCTGTAATTTCCTGTCTCCTCCCTTGACCCCCCCCCTTGTGGATTGGCACGTCATGGGCCACCTTCCAGTCTTGGGGCAGCTATCCAGTCCTCAGGGAGATGTTGAAGAGCTCCACCGGGGGACTGCCAGGACATCCGCCAGTTCCCTCAGCACTCCGGGATGTATCCCATTTGGCCCAGGTGTTTTCTCTGTCCAAAGGGATCTGAGGGCTTCCCTTACTCTTTCTACCAGGATATCAGCCTCCACTTCCTCCCCGTTGCACCCTGTACTGCTGGCCCCCCACCTGTCTGTGATGGCCACTCCCCCTCCCCAGACCCATCAGGGCCCCCTATCTCTACCGGTTCCATCCCTTCCTCGGGTTTGCCCCCACTCCCCTCACAAGACATAGCCCCTCCATCCCCACCCCCTGGTAAATACTGATGCAAAGTACTCATTCAGGACTTCTACCTGTTTCCCGTCTCTTGTGTCCAACTCTTCCCTATCCTTATCCTGCTGTTCTGGCCCCTTACTTTCCTTTTTTCCCCATGAATCTAAAGAACCCCTTATCTTCCCCTGGATCCCCCTGGCCAAGGATTGCTCCTTTTGTGCCTTAGCTGCTGTCACAACCCTGGTGACTCTCTTGGCTGTCAGCTCATACTTCCCCTGATCCCTTTCACTCCTTGAGTGCTTGAAGCTTGTATAGGCTGCCTTCTTAAATAAATAATAATAATAATAAAAAATAAAACTTTATTTATTAAGCACAAGTTCAGGCACCAAGGCGCTGTACAAATGAATGATAAAATCAGAAAATACACATATAAAATCAGTAATCTCAGCAACCTCAAATCATAAAAGCCATATTCCACATAGGTCTTAAAGTCTTTGTCCCTCACCACCTCCTGAACCTCCTGGGTCCACCAGCAGGGTTTTCTGGGACTTACCAAACTAATGCCTTTCCCTTGCGCAGGATCTGGTAACCTCCTGTATTTCCTTCCTAATGATCTCCCACCTGCTATCAGCATCCATATCTGACCTTATCCTGACCAAAAGACCTTTAAGGATCCTTCCCATTTCCCTGAAGTCTGCACCTCTAAAATTGGTTACTACCATCCTTGTTCAGCTTTCCTCCCCCTAAGTCCAGGAAGAACCATATTGTGGCATGATCACTCCCCGCCAATGGGTCCCTCACCTGTAGGCCCCTAATCTGATCCCTGTCCACCAGGACCATGTCCAGTGTCCGAGCCTCCCTAGTTGGGTCACCCACCTGCTGGGTCAAGAATGCATCCTGCAAGACATCCAGCAGCCTCTGCTCCCTGACCACTGGTGATGACATAGTCCCCAAGTTGGTTCCCAGCATGTTGAGGTCCCCCATTACCACTGCCCTTCCCTTTCCCAAACTACAGTGTCCCTCGAGATTTGCCACCAAACTTTCTTCCAGAGCCTATGCCAGTGCAGGTGGTCTGTAATACCACTCTGACTTTTACTCTCTAACCCCCCTGTGTCAGCAGGGTGACCCAAGCAGCCTCCATGCTTTCCCCACCTCCTCTACTCCTCAAATACCAATGACATTTCTGACTAACAGTGCTACACCCCCGTTCCCTCCTCCTATCTTTTCTGAACATAGTGTATCCTTCCAGATTTAGGTCCCACTCGTGCCCTTGGGTGGCCCAGGTCTTAGTGACTGCTGCCACATCCACCATCCACTCAACTAGCATTGCCTGGAGCTCAGGGATCTTGTTTCCTAAGCTCCTGGCATTTATCAAGACCACTCTCCACCCCTTCTCCCTCCTTTCCTTTCTCCCCTTGAGCTCCCATTTATCAGCTCCTGCACCCTACCTGGTGATCTATTTCCATATCTCCCTAGCTCCCTAGAGGAGTGGAGACCTTGTCCTTCTTTTATCATACCTGCTGGCAGTGTCCCTTTTTTAATCCTTCCCCCCTTCACAAGTTTAAACCCCACCTTTCTTTGATGAACCCAGCTAGTCTGAGTTTTAGGAGTTCCTTCCCCTCCAAATTTAGGTGGCTCATATTCCTAGTATACAGCACCTTATCCTCCCAGGTCTCCCCCCAGTACCCCACCAGGCCATACTCGAATTCCCCACACCACTCCTTAAGCAACTGATTTGTCTGCCTAATCTTCTTCTTGTTTTCTACACTAGCCCTTGGCACCGGCAGGATTTCCGAAAAGGAGATGTTACAGCCTATGGAAAGGCTTACCTTGGCCAACTCCCAGAACCTTGCCTGAATTTCTAATTCACTATTTCCATTTATGTCATTTTTATGTTGCTTGCACGCATGTGCAAGAAACATAGTGCCATCATCGGAGATTTCGGAGGTGTGTCACCTCCTCCTCCAATTCAGTCAGTGAGCTGGCAGGCGCAGCCCCTGTAAGCCAATGCATTTTGGACCTGTCTATGACACGCTCCAAAATGCAGTGGCATACAGTTGAAAGGGGGAGCAACGCTTGGTGAGCACTGATAAGAGGCTGCTCCGTGTAGCTCCCCACACGCAGCGTGCCGCCCCGTCACGCACTGTATAGCGATGGGGTGCCCAATCCCGCCGGCTGAGCTCGTCGTCCCCAGTAGTTGGTGCCACGCTGGGGGCCCCACCCCAGCATGGCAATCAGTCCTTTAGCCTGACAGGGTGCCCAATCCCCGTCGGCTGAGCAACCCGATCCTTGTGCCACGCTGGGAGCCCACCCCAGCATGGCAATCAGTCCTTTGCCGATGGGGATGCCCAATACCCGTCCAGCTGAATGCCTCCCGTCCTTGTGCCATGCGGGAGCCCACCCCAGCATGGCAACAAGCAGTTCAAGATGTCTTTTTAAAAACCTGTAAAACAAAACTGCCCCGGCGTGTCTCCCGACCCCCTCACACAACCCGCACCCACCCACTGCGCACCCAGCCTCCCCACACCCCCTTCACCCCATACTTACCTCCGGACTCGGCGACGATCTTCGTGGACCGGGAACACGTCTGCACTCTTCAAAGATGACCGCGGACTGAGGAAATGCCGGTAAGCTGTATAATGGGCTAGATGGGGTTCAACTATTGCATATCTCAGCCATTCTTGGGAATTTTTGCACCAGATTTTCAACATGGGGTTTTAGGACCCCTTCTCATGAATGATGTCACTGTCATGGCGTTATTCGGGCCCGAAGGGTGATTTCGCGCAGTGACTGCGAAATCACCCTTTGGCCAGAATACCACCATGACAGTGACATCATTCATGAGAAGGGTCCCAAAACCCCATGTTGAAAATTTGGTCCAAAATTTCCAAAAATGACTGTTTTATTTAGCTGCAGGCTATGCAGTTCCTCACATTAGGTATTCGTAAGTTCGCTAAATTTCAGTATTTTCACCCAGATTTTCAACATTGCCATTTTACCACACCTTCTTATCAGTAGTACAGCTGTCATTTTTCACATCCTGCCCAAAACGTGTTTCCGCCCATGTTGCGCACAATGGTGCAGTCGGTGTGCAAACTCAATGTATGGGACACATTAACAAAATCACACTGACACTGTTCATGAGCAGAGGTCTTAAAATGGCTATGTTGAAAATTTCATGAAAAATTTCCTAACAATGACTGTTTTACGAGCGTGCGTTGCGCAGTTCCTACGCACGCTCGTAAGTTCGTAAATTTTCAATATTTGCACTCCAGTGACTTCCAAATACCTAAACAGCACATAGAAGCAAGCAACATTCGGCATTGACAAATGTTTGTTTACCAAGTGCAGTAATATGTCCAGGGTCCCCCCTGCATTCCCTTGCCAGTGAATACAGCTCATGCTTGGCCTTGTGCACTGACAGACCTGGGTGGCATTTGGTTCTGATCAGACAGTTTTTACCCTTCCTCTGCCCCTCCCACTGGATGCCTTTGATGTGTGGTCCCATCATCCTAGCTGACTGTTTTGTCCGAAACAGCCTCTCCGGGTCACCTAGTAGTCCGAGCTACAAGTGGTTCTCTAGTTCTACTAGTGCCAACAGTCAGAGAAACCATCACTCAGCATGACATATAGGATTTAAAACAGAACCCCCATCAAGCTTATCCAACATCCACTATGATTTGCCGCAGGCCTCAAGTCCAACCTCCACTGTATTTTGTTCCAGGCCACAGCCCCCTTATAGGCAGGTCATTCCTATCTCCAGACTCCTCCCCCACTGGCTATTTAATAGAGGTCGGGGTCAGGATGGAGGAGTGGGTCCCAATACCTCCTCCAAGCAATCACAGCTCCTCTGTGGTGGTGTGGGGCAGGGACACTTTTAAACCTGGTGCCCTGCTGCAGATTGGCCCATTTCATCCTGCAGCTTCTTTCATCCCAGCAGACCCTGCTCCTGCCCTGGCCTGCCGCTGATTTGCAGCTGCCAGGTAAGCAATCCTGACCGGTCCTCCTGCCACCTTTGCACATTCCTGCAGACACCGTCTTTCCTCCACAGCCAATGTGGTCCCCCGGGCACAGCTCCTCCAAGTGATCACAGCTCATGCACAGTGTCAATGATCCAACTACCTAGGTCCTTCTCTTCTTCTGTGACCTGCAGTGACTCTCCCCAAGGCAGTAAGTTGCTTTTAGATTATTTCTCCCTATGTGCATTATTTTGCACCTCCCCATATTGAATTGCGCTTGCCACTTTTCCACCCACTCCTCCAGCCTGGATAGATCATACCTTATCCCAACCCCCCCCCCGGCATGTCTGTCATATTACAGATCTGCATGTCATCCCTGAACAGGCACGCTTTTCCAGTGAGACCATCTGCTAAATCCCCCACATACACAATGTACAATAGTGAACTTACCACTGCTCCCTGTGTTACCCCACTCTTCACCCCTAGCTCCCTGAAGTGCTTTCCATTTACTACTACCCTCTGCATAAGATTTCAATTGTTATTTTAGCACATGTTGAATGATTCCATCTGACAATCAAAGATTTTTGCTATTTGTTTTTGATGATGAACTAAATAAATAAAAAACTATAAATGTTATCAGTAATTTGTTCTCATTATGAACATCTATCAATTGACTCATTCTCAATGTTGTGTTTTATAACAAATAAGAAAGGTGAGATCCCTTTTCCCATAAACAAGAGGGGCCAGATTCTCAAAAGGCAACTCTGGACACAAGGCAACTTACGTTCCCAAGAAATGGTGCAAGTAGTACTTGCGTCATGAGCTGCATTGTGTTGGGAGTTAAAGAGTCAGCCTGCGACATGATGCTGGCTTCCTGTGCTCAAGTGGACCAGTGCGCCTAAAACCCCCTTGTGACATGGCATAAGGGGATTTATGGCAGCAGTTCCACCCTATTCAGCAAGGGTGGCTGCAAAGACCTCCAACTGGGATTCAGAAAGGACCCACGGTGGACATCCATCAAAGAACACTTAACACCTGCTATAAGGTGGTATAAGTGGTCTTTGCCACCCTCCAGGGTTGCCAATGTGCAGCCAGTGCTGCAAAATGGATATCTGTCAAGGGCTTCATGCCCCCAAAGTCCACATGGTCATAGTTCCCACCAGTAGCACTGTAAAAGCCTAGTGTGGGATATGCCCCCTACCACCCCATTCTGTTCCTGATAGTTCTGGTGTATAAGCCCTCATGGGCTATCATGACGCCCCCTTGCCCAGACCTGATGCCAATTCCCGCTGCCCATCCTGAAATGCTGTCCCGGTGCAATGGTACCCACAGTGGCCCATGTATCCCAGGTGCTCCAGTAGCCCCCCCCACTCAACAGTTGTAGCCCACCCAGTACACCCATCCCTGGGATATATGGGGCACCGGGGGTACAGCATTTTGGGCTGGGGTGCAGGGATTGGCATCCGGGCTGGGGGGGTGTTACAATAGCACATGAGGGTTTATACTTCAGAACTATTGGGGACAGGATGGGGGTGCATTGCCTACACTGAGCTTTTACAGAACTACTAGTGGGGATTATGAGTATATGGAGAGGGGGGCAGAACCACTGCCAGCCTTCCTTTATGCGGGTGTATTTGCCACCCCGCCGTCCAGTGGCTTACAGCATTCTTGGTGGCTGCATCCTGTGATGTGTGGATGCCACAAGTCATTGGACAAAGACTTCTGGACACTGTCCAATACTTAATAGGGTGCAGGGTCCAGGACACAGTGGCTATTTTACACACACACACACACACACACACACACACACACACACACACAGTTTGACACATACTGTTAGTATCTGGATCTCAAACTCATTAGTAATGTGGGCTAATGTCTTGCATTGTACAAAATTGCAATTAATTGATTTATGGTATCTTCTTCTTTCTTTTTCAGAACTTTTCTGCACAGGGCCTACTGCAGATTCATTTTTTGGATTTTTTAAAAGCTGGGGAGAAAGAATAGAAAAATTCCACCTTCACGCATTGTAACAAAAATTCATTCAAAGAATCCATCTGAGACCTACATTGGTTACAAAGATCCTGAATGACTGTATTGTTGTTGGCCTAGGAAATTACATAAAATATTTAATGTTGGATGATTAAATTCAGTTTTAGATTACAGTTTCAGTACTTCAGGTGCATGGTGAATTGCACTGTCTAAAATGTTAACATTTTTATCACATTATGTACTGTACTGTAGTTATGATGATGTTTATTTATTGAACTTTTAAGACGAAATAAACTAATGCAGTTTGGTTGCAGTTATCCACTTTACCATATATTTATTTATATATGCTATAAACAGTGTTGGAGAATTATCAGTTGAGTGAAAGTAATACATTTCAGCTACACTCGATATACAATCAATTGTGATGTTCATTTTGTGGTATGAAACTGTATGTGATACTCAAATGCTTTGGGTATGTGCAATGGCACAACTTTTTTAACATCTATTATATGCTCAGTATGAGCATATAATTACTGCTGACCTCTTTTAACACATGTACTAGAGCCAAGTTTTAAATGCCACAATGACCAGTAGAACCAGTTATTGCAGTGTTTGGAAAGCAACTCACTTGCACTGTCCTTGACAGCCATTTTCACTGTCTTGGCAGTGTAGTGTGCACGAGTGGTATTCATTTTGGGGGGAAAAAGGTAAATGTAGACAAACTGCAATGCTGTGTTAAAAACCCTGTCCCTTCCAGCAGTTAACCGCTACAAGAGACAGGGTTTTTAAAGTAGCATGCCCATTTGCCTATATTTTTCCCCAAAAAAACTAACAGCACTCTGTCACACTACCTTGCTCCAACAACTGTAAAAATAAAGCTTATGCAGCTGTTGTATTATTGGAATTTATTTTACACACCCTCTGGGTGTGATGTCCTCATAAACCTCTCAAGCTTTACTGTCAATGTTTATAGGCCATCACACCTCTCGAATGTTTAAAAAAAAATTCCAGTAACACAACAGTTACATAAGCGTTATGCTGTATATAGTAGCTTTTGTAAAGTTTTATAGATTTACTTAGTTGTTTGCAAACATAAAGAAGGTGTCACTTGGGTGTGTGGTTAGATTTCAGTATGTTGAGGACTGTAATCAGGTGAGGAGTAAAGTGAATTGGACAGATCTGATTGGGGTGAAGGGTTGGGTGGGAGCAGGGGGAACTGTTGGGAGAAAGAAACATTTAAAATAACAACATCCAACATTTAATAGAGGTAGCAAATAAGCTGCTGGTCCCAACATGCGCCATACTGCGATGCAATGCAATGCAAGTCGTACAGATAGGTAAACTTGTGACACAATGGCACATAGATCATTGGGGGTTAATTACTGAGATACCTGATACATATAATATAAATCCTTGCATGCACAGGTCATCTACACCTGGCCAGAGTGAGTGTGGACAGTGTCGTGGAGGCTGATGTAGAGCACTGTGAAGTGCTACTGGAGCTCAGGAGTGATAAGACCACATACCTGATGACATGTGCTGTACAGGTAGAGAGATGAAATGGTGTCAAATGGAAACAAGTGCGCAGTAATTTGATTAAGATGTGGTTATCCAGAAAATAAGCCAGACATGTTGAAGGCGGCTGACACCTTCCCCATGTCATATATCAGCCTGCTGTGTAATAGCAATCTGAGTAGATGGGAGGGTCTGAGGTCATTGTGCTCAATTATATATTGGTCTATTAATTTCAATGTTGTTTTGGTGTGCCACGACTGCACTGTAAGAGTTATAGGTAAATTTGAAAATAACGTTTAACAAATCTTAACAGTCAGGGATTAAACTACTTGCTAAAAACAGTATGTATGCAAAGTTACATATTATGTTGAAACAAAACATTTAACTGAACCAAGGTGAACACCTGGAAAAAAAGGTTTCCAGAGAAAATTTAAAAATCCAAAAATAGTGTTATCAATGATGGCTTCAATGAACACAGTCTGAATAATTTTCTACAGTCAATCGACAGGTTTCTTCCATCCTTACAATATCACTAAACCTATGTGATGAGGTCAGGTTTCTACAGTTATTAGTACTGTAGCAAAAATGTTTGACGTTGGCAAAAAAATTGTCCTAGTAGTCAAAGTAGTCCTTGCATTTCGTATTGCTACTCAGGCTTGCAATCAGTTGATGTCAGTTGCCAGCAGTAGTCTTCTGTCATTTCTCAGTGCATTCAAGACTTGTTTTCCAGCAGCGATTCTTCATCAGCACTTTCTTGAATGGCATTGTACTGTTTACTGTTAAAAAAAAAAAAAATCAACACCTAAAGTATAATAATCTGTTATCTGTGTCGTGTGTTAGCATTCCTTTTTGCAATGCTGGAACACATAAATGAGTATTGTACTCAACATAAAAGTGGCCATTTGTGGGGGAATACCACGAAGCATAACCATTCTGTTTGTCCAGTTGGCAGTGGCATTGACTTGGATTGAATTGTGCTGATCTAGTATGGGTAAGTACAGTGGGACTAAGGACGGGGTCCATGGGGTTACCGCACATACTGCTGCACTTGAGGAAAATGTCATGGCTGTGGAGACTACGCAATTGGTGTAGAAAAGGTTCATAGAATTGGGAAGGATGTGCGCGCAGGAAGGGGAGTCAGTTACCTCCTTGGATGTACTCCCAGTTTCTTGTGTGAGCAAAACAAGAAAAGTATTCAAGCATACCAAGGGTTTCCTGGGGTGAGAAGGAGGGATTGCTTTATATGTGAGGGAGGGAATCAAGTCCATTCAGGTACAGGGGTACCAGAAAAAAAGGAAGGGTAGGAGGTGCTTTAGGTTACCCTAGAAACCGGCTCTGTTGTATGCTGTATGCACCAGGGTAATGTACAGACCTCTCCAGCACAGGGAGTGGAGATGGATATGGCACTTGGTGAAGTCATCATCAGAATGGCGAACAAGGGGAAGGTGCCACTAGATGGTGACCTAAGTCTGCTGGATGTGGAGTTCTCTAAGAAAGTGGCAAAGATGGTGAAGAAAAGATGAGTGGTATTCAGGAGGTATAAGACACACCAAGGAAGGAGGACAGGGAGGTATACCTAGTAAAGTGGAGCGATATTGGCACCCAGCATTTGAGCGACACCCAGCAAAGGCTGTGTGTACACAAGTCAGAACCACGAGTACAGGTGACATCAGTGGTAGACATTTGCAGGGCATGTGTGGTAGCGCATATGCTCATACCCTGCCGCCATGGCAAGTCCATGCTGTGGGGAAAGTGAAACAAAGTCAAACCTGTGCAGGACATAGACAATACTGAATTGGCAACTATGCACAACCAGTGTGTTCTGCCACAGAGGGGTTCTAATTCCCTCTTACCTCGAGAGCGAAGCACGAGGGGTCCATGGGAATCAGAACCCCAAGGTGGCAGAACACATAGGCTATGCATAGAGTTGCTCATCCTGCATTTTTTATACTGTATTATGTGAAATGTGTGCATTGTGTTTTGTTTTTTTTGCTCTTTTTCATAATGAAACTGACTTGTGAAGTCTCTAGAGGTTCTTGAATACTGTCTTACCACAGAATTCAGTACAGGAAAGCAGCAATGTGCCAGCATTCCAAGTGGTTCTGCTGCAGTAGTAAAATCACTACTACAGCAGAACAACATAAAGATGTCACTAGTTCAGCAGAACAACCACATTCCAGCCATGGCATTGCATGCATAACAGCATTCCACTATACACTAAAGCTTCATAATACATCATGACCTCCACCAAGTGATGGCGGGTAGTGTAAATCTCAGGCAGACAAGTATGTGGATCTCATACTCACCCTTAGGTGCCCCACCATAGTGGGCAAGATAGGGGACACTGGACCTGAGCCACCAACAAGATATGCCATTGCAAGGTGAGGGGTGACAGAATTGGGGTACTACACAACCTGCAGCCAGAGCCAAAATAAAGGTAAAAATATGGGGGCTGCAAGTATGCATGAGATTGACATAGAAGTTTGTTAAAAACAGACAGGGGGAGGAAGGGTCACTGAAGACCAGTTAGGGTGTTCTTAGACAGATAACAATGGGAACATCCAGGCAGACTGGATAGACCACACAGTTACTTTCATCTGCCAAGTTATAGGATTCCAGATTTCTAAGCTAGGGCATCTGTTGGGATTCAAACAGCGTTACATTAATCCCTGCTGCACAGACATATACATCCTAATCACAACAGTGCATGGATTCTTTCTGTCAGTTTTCCATCCTATGTCGCTTATGAATGACTGGACTGATGCATCCTGATTTTGAATCAGCTGTCAGTCAGTTAGTAAGACCCTGTGGGCTGTATGTCATTAAAAATCATTAAAACTGTCAGAAATTGTGCTTTTATTTTATTTTTTTACACAAATACAGGAGAACATTGTATAATAGCAATATATCCCTCCAGAGAGTGGGTATACTGGTGCATTTATCACTTCTCGTGTGGTTAAGTCACTCGACTGTACCTCATGACCGAACCACACCAGCCGTAGTAAATTCACCAGTATACTCACACCCTGGAGGGATATATTGCTGAAATAATATTTCCATGTGAATGTACTTGTTCTCTGCTGCTTGTTGTATATTGTATGGCTAAATCTAGACATCCAATTTAAAATACTCACATCCACTTTATAAGTGAAGTAAATTAAGTTTGGGATGTGAGTTACAAACTTTTAACACACAGTTACGGCAGTGGACATTCAACAACTTACATGTTGCTCTTACTAAATCTGGTCTTGTGCTCTGTGACAAGTTTTTTCTTATCTGGTCTTTCAAAGTATGATGCTATTGGTGGTGGAAAACTTTGTGCACCAAGCTGTTCTTTGGGCAATTTGTATGTTGGACACTGAACTCTTTGAAGTAGGACCTCATTGATCAGTTCTGAAACATAACCTATGTGAGAAAAAAATGGGTAATTAAAACAACTGTTGTCGTGCTCAATCCCAACTGTGACAAGTATGGGAATCCCCGCTAAAAGGCTGTCTCGTACAACTGCTGCTCCCAGTGCACCAACATCCCAAAATCTGGAATACACCCCTGGGACTGACAATATTTATTTTACACATTGTGTAATTAAAATATGTCACTCCATGCTGTAACGCCAGCTTTTACTCAATGTAGCGTGATGTACATACTTGACACGTGGACTAGTAACCAAATCACACCATGCATAGGTAAAGGTGCTTTTTTGATTAATCATACAATGCCATCTTTTAATGTAACAACAATTAATGACGATGAAGCCAGGACTTTTTGGTGGAAAATATGTAGATAGACAGACAGACAGACAGACAGACAGACAGACAGATAGATAGATAGATAGATAGATAGATAGATAGATAGATAGATAGAGTGCACTTTACAGATGGGAAGTGGAAACACATTGGATCTATACTGGTCAGGAGACACATAATTTGATGAAGGTTGGAGGGGACCATTTATGTAAAGGATGTGACAAGAGCAATGGTGTGCGGCTGAATCGAAGGGCAGATCAAGGATGTTGCTAGCATTATGGTGATTGACTTTTTGAAGCATACAGCACCGTGTTCAGGGCCCACATGGAATATAGGGAGAATTACAGTCTAGAAATGTTCCAGAGAAGGGCGACCAAAAATGGTGTGGGCGTTGCATGTTAGGACTTATGAGTATAGGTCTGGGGGGGTGGAGTGGTGGGCCATCACTCACTGGAAGAACAGATGATGAGATGGGATATGCTGGAGGCATGTAAGTACTTGAAGGGCATACACTTACAGTAGTGATGTTAACAGATTATTCAACTTCAGTAATTACAATTCCACATATAAACATAGACTTTAATGGCAGATAAGGACCACCTGATCCACCTAGTCTGCCAATTTCCCTACCTACTGAAGAAGCTGCAGATCCTAGTTAACCATTAGCCTATTTCTCCCTACCCCCCTTACAACAATTGCCTTACATTTGTCCCATGCATTTTTGAATTCTCCCACAGTTTTCGACCCCACAACCTCCTCAGAGAGGCAGTTCCATGTGTCAACCACCCTCTCTGTGAAAAAATACTTCCTCACACTGGCCCTGAGCCGTCCCCCCTCTGTCTTCAAATTGCGTCCCCTTGTTCTTGCACATCTCTTTTTCTGAAAGATACTACCCTCTTGGACTTTGTTGATTCCACTGAGATACTTAAAAGTTTCTATCATGTTCTCCCCTCTCCCTCCTTTCCTCAAGGGTAAAAATATTAAACTCCTTTACTCTCTCTCCTCGTATGGCTTCTGTTGCAGACCCTGCACCATTTTAGTTGTCCTCCTCTGGACTGCCTCCATCCTGTCTATGTCCTTGCAGAGATGGGGTCTCCAGAACTGGACACAGTGCTCCAGATGGGGTCTCACCAACTGTCTGAACAGAGGGAAAACAGCTTCCTGTTTTCTGGTGGTGATGACTCTGCCTATACATCCCAGTATCCCCCAGCCCTCCCTACTGCCTTCTCACATTGCTTGCTAACCTTAAGATATGATTACCCCCAGGTCCTTTTTTGACACTTTTGTTGTTGTTACTAGCCCCTCCCCCCATTGTGTACACCTCCTCTTGGTTTTTGTTTCCCAGGTGCATTACTTTGCACTTCGTTGCATTGAATCCAAGCTGTCTATCTTAGTTTATCATGAACCACACTGTTTGGTGGTTACTTGTTACCAGATGGCTACCCACTTCTAGATCTAAGATCCTCTCTCTGTCCCCATTTGAGAGTACCAGGTGTAAAATTGATCCCTCCCGAGTGGGTTCTAACACTAGTTGTCTGAGCCATACCCCTTGTAGGGTATTGAGAATGGCCCTGCTCTTGGATGTGGCTGTAGCATAGGTGCTTCAGTTAACATAAGGCATATTCAGGTCCCCCATCAACAATATCACCCCTTTCTCTGCCATCCTAAGGATGCCTTCGATCATATTGTCCATTTCCTCCCCCGGAGATGGGGGTCTGTATATAACCCCTGTGAAGATTGTCTACAGGGTAACCCACAGTGCCTCCTCTTCTCCCTGTTTACTCTTTTGTTGCATTGCTGTCATCCCTTTCCTTACATAGAGAGCTGCTCTTCCCCCTCTTCTACCCTCCCTGTCTCTCCTGTAGATTGTGTACCCTGGTATGTTAACATCTCAGTCATGGTTCTCTGTGTACCATATTTCTGTGACTGGTACAATAGCATCCCTCTTCCATTAAGGCCACCACTTTAGGGAGCTTGTTGCCCAGAGTACGGACTTTAGTACTCATTACCCTCCATTATTTGTTGGCCTTATTCCTTTTTGCCTAATCCCTGTCCTTACTTCCTTTGCCTTTTTCTCTATTTACCCCTGCCTTTCTCCCCATTGACATCTCTATCTTGGTGTTTACTTCACTTACTACCATTATTTTTTTTGGGGGGGGTGGGGCGGCCAGTATTTCCCTGTTCCTTTTCAGTGCCTCCCCATTTGACTAGTTTAAATGCTTGCCAATGAAGCATTTACACCTGTCACCTAGGATCCTAGTTCTCTCCTGGACAGATGCAGATCATCGCACCAGTATAGGCCTGCGTCCCTCCAGGTGGACTGCCAGTCCCTAATGCAGCCAAACCCCTGAGCTCTGCATCAGTTTTTCAACCACTGATCGCATCCCACTGTGTGGAGCACCCTAACCTCACCTATGCCATAGACAGGCAACACCTCCAAGAAGGTTACCGTGTGTGCTACTTGTCTAAGGTCCCACCCCTTAGACACGTGAGGATAGTCCCTCAAACTAGATTGTGGGGAGAGGTAGATTCAAATGGGGTCATCAAGGGGAATTTCTTTACAAAGAGGGTGGTACAGAAATGTAGTGTGATGCAGGAATGTGTTGTGGGGGTGGATACAGAGAGGTGTTGTATGAGGGCATGGGACAAGCACATGGTACTAGAGGGCACAAAGTAGGTTGGAAGGGGAGAACTTGTAGTGGATGGAATTATGGGCAGACTGTATGGGCTAATGGATCCTTTTCTGATGACTGCATTCAGTGATTCAATGAATTGTTGAGTAGTTCATTACAGTTTTTGATCATACGACATCATGTGCAACTTCAACACCTACACTTCGAGCTTACCATATGATACCGGGACTTTTACTTGTTTGACGATGGCTGCTCCTCCACATGACTTAGGGAAGGAAATGCCCCATTTCAACTCCCCACCATGTGTCCTGTCTTGTGCTCAACTGGAATTTTCGTTGAAATGAAGAGCAGCAATCATCAACCCATAAAATGATGTGACAGTATCAATCAATCAATCAAATC
This sequence comes from Neoceratodus forsteri, assembly GCA_016271365.2. NCBI lineage: Eukaryota > Metazoa > Chordata > Ceratodontiformes > Ceratodontidae > Neoceratodus > Neoceratodus forsteri. The sequence continues at coordinate 151,779,785 of CM028133.1, forward strand.
TTTATTTATCCAGGCAGACACCGTTGAGCAAGCTCATTTACAAGGTGGACCTGCATCACACAAGGTCAGAAACAGTACACATAATCACACATAAGTACAGGCATTGCGGAAGTACGTGGGAATAAAAAATAAAACAAACTAACTAACAGTAAAATCAAAGAAAAACAGTACACATAATCACACATAAGTACAGGCATTGCGGAAGTACGTGGGAATAAAAAATAAAACAAACTAACTAACAGTAAAATCAAAGAAAAACAGTACACATAATCACACATAAGTACAGGCATTGCGGAAGTACGTGGGAATAAAAAATAAAACAAACTAACTAACAGTAAAATCAAAGAAAAACAGTACACATAATCACACATAAGTACAGGCATTGCGGAAGTACATGGGAATAAACAAGAAAACAAACTAAATAACAATAGAAACAGTGGTCCATTAGGCACATATTAGGTGTATCTAACTATGTACATGACATGGTGAAGGAATGGACGAAGGAAGGGAGATCAGGTGGTGTCTCGAAGAGGAGTAGGATGCAGAGGAGGGTAGGGCAGGGATGAAAAGTACTGATCGTGACACTGTACCAAATACCCCCTTGTGCATTGAGGCTAAGTGTTGTAAGGGTAGGAGGCTTATTATGTCACTGTCTTTCCATAAGCCTTAGCTACTTGGGATGACTGAGCTGTGGTCACAGCTCTAAGGGAGCAGAGTACGGACGATGGCTTTGGAAACGTTGATGGCCTGGGTACTGAAGGTGCATGCGATGTCCAGGCTGGGATACTGGAGAGTTCACAGTACTAAAGGAGCTAAATCTGATTATGGCTTCTCAGGAGCGGCTTCTGGGTCATCGACCACTGGTGGCCATGGCCTTAGCTACTTGGGATGACTGAGCTGTGGTCACAGCTCTTAGGGAGCGGAGTATGGACGATGACTTTGGAAACATTGACGGCTTGGGTACTGTAGGTACATGTGATGTCCAGGCTGGGATACTGGAGAGTTCATGGTACTAAAGGAGCTTAATCCGATTATGGGTTGTCAGGTGGTGGCTTCAGGGTCGTCGACTGCTGGTGGCCATGGATCATGGGGCGACTACGCTGTGTACTCTATGGGGTCGTTTGGCACTTGGGGAGAAGAGTAGAAGCATGTGATAGAGAGATGGAGGGAATGACGGGGCACGGGTGGTGAGTGTGTGAGGTTTCTGAGGGGTAAGGTTTTAAAGTGTTCAAGGCAGAAGTGGGGGAAAGAATGGGGGAGTAAAGGACCAATCAGAGTGAGCTAGGCAAAAGGCGCAAGCGCTCTGATAGGTTTATGGCTTTACAGTACCTCTCTAGGGCTTGGATCCGGACTTGTGGGCTCGGGCATTGGCTTCTGGGGTGCCACCACCTGGTGACCGCGGATTGTACGGCGGTTGAGCAGGGAGCCCTAGGAGGGTGAGGAGGCATTAGTTCATAGACGGTGGAAGCAGTGACATACCTCTCTAATTGTTTTTGCATATAAGGTCTCAAATACTGCGATGCTTACTGGAGATCTTAGTTTCAGGAATTTCTGGATTTCTTTCAAGAGGGTTGGCAGCGAGAAGCTTATGGCCACGCTCCCAAGGTGCGTACGGACCCTGGGGATCCTCAGAGAAATTAGGGAGCAGCTCCTTAAGGCATAGTTTCGAAGTTCACTTAAAGGCAGTAGGTCGGAGATATAGTGTGGTAATTTGCAAGTAATAGCTTTTAATGTCCGTACTGCAGCGTTTCTGTTACGTCTGTATTGTAGGGAGGTCCATCCCACAGCAGTGTATAAGGAGCAGTGGTGGGTAGAGGAGGGGAGGCCGGTGATGAATCGCAGCGCTCTGTGATATAAGACATCAAACTTACCCAGGTATGAGGCATTGCAGTGACTATAGATGAAGTCGGCGTTATCTAATAAGGAGATGAAAGTAGTCTGTATGAGCTGTTTTTTTGCCTCTGTATTCAGAAGGCGGTTTATTCGGTAGAAGAGCCCCAGCCTCTGCCTCAGCCTTTTCACCATATCCTCCAGGTGTTCCCCGAAGGAGGGTTTGTGGTCTAACCAAACTCCCTGGTATTTAAATTTGGGGATGAACTCCAAGTTTTCCCCCAGTAAGGTGGTGATAAGGGGTAAGGTGCCACTAGTTGGGTAAGACTGAAGGTCGCCAGGAGAAAGAATCATTGCCTTGGTTTCTTTAGCATTGAGGAGTAGCTTTTTGTTAAGTAGCTGATATTGAAGTCAGTATACATTTTCACAATTACAATACTTGTTACCATCATCCAAATTTTTTTATACAGTTGTACAAACCAGCAGTTCACCATTGTCTCCACCTTCCCCACTCCCCCTAGTTTTCATCACAAACATGACTATTTTACATGATTTATCAACATTTTATAATATTTTTTTGTGACTTTGAAAACTTTTAGAATGTTCTTTTTTCAAAGTTACCTATGGACCCATTTTATATAAGCAATAAGACATGGCTGGGTGTAGGTAGTACTGAGATACCCACACACCCAGAGGATGAAGACTCTCAACCTGCGGTCTCAAGCCTGACTACGCCTCTGGGTGTAAGGGTATATCAGTACTACCAACACCCAGCCACGTCTTATTGCTTACTCATCAGGGTGTGACACAGGACTATCAACCTCATGCCATTTCAACAATACCCATACCCTGCTGCCAGGCACATGCACTATGATGATAATTAGGATATTCAGTCCCAAACCTTCACCCCATTCTCCTATGTTGCTCCACTCTTAGCTTTTTTCCATATAGAATGGGGTGAGTGTAAGTGCAAAAGTCTCCAATACACAATACAACATATGTTGATGTCTGCAGGGAACGGCGAGCATAAAACCTAATTACCTACTGAAAAAGAATGATTGTAATGTTTAAAATGTAATACACTACACAGGCATCTTGTAATACCTTGCTTCCATGCTGCGAAAGAAATAGTGGACACTCTTTGGTGCAAAGCAAATGACAATTTTGTGGTATGCTTCAAGAGCCAAGATCTGTTCAGATGGTGATAGCTTTCTGATGTCTTTGCAAAGCAGATTTCCATGCACAATGTTCATCAGCTCCTTGTGTGGTTTGCTTTCTAATTGCAGTTACGTAAACATAGTAAATACATGGTACAGCAATACATTACAGATTGCATAAGGGCACCACATTACACACAGGAGGGTGGCAAGGGCACCCACAGGGGAGGGAACAACTCAATCGATAGAGGGGTAGAAGTGGAAGAGAAAACCCCTCAACTCCACTAGTACTGGTACCCATCCCCCTATTTACCAGCATCGCCACTCTATGTTGGGATATATCCCTTGGTGTACCCTACCGCCATCCAAAACACAATACTGTGCTCCCATGCTAGCCTCCCTCATTAATTACAGAGATAATCTCCTCCCCATCCCTGAGTACCCCCTTCTCCTTCAATTACTCATGCCCTGCAGTAACACACTTGCTAAAAAAAACATCAGAAGTAGATGGCGTTCAGCTCACAAGCTCCTTGCTCACTATCTTGCTAGAATTGTACTTCTCCTCCGGCTCCTAGCTGGGAATGTACACCCAAACCCCCGTCCGCCCATCTCAGCACACAAACGACACAAGAAACAAGGCTCCATCAAGCTGGTGACTCTTAACATCTGCAGCCTTCCAGTTAAGCTCGATGCACTCCAAGTCTGGGTGTTACAACATAGGCCGGACGTTATAGCCCTCAGCAAAACTTGGCTCTCTCCTAAGGTCGCAGACAACACTGTATCCATTCCACGCTATGCCCTGTTCCGACTCGACAGAATTGCCAAGAGAGGGGGTGGCTGAGTCATTTATTTGAGGGACACTCTTAAAGGGCTAGTCATCCCATTACCGCCCTCTGGAAACAACTCTGAAATCCTAGCAGTTAAAATAATCCTGGGCCAGCAGGGAAAATCCCTCACAGTTGCATCAGTATACATCCCCCCACGTGAATATGTTACAGACTTCCAAATGATCACAGACTTCATGCACGACAGCACCTCCCATGGCAAGACAATTGTAATGGGTGACCTAAATGTTAACAGCTCCAGAAACTGACCAATATAAGGATACCATTGCTGCCCTAGACATTACTCAAATGGTCACCTCTCCTACTAGGTTTAATTATAAGTCTGGCAGTAGCTCCTTACTTGATCTGATCCTCACCTCTCATCCCAGCAGAATCACTAACATGGAAGTTCTCCCAGATGCCCTCAGTGATCACCCCCCAGTTATTTGCCACTGGTCAAACAAGGCACCTAAACCTAAGTCCTCTTTCTCCTATAAAAGAATCTTAACAAAAGGAAAGTTTCCACAATTCCTTGCTGCCATGTCAATGGTTGACTGGACACCCCTTGACTCCTTGAGCAGTGTCAACCAAGCACTTGGCTTCTTCATTGTCCAGTTTAACAAAGTTTGTAACAGTTTTGCCCCCCTACATAAATACAAAACTTAATCTACCACTAAATCACTGGATTAACTCAGAATTCATCTCCATGATGCGAAATCAAGATAACCTCTGGCACCGAGCCATGAACTCAGGGAAACCACACGATACGCAGCTCTATAAGGCAGTAAGGAACCAGTGCACAATAGCTAAATGCAGAGCCAAGCAAGTCTTCTACAACCAAGAACTTACTAACTCCTGGAGAAATAGCAAACCCTTCTGGGAGAACATCAAGAGCCTCACAGGTAAACCAAGCAAATCCTCCCCCACTATGACTGAGGTTAACGGCTCCACTTTATAGGACCCCAAAGAAATAGCGGACTCCTTTAATCTCGCATTCACTGATCTTAGCAGTGTCCTTCCCCCCAACTTCTTTGACAACTCTGCCGGCACTGCCTCAATAATAAAATCAATCTCCACATTAATACCCCCCCCCATTTTACTTTAAGAGGGTAGCCATGTCTGAAGCTAAAAAGATATCTTAACAAAGTGCTAAGCAAAGCCAGTTTCAGCAGCGATACCATTGACCTCAAACTCCTCTCTCTCTCCCTCTCCCCCTTGATGTTGTTCTACAACCTCTCACTAAACTTCTGAATCTCTCACTCTTTCAGAAACAATTCCACTGCTACCCATATCCAGGGTCACTCTTTGGATCTGGTGTTCACCCTGGGGATGGAGATCACGGAACTAGTGGTGGAACCAGTTGGGTGGTCTGACCATCACTCCATAAGGTTCAGTTTCGCGCCCCCCCTTGTGAGACCTACCCCTTTGGAGATGGTCCAGTACTGCCCCTTGAGGGGATTTACCCCTGTGGGTCTGATGGCAGTACTGGACCTATCAAAGTTGGCCTATGGAGTGCATGGAACCAGATGCCTTAGTAGTGCACTATAATAATATGGTGCTGAGGGCACTGGATTCCATAGCACCTGCCTGTGTTTGCCCCCTTTCCATTTGCCCTCGGTCCCTTTGGTTTGATGGGATACTGAGGGAGTCAAGGAGAGTGGGGCGAAGATTGGAACGCTGTTGGCGGAAAACCATCCTGGAAGATGACAGGCTTAGATTGATGGCCCATTACATGGACTATCAATCAGAAATCTCCCTTAAGAAGGCAGAGTTCCTGTCCAGGGAAATAGTTGCATCAAGGAATCGACCAGCTCAGCTCTTCCGGACCCTGGACAGACTATGCAATCCAGCCTATCTGCGGAGTTAGAGCGCTTTTTCACAAATACAGTGTGATGAGTTTGCTTGATTTTTTGAGGATAAGGTGTCATCGATCAGGTCGGAGATCCGCGGTACACGTTCTAATGAGCATTGCAGGGATCGATGTGGGGTTACAGGCCCTCTGTCTACCTGGACAGATTTTGACCGGCCAGCGATCATGGATATCATGAAGATTGTCCAGGAATTTGCGACAGACTTGCTGTAGTTTGGATCCTGGTCCTATGCGCCTCCTTGTGGGGTGCATGGATGTGATCGGACCAGTCCTTGCTGAGATAGTCTAGTGCTCTTTGGACCAAGGGGTGTTTCCAGAGTCCTTTAAAGAGGCTGTCGTGACACCCCTTTTGAAGAAATCTTCCCTTGACCCAGACTGTCTCGCTAACTACAGACCAATCTCTAACCTGCCCTTTTTGGGCAAGGTTATTGAGAAAGTAGTCACGTTGCAGCTCAATGACTTTCTTACCACCCATGTGGTCTATGATACTCTCTAGTCCGGTATCAGGAAGAGGCATAGTACTGAGACGGCATTGGTCCGGGTACTTAATGATCTCCTAATAGCGAGAGATCGGAAGAGCCATTCGATCTTGGTCCTCCTTGATCTCTCTGCAGCGTTTGATACCGTGAACCATGGGATGTTGTTAAATCGCCTGCAGCTATTCTGTGGACTGTTGGGGACAGTCCTCAGATGGTTCCACTCTTTCCTCACTGGCAGAAGTGAGAAGGTTTTTTCAGGAATTATTTCCTCTGCTCCCTTTGCTCTGTCCTGTGGGGTGCCACAGGGCTTTGTGCTTCCCTCATGTTGTTCACGGTGTATATGCTGCCATTGGGAGACATTATAAGGCATTATGGGCTGAGTTTTCACTGCTATGCAGACGATACTCAGCTCTATATGTCCTTTGTACCTGAACAGAATGACGCATTATTGGTCTTTAACAACTGCCTCGCTGAGATCCAGGACTGGATGAGTGCTAACTGATTGAAACTGAATCCGGATAAGACTGAGGTGTTGGTTGTTGACACGGGTCATTGTGCAGAGAAGCTGACTCCTGGGTCTCCCTCTGGCCTTGAACTAGGGGGCAACCAGTTGAGACCTTCTGAACAGGTGTGGAATCTGGGCGTAATTCTTGACAGTGGGCTGACACTGAAGGCACAGGTGTCGGCCGCTGTCAAGTCTTCCTTTTACCATCTGAGGAATATCACTCGGATAAAACACCTTGTTTCACACGATGGCCTTCCTGTGTTGGTCCACGCCTTTGTTTCCTCACGTCTTGATTACTGTAATGCTCTATATCTAGGGTTGCTGGGAGTGGATCTCCGTCGCCTGCAGCTGGTGCAGAATGATGCAGCCAGGTTGTTGACTGGGTTACCAAGAACTTGCCACATCACACCTGTGCTGTGCAAACTGCACTGGCTGCTGGTGTGGTGGAGAATCACTTTCAAGGTCGCATTGCTGACCTATAAGACCCTACACGGTCAGAGACCGGGCTACTTGCAAGATCTTCTTCGACTTTGCCGCCCTCTTTGCCCACTCCGCTCCTCTGACAAGGGATTGCTAGAGATTCCCAGGGTTCGTCTTCAGTCATCTGGGGCTAGAGCTTTTTCTTTTATGGACTCAACCCTCTGGAATTCTCTACCTCGTCAGCTTAGCTTACAGCGTGTCTGTCCACGGAGTCATTTAAGGCATATCTGAAAAGTTATCTGTTTGAATTAGCATTTACATAAGTTTACTGCTACTTTTATTGTTTTTATGCTGTTATTTATTATGTTTGATGTTATTTTGATATGTAATTGCACTTTGATATGTAGAAACGCACATTATAAATAAATTATTATTTGATTTGATTTGATTTGACACCAGTCACCAGCTGTCCTGCCACCTGTAATCCTTTTACTCAATGTTTTATTTATTTATTGAATTGTTTCACCAGGAAAGGCACACTGAGCAAAAAGATGCTCATCTCCCGGTGCGACCTGAGGGGTGGGAGAACAAGGGAGATAACACACAGGCTATCAAAGAGAGTATATTTGTCATTACAGTAGTACATAGGAGGGGATAACACGCAGGTTATCAATGAGAGGCACATGTAACATTATAAGTTGTACAGTATTATGCAGTTGCATTCAGTAGTAAATACAGATGAGTTAAGGTTATCAACTTGGGAAACAGACACATGACACGAAAAGCCAGAGCCGTTGTTCATGTAGAGACAAAAAGTACAGGTAAGATGCTGTGGAGTAGTAAGTGCTATAGTTAGGATTATATATAAGCCAGCTTCCATCACTTATGTTAGGTGCCGCTGGTCAGGCACTTGGGGTATAGGTGGAACAGGGGGGCAGGCACAAGAGGGTATCACTGGTCCCCTTTGACATGGCTACCAACAGTATAGGCCCTGCTGTATATCTCTTCTTTGTTACTGATCACTGTTCCAACTATATGACAACGCCCCAGAGGCTGCACTTACAATGTAACTGTACCACCTGTATCAACATCAGTACTCTAGCTACAACATATATAGGTCAACAGCCAACCTGGCCATTATCTGTAAATACCTTGTTTTAATTATGTGATGTCTCATTACTGCTTCTGACTCATTGTATGTATGCATGACTGTGTTTGACACAGAGCCTTTGTAAATGAGTCTACGACTCAAAGGGTTGTAATTCCTATGATATATTAAATAAAAATAAAATAAATAAATGTGCAGGCACAATTTACTGTAAAGTAATTTGCCAGGGCAGTAGCTAGGGAGTGAGTGGAAGAGGAGAGGTGAATTTGAGGAGGGAGGTCGTTCCAGAGTTTAGGGAAATGGTTAGAGAAGGCTGATTGGTCAGCAGAGTTTCTCCACCTGGGGATTACTTATTGCCATGACTCAATGGATCTAAGGGCATGGGTCAGAGTGGGTGGTGATGAAAGTACAGAGGTGAAGTAGGACGGGAGGGAGCTGAGCCAGAATTTCAAGACAAATTTAGCACAGTGAAGTTGGCGGCAATTATTGAGGGATGGGAATGTAAGAGAACGATAGAGATTGCAGTGATGGGTGCGGGGGGCATTGAGAGCAAAGCAGCAGAAGGCATTAAAAAGGGGGTCCACTTTGGAGCAGCGCTGTAGACTACATCGCAGTAGTCAAAGGATGGAAGTATAATTTTCTGCATGAGTTCACGCATCCCAGTTGGCTGGAGGCTGCTATGGTTCCTGTATAGGGCCCCGAGCTCAGGGCAAAGTTTCTTCAAGATTGTGTCAATGTGAATGGAGAAGGATAAGTGTTGGTCAAGCCAGACCCCTAAGTACCAGAAGGAGGTGGCATTATCCAGTACTGTTCCACCCAGGGTGTGAAAGGAGGGGAGAGTGGAGAGCCTAGACAGTCATTGCCTTGTGCCAAAGGTCATGGCAACTGTTTTTTTTGTATTCAGGGTGAGCTGATGAGAGCTGAACCAGAGCTGAACTTTGATGAAATCAGCTTGAAGGTTGGTAGTCACCTCTTCCGGGGAAGAGCTGGAGGTGAATAGAACGGTGTCATCTGCATACATCTGGATAAGTGTAGATGTGCAGATTAGTGGCAGGTCGTTTACAAAAATGGAAAACAAAATGGGGCCGAGTACTGAACCCGGAGGGACTCCAGTGGCCATGGGAAGGGGGTGGATGTAGTATCATTAATTCTGATGGACTGGGTCTTACCTGTGAGGTAGGTGCTGAACCAGTTGGTGGCTGATTCCAAGAGGCACATTAACAGGAGAGGGTGGGAGACAGTGCTAAATGCTTTTGCGAGGTTGATGAAGATGGCTTAAGTGATCTGCCCTTTATCCATCTGGGAGAGGATGGTATCGGTGAGCCTTATCAGGGAGGAGGCAGTGGAATGGGTCTTCCTGAATCCGGATTTAAACAGTGTGAAGAAGTTGGAGTCAGACAGGAAGTAAGTAAGTTGTGTGAGCATGAGGTGTTCTTGAAATTTAGCAAGGGCTGCTAGGAGGGAGATAGGGCAGAAATTTGAAGTGGAGGTGGGGGCGCCCCCCTTAGGGAGGGGGATGACAATGGTATGCTTCCATGTCTGGGGGAATGTTGCAGTGGCAAAGGAGTGGTTTAGGAAGTTGGCAAGCGGGGCTGCTATGGCGGGGTCAGAGAGGTAGAGGAGTTTGGTGTCCATTCCATCTGGGAATTTACCTTTTGAAGGGTTGAGAGATAGTAGGACATTTACGGCATCGATTGGCAAGATATCTTTAAAGGAGAAGGTGCAGGGCCCGAGAGATTTCTTAGCTCCTATGGGGTGTCCATGTGGTGCAGGGGTGGGCAGGGAAGTGAGGAGCTTAGACACACACGTGAAAAAGTAAGTGTTGAACTTCATGGCGATTATGGGTGGATCCGAGAAGAGGGTGCTGTTTACATTTAAGATTAGAGTAGGATTAGTAGCTGGTGGAGAGAAGAGGGAGTGAATGACCTTCCAGAATCTGGATGGATTATTTAAGTTGGATTGGAGGGTGAAGCTGAAGTATTCCACTTTAGGTAGCCGAGTTGCTCTGGTACATTTATTGCATAGCATGCAGTAAGTGGTGAAGTCTTGTTGGAGGTGGGATGATTTATGAGCTCTCCAAGCTTTGTCACGGGCATTTTGACATGATATAGGTTTTTGCATAATCCATGGCAGGTGGTGGCCACGTACCCTTGTGTGACTCAGAGGGGCATAAGTATTCCAGATATTGAGGAACATGGTTTGGAAGTGTAGGAGGGCTTCGTCAATTGGGTGTATTGAAGTGGTGGGGTCCCAGTTAGCTAGGGCTAGATCTTCTAGCAAGGAGGAGAGATTGAGGGATTTGTAGGAGCATTGGACTAGGAATCGGGGGGGGGTTGGGGTGGTGAATTTTGCGAACTAGGTAAATAATGTGGTGGTCACTCAGGGAGTCAGGAAGTAGGCCTGTCTTGATGACCCGGTGGGGGTGGGTGGTAAGAGCCCAGTCTATCAGTGAGTGATTACCAGATTTGAGGTTAAGGTGAGTAGGCTCAGTGATGATTTGTGAAAGGTTTAGCGCAGATAACTCTGCACGGGCTTTATTGAGGGCTGGGGCTAACCAATTGCGGTTGAAGTCACCCATGATGTTTAGATCACCTGCCATAGTTAGGGAGGAGATTTGTGTGAGGAGGTCAGTGGCTGCTGTGGCAGGTGTGCCAGGCTGGCAGTATATACCACCAATGTAAATTGAGAGTGAGAAGGGGAGTGCCAGCTGGAGCATTAGTAGCTTGTAGGCTTGTGGCTCAGCCTTGGCTAGGGTTACTGAAAAGTGGAAGTCCAAGTTCACAGGAGATGGCCACTCCACCACCTGTGGTTGCCCTGTCCTGACAGGCCATGACATAGCCTGGGATAGCGACCGAGATGTCAGATATGTTTTTTGTTTAGCCATGTTTCGGAAAGGGTGATGATGTCAGGAGCATAGTGGGATGCCAGCACCTGGAGAGAATCAAGTTTGTGGGCTAGGCTTCTAATATTAAGGTGCAGGAGTTGCAGGCTCCAGGGGAGTGTGCCTTCAAGAGATTTGGGGTGGAGGACGAGATAGGAGATGGGCCCACTGTGTTTGATTGGAAAGGGTTGGGTGAGGGTCCTGGGTGAAGGTGTATGTCCCTGGCTGTGAGGAGCAGGATAGAGATTGTTAAGTAGTGGGCTAACTAATGCAGACACCATGAGGAGAGTCTGTGCCACCAAGGTAGTTGTTGTGAATGAGCGTTAGTGGCCAGGCGGAAGGTAATTAAATGCAGAATTAACCAGGAATGTGAGTGGTGGAAGAGGAAGGGGCAGGGATGGGAGGGGGGAATGGGACCGATTTGGGCCATTTGCTGAGATGGTCACCGAGTTGGAGGAGTAGGTGAGCCTTGTGGGTTCTGGCAGGATAGAGGGCTGTGGTTTAGGGGAGGTTGGCGGCATAGTGGAGAGATGTGGCAGGAGGCAGATGAATATGGTAGCAAGTAGGGACAGGTATCCATGCAGTAGATACATGGCAGGGAAGCCAGAGGAACGTCAGCACAACTATAAGCTCTGAGGAGGTAGGTGGAAGAGCTATGAGATAGGCAGACAGCAATATGGTTGGGTGGTGGGAGGAATGTGGTAGCCAGTGGGAGGAGGGACTTAAGTAGCCAATGGGCTAGGGAGGTGAGTTAGGGCAGGGTAAAAGCGCATTTAAAAAGTGGAGGGGCAGGGGTGGGGGGCCAAAATCTATAAAAGAACAGTTTACAATAAATCTTGTTCCTGAGCAGAGATAATTATATTTGCAGGACAGCGGAGAGAGACTGGGCTAGGCAGCAAAAGGCTGAATTAGAATTGGACCAGTCGGAGAGGGTTAGCCAAAGTGCCCGTGATCCGGTTGGTTGGTGCTGAGCTGTACCTTGCTGGCCTGGGATCCGAGCTGCAGGTTGGGGGTGGCAGCTGCCGAAAAGCCATCCAACTGGGAGGCAGGACTCCTCCCGTAGTTGGGAGCTTGAGCAGCCCTGATCCTTAGGCCATCTGCCTGCAGGGAGAGAAAAGGGAGAATTTAAGAGGGGCTGAAACAAAAGGCAGAATGAACAGTAGGGGTTGGGGAATTTGCAACCCAAAGGGGATTAGTTTGGGTGCCAAAAGGCTAAGCAGATTCCAACTGTGGGGAATTTCAAAGTTAAAATAGCTTAAACAGGGCTGTGGTCACTAACCGAATTTTAAGCCTTTTCTATTTCTATTGTTCCATACCATGTCCACATTAAAATAGCCCATGTTTGGATCATTCACCTGCATCCTGAGCATAACCACTTTTAGGTACTAGAAACCGTGTCCTGTGTACACAGTGGTACATGTAGCACCCGGCCCCCCCAACCTTCCAGCCCTATCTGGCCCTTTAGAACAGTGCAGGACCAGGAAAATTAATATCTCACTGCAGAGTAGCAGAGTACCATGACACAGTTTCTGCTGCTGTGCCAATGTATGCATTATCAAACAATACCTCCCAGAATGCTTCCTCATTTTACATGCAAAAGTCCTTTGTTAACATTGCATTACTTTATTCACCTTATGCCCTCCACCTAGTACTTTAATTGCTTCTCCTGAATCATCTCCACACCCTCATGTTCCCTTCAAATGTGTTTTGTGTCCCAAAAATGTATAATACACTTCAACTACCTGCCCCACCTGGACTAATTCAGCTGTTACCGTATTCCCCCTGTATTCAATTAGCTCCCTGAAGGGAAGAGTGTGGTGGAGAGAGTTGCGGGTGAGGAAGAGGGAAATTTCCTTGGCCTCATCACCATCCTGGCTCTACCACCTTTACCAGGTGAAATGCTCTATGCTCAAGCAATTAAGATTTACAGTAATAAACAATGTGCCCTTCCACAACAGATATAAACGATCATCCAATGTAAAGTTAAATCATCCCAGGTCCACCCACGATGAGCCATGATTCCAAAACCCTCCAGCACACATTAACCATTCCATCATCTGTACTGCACACACAAACAAAGGAGTCAATTATGGTGCCATTACCCAAAAGCATTTCCCTCAATGCGGTGTCTCTTCTCCAGTGCTTCAGTTCTGCATTTTATGACAGCCTTCACGTAAGAAAAAATTATGGGCACTGCCTCCTTCTTCACTTGTTGCTGACCTAGACGAAAGCCAATAATCTTGCAGCACAGATGGATGAATCTGAAACTGATCATCCTCAAAGTGATGCGAACACAGAACACTATGAGTAGCAGGGGACCAGCATGCACGTTTCACTGCAGCAATCCACTGCTTTCGATGCCCCTTATCAATCAGAAACCGATAAAAACGGTGGCCACTTGAATAGTCGTTCTTGCATCAGATTGCACAACAAAATGGCATTCTGACAACTTAGATTGAGTGTCGCCACTGATATTCTCAAAACTGGCAAAAGCACAAAACAGATTATTCCCTCACATGATAAGTAACACATACAAACAGACATACAGAGACAGTGAGAAACACGCAGAAAAGAAATCACACACACACCTTCACATATATTATGTAAATATGTGTTAATTAGCAAAAGTAATAAGATTTGCATTACTCAATGCTAGACCAAACTGAACACAATAAGGACACCCCGAATAATCATAGTACAACAGTAATACACAAAGGACATGGCATGACACCTACATATCCCATGTACGAAATGCAATATCCCGACAACAAAGTCAGTTAGGGGTGGGGATATCCTAGTAAAACTACATGGTTCTTTCATGCAGAAGCTTGACAGGGAGACCCCAAAAGAGAAATAGAAATGCATCAAGTTATCCAAACCAATTAAGATGAAATGTAAGGAGTGGGAATGTGTGTCAGCCTCATGCACAGTGAACATTGCACAGAAGCTAGCAAAGTAAAATCTGAATATCAGGGACCTGCTACCATCTCAAAGACCCTAAACTCCAGGCAAACATATGTAGCCAGACTGAGGGTGGGAACCTGTAAGGAAGTGAGGGAGTGGAAGATGTTGTACAGAGTGCAATGAAATCATGAGAAAAAAAAATTATCCTCTTCAAAGAGATAGAGAGATGTGTCAAAAGAGTATGGAACAACAAACAAAAGTGGAGGCTGAAATTATTCAATAGGGAATGCAGAGAATCATATGCAGAACAGAAAATTACATTCAGGGAACATCAAATGACACATAGGAAGTAGGTTGGGAAAACTTGCAAAGAGAGACAGAAGGTGTCAGGGCAGATCATTACAGAGGATATAGCATACACATAAAAAAGCTTCACAAAGTAGGCCACATGTTGAGACATCACATTCTTTCCATACAAAAAAGGGAAAGAAAGAAGGTGGGGCAGGTGATAGCATTACATTGAGATAGAAATGTAGATTGCAGAAAATCTCAAGAAAGAAAATTTAAGTAATGAATACATATCTAAGCTCAATTTTCAGAGCAAAAGAAGGAAAAAGGAATGGACCAAAACAAAGTGAAAAGGGCAAGGTATGTATGTGTGTGCGTGGGCGGAGGGGGGGTTGTTCCTAAACCAATCAGTTAGAAAAAGGTAAGGGAATATTCAAGTACAGTAAGTTTAGGGTAGACATGGCCATGGGAACTGATTGACTGCACCATGGGGTGCTCAAAAAATTTATGTGGGTACTGTTGGATTCACTGTTAGGGTTAGTCACACAGACTTTGGTTACAGGGTGGGCACCAGAAGACTGCAGCAAGTCAACCATGGTGCCCCTTCATAACAGTGGTTGTACTAAGATGTCAGGAAAATAGAACCTAGACAATCACACACTGCTGATGGGAAAAAAAAACTGGGAAGAATATCCACATATTCATATCTTCATATACATGTATACACGTGTGATCTGTACTATGAATCAGGCTGGTTGAACCTATCAAATCGTCTTATTTATCTCACCTGCACAATGGCAAAAAAATCTATCTTGGGACTGACTCCATTATGTATTCAAAACCTACTCCGACTGAATCCTGGCTCACGACCCTCCACCAGATCTGAATGCCAACCTTTCCTGGTTCCGAGATGCCGGACTGCACAGGGACAAAGATCTTTCACATACAGGGCCCTGACATGGTTCAATGCGCTTAGTCCACCTACTCTATCCTCAACCTCGCTTGAAGCTTTCAAATCCATGCTCTCGCCCACCTCACCACCACTAGCAACTGTGATTGCGCTAGATAAAGACTACTACTCCTCATGTCCATCCTCACATCTGAGGCCTCTTCCTCCCTGACTAATGAACCCTCTGGTACCTCTACTACTTCCAGTCTCCAACCCAAACTCACTCCCCCTCTTTTTTCCTGTCCCCTCTCACTTACTCTCCCGCTCACCACCTTTCCCTCCTCTCTAGCCTCCTTTTGGCGCCTACTGATCACCAGGGACAATGGTTTTCCGTTTTTACCGGTAACACCGTTAAAAATCACGGAATCCTGCTTGGTTTGCGGATTTTGAATTCTTGTACCGGTGCCTCACGGAAATTGCATTTCTCTGCACAGAATCCCTAAGAGTTCAGCATATTTTTAAATGTTTTTATTTTCTCTTTCTAGGCCCCCTTCTCACAGCGGCAGTCTCCACTTTTCAGAGATCTCTAGGCTGGGTATCTCCTAGCTTCACCCCAGGTAATGCTCAGGAGCTCGTGAGCCTGCCCCCATCCTGCCTAGGTTGTAACCCCCAGGTGGGAAGGGAGAGGGCCCCAGGTCACCCCTCCACAGTCCTTTAATGCGTGTTGGGCAGTTCAGTGGGTCCCTCATGGAAACTGCTTATGAAGTCTGGGGAAGCTGGGTCCCTTCTACCAGCAGCCAATGTGGGGTGATTGTTATTGGTTTTCTGGTCTCTGTTCCTGAGGGCACCAAACTCAATGGGATCCAAGGAAGTAGGGCAAATAGAGACATGTCGCTACTCCAGATCCTGGCTAGCTTCCTCTCTTCCCGATTGCTCTGCAGTCTCATTGCACCACCACCTGTAGTCACCCAGGTGGCAGTAAAGCAGCAGGACCTGCAGGCCACCGTTCCCAGAGGAGGAGAGCAGCCCCCCCAGGTGCTCGATCCTACTCCCCTGGCCAGACCTCTAGCAACGGGAATTCACTTCTGATCCCGAGTTCCTGGCATTGCAAGCAGTAGCGCAACCTCAGGCTATTTACAGTGCTCTGTCAACTATACACCCACTTTGGTGTAAGAAAACATACGCAGATGGAGAGGGAAATAATTCAGTTTTAGTAAAATGTTGCAGAGTTCAATGTTCATAATTTGCACTGTAGGCACTACGCACTATTATTGAAATCCTATATTAAAACATTATATATGGGTGTTATGGCTGGCAGTGTAGCCTAGTGGTTAGAGTAACAAACAGTGATCGAACTGAGTACATTTAGAAGACCCTTGGTTTGATTCCCACAACCTCCACTTGCATACTGTGTGACTCTGAGCAAAAGGCACTTCATCTCCACAGTGCTCCTGGGTAACCTCTGAAAACAGGCAGTTTTGCCTAGTGGGTTTACCCAGTTTATAAAAAAATACCAATATATGTTTACTACATCATACAGTAGTCAGGGTACCATGTAATTTATCAGAGTTATAATCGGGCTGCAATGATGTTGTATAAGTAAATATAAATGTTCAGATACATTTTGTGTTTTATAAGCTTGTTTTTTGACTTTAGTCAGGTTTTTATTGTATTTTTTGCATATGAACATCTAGGATATAGATTGCTAAGCACAGGATCACTATTACCAACTAGTTTATTCAAGTTTATAATCAACAGGGCCATCCAAAATCTGCAGTTGTTTGATTGAAAATTAGTCTGAATGAAAGTATGTTCACAGGGCACAAGCTGCCTTACTACTTATTTAGGTGAATGGGATAGAAACATAGACTTTGACGGCCCACTTAGTCTGCCCATTTCATCATTTGCACCTTCTCTCCTACCTGTTGTGTCAGTCACTGTGACAACAAAAGGTTTTCTGACAGACTACTTTAATAAAAAGCGAATGTTCCGTGTTTAAGTGTACTTATGCTTGGCCAGTGGAATGGAAAGCACATTCAGTGACACACGGAAGGTAAGACCCCAGGGCTGTACGATGCTGGTGGGTAGAGTGGTGCTCAATTCACATCTGAGCTCAGACATGAAAACTGAGAGACATCCTTTTCATGGAGACAGGGAAAAAAGCAATCCACATGTTTGTGAGATGCATTAGAAGGTCCTCCGCTAATCACTTGTGAATGTTTTTTAGGTGAAGACATTATTTCAAAGAAGCAAATTCAAGCAGTTTTTTTGTTCCTCCTACCCCTGGCCATCCACTCCTTCAGGCCTGCCAAGTCCCCCTACCACTGCTGCTGAGTCCCCACCACCATCATCCACTGCCCCTTATGGCCATGCTACCAGGTAACCTGAAGTAACCCTTCATCGGTAGGCCCCTACCCCGTGGGAGGCTAACAGGGGAGGACATTCACTCTAAAGAGCTTTCTGAATATCCCAGGCATGGTAGAGGTCAGAACAGATACACGTGTCTGTGGCTTCATGCTTATGGAGGGACCAGAAACCATCCTCTGTGTGGCCAGAAGGTGTTTTTCCATTTTTGTGAGAGCGTGACAGGCCACATGATGTCAAGGCACAAGCTGACATCCATCACGCTCTCTTCTGCAATGAGGGCCAATGTGTTGCTATGCCTCCAGCCTCCACCTGGGGCCGACAAATGCTGATCTGTGAATATACCCTCCCTCCCAGGAGAAGGCGAGTGGTCATTGGACACTCAAGCCTTCATCCCCCTCCCCGGCCAGTCCTCCAACACCCAAACCCTGGTTGGTGGTGTCACAGGCAGAAATCCAATTCAAGTAGTTAAATTATAGGAAAAGACAAATGTGGTCCACCTTAGTAGTGGTGGTGGTTCAGATTAATTCACATCTGAGTTCTAACAAGCAAAGAGACCCAGTAATTTGTAACTTGTGCATGTGGGATGTGGGTGTTGAAGAAAGTGGATCATAGTCTGTCACTACTGCCATCACCCCTGAGGGATGTGGACTGCATTGTTGCTACTGCCATCACTCCTGAGAGGTGGAGTGGCTGTAGTGCTTCTACTATAACCACTGGTGGATGGGGAATGTTGTACTGCTGCTGCCCCACCTGAGGGATGGGGGCCATACTGCTGATACTGCCATCACACCTGAGGAATGTGGAACGTGGTACTGCTGCCATCACACCTAATGGATAGGGACCGCAGTGCTGCTGCTTCCTTCACACCTGAGGGAGTGGGGACACAGTGTTGTTGCTGCTGCCATCACACCAGAGGGATGGGTCTGTAGTGTTGCTGGTGCTGCCATCGCACCAGAGGGATGGGGGCCTTGCTGCTGTTTCCATCATACCTCAGCGATGGGGGCTGTAGTACTGTTGCTGCCATCATATTTTGAACCTAAAATAACTTTAATTTGGTGCAAGGATGGAAGGATTTGCAATAGTGGAGGTCAAAACTGCTAAAATGCATGCTAACAGAGTTAAAAATTGTTAAATAAAGTACACAAAACCAAACACCGGTAAAAACGGATTTTGGCTTAGCAGACACCGGTGACAGTACCATTTTTTACAATGTGCAAAATGGAATTTGCCTTTTCTCAATCCCGGTAAACCAGTGTCCCTGAATTGATCACCCTCTCCCTGGAAGTTTCCTTAACCTCGAAATTGTCTACTCGCTTGAACCTGTTATAGCTTGTTTTTCTGTGAAACTTAAAAACGCTACTGCCTTAAACTGTTAATAGCAAATTTATGATGTAACTTTCCTGTCTGGTTTTACCTGTAATGTGTATCGTGCTTTGTTAAATGTTCTTTGTGATGTGGAACCTTTGTAAAAGAGCCCTGGCTCAAAGGTATTAATTCCTAGACTAATAAACTAAAACTAAACTACATGAGTCACCAGAAAATAAAAAACCTCATGGCCCATCAATTCTGCAACTTCCCCCTTTCTACTTTCCCCATCCCCTCCTTCCAAGGCTTCCATCTCTTCTCCTTTTACTACCACTTATGCTTATCCCAGGCCTTCTTGACACCTTCAGCATTACTGGCCCTCACCATCTCCTCCAACAGTCAGTACAAAGGCTCAACCACTCTCTCCATGACATAATACTTCCTAACGTTGCCCCAAAACCTTACACCTCTCCACTTACAATACATGCACTATAAAACCTGTATCTATCTATGTATCTCTGTCACTTTATTGATCCCCTTCACATACTTGCAGTTGTCAGCTTCAAGATAGTCTATGACAAGCAAAAAAGGTTGTAGATGAGAGGAAGGGTGTAAACTTGAAGTGTCCGGAGGGAGACAACTACAGCATAGGAATAGACACACACAAGGGGGCACTAAGGTCATTTACTAAAATCACACACCAGTGAATCTAAGCACTGCTCGACATAAGTACAGCTTTATACACTGTGACTAATTTATATGTCACATAAATGGATGAAAAAAAGTGTGACTCTTTATTATAGGACTACATACCATTACCAACCACACAACACACCACCCACACACACTAACTAAATAACTGCTATGCAACCAACTGCTACCACTTATGCCTTGTCAGCTGTACACTACAGATTCTTGAGCTAGCACCAGGCTATGCCACCTTGCAACACCACCAGTTACACTTCACAGTGCATCCCTACACAGACATGTACATCAGATTTGCATTGCAATATGACAGATGTCTGTTATTTTGGGAATACTCCAAAACTGCATAAACATGTGTCACCTTGCATAGCAGGTGAGCTGCAGTGACAGACAATTCATAACAATGTCACACATGAATACATAATACCACAGAATGAAACAGGTTTTCCTGCCGTGACCCAAGCCAACAAAAAATAGCGCAATGTGTGAAACACCACAGAAGATGCACACACGAGGGGACACAGCATCACACGTACCACACATTAGTTACACCTTGAACAGCAGCCTTGCATTGAGAACAGAAAGAGGGTCTTCAACTTACAAAAACACTCCCAGTACTACTTGTATATTTTTTCAACCACAGTAAAACATGTCATGCACAACTCCCCCGTAAGCCTTACTAGGACAGGCTGGCACACATTAACACATACCAGGCATACACCGCAAAGAAGGACAATGTGCAGTCCCTAAATACAAATACTACAATTCAGAAACAAGCAGCGCAACAAAAAAAATGCAAGAACCAGTGCCAAAATTCATCCTCTCACATACAGAGGTTACACCTCCCATACTGTTGATGGCTGTTGACGACTACACTGCCAGCTGTGAGGGGAATGCGAGGTGATCGCTACTAGTGGGAAACGAAACTTGCAGTCACTTCAAATGACAAAATCTTGACACAGACACTCTGCTCTGCAGCGGGATGGCACAGCGTATTTTGTGGTGAACGAGGCGAAACGAGGAAACAAAGCAATACAACTACTGAAGAGCAAACCTAGTAAACACAGTACAGATGTTCAGTTAGGCATTAAACTGCCTGCATAACATTGGGAAAAGGGCTGTTTCCTACAATACACAGCTTTGCCTTTGATCTTTAAAGATAATCAAACATTTGTCAAAATAAAGTTCACACCTTTTTAGCTTTAAGGAAAACATTCAATATGTATTTTTCTGCTGGTAGACTTAGGTCTTACTCCATATTCAGAAGCTTTTTTATCTATTTGCAAGTTTTCCAAAACGTATATACTGTATTAAATATCAAACCAAGTTGAGCTATTATCCCCGCCTAAATCATTAAGGTTAGGGAACATGTCTATGTCTGTTGATTTTTTCTCATTCCATCTCATTTCCTCACTCTAATATTTCATCTTCTATTCTTTCTTTATCTTCTTTCTTCTTCAAATCTTCCCTCTGTATCTTCTCCAGTATGTAGGCAAAAGTCTGTTTCAGAGCATAGAATAAACCTCTTGTCTGATCCACATTTCACCAAATATTTTGTTGGAAACAACTATTTTAAAGTTGCACCTTTACCTTCTAGAGTGCCATTGTATGCAAGGAATTGCATACATCTTTACTGTGTAGCAGGGCCAATGTCTTGGGGGGATACTGCATTTAATTTCCTTAAACTTAAGGCACCAGCTTTTCTCACTGTTGTAAGGATGAAATCCTTATATGCAGCAAAGGCCATTGTAAAAATGATAGTACTTTATGGGCCCATTGTGTTTTGAAACAGAGATGCAGTATTTTGGTCTTTACTGAATATGGCTGCAGAGTCAGGGGACAAAAGTTTAAAGCTCTCATTCTGGTTGCCTCTTTCAGCTGATTTTGATTCATCTGTTTTAAAGTTTGATGAAACAAATGGTTTTCTGAAAAGTACTGGAAATGTCCTGGTTATAAAGGGCAAATTCTCTTCTGGTAGTTTTAAAGCAGTGATGAGTAAATAATTCCAAAAGTCTCTAAGAGTAGGAAAAGCAGAGCCATATGAACTAGGTATTCACACTAATGTTAGATTGTTAAAGTGCGTAGTATTCTTCATTAATTCAGCTTTTCTTTACAGGTTTATAATAGCAATTGCATTAACATTTGTACAGCTAATTTCTTCATTAGTGAGATTTTTTTGTTAGCAACCACTTCTTTATGCAGCTGTGTATAAGATCCCTGAGTCTTTCACATCCACTTTAGGTTTGTTTCATGTCTATGACAATTGTGTCAGTTCTTGCCATCTAGTTCAACTTTTGTCAAAATTTTGAAAGAAGGTAAGAAAGTCAGTGAAAGCAGATGAGACTTCTCATAAATTTTTAAAGTAAGTTTTCAATGGAAAAGGCCACACTTCAGGACATGTAAGAACTGTACAAGGATGAACTTGATTGAGAGCCAGCACGTACTGCAATCAGGACTGCACCTTTTGCTGTAGCTGTAGTTCCTGCACTTTTACAGGTGTTTCTTCATACTCAGGACTCCTCAGTGTGCCTCATCTGTATCAATTCAGTGAAAGGACAAACCCGTCAGTTTGGTCTTACTGGTTTGGGTCATGGTGAGTCCAAAATAGGTAAGTAATCTAAAAGCGAAAATTAAAAAAACAACAAGAAAGAAAAACTCAGAACAAAAGTACTGAGTCAAGCATTACTCAGAAAGGGCATTGGCAATAAAGCCAGGTTTCAAAGAAATGTAAAATTACACGAATCTCCATAATGCAAGCATTGTGGAAGTATATGCAAATCACCATGGAAGAATTAAGACTGGTTCTTGTTTGGTGCCAACTGGCCTCTCACACACTCTGCAAAGTGAGGTCCTCAGTCCCAGCATCTCTCTGCTGTATGCCAGCTGTGGTTGCAGCATTGTAGTTCAGCCTTACTGGATGGGCACACGTGTAGGGTGGTCATGCCATAGCCACACATGTGCCAGACATTACCATGCACTGAAGCAACTCTGCAAGCTGTACCTTAAATATGAGCCTTTCAGGAGGCTCACTTTTGTGCATGATGAGGGTAGGAACCGACCCTGGAATCCCCCATTGATGGAAGCTGCAATGAGTGATGGTACACTGGACATGGAAACTGTGAGTAACTGATGCTGTTAAGGGAGTGCTACATTTTGGGGGATGGGGCAGTGGGTGGCTAGGCCCTCAGATGGGGGGTGCTGGGCTTCCCTGGGACCAGACTCTGTGTAGTTCAACTGCTTCTAAGTTCCCTCACTGTGTTTTTTAGGGGGGGGTCAGCCCTGCTACAGTTAACCACATTCCACGTTGTTCTTTGAATCAGTCTGTGTCTTGGCTTTTTACGGCTGTGGGCAGAGCCTACAGCCATTTTGCTATCTGTAGCTTGAAAATGGAGTTTCGTGGAACTCATTTTTTGGACATTTCAATGTAATCTTCCACATCTACAAATCACTATGACAACAAAAATAATCCCTTCTTTCTGTTTAGAATGTTGGAGACATAACTCCAAGCTGCTTATCTTATGGCCATTAGGAAACTGAAACCAGTTTATTAAATGTTGGTTGCCTATTAAACTGGAGATTTATTTCCAAAAATCCCGTCAGCTGCTGGTTCTAAAATCTGGCAAAGTCTCTTCCCGAATAAAGATGTTAATTGGCAACGTATATGGAGGGACTTATACATGTACCATACTCAGGATCGGTACAGGATAACACAATTCTGCATCATAAATAACTGCTACTATGCCCCCATTAAACTGGCACAAATGAAGCGTGTATCCACTGCTACATGTTCCAGGTGTAATAAAGAGGAAGGCTTACTGTTGCATATCCTATGGTTATGCGACACAGTATCTCCCTTATGGAAACAAATAGAACTAACTCTGGATCCAATGCTGGGGTTGCAGGGTCTTTTCTCTCCAGAGATTTGTATTTTTGGTGATTACTCTGAGATTTAAGTGAGGGAGAAAAGATACCACTTGGCCCTAATATCAATGGCAGTTAAAAAACTGGTACTCAGACATTGGAAGGACTAAGTCCCAATTTCATATACGGAGTGGCTGCACGAAATGTCTTTTGCACTTCGTGTTGAGCACCTAATAGCACAAGTGAATCGCCGTCAATCCTCCTTTAAGAAGAAATGGGGATAGTTATATGCCCTCTATCTGAAGTGATAGCTGTACATGAGTTGGGTTGCGAGCCTCTCTCCCTCACTGTTTTCTCTCGTTTGTTCTTTTTTATCTTGTCTTGAAAGAGAGGTACATCCCCGTACACGGTCACCTCTCTTTTTATGCGTTACTTCTCACCTCCTTCGTTTTACATATCAATATAGCCCTGCGAATTAATATTCGTAGTACACCACAGCTGGGGTGGGGAGGGAGGGAGGGAGGGGGTTTAAAATGTTAAATTTAATTTTTGGGGGATGTATATTTTACTGGACTGTTGGTCTCTTTGTCTTTATTTCTTCCCCTTTTACTAGTAACTGTTGTGTTACCTTTGCTGAGCTGTTAATTCTCTGTTTGGGTATATTGTGTTATGACTTTTCAAAAACAATAAAATATATTAAATGAAAAAATAAAAAAATTAACTGGAGATTTGTTTACCCCCTTCAAAATGCAACAGCTTGCACATTTAAATAATTAGCATTTAAACATGTTTTGCTATTAATTCAGTTGGAGATGAATATCTTTCAAGAAAGATTCATGCCTCATAAATGTTACCCTTTCCCAGCAAATTCTGTAAAGATTTACACTGTTTTTAACCTCTGAAGACCTATCTGACAAAATGCCAGGTCTTCAGTGAACTACCCAGACTAAATACATAAATTTCTTTTGACATAAAGGGCTGCGGCCTGCTTCCCAAACATAAGAGATAAGAGCTACTGAGATCTCTTATAGTAAGAGTGTGTGTGTGTGTGTGTGTGTGAGGGAGGGGTGGAGAAACAGTCAAACTCTATGCAAGGGAGACCTCATCTAATGAGTTAACTGTTGACAAACCATGAGTGATACAGAAGCAGATGATTTGATACATTTTAGTGGATCAACATAGATGTGACAAAAAGAACTTACACCATTTATAAAATTCCTTATCAAACAACTGCAAAGAGATGAATGTTTTTTGTCATTTTATAATATGATATACTGAATATGTATTTACTGAGTTGTTGGATCAGGGCCTTGATAAAATAATAACATTTACTTAACTCATTCAAGATTACATCAGGTGGACAGAAAAAAGTCTATGAGAATTTGTCTGAAAACTAAAACTATAAGGTGTAAAAATAGCATTTGTGTATGTGTGTGTGTGTGTGTGTGCATATATATATATATATATATATATATATACCTGTATATATGGAAATGTCTCTAATTGAAATAAATTTGTACACAGGCATTCCTAGTATCTTTTGAAAGATTGTCTGACTTGTGATTACTAATTTTGAGTATAGTTCATGAAATAATGAGCTTAATATTTGTTATTTCATATAGTTTGTAAATCCAAATCATTCCAAGGCTATCGTGCCATATAATATTAATACTGAGCAGTAAATCAGAGCTCTTTTCCTGATAAAAGGCTGCTGATATAATAGTAAAAGAACAAAGTCATAAATAGAAACATAGACTTTGATGGCAGATAAGGACCACTTGGCCCACCCAGTCTGCCTATTTCCCTACCTATTAGATAAGCTGCAGATTCTAGTTAACCAACAGCCTACTTCCTACAACCCCCAACTATAATTGCCTTATGTCTGTTCCATGCATGTTTGAATTCCCCCACTGTTTTAGACACCACAACCTCTCCAGGAAGGCGGTTCCATGCATCCACCACTCTCTCCATGAAAAATAATTTCCTCACATTACCCCTGAGCCGTCCCCCGTCTAACTTTAAATTGTGCCCCCTTTTTCTTACACATCTCTTTTTCTGAAAGATGCTACCCTCCTGGACTTTGTTGATTCCCAGGTACTTAAAATTTCTATCATGTCCCCCATCCCTCCTTTCATCAAGGGTATACATATTAAGCTCTCTCAGTCTCTCTTCATATGGTTTCTGATGTAGACCCTGCACCATTTTAGTTGCCCTCCTCTGGACTGCTTCCATCCTGTCTATGTCCTTGCATAGATGAGGTCTCCAAAACTGCCGCAGTACTCCAGATGGGGTCTTACTAACTGTCTGTACAGAGGATAACCACTTCCCTTTTCTACTTGTGATGCCCTTCCCTATGTATCCCAGTATCCCCTGCTCTCCTTACTGACTTCTCACATTGCTTACCCACCTTTAGGTCATCTGATATGACTACACCCAGATCCCTTTCCATTATTTTTGTTGTTAGTACCTCCCCTGCTATTGTGTACTCTTCTCCTGGATTTTTATTTCCCAGGTGCATTACTTTGCACTTCTTTGCATTGAATCTAAGTTGCCATATGTCTGACCATTCCTCCAACCTTGCCAAGTCCCTTCTCATCCTTTCTACCCCCGTGTATCAGCTGTGTTACAGATCTTTGTGTCATCTGTAAAGAGGCATACCTTTCCTTCCAGAACCTCTGCAATGTCACCTATAAAGACGTTAAAGAGGACTGGACCCAGTACTGAGCCCTGAGGTACTCCACTAGTAACCCCCCTTTCTTCAGAATGTGTTCCATTCACTATTACCTTCTGTGTCCTGTTGTGCAGCCAGTTTGCTACGCAGGCTACCACCCTGGGACCCACTCCCAGGCTGGCTAACTTGATTATTAATCTTTTGTGTGGGACTGTGTCAAATGTCTTGCTAAAGTCTAGGTAGGCCACATCCACAGCCCCTCCCTGGTCTATTATTTTGGTCACCCAGTCAAAGAAATCGATTAGATTCATCTGACATGACCTTCCTGCTGTGAATCCATGCTGCTTTGGGTCCTGTGCCCCACTGGTCTCTAGGTACTGAACAATTCTTTCTTTCAGAAGTGATTCCATCATTTTCCCCACCACTGAGGTCAAACTAACAGGTCTGTAGTTTCCTGCTTCTGCCTTGCTCCCACTTTTGTGAAGGGGAATCACATCTGCCCTCCTCCAGTCCTCAGGTACCACCCCATCTTCCCATTATTTGTTAAAAAGTGTGGTTAGTGGTGTCACTAGGTGCTCCCTCAGCTCTTTTAGGATTCTAGGGTGAATCTCGTCAGGCCCCATTGCTTTGTCCACCTTGAGTTTTAGGAGTTCTTTCAGGACTCTTTCTTCTGTAAATGGACTGGCATCAACCCCACTACCCAGAGTGCATCTACTGTTTGGTTTAGGTAACTCCTCCTCTTCTTCTTTTGTGAATACTGAGCAAATGTATTCATTCAGTATCTCTGCCTTTTCACTGTCTCCCTCTGCCCACCTCCCCTCTCCTTTATTAATCTTCACTATCCATCCCTTAACCTTTCTATGCTCCCTAATGTACCTATAAAAGGTTTTATCCCCCTTCTTAACTGAGTTGGCTATCTTTTCCTCGGTTTGGGCCTTTGCTTTTCTGACTGCCTTCCCCACTTCTTTCTGCTTTAGTTGATACAGTTCCCTGTCATGCTTCTTCAGTGATTCCTTGTCCTTTTTGACTGCAGCCTTTTTCTCTTTAACCCTTCCTCACACCTATTTTGAGAACCATAGTGTTTTTTTATTCTGCTTTGTTTTCTTTATTTATTTCACACAAAGGCTTGTTGCCTTCATGATGGCAGTTTTGATTTTTCTCCATTGTTCTTCCACCCCTCTTTCTGGCCATTTGCTAATGCATTCCTCAGGTATTCATCCTTTATGCCAAAGCCAGTCCTTCTAAAGTCCAGTATCCTTGTCTTTGTATGGCTTGTCTCCACGATTGTGTTTATTGTGAAGCACACTGTGCAGTGGTCACTTGTTCCCAGATGTCTACTGACTTCTAAATTTGTGATCCTCTCTCCATTTGAGAGTACCAGTTCTAATATTGCTCCCTCCTGAGTGGGCTCCACCACTAGCTGTCTAAGGCATGCCCCATGTAAGGCATCAAGAATTACCCTGCTCTTGGACATGGCTGCAGTCCATGTAGACAAGTTAACATCTGGCATATTCAGGTCCCCCATCAAGAGTATCTCCCCTTTTTCAGCCATTTTGAGAATGCCCCCTATCATTTTCTTGTCCATTTCCTCGCCTTGAGAAGGGGGTCTGTATATAACCCCGTGCAGATTGTGATGCCATTCCCTGTCTCCAAGGTGACCCAGAGTGCCTCTTGTCCTTCCCCTTTCCTTTTTAGTTCTGTAGCTTTGATCCCTTCCCTTATGTAGAGAGCTACTTCACCTCCTCTTTTACCCTCCCTGTCCCTTCTGTAGATTGTACCTGGTATGTTGACATCCCAGTCATGGTTCTCTGTGTACCATGTTTCTGTGACTAGCACAATATCAAGTGTTCCTCTTCTATCAGGGCTACTAGCTCTGGAAGCTTGTTTCCCAGACTACGGGCATTGGTACTCATTGCCTCCATTTAATGTTGGCTTTATCCTTTACCCCATCCTGCTCTTATTGCCCTTGTCTATTTTTTCCATTTACCCTGTCCTGCCCTCTGTCAAGCTCTGTACCTCAGTGTTTACCCTACTACCTGCCATGTTTTGTGGGGGGAGGCTTGAACTTTCTTGTTTCCTATCAGCACCTCCCCCCTTGGCTAGTTTAAAAGCCTGCCAAGGAAGCCTTTGAACCTGTCACCTAGGAGCATGTTTCCCTTCCTGGACAGATGCAGACCATCATGCCAGTATAGACCTTCATCTCTCCAGGTGGACCCCCAGTCCCCAATGAAGCCAAAGCCCTGTGCTCTGCACCAGTTTTGCAACCATTCATTAAACTGCATGGTGTGCAGTACCTAGTCCTCACCCCTGCCATAGACTGGCAGCACCTCTGAGAAGGTTACCGTGCTTGCTACCTGTCTGAGGCCCTTCCCCAACTCCACAAATTCATCCTGCACTGCACTGATCTCATGCCTAGCTAGGTCATTTGTCCCGAGGTGGACAATGATTTCTAGTTCCATCTCCTGTGGTGCTGCTTCTGCAATCCTGAGGATTTGCTTCCTGTCCCTCCAAGCCAGGCATCAGGCAGGTACATTACTTCCCCCTCCTCTCTCTTCCCCAGGTCTACACCCCTAATAATTGAGTCCCCTATCAGAAGCTGTTTCTTTCCCCTGTGGTGTCCCTTGCCACTCTTTTGTGGGTCTCCCTTGTGGATGTTCCCAGGATTCTTCTTGGTCTCCACTGAGGGTGTCATCATAGAGGAACCTTGATTTGCCAGACTGACATATGATTTGTGTAGAGGTACAACTCGGGGGCTATGCCTCTGTTCCACCACCCTCACCCTCTAAGAAAAAATGAAACTTTCTGTAGAAAGCGTAGCTTATCTTCCTAACAAGTCTCCAACAATATTATGTTTTACCAGGTTCCCAGTTCCTCAAATACGTTCTAGTTTGTTCTCTGCAGTATAGCAAATTTCTCAGCTTCCAACAGAAGCAGGCAAGTCTTTTCTGACTGGCTTCTCACTGTGTAGTTTACCTAAGACAGCTCAGTGATAAAAGCCCCACCCAGAATCAATCGATTGACTAGTGACACCTGTGATGTAAGCAGGCCTTTCAGTGAAGACAATTTGCTATGTCTGCTTCTAATACACAAACCCTTTATCTGAAACCAGGGATAAACTCACTGCTCAGCCAGCAGGACACTTCTAAAAAATGTTGCACAAATATCCTTCCAAATCCTAGGTGTCTAGCACAGGAATCAAGCAACTTCAGTTGTATTTCACCCCCTCTGGTTATAAAATTACTACACTTTAATGGAATCCTGCAATTCTCTTCTAATGCCAATAAGAAAAAATGAAACTTTCTGTAGAAAGCATAGCTTACCTTCCTAACAAGTCCCCAACAATATTATGTTTCACCAGGTTCCCAGTTCCTCAAATGCGTTCTAGCTTTTTCTCTGCAGTATAGCAAGTTTCTCAGCTTCCAACAGAAGCAGGCAAGTCTTTCTGACTGAAATAAAGAACCAGTGGCTTATGGAAAAATTTACAGGGATTTATACAGGGATTTGATTCTGCCTTTGTGGGGAAAACACAGGGAAAATGAAAGCTTCTTACAGAGTAATGGTTATTTGGATCTGGGAGCACTGAATATTTCTTATCCTATATTTTGTATCCTGGATAGGGCAGGGGAGATGCTACAGCTCATTATCACAGGGATGTTCATTTACACATTTTTGCACTGTATTTACTCAGGCTATCCCAGATTAGATGCAATATCTTGTTTTCAGTGGGGTCATGATTTTACCATTTTTATAATGTATTCAGGCTACCTAGTCCAGGGCCTTCAAATTCAAAGGAGATACACAGCGCATCCCAGTGGAAAAGGTAGATATGCTGCACAACTCCAACAATGTGCAATAGCATGATAGTCAAACGTGCGGGATACGACGATCGCAAGGGAATAGGCCAGGGTACACATAAACGGTATGCTATTCAAGTCGAGGTGGCAATCCCATGCACATGCTATGCTTCAGCGTATTCAGTGGGAATGTGCCCCTCACAGTCCACAGCTCCATAGCCCACAGTTAGGCCATGAATAGCTGTCCTAACCCAGCCAGCCACCCACAGGCAGGCTGCAGATGTGCACCCAGGTGCACAGCAGCCTGGCAGCCCTGGTAGACTAGAGGTACCCCCTTTCCATTCCCAGTTTAGCCAACTCCATCCCTGAAGAGCTCCATAGTGTAGGGCCCCCCCCCAGACCTGATTGCACCAGAGGAAACCATGGTCCATATCCATAGTCTAGAGGACTCCCATCCACCACCCCTGTACACAGACACCCTCGCTCCCCCCATACACAACCTATTCCAAAGACTGACACTGCCCTCCACACCCTGCTGTGGCCAGCCATTGACTGCACTGAACCCAGGCTGGGGACCTGCACTCTGGAATAACCCAACCATCTGTACCATGCATTGGGACACCATGCCAGTTGCGAATCAACCAGTGTATGCAGCTGTGTGTATGTCCCTGGCAAATTGAAGAGGGAATTTACATACCTCCAATGCATGCCTTGTCAATGCTGTATCTTCCTGCTCTCATACACTGCTGCAAGTCCACAATCTCCCCTATTCCCCTATGTAACATGCCACCCTCCAGACTTCTGAAGTATCCTGGGTGCCATGGGGTGCAGTATCCTGCAATGCCATTTGCAGTGTATGCTTTAGGCTATAGATAGTTCATCCGCAGTTCCCAATTAGACTTTGACTTTGATGGCAGATAAGGACCGCTTGGCCCATCTAGTCTGCCCATTTCCCTACCTACAGGATAGGCTGCAGATCCTAGTTAACCAACAGCCTATTTCTTCCTACCCCCCACAAGAATTGCCTTATGTCTGTCCCATGCATTCTTGAATTCTCCCACAGTTTTAGACCC
Source organism: Neoceratodus forsteri (assembly GCA_016271365.2). Lineage (NCBI taxonomy): Eukaryota > Metazoa > Chordata > Ceratodontiformes > Ceratodontidae > Neoceratodus > Neoceratodus forsteri. The sequence goes on from CM028133.1 coordinate 151,810,716, forward strand.
CACAACCTCCTCAGGAAGGCTGTTCCATGCATTCGCTACCCTCTCTGTAAAATAATACTTCCTCACATTGCCCCTGAACTGCCCCCCCTTCTATCTTTAAATTGTGTCCCCTTGTTCTTGCACATCTCTTTTTCTGAAAGATGCTACCCTCTTGGACTTTGTTGATTCCACTGAGGTACTTAAAAGTTTCTATTATGTCCCTTTTCTCCCTTCTTTGCTCAAGGGTATACATATTAAGCTCCTTTAGTCTCTCCTCATGGCTTCTCTTGCAGACCCTGCATCATTTTAGTTGCCCTCCTCTGGACTGTCTCTATCCTGTCTATGTCCTTGTGGAGATGGGGTCTCCGAACTGGACGCAGTACTCAGATGCGGTCTCACCAACTGTCTGTACAGAGGGATAACAACTTCCTGTTTTCTGCTGCTGATGCCTCTCCCTATACATCCCAGTATACCCCCAGCCCTCCCTACTGCCTTCTCACATTGCTTGCTAACCTTAAGGTCATCTGATATGATTACCCCCAGGTCCCTTTCCTTTTTTGTTGCTGTTACTACCTCCCCACCCATTGTGTATTCTTCCCCTGGGTTCATGTTTCCCAGGTGCATTATTTTGCACTTCTTTGCATTGAATCCTAGTTGCCATACTTCTGACCATTCCTCCAACCTTGCCAAGTCCCTTTTCATCCTTCCCACGCCTCCTTGTGTATCAACCCTGTTGCAGATCATTGTGTCATCTGCAAAAAGGCATATTTTTCCTTCCAGTCCCTCTGCAATGTCACTGATGAAGACATTAAAAAGGACTGGACCCAATACTGAACCCTGCAGTACCCCACTAGTAACCCCTCTTTCTTCAGAGTGGATTCCATTTACAATTACCTTCTATGTCCTGTTGTGCAGCCAATGTTTTACCCAGGCAACCACCCTGGGACCCACTCCCAGGCTGGTTAATTTGACTATTAATCTTTTGTGTGGGACTGTGTCAAATGCCTTGCTAAAGTCTAGGTAGGCCATGTCCACAGCCCCTCCCTGGTCTACTACTTTGGTCACCCAGTCAAAGAAATCTAATAGATCTGCCTGACATGACCTTCCGCTGTAGAACCCATGCTGCCTTGGGTCCTGTGCCCCACTGGCATCTAGGTACTCAACTATTCTTTCCTTCAGAAGTGACTCCATCACTTCCCACCACAGAGGTCAGACTGACAGGTCTGTGTTTCCTGCCTCTGTCTTGGTCCCACTTTTGTGAAGGGAACCACATCCGCCTTCCTCCAGTCCTCAGGTACCACACCATCCTCCCATGATTTATTAAAAAGAGAAGCCAGTGGTTTCACTAGTTCCTCCCTTAATTCTTTTAGAATTCTGGGGTGAATTCCATCAGGACCCATTGCTTTGTCCACCTTCAGTTTTAGGAGTTCTTGCAGAACCCTTTCTTCTGTGAAAGGACTGGGATCGACCACCCTATTAAGAATGCTTCTGTTAATTGGATTAGGGACGTCCCCCTCCTCTTTTGTGAATACTGAGCAGAAATATTCGTTCAGTATCCCTGCTTTTTCACTGTCCCCCTCTGACCACCCACCGTTCATTCTATTCAGCCTCACTATTCCTCCCTTTGTCTTCCTATGCTCGCTGATGTACCTATAAAAGGTTTTATCCCCATTCTGGATGAGGCCTTTAGGAGTCAATCGTCCAGATACAGGAATACGTACAGCCCTTCCCTTCTGAGGGTCGCAGCCACTGCTGCTAAGTGCTTGGTAAAGACCCATGGCGCAGAGGACAAGCCTAAGGGCAGCACTTTGAATTGGTAATGCTTGCCCTAAAAAAGAAACCGGAAATTGTACAAACAAATGGGAGATCAGCTGTAACATGCCTGTTTTGGGACCTGTGTGAGTGGGCACAGCACTGGCCGTCACCCACACTGAACAGTGCATTGGCACCGGGATGATGGATCTGCATGTGAGTGCCTAAGGAGTATGGCCACTGGGTGTTATCACCCACACTCAGCTTGCACCTACATATAACACATTCCAGCATCCTACTCTGAGTGTTCTGCCACCCGCCGATAGAGTGGTACAATCCCATTACAGAGCAAATCGTCGCAATGGGATGGGCTGGGGGGGCAAGGAGGGGGCTATCTGTGCACTGTTGAGGGGGAGCAGAGGCCACTACACTATGGACATGGACTGTGGGTGTATTCAGGTGCAATTAGGGATGGCAATGGGGTCCCTACAATATGAAACTGATACAGCCTGGACTTGGAATGATCAGGGCTGGTGGAACAGGTGGGGTGTGCCACTGTACCACCAGAGACTTCAGGGCCTGTCCCACGTGGGAGCGATTGGGGTCGGGTCTTGGGGGTGAGAGCTGCTCTGGTGCATTCATCCCCATGCCAACATGCAGATGGGCTGGTAATGAGCATGCATAAGGCCCCTTTGCACCCTGCATGCTCAATTTGTTCATTTGCATTCCTGGGCTGAATATCACCCATGGGGGCTGTGGTGCATGCCACACATTCCCCCTGGAAGGTATTCAGTTGGGGTCACCCTGGATTCGCCTGCACTGTGACTCCCATCCAGGGTCACATTTTCAACAAGAATGATAAAGCCCGCCAGGATGAAGCGCATTGTCGCAGGTTTACTGCATGACAAAAGGGATTAACTCCATATGAAATTGCATTGTTTGCTGCAGTAACTCTACTGCAGAATTCTGCAGTGTTGTGCTTCATCCTGGTGGGCTTCACTGTATGCACACCCTGTACCAGTGGTGTATTCTCTTTGAATGTTGTATCACTGCCGACTGGTGCACCCTCTTTGTGCAACACATCTTTCTGCTCATGCATTGATACGGCACTTAATATATCCCCCCAGATGTAAAATATTGTTTTTAGTGCATTCTGATTTTACACAATGCAGCATAATATTGTATAGATGTAGAGCCCCATTGAAAATAAGACGTCATTTCTTCTGTGACCTATCCAGGCTAAATATATAGCAATTAGCAGGCATATTCTAGGAAACACATTCTAAAAATGTGAAAAAGGAAGACCACGTTGAAACTGCCTCTCCACAGATCTGCATTGTGTAAATTCCTTAGAAATAATGGGTAAAAGCATCCCAAAAGCTCTCCACGGCCAATCCGCTCTGATCAGAGTTTGTTATTGAAGTGATTACTTTTGACTTTACTGCATTAATTAGCACTTTCTACCTCCACAGGCCCCAGTGCTGGCTGCTGGGCTTGAGATAACAACATTTAGTGCTAGTAGGGACACTCAGGCTTGTGCTGGACAGTGGTTTCTCTTTCCTGCACCTGAGACCACTCCATCAGTGGGCAATTTTGAATACTACCAGCCCAATTGACACAGAACCTCCACAACCAGTTCACCATTGGCTTCCTTGTCCCTTGATTGGTATCCCAATAATAGCATGCACTATTGTAAAAAAAGTGTTTTCTAATATAAGTGGTTGCCACATGGAATAGATACATGTCATTCTAACAGTTAAAGCAGGGGGCCCAATCTCAATTTTAGCATACACCCTTCTCCATGATATCATGGGCTCAGCCCAGTACCTGAGACAATATATACCAGGTCCCACCTCTAGCCCTCACCACTACCCAAGCTTGAGTTATGAAAACTGCCAAAGAAGAACTCGTACTGCTGAAGTGTGATGCAACTTGGGTAATAACACAGGGCTCCCTGCCCAACTTTATATCTCTCAAGGGCACCCTTGGTGAATCTTGGACTGACAAATTGTCAGTCTCAATGTAATGCATTCCTGACAGTGCATGGCCCACTGGAACAATGCTTAATATCTGCAGGGCTGCATGGAAACTGAGTGAGGCTGCAGCTGTTGAGTAGAGACTTTCTACCCGTGCTGGCCACTACTGCCTATATACAGATGTCAGTTTGGCCCGACTGGAGCAGTAATGTCTTCCCAGCACCCCTTTTCCCCTAAGCCATATTTAGTTAGAGGCCCCTTTCACATGAGGGACACCATCCCAGCAGGCTGCAGCCTGCAACAGGACCCGACTAGTAGTCCCCACATTGAAGGCCAAGGTAAAGACCATTGGCTAAAAACTTACAATGTTAGCAGTTCTTAGTGTTTATGTTACAGTGTTAATATGACTCAACTCCTTTGTTTCACTCCCCCACCCACACAAGGACTGAGTGCTAGTCTCCAACCAGTAGGTCCCGCTCTATACAGGGTTCTCCCCATGTACAACAGTATCTAGGTCTTGGCCTAAATAATTTTCAGATGAGAGGTGAACCCCTCTTCCCCCTCAGGCAGGGGAGGGGCATGAGTGTCATAATGTTAGCTAAAGCTCGGGGTGGGTCACGCTTAGATGAGTAACCCTTAACTTACTGTGAGTAACCTTAAGCCTCATGTATACTTGATGAATGTGAATCGGCTGACCTACACAGCCAGACACTTGAAGACGCTGGCCCAGATCAAGCACCTAAAACCAGACATCCTGTATTTACAGGAGACCCACCTGTTCCTAAGTGAACATGAAAAGCTTACTAAATTTGGGCTTTCTCGTGCCTGTTCATCCTCATATCTTGAGGGCCACAAAAGAGGTGTGACAATCTTAATCCCAAGAACCACCCCTTTTACTAGAGTGTCTGGTCTGGTTCAATCGAGACAGCAGACTGGTGTTAGTACAGGCACCTTCTATGATCAGAAGGTCATCCTGGCCAATATTTTTGTGCCCCTGACTCTAACACCCCTACTATCTGAAGACTCCTAGACCAGTTAGTGACAAATACACAGGGGATGCTACTACTAGTGGGTGACATCACATTTGCCCCTCAGCCCAGTTAGAACTCCTCAGATCACTTAGTCCCTCCCCCAGACAGCCAGCAGCCCATAAATTCTTCCAGAAGTTCATGCAGGAGGTTGGTTAGTTCAATGTTTGGAGAACATTTCACCCTAGAACCCAACATTTCTCCTTCTCGCAGCTGCACAGCACCTATTTCTGAACAGACCTCATCTACATGGAAACTTAATTTATATTGCAAGCCTCCACATGCTCCAAGGGCAAAATCTGCCTTTCAGATCATGCTCTCCTCAGCTGCTTCCTGAACTGGACAACAAGCATGGAGATACCAGCTGGAGTCTCAGCCTGTACTATGGTGGCTACAGAAGAGTATACACAAGCGTGCGTGAGTGTCGCTATAGCAATGCTCCCTCGGTCTTGCATCTACATTTCTGAAGCCACCGACTCACTCACTGTACTTACTCTACAGTCAGCAGCTTCATTTAGAACAAAACTCTTTAAACTTTGCTTAAAGCCCACACTTTACATGCTTTTTTAACAAAACCTTCATTATTCTAATGCTTCGCAAGCATGTCATTTGCCAGGATGAACACCACTAGATCACGTTACTATCAAACAAGAAAGTGACTCTGATTACACTCTAAAACAAGCATTTGTCAATGCCGAATGTTGCTTGCTTCTATGTGCTGTTTAGGTATTTGGAAGTCATTGGAGTGCAAATATTGAAAATTTGCGAACTTATGAGCGTGCGTAGGAACTGCGCAACGCATGCTCGTATCACAGTCATTTTTAGGAATTTTTTCACCAAATTTTCAACATAGCCATTTTAAGACCTCTGCTCATGAACAGTGTCACTGTGATTTTGTTAATGTGTCCCATACATTGAGTTTGCACACTGACTGCACCATTGTGCGCTACATGGACGGAAACACGTTTTGGGCAGGATGTGAAAAATGACAGCTGTACTGCTCATAAGGAGGTGTGGTAAAATGGCAATGTTGAAAATCTGAAGTGGAAATTTTGAAAATTCGCAAACCTACGAGCGTGCGTGGGAACTGTGCAACGCACACTCATAAAACAGTCATTTTTAGGAATTCTTTCACCAAATTTTCAACATTGCCATTTTAAGATCTCTGCTCATGAACAGTGACACTGTGATTTTCTTAATGTGTCCCATACACTGATTTCGCACAACGACAGCGCCATTGCGCGCTACATGGGTGGAAATACGCTTTGGGTGAGATGTGAAAAATGACAGCTGTACTGCTCATAAGAAGGTGTGGAAAAATGGCAATGTTGAAAATCTGGAGTGGAAATATTGAAAATTCGCAAACCTACGAGCATGCGTAGGAACTGCGCAATGCACGCTCGTAAAACAGTCATTTTTAGGAATTTTTTCACCAAATTTTCAACATAGTCATTTTAAGACCTCTGCTCATGAACAGTTTCACTGTGATTTTCTTAATTTGTCCTGTACATTGATTTCTCACACCGACTGCGCCATTCTGCACTACATGGCGAGCTGCGCTTGTAAAACAGTCATTTTGGAATTTTGGCACCAAATTTTCAACATGGGGTTTTGGGACCCCTTCTCATGAATGATGTCACTGTCTGTGGTGATGTTATTCAGGTCTGAAGGTGATTCAGCACGAGTGACTGAGAAATCACCGCGACAGGCTCTATAGCTGACGGTGACATCGCATGAAGGGTCCCAAAAAGCCATGTTAGAAAATTTGGCAAAATCCCAAAATGCCTGAGATATGCAATAAGTTGAAAACCCCTTTCTAGCCCATTATACAGCTTACCGGCATTTCCTCAGTTCGAGGTCGGCTTTGAAGAGTGCAGACATGTTCCGGTCCACGAAGATCGTCGCGCCGGAGTCCGGAGGTAAGTATGGGGTGAAGGGGTGGGAAGGCTGGGTGTGCAGTGGGTGAGTGCGGATTGTGGGAGGGGGTCGGAGAACACGCCGGGACGTTTTCGTTTTTCAGGTAAAAAAAAAGCGTTGTGGGATCGTTTGCCACACTGGGGTGGGCTCCCAGCGTGGCACAAGGATGTTGAGGCATTCAGCCGACTGGGATTGGGCACCCCTTCGGCAAAGGACTGATTGCCACGCTGGGTGGGCTCCCAGCGTAGCACCGCTTACTCAGGGGAGGCAGCGCAGCTCAGCCGACGGGGATTGGGCACCCGTTGGCTATACAGTGCGTGCGGGGGCGCGCACGCCTGTGGGTGGGGGGGGAGCTGCGCATGAGCAGCCTCTTATTGGTGCTCACTCAAGCGTAGCTCCCCCTTTCAACTGTATGCCACTGCATTTTGGAGCGTGTCATAGACAGCTCCAAAATGCATTGGCTTACAGGGGCCGCGCCTGCCAGCGCACTGCCTGAATTGGAGAAGGAGGAGGTGACACACCTCCGAAATCTCTGATGATGGCACTATGTTTCTTGCACATGCATGCAAGCAACATAAAAAGCAGAATGAACCAGATACTTTTTTTAAAATTATGTTTTAGCTATTAGAATCATGGCAGGATCAGTCAGATAATTGTTTCCAGTGTAGGACAGCTATATAGGTATACTGCCTTGTGGTTATGGCATCCTATCTGTGCCAGATGTATGTGTGTCAGCCTGCATGCGCCAGGTTTGTGTGTGGCAGTCTGTCTGTGCCTGGTGTACAGTGATCTTGCTGTTGGTGAGAAGGTTCTGAGGGATGGAAAGGAGTGCAGGTGTGCAGTTGTAGTGGGAGGCTTGCTGTCATTGTAGGATAATGCATGGTCATTTGGTGTGTTTTATCCAGTCAGGGAACCTGATTTTCACTGATCTTTTTCTTACCCATTTTATAAATATATATACATAGATACAGATATTTACATGGAATAGGCCATATATAATGATAAATATTTAAATGGCATAGGCCACAGCCTTAGTGGGAATTTCACTGATATTTTTCCCCAAGTGCAGAGAGACAATTTTGTCTATAATTATATTTTATAACCATCTATGAAACTCTGCACTTCCATTGCACTTTCATACTATCAGTTATGTCTATGCTCCTGCATGTTTTCCCCCTCCCTTGGTTGCACCTGGAAATGCGATTTGGCTCAGCATACCTATTCCAGTCACCAAATTTCAAATAATGAATAGAATAAATCTGCATACACCCCACCTCCATTGTGTCTATGGACCCATTTTTATGTTTGCTTGCACGCATGTGCAAGAAACATAGTGCCATCATCGGAGTTCTCCAGAGGTGTGTCAGCCTCTTTCAATTCAGTCATTGTGTTTGCAGGCATGGTCGCAGTGTGCCAATCACTGCTCCAGCTGTCTATGACAGCTGAAAATGCAGTGGCATACAGTTGAAAGGGAGAGCTCCGCTTCAGTGAGCAGAGCTCCCCCCTCCACACACACACGCGTGCACGCATGCACACTGCATGCTCATGCGCCTTCCCCCCCCCCACACTGTACGGCTGATGGGGGTGCCCAATCCCCCATCGGCTCCATGCCCCCCCACAAAGCATCCAGGTGTCACACTGGAGCCCACCCCAGCGTGGCAAAATGTTTTATGGCCGATGGGGATGCCAATCCCCGTCGGCTGCACGCCCCCCCCAAAGCATCCAGGTGCCACGCTGGGAGCCCACCCCAGCACGGCAAAATGATGTTATGGCTGACAGGGGTGCCCAATCCCCCATTGGCTACTGCCCCCCACCAACATCCTTCCAGCTGCCACGCTGGGAGCCCACCCAATCACGGCAAACATCCTTCATCGTCTTAGCAAACATAAAAAGCCTGTAAATACAAAACTGTCCCTCGGCACTTCTCCTGCCCCTCCCACAACCCGCACCCACCCACTGGGCATCCTGCCTCCCACACCCTCACCCCATACTTACCCTCCAGAGCTCGCGCGACGATTCAAGTGACTGGAACACGCTCTGCACTCTTCAAAGCCAGCCACGAACTGAGGAAATGCCGGTTAGCTGTATAATGGGATAGATAGGGTTTTTTTCAACTTTATTGCATATCTCAGGCATTTTTTGGAATTTTTGCACCAAATTTTCAACATGGGGTTTTTGGGACCCCTTCTCATAAATGCTCTCACTGTCATGCCATTATTCAGGCCCGAAGGGTGATTTCATAGCCACTGCACAAAATCACCTTTCCAGAATGATTAATGAAATGACACTGTCAGTGTTCATAAGGTGGGCTCTCAAAAAGCCTATTTTGAAAATCTGGTGGAAAAATTCCTAAAAAAGACTGTTTTACGAGCGTGCATTGCGCAGTTCCTATGCACACTCTTAAGTTCGCGAATTTTCAATATTTTCACTCCAGATTTTCAACATTGCTATTTTACCACACCTTCTTATGAGCAGTATAGCTGTCATTTTTCACATCTCACTCAAAATGTGTTTCCACCCATGTAGCGCACAATGGCGCAGTCAGTATACGAAATCAATATACGGGACACATTAAGAAAATCACAGTGAAACTGTTCATGAGCAGAGGTCTTAAAATGGCTATGTTGAAAATTTTGTGAAAAAATTCCTAAAACGACTGTTTTATGAGTGTGCGTTGCAGAGTTCCTACGCATGCTCGTAAGTTCGCAAATTTTCAATATTTTCATTCCAGATTTTCAACATTGCCATTTTACCACACCTCCTTATGAGCAGTACAGTTGTTATTTTTCACATCTTGCCCACAACGTGTTTCTGCCCATGTAGCGCACAATGGCTCAGTCGGTGTGCGAAATCAATGTATGGGATAAGTTAAGAAAATCACAGTGACACTGGTCATGAGCAGAGCTGTTAAAATGGCTATGTTGAAAATTTGGGGAAAACAATCTCAGAAATGATTGTTTTAGGAGTGCACGTTGTGCAGTTACTAAGCACGCTGGCAAGTTTGCGAATTTGTAATATTTGCACACCAGATTTTCAACAGTGCCATTTAACCGCACTTCCTTATGAGCAGTACAGCTACCATTTTTCACATCTCGCCCAAAATGTGTTTCCGCACATGTAGCGCACAATGGTACTGTCGGTGTGAGAAAACAATGTTTGGGACAGATTAAGACAATCACAGTGACACTGGTCATGAGCAGAGGTCTTGAAATGGCTATGTTGAAAATTTGGTGACAAAACTCCATAAAATGACTGTGTTACGAGTGAGCATTGCACAGTTTCCACACACCCTCGTAAGTTCATGAATTTGTAATATTTTCAGTCCAGATTTTCACCAGTGGCATTTTTCCACACCCTCCTTATGAACAGTACAGCTGTCATTTTCCACAGCATGGCCGAAATGTGTTTTCACATTTTCAGCACAGAAATGCGTGTTCGCTGTGGGAAATCATTGTCCTGGACAGATAAAGAAAATCACACTGAGACTGTTCATGATTGGAGGTCCCAAAATGCCTGTGTTAACAATCTGCTGTAAAAAAATCCCCAAACTAGTTACAATACGGGTGTGCGTTGCACAATTTCTACACACGCTTGTGACTTCACCAGTTTTTTTAAGATTTTCACAGCAGATTTTCAACATTGCCATTTTTTACACCTCCCCATGAACAGTACCGCTGTCATTTTTCACATCCTGTTCGGAATGTGTTTTTGCACCTGTGGTGCCAAATGCCATAGTCACTGTGCAAAAGCAGTTTTCAGCTAACAAACTGATATTGCCACTGTTCATGAGGTGGGGGTCACAAAAAAAAACCATATTGAAAATTTGGAGTGAAAATACCAATGAATGCCTGAGGCGTTAGGGTTTCTGACCATAATGCCCCACCCTGTAGAGAATGACAGGCATCAGGGGTGTGACTTAGGATTCTTGCCTGTCACGCTTATACCATTCCACCCCCACCCACATCCTGCAGCCAGTGAGAGGCATCAAGGTGTGCCTCGGACTCTTCGGGCCCAAACTTCACCCCATTCTCCTATACCGTACCCATCTCACTGTATTTCCTGATGGAATGGGTGCATAAGGGTCAAGACCCTAAGGAACACCGTGACACTTGTCAGTGTCTGCAGGGTAGGGTGTGGTGAAATGGCGTGGTCGTTATGCCTGATGACCCAAAGGCACACCCCAATGCCTGTCACTCTCTGCAGGGTGGTGGTGGGGTTGGCTTCAGTTCAATACTTTGCTGCCATTCCTATTATGCAGCTCTCTAACTCCTACACTACCAATGCCAATGCCAGCAAGCAAACATTCGGCATTGACAAATGTTTGTTAAAATGTGATTTTATCTTCTCTAATGAGACTGTCGTCCCTTTCTTTTTGCTTACTTCCCCCACAACAACCAAACAACAGTGACTCATGTCCTCACAACTCCCACCCCACACCAGCTGCTGCATCCACTCTTATCTTAATTTAAAACTTTTAATGAAAATAAACCTGCAGGGTGGAATTTTCAAAAGGGTGGATGCAGCTCTTGTGTCTTCAGTTTGGATGTGTGCTGCATCTACACCAATGCGTCCAGATCTGTGCATCCTATTCACGTACATCTGGATGCATTTGTGACAATTCCCACTGTTTACAGCAATTTTTGCTGCAACTATGAGATTCGCATCCATTTTTCAGATACAACTGCGGAACTGCATCCAGGGCGTTAGACCAGCTTTTAGTGGTAGAAATTTGGGGCAGAATGCCACACTTACAGCTGAAATATGGATGCATCACACTGAAAGTCTTGCTCACAGTATTAGGCGATTCTGCCATTGCCACTCAGCATCTCATTGTCAAACCCAATGAGTGACAGAGTAACATCAAAAGTTAATAGTCACCCTAACAGAAACAATGGAGGAGGAGTCCAACATGACTTTTCCACAAAGTAAATGAGTATGCCAGATATTAGTGGATACAAAAGGGGTGTGCACCCACTATCATACTGGTGAACAATTGCCACAGAGTTGTGTCATAGCCTAGTAGCGCTAGATGCAGAGCACTGTGCCATACCACAGGGCAGTAAATGGCAGCTGCATGGGGGAAGCATGGGGGCTGAAAACCTCTGAAACTCTATTTTCCCCCATTAAATTAGGCCCTTGTTCTTGACTAATAATAATTTTTTTTGGGGGGAGGTTGTATTATTTGTGTATCCCCTCCTCCTCAACACTGGTCAGCCACTCCTTCAGGTCTCTCAAGGTCTTCCCTGTCTGCTCACTCACCCTCTCACCAGCCACTTACCTCACATAATGGCCCCCCAGGTAATCTGGCATATCCCTTCGCCGGACGGGTCCCCCTCCTCCGAGAGGGAAGGCACCAGTGGGGAAGGCCAGCACACTGTTCCATTTGGTCTGACTGCCACTGAGGTAGGACCGGCTATTGAGGCCTGGCAGCAATGGGAGACCAAAGGGACTGTCATCCGGTCAACCAGGGCAATTTCCTGGGCTTTCTCCAGGGAGTGGCATGCCACTGACGTCAAGGCATATGCCGATGTCTACCACTCCCCCAACTATTCCAGCTCAGGCAGCCATGCCAGCAGGCACTGAGATGCATCCCTGCCCCCCCCATGGAGAAGGCGAGCTGTTCTAGGACGCTCCTTTCCTTCTCTACCGACCGGCCTCCAGTGACCCGAGTCCATTCCCGAATCCAGGTTGCTGGTGTCACAGATGAAAATCCAACCACTGTACTGATGGGCCGGCAATAATATATTTTTAATTAACTTAACCCTTCGTGCTCATTACATCTAGAGCCTCTACTGGCTTGGATGTGGGCACTACTTCCTTTACCTTCTGCCCACTTGCCTCACCCTTACCTTAAAGTGTGCTTCTCAGGCAGTAGATGTTCAGTTTCTGAGATCCACATCACCTCTCCCTAATGGTGCCGATGACCCCAGATGCTTCTGATTAACCATATCATTCCATGGTGTCCAATGCAACCCCACTATCCCTAACCCTAGCCCCCACAGTGCACCCCTAGCTGCTCTTTCACACTTGGTTATGTCTTTTTGATTCTCCCTCCACTACCACCACATGGGTGTATGAATTCTACTGGTAGGGTTTCAAGTTTCAAGTTTTAAGGTTTCAAGGTAATTCAAACTGTATGTATGAAAATGATACTCGTGGGGGGGGGGGCACTAAAATCTATGATTGAATGTGCGAGGGTCGCATGCATTATGATTTGCCCTGCAGGCCATTTTCTGTGGATACCCCTGCCCACTTCATTGCATGGTCACAGTGTGTATTGAGATCATGTGGTGAAAGCTTGCAACCACTATGGTCACTCAGCAAATACCTTCTAATGACTAGGAATAGGGCCCTTCTGCTTGCTGTCTAGTGAACAAGAGTAATCATCTGATCACTGGGTGGCAGAAAGAGCAGAAAGAGAGGGCACTGACTGCATGTTGCAGAAAAGGATGAGGGGGTTCTGGGAGAAATACCATATATGTTTATATAAATTCATGCTTCTGAAGAACAAATAAGCTTTAGAGCCAGTGCTGACTAATGGGATTTGATGGTGAAGGTAGTATAAATACTGACTTTGGAGGGGGTGTGGGAGGATTATGGCAGTCATATTTGTTATACATTGCAAAGATCCAGTTACAGGGTGCTGTGATGTTACACTCCTGTACCGTGTAATGTAGAAAGAAAATAGGAGGTTCATACAGGGCTGATCTTGACCGGTTATGTTCTATGTATAAACGCCATCTGCTGGGGCTTTAATGTGAGTTTATATTAACTCAAATGGTTCATTCAATTGTTTTAAAATGTGTACCTTTTTATTCATTTATATAATGACTGTATGTTTACCTATACCGTGTACCTGTATATATGCCCGCCTGCTGTCAATATCGTTATTTCAGTGTAAATGTACTGTTTGCACTATGTATGTTATGTATGTATGCATGCGTGCATGTATGTATGTATGTCTGCATGTATGTATGCTATGTATGTATGTTATGTATGTATGTACAGTATGTATGTATGTCTGTATGTATGTTATATATGTATGTACAGTATGTATGTATCTATCTACTTAGTATTTTTGCAATGTGAATGTATGTAGTGATGTTGTTCCCCCCTCTCCATCACCAAATTGCAACTGGAAGCAAGCCTCTTGGGCTCTTGGTAAAATATTTGTTAAATAAAATAAATACATTTATGACACTAGGCAATTTGGTGGTTATAGAAACAAAATGTAATGCTTCGTACAGTGACACTGATGGTCATCAAAAAAGATAAATTGTGATCTGGGGAACTCCAGTTTCCAACATTCTCCGAAATGAGATTCATTGTATCTGTTCATGATATTTAGGGCATGTTCACAAAATCTAGACCTTTTCATCTCTTACAGTGCACTTACTGCTGAAGCCAATTTTGAAGCTAATGCTTCAATGTCGGGGTATGTAACTGCACAGTATTTTACTGTGGAAATGGTTGTGAAATTGCAAACATTGAATTATAACTTCAGCTGCAGAAGAAAGTTTTACCTGTATATGCACTATAAGTGGCAACATTCTTACTGTCTTGTAAATAACCTTAGCAATGTAGAATGAAGTGACTTAAAGGTCATGTTTGTTTTTAGGGGGCTGTAATGCAATTCATAGTTTATAATGCAAACTTCGGCTTTTTGCCTTGTGGCCACCCACCCCTATACTAAAAGGACATATTATTTGTATAATCCTTTCTTGACACCCCTACCCACTCCCTGAGATCCCAGGCTGACACTCGTACCCTCTCATTCCCCTGTAGAACCACTTCCTCTGGCCAAAAAGTCTTCTCCTACCACCTGCCTAAAATGTGGAATGCACTCCCTCCACAAATCCGCCACTGCTCCTCCCTTTACTCCCTTACTGCTGCTTTGCACAACTACCTTACACCTACCTGCACCTGCTCCTGACCCCTCCTTGCATACCTGTCTCCTTCTCTGTTTCTCTCTCCTCTCCTCTTTCTCATCCCCCGCCCTCCCTGCACTTATACTTCCCTTATAGACTAGCTCTAAAAAGGGTGACTGGATCCTATGTGTTCACTCTGCTGCTTATTGCATCACTAGTGTACTGCCTGTAATGTATGCATTGCCAACCTTGCATCCTATGCTCGTTACCTGTACTGATTATATTTGTATGCTGCTCCTATGAACTGCCTGCACAGTAACTCTTGCAACAGCCTATATTGTCTCATTTTGCCAAGTTCCTGTTTTGTAACTATATGTATAATTTCTCCATATGTTATGTACGTATCTGAACTCGCACTCTGTACATCCTTTTCCCCTTCCCCCAGGACATACCGTGAGACGAGCATTAAGTTGCTCAGTGTATCTTTCCTGGTGAAACAATTCAATAAATAAATAATGTTTCCTAATATGGCAGCATGTGCCCTGCGTTTCCATAAATCATTATTAGTCATGTTTGTCTGTAATTCTAGTATTCATACATTTCTTAAAAATACACCAAATGCAAAGCATTGAAAGGATTAGCATGTGAATCAGAAAATTAGGGTGACAGGAATAGCACTAGTAGGAACAGACATAGTAATTTATGAGGCTTCTGTCACTAAATCCAAGCAAATGATACGCAAAGCATCTATTTACCGGTGATGCACACTGACAGCCATAAGACCTTGCCCTCACCATGCAGTTAATAGAATTAAAGTGTTTGTGACAGATCTGCAGCACATTCCTTCAGCGAGTCAGTTCTCATAGCATGAACTGGAAATATGTTTTTTTTTTTTTTTTTGCTTTGGATTTATCAATGTAGGGCAGCTGCAAGCTGCAGTAGTTATAGTATTTGTCTTAAAAAATATGAAAAAAGGGTAAATGAGAGTTCATCAGAACATGTTCCGACAAGCAAATTCATGCAAATGAGCGCTGGAAGCAGGATAGACAGCATGCAAAACATAGTGGGGCTAGTAGGTTTGACATGAGCTGCTCAAGTCTAATATTTCCTGTACTTTAATCATGCTGCTATTGTTTATCCTTGTGGTTCAACAAAATTACATGAGAGTCCTTTGCAAGCATGCTACTTCTTACCTGGGAGGGGTCAGAGTGGTGCAATCACTTTTCCTCAGGAAGATTAATGGGAAGCCATGTGGGTCTTTATAAAGAAAACCTGTCTTTGGCTATGGAAACTGTTTTGTACCATATGACAGTCTCTCCTTTTACTAAGAAAGGCCAGTTAGCACACTGATATCCTTGGGTTGGATATTCAAACATCAGCAAATGGTATCTGATTGTTGCTGTAAATTACAAAATGTTTTCATTTTTTTTTAATTAATTTATTGTTTATATACCCCTCTCTCCAGAACAGGCCCCATCTGTGGCAGTGACCCAGGCCAGTTCCTTAGTTTCTCTGGTGCTTACAATTCCTACCTCCTGAACCCCCTCTGCTCCCTCCCAGTGGCTCTCCTGACTGGGGATCGCATCTTGGGAATGCTTGGTCCCTCTATTGTGGAGTCCTCCAAGGTAAGGGAAAAGAGGGCTTGTCACTGGAGCCCAGGTCCCAAGCATTCCATGTGATCCTGCTGGCCTGATTGTTTTTTCTTGTTTCAGGTTCCCATCCCTCATGAAAGTTGGTACTCAAGGAGCATCAGGTACATGTGCATGCTACTGCATGTCACCATATGACAGTCTGATGGCAACCTCCCCTTCCCCAGAAGTGTCCCCTGCTGCACCCCTCCTGTGGTCACCTATGTGGCAGTGTAATAGTATGACTGGTGCCCTCTCTTCCCAAGTAAGGGGAGAGTCCTGCAAGACACTCTATCCTCCCACCCCACCCCTCTCCCTGCGAACCTTATGACAACTCAGATTTGTTATCGAACCCAAGTCAGCAGCGTCAGGAGCAGTAGGACTACCATTGCACTGGCTAGCTGCCTTAGATTGTTTTATTTTTGGCAGAAGTCATGGCGCACCTCAGCCCAAAGGCGGCATCACCGGCTGAATCCACGGCCGCCGCCTGACCTTTCTCCTCCATCTCCGGCCTCCACTGTGGATCTCCTTCTTGCAGCACTTCCCAGGTATTGCCGCCAGCAGGTCCAACAGAGCTGACGCTCCTGATTGGCGTGGTTAACTTTTTGGTGAATCCTGATTGGACGGCCTACTCTCAGTGTCACCGCCAATTGGAGCACCTCGTGCATTGACTTTTCCATAGGTCTTTGGGCACCTCAGCCTGTTCTGTCTGCCGCTAATTGAGCAGTATTTTTTCCAGCAACTGTTTAGCCATGTAACTATACTGCATGTAGTTTAATTTAGCCTGAATTAAGCTGTCCTAGTGCTAAAACCTGTGCTGCTCCTATTATTATTGTAAGCTTCTAAAATGTGCTTGTTAGCTGATAGAATATATACTGTGCTGCACTTTCTTTCCTGTTACATTTTAGACCTTGATTGCTGCTGAAGTATATCCTTTGTTTCCCTTTCTGTTTCTAGCATTGCTCTTCTAATCTCTCTGCCTTTAGCTGCCTGCTTCCCAGTTTCTGCTAATCTCCGCCACTGTGCTGCACCTCCCAGCCACAACTCCTTAGTCACTGTTTTCCCTGCCCTGCACCTTCCCCCCACTCTCAGTTAACTATCCTCTGCACCCTGTAACACTATTCCCTCACTTAATTCCGTTCACCCTTGGCTAACCCCCTTCCCTTTCTATTATTCTCCCCCAACACCCCATCCCATTCTCTGCCTTTGTCTTCCTGCAATCAGTCCTCCTGCTGACAAACTGCCGCCAGACACCCGTCTTGCTACCTCAAAACCTATAATTTCCCTGTGTTTTCTCCCTCTTCCTCTGCAGGGTCCTGCACTTGAAGTGGCGTACCTCAGCCAAAAGGCGGCATCAACAGCTGAATCCACAGCCACCACCTGACCTCTCTCCTCCATCTCTGGCCGCCCCTGTGGATCTCCTCCTTGGATCACTTCTCAGGTATTGCCGCCAGCAGGTCCAATGGAGCCGACATTCCCAATTGGGGCAGTTAACTCTTTAGTGAATCCTGATTGGATGGCCTCCTCTCAGTGTTGCCACCGATTGGAGCGCCTTTTGCATTGACTCTTCCATAGGACTTTGGGCACCTCAGCCTGCTCTGTCTGCCGCTAATTGAGCAGTATTTTTCTCCCGCCCCCTCCAGCCCTCCCAGGCCTCCATTAAATACGCTCTTGCTTCTCCCACTCAGTTCTCTACCACTCCACTCCTCTGTGCTCCTGCCCATCAAAACCCACCAAAAGCAGGCACTGACCCTTAAAGCCAAACAGTACCCTACCTCACTGCGTACACCACCTACTGATCGTACACTCAAGCAGGAGGGCTCTGTACCTGTAATCAAACTCACATAGTGTACCCACACCATCCAGTAATGCCAGTCACTATAAAACCAGCAATGCCACCACGTGTAGTCTGGCTTGTAATATCTCTCATGGCCCTCCCACTATTTCCTACTGCCTTGCCATACGCCTGCAGTAAAACATCTCTGGGTCCACTTCCTATATATAGGGATGGGATCCCTAACACCACAACAGGGCCTGGTATCCCAATGAACACTGCTCCCCTGTTGTTAGGGCCTCTGGGTCAGCAAACCGCTGACCACCACTACGCTATCCCGCCACCCACTTCACTAACTAGCCTCTTTGCCTACAACACAATTATCCCACCCTGGTCCCAATGCCTGCCACCCCGCTCATTCAAGGAACTTAAACTCCTTGCGATCCGAGTAGTCTGGTTACTTTTAATGCTCTCAGGCAATATTCATCCTAACCCTGGCCCTGGTTACACTGCCTCAGGGCAATTCAGGAAAAGTAGTTTGATCACCATAGCATCCCTCAATATATACAGTTTACTGCCTAAACTTGACCTTCTGCAAGCTTGGGTAGTGCAACACAACCCTGACATTTTGGCCTTAACTGATACATGGCTTACTCCCAGAACCAAGGACAGTCAAGTCCAGCTCCATGGGTACACCCCCCTTCCACCATGATTGGCTAGGCAGGAGGGGTGGTGGCTGTATAATCTATATAAAAGACTACCTGCAGGGGGTTGCTCTCCCACATTTAAGTATGGGAAAAAACGTTCAGATACTCTCTGTGCACTTAACCCTCAGCTCCCAGAGCAAGGGCCTCACTCTAGTCTCAGCTTACTTACCTCCTAAGGAAGTAACTGAGGGTTTTAGAATGCTGCATGAACATCTAGCAGACATCCGCTCTAGCAACAAAGTCATAGTGCTGGGGGATTTCAACATCAATTGGTTGTCTCAGAATTCTGCTACATATAAGGATGCAGTCTCCTCAATCAACTTCCTCAGCTCATGGAACAACCCACCAGTACAAACTACAGGACAGGTACCAGTACCTTGTTGGACTGGGTACTAACTAACCACCCTGAACGTATCACTGGGCTAAAAGTGCTCCTAGACTCCCTAAGTGACCATTCACCCATCATCCTTGCCTGGTCCAATAAGGCCAATAAACCACCAACAAAGTTGATAACATCCCTCATACTGAAAAAGGGCATGTTAGGGCTCTTTAAGCAATACCTCCTGCAACTAAGCTGGGCACCTATCTTAAATGCTAATGATGTTAACACAGCACTGAGCAAATTCATAGCTAGCTTCAATTCTGCTTGTGATATATTTGCCCCCTTAACCAAAAGGAAAATCAGTGGCTCACATAAAACGGGGATGACTCCTCATCTCCTTGCCCGGATGAGCTCCAGAGATCGCCTATGGCATAAGTACAAACATACTCTTTCTGGCCTGGATCTGCAAAACTACAAGGCTGTACAGAATAAATGCACCATGGCAATCCGCCAGGCAAAAGCTAACTTCCACAGACATGAGCTTAACTCCTCCTGCAGGGACAGCCGCCGTTTCTGGGATAACATTAATGCAATCATTGGGAAAAGTGATACCTCAGCACCCACACTGCTGAGCCACAATGGATCTCTTATACAAGACCCCAGATCCATTGCAGACATCTTCAACAAAGCCTTCACTGACCTCAGTACAGTGCTTCCCCCAGTTTCCAAGACCAAGTCGACTCCAACCAGCCCAGCCGCCATAGTTCCCCCACAACACACCAAGCTCTCCCTTTCTACCTCATAGTCCTATCTAAAGGTGAAGTAAAAAAATATCTCGGCAAAGTCCTTGGGAAATCCAGGCACAGCTCTGAGGTTCTCAACCTAAAATTAATTTCTCTTACCCTTGATGAACTGCTAACCCCACTGACCTATATCGTAAATCTATCCCTCACAGCAGGTACCTTTCCAAACCTATGGAAAGCTGCAGTAGTAACCCCTGTTTATAAAGCAGACAGTAAGTTGGACCATGCCATCTGCCACCCAATTTCAATCCTACCACCTATCTCAAAAGCCCTTGAGTGTATACTCTATGATCAGCTGGTGGAACACCTCGATAAATACCAACTACAATGCCAGCAGTAGCATGGCTTCCATCAACACCACAGCACTACCACTGTGCTTCTCGAGTTCACAGGTTACATTCATAGTGCCTTCAACCAGGGTCACTTGGTGGGAGCAAACTTTATCAACCTCACCAAGGCCTTTGATATGGTCAAGCATGACCTCCTCCTGGACCAATTAGAGGTAATTGTTCTCTCCTCTGACTCACTGTGCTGGTTCTGGAGCTACCTCTCTGGATGTGTTCAGCAGGTAAAAATATGGAATGTACTCTCTGACCCCCTTCAAGTGTCCCTTGGAGTCCACCAAGGATCCATCCTTGGCCCCCTCCTCTTTAGCCTCTTTCTAAACAACCTACCACTAGCCTGCCAACAAAAAATCCTTCTCTACGCTGATGATGCAATGATTTCCTGGTGCATTTGGGAACTAACAATCTAGATGGAAATAGCGTTTTAGAAATCCAAGCAAGGTTCCAAGAACTTGCTAGAGTCTGTCGGGATAATGGATGCAACATTTCCTTTTCGGAGATATTGCCGGTACCGAAGGTCTCAGTGGAGAAAAAAATGAAGATCACAGAGGTTAATGACTGGCTCAGGAAGTGGGGTGAAGAAAGTGGGTCAGGGTGTTAGGGAACTGGAAAGGAGTTTGGGAGGATAAGGCACTGTATGCCAAGGACAGCTTCATCCTGTCCCGTTAGGGAAGGAAGTCCTTAAACAGGGGGTGGCTGACTACATTCAAGAAAGGTGGGGTTTAAACTTGTGAGGGGGGAGGGATAAGGGAGTGGCTGACCAGAAGCCCTCTCCTCCAGATGAGGAGAGTAGTCTTCAAACCCAAGGGGGAGAGAGGGAAACGGGCTGGGGGAGGAGGTTTCAGGAGAAGCAGAGGGAGGATGGAAGTATAAGGAACCTGGGTGGGGTTCGACAAAGGGGATAAGGGGTGGGAGGTGGTGTTAGTAAATGCCAGGAGCTTGGGAAACAAGTTTCCAGAGTTCCAGGCCATGCCGTTCGAGGGGGGTGGATGTGGCGGTGGTCACGGAAATGTGGGCCAACAAATACCATGACTGGGACTTAAATGTGCAGGGGTACACTATGCTTAGGAAGGATAGAAAGGAGGGCAGAGGGGGTGGAGTGGCTATGTTCATTAGAGATGACATAGAAATTGCTAGGGTAGAAGATGCAGAGGGAAATGTGGAGGCCTTATGGGTCACCTTACGAACCCTGGCAGGAGGTAAGGTCAAGCTGGGTGTAGTATACAGGCCCCCAGGGATGGGTGATGTTCTGGAGTATGGTTTGCTGGACAACAGCATTGCCCAGTGTGGATCAAAAGGGGAGGGAGTGGTGTTGATGGGGGACCTTAATATGCCAGGTACAAACTGGGGAACCATGTCATCTAAGGTGGCCAAGGAGCAGAGGCTGCTGGACGGCTTCCAGGATGTGTTCTTAACACATCACGTGATGGAGCCCACAAGGGAGGTGCATGTCCTGGACGTGGTTCTGTCGGATGGGGATCTGGTAAGGGACCTGGTTGTAGAGGATCCCCTGACTGGGAGCGACCACAATACTGTCTGGTTTCAAATAAGCATGGGGGGAGAGATCTAGGACATTGGCAGTGGACTTTACGGGGGCAGACTTTGTGGGCATGAGAAATATTCTCAGGGATGACTTGAAGGGGATTACAACAATGACAAATGTGGAAAAGAGATGGGAGGTCATAAACCGGGGACTTCATGAGGCAGTCAGGACCTGCACTAAGGTGAAGCGTAAGGGAGCAATGTCACATAAACCATGCTGGTGGTCCAGTGAGGTTCAGGTAGCGGTCAGAGAAAAGAAGGCTGCCTACAAAACAATATAAAACAATGAGAGGGGATAGGGAAAAGGAAATGTACCATCTTGCATCTAGAAAAGCCACCCAGATGGTGCGGGGGGCAAAGTCCAGTAAAGTGCAGCGGCTGGCACAGGGAATATGGGGAGGGGAAATGGGGTTCTTCTGGTACATTGGGGAGTGGACAAAAACTAAGGGCCATCTCGGCAGATTGAGATCAGAAGGAGGGTGGGTGGAAGAGGCGAGGGACCAGGCAGAGGTATTAAACGAGTACTTAGCCTCTGTGTTCACTAGGGAGGGGATGGGATATATACAAAGCAAGGCATGATGGGGATAGAAGCAGTAGTGAGTGGGATCAGGGGAGCAACAGAAATGGAGCAAGAGGGAGGAAGAGGTACTCCAGGGGTGTCACATCAGGATAAGGATAAAAAGGCCCGTAAGGTGGAGGGGACGGATGATGCTATCTCTACCGAAATTGTGTGGTTAGCCCTTAAGGCCCTAAAGAAAGATAAATCTCCTGGGCTGGATGGCTTCATCAGAGAGTACTGTGGGAATTGTCGGACATACTGGCTGCACCCCTGGCGGAGCTCTTCAACAGGTCGCTTGAGACAGGAAGGTACCTAGGGATTGGCAAGGGGCACATGTGGTGCCAATCCATAAAGAGGGGTTGAGGGAAGTAGCAGGTAACTATAGACCCATCAGTTTGACCTCGGTGGTGGGAAAATTAATGGAGCGTATACTAAAGGAATGATTGGGTGTGTACTTGGAGGAAGTGGGAGGTCTGGATAGTCAGCAACATGGGTTTGTGCCAGGTAGATCATGTCAAACCAGTCTTGTGGAGTTCTACGAATGGGTAACATCAGAACTAGACAGGGGAAAGCCTGTGGATGTATTATTCTTAGACTTCAGCAAGGCGTTTGACTCTGTCCCCCACAATGGTCTGGTGGAGAAACTGACTGGGTTGGGAGTAGGCCCTTGATGGTCAGATGGATTGAAAACTGGCTAGCTGGATGCAGTCATAGGTAGTGGTCGGTGGGGAGCTCTCGAACCTAGAGGTCGGTGATTGTGGGTACCGCAGGGGCTCAGTCGAGGTCGATCCTGTTTAATGCATACATATTGGACATCAGGGAGGGTATAGGGTGTGAAATGAGTCTCTTTGCTGATGACTCCAAGATGAGAGCAGTAGTTGAGGGGAAGAGGAAGTTGGCCCTGCAAGGGACCTGGACACCCTGAAAGGTGGGCTCACACATGGAAATTAAATTTCAATATCACCAAGTGCAAGGTGTTACAACTTGGGCGGGAAAACCCTAAACACAGGTACACCCTGGGAGGGAAGGCACTGGAGGCCTCAACAGGGGAAAAAGGCCTAGGGGTCATGGTGGATGCATGTATGAATAACTCTGAGCAGTGCAGGAGAGCGACTAGCAAAGCAAACAGGATGTTGGGATCCATCGTAAGGGTGATCACCTCTAGGAGCAGGGAAGTGATTCTTCTGCTGTGCAATGGACTGGTTAGACCACACCTTGAGTACTGTGTACAGTACTGGAGACCACACTTGAAGAGGGACATACAGCTCCTGGAGAGGGTACAGAGGAGGGCAACTAAGATGTTACGAGGACTAGGGGATTTGACGTATGAGGACAGACTTGAGGAGCTCTGCCTGTTTTCATTGGAGAAGAGGAGAGACTGGGGGGACATGATTGAGGTCTTCAAGTACCTCAAAGGAATAAATAGGGTAAACATAGAGGGGATCTTTATACTAAAGCAGGGAGGTATCACCAGAGGGCATGGTTTGAAGTTGGAAGGTGGAAGGGTGAGGGGGACAAAGAGGAGAAGGTTTTTACTGAGATGGTGGTGGATCCTTGGAACACGCTGCCTGGTGAGCTGGTTCAGAGATCCACAGTGGAGGGCTTCAAGAGAAGGTGGGACAGACACAGAAAGCAGATGTATCAGATGATGGCCTAGCCCAGGGGAGTGGGGATGGATGATAGGGGTTTCTGGAACACAAGAGGGGGGTCTCGGTACCCAACTAGGGATCTGAGGTTCGAGCAGACTCGATAGACCGTAAGGCCAAGTCTGCTGGCAATTAGTATGTTAGTATCTACTCCAGTCATTCTGACTCTATCGTACTGGAGCAGCATCTTCAATAAGACTTCTACAACGTCGAAGCCTGGTTTAACAAAGCTAAACTCCTAGTCAACTACAAAAAGATGAAAGCCATGCTCTTTGCCCCAGCGCAAAGCCGCCACAGGGCCGTAACCCTTAACATACCAAATTTACATAAGATCACCATTAAAATGGTCCCCAATTTCAAATACCTGGGCCTCACCCATGATAGCTCCCTCACATATGCCGCACACATTGACCAGGTGGCCACTACAGCTAATAGGAAGCTTGGCCTGCTATATAAGCACCGAAGATGCCTCTCTACCAAAGCCCCCCAGCTCTCCATAACCAGCTCGATCTTCTCAACCATTGATTATGGCCTTGCCATCTACAGTGCAGCCTCTGACAGCACCCTGAGTCAACTTGCCTCCACGTTCAACAAAGCCTGAAGACTTGCTCTGGAGCCCCTCGCCTGACCCATACCTGCCACCGCTACCAGCAAACCAGTTGGCTAAATCTGTTTGGTAGGGCCCGCTATCAAACCTGTCTCCATGCCAAAAAAGCAACCCTGGGCCTACTGCCTCCAGGGCCCAGCTCCCTCATACACCAGGTCACACCAACTAGGACTACAAGGACATCCAATAAGATCTCCATCAAGATCCCCTATCGTCGCACCACCCAAGGTCAGCAATCCTTCGAATACCAGGCCCTGCTATGGCTTTCCTCACTCCCAACTGAACTAGCCACATTTAGCAAAATCAGCTCATTCAAATCTATACTTAGATCCCACCTTTTCTCACAAGGGAAATGGACCTGTCCTACCTGATCAACCCACCTGTTTAAAACCCGACTACCCCACCAATTTGCACTTCGCTAGCACCTAATTCGCTACTTGCCTCTCCTCCCTCCTCCCCCAACCCCTTTCCCCCTGACCCTTGCCAAGTCATGGACCCTACCTTTTTCCCCAGGGCTCCATGCCCTCACCATGCTCGCAACCCCCGTCCTCCCCTTCCCCCATCCTTTTCGACAAGGTGACCCCTAACCCGTGGTTACTGCAAGCTGAACACCCTATTCCTCCCCTCACTTTTAAAACCCCACCCTCCTTTTCCTCCACTCTCCCATACTATTGCTCCTGCTGTTCCGTCATTGCCTGTCTGCTAAGGCTCTATCCCTGTCCCATGTTCTTTAATAGTTATTTTACCATTGTTAATTGTTTTAGTTCTTTGTTACCCTGTGTTTACTATTGTATGTTCACCTTATTTTCCTGACGTGGAACCTTTGTAAATGAGCTTGTAGCTCAAAGGTTGTAATCCAAGAATTCAATAAACAAAATAAATAACAATGTAAGAGCAATTAGCGGTCCCAAACAGGTTTGTTAAGTGCACCAAGATCATTAATAACTGAACAGACACTCCAAAACACAGATGAATGAATTACCAGTGAATACCACCTTCTTAAAAAAAAGAAAAATTCATCAAATTTTTTATAAAATTGTTCTGGTTACCAAACTTCTGCCCGAATCATTTTCGCTGGCCCCCGCCAGCTTTTATCCAGGGGTAGTGGTCCTGTAACTGATAAGCATATAAAGCACATTTTCAATATAATTGTTATGCAGCACTAAACATACAGTAACAACAGCAGTATTTCTTCTCAAAATGCATTTTAAGCTTAGTAATATACCTATTCTCCAAAAGTAAACACAGATATTAAAATACCAAGCTTACTAAATCATTAAAGGCTTTGTACATTGTAATCATATTTATGGTTAACACACACAAAGTTGTGTGTCTCAAGGAAACATGCAACCAAAAGCGTTACTCTAGCTGCATGCTCCCAATTTGTGCCTTTTAAAGCTGCTGTGTTGATCCGATTCCAGACATCCCAGCATGATGATGTCACAGCAATTAGCATATGCTTGACATCACACAGCAGGAACCTTGGAATACTGGTGAGATGAAAGGGTCCCATCTCACAACCTCTCGGGACTCAGAAAAAGGGGTTAGCATAATAATGGAAGTAAGATTTTCTTTTAGTTTTGTGTCGGTTCATCACTGCATTATCGACATCAAAGGTCGAACCCAGGCTGAGTGGCTGAAATGCACTTGGTCAGTTCTGTCTCTTTGTTCTGGTACAGCTGAGGTTGGACCCAAACAGGGTGGCTGAGATGTATTTGGTCAGTTCTGTTTTTCTGCTGTGGTGCTGCTAATGTCCATCCAGGTATGGTGGCCGAGATGTACTTGTTCAGTTCTATCACTCTGTTCTGGTACAGTTGAGATTGTAGCTAGGCAGGGTGGTTGAGTAAGCAATAATACCCAACAGTGTGGGCTTTACTGGGAAATACCGGACCGCCCAGGGGCGTGATGAGGCTCAACACTGCAGGCAGAGGGCCTTATAGCCCCGGGAATGTCCATTATTTCTCAATAAAGCCCACCCTGGAGGGTATTATTACACTTAGAAAATGGGCACTAAAAAATAATTTTAATAAAACATTTTTAATAAAAAAATTACTTTGAAATTAGTTTTGTAACAAAATAGTTCCTCCACCTGCCTAGGAATTATGTGTGTTTCTTTGGGAGCGAAGGACTTTTATCCCAGTGGAGACTCTGTAGTTTACAAAAAAAAAGTGGTTGAATGCAGTTAAAATGTGCACGAGTACCGATGGGGGCTTGTTTACTAAGAGAGCCTTATGGCTCAGTAACTTTATTTTAAACCTGCCTGTGTCTTTCTGTGTGTGAGCAGCACTACCTAGTGGGGTTGATGGAGGAAGCATGGAGGTATGGTCAGGACCATTTGTGGATCGGTATCTTTCGTTTTGAAACTGTTTCTCTGTGAGAATTGCATTGCCAAGTGTGGTGGACTGTGGCAGAGATTAAATAAATTAAGAATGTCCAAAACAGGTAGATGCCAGTATATTTGTTCTGTAGTGATGAAATAGGGTGCTTTAGTTAGTAACCCCTACCATTTTGCGATTGGCTCGACTCCCCCGACACTGAGACCTGTTGCCAGCTTGCTGGAAGTGCTTCATCAGCTGGCTTTTGTGGAAATGGGAGTCACCGCAAGTACTTCTGTCTGTACGGAGATAACAGTGTGCTGTGACGCACAAAAGCTTACGTTTTCTTAAGAACTTATTTTTTAAAGTCATGGTTTGACTCCGTGGTGCGATGTGGAGGGGAGTTCTCTTGGAGGAGGGGAAGGGGTGCACCTCTCAGTCTCCTGCTAAGCGGGAGATAAAAATGGTGAACAGACGGTTTGAAAATTCGGGGTGCCCAATAATAGACTGAGTAATGCAGCACCCCAAATTGGCACTTATTATTTAGTGGGTTCTATTGAAAAATAAATACATGCTGAACATGGCTTTTAGTCAATCAGCATGCTTTATTTTTCAAGCTCATTTTATAAAATGTATTTGGTCAGTTCTGTCTTTCTGCCTTTCTGCTCTGGTGCAGCTGAGGTTGGACCCGGGCAGGGTGGCTGAGATGTAATTGATCAATTCTGTCTCTCTTTTCTGAGACAGCTGATGCTGGAGCAAGGCAGCATAGCTGAGATGTACTTGGCCAGTTCTGCCTCTCTGTTCTGGTGCAGCTGAGGTCAGACCCAGGCAGGGTGGTTAAGATGTACTTTCGTCAGTTCTGTCTCTTTTCTGGGGCAGCTGATGTTGGAGCCAGGCAGGGTGGCTGAGATGTACTTGGTCAATCCAGTCTTTCTGCTCTGGTGCTGCTGAGGTTGAATCCAAGTGGAGTGGTTGAGATGTACTTGGCCAGTTCTGTCTCCCTGTTCTCGCGATTCTGAAGTTGAACCCAAGCCGGGTGGCTCAGATGTACTTGATCAGTTCTGTCTCTCTGTTATAGTGCTGCTGTGGTTGAACCCAGGCAGTTTAGATGAGATGTACGTGGTCAGTTCTAAACCCAGGCAGGGTGGCTGAGATGTACTTGGTCACTTTCTGTTTGCACTGATGCAGCTGAGGCTGAACCCAGGCAGGGTAACTGAAATGTAATTGGTCAGTTCCATCTCTTTGTTCTTGTACAGCTGAAGTTGGACCTTGGCAGGATGGCTGAGATGTACTTGGTCAGTTCTGTCTCTCTGTTCTGTTGCAGCTGAGATTGGACCCAAGCAGGGTACCTGAAATGCACATGGTCAGTTCTGTTTCTGTGCTCTGGTACAGCTGTGACTGGACCCAGACAGGGTGGACTGGAAGTACTCAGTCAGTTCTGTTTCTCTGTTCTAGTGCAGCTAAGCTTGGACCCAGGAAGGTGTGTGAGATGTACTTGGTGAGTTCTGTCTCTCTGTTCTGCTGCAGCTGTGGTTGGACCTAGACAGGTGGATGGGAAGTAGTTGGTCAGTTCTGTCTCTCTGTTCTAATGCAGCTAAGCTCAGATCCAGGCAGGGTGATTGAAATGTACTTGGTCCATTCTGTCTCTCTACTGTGATGCAGCTGAGGTTGGACACAGGCAGGGTGATTGAAATGTACTTGGTCAGTTCTATCTCTCAGCTCTGATGCAACTGAGCTTGGACCCAGGCAGGGTGGTTGAAATGTACTTGGTCATTTCTGTGTCTCTGCATTGGTACAGTTAAGGTTGGACTCAGGCAGTTTGGTTGAGATGTACTCGATCAGTCCTGTCTCTCTGTTCCAGTGCAGCTACAGTTGGACCAAGACAGGGTAGATGGGAAATACTTGGTCAGTTTTGTCTCTCTGCTTGGTGCAATTGTGGTTGGACTCAGACAGGGTAGATGGGAAGTACATGGTCAGTTCTGTATCTCTCTTCTAGGTGCTGCTGACGTCAGACTCAAGCAGGATAGATAGGATATACTTGGTTGGTTCTGTCTCTCTGTTCTGGTGCAGTTGTGGTTGCACCCAGACATCATGGATGAGAAATACATGGTCAGTTCTGTCTCTCTGTTCTTGATGCTGCTGAAGTCAGACTCAAGCAGGATAGATGGGATGTACTTGGTCAGGTCTGTCTCTGAACTGGTACAGCTGACATCAGACTCAAGCAGGATAGAGGGGATGTACTCGGTCAGTTCGGTCTCTCTGCACTGGCAGAGTTGAGGCTGGACCCAGGCAGGATCATTGAGATGTACTGGTCAGTTCTGTGTCTGCTCTTGGTGCTGCTGAAGTTGGATCCAGACAGGATGGTGATATTTATTTGCCCAGTTCTGCTTCTGCATTTGTGCTGCTGAGGATAGTCCCAGGCAGGGTGGTTAGGATGCACTTCAGCAGTTCTATCTTTCTGCTGTAGTGCAGGTAAGGTTGGACCCAGAGAGGATGACTGGGATACACTTAGGAAGTTCTTGCTCTCTACTCTGATGCAGGTAAGGTTGCACTCAGGCAGGGTGGTTGGGATGGTCTCTGAAGGAGAGAGGAAAACATGATTTCATCTGCTTTATTTATTTATTTATTTGAAACATATTTCAG
Source organism: Neoceratodus forsteri (assembly GCA_016271365.2). Classification (NCBI taxonomy): domain Eukaryota; kingdom Metazoa; phylum Chordata; order Ceratodontiformes; family Ceratodontidae; genus Neoceratodus; species Neoceratodus forsteri. The sequence continues at coordinate 151,840,126 of CM028133.1, forward strand.
CAGGTGCACAACCAAAGTATAAAAAAAGCTTATTTTGAGTTATGACCTGGGAAATTATGAAATGAAAGGCTATACAGTGAAGCCATACAGGATGCAATACAATGCTGCAGCATACTGCAGCAGAGTTACTGGAGTAAACAGAGCAAATTTCAATAGTAGTTAATTCCTTTTGTCAGGTAATAATACTGCATTGTTTCCTGGATTACTGCACTGTATCTAGATGCTTGAGGACACTTCACTGTGAGGGCTATAGTGAAGCACGGTCACCAAGTGTAAATACGGCAAACAGTCGTGCCCAGTCTCAGGTTCCCTTGATTCTATCAATATCCTGAGTGAAGAACAGTCAATAATAATTAAGGCCATCAATTTGCATTTGCCCATTTGCTTGCTACTAAAATTCAAAGGCTAACCGGCCTGAGGAGGCACCACACATAGTCAGTACTGTTTATGTGCAATGCTACCTGCTTTAACTCCTTAACAACTTTGTATCAGGTGGCTAAAAGAGTAAAGGCTAAAAGGGTAGCATTCACAAGACATAAGGAGATGCAGATGGAGGAGGCGGATAGAGAGATCTATCAGGAGAAACAGAAAGAAGCAGGGAAAGCAGTAAAGTGCGTGAAGGCACAAACTGAGGAGAGAATAGCCCAAGCAGTAATAAAATGGGCCAAGACATTTTTAGAGCAGCAGTGAGTGGAGCCCTGCAGTCCTTTTGCTTTCAGAAAAAGGACTCCACATTCTTTGCATTTTTTCCATCCAAACAACCTGTTAGACTCCCACTACAGTCGCCTCCTCATCTGTGGAGCAGTCTGCTGGTTGTTAGTATTAGGAGCCCCCTGCAAAACTTTTTTTCCCTTTAAAAAGCTCCATCTGAACAAAGGAGAGCATTAGTACACCCTTGTGGTGTTGATGTCCATGAAATAGTCAGAGGCTCAGAGAACTGAAAAACTGCTTCATCGCAGCCTCCAACCTCTTCCGACAACTCTAAGCTTTTGCGTAATGTGTTTCCCTAAAGCCAGATCTTCATTATTTAGTGAGGAAGTCTCTGGAGTGTATTAATGCTTAGAAAGTAAGTCTGAGGCAAACCAGACTGTATGTTTGCATGTTCTGGGGATACACAGCAGACCATGAACTGTGATATGGATATTATCTTTATGAACTCACCTTCTACTAGGTTCTGCTGCATGTACTGCAGATTTCTGTGAAGCATTTCTGGATTTTGTGCCATGTCGGTTTCTAGACATGAAGGTTAGTTTGCAGCAAGTATTTGAACTCACAGAGGTATTACTTTACTTTGAAATGAGGGTAACTGAGGCTCCTCAGAGTGTTTGCTCTAATGGCATAATTACATTTTCTTGCCCTTTGATTCCTTTGGTTCAGAAATCAAAGGGGAAGGCACTGTGAGGCTGTTTACTAAATATGATGTGAAAAAGCAGTAATATGGTATGTCATACAGATGTATTTATCCATCTCTTGTTGAAAAATAATTGCTGTACAGACTCTGCTTGAAGAAAAAAGTACGAGATCTATATCAATCATCAAAGAATGCTAAGGTTTTTAATTAAAAGTTCTTATTGTATGATAAATATCAACCAACTGCAAAGATGAGCAGCTCATAACTTTACATCTTGTTAAAAATTGTACATTTCAGGCAACACCACTGGCCAATCAAAGGAAAGAGTGCAGTAAGGCAGTGCATCATTCTTTTGGCAGGCTGTCACACAATTACCAAGAGCACGCAGCCCAAATCAGCAGCCCTTATATAATATTAATCCAGAGTGGGAGGTCAGTTGGTGTATTTTTGAAGATCCTTACAAAAATAATTTGCAAGTCTGCTATCTCGTAGCCACAGAACAGTCAATGAGATATACTGGAACCTACTGGATGGAAGCAGTATTGGATTTCCTAGAATGCAAATGAATAGGCTTCAGTTTTTCATAAATAATGGAAACAAATACACATATACTAATGGTCTAGAAATGATGCTGGATAAAGGTTGAATGAATTTGTGAAATCCATGGGTGATAACAAGGCTTATATTTAAGAGCCTGTGGAACTGCAGCAGCTTGCATTGAGTAAGACGATCCTCATCAGAATAAAATGACCAGGATTCTGTTGACAATTTGCCTGCAGGTTGTAAAACAAACCTCTGCGAAATGATCAGAAACAAGTTAAGTCTGGTCTCGGCAAGGCAAAAATGCCACTGGTTTCCTCTCCCTTTGATTCCTTTGGTTCAGAAATCAAAGGGGAAGGGGCTGTGAAGGTATTTCCCCAATATGATGTGAAAAAGCAGTAATATGGTTTCTTTAGAGGCATTAAAGCACACTTTACAGTTCTATGGTCTCCGGCGCCTACAAACCCTACCCCACCTCCAAAGTATATCACCTTTAGGAACTTTTCAAGTTTTGATCCATTACACTTTCTCAATGATGTCTCTCAAATCAACTGGAACAAAATATACAGAGCTAATGGTGCCCAGACAGCCCTAGATTTCTTCCTTCATGAGTTCCTGACTCTCCAGGATATCCGTACCCTTTACTCTACACATAGGGTGAAGGGAAGACAAACAAGATGGTTAAAAAAGGACCTCCTTTCCGAACTTAAAAAGAGAGACATGAGTTGGAAATGTTTTAAACTCTCAGGTCTTCCAGCTGACTATCACCTCTATAGGGCACAGCGTAAAGAATGTAAAAAGCATATAGGTCTTGCCAAAAGCAAATACTGCAAAAATCTTCTCATTGATGCAGCAGGAGAGCCTAGAAAATTCTGGATGCACATTAGGTCCTTCCTGGGGTCTACCCAGTCTCCTACTCCAAATAACATGATCTTAAACAGGATCCACTGTAATGATCCATGGACAATTGTAAATTTCTTCAACAAACAATTTTCTGATCTGACCAAATACACCTCAGCCTTCCCCACTATGCAACCCTTAGGCATACACACTCAGCCTCACACGGATACTCTAAAACAATATTTTCACTTCAAAGCCCTGTCTAAGTCAGAGGTACTAAAACTCCTAAACTCTATCTCAGACAACATTAGTACTGGCTCTGATGGTATTGAACCAAGACTCTTGAAGATAGCAGCCCCATTTATAGCCTCTTCTCTTGCACATATCTTTACCTTATCCCTCTGTCAGAGTCATGTTCCTGATATCTGGAAAATTGCCAAAATTACTCCAATTTTTAAGAAAGGTGACTCTAAAGACCCTTCCAACTATAGACCCATTGTGATATTATCCGTATTAAGCAAAATTCTTGAGAAGCTTGTTACTATTCAAACCACTGCTTTTCTTCACAAAAACAATCTTCTCTCCCATGCCCAACATGGTTTCCATAAGGGCCATAGCATCACCACGGCCCTGCTCAAATTCACCACTGACACGCTGTCTGCCATGGACACAGGCTCTCTCACAGGGGCAGTTTTTATAGATATGACCAAAGCATTTGATCTTGTTGATCACCCTAGTCTCCTCGCAACATTAAAGTCTATGGGTTTCTCGATGGGTGTTGTGGCCTGGTTCATTAGTTATCTGTCAAACCATGCCCAATTTGTGAAATACGCTTCCACCCTCTCAGACCAGGCCATTATAAACATTGGGGTACCCCAAGATTCAGTTTTAGGGCCCCTTCTCTTCTCTAGCTTCATCAACAGCATCACCCTTGATCTCACCTCCTGCTCATCCCTCTTGTATGCGGATGATATTGTTCTATATGCTAGCTCCAAAAACGTATCCAACATAAACTTGTCCCTCTCTTCTGACCTCCAGAAAACTCAAAACTGGCTATCTGACCACAAACTGGTCCTCAATGTAATGAAAACCCAAGTGATGCTGTTTGGGTCCGCTACCAAACTAAATTCCTGCAATAATAGCATCTTGGTCTCCTGTCCTGGCTTCCCTTCCATAAATACAGTTACCTCGTTCAAATATCTTGGTGTTGTCCTTGATTAATCTCTTAGCTTTGATCCCCATGTCAAATCCACTTGCAAATCAGTGAACTCAAAGATAGGCATTGCCTATAGAGCTAGCTATACACTTACTCCATCCACCATGTTGGCTGTTGCCCGCAGCATCCTTCTACCAGCCCTGACCTATGTAGTCATCACATATGTGGCCATACCTAAGTCATCACTGCATGCTTGGGACACCACCCACAATAATATTTGCCGCTATGCTTCCTCATCCCCTAGACTTGAACACCACTGCAAACTCTATTCAGGCCTTAAATGGCTGTCACCTGCTGCACTGAGACTCTACTCAGTTGGCGCCCTCATGGACAATGTTATTAGGGCACAATTTCCTGATAGTCTTGGAGGCTACTGTCCCCTCACACACCTTCCTATGGTCTACGCTCTGCTGATAAGTCCCTGCTGCAGGTGCCAAGGTGTAAAACCTCAAAAGGCTCCCAAGCTTTCTCCCACTATGCCCCACTGCAATGGAATGCCCTACCATTAGCACTTCAGCAAGTGCCGTCCCGTGCACTCTTTAAAAAAGAGCTCCATGCCAGCCTAATTGCTTCAAACTCCTGCACCTGTTTTCAACCCCCTTGATCTCTCTCTCTCTCTCTGCCTACCTCCCATGCCTGTTGTGTTCTTAACGACTAACCTGTCTCCTTGTTTTCCTCCTCCCCCCAACATGCATGATTGCTTTTTGTCCCTACCCCCATCACTCCCTATTGCTCTGTTCAGTGAATTGCCTCATCCTTCTTTTCTCACAGGATGGTGGTGTTTCTGCTACAATGTGCCTCATAAAAATGACTGCTTTTCCTGCCTGATGTCTAATGTAAAATGAACTGTATTAGCGTAAACCTTGCACTTACTATGTACTCACTAGTTTACTGTAACTGTTGCCTAGCTCTCCCTATATGTTAGATAACTGATCATGGTTTCATATGCTTACTATGCCCTACATGTTCTCTTATCTTCACTATGTATACTTTCTCAGCCAATTTGTAACTTTTGTTTTCATGTATTTCTCCGATGTTGTCCATACAGTACTTGTAATGTTGTTATGTTTTTTTGTTTTTTTTTCTTTCTCATGTTGTAATCCTCCCAGGTCGTGATGAAAATAGTCTTTTTATGGCTAGCTCACCTACCCGGTAAACAAAAAACCAAATAAATAAAAATAAAATATAGTGCAAATAAGCAATCTTGTATTACTGCACTTTTTAAGGCAGCATGGGCGTGGCCATGCTTAGTGCTATGAAGTAGAAGAAGAAAGGGGAGAGGAACGCTATCATGTGTCCCTCCACAGTGCTACAGTCATGTTCCCAGCATTGGCTTTCCACTGGCCCTCTTATCTGCAGACCTGACAACCTCCTCTCCACCCCTCCTGCTGGGGCACTGAAGAAATAGTTCTCTACAGTTTTTAAAAACACAGGATTTGATCACCCTTTCCAAGCATATTTTGCTGTCAGTTTCTTATAAGGCTGCCACTAGGACCTTGAGGAATTTGAGTCTCACAGGTTGAATGGATTGTATTTCCTAAATGCAACAGACTACATGGAACTTAAGCAGAAAGTAAACAGAACTGCAGGATTTTTAAAAACACATCTAGGTAAGGAAAGCTGCTGTTGGTAGACAGCACCTGAGAGACTGTAAATGCTTCTTCTTTAAAACCTCATAAACAGCTGTGACATTATACATTCCAGAAGCATGTTTAACAAACAATTTAAGATCAATGGCACATGGTTTGTAGTGTTTTGCTGTGAACACTTTTTAATTTCTCTTCCTGGAGTTTTAGACTCTGAAAAGCAAGTCAAAAGGAACTCTGTTCTATGTTCAGCGTCTTTCTGCCTGGTCAAACAGTGCTGTGAGGACATCATAGGGGTGCTACCATTTTTTCCCCACAGAAACTCTGAGTAGCTTTCCAACAATTTAGTTCAGTAAACAACAAATCATGCCTGCAGCTTGTTCAGAGCTGAACAGCACCGTAACTGTCATGTGTCCAGACAAGCACACCAAAGGTTAAACAGTTATCAGCCCCCTCATAAAATACTAGTACACTACTACCATGCAGCAGGACCTGTCTGAGCTGTTCAGCAGATAGATACAGGCTCCCAGAATAACACAGCAAATGACATCATTAGTACAGTAGCCTCAGACTGCAGCACAGTTGAGATGACCAGACACAGTGCTTTGGATAAACTCACAATAATAGGTGACAGACTATTATTTCAAAACCAGTTTTAATAAAACATCACAAGTGCCATGTGGAAGTTATGTGGTCAGTGCAGCAGAGGCAAAAGTCTGCTTTTTAAATTGCAGACATTTTATTATTTATTTATTTATTGGAATTTCGGAAACAACCTTTGAGTAAGAACTCTTTTACAAAGGGTCCATGTCAATTAAATGGTACATAGAAACATAGAAACATAGAATTTGACAGCAGATAAGGACCGCTTGGCCCACCCAGTCTACCCGTTTCCCTACCTGATGGATAAGTTGCAGATCCTAGTTAACCAGCAGCCTACTTCTTCCTACCCCCACCCCCTAGAATTGCCTTATGACTGTCCCATGCATGCTTGAATTCCACCACTGTTTTTGACTCCACAACCTCTTCTGGAAGGCCGTTCCATACATCCACAACCCTCTGTAAAAATACTTCCTTAAATTACCTCTGAGCCACCCCTTCTATCTTCAGATTGTGCCCTTGTTCTTGCACACTCTTTTGAAAGATGCTACCCTCTTGGACTTTGTTGATTCCCTTGAGGTACTTGAAAGTTTCTATCATGTCCCCCTCTCCCTCCTTTCCTCGAGGCTATACATATTAAGCTCCTTAAGTCTCTCTTCATATGTCTTCCAGTGCAGACCCTGCACCATTTTAGTTGCCCTCCTCTGGACAGCTTCCATCCTGTCTATGTCTTTGCGGAGATTTGGTCTCCAGAACTGCACTCAGTACTCCAGATGGGGTCTCACCAGCTGTCTGTACAGAGGGATAATAACTTGTTTTCTACTGGTGATGCCTCTCCTATGCATCCCAGTATCCCCAACCCTCCTTGCTTCCTCTCACATTGCTTGCCACCTTTAGGTCATCTGATATGACTACTTCCAGGTCCCTTTCCATTTTTGTTGTTGTTAGTATCTCATCCCCCATTGTGTACTCTTCCCCTGGGTTTTTGTGTCCCTGGTGCATTACCTTGCACTTCTTAGCATTGAATCTAAGCTGCCATACATTTGACCATTCCTCTAACCTTACCAAGTCCCTTCTCATCCTTTCCACTCCACCTTGTGCATCAGCTCTGTTGCAGATCTTTGTGTCATCTGCAAAGACATCCTTTCCTTCCAGTCCCTCTGCAATGTCACTTACAAAGACATTGAAGAGGACCGGTCCTAATACTGAACCCTCCGGTACCCCACTACTAACCACCCTTTTTTGGAGTGGACTCCATTTACTATTACTCTCTGTGTCCTATTCCCCAGCCAATTCTTTACCCAGGCTGTCATCTTGGGACCCACCCCCACGCTGGCTAACTTGTATATTAATCTTTTGTGTGGGAATGTGTCAAATGCCTTGCTAAAGTCTAGGTAGGCCATGTCCACAGCCCCTCCCTGATCAACTACTTTGGTCACCCAGTCAAAGAAATCTATCAGATTTGTCTGGCATGACCTTCCCGCTGTGAATCCATGCTGCCTTGGGTCCTGTGCCCCTCTGGCCTCTAGATACTCAACAATTCTTTCCTTCAGAAGTGATTCCATCATTTTCCCTACCACTGAGGTTAAACTAACAGGTCTGTAGTTTCCTGCTTCTGCCTTGCTCCCACTTTTGTGAAGGAGAATCACATCTGCCCTTCTCAATCCTCGGTACCACCCCATCCTCCCATGATTTGTTAAAGAGAGTAGTCAGTGGTGTCACTAGCTCTCTACCCTTAGTTCTTTTAGAATTCTGGGGTGAATCCATCAGGCCCCATTGCTTTTCCACCTTCAGTTTTAAGAGTTCTTTCAGAACCCTTTCTTCTGTAAATGGGCTGGTATCAACTTCTGTATCCAGAGTGTTTCTGCTGTTTGTTTTAGGTACATCCCCTCTTCCTTTGTAAATACTGAGCAAAATATTTGTTTAGTATCTCTGCCTTTTCACAGTCACCCTCTGCCCACCCTCCCTCCTTTATTAAGCCTCACTATCCCTCCTTGGTCTTCCTTCGCTCCCTGATGTGCCTATAAAAGGTTTTATCCCCCTTCTTAACTGAGTTGGCTATCTTTTCCTCAGTTTGGGCCTTTGCTGTTCTGACTGCCTTCCCAGCTTCCTTTTGCTTTATCTGATACAGTTCTCTATCCTGTTCCTTCTGTGACTCCTTGTACTTCCTGAATGCTTTCTTTTTCTCTTGAACCTTCACTGCCACTTCCTTTGAGAACCATAGTGGTTTCTTACCTCATTTTGTTTTGTTTATTTGCTTTGCACAAAGGCTTGTTACCTCTGTGATGGCAGTTTTTATTATTCCCCATTGTTCTTCCACCCCTCCTTCCTGCCCATTTGCTAGTGTATTCCTTAGGCACTCACCCATTTTGACAAAGTCAGCCCTCCTAAAATCCAGTACCTTTGTCTTTGTGAAACTTGACTCTATTGCTGTGTTTATTGTGAACCATACTGTTGGATGGTCGCTAGTTCCCAGATGGCTACCCACTTCTACATCTGTGATCTCTCTTCATTTCCATTTGAGAGAACCAGGTCTAAGATTGCTCCCTCTCGAGTGGTCTCAATACTAGTTGTCTAGGCATGCCCCTTACGGCATCTAGAATAACCCCACTCTTAGAAGTGGCTGCTGCAACTGCACTCCAGTTAACATCTGGCATATTCAGATCACCCATCAGCAATATCTCCCTTTTCTGCCATTCTAAGTATACTTTCTATCATTTCCTTGTCCATTTCCTCCCCTGGGAGGGGTCTGTACTAACCCTGTGTGGATTGTGGTGCCATTGTCTGTCTCCAAATTTACCCACAGTGCTTCTTCTCCTCCCTGTTTACCCTTTTGTTCTGTTGCTTTGATTCCTTCCCTTATGTAAAAGGCTACTCCTCCTCCTCTTTTACCCTCCCTGTCCCTCCTGTAGATAGTGTATCCTGGTATGCTTACGTCCCAGTCATGGTTTTGTGTGTCCCATGTTTCTGTGACTGCCACGATATCCAGATGTTCCTCCTCCATCAAGGCCACTAATTCAGGAAGCTTGTTACTCAGACTACGGGCATTGGTACTCATTGCTCTCCATTTTTTGATGGCTTTACCTTCTGTTGCAGCATCCCCCACTGACCTTCCTACCTTGGTCTTTTTCTCTTTTAGTACCCTGTTTTGTAGGGAGAGGCTGGGATTTTTCTGCTGCTTAGCAGTGCCTCCCCCCTTGACTAGTTTAAAAGCTTGCCAATGAAGCATTTAAACCGATTGCTTAAAAGACTTGTTCCCTTCCTGGACAGATGCAGACCATCCTGTCAGTATAGGCTGGTGTCCTCCAGGTGGAACCCCAGTCCCAATGAAGCCAAACCCTGTGCTCCACACCATTTTTCAACCATTCATTAAACTGCATGGTGCAAAGTACCCTCGCCTCACTCGCCATTGGTGAGGCAGCACCTCTGAGAAGGATACTGTGTGTGCTACTTGTCTTAGGCCCCTCCCCAATTCTACAAAGTCCTTCTGCACTGCTCTAATCTCATGATGAGCCAAGTCATTTGTCCCTAGGTGGACAATGACGTCCAGCTCAGACTCCCGTGCAGCTGTTCTCGTGATCCTGAGGATGCGCTTCCTGTCCCTCCAAGCCATGGCACCAGGCAGGCACCTTACTTCAGTTTTCCCTGCTCCCCCTAGTTCTATCCCCCTAATAACTGAGTCCCCCAGCAGGAGCCGCTTCCTTTCCTTGTGGTGTCCTCTGTCTCTTTTCTGTGGGCCTCCCTTGTGACAGCTGTCCTCAGCCTCCTTAATCTCCTCTGCGGGTGCATCCATAGGGGAGCTATGCTCCCCCAGAATGGTGTATGGATTGTGGAGTGGAACAACTGACTGGGTGTGCCTCTGTTCCACCATCCTCACCCTCCCTGACCCCACTGTGGTCCAACTGCTGTGTTTTCTTCACAACCTCTGAGGTAGTGGTGGTGGCTCTGGTGCTCCCTGGATGGGGGAGGTTCCCTTCCTACCATCCAGTGTGGCCTGGGGGAAGGTTCCCTTACTACTGTCCAGCATGGCCTGAAGATGGGCAACTTCCTCCCTCAGGGCAGAGAGTTGTCTGCAAATAGGGCAGCATCTCAGCCTCCAGAATGACTCCCGGAAGACTGCTGCCCCTCAGCCATTACATTGCACTACTCCCCAAATGGTTAACTACTTTTTTATTTTTGTGTGTGTGTGTGTGTGATTGGTTTGCTATATAGAAATATATATATATTATACAATGTATGCTTATATTGTCAGTGCAATGTGCTAGAGAGGATATGACAGTGATATGCACCTTGCACTCTTGAGGAAATGATGTCAGAACCCCAGGTATAAAGGAACTATTTCCAGGGGTGGGTGGGGTGAGGGTGGGAAGGGTTGGGCCTAAACTGTGCCCTCACAAAACAATCAGCTAAAAGCTCTGACCCAGCGCTGCGATGGGTGCCTTCCTGTCAGCACGATGCCCTACACAACAATTTGACAGAGAAAATACCCTGCTAATCAAACAGAGAAAAATCAGACATCCAAGTCAGACACAGGTAAACCTCCCCAGCCCCAAAACAGCCGGTGGTTTGATCTACAAGCAGTCAGCCCAAAATAAGTCAGCTGTGCTTTATACTCTTCCTGCACTGAAAATCTTAAGAATTAAGCCAATTGATTGACTAGTGACACCTGTGATGTAAGCAGGCCTTTCAATGTAGGCAGCCTGCTATGTCTGATTCCAATACACAAAATCTTTCAGTGAAACCAGGGATTAAAACTTAACTTCTCAGCCAGCAGGACACTTTTAAAATGTTGCAAAAATATCCTTCCAAATCCTTGCTCTCAACCCCAACAATCAAGCAAATTCAGTTGTATCTCACTCTCTCTGGTTATAAAATGACTACACTTTTAATGGAATCCTGCAATTTTCTGCTTAATTCCAATAAGGAAAAAAAATGAAACTTTTTGTAGAAAGTGTAGCTCCCCTGCTTTTCAATATTATGCCTTACCAAGTTTCCAGCTCCTAAATGGAGTTATAGTTTGTTCTTTGCAGTGCAGCAAGGTTCTCCGCTTCAGACAAGTCAAAAGTCAGACTGACTACAAAGACAAATATCATTGAATTCACAGTACAAATACAGAGATTGTTCAATTATCAGTACATAATTGAATTCACAGAACAAAATACAAACATAGTTGAATTATCAGTACAGAAAGTAACAAAAGAATAGAAAACAGCTAAGTTTCTTATGAGTTTCATTAAGGGTATACTAAGTGCTGTATGGCATAAGGAAGTATATGAAAGATAGGAAAATGGAAGATAGGGAGTGAGTGAAGTGGGGACAGAACAGCCAAGTAGGAGCCTTGTCATACTGCATTACAGCTTTGGAGCTGAGGAACTGAGGAGGGTGCATGTGAGATAGTGTGGTAAGGTGGGAGAAGGTGGAGAGAGAGAGAGAGAGAGAGAGAGAGAGAGAGAGAGAGAGAGAGGAAGGATGGAGGGGGAGAGAGAGGGGAAGGAGGTAGAGACCAAGCAGTGGAGGGGTGGTATGAGAGTGGAGATTGATGGAGAAAAGGGAAAAGGAGAGATGGGGAAGGGGGATAGACTGGGAAAGAGGGGCAATGAGGCATGAGACAAATGAGAGAGCACAACCACTAGCAAAATAAGAGCTACAGAGCAAGAGCTAGCAGAGTTTGGGGAGCAGGGGTGTGGAGTGGGAAGGGGTGGACCATGTGACTGAGATCTTGAGTAGTTGCTAGTAGGCAGTATTAGTGCAGACTCTGGAGAACTGCTCTGCACATTTGAGCACTTATAGATACCCTTTTGCAGTAGAAACTGTAAGTTCAGCTTTGAAGTTTCCAGAGTTAGCAGCATTTAGAATGTTAGCTGGGATCTCATTAAGTCACAGTGGAGTACAGTAGGAAAAGGATCTTTGTCAAAGAGCGGTTCTTTGGAATGGGACACAGAACAGGTGTAATTGTTTATTCCTGCCATTTGCCATTGATCTAGAGCTCTACTGGTACTGTAAGAGTGATCTTGCTGGGGGGGGCGCTGGGATGTGTGTTTTCATACTACTAACAGGGTGCTCAGCTGAAGACTTCAAATTCTTACCTTCCAGACACAGAACTGAGGGACTGTAGTTGCTAGTTTTTTGTGGGTACACAGCACCAGTACTGAGAGACTGTGTGTACCACCCCTTCATGGGGCTTAACTGGTAGTCCTCCCATATGTCAGCTGTACCTCTCAAGCATCCTCCCGATGAATCCCCTGGGTCAACACCTGGCCCAAGTTCTGTGCCCCCCCCCCAAGGTTCCCCAGGCAGCCCCATTATCTCATTTGAGCCCTGCTGGGCTCCTGGAGCACATTTTATTTATTTATTTAAGAGATTTACCAGGAAAGCATGCTGAGCAGAGTACCGCTTGATTCCAGATGTGCCCTGGGGTAGGGAGATTTACACTGGTACAGTAGTAAAAACTGAACAGCCCAAAACAACAGTACAACAATATCAGCAAGTATTACATTTAGCGATTGGTGCAACAATGGGTGAGGTAGTCAGAATATAGTTAGAGAAGTGCATATTCTTAGTATTTAGCAAATATAAGGTGCAGATCGAAAGCAAACTCAAAACAGGAGAACCAGGCTGGTGACATAGTTGGGAGGTAGGAAACAGTAATAGGGGTCGCGGTGAGGGAAGCAGGGCAGATGGAGAAAAGTGTGTTCTAAGGAGGAATTTTGTTGTGGAGTGCTTGTGGAGTATCTAATAATTGGTGCCAGGGAATTCCATAATTTGGGCAGTCTGTAGCTGAAGCAGCCCGGCCAGACTGGGTAGATCTGTACGGAATGTGCAGGAGCCGAGAGTCTACGGTTCTGAGAGCTTAGGCCGGTGGAGAGAGGGCGGTTGGGGAGGACGACAGGTAGGACGGGAGTGTCTGTGTCCAGAACTTGGCAGAGATTCTAGCACAGTGAAGCAGTCATCAGTTATGTAACGAGGAGAGTCCCAAGGACTGGTAGAGGTCACAGTGATGAGTATTTAGAGGCTGGTCCAGAGCAAATTGGCAGAAGGAGTTGTAAAGGGGATCAAGCTTCGTTAAGAAGGTTTGGGGGGTGGCACAGTAGACAACATCACCATAATCCATAATCGGAAGGATCATTTTTTGAACTATTGCTTGCCTGGTTGGTAGAGGAATGCAATTCTTGTTCCGGTAGAGGGCTCCCAACATGGGGTGCAATTTTTTGTGTAGACCTTCTATATGCACCGAGAAGTCAAGGTATTGATCTAACCAAACACCGAGATAGCGATATGATGTGCAGGTCTCCAGTGGAGATCTGTCCAGAGTGTAGAAAGTGGGTGGTTCAGTAAGCCGGGTTAGCTTGGGCCGAGATCCGAAAATGAGGGAGACTGTTTTTTTAGAGTTCAAGAATAGGTGGTTTGAGAGGAACCAATGTTGGATGGAGTCAAAATCCTTCTGTAGACAGGCTGTCACTGTGGTTGCTGATGGACCAGAGGCAAACAGCACCATATCATCTGCATACATATGGATGGCTGATTGAGAGCAAGCATCGGGCAGGTCATTTAGAAAAATAGAGAACAGCAGTGGGCTGAGTACAGACCCTTGGGGGACACCGCAGGTGACAGGAAGAGAGGTGGATCTAGACGAGCCTGCGTGGACTGATTGCGACCTACTGGACAGGTATGACTGGAACCAGCTATTTGTGTTTACCGACAGACCCACTTGGGGCCAGTTTGCCAGCAACAGGGATGAGAGACCATGTCTAAAGCTTTTGCTAGGTCGATGAATATTGCTGCCGTAATATCCCTTTGTTGATGCCCATAAGGATGGAGTTTGTGAGGGAGGAGGAAGTGGTGGTGGGAGTGTTTTCTGAAGCGGTCTGGTAGGGGTGAAAAAGATATGGTATCTAGATAGTGGTGGAGCTGAGATAGCACAAGGCTCTTGAAAGCTCTTGAATTTTAGCTAGATTGGGAAGCAGAGATATGGAATGGTAGTTGGATGGGAGGAGGGTCACCTCCTTTGGGTGAGGAATGACTGTTGCTTGTTTCCATGTTGTGGGGACTGCCCCAAGTTTAAAAGATAGGTTATAGAGCATGGTTAGAGGGTGGGCTATGGCTGGTGCTGAGGTAGGGCATTTTGGAATCAAGGCCCGATGGACGTTTACCTTTGGCTGGGTTAAGTGACTGCAGTAATTTTAGCACCTGGTCAGGGAGACTGGGTGGAGGCGAGAGGGGATGGGCAGGATGCCATAGGGGTGTAGTGGGCAGGGGGAATGGGGATGGGAGGGAGGGGTAAGAAGTAGTGGTGGAAAAATGTGAGTTAAACTCAGTGGCGACCAGACTGGGATCCATGATGATTTTTCCTTCCAGCTTAAGGGTGGGAGTGGGAGGTTGGGTTGGTGGAAAGGAAGGATTTTACAGACTTCCAAAATTGAAAGGATGACAAAGTTGTTATTGAAAGCAGATTTAAAGTAATTTGATTTGGCTGACGTATAAGTCTTGTACAGGCGTTTCTTAGTGATGAGGTAAGTGTTGGTGGGCGTTTGAGTGCCTGTGGACTTATGAGATTTCCAGGCACGGTGTCTGGCCCTTAGGTGTTCCAGGAGGTTTGATGTTATCCATGGTAAGTGGGATCCTCTTACAAGGGACCTCCTGAGTGGAGCATGGAGGTCCCAGATGGCAAGGAAATTAGTAGAGAAGTATTTTAGGGCCTCATCCATAGAGGTGGCCCTGGGGATGAATGACTAGTCAATGTTGGTGAGGTAATTTAGGAGAGCTGTCAGTTGAAGGGAATTATAAGCTCTGCAGTAAAGCGTGCGGGGTGGAGGGGCCATTGGGCGGAAGATTTTTCAAACAATATAAATCATGTGGTGGTTGCTAAGGGAGTCTGGTAGTAGGCCAGCTTTAACTATCTGATGAGGGTGGGTAGTAAGTGCCCAATCTAGTAGTGTGTGCTTGTTGGATTTATGGTTTAAGTGAGTGGGTTCCGCTATTTGCTGGTGCAAGTTTAGGGCATTTATTTGGCATCGTGATTTAGAGGCCGTGCTGCCTAGCCAGTTCTGATTGAAATCACCAAGTATATGTAGTTCGCCACCTTCCATAAGGGACCTCAGGTTGCTAAGGAGATATCCAGATTCTGTGAGTGGCCGGCTTTTCAGCCGTGCTACTCACAGTTTCGAGAGTTGCACTGTTTGCGACTGCCAGTTGTGATCAAAAGTTGGAAGGTGTTCTTGTGGATCCTGGCACACAGTATTTAATTAAAAAAGGCACCAGGGACCTAGAGCAAGGGCAGGGAAAGTGTTTTAAATAAGTATAAGGCAAGCACCTCTAGCACTGCCTCTGGTGCACCAGTATTATAGGACAAATGTCAGGGCAGTGAAGCCCTAATGAATATTATTGAGCTGCTGCCAGTTTTAGAGGGGCACTGTATTTTCAAGGTAGCGACCCAGAAACTAGGCACATATGGGAGAGATTAATCAATGTGTTTGAAAGAGAAATGCCAGGGCTATATAACTGGGGAATTTATGTAAGAATAGTGTTTATTCTGGCTGCACCAGGACAGTTATGTTTGGGCTGCAATAAAATGTGTGTTTGGGACTATGCAGCAGCCATCATTGTGCAGCCAAATAACCAGTCAAGAGCCTGGACCTTTGGCCAGAGACTTATTGGAATTAATAAAGACTTGTGAGGGAAAAAGGAGGACCTTTTCTAGGCACCAAAAAACAAGCCAATTAAGAGACTGGGACAGTTTGGGATATTTTTGACATCCAGTGAGATTCCTGGACCTTAGCCCCATATAAAAGGGAGCAACTGCTGAAATAGTGGAGATTTACCAGATGCCCGGGAGTTCAGAGTGTGAGCCTCTGAGAAGCCGGCCATCTCTCAGAGGCTAGGTCTGGTGGGCCTAGACTTTTCTTGGTGGTTTAGTCCACGGGGTAAAAGGTGCATCAGTCAGTGCAAGCTGTGACATGCAACAGCAGTGGATTCATGCAGCAAAAGGCAGTATTGTGGATCAGCCTGCAAGCCTACTGGATGGACCAGAGAGGAACGAGCAGCACCCTTACATATAGATGTGTAAAAGTTGCTGAAGTGTTTGCGCAGCTGGCCAGTTCAAGATATCCAGTTTGCATTTTTGACTCATTGACTCCTCTAAGCCATTCAGCCTTGGGCTATGTGAAATCAGCCTGAGTCGATTGCTTCTGCATCACCAGACCAGCTGCTGTACGAGGACCATGAGGGAACTCTCCTCCCTGCTTCAAGAAACATCTCCAGAGGTCTTATTTTCTCAGCTCATCTCCAGTGTCTGGGTACAGTGAGTAGAAATCAGGGTAGTTCCCTGAGACAAGCTTTAATAATCATTGTGGTACTACCTAATCTCCATTTCACCACCAGTTTAATGGTTTAAGAGACTGGGCCATCCGGCCGCTGGACCCAAATAAAACTGCATGCCAAATCATCATGTCTTCTTTCATCAAGGACCCCAACAACAGCTGCAACCCTGGGACCGTTTAGGCTAGCTTGTTTTCCATCTGGGTATCCACTATATTTATAAGACTGTAAAGTGGAACTAAATGCATCCCAGTATTCTGGCTTAGACCAGTAAGGATAAAATTATTTGACCAGATTTGCCCATTCCTTGTTATGCTCCCCCTAAATAAACCTGATTGGTGTTACAATGTTTTATTGCCTCTCACATGTTTACTGGTGGTCTGTTACTGTGTTTGGAATATTCCTGAACATGCATTCCTGATAACCATTGTTTGCAGGGGGTTCCAGGAGGTCAAACTGAAGCCCAAACCACAGTAAGTGGGAAACCTGTGAGCATATCATTAATGTCTGTTGACAAATGTATTGTGAATGTTGTGAGAGATTACTGCTTGTTCCAAGGTATAAGGCCACTAGGTGGGGTAGTGGGTAGTTATAGCTTCCCAGAGGGCTATAGCAAATTTAATAAATACCCACTGAAACCTTACTCTGAGTGGAGGCACCAAAACTCTGCGTTTACCGTGGGTGGGCAAACTCTGGTACTGGCTAGTTATGAACCTAGGCCCCTCATTCTATGGATAGTAATACAGGCAGGGGTTGTAACCCTAGAAGCAGTGCTACAAACCTGTTTAACAAGCAATGTAAAGTTGAATATATAGAGTTGCACTGGTACTAGAAGAGTGGTCATGTTTGGGGGGGGGCTGGGATGTAGCTTTTCCTACTCTTAGCAGGGTGCTCAGCTTTAGGGCTGGTCACTGGGCAGGAATGTCTAGAGGCAAGGCAACGCAAATTTTGTTTTTCAGGTGCCCAGTCCTGGAGGCTCTGGGCACCGCACAACAGCAACAAATCTATCATAATATGACAAAGGAACATAATACATTTTCCAGTCTACAAATTATCACTTTCGTAAATTAAAATCAGTAAAACCAGAAGAGGGTAAGGGGGGAGAGGGCCATCTTGTGAATGGTATGGCCTACTCCAGGGCAATAAGTTAAGTTTTGTAGCCAATAGCCAGCAAGTCTAGTGACTGGGAAAATTTACTAGCCCCACAGACTCTTTCACTAGCCAAGCTGAAGTACTGTACTTTTTGGTTACATTCTACAGTACAAACCTACAGGGCTAGTTAAAGGAAAATCTTACTAGCCTAATACAAAACTCACCAGAATTTGGCTAGTTGGCCTATAGGTTTCGACCGCTGCACTCTCTGTGATGGGTTACAGTACTTAAACAACTTATTTTTAAAATGTAATGACTGAGGTGTGGTAAGTTCTGGGACTGCCAGTGGCTGGTTGTCAGTGCTGTGATTGTCGGGGGCATTGCTGTAAGGGAAAAGGTAAGTACTACAACTGTTGAGGGAGGTTCAGAGGCAGTGTTGTGTTAATGGTGGGGGTCAGTACTGTGCTGTTGTAGTTGGGGGTGCTGGTGCTTTAATGGTTGAGGGTGGGGAGTCAGTGCAGTTATTGTCAAGGGGTAAGTGGTCAGTGCCATGTCTGTCAGGTGGGAGGCAGGACTGCAACTTTTGGCAGTGGGGGGAGAAGTGTTGTGACTGTGGGGATGGAGATTACTGCTGTGTCTGTCTGTAGACGGTATCAGCCCTGTGACTGTCGCAGATGTAGGGGGACAGTGCTTTGACTGTGGTAGTGGGTAGTGCTGTGACTGTTGGGGTTAGAGGTAAGTGCTGTCACTGTTGGGGGCATGAGGATCAGCACAGTGATTGTTGGGTAGGTGGCCACTGTGACTGATGGTGGAAGGTATTCTGTGACTACTGAAGGGTGGTACAGGTCTATTACTGTCAGGGGGGGTGGTAGTCCTGTGATCGTTGTGGATGAGGAGACAGTGCTGTGGCTGTTGTGGATGGGGGTCAGTGTGGTGACCATTACGAGTAGCAGGTCAGTGCTGTCATTGTCAGGGGATGGGAATTAGTGCTGTGCTGATGGTAGGGGTGTCAGTTCTGTGACTTTTGAGGGTGAGGTGGCTGTGGTGTGACTGTTGGGGAATGATGATCAGTGCTGTAAGATGGGATGGGGTGCAGTGCTGTGACTAGTGCTGTTACTATGGGGGAATGGGGATCAGTGCTGTGACTGATGGTAGGGGTGTCAGTTCTGTGACTTTTGGGGGTGAGGTGGCTGTGGTGTGACTGTTGGGGATTGATGATCAGTGCTGTAAGATGGGATGGGGTGCAGTGCTGTGACTAGTGCTGTTACTATGGGGGAATGGGGATCAGTGCTGTGACTGATGGTATGGGTGTCAGTTCTGTGACTTTTGGGGGTGAGGTGGCTGTGGTGTGACTGTTGGGGATTGATGATCAGTGCTGTAAGATGGGATGGGATGGGGTGCAGTGCTGTGACTAGTGCTGTTACTATGGGGGAATGGGGATCAGTACTGTGACTCTGAGGGATGTATGGTCATTGCTGTGACTGCTAGGTTGGGGGTGGTAGAAGTGTTGTGACTCTCAGGGGTGTGGATCAGTGCTGTGACTGCCAGAGGTGGGTAGTCATTTTCAAGATTATCAGTGGAGGGTGTTAGTCCTGTGGTTGTCAGTGGGGTGATGCAGTTCTGTGACGGGGGTCAATCCTTTGCTTGTGGAGCAGGGGTGATATAGTCATGTTACTGTGGGGGGGTACAGTCCTGTGATTGTGGGGGTAAAACAGTCCTGTGACTGAGGGAAGAGTCCTGTGACTGTGGAGTGGGGTCCAATCCAATGACTTTTGGGGGGTTGGTCACTGCTGTGACTGATGGTGGATGGTGTCAGTACTGTAACTGTTAGAGTGGTGGTACAGTCCACTGATTGTCGGGAGGAGGGTCTGTTATGTAACTGTCAGGGATAGGGTGTCATTTATGTGACTATCAGGGTGAGGGTCATTCCTTTGACTTTTGGGAGGTCTGCTTCTGTGCAGTTCTACAACTCTGAGGGACAGAAGCATTTTCAGGAAGTTGTACACACAGCAGAAAGGTTGTATAAGGCCCAAACTAAGTGACTATTCGGAGGAGATGTTGTGGTCCCAGCTGTGTGGGGTGGTCATCAGTGCTGTGATGTACAGTGTTGTGACTGGTAGGGAGGATTACTGCTGTGACTGTCTGTGGAAAGTGTCACCCATGTGACTTTCGGGGATATGAGTATAGTGATGTCATGGTGATGGGGTGTAGTGCTGTGATTGTTGGGAATGGGGATCGGTTCTGTGACTGTCAGGCATGGGTGCCCAATGCTGTGGCTGACAGTGGAGGGTGTCAGTCCTGTGACTGTCAGGGGTGGGATGGTCAGTCCTGTGATGGTCATGGGTCAGTGCTGTGGCTATTGTGTAAGTAGTGTGGAGTGGAGTGGTGCACAAGTAAAGGAAAAGGCAGTGCATAAGCAAAGCAGCCAGCTTGTAATAACAAAAGAAAAGAATGCTCAGCACTCCTAGATTCAGTTTTACATGCAAAGTGCAAGATTTATTTTCCAGCAACATGCCTGCATGCACCCACTTGGGCCAGCCCTTCAAGCCTTCAGTGCCCCTGCCACAGAGGACAGGTCTGAAGATTAAAAAAGGGTGCATCACATTTATACAGAAATGTCAAAGTTATACACACCACACACTAAAAACAACATGCACGTCAAGGTGAAAACACAGAGACAGCTTTTTCAATGGTAAACATTTCATTATTCTGTTTTTTGGTGTTTTGTTTTTGACACTCATAATAAACAGTTGCTGATGTTAGCATAATATATAGAATAAAGTATGGATCGGGGTGTGTAACAAGAAGTTTACATACTCCTGAGGGGGTTAGATGCTACATAAACCCCGAGAGCGAAGCTCAAGGGGTTTATCAAAAGCATCTAACCCTGAGGGTGTGTGTGTAAACTTCGAATTTATACACCCCGACCCATTTTATTTTAATATAATTATTTTATATAATTGCTGGGTTTGCCTTTTTCACCTCAGCAATTATATAAAACAACAGAGGTTCTGGCCGAGGGGTGCTGCTCTCCGTTTTCATTTGGTGACCGTGCATGTGGGTTTAAAATCTTAAAAGATGTCTATTTGTCCTCCTTACTGTTAAATTTGCCCAGACTTCTTAAAAAATAATATAACTAAACGCCAAGTTACTGTGTCGGAAGGCAGTTGACTTTTCTCCGAGAGAGCAAGAGGTGCAGTCAGGAAGTGGTGGACTGTGGCGGGCGCATGCGCTGAGTGAGGGGAACCGTGCGGCTGTTTGCCATTATAAACGCTCCTTTATAACGGCAAATTACACCACGTTTTCCCTATGGGAAAAAGGTGGAGCCGGTTATTATACTTACATTAAGCTTGTCTCTGTATCTTATACTTCATTTAATTGTATACCTTTCCCTCTACAGCTATATTTTTTTTTTACCTCTTACACTGTACTATACCCATTTCATCTCTCCCCTCTCTACTGTTCCCACTACTGTATTTGCTCCACATTATCTTTCTTCTCTTTACTTTCGCAGGTCTCACAGTATGTGAACTCCTCCCTCGTCAGATAAGTATTACAATGTGTCTAACCTGTCTTGTCCTTCCTTGCAACTCTCTAAGAACTGAGGTTCTTTTGTGACCCCTTTCATCTGTTTTATTCTACAGGTTTAAGAAATGACATCCCTTTATGACTCCTACCTCTGGCTCCATATTACCCTGGTAAGAGACCCTGTACATATTATCTATACTTGATAGGTTTACTGTAACAGTGCAGCTGCACCCATTATGGAAGGGTTATGTATACTGAATGTGTTAAGGTCCTACATACTGCAGCATTTTCCCCCTCCACAAAACATTTTGCTTTGCCAGTTGACTCGGGCAGGCTCTCACCCCTATCCCAACCTCCCCTGTCCATCACTCTGCTGTCCCAAACCACAGAGCCCAAAGTTCCCATGGATTGTCTGCCTCCCCTAAGATAGGATGGCCAGAAAAGGGACAGCTATCCTTATCCCTACCCAGTCACTTACATCCACAACTGAGACAGTCATCCAGGAGGTGGTCATGTAGGACAGAAGTAGCTGGGTAGGGCTTTATGGAACCTGCGCTAGCC
This sequence comes from Neoceratodus forsteri, assembly GCA_016271365.2. NCBI lineage: Eukaryota > Metazoa > Chordata > Ceratodontiformes > Ceratodontidae > Neoceratodus > Neoceratodus forsteri. The sequence continues at coordinate 151,861,754 of CM028133.1, forward strand.
ATTTCTGCATTTTTCCCTTTCTTGAGTTCCTGCCTTCACCTGGGGGAAGTCAAATGTTAAGTCAGCATGCCTTTCCATGCAGGGACAGGAAAGCTATGTGATGAACGTTCAGTTTGCTTTCCAACCCCTGGCAATCTGGTATATTCCTGAACTTGGGTCACTGATTTGGTGGCAATAAGACACCTAGCACCTCATCCCTCCATACCACTAGACCAGACAGGCCTTATATTGCAGCAAATTAATTATTTGTTACTATTGAGACAGGCGATTGGACAACAATGGTGTCACAGCATACCAGGAAATTATTTTTTTTATTAACAGGCCCGGCAGTAAGAGGGTGGGTTGTACTTGTTTACACCAGAGAATGTGTTAACTTTAATAGGGCCAGCAATCACTGTTACTGGCTGCCAGTTCTAAATAAAATATTGAGCTGCTTGAGGTTATATATATGTGTGTGTGTATATACTGTATATATATATATGTGTAGGATATGTGGGGGTGCCTGTGGGATAACCAAGTTATTTGTACAGTAGCCTGTGATCTCGAGAAACCTCACGAGTGGCCACAGGCTACTCTACAAATAACTTGTTATCTCACAGGTGCCCCACACATATTTGATTTATGCAACAGGATTTTTTGGGTTCAGTTTTGTTATATTTTATTTTTTTCTGAAGTTCTTTTCCATGTTTTTTTCTGTGCCTGGTTTGGCTTGCAGGGTTGCTGTGCTGAGAAAGCAGAAACAAGCATTTGACTGTGCCGAATGTTTGCTTGCTGGTATTAGCATTTGCAGGAAATAGACAGATGCAGAGTAGGAATGGCAATGAAGTATTGAACTTCACGCCAACCCCACCTCCACTCTGCAGAGATGGACAGGCACTGGGGCATGCATTTGGGTTGTCGCCCATAACGTTCATGCCATTTCACCTCACCTTATCCTGCAGACACTGACAAATGTTGAGGTGTGACTTGGGGTGTTCAGCTTTACAATCACCCTACTCGATAAGGACATATACTGAAATGGGTGCAATATAGAATGGGGTGAACTGTGGGACCGAAGAGGCAGTGGCTGTATGGTGGGGACTGTCAGTGGCTGCATGGTGGGGGCTGGGGTTGGAATGGCATGAGCATTACAGTCGGCAATTCAAAGGAACACCCCTGATGCCTGTCAGCCTGTACAGGGTAGAACGTTATGGTTAGAAACCATAATGCCCCGGGCATGTGTTAGTATTTGCAATACAAATTTTCAACATGGGCATTTTGTGGCCCCCACCTCATGAAAGGATTTGGGACCTCTTCTCATGAACAGTGGCACTGTGATTTTGTCAATGTGTCCCAAAATTTGAGTTTCCAGTGACCGTGCCATTGTGCGCCAGATGTACGAAAACACAGATCGAGCAGGATGTGAAGAATGACAGCTGTATCATTCATAAGGCAGTGTGAAGAGATTGTAATGTTGAAAATATGTAGTGAAAGTGTTAAAAATGCTCAAACTTCCGAGCGTAAGTGGAAACTGCGCAACACATGTGTGTAACACAGTCATTTAGTGGAATTATTTCACCAGATTTTCAACATAGGCATTTTGTGACCTCTGCTCATGAACACTGTCACTATGATTTTCTTACTCTGACCAGAACATTGATTTCCAACAGCAACCGTGGTATTCTGCACCTGATGTGTAAACGCATATTTCAGGCAGGATGTGAAAAACGACAACTGTACTGTTCATAAGGAGGTCTGAAAAAATGCAAATTTTGAAAATCTGTAGTGAAAATACTACAAATTTGTGAAGTTATGAGGGTGCGTGGAAACTGTGTCATGCACGCTTGTAACACAGTCATTTTATGGACATTTGCCATCAAATTTTCAACATAGGCATTTTAGGACCTCTGCTCATGAACATAGTCACTGTGATTTTTACATATAAACATACATACGAACATACAAATCTGCCAGCAGAACACACCAATCGGTCTGTATATGTAAGTCTGTCCAAGTGTGCAGCTAGCACCCTAAATTGCAGCTGCCCCAGCCTCCTCCCCCTCAGTTCCTCCCCCTCTTGTCCCAACCCCTGCCCCTGACTCTTCCTCTTGCTTTATCCCACTCCTCCTTTTAATCTATTGACTGTCCTATATGTTACCACCCCCTCTGGCAGTGCGTTCCAACTAGACACCACCCTCTCAGAAAGGTAGTGCCTCCTCATTTCCCTCTTGAAACGTCCCCCTTTCAACCTTAGTCCGTGCCCCCTCATCTCTCTTCCACTCCTCAGTTTAAACATCCCCTCGGTGCTAGGTTTATTTACCCCCTCAGGTATTTAAATGCTTCAATCATATCCCCCTATCTCTCCTCTCCTCCAATGTGTACATGTTCAGCTCCTTCAGCCTAACTTCATATTCCTTTCCTTCCATTCCCTTTAACATTTTTGTTGCCCTCCTTTGCACCTCCTCCAGTAACTTTAAATCTCTCCTCAGTAATGGCCTCCAGTATTGCACATAATACTCTAGGTGCGGTCTGACCAAAGATCTGTAGAGAGGCAGGATCACATCCCTGTGTCTGGAGGAGAACCCCCTTGCAATGCACCCCATTTGCCTTCACTGCTGCTCTCATGCAGTGGGCTGAGTTGTTCATGCTCCCAGTTACTAACACCCTTAGGTCCTTCTCCTCCTATCTGATTCCCAACCAAGAATCCCTCTTTTGGTTTTTAACCCTGAAGTGCATCACCTTACGTTTCTTTGTATTGAATCCTAGCTGCCACTCCACTGACCATGTCTCTAGTTTGGTTAGGTCCCCCTGCAGTTTTTCCCATCCGTCCTCTTCGTCCTGCACCACCCCCAGTTTGATATAATGTGCGAACAGACTAACCCTGCTCCCTGCTCCGTGTACTATATCACAGATAAAGAGCCCAAATAGCACTGTGCCCAGAACTGACTCCTGTGGCACCCCGCTTGTCACTGCTCTGGGTGCCGAGAGCTCCCCCACCAGCACCACCCTCTGTACCCTCCCCTGTAACCAGTTCTCTATCCATTTAGTCAGCTTTTTTCCCACACCCACTGCCATCAGCTTCCGCCCCAGTCTCCCATGAGGCAGTGTATCAAAGGCCTTACTGAAGTCCAAGTATAGGACATGTACTGCATGGCCCTTGTCCAACTCCCTTGTCACCCAGTCGCAATACTGCATTAGGATGGTTTGACAAGACCTCTCTGAGATGAACCCATGTTGTGGCCCATCTTGGAGGCCATTACTGTCTAGGAATACCACCAGCCTCTCCTTCAGTACCGCCTCCATAAGCTTACCCACTATAGGCATGAGACTTACTAGCCGATAATTTCCTGGCTCCTCCCTAGGCCCACTCTTGTGTATGGGCACCACATGGGCCACCCTCCAGTCCTGGGGCACACACCCCATTTCCAGGGAGGTGTTGAACAGATCTGCCAGTGGCTCAGCCAACAGCTCCGCCATCTCCCTCAGCACCCTAAGGTGGATGCCATTGGGACCAGGTGCCTTGTCCACCCTTACTGCCCTCAGCCCCTCTAGCACCCTACTTCTTGTGATCACTTTGTCCGTCACCTCCTCCCCCCCTTCCCCCAGCCCATTCTGGTAGTGGACCATCCCTCTCCTTAGTGAAAACGGAGCAGAAGTACTCATTTAAAATTTCCACTTGCTCCTCCGCCTTTTCCACCCAATCCTCTCTCCACTTTATCCTCACAATATATTCCTTGCACTTCCTCTTTTCCCTGACATACCTAAAAACATCCTTTTCCCCTCCCTTTGTGCCCTGTGCAGAACTTAATTGCCTGGAGGCCTTAGCTTTTTTCACCCTCCTGGCATCCTCCCTTAATCAGCTCCTGAAAGCCTCCTTATCCTCTCCCTTCCCTGTTCTGCTGTACTTCTGGTATGCAGCTGTCTTTGTCCTCACCCCTTGCAGCACTTCCTTGTTCAGCCAGCATGGTTTCTTGCCTCTGCTCTTCTTACTCCTGGCCCTGGTGCAGGCTACTGTGGCCTCTGTTAGCCCAGTCTTTATGACTCCCCATTTTTGTTCTGCATCCATCCCCGGCCTTATATCCTGGAGTCTCAGTTGCAGTATTGCTCCCATCCCCCCAAAGTCCACCCTAATAAAGTCTACCACCTTAGTGCACGCGCCTCCTGTCTCCCTGTGCAGCATGACAATGAGCCACGCTGTTTGGTGTTCATTACCTGCTAGTGGGTCCTCCACCCTTACTTCCCTCACCACCTCCCCATTTACCAGTACTAGCTCCAGAGTGCTACCAAGCCTTGTAGACCCACTTACCAAATTTGTCAGAAAGCCATCCTGGAATGGATCAAGGAGCACCCACTCCCTGCTACTGCTAGTGGCCGGGGTGATCCAGTCAACACACACAAAAAAAAAAAGAAAAAGTAGATAAACATGTGGGGAGTAGTGCAATGTAATGGCTGTGGGGCAGCAGTCTTCCGGGAGTCTTTCTGGAGGCTGAGATGATGCCCTATTTGCAGACAACTCTCTGCCCTGAGGGAGGAAGTTGCCCGTCTTCAGGCCACACTGGACAGTAGTATGGGAACCTTCCCCCAGGCCACACTGGACAGTAGGAAGGTAACCTCCCCCATCCAGGGAGCACCAGAGCTATCACCACTACCTCAGAGGTTGCGAAGAAAGCACAGAAGTTGGACCACAGTGGGCTCAGGGAGGGTGAGGATGGTGGAACAGAGGCACATCCAGTCAGTTGTTCCACTCCACAATCCATACACCATTCTGGGGGAGCACAGTTCCCCTATGGATGCACCCGCAGAGGAGACTAAGGAGGCTGAGGACAACTGTCAAGGAGGCCCACAGGAAGGAGGCAGAGGACATCACAGGGAAAGGAAGCAGCTCCTGGTGGGGGACTCAATTATTAGGGGCTAGAACTGGGGGGAGAAGGGAAAACTGAAGTAAGGTGCCTGCCTGGTGCCATGGCTTGGAGGGACAGGAAGCGCATCCTCAGGATCACGAGAACAGCTGCACAGGAGTCTGAGCTGGACGTCATTGTCCACCTAGGGACAAATGACTTGGCTCATCATGAGATTAGAGCAGTGCAGGAGTACTTTGTAGAGTTGGGGAGGGGCCTAAGACAAGTAGCACACACAGTATCCTTCTCAGAGGTGCTGCCGGTTAATGGCGTGGGTGAGGTGAGGGTACGTTCCACCATGCAGTTTAATGAATGGTTGAAAAAATGGTGTGGAGCACAGGGGTTTGGCTTCATTGGGGACTGGGGTTCCACCTGGAGGGACTCCAGCCTATACCGGCAGGATGGTCTGCATCTGTCCAGGAAGGGAACAAGTCTTTTGAGCAATCGGTTTAAATACTTCATTGGCAAGCTTTTAAACTAGTCAAGAGGGGAAGCACTGATAAGCAGCAGGAAAATCCCAGCCTCTCCCTACAAAACAGGGTACTAAATGAGAAAAAGATTGAGGTAGAAAAGTCAGTGGGGGATGCTGCAACAGAAGGTAAAGCCATCAAAAAATGGAGAGCAATGAGTACCAATGCCCATAGTCTGGGTAACAAGCTTCATGAATTAGTGGCCTTGATGGAGGAGGAACATCTGGATATCGCGGCAGTCACAGAAACATGGTACACACAAAACCATGACTGGGGCATAAACATACCAGGATACACTATCTACAGAAGGGACAGGGAGGGTAAAAGAGGAGGAGGATTAGCTCTTTACATAAAGGAAGGAATCAAAGCAACAGAATAAAAGGGTAAACAGGGAGGAGAAGAAGCACTGTGGGTCAATTTGGAGACAGGCAACGGCACCACAATCCACACAGGGGTTGTATACAGACCCTCTCAGGGGGGGGAATGGACAAGGAAATGATAGAAAGTATACTTAGAATGGCAGAAAAAGGGGAGATATTGCTGATGGGTGATCTGAATATGCCAGATGTTAACTGGAGTGCAGTTGCAGCAGCCACTTCTAAGAGTGGGGTTATTCTAGATGCCCTACAGGGGGCATGCCTTAGACAACTAGAATTGGAACCCACTCAAGAGGGAGCAATCTTAGACCTGGTTCTCTCAAATGGAGATGGAGACAGGCTCACAGATGTAGAAGTGGGTAGCCATCTGGGAACTAGTGACCATCGAACAGTACAGTTCATAATAAAGACAGCAATAGAGTCAAGCCATACAAAGGCAAAAGTACTGGACTTTAGGAGGGCTGACTTTGCCAAAATGGGTGAGTGCCTAAGGAATGCACTAGCAAATGGGCAAGAAGGAGGGGTGGAAGAACAATGGGGAATAATAAAAACTGCCATCACAGAGGTAACAAGCCTTTGTGTGAAGCAAATAAACAAAACAAAATGATGTAAGAAACCACTATGGTTCTCAAAGGAAGTGGCAGTGAAGGTTCAAGAGAAAAAGAAAGCATTCAGGAAGTACAAGGAATCACAGAAGGAGCAGGACAGAGAACTGTATCAGTTAAAGCAAAAGGAAGCTGGGAAGGCAGTCAGAACAGCAAAGGCCAAAACCGAGGAAAAGATAGCCAACCCAGTTAAGAAGGGGATAAAACCTTTTATAGGTACATCAGGAGCTGAAGGAAGACCAAGGGAGGGATAGTGAGGCTAATAAAGGGAAGGGGTGGGCAGAGGGTGACTGTGAAAGGCAGAGATACTAAACAAATATTTTTGCTCAGTATTTACAAATGAAGAGGGAGGGTACCTAAAACAAACAATAGAAACACTCTGGATACAGAAGTTGATACCAGCCCATTTACAGAAGAAAGGGTTCTGAAAAAACTCTTAAAACTGAAGGTGGACAAAGCAATGGGGCCTGATGGGATTCATCCCGGAATTCTAAAAGCACTAAGGGTAGAACTAGTGACACCACTGACTACCCTCTTTAACAAACCATGGGAGGATGGGGTGGTACCCGACGACTGGAGGAGGGAAGATGTGATTCCCCTTCACAAAAGTGGGAGCAAGGCAGAAGCAGCAAACTACAGACCTGTTAGTTTAACCTCAGTGATAGGGAAAATGATGGAACCACTTCTGAAGGAAAGAATTGTCGAGTATCTAGAGGCTAGAGGGGCACAGGACCCAAGGCAGCATGGATTCAGAGTGGGAAGGTCATGCCAGACGAATCTGATAGATTTCTTTGACTGGGTGACCAAAGTAGTAGATCAGGGAGGGGCTGTAGACATGGCAGACCTAGACTTTTAGAGGCATTTGACACAGTCCCACACAAAAGATTAATATACAAGTTAGCCAGCCTGGGAGTGGGTCCCAAGATGACAGCCTGGGTAAAGAATTGGTTGGAGAATAGGACACAAAGAGTAATAGTAAATGGAGTCCACTCTGAAGAAAGGGGGGTTACTAGTGGGGTACCACAGGGTTCAGTATTAGGACCAGTCCTCTTCAATGTCTTCATAAGCGACATTGCAGAGGGACTGGAAGGAAAAGTATGTCTCTTTGCAGATGACACAAAGATCTGCAACAAAGTTGATGCACAAGGTGGGATGGAAAGGATGAGAAGGGACTTGGCAAGGTTAGAGGAATGGTCAGATGTATGGCAGCTTAGATTAAATGCTAAGAAGTGCAAGGTAATGCACCTGGGAAACAAAACCCAGGGGAAGAGTACACAATGGGGGGTGAGATACTAACAACAACAAAAATGGAAAGGGACCTGGGGGGTAGTCATATCAGATGACCTAAAGGTGGGCAAGCAATGTGAGAGGGCAGCAAGGAGGGCTGGGGATACTGGGATGCATAGGAGAGGCATCACCAGTAGAAACAAGGAAGTTATTATCCTCTATACAGACAGCTGGGTGAGACCCCATCTGGAGTACTGTATGCAGTTCTGGAGACCCAGTCTCCACAAAGACATAGACAGGATGGAAGCTGTCCAGAGGAGGGCAACTAAAATGATGCAGGGTCTGCACTGGAAGACATATGAAGATAGACTTAAGGAGCTTAATATGTAGCCTCGAGGAAATGAGGGAGGGGACATGATAGAAACTTTCAAGTACCTCAAGGAATCAACAAAGTCCAAGAGGGTAGCATCTTTCAAAAAAGAGGTGTGCAAGAACAAGGGTACAATCTGAAGATAGAGGGGGTGGCTCAGAGGTAATTTAAGGAAGTATTTTTCACAGAGAGGTTGTGGATGCATGGAACGTCCTTCCAGAGGAGGTTGTGGAGTCAAAAACAGTGGTGGAATTCAAGCATGCATGGGACAGTCATAAGGCAATTCTAGGGGTGGGGGTAGGAAGAAGTAGGCTGCTGGTTAACTAGGATCTGCAGCTTATCCATTAGGTAGGGAAATGGGCAGACTGGGTGGGTCAAGTGGTCCTTATCTGCCATCAAATTCTATGTTTCTGTGTTCTATGATAGGTTAAATTCCCCCACTATCACCACACTCCCCCTTCTACACACCCTCTGCCAACCATCTGCTCTGCCAACTCATCATCCAGTTCCCCGGATTGAGCTAGTGGTCTGTACACCACTCCCAGCCTCAGCTTTCTGCCCTTGGAGTCCAGGAGCTGCACCCAAAGTGCCTCTGTCCTCTCCTCTTCTCCCTTGTCCCTTATACATTTAATCTCTTCTCTCACATAGAGTGCAACCCCCCACCCTCGTCCAACCCCCCCGGTTCCTACTGTATATCCTGTATTCCAGGATTGCCAAGCCCCAATCATGGTACTCTGTGGCCCAAGTCTCTGTTACTGCAGCAATGTCAACCTCCCCTCTGAAAGGAGCACCTGAAGCTCTGCAGTTTGGTCCCCAGGCTTCTTGCGTTGAGAGAGACCACCTTCCACCCATACCCCTCCTTCTCCTCACTCTTCTCCTCCTTGGCCTGTGTCCCTCCTCCTGATAGTCCACACCCTTTCTCCTCCTTATTCTTACTGGGTGGTGGTGCCTCTGTATACACTTGGAATACTCTGCCTGCCCCCTCCCAGGGTTACTACACCTCTGCCTTTACCTATATCTAGGGAGGTGAGCTCATTAGGATCCCCTGTCTGGACCTTTCTACTAACCTCAGTCTTTTGGCCACCCCCCCCCCCACTAGTTTAAATCCACCTTAGTAGAGACATACCCCTCTAGTCCTGCCTTTAATACTCCCTTCCCTGCTCAAGTGTACCCTGTCCCCTGCGTACAAATCATTATTTCCTCAGACCTTACCCCAGTTAGTCACTAACCCATAATTTTTGATGTAGCACCAATCCCTCAGCCACTCGTTGAACTCCTCAATCCTACCCTTCCTCCTCATGCTTGCACATGGTACCAGGAGTACCTCCGAGAATGCCACCAACTCCCCAACCCCCTCACACTGCCTGGCCAACTACTCGAACCTCCCCCTCAATACTTCCACAGTCTCTCCCACCAAGCCATTTGTACCCACATGCAATAGTAAATGAGGACCCCCCCTCGCTGCACACTTGAGCAGTGCCTGCCCTGCCCCTCCTGCAGTCAACCTGGGGATAGCTTCAGTCCAAATACGGCCATGCCTTTCTCCCCTTCCACCCCATCTCACCCCTTTCAGTATAGAATCCCCTAGGATAAGTGCCCCCCATCCCTTAGCCCCTTTCCCATTTAATGCCCCATCCACCTCCCCAGTATTCATTCTTCCCTACCCCTTATCCCCGCCAGTTGCACCCTCTGTGACTTCTGTATCTGTACCCCCTACTTCCATCTCACCTCTTTTCTCTGCCTTATTCCTCCCATCCCCCTTGAACCCCTTACCAGCCTGACTACTTCCTACTGGGCTTCCCATGTTGACCTCCCCTCCTCCCCTGCTGATTTCCAACCCCTCTCCTATCCCCGCTGTTGTCAATTTAGAGCCCCCATTCCCTTCTACCCTGATAGTGATGCCTCTCCCATCCTTCCCACTTCCCATAGCCTTCTCTCCTCCAGTCGCCACCTGCTCCTTCCTTACTAGCCCCCTTCTACCCTTTCTTCCTCTCTATCTGTTCTCCTAGCTGTTGCCATCCCTCTCATGCCTGCTTGTCCTCCCCCCATTCAGTATGTTCCTGCTCCCCCTCTCTCTCCCATAGCAGAGGCTCGAATCTATTCCTAGTCAATACCCCTCCTACATCTCTTCCCCTATCAGTTCCCCCTCCTACTTGTTCCTATCCGTGCCATCCCTGGTCCCACCCTACCAGCAGCCATCTGCTCTCTCCCCGGTACTCCTCTTGGTCTCTTCCTCCCCCAACAGTAGGCCCCCCTCTTTCCTCAGACACCCCATCCCTTCTCCTCTCTTTTCTGCTAGTGCTTCTGATACTGGGGTCGGTTTCAGTCCCTAGTTGTTCTTCCTCCATCCCCCCCTTTCCATCCACTATTCCACCCCCAGCCAGGATGCCTACCACACTCACATGCCCTGCCACTTAGACTCCTCCCTAACCTCCACAGTTCCTCCCTCAAACTAGCCAGTTGTCTACAGACCATACACACCCCCCATTATCCAAGCCCAATCCAGGATCATGGTAGACCCACACCCTGTACACCCTATCACCCTTCCAAAGATGCCCGCCCTATTGACATGTGGCACCTGCCTCATTTTGGCTCACATCATATGTTATCAGCTCTTACTCCCAGGTTCTGTACCCTACTATAACTGTTAGGCCCCTATTTACTCAAATTCATATCCCCCCCCCACACACACACACACAAGTCCCCCTACTGGCCCGTTGCCGACCAGGGTAATTCAGTCTCAAATCTCATCCGTTAGATACTGCATTACTGTAGCAATCCTAAACCTTCCTTGTCCATTTTTCACCCCTCAGCTACCATACTTTTTGCTCCCAGCTCTCATATAGTTTCACTTAGCCCAGTTAGAAATCCTATTGCACTCCAAGTATTACTCAGCTCAGGTAGAGAAATAAACAGAACAAATAAATATGTATTAATACAGCAATCATAACAGTATAGCTCAGTACTTAGCTCAGTTAGAGAAATAAACAGAACAACTAAATCTGTATTATTACAGCAATCCTCAAAGTATCCAATCATTGCTTTTGTCTCCACCCCAGAGACCCTGCTGTAATATAGAACCACAGAGGATGCAGGGGGGGAGGGTGGGAACTCTAAAAGTCCGCAGAGCTCCATGGAGCTCACTCACTCCCCTCTCTCATTTGCTCATTCTGTTTCTCCCGCACTGCAGGCTGCCCTTTTGTACTGGGCTCCTGCCTGCATTGGCACCTTTTTCTGCCCACAAAGAAATCCGTAGCAGTCCCAACAGAGCTCTGTTGAGCTTGCTCACTCCGCCTCCCTCACTCACTCATTCTGTTTCTCCTGGCGCTGCAGGCTGCCCTTTTGTACTGGGCTCCTGCCTGCGTTGGCATCTTTTTCTGCCCACAAAGAAATCTGCAACAATCCTGACAGAGCTCAGTTGGACTATCCATATGTGCCCGAGGGGATATGGGACATTATTGAGGAGATGAGGGAGGAGTAGATCTCCAAAGAGGAGATGGAACAATTGAAGAACCACCCTGGAGGTAGAGGTGCCCATCTCAACAACTGATCCAGCAGGTTCAGACAATGTGCTGCACAGGGACTTGGTCTAAACTGACACTTTTCAAGAGCTTTGCTCTGGTCCAGGACTTCACTGGGATATGGACCAAATATTACGTCTTAGAACTTAGGCCTCCTGTATAACATACTTATGGACTGCACCAGGATAGTTGCTCTATGGAGCAGGACATGTTGACTGTAATAGTTTCTTGAAAGGAAAATGGGATTTAAAATGCTGTTTCATAGTGGAAACATTTTTTTTTCAAAGATCATTGGTTGTTAATGGTGTGAATGCTGATTAAATGTGGTGTGAGGATGTGAGAGAGAGTGAGTGAGTGAAAGACTGTATCAGGGGACTGTAAACAGAGGAACCTGTTCCATTTCATGGGAGGTATATTGGTATTTTGCTAAAATTTCAGAATTACCTCAGTACTGTTTTGCAAAATTAATGGTAAAGTTTAATAATTAAGAAATCAATGATTATGATCGTCTAATGACAAAGAAATAGCTTAGGTCTTTCTAGAAGTTTATTGTTAATCTCCTGGTGCAGGTAAGTTTTATTTTTTATAGAGCAAACTTGGGTTTAGTGACGCATGTTTGGGTTGTGCTTTTGGCCAGATATAGTGTGTTTGTTCTCAGAGGGCTGGGGAGTGTTCATACCCAGTTTGATGGGAGGAGACCATCACCTGACCCTTGCCATCATTCCTAGGAGGGAATGATTTCTCGGGAGGGGGAAGAATGGAAATTCCCCTCTCTTGGGAGGGTCTTTTTCTACATTAGTGATCCCCTTCCACCTTCTAACCCCACCGAACTTATGAATTTATTAGTGCTCTGGGGGTTAATCCCCACAGGACGCCTAAAGGTAGCAGCCGAGGGCAGGTTTAGAAGGGTATGAAATCAGAGGAAACAGGACATTTGGGGTCTTTTCCAGCCCAGGCAATAGGCCTGAGGCTGGAGGGGTGGCTGGAAGAGCAGGAGAGGCAGACAAGTAGGGAGCTCATTGGTCTGGATTGGGTCTGTGGGGGGATCCCCCCAAAGTCAGTAGATAGGGTCAACCTCTACAGCAATGTATCATCAAGGAGCAGGGACTGGCGCTCCTAAGGAGAATGGACAGCTAGCCATAACTGTGTCATCGAGATGGGGAGGCCTATTTAGTGGGAGAAATGTAGGGTAGGCAGGAGCCCTGTTTGGATCCTGGTTAGGAGTTGCTTGTGTGGCTAGGGCTGTGGGAACTGTGGCAGGTTTCCCACAGAGGAGGGATTGGTGGCAGAGGTCCCCTCTTATACTCAAAGTGACAGGGCAGCCCAGGCATGGAGAGGGCTAGGATTGTCCTTCTCCTGCAAAAAAGGGCCTGCATGGAGGGACAGGTTCTGGGGTGCCGGCATTTCAGGTCCAGGTGGGCCATAGGCTTTTAGGTGAGGCCTTGTGGGGCAGCTCCTTATTTGAGGCTTAGTTCATGCTGAGGATGCAGTGTGAGGGACATAGAGAGGAAGCTGGGGCCATCCCCAGTTGGTCATCTGGGGGCACTTTAGAGAAAGAGGATGCCAAGGGTGCTCAGAGAAATTTGCAGCTGCTCAGAGGGCCTATGTGGTGTCAGGGCCCAGGCCTCTTTTGTGGCAGGGCAACTCAGAGGTGTAGCTAGGGCATTGGTGCTGGGTGTGATAAAGGCCTCAGCACCAGTGCGATTGGGGGATCGAGGACTGAAGAAATGACAGAACCAGTGTGGAGCTGTTTGTACACCAGGGGATTCAGGCTCAAGTTAGAGGGGAAAAGACAAGACATACAGGGCCTGTGTCAGAAAGGAAAATCACGGGATCCCTTGAGATTTGTGCCAAGGTCCAGGGTCCAGGTGGGTGAAGCAGCTCCCTTCTCCATGCCAGAGATAGGGCAGTCAACCAATGCCAGAAAGGGAGATCAGCAAAGGGTAACCCAAAGAAATAAAAGAGTTTAGCTTATCAGTGACAGTGAGAAAGGAGCATGATGATTCTTCAGGTATGAAAGATCTGCTTGGGTAAAACAGGTGAGCTTCCAGAAAGGCAAAGAACCTGCTTGTACTGTCTGTTTGCTATTTGTTTCTGCTCAAGAGTTCCAGCATGGGTGACATTATAAAAGGTTTAATAGCACCATGAAGCTGCTTTATTTTTTGGGAGTAAGATGGATCCCTTGTACCCACGAAATCATTTGGGGTACAGGCAAATAAAAATAAAGAGCTGTTTGGGAAGAAATTGAATAGTGATTTTCCTTTATTTAAGTAAAAAGGGGATCAATGAAATTAAAGGCCCCTTATATTTAGTTTGTTTCTATGAGTTGTAATTTCGGAAGGTGACCATCAATTTGCAATGGGGTCGTGAGGCTCGGGAGCCCAGTGGGAGCTGAAGATTGCAGATTGAAGAGAGAGATCCTGAATCTGGTGTCAAGAGGTTTGGGGTTAAATCAGTCAAAGAGGTAGAGATCGAGAGGCACGGAGAGCTGAAGCCATCAAGAGGTAGGGCATATCATTTCCTTTTTTTTCATTTCAGATGCACTAGCTTGGAGTTGTTTCACATTGCTGTGGTCTCTTCCCATTTTCCCCGTTCACCTGCAATAAATTCATGCTCCTAGACAGTGGTGATTTGGGGGGGCCTATACATGGGGGCTAGTCCAGGATGTTCCCTGTGTGATGCTCTGCCCTTGCTTATGGTTACCTGTATGGTATTTACATTATAAATAAATGGTCTGTGTATGAAATGTCAGTATGTGAGAGATTTGGCCTTTATCTTCCAAGGCCAGTAGCTGAAACCACAGGATGTTGTAAACAGACCAGGAGAACCATTAATTAAGACATCCTTCTAGAGAGAGACAGTTTATGACCCTCATTACCTGTGCTGCCTTTGAAGTGGCCCACATATATGACTTTTATGATGTAGCAGGAAGAAGTCATCACTGGACTGACTATTAATGGTTTTCTCATGTATCTGAGAATAAGGGACATGAGTGTGGGATTGTTAATTTCAAAGAGAAATGTTTAATTAAATACTGTTTTATCTGGGAAATAGCTAGATACATATTTTCTCAAAGCAATGACTCACATCCTCAGAGATACTTATGTCAGAAAATTAAAGATTGGGAGGAGCTAGCTGACTCACCAAAAGAGGGTGGGGAAAGACAGGGTTAAAAAAATGAAACATTGTATATGGGTTTGTGACATATGATTCTAGACTCTGACTGGGAGAGCACTTAGAAAGCTAATAGTTAGAAAGCAATTAAGTCTTTGTGGTAGGAGTGTTGTTCTGAAACTCCTTTTTGTTTTATAAGATTGTAAGCTATATGATATATTGTTCTGTGTTTAATTTAACATGTTTTTATCATCTTTTAGTAAATAACCTTTTCTGAAATACTGCCTGGGTGTCTTTTCAATTTCTTTTTGCATGTGACGTACAGGTGGTTAAGTCTGACAACTGTTGAAAAGTGTGATTGTGTTGCTGAACTTGTGTAAAAAAAAATAAGAACTATCTAGGTCTATGTAGAATTAAAAAGGGTTTATTTTGGATACTTGGTTCAGTGCCTCTGGCGAAAGATTGTACTGCAGTTTCGAAGAGGGTACATATATGGGCCTGTACATTGGGTATGCTAGCATAAGGTTCACAGTTTGAATCCTCCAGAACTTGAGGCTAAAGGTGATTCAGACCCAAAGCAGACAGGAGCATGACCCTGTCTGTTACCTGATCACACTATTGCACTCTGAGGTTGGCACTGTGGGAGCAGAGGACCTGGCCCGTAGAGTGCGTTTGTGACAGATTTGGTTGGCAGTGGTGTGATTCAAAGTATTTAGTAACACAGGCTTTAACAGTTCACTGTGTCAGCTTAATACTGTACAGCTCACTTGCAAAATAAGGCAGTGATTTAATTTTAAAAAGAAAACAGAATTATATCATTTTGCTTACAGTCAAAGTTCCTACCTGTTTTATTTTTTGCTCTAAAGTGCAAGTTAGAGTAGCTGTAGTTAGGGAAGAAGCTGGTTTCCAACTAAAGTGGTTACACTGCAGACTATTGGAGGCAGTTGTACCAGGACAGAGGAGTCCAGTATGAGGGGAAAGCCAACAAGCAGAACCTCATGGATGCTCTGATGGCCGCCGATACCCAGAGTGTCGAGTCACAGATCATGACTGGAAAGGAGCAAACCTTGGGTGTGGAGGAGCCAGTGTCCATTGGAGTGTCTGGATCCAGTGAGAAGGACAGAAGGGCCAGTCCAATCCAAGGACCTCAGCAGCAGGGGAAGGTCACCAGCATTCTGGAGCCAGAAACAGGCTACAGATGGAGTTGTGGAGAATGAAGCTGGAGTTCTAGAGAGAAGAGAAGCAAGAGCAGCAAACCACAGAGAAGAAGAGGGAGCGAGAACAATGAGAAGCTGAGCGAGAACAGCGAGAAGTGGAGTGAGAGCAGCAAGCCACAGAGGAGAAGAGGGAGCGAGAACAACAAGAACAGTGAGAAGCTGAGTGAGAATGGCGAGAACTGGAGAGAGACCAGCAAGCCACAGAGCAGAAGAGGGAGCGAGAACAGCAAGAAGCTGACCGTGAAGAGCATGAGCACCAGAAGCAACATGGACTGGAGAAGCTATGATTCCAAATCCCAGCACCAGCACAGGTAAGTGGCTTGGGTTTAACTGGAACTACAAAACTAGGTTATAAATTAAATTCCAAATTGATAGCTGAATTTAAAGAGGGGGAGGATATGGATGCCTTTTTGAATTCCTTTGAAAAAGTTTTTGTTCAGGCAAATATTCCTAGAGAGTCCTGGAGCTTCCAGCTATCCCTGCTACTTACTGGGAAAGCTTGGGATGCAATGGGTCAAATGGACAATGTGGACAATAATGATTACAGCAAACTTAAAACTGCACTTTTAAAAAAGTATGATTTAAATGCAGAAGCATACAGAGCTAAATTCTGTAAGCTCAGAAGAAGCCCTGACATAAGCTACGAGGAGCTAGCCACAAAACAACAACAGTTTTTAAAATGTTGGTGGGAAGGAATTGAAGCAAACTCTGTAGATTAAATTGAAAATGCTGTATTGGTAGTGCAGTTTTTGGGGCATGCCCAGCAGAGCTGAAAACCTGGCTGGAGGACCAGGATCCAAAAACAGTGCAAGAAGCTGCTGAACTCTCAGACCGCTATGCCAAGAGCAGACCTGCTCTGACAGCAAATGGGGCAGGGGTGGCAGCGCAGAAAGGGAAAAGCATGCCTTCAGGGCAGCTAAAACCCTCACTGCCTCCAACAAAACCAATTAGCCCCAGGTTTCAAAGAAAATATTTTTCTGAGAAAAGAAATGAATATTGGGTTTGCAAAGAAACTGGGCATATTGCCAGACAGTGTTCCAAAAGGATGAGCAATACGCAAAGTGGTGCTAGGAAAGAAGTAGGTTGTTTGTGTGTCCCTGAAAGCATGCCTGTAAACATGAGGGAACACATGCACCCAGTCACTTTGAATGGTGTACAGACACAAGGATTAAGAGACAGAGGGTCATCCCTGACGTTGGTAAAAAGGGATCTGGTAGATCCTGGTCAGCTTATACCCAATAAATTTGTAACTGTACAGGGGTTCACTGAGGAGGAGAAAACATTGCCACTCGCTAGTGTTCTCCTAGACTGGGATGAGACAGGGGGAACTGTGCAGCAGGTTGCTGTAGCAGAAACTTTAGCAGTTGATGTAATTATCGGCAACAATCTCAAACAGGGGATGATGTTTGCAGTTACTTGTAGCCAAGTGGCAAAGGAAAATTGTGGTGCCCCAGACCTTATAGAAGCCACTGTGGAAACCACTGGGAGGCTGGTTCCCTAGCCTGTGTCTCCTGCTATGGAGACTAACGAAAGTGGGGTAGAAATTTTCCCAGTAGCAGGTAACCAAACTACTACAGAGGGTTGCTCCAAATAAGGAGGGGTGACTCATTGTCAGAGGGTTAGGGATGACAGTGATCCTTACTGCCCTGTTGCTAGAGCTAGGGACTCAAGTTTAGACATTGAAGGGGACCTGACCCATGCCTTTGGAATGTGTAGGGAGTTTGAAGCTGCTCAGAAAAGTGACCCTAGTCTGGAGAAGCTGAGGGCTTGGGCAGACTCTGATGGAGCACAAAGAGGTGATGGGAAACATAAGGTTTATTGGGAAAATGGACTGATGTACACCCAGGATGCTAAGACAGAGGGAGTGGTGTTAGGCAGACAGCTTGTCGTTCCCCAGGGGTACCGTGAGCAGTTACTCAAGATTGCACACGATAATCCCTTGCCTGGTCATCTGGGAATCGCACGCACTATGTAGCGGTTGCCCCAGAATTTCTATTAGCCCAACTTCACCCAGCAGGTGAAGGAGTATTGCAGATCTTGTCACCGGTGCCAAGAAATAGGGAAGGCCAATAATGAAACCCAGGCCACCCTAATTCCATTGCTCATAGTGGAGGAGCCATTCCAGAGGGTGGGAATGGATATCGTGGGGCCTTTAAATACCCCCAGCTCCTCCAGGAAGAGGTTCATCCTGACTGTGATGGATTATGCCACCTGGTATCCAGAGGCAGTCACCCTATCCTCTCTGAGGACAGACAAAGTGGCAGATGCTTACTTGGGATTTTCTCCTATGTTGGGTTTCCGTAGGAGGTTATCACTGATCAAGGGGGTTCCTTCATGTCAGATCTGATGAAATGTTTTTGGGAGAAGTGTGGGGTGGTGCAGAGATGCATAACATCTTATCACCCGCAAGCCAATGGGCTTGTGGAAAGATTTAACAGTACTCTGAAGTCAATGCTCCAAGTGTTTGCTGAACAGCATAGGAGGGACTGGGAGAAATACCTTCCTCACCTGTTGTTTGCATACAGGAAAGTGCCTCAAGAATTAACAAAGTTTCCCCCCTTCGAGCTCTTGTATAGACACCAGTTATGTGGGCCCCTAGACTTGATCCAGGAGGACTGGGAATGCAAACATGCCACCCAGGGAACTCCCATAGTGGACTATGTCCTTAGATTTAGGGAGAGGCTGAAGAAGCTTATGGGGACAGCCCGGAGCAACCTGGCAGCTGCCAACAGAAAAAAAAGTGTGGTATGATCGCAGAGCCAAAGCTCACTCATACATGGTGGGTCAGGAAGTCATGGTCCTAATCCCAGTCTGGAAAGACAAGCTGCAGGCTGAGTGGGCAGGACCATACAAAGTAGTCAGAAAGGTAAATGACGTGAACTACATCATAGAGTTACCTGACAGAAGACATACAGAAAGAATGTACCATGTTAACATGATGAAGTTATATGCTAATAGGGCTGACATGGTGTTTGCAGTGTGTAGTCCTGGGGAGGGTACGGATGAAGGAAACACCCTTCTGGACTTGCTGGAAGAAAGCAAGTGGGAGTCCTCTGTGTAGGCAGTTAAATTGTCACCCCAACTGGCCCCAGACAAGATCCAGGAAGTAAGGGAGATTTTAGCAGACTTTGCCACACTGTTTAGCACCAAGCCTGGACTAACTCCCTTAGCAACACATGATGTTGATGTGGAGACAGGGGCACAGATGCCCATATGGTGGACAGCATATTGGGTGTCAGAGGCTGTCCAAAAGGAATTTAGGAGGGAGGTGGAGGAAATTCTGGATTTAGGGGTAATCCAGAGATCCCACATCCCCTGGGCCTCATCCGTAGTCCTTGTGCCCAAGTCAGATGGCTTTACTCATTTGTGTATGGACTATCATGGACTGAATGCAGTCATGAAGTCAAACGCCCACCCAATGCCACAGACAGATGAACTCCTGGACAAGGTGAGGGGGAATGACCTACCTTACGACTATTGACCTGACAAAGGGGTATTGGCAGGTAGAGTTAACTGCCAGAACTTACCTGCCAGAGCTAGGGAGAGGTCAGCCTTCATTACTCTGATAGGGTTGTTTGAATTCAAAGTAATGCCTGCTGAAATGAAGAATGCCCCGGCCACTTTCCAAAGGTTGGTGAACCAGGTGTTAAATGGTGCTGAGGAGTACGCTGTGGCATACCTGGATGACATTGCTATCTTTAGTGCCAGCTGAGAGGAACACCTGTCCCACCTTAGGGAAGTGCTGGGCAGGATACAGAGGGCCGGGCTCACTGTCAAAGTTGGGAAGTGCCAGAGGCCATGACAAAAGTTGCATACATCGAGCATGTTGTAGGCCGGGGACAGCTCCATCCTAACCAAGTTAAAATAGAGGTGATCAAGGCATGGCCCAGACCAGAAACACAGAAGCAGTCAGGAGTTTTCTAGGGACAGCAGGGTACTATAGGAAATTTATGCCCTGGCTGCTCCCCTATCTGACCTGGTAAAGAAAAGAATGCCTAAGAAAGTTACCTGGAAACCAGCCTGAGAAAACATCTTTACTAGACTGAAGGAGGCACTGTGCAGTGCTCCTGTATTGACAAGTCCAGACTACTGCAGACCCTTTGTAGTTCAGATTGACACCTCAAATGTGGGTATTGGGGCAGTGCTGAGTCAGACATCCAAACACTTGAAAGATCACCCCATCATGTACCTACAGTAAGTAAAAAGTTACTTCCCAGGGAGCAGACTTACTCTACTGTAGAAAAAGAGTGTCTTGCCATGGTGTAGGCCCTAAAGAAGTTAGAGCCATACTTATATGCACAACATTTTGAGGTACAAACTGACCACACAACCCCTGGTTTGGTTGACACAATTGGGAAAAACAAATGGTAGACTATTAAGATGGAGTCTTGCCTTGCAAGGGTATGACATGATGATCTCACATAGGACTGGAGCAACCAATCAGAACGCAGATGGCTTGTCACGTCTGTATGAGAAATTAACTGACTTGTGGAGCTCATCCTATGTAGGGGATAGAGCCCCCCAATTCAGTCTAGGTGGAGAGGAGTGTGACGCTCTGCCACTGCTTCTGGTTACCTGTATGATATTTATATTATAAATAAATAGTCTGTGTATGAAATGTCAGTATGTGAGAGATTTGGTCTTTATCTTCCAAGCTGAAATCACAGGATGTTGTAAAATAGACCGGGAACTATTAATTAAGATATCCTTCTAGAGAGACAGTTTATGGCTCTCATAACCCATGCTGCCTTTGAAGTGCCCCACATATATGACTTTTATGATGTAGCAGGAAGAAGTCACTGGATTGACTCTTAATGGATTTCTCACATATCTGAGAATAAGGGACATAAGTGTGGGATTGTTAAGTTCAAAGAGAAATGTTTAATTAAAGACTGTCATATCTGGGAAATGGCTAGTTACAGATTTTCTCAAAGCAATGACTCACATCCTCAGAGACACTTATGTCAGAAAATTAAAGATTGGGAGGAGCTAGCTGACTCACCAAAAGAGGGTGGGGAAAGATAGAGTTTAAAAAATGAAACATGGTATATGGGTTTGTGCCATATGATTCTAGACTCTGACTAGGAGAGCACTTAGGAATGTAATAGTTAGAAAGTAATTAAGTCTTTGTGGTAGAAGTGTTGTTCTGAAACTTCCTTTTTGTTTTATAAGATTGTAAGCTGTGTGATATATTGTTCTGTGTTAAATTTTACATGTTTTTATCATCTTTTAGTAAACAACTTTTTCTTTGAAATACTGCCTGGATGTCTTTTCAGTTTCTTTTTGCATGTGAAGAATAGGTGGTTAAGTCTGACAACAGTTGAAAAGCTTGATCGTGTTACTGAGTTTGTGTAAAAAGGTAAGAACTACCTAGGTCTCTATAGAGTTAAACAAGGTTCATTCTGGATACCTGGTTGGGTGCCCCCGGCGAAAGATTGTACTGCAGTCCTGAAGAGGGTACATATCTGAGCCTGTACATTGGGTGTGTTAGCACAAGGTTCACAGTTTGAATCCCTCCAGAACTCAAGGCTAAAGGTGATTCAGACCCAAAGATGACAGGAGGGTTACCCTGTCTGCTACCTGTTCACACTATTGCACTCTGAGGTTGGCACTGTGGGAGCAGAGGGCCTGACCTGTGGAGTGCGGTTGTGACACCCTGCACCCCAAAACCTCGCCGTACCCCTGAGTCCATAGGTCTGAAGTGTTGGCAGGCTTCCCAGCTTAAGTAGGCCCTGTTATGCAGTGTAAATGTGTTGTGGGGCAAGCCTGAAGGAAAAGTTGGCCTCAACATGCCTGGTGTGGTGTGTGCATGTGACCAGCTGGTCACAAGACTCTCCAGTGGAATCCAATTAGTGGATGATGAGTGAGCAGCTAGAGCAGCTGCTAAGGGAGTGCCATCTCTGGGAGGCTCATCGGGAAGGAAAGATGCTGAGACATAGAAAGCAGGTGAACAGAAAAGTGAGAGTGGGACACTGCACATCCACATTGGAGTGCAGGTAAGACAATTCGATCAAAAGTAAGAGGGTTCCTTTATTGTGGGTAATGGGAGGAGCAGCAGAGGGACTTGGGTGGGTAGCCCCCATGGATTGATGCTGGATCATGTCGGGCAAGGGAGAAGAAGCTGGAGAGGAGGCATCCCCCCAAGAGGAACTACATGCCACAGTTCCTGCATCATTGCTCTCCTGGCTATGGAAAGCAAAGGGAAAAGAACAGGCTAACGAAAGATGTGTGAGGCGTGGATATCATGGATAAGGCATTGCCCGGTTGTCTGTGTGCAGAGTTTGTGCTAGTTCAGCCACAGGAGAAAGTTTAAATTGTGAACTACCGGTTCCAAATTGGGGGCTCTCTTCCAGTACCACAGAAAGATCCTATGTGTTGTGGTTAATGGCCAGTGTGGATTCAGGAGCATTTTATAGACTCTCCCTGGGGGAGAGTGCTCATGGCCATGTAACCCAAGTCAGAAGCATTTCCCCAGATGTCATAGTGGAAGCAGTGGAAGAAGGGGGTGCAGAAGTAAAACTGAGACTAAGAGGTGATTGGGAGCACAGCCATCTGCCCAGCTCCCGGCCACCAGCTACCAGCTATCTCAGTGGCATAGGGAGGGGCAGGGGTCTCAGAAAACTGGCAGGAGGGTCTGAGGGATCCTTGTATCAGCTTCTTGTCCAGCCGTAGCCCACTGGCTTGGTCTGCTAAGTCAGAACCTGCATCTGGAGCAGAGTCGAAAATTTTGAAGCCCACCGGGCTTAGCTCCAGGTCTGTTTCAGCATAGACAATGGCCGTGGGGGGGTGTTGAGGCTCAGGAAGAACCAGAGGAGCTTGACAAGGAGAAATTCATCAGCAAAAATGTCCAGTTCCTGGACTACCAGGTATATAGAGCCATCCCCAAGTCTTTTCATTGACCGGTTCTGTGCCAAAACCCTCCAGACCGTATGGATGGGGTAAATCCCAGTGACTTAGTGAACAGCAAATACAGAAGGGAGACATGGTTGCCACCAGGGCAAGATAGTAGGACCAGTGTGAGAGACATGCCAGAATGGAGCCGGGCAGAGAGATATGGGTCCACAGGAGGCTGCATGTGGAATATCCTCATATGGTCTATCCATATGTGCCTGAGAGGATATGGGACATTATTGAGGAGATGAGGGAGGAATGGATCTTCAAAGAACAGATGAAATGATTGAAGAGTCAGATAAGGAGGCAGAATAGCACAATGGTTTAAGGCTCTGAGCTGCAAATCTGGTGACCTGGGTTTGAATCCCACGGCCCCCACTTGCGTACTGTGTGACCCCGAGCAAGTCACTTAACTTCCTTGTGCTCCCAGGTCACACCTGTAAACAAGCTTTCAGCTTATTGTGTCTCTACTAGTTAAAAAAAACAAAAAAACAAGAAACAAAAAAACAACAAAACAAAAAAAAGAACTGCCCTGGAGGTGGAGGTGCCCCTTCTCAACCGCTGATCCAGCAGGCTCGGACAAGGCATCGCACAGGGACTTGGTCTGGTTTGACCCTTTTCAAGAACTTCACTCTGGTCCAGCACTTGGCTGGGACATAGATCAAATATTACATCTTAGAAAGTGGTTCCTTTGGGGATGTGACCACCAAACCAGACCCAGAATACTATTTTCCACCGGGGGACCTGTAAATTAAGACTGCTGTATAACAGGCTTATGGACTGTGCCAGGACAGTTGTTCCATAGAGCAGGATATGGTGACTGTAAATAGTTTCTTAAAAGAAAGGAAAATGTTATTTAAAATTATGTTTTGTTAGGGAAAAATTTTTTTGGCAAAGATCATGGGCAATTAATGGTGTGAATGCTGGTTAAAGGTGGTGTGAGGATGTGAAAGTGAGTGAGTGAGAGATTGTGTCAGGGGACTGTAGACAGGGGAACCCATAGGAGCTGACTCCATAGGTGCTTTGGTGCTCAAGCACCCACTAAGTTGACATAAGCGCCTGCAATTTTTCGAGAGCTGCCTGCAAAAAAAAGATTACTAGGGAACCTGGTCACAGGAAAATTATTACCTACTGGCAATGAGCACCCCCAAAGATTCCTAAAAGTTGGCATTCCTGGAGGAACCTGTTTCTATTTGATGGGAGGTGTATTGTGGTTTTGTTGAACTTTCAGAACTACCTCAGTACTATTTTGCAATGTTAATGGTAAAGTTTAATAATTAAGAAATCGATGATTATGACTGTCTAATGACTGAGAATTAGTTTAGGTCTTCCTAGAATTTTATTGTTTATCTCATGGTGCAGGTAAATGTTATTTTTATAGTGCAAACTTGGGTTCAGTAAGACATGGTGTGTTTGTTCTCAGAGGGTTGGAGAGTGCGCATAAACAGTTTGATGGGAGGAGACCATCACTGGACCCTTGCCATCATTCCCAGGAGCGAATGATTTCTTGGGTAGAGGAAAAGTGTAAGCCCCTTCTCTTTGGAAGGGCTTATGCTCCCATTAGAGACCCCCTTCCACCTCCTACCCCTCCCAGAGTTTAGGAATTTATTAGTGCTCTGAGGTTTAATCCCTGCTGGATGCCTAAAGGTGGTAGCAGAGGGCAGGTATAGAAGGGTATAAAAGCAGAGGAAACAGGAAGTTTGGGGTCTTTTTCAGTCCAGGCAGTAGGCTTGAGGCTGGAGGATGTGGCTGGAAGAGCAGAAGAGGCAGACAAGGAGGGATCTTGTCGGTCCAGGTTGGGCCTGTGGGGGCCCCCCCCAAAGTCAGTAGATATGGACTGCCTCTGCAGTGACATGTCATTGAGGAGCAGGGATAGGAGCTTCTAGGGAGGATGGCCAGCTAGCTGTAACTGCCTCGTCATTATGGAGAGGCCTAGTTAGTGGGAGAAAGGTCAGGTAGACAGGAGTCTCATTTGGATCCTGGGTAGGAGTTGCTTCAGTGACCGGAGCTGTGGGAACTGTGGCAGGGTTCCCACAGAGGAGGGGCCAGTGGCAGAGGTCCCCTCCTGCACTCAAAGTGTCAGGGAAGCCCAGGCGTGGAGGGGGCCAGGAGTGTAATTCACCCTCAAAAAGTGGCCTGCACGGAGGGGCAGGTCCTGGGTTGCATGGCATTTCTGGGCTAGGAGGCCACAGGCTTTTAGGGCAGACCTTGGGGGGCAGCTCCTGGTTTGGAGCTTAGTTCAAGCCCAGGATGTGGTGGCAGGAATGCTGAGAGGAGTCTGGGGCCATCCCGGGATGGTCATCTGGGGGCACTTAAGAAAACGAGGACACCATGGGTGCTGCAGAGAAATGGGGAACTTCTCAGAGGGCCTGGGTGGTGGCAGGGACCAGGTCTCTCTCATGGTAGGGATGCTCAGAGGTGTAGCTGGGGCATTGGAGCTGGGCTTGGTAAAGGCCTCAGCACCAGTGGGAGTGGGAGATCGAGGAGTGAAGGAATGATAGAATTGGTGTAGAGCTGTTGGTACACCGGGGTGGTTCAGGCTCAAATTAGGGCAGCTGAAGAGTGCCAGAGAGGGAGATCAGGAAAGGGTAACCCAAAGAAATAAAAGAGTTTGGCTTACCAGTGCCAGTGAGACAGGATCCTGATGATTCTTTAGGTTAGAAGGATCTGCTTGGGTAAAACAACTGAACTTCTAGAAAGGAAAACAAGCTGCTTGTACTGCCTGTATGTCATTTTGTGTCTGCTTTAGAGTCCCATGCTGGGTGACCTTGTAAAAAGTTTATTAGCCCCATGAAGCTGCATTATTTTCTGGGAGTAAGATGGAATCCCTGTACCCCTGAAATCATTTGGGGGTACAGGTGAATAAAAATGAAGAGCTGTTTGGAAAGAAATTGAGTAGTGATTTTCCTTTATTTAAGTAAAAAGGGAGTAAATGAAATGAAACCCCCCCTATATTTATTTTGTTTCTATGAGTTGTAATTTTGGAAGGTGACCATCAGTTTGCATGGGGGCCATGTGGCTCGGGAGCCAAGGGGGAGCTGAAGGCTGTAGACTGAATAGAGATCCTGGATCTAGCAGCAAAAGGTTTGGGAGCTGAACCAGTCACAGAGGTAGAGATCAAGAATGCACGGAGAACTGAAGCCATCGAGAGGTAGAACATATAATTTCCTGTCTTCATTTCAGGTGCAATAGCTCAGAGTTGTTTCACATTACTGTGATCCCTTCCATTTTCCCCAGTTCATCTGCAATAAATTCCTGCCCCAGACAGTGGGGAAGGGAGTACAGTAGCTATGCAAGGCATATCCGCCTTGCTTCTAAGAGGAAACATGAGAAGAGTAAGGAGGCCACTGAGTTACTTTGCCAAATTAGACATTTGGAATCTAAGCTGGGACTCACCACCCCAGATGAAACCCTGCAAAACTCAGCCAATTGAGAGATAATTATCAGCTTCTCATTAGAGAAAAGGCAGAACACACCCTTTCTAAAACACAGGCCACATACATGGAACAGGGAGAGAAAGCTGGTAGGTGGATGGCTCTCAGACTCAAGAAGCAGGAGGAAGCCCATTTCATTAAGGGCATCTGATCTGAAATAGATGACACACTGCAGATCTCCCCTGAGCCATAGCCAAAGAATTTACACTCTTTTACCAAGACCTGTAAGACCAACCTTTGCAACCCTCAACAGTAATAGCCATTCAAAACTACCCAGACCAGGTTCCTTCTCCCTGCCCTATTGCCAGAGCTTCAAAGTAGGCTGAAAGCACCCATATCCCAAACGGACATGCTGATAACCATTAACTCCTATACTTTGGATAGGGCCCTATACCTGACAGCTTTACGGCCAATGTTTATCAAACCTTTGCTTCAGAGCTCACCCTCTTTTTTGACCCAGATGTTTAATTTTATTCATGCAGCAGGTCTATCAGATGCCAGCCTTACACAAGCCCTGATCACACAGATTCTAAATCCATGCAGAGACCATGAAAGAGTGGCCAACAGCTACCCTCTCTCCCTTATTAACCAAGACATGAAAATCGTGGTGAAGATCTTAGCCATGTGACTAAACTCCATGAGGGGATATCTTATCAGTCCTGAACAGGTTGGCTTCATGCCCTATAGGAATTCCGAAGACCACTTTTGCAAGCTTGCTCATGTGTTTTCTACCTCTGGGGAGCCCAGAGTCCCTGTAAGTCTGGTGTCTCCCTTGATGCACAAAAGGCATTCGATAGGGTTTCTTGGCTCCCTTACCAATTACCCTTTTGGGCCATATCAGTATAAGTAAAATTAATGTTTTCCCTAGACTATTATACCTGCTTTTTATGCATAATGTGTTTGTCCTCTTGTCATGGTTCCATCAGGGGCATTCTGTGATTGCCAAATTCTTATGGAAAGGTAAGACCATCCGTAGAGCCTATCATAAATTAATGGCACCTAAAATATTGGGAGGACTGTAAATACCACATGTTGGTATTTACTATCTGGTGACACATGCAGCAAACTTTTTAATCTGATTGCCATATCTTGTTACTGATTCAAGGGATGACTAGGCATATGGGCCTGACACCCTGGGATGCAGGTCCCAGTGGGGTTATCCTTACGTTAACACAGGTGACCACCCAAATGCATGCGATTTCCTTGCTATATGATGTTATTTTTGACAATTCATCTTTCTCATCAGATGATGCTTGCCCCTACTGGGAACGTGTCTAACCAAATAAACAGTTATCATCTCAGCAAATCTGGAGTAATACCTACAAATACTGTAAAACTGATATACTCAGACGGACTCAATTCAGTATTTTAAACAACCTTTATTTCATGCCAGTCAGACTGTTTCAAATGGGCACCCTAGAGAGTGACTCTTGCCCTAGGGGTGGGACATGCAGAGGTACACCTTTTCACATTTTCTGGAAATGCATCAAGGTTAGTAGCCTTTGGGAACAGATGAAAGCCAGTGCAGATTCCCTGCTGGGACTGGATGAACTTTTCTTCCCAGAAGTGTCTCACTGGGGACTTCAATCCTGCATCTATAACAGAGTAGAAATACTGTATGACTATGATCTCTGCCTCTGTTAAACAGACCATATTAAGACACTGGCTTCATCAAGAATGTATTACATATAACAAGTGGCTACAAGACTTCCTGCTCAACTTATGCATCAAGTGAACAATTGCCAGCTTGAGGAACATACTGAAGAATTTTGATAAGCACTGAGGGAAACTGCATACTTTATACACACTACCCTCAGGCCTGGAAGATAAAAGCCTTTTCGACTTATTGTTTTGACATGGCATATGCACCACATATATATACAGTACACATAATCTATTCACACTTATCAACAGTTGTTTCTGTCTGCATTTTGCGTACCCTTCCACAGGAATATTTATTGTCGGGGATTTGTACGTGTCTGCAACAGTTTGTCTCTTGTTTGTTCCTGTTGCAAAACTCAAAAAAGTATATTAAATTTAATACAACTCATATTTAGCTTTTGAATTGAACAGTGTGACATTATCCTTCCTGCTTCATAGAATGATAAATGTGGTCAAAGAGATTTGAGAAGAGGTGAAAGGTCAGCTGGAATGCCCATCCATTGAGGAAGAAAGGCAGTTTCATCCTTGAAAATCTTGCGAAGCTCTGACTCAGGAAGTGTGAAGTTGCTTAGGTGGATGGTTTCTCCACCGGCTAAGTAACTAGCCCAGAAGCCAAAAGTGCCAATAGTCATGACGGTGTGATTGCAGTGGGCAAGAATGGCAAAGTCTTTCTCTGGAGATGATTCATTTCCATCCCCTGAAAAGTAGACATCACCTTTGGAGTCATCAATGTTTTCTTTGCACCAGTCCATCCCATTGCTGACCACCACAAAAACAGGTTCTTGGTACTTAGCTCGGAAGTAAGACATGGCCTTATCCAGGTAGGCCTTGTCAGCTATCACACCTTTCCATTGGTTGGGCATGATATGGATATAATCCCCTCTCCGAACATGGACACCAATGAACGTAGCATTTTTCCGATCACCTTTGACTTTTTGAAGACAGCTGTTAGCGTCCTGCTTTATGTGGTTATGGAAAGTGAATTCCCTGCGAATCTCATCTCTGATGTGGTGGAAGAACGTCCATGAGCATGGGGTTCCAATTAGATTGACATACTTCTCTGTGATGTTCCTGAGCTCTGGACGCATCCAGTCACACTGAAGCCAGTAACTAGTCCAAGAAATCCTGTTGACCACATCCCTACTAACTGTAGGTAATGTGATTCTGAAAAGTGGAGACAAGAAGTTAAGCGTCTCTGGGATTATATATGCTTGACGCCTGTTTAATCTTGCCAGAGCAAATAATGTTGCATACTCCCCCATCTGATTACCCAACTGGCCCACAGAGTTTACAGTCAGCATGCCTTCATCTTTCCTAATGGCCTTCACTACTGACAAGGGATCTTGGTTACCTCCATCCAAAGAACTGCTTTTTTTTTGTATGAGTTCATATTTGTCTGAAAGTTGGAGAACCATAGATAGCGACATGATGCCAATTAATAATAGGACAAAGAAAAAAAAATTCATTTTCCATTTTAAATAACAGGTTTTTTCTGCTTTGTTCATGCTTTCTAATGAAATCTTCCGGCATAGACCTTTCATAGTATCCTAAAGAAAAAAAAATCAAAACAGAAGAATTTAGAATTAATTTTCTAGCCCAATCTTCCCAACTAAACACAATAAAATTTTTTTGTACCAATGCAAAGCATGTCCTGATGAGGTCAACTTATATTATAGTTCAATTGGATGAAAGCCATATCAGAGAAGACACCCCCCCCCCACATTCTAGCATCCTACCATGCAGACAATCTGTGTTTCATCACCGGCCTAGGACCCCTTTTATTGGTTGGCTTAAGAACAGAGATTCTGCTGAGAGCAGAGCACTCTGTCCCAGGGAGGGAGGGAGGGAGATGCCATCTTGCCCGTCTCACAGTAACTCCTATGGAGTGTCAAGGAATGGCTCTGATGTGGATGTTGGCTGCTTCTGCACTGTGGATAGCCCATGAGGGGAAACTGGAGCACAAAGAATCATGGTTACAGGCAACAGTGCAGCTCTGGTGGTTCCCTCACACAGGAAAAGGGAAGAATATAGTAGGAAGGTCACTGTTCACTACCTGAACCCACCTCACAAGGAGATCCAGTCTTTCCCTGGTTGATTACTCCAGGGGGACCCATAATGGTTAGCTATGAAGGAGATATGTGGGTAAGCAGATAATCTTTGGAGGTGAGAAGGAAGACAAGTAAATTGTCACCTTCTTGAGCACAGAGACATTAAGATAAATAAAAAGATAACATACAGTTCAAGACAGTTGTGGTGGTGAGGAGCTCTGAACATTGAGACCATTATTTTAATTGTTTTAGTTTAGAAAAGTTATCTAAAACAGTGTTTTTCTTGCATTACAACACTTGCTACTGAACAGTTAATACACACTGAAGTAGCAACCTGAACTTATAGTATCTATTATTGGTCTAAGTAACATCCACTATTAAACATTTTTATCCATAGAAACACCTATGAGGTATTTCTCCATATTGCACATTTCTGAATCCATAAAAAAGTGCATACTTCTTCTACCAGTTACTGTTGAATTATCTACCATTTTGCAACTGGCCAGGCAGCCTCAGGCAATCTATTTAGTTTACAAAAGGCTACAATCCCTACAATTTAACTTGCCTCAGGGAGTTTGCTATTGTTGGTCTCAGGAAATAACCTTGGGTACTGATGCAGACTTCTGGAAGATATTAAGGCTCAATTCCTATACATTCATTAAACAAGATAGACTACGTCTCATTCAATTTAACATCATGCATAACCTATATTTTACTCCAGTAAAACTTCACAAATTGGGGAGACTGTCCTCTCCGGTTTGCACAAGATGTGGAGGCGGTCTGGGTACTTTGTTCCATATGCTGTGGACATGCCCAAAAGTGCAAACCTTTTGGCAAGCAATCAGGCACTCTTTGGACCCAATCTTGGGAACTGACCTTCTATTTACCCCAGAAGTTTGTTTATTGAATTCTTTTCCCCAGGGTACTCCCAAGGTCAGGATAGCTTATGTGGCCTTGATTGCCGCCACAGCAAAACTGATCATAATGAGACACTGGAAGGATAATATATCCCCATCTGTCCTGGAATGGCATAAGGAGGCTCTATTGGCACTCCAATTGCAGAAGCATATTTGCCTAATGCGCAATAGGCGCGTATCATACCAGAACAGCTGGGGATCATTAGACACCCTGCTCACCATATGGAAGCCCTAAATAAATAATCTACAGACCCTTTTCTTCAAATGTCCTACCTGAATGACTTATGAACAACACTTGGCTCTGGGGGGGTTAAGAAGGGAAATAGAAGTGAAGGGAGGAATGGGATGGGGGAATGTGGAGTGAGGGTGTGTACTCCTCCATTTTATATGTCTCGTGATTTTTCACTGTATTGCTATCAATGTAGTGCTACTAACTAGAGTAACTCCACTATATTAGATTGACATTCATTGCTATGTTTGCCTATTTTTTACCTTTGTTTGGGGGGGAGACTTTATATTTATGTTAAAATGGAAATTAATAAAGTTTATTGAATTTAAAAAAGTGCATACTTTAAAAAAGTTGTAAAATTAAGTTATTTTTCAGCTAACCTAATGCATTATATAAAACAACCAGTTACACTTTAAGTGTCAGTTAACTACTTATTGCAAGTGCAATGTAGCTGCATGCAACAAACATGTAACTATAATGTAATTACCCTGTTGCATGTAATTAATGAGAGTTATACTGAAACCGACACTTAAATTAAAGTGTAACCAAAATGATGGTAAAATAAAAATGATAAAAACCCAGTGACCCTTATCTGCCATCAAATTCTATGTTTCTATGTCATTTGAAAGATAATAAACCTCAAACATATTAGTAATAGTAGTTTTATTTATTTCTGGCACCCTTCTCTGGAGGCCCAGGGCAACATTACAAAGTAATACATCAACACAATCAAATACTGCACAACCCACATATGCATAACAATAAAACTCAAAAATCACAAATAAATAATCAAACTAACATTTTTTTAAATCCATAGTAGAGAGGGAAGTCATGTGAGCACCCAAGAAAGATGGCTGCTTAAACTTGTAGCTCTCTGCTGTTCTCTACCAGCTGCCTCTATACATTGATTTTTTCATTAGATTTATCACATTTTGCAGACATGAGTGAAAGATCTGGGCCATGTCCACTTAACCTAAGGAATCTGGGTCACCAGTGAGTACCCCTAAGTGCAAAAAAGACATTGCAAATTCATGGCCGGGCCCAGCACTGCTGCAAGCTAAAATGGCTGCACCACCTGGAGCTGAGGCTCTGTTTACTGACTCAGATGCCACCGGACCACTGCTCAAGTGTATTGCAGCCAGCATGGAGGTGATCCAACAGACAGTAACAGATACCAAAAACTCGATTGTAGCCCTATCAGGTTGAGTGTCATCTCGGTAGAAGAGGATCGAGGAGCTGGGCCACTTGCAATTGCAAAATACACAGAAGATTCAAGCGTCGGAGTTGCAGATCAAATGGTTACTGAAGAAAGTTGAAGATCTAGAAGGTAGGGGGAGGAGAAAAAAACTTACTTACTTGAGGAGGGCTTGGAAGTTCCTGGCCCAGTTCAATATGTACGCTAAAATCTTTTGGACTGGTTAGGCCTACAGCCCTCTGGCTTTGATTTCGAGAATGACTGGGCACATCGGTTGTGTGTGGCCTGATGATCTCAAGCACCAGATAAACCACATCCCCATATATTTAAATTGCTTCTATACTAGGATAAAGAACTAAACCTGCAAAAAGCAAGGGAGTGGCAGCAGATTATGGTCGGGAGGACCCAAGCGTCCTTCTACCCAATTACCCCCATTCAGTACTGGAAAAGCACCAGACGCTTGACAAAATAAAGACTTGCCTGAGTAACAGAGGGTTTATTTACTCCCTTCTCTATCCAGCTACCTTCTCTGTCTGGATTGCAGGAAAACATCTATTTATATTCCCTGAAGAGGCAGACAGTTTTCTGCTGTGTAAGCTGGGCTGTCCTAAAGCCAAATCTCCACCAGAGGTCCATGACGCACTGCATAGGTTGGTGAGGCATCTGAGGCCTGTCACTGTAAGGTAGGCCCTGGGGCACCTTTCCACATGGATTACAGCTGATTTGGTCACCTGTATTGGGGATTTGGTTTCTGTTTCACCCTGCTGATTTAATCAGTGTCTCCTGTTTGGAAGAACTCCTAGCTGACTATTTTTTTTAATTTATTAGTTTCAATTTGTTTATCAGGAGAGGCACACTGAACCAGAGCTCATTTCCAGGTACAACCCGGGGAAAAGGGTGTAGTGAAAGTATAGTCTAACAATTAACACAATTGCAGTACAACAGAAATTCACAATCAGTTCAAATAAGCGGTACAGTAATAAAGTAGGTTTAAATAAGGTGAGTTATGACAGGACTTGCAACACAGCTATTGAACTGGTATACTGTGGAAAAAGTATGCAGAGTACCAAAACAAGCATAGGCTATACACGCTGTGCTCAATTTTAGGTGCGCTAAATGAATGGAATACAGAGCTACTGAGAGATGGGAAGCTGAAATATGGAGGCGAGTTAGACTAAGTGAGAGAAATGCAACAATGGGGAACATTTTGAGGGGGCGTGGAGACAAGGGAAAAGTCAAAGATGGTTGATCAGGGTAAATGCTGTGGGGAAGGGGACAGGATATAGGAAAGGGGTAAGTTAAGTGGAGGCGAGAGAGTAGTGGAGTAGGGGAAACAGGCAAGGAGAAGTGTTTAGTCATTCTTGGGGTATAAAGGTACGCTATAAACTTAGCATTTACAAGGGCAGGTATTAGCTTGACCAGTTATGCTTAACAAAGCACGTTTTAGGAAAGGGGCAGAAAGGGAGTATCTGACATGAGAAGGAAGGGCGTTCCAGGGTGAGGGTAATCTGTAAGAAAAAGCCGCTGTGCCAGAACATGTGGAGGGTCATGGTAGGGAGACAATGAGGGTGTTTCTAGAACGAAATGGGTAGGAGGCCTCAGAGGAGGGAGACAAATGTGAGGAGAGATAGAAAGGTAGGGTCCCAAACCAATATTCTGAGATGAAGGGTGAAGAGTGGAGTAGGCATTGGTGATGTAGAGGGATAAGGGAAAGGGATGAGTAGAGGGAGAAGTGGTGTGTACGGGGTGGGAGGATTTAGGGCAAATCGACAAAAAGTGTTCTAGAGGGAGTCAAGCCTGGTTAGATGGGAGGCTGAGGCAGTGCCATACACTATGTCAGCATAGTCAAATGATGGGATAACCATTTTTTGTGAGGAGTTGACACCATGTAGATAGGGAGAGGGCTTCATTGTTTCTGTACATTGAGCCAAGTTTAGGGCGAAGTTTTGTGTGGATATGCTGGATGTGTTTTGTTTACTCAAGCTGGGAGTCAAGCCAGACCCCTAGGTATTTGTAGTGGGTGACAGTATTGAGGGAGGAGCCATCCAGTGTAGTGTGTGTGGTGGGGGGGGGGTGGCAGGTATTGAGAGCATTCAAACTGTCATTTGCACCTTTTTTACATTTACCTTTAGGAGATTGTTGTCAAACCAGCAACAGACTGAGTGAAAATTGGCTTGGAGCTGGGATTAGACTGCAGAAGTAGAGAGGCTGGTGATGAAAAGAACAGTGTCATCGGCATACATCTGTATGTTTGCCACAGAGTATGCCAAGAGTAGATCATTCAAGAAAATAGAGAATGATATGGCACCCGGAATGGAACCTTGGGGAACACCTGCATGGATCAGAAGAGGGGGAGAGAAAGGGCTCTGCCAACTCAAACTTGTTGGGTTCTGCCAGAGAGATATGAGTTAAACCAGTGTACAGTTTCTGGGGGGAGGCCAGCAGAGGAGAGTTTGTTTAGGGGCATATGGGAGCATGACAAGCTGGCCTACGGTAGATGAAGAGGCAACACGCTGGGTTTAAAGTTCTCAGATGAAAATGTAACTTTATAACTCCAAATGTAATTTATTGCTCTAGAAAATCATAAACAGCTCGTTTCCAGCCTGGTCGGGAAACATAAAGGTTAACACAAAACAGCTTCTTTCAGACTGACTTGACAAAAGGAGTCTTTGAACCACCTATGTGGGCCAGCAGTTTCTGAACGCACAGTCTCAAATAAAACACAAAGTTTTCCCTTTAGCCTTATTTGCAGGCTGTTACTAGCAGTACATTCCACTCACTGTTCTTGGCCCCAGCTGGCTAGGCTGATTCTTTTCCTCAGGGTTCTCTGCTCTAGAATTGGTCTCTTCCTCAGCAGCAGGTTCCAGCTTTTTCCCCAAATGCTCTCTCCAGCAACTAGCCCTTCTCCTTGGGCTTTCTGCTCTGGTTCCCTTCTTACATCCTACCCTCTATCTTGTAGGGCTCTCTGCCTAGAAGTATCTCCTCCCCACATCAGTTTACAGCTTCTAGCTGACTCCCTGCTGGATTCTGTCTGCCTTTCAGCAATTCCTCTAATCAGCAACACCTGAGGAGGGACCCCCCCACGCCTGTTTGTGTTGCATTCCCTGCATTTCCTCAGCCTCAGTAAGGATGTTAACCACTTGCTTCCCAGTATAGGGTTTACACTGTCACAGGGAGATAGAGTCAAAAGGCCTTGGCAAGGTCAATAACTGAGAAAGGAGAGATTATCATATGGCACCAGGGTACCCCTTCTGGGGGAGAACATTCTCTACCTCCTCGATGGACTCCCACAGCACGTATTGGATTTGATCAGAGGGACCCTTTCTTGTAGTCTGCCCTTCTATAACTGCAGCATCCATACATTCTTACTGATGCCCGCTGACAGCAGTTTTGCTAGCAGAAGTGTCTGTGCCCCATTCTGTTGCGAATGCCAGCTGGCATCACCTAGATCATTGTCAGACACAAAACTGAGGCTGCATGTTGCCGGCCTGTGGCAGCATATAATGTTTAACATTTATGCTATTGATACTTGCTGAATACAGGCTACTGCTTGGGTACAATAGTAGTAAAATCTGCAAGTCTAAAGGTTTAGATAACTCATCGAAGTGGTATCCCCAAGTAGGACATCACGGCATGTCATATGCCTCTCTCCTTACCAAGTCCATCACCTCCCTTTATCTACTAGCTCATTATAGGAGGTTTTGTTCCTTGATGCTGCCAGGATAGTCAGGGGCTATATGAGATGGGTCTTGGATCACCCTTTCAGCAATCCTAAAGTGTATTTTAATAGAGGTGGATGCATGGGGATGGTGGGGCTGTTTTAATCATCGACCGGATCCGATAAGAGTGTCTTAGCCTTACTGGCTTCCTTTGTTTCATTATTAGAGTAACCAACTGGAACTGGCGTGCCTCAGTGAGAAGGGGTCACTCCATCAGCTTAGTGATTTAAGTTTGACCATTTTATTATTTATTTACTGGGTTAGTATTATTACAGTTTTAAGTACTTTCACATACCAATATGCACAGTATTTCCGACAACATTTCTTATGTTTATACAGCTTGCATTAATTGCAGGAGAGTTGGTTTGGGTTGGGGGTGGGTCAACGGGGGGGAGTTGGTATCGCAGTTGTGTTGTGGGAATGGTACCCATCCCTAGTAGTCATCAATTTTAATATGGCTCAGTTAGATCTGTTAAAAATTGTGTTCTGAAATGTAAATGGCATGTCTAGCCCCATTAAGAAATGCAAGCTGCTATCTAAGTTAAATGACATGGACTATGATGTGGCCTTTATCCAGGAGACACACTTACTGCCTCTGGAGGCAGCTAAGCTGAAATGTATGTGGGTGGGAGAGGCCCGTAGCCGTGCACCAACCAAAGCAAAGGGAGTGGCAATTCTACTATGTAAAGGGCTCCAATATGGAGTGCAGAAGGTTACTGCCGACTCAGAGGGTAGATAGGTTTTATTGGATAGGAGATATCAAGGAGAGCCACTGCAAACTGGTACATTATATGCCCCTAACTCTCCAGAAGTCAGTTTCTTTACTGACATTTTAACCCATATATCTCAGAGCCATTCCCATATTATTATAGGAGGAGATCTTAACCTGGATCTGTCTCCCCACCTAGACGGCACCGGTCCAGGTCCTAGGTCTGAAATAGTAATACCAGACCAAGTAAAGCATGCTCACCATCAGGCAGGATTATATGACATCTGGAGAGTATTACACCCAGAAGAGAGGGACAATACATTCTACTCTGCCTCTCACTCCTCATACAGTAGAACTGATACTGTCTTTGTCTCACACCAACTGGTAGCCTGTGTCTGAAATGTGGTCCTGTGAAATATACTTGTATCAGATCATGCCCAGTTACTCTTTTTCTGTCATGGGGGGAGTCCCAGGACCACAAAACAAATGGAGATTTAATACTTCCTTGTTACAGACAAAAGAGTTTCAAACCTGGGTTCAAGGGGAGACTATTACATACATAATGATACCCCAGACAAGTCACAGAGTTTCCAGTGGGATGCTTTTAAAGCAGTACTAAGGGGGAAACTGACTGCACACTCCTTTAGGCTATGCAAGCAAAGAGACAGCACAACATGGGAAATGGAGGGCACTCTAAAAGAACTAGAACAAGAAGCCTCACATTTCCCAGACAGAGCATTGCCACTGCTGCCTCATATTCCGAATTTAAGAGGGGAGATAGAAGAGACCCTGCACTACTACATAAACTATAACTTGTACTGACTACATCAACAATATTGGGAAGCAGGAGAACAGCCAGGACACCTACTGGCTGGCCAGGTTCAGGCCCTAGAGACCTGTAAGTATATCCCGCTCATACACACCACCTCTAGAGTGGTGGTCACCTCCCTCCGGGACATAAAGCTTTTCTTGAATACTACAATGCCTTATACTCCTCTGAGGTGACACCTAGCACAGATCAATATGATGCATTTTATGCATCTAATCAAATCAAATCAGTTTTATTTATAAAATAGTGCTATTCCCCAAAGGATCATAGCGCTAGTACAATAAATAATAAAATCCCAGCTAAAAACTCCATAATGGCAAATGAACATCCATAACAAGCTGAAGTAACATTAAGGAAAGCAAGATTAAGCAAATGTGTTTTCAATGCAGATTTAAAACTCTCCATCAAGCACCATCTTATTCAATGAGGTAAAGAATTCCACAGGGAAGGAGCCACAAATTCAAATGCTCGGGTCCCAGATGACCTTAAACGAACCCTGGGAATCTCTAGCAATCCCTCATTGGCAGAGCGGAGTGACTGGGAGGGGCAGTAGGGATGAAGAAGCTCTTGCAGATAACTCAGACCCTGTCCATGTATGGCCTTATAGGTCAGAAAGCCAACCCTGAAGGTGATCTGCCACTGAATAGGCAGCTAGTGCAGGTAGTGCAGCATTGGCGTGACATGGCAACCTTGTGGTAGCCCAGTCAGTAGCCTAGCTGCTTCATTCTGCACCAGCTAAAAGTGACAGGTATCAACCCCCAGTAGCCCTAGGTAGAGGGAATTACAGTAATCACGGCGAGAGGTCACAAAGGCGTGAACCAAAGTTGTAAAGTCATCGGGCAGAACTAGGTGTTTGATCCGAGCAATGTTCCTTAGATGGTAAAAGGCAGTCTTGACAACAGACGACACCTGATATTTAAGCATTAGTCCATCATCACGAATCACACCCAGATCTCGTACCCGTTCAAAGGTCATCAGCTGGCAGCCACCAAGAACCAGACCCCAGATGCTTGTCCTACTGAAGACCCCTCTACCCAATGACCTGGGTCCACTACCAGAACCTCGGTCTTATTCGGGTTCAACCTCAGCTAGTTGGCACTCATCCAGTCTTCAATCTCAGAGAGGCAGTTGTTAAAGCTCAAGATTGGGTACAAAGGACAGGTAGAGCTGAGTGTCATCTGCATAGCAGTGAAAACTCAGCCCATACCACCTTACAATGTCTCCCAACAGCAGCAAGTACACCGTGAACAACATGGGAGATAGCACAGTGCTCTGCGGTACCCCACACGACTAGGAGAACTTATCAGAGGAGGAAACCCCAGAGACAACTCTCTGAAACCTGCCAGTGAGAAAAGAGTGGAACCATCAGAGGACTGTACCTGACAGTCTGCAGATCAACTGCAGGCGCTCTACCAACACACCATGGTCCATGGTGTCAAATGCCACAGAGAGATCAAGAAGAACCAAGATGGAACAGCTCTTCCGATCTCTCAGTATCAGGAGATCACTGAGGATGCAAACAAGGGCCATCTAGGTGCTATGCCTTTTCTGAAACCCGGACTGGAGAGGATCATAGATGTCGTGGATGGTCAAGTGATCCTCCAACTGCAGTGTGACCACCATCTCAATAACCTTACCCACAAAGGGAAGGTTAGAGATGGGTCTGTAGTTAGCAAGACAGCCTGGGTCGAGAGAAAGTTTCTTAAGGAGAGGTGTCACCACCGCCTCCTTCAGAGTTTCTGGAAACACACCTGAGTCTAACAAACACCAGACAATCTTAGCAAGGACGGGGCTAATGATCTCAACGCACCCCACAAGGAGGCGTGTTGGGCACGGGTTCAAACTACAGCAGGTTGGCTGCATAGTCTGGATAATCCTCACGACATTCTCGATCACTGGCCAACCAAAGTCAGACTAGACAAGCCAAAGAGCTGCAACCACCCACCGACCACTGCCATCCCCATTGGAGACGGCTTTATGGATCTAGACCTAATGTCGATAATCTTATCGGCAAAGTATCGTGCAAACTCGTCACACCTCATAATGCCCTCCCTCAGGTTACAACTGGACTCTGTGACACCTTGACAGCTCCCTTCACCACTCAGGAGGTTGAAAATTTAATAATCTCTATCTCCAGGGGCATGTCCCCAGGCCCAGATGCATTTTTACCTGATTTTTACTACTACTTTCAGTAACTTTTGTCTTCTAGACTCTCCCTGGTCTTCAATGAGGAGGTAAACCTCCAATGTCTCCCAAGATCCTTTCATGAAGCAATAGTTACTCTGCTACCTAAGAAGGGCAGACAGCATACTGTGCTCCTAGTTTCACCCTATGTCACTTCACAACACAGATTTAAAATTGTTTGCTAAGCTACTCACCAGTCAAATGAGTGGGGTAATGGGAGCAATCATTCACAAGAATCAGGTGGGTCCCAGGCAGATTGTGATCAGACAACACTAGACGTATTCTGGATCTGCTGTGGGAGGCCCATTACCTGTCTCAATCTGCTGCTATCCTGTCTCTGGTTGCAGAAAAGGCGCTTGATAGGGTGGAATAGTCATTCTTATTTGATGCAATGGGCAGATTTGGTTTCCCTTGGCATTTCACTGACATGGTCTGCTTACTATATCAGGATCCATCTGCCAGGGTCTTAAAAACTCCATTTCATCAGACAATTTTCACCTTAAACAGGGTACCAGACAAGAATTCCTCCTAGCCCCCTTTCTGTTTCTACTGTCAATGGAACCATTGGCCCAGAGAATATGGAACACCTCTGAATTCACGGGCATTGCAGTGGGAAGGGTGTGTCACAAACTTGCATTATTTGCATATAACATCACTGTTTCTTATCAACATCCGAGACTCCCAGAAGTCCCTTCAAACTATTACTGAGGCATACTCATCAGTATCATGATACAACCGAAATGCTGCAGAATCCCACATTCTCCGCCAGAATGAGGCCTGCACATCCAACCTTGCACAGGTCCACCCATTCCAATGGTCCCCTGAATCGGTTACTTGTTTAGGGGTACAAATCCAGACTACAGTCAAAGGAACAGTGGGGGTCAACATTCAACTAATGTTGGACCAACTAGAGGGAGACATCTGCAAATGGAGCAATCATATTCTGTCACTCTGGAGTAGGGTGATTGTCCTAAAAATTATTACCTTCCCCAAAATGCAGCACATTTTGTCTAACCTACTGATCTCCCCCTCAGGTTCTTTCTTCCAGTCCTGAAATCTAAAGTCTCCAAGTGTATCTGGTCAGGCTCCCGCCCCAAAATAAGCCTACCCAAACTCCAACAGCACTGGAAAAAGGTAGGTTTTGGCTTAACACACCTATGTTTCTTTCATTCTTGCATAGTCCTTCATCAAGCCATACTGTGCTGCAACCCTGAACTGGCCACCACACTACCTATGTGTGTATCCTTGGAACTTCACCAAAATCAAAAGAGCTCTCCGGGAGCTTTAATTTTCAATGACTGGCAAGCAGACCAACAGGACCCACCCTGTACATACTTCACCTACTCTGAATGGAAGAAATTCCTAAAATCCTTATGTAACCCCTAGGTGGTGCTACTCCTGGAGTTACACCCCTGCCTACTACCTACAAAGTAGGCTGAGGGGTTTGGGTTTTTAAACTGACATTAGGTTCAAACAATTGCACAGTGCCTCCATTCAGAGTTTACTTTTAACATGGGCTATATGTTACCTGGTACAACTCCCCAAGATGTTATACCACCCACAATTACCATTTGCACCCCAAACCATAACCCATTAGCATTTTCTGACATTTCAGCATTTTGTAATTAAAGACTCCATCTAATAATATGCTTACCACAATAATTTGCAAAAAAGTAATAATAATATTTATTTAGGGGGACATAGGAGTTAGGATGGGGAAACAGGAGGAACAGAGGTTATGCAATGATTTTTATTTACAAATGTACACATGATTAGGTTGTGCTGGTGAACCCTCCAGCTGGGTGACTATTAGACTAACAGAAAAAAGAATCACATTTCACCAACCTGAAATGATACCCAGAGCCCTGGTTATCTAAGCTGCTGACTAATCAGATGTTACATATTGGCACATTTATTGTTACTTTCTGACATGAGTGCATTTCAGCACCTTTATATGATTCTTCCTAGCATAGGTGCATTTCGGCACATTTATACTGGGGCATGATGGTCCATATTCCTTAAGCTGGCTTTCTTGTCACGTGAATAATTATGGGGGCATGATGGCCCATATTCACTTAAATTGCTTTCTCTCTTGTACGGTTACTAAGGCACAAATGGCCCATACTTTTTAGCTTGCTTTCTTTCCCTTGTGTCAAGTGGTAAAAGGGTACTTACTTAGGTTCCTCATGGATGAGCCCCGCTATAGAAGGCTCCTGATGCTCTTCAGTCCTCTCACAGCTGAGGTTCCTTTCAGCACTCTCACTGCTTGATGTCATCTGTTTTCAGTCCAAATCTTTCCCCGACATAGAAGGGAGGGCTAGCACCTGGAGGACATTCTGGCAACCTCCAGGCTAGAAGATTAACAAACTACAATACTTTTAAACTTTAACTAAATAAGGAAGGCAAATCCTCTCCAGGTTAAAGAGGATTAACTGGATCTCCAGGCTTGGCAGCATGGCTGGGGCCTGAGCCCCACCCCGAGGAGGGACTCCTGCTCGAATCTTTCTCAGTCTCCGTCTCAAATCTACCTAAATGCTGGAAAAACACTGTCTTTTGTTGGCCTATCCTGAGGCTTCTGACTGGCTGTGGTTTTTGGTTGCTGGTCCTCTGATTGGCTGGAGGACCTGTCAATCACAGAAATGAATAATGCATGAACCTCACTTAATGCACTGTTGGCCTGCTGTTTTGGCACCTAGAATTAGATCCCTGTAAGTCCCCATGAGCACTTGGCATTTACCCATAAGCTTTGGAGAATGTCCCACAAGTCTCGGCTTTCCAATTGGCTGGGGCTGCTTTTGCAATGGCTGCTTAACCCACTGTCTCTTAGCAGATTAGTAATAGTCCTGAATCAAAGTCCTGGTGAAGTCAGAATGAATTGAGTAGTTGCCCTAATGCCCCACAGTTCGTTAGCCCTGCATGTGTACTAGCTGTCGCTGCACAGACAAAGGAATTTGCTCAGCCTGTTTTCCTGTCACTGCTGCCAACAATGTAGCTCCCTGAGATGCAGCGGCAGACAGGCTGTCTCTCTGAGTCCCCAAAATTGGTCTGGTGCAGCCAGGAGCAGTAATTTTAATTATTTAAACACTTTACCCTTTTACCACACTTTTCCCCAACATTCAAGGCAGTTACATAATTTATTTTGATTTCTTTGTCCCCTTTTCGGCTGCAGACAAGAACATGCCGCCCCAAAACAGAACAGACCCTCAAGAATATTCAAATGATCGGGGCTCTGGCTCATGAATATTGATGAGCCCCAATCAGATCACCTCATGGATCTCTCTTAAGTAACCGGGGAGCAGCCAATCAGGGACCTGTCTGTGGTCACTGAGTCCCACTTAGCTGATGAGGATCCCAGAATCGATGGAACACTCTCCAGTTTGACCGCAATCTCGGGCAGTGGGAGATCAAAGGTGTCACTCACGCCTGTGTGATCCCACTGCCCCGAGGGCATGATTCCTAGTCGGAGATTGTGGTTTCTTTCTTTGAGCCCCAGAGGGCTGGCTTAACACTTCTTTGGGCTGGCTGGGGTACAGGAGGCAGAAGAGGACCAGGGGGACGAAGAAAAATTACAAGCTGGTTTCAGGAGGTGCCCGGGAAGAGAGGAGGAACACAGGCTGCATGGTAGCAGGTATGCTCCCATTTGGCAGTGGGGGTTACACTCTCCCATGGCAATAGACCTCGGTGTCCACACCAAGGGTGTGCCAAGCCTGGCACACTTGACTACTATCTAAGCAATTTCCAGTAAACATTTCAGAAACACTTTGT
Organism: Neoceratodus forsteri; assembly: GCA_016271365.2. Taxonomy (NCBI): domain Eukaryota; kingdom Metazoa; phylum Chordata; order Ceratodontiformes; family Ceratodontidae; genus Neoceratodus; species Neoceratodus forsteri. Next base: position 151,905,114 of record CM028133.1, read on the forward strand.
CTTATGTATATGGATTCCTAGCCAGCATTGTTTATCACAAAATCCTATTCTAGACAAATGCATCCTGTGCTAAACAGCAACACTTTTCTCCGAACATTGTGAGTATTAATCAGGTGTTACATCCTATAGGGGCCCTTGGTAAAACAAGATTTTAAACTGCAAAAATATTTTCAGTGCAGTTCTCCTTTTGGCCCCTTGGGGGCACCCCCCTCCGCTGCTATCCGGTGAATAAAGTGCATCAAATATAGTGCAAGTCAAAATGTTGCATACTTTAAAGTGCAGAATATAATGCCGTCTTAACAATTACAGTGCGAGTTATAATGTTGCTTGTAAGTAATTACACTGCAGATCATTGCTGCTATTTCTCAATTTGTTTCGATGTTTCAGTTGCACAATCAGTTAATTTGGCAATTATCTCCTGAGCTGCTGATCAATCAAGTACCTGTTGAGACAAGCTATACCATTGATCATGAAGGTATATTAGCACAGAAGTTGAGTGCTGCTAATATTCATACAACATGGAAGTGAAATTTGTGCCGAGTCAGAAAGGTGGAGAGCTAGCATTATGGCAAGGCTACCTATTCCATCGTGAGCGTGTCATAGTGGACAAATCATACTGGAAATGTGTTCAGCACTCGATGGGTCACTGAGCTTCGAAGATTCATATAATCAGTGGCAATGCTGTAAAAACTTTAGAAGAGCAAAACCACGTGCCTGCTCCTGGTGCTGTGCTATTAAAAACTGTGGTAGCAGATATGAAGTCAAAGGTTGCATCCACATCAGAAACTACGCACCAAATTGTGGTTACTAGACTTACCTAACTGCCGCCAGAAGTTGCTGCACAATTACCTGCCCTACCTCTATTGAAGCGCACGATTAGAAGAACCAGGTGAATTCCCACAAGGCCCCCTGCAGAGCCACCAGATGCAATCTCATTAATCCTGCCTCCTGAGTACTGTGTCACACATTCAGGTGAAAAGTTCCTGTTCCATGATTCTGGGCCAGTAAGTGACGGCTTTCTAATTTTCTCCACTGCAAAAGAACTTGATATTCTCCAATCCAGTAGCCATATTTTTGCAGACAGAACATTCAAATCCTGTCCCTCGATTTTTAACCAGTTGTACACAATTCATGTTATCAAAATGAGTACTGTGATTCCAGTTGCTTATGTCCTTATGAAGAGTAGAACTACTGCTGCTTATAATAAAATACTGTCTAAAGTAAAAACCTGTGCACGTCTCCAGCACCTGAGACAGTGATTGACTTTGAACTTGCAGCTATAAAAGCCTTCAGACAAATGATGTTCTGATGTTGTGATGAGGGGATGTTTTTTCATCACTGTCAGGCAGTTTGGCGTAAGGTGCAAGAGAATGCTGACATCTGTTGCCAATATACCTCAGATCCTGTTTTTGCTCTTCACTTAGGCTTCCTTCCTGCTCTGGCATATGTTCCACCCTCAGGTGTAATTACTGCGCTCGAGGAAATAATGACACTTGATTTCTTTGATATGAATGCTGACTTGTTAGTTGTTAACACCCCTCATTGACTATTACGAGGATACATGGCTAGGCAGGCCACTGGCCACAGGCGGTAGAAGGCGACCCACATTTGACATCGCTCTGTGGAACTGCTACAAAGCTATTCAATCAGATTTGCCATGAACTGTAAATGCAGTAGAAGATTGGCATAGGAAATGTAATCACTTCATGGGTGCCAACCACCCCTCCATCGGGAGATTTCTTGACTTTGTGAAGTCCAAGCAGCGGTTTAACTCAGCACTTGTGGAGCAGCTGGTTTCTGGTTCTCAGGTTGCAGGGTGGAAGAAAAAGTATAAGGACACGGCAAGCTGACTTAAGAAAACTGTATTGGAGTGTGGATCATGCTCAATTTATGAATATGTGCGCGGCATTGCATACAATTTTCAGTTGCAGGCATAGTGGACCTAATTAGCATTGCAATGGCTCTAAACAGCCCTACGACTTTAAGTGATTTTTTTTCAGTTTAACTTGCCTCTTTAAATGATTTTAATGTGTGTATCGATTAAATTGTTTGAGTGTCTCATGTAAAAAAAAAAGAAAAATTCATACTATGTGTTTTACTGTTTCACTGTTCATTGTACATTCAGCTATTCAATTTAAATGTGGGTTAGCAAGATAGCTAAGCAGGGAGACAGACCTTTATTTTCATCAGATAACACTTTCAGTGGGGCTAGATGCTGCATGAGTCCCAAATGAATAGCACACGCTAAAAATTCTAAGGTCATATAGCACCCGTGATTTTTTTTATCGCACTATTAAGTCATGCGATATAATACTAGCGCTATTTTAACATGAATCCTCCCCCCCTACATATTGTCACTGAGCCAGCAGTGAGCAAATGGCTTACAGCAGTTTTGGTGCCAAAACACATTTCTAGCAGCTAGGTGATGGCAGCCATTTTAAGGGCCCCAATACATACAAAATGTGTGGGTGGGTCCATGCTGGTTTGGAGCGTGGTACAGTACAATTCCAGCAGTGCCTACATTGTGTAACCCCTAGGCAGTGCTACTCCTTGAGTTACATCCCTGCCTACTACCTACAAGGTAGGCTGAGGGGTTTGGGTTTTTAAACATACATTAGGTTCAAACAATTGCCTAGTGCCTCCTCTCAGAGTTTACCTTTAACATGGGCTAGATGTTACCTGGTACAACCTCCTGAGATGTTATACTACCCACAGTTACCTTTTGCCACCCCAAAACATGACCACTAGGATTTTCCCGCATTTCAGCATTTTGTAATTAAAGACACTCTCTCTAATAATATGCTCATGACAACCATTTGCAAAAAAGTAATAACAATAGTATTTATTTAGGGGACATAGGCATTAGGATGGGGAAACAGGAGGGATAGAGGTTATGCAATGATTCTTATTTACAAACGTACACATGATTAGATTGTGCGGGTGAACCCTCCAACTGGGTGACTATTAGACTAACAGAAGGGAGAATCACATTTCACCAACCAGAAATGATACCCAGAGCCCTGGCTATCTAAGCTTCTGACTAATCAAATGTGACACATTTATTTTCCCACACTGTTACCAGTTCCCAGAACCATGTGAAACCCTACAATCTCACACTATATCCTGGGTACCCAGGTACCAAAGTCCTGGAATGTTGCAGGCCTGGTTGTGTTGGCTGGCTTTGATTTAAAAGAGGAAAGGATTAATTTGCAAGGCAAATTAACAACTGTCATTGCTAGAAAGTGCAAAGATTGCCCTGCTTTTGGCAGAATAGCAGGGGTTGCCGTCCTTTTTGCAGGCTTACCAATCAGAAGAGGATGGTAACCAGCATGGTTACCACTGTTGGAATATGGATTGGCAACCCTGAATGTCCAGTACATTCATATAGTTGTCACTTCCAGTACATTTATATCCTATAATGTCTGTATTCCCAAACATAATTAGCACGGTGGAAAACCGTCATTTTCAGATTTTTATCACAGTCTTAATTTGACTCTGAGGTCTCATGTCCCTTAGTGTGGCAATGTGACTATGGCTAGTGACTCCACAGGGCAGTTTTGACCAGATAGTGGACACAGGTGCATCTCAGCACATTTATATGATTTTACCTAACATTGGTGCTTTTCGGCACATTTATTGTTACCTTCTGACATAAATGCATTTCGGCACATTTATATGATTCTTCCTAGCATAGGTGCATTTTGTCACACTTATACTGGGGCATGATGGCCCATATTCCTTAAGCTTGCTTTCTTGTCACTTGAACAATTACTGGGGCATGATGGCCCATAGTCACTAAAATTGCTTTCTCTCTTGCACAGTTACCAAGGCATGAACAGCCCAAATTTCTTAGCTTTCTTTCTTTCTCTCCCTTGCACCGGGGGAAGGGGGGTACAAGGGTACTTACTCAGGTCCATCATGGATGATTCCCCACTATGGAAGGCTCCTGGTGGTCTTCGGTAGTCTCGCAGCTGAGGTTCTTTTCAGCTCTGTCACTGCTGCTTGATGTCATCTGGTTTCAGTCCATGACTTCCCCCAATGCGGAAGGGAGGGCTAGCACCTGGAGGACATTTGGGCAACCTCCAGGCTATCAGTTTAAGAAACTACATTTCTTTTAAACTTTAACTAAATAAGGAAGGCAAATCCTGTCCAGGTTAGAGAGGATTAACTGGATCTCCAGACTTCACAGCATGGCTGGGGCCTGAGTCCCCGAGGGGGAGCTCCTGCTCGAATTTCTCTTAATCTCTCTCTCTCTCTCTCTCTCGAATCTAGCCAAATGCTGGAAAAACACTGTATCTTATAGGGCTCTCCTGAGGCTCCTGATTGGCTGTGGTTTTTGGTTGCAGGTCCTCCGATTGGCTGGAGGACCTGTCAATCACAGAAATGAATAATGCATGAACCTCACTCGACGCACTGTTGGTCTGCTGTTTTGGCGCCTGGAATTAGGTCCCTGTAAGCCCCCATGAGCACTTGACATTTACCCATGAGCTTGGGTGAATGTCCCACAAGTCCTGGCTTTGTTTTCCTGGCTTTCCAATTGGCTGGGGCTGCTTTTGCAATGGCTGCTTAACCCACTGTCTCTAAGCAGATTAGTAACAGTCCTGAATCAAAGTTCTGGTGCAGCCAGAATTAATTTGAATAATTGCCCCAATGTCCCACAGTTCATTAGCCCTGCATGTGTACTAGCTGTCACTGTACAAGTTTGCTCAGCCTGTTTTCCTGTCACTGCTGCCAACATTGTAGCTCCCTGAGATGCAGCGGCAGACAGGCTGTCTCTGTGAGTCCCCAAAATTGGTCTGGTGCAGCCAGGAGAAGTATTTTTAATTATTTAAACACTTTCCCCTTTTACCACACTTTTCCCCAACATTCAAGGCAGTTATATTATTTATTTTCATTTCTTTGTCCCCTTTCCGGCTGCAGCCAAGAACAAGCTGCCCCAAAACAGAACAGAATCTCAAGAATATTCAAATGACCAGGTCTCTGCCTCATGAATATTAATGAGCCCTGATCAGATCACCTCATGGATCTCTCTTAATTAACCAGACAGTGGCTGCTCAGGGGTCTATATGTGGTCACCATGTCCCACTTAGCTGATGGGGATGCCGGGACCATCGGAACACTCTTCAGTATGACTGCAGTCTTAAGCGGTCAGAGGTGAAAGGCACCGCTCATGCCTGCATGATCCCCACTGCCCCAAGGGCATGATTCCTAGTGGGAGATTGTGGTTTGTTTCTTCGAACCCTGGAGGGCTGGCTTGATGCTTCTTTGGGCTGGCTGGTACACAGGAGGCAGAAGAGGACCAGGGGGACAAAACAAAATTACAGGCAGGTTTTGGGAGGTGCCAGGGAAGAGAGGAGGAACACAGGCTGCATGGTGGCAGGTTTAGAGTGGTCTACTAAAATGTCTTGTTACTGTTCCATCTGGGACAACTCCTCCCTCTTGATAAACAGCCAATTTCATGGAAAAAGTGGGTATTCTTACCCTGGGCGATCTTTATGACAAAACAACAGGAGTTTTAGTACCCTTTGACCTTCTAAGGAGAAGCAGAGGGAGCTGGGGAAATTCACTTATGGTAATACTTACAGCTAAGACCTCCTTAGAACAAGATAGGGCTCCATGCATCTACTTCTCTCCTCTCCAATTGACACATTGATAGGGCGCGTTACAACTGTCCAACACTCTACAAGTAAACTGCTGTGACATAGAAAGAGAGAGAGACATAAACCTCCCCCAACCCTCTGTGAAACCAGAGAAAAATGGGAACAGGATTTGAGAATCCCTATCCCACAGAAAGACTGAATCTCTGTGTAGCCCCAGGCATACAAGTCTAGCAGAGAGCTCCAGGCAGAGACACTCCAGTTCAACATTTTACCCCAGGTCTACCATACCCCTATAGCCTTGTATAGGAGAGGGTTTCTGGGACACAGTGATAGCTGGAGGTGCTACTCCTGATAGCTATCACTGATGCACTTTCTATGGACATCCCCAGAACTGGAACACTACTGAGAACAGGTCTGGTCAAAATGTTTACAGATTGTCTACTCCCACCTATCAGGGACCCTGTCCTTGGTATCCTGGGGCTCCTGCAGAGGCATTATTTACTGGACTATAATCAACTGTTGTGGTTGAATGGCATACTAACTTCAGCCAAAAGGGTCATACTTCATCATTTTAGAGACCTGCAATTCCCAAACTGCCAGGAGTAGGAAGCACTGCTGACCCTGACTGCCAGATATGACAAGACAGCCCATGCAGCCATTGGTTGCTCTACCATTTACCACCAAATCTGGGACCCCAATCTGGATAATAAGGACATACAGGGTACACTTGTATACCCTGATAGGTGAACTCCTTTTAGGGTTGGGGTAAATAACCCTGAATATTGACTACTGAATACTGACCTTTTGTAGGTTCTGGAAGCCATATATCTCTAGTGTAACTGGGCAGTTCCTCCACCCACCTCCGCCACTCACCAGAAAGTATGTATAGTATATACTCTTAACCATAATCCTTATGGCTCATTTATATTAAATTAACCCTTACCTACTGATTGTATTTTAGTACTTGAGGTAAAGAAAAGAGTTTTTGTATATCTGTTTCACTTTGACATATTTTCATCCACTGGGTGCTCATAGACTATAGGAGGCACTTAATACTTCCAGTATGTGACTGGTGTGGTAAGACCTCTTGAGTCACTTGTTTAGAAATTATACATTACTCGGCCTTGTAGGTTAACAACCTGATCCTGTAGGAGATGTACCACTTGACTGGCAGCTAGTGCAATTTTCTCAGTGCTGGAGTGATGTGATTCGACCTGCAAAGGCCTGTCAGCAATTTCGCAGCCACATTTTGCACCAGCTGCAAGTGTCACAGTGCACCTCCCCTGACCCTGAGGTAGAGGGCATTGCAGTAGTTAAGATGTCATGAAAGCATGCACCAGAGACGTCAGGTCTTCAGAAGAAACAAGGGAACAAATCTGGATAGTATTTCTAGAGTGGTAGAAACCACTCCGGACGACTGCCAACAGCTCAGCCTCAAATGTCAGCCTTTTGTTCGGAATGATGCCTTAGAGTCCTCACCTGTTGGATTGTGTCAAGACAAGAGTTACTGAGACAAAGGTTCAATAACCCCTCTGACACTCTCGGCCCCCCTTTCTGACCCAGCTCAAGCATTAGTACTTCAGTCTTATCAAGACTGAGTCTCAGCCAGCTTGAGGACATTCAGCCTTGAATTTCAGTCAAACATTTGTTCAGCATGTCCACTGACTCCCTGGTCCAGTTCTATGTGATAACAGCGAAAGCCTAAAGGCAATCACCATTATTGTGAAGTCAAAGTGGTGAAACATTGTTTCGCTACTCTGACACCCTGGCGCACAGCAATACAGTGCCAGGGGTTAGTTTTTTATGTTTTCTGTGGGGGGCTTCACCCCCTGCACCCCACTACTAAAGGATTCTTAACTCTGGGGGGGTGCATGTAAGGAGGGGGGGTAAAAGTATTAAAAAATAAAGGTTCGGGCCAGGCGCAACAAAAACATACCAGCAACCGGACCAGAACCCAGTAACCTGCTGACCGACGCCAGCAACCCACCCACCATGCCACGGGGTTGGCACAGAAACCGACCACAGCACCACCCCCCACATCCCTCACTGTGCGTGCCCACTCCCCACCCCTCTCGCACGTGTACGTATAGTGACAGGATGTCGCTATAGGTGCGCATCCCCCCATCAAGCCACCGTATTCTCCTGTAGCCATTCCCAAATGTGCTGGGGAGGGAGTCACCACTGTTGTCAGCACCCTTCACCCAGTGCCCTCATAAAGGGATACCCCTGGTCCTGGGGTGCAAAAGACAGATAGAGCTGAGTATCATCTGCATAACAGTGCAACCAAATTCCATACTGCCTACCTAGAAATGGCAGGTTAGAGGCAGGTCTAATTCGCTAAGACATTTGGGTCCAAAGTAATTTTTCCAAAAAGGATCTAACCAGCGTGCTTTTTAATGCAGCTGGAAAGATCCCCTCTGACAAAGAATGTTTGAAGAGCCCAGTGAATGCTTTACCCTGCTGCTCCACACAGCCCACTAGGAGCCATGTTGCTTCTGGGTCCAGTGTACAGTAGGTAGATTGCAGCCCCGAGAGTATCCTAATGACCTTCTCTGTCACTGGCCAAAAATCACTTCACAACCTCTGACAGCCACTGCAACATTCTGTCCACCCACTGCTGGACAGTAACTGTCCAGAAGAGGGAGATCCCAGCCCTCTGCCCATCTAGGCTCTTGCTGGAAGCTGTGGTGGGCAGCAGTACCTCCTCACAGCAGACACTGCCACTGATCAAATCCCCCAAGGTGAAAACCGGAGCAGGATCCCAGGAGAACAAACTCCTGGTAAGAAGCACGAAATGCTGCCGCCGCCATAAGAACCTACAAGGAGCCCCGTGACTCAGCTCCACGAATCTGCTGCCTGGCACACTCTGCCCAACAGGGCTCCCATTGGAAGCTGTTGCAGGTGGCGGCACCTCCTCACAGCAACCACCACCACTGATTGAATCCCTCCAAGGTGAAAACCGGAGTAGGATCTGAGGAGAACAAACTCCTGGTAAGAAGCATGAAATGCTGCCGCCGTCGTAAGGACCTTCAAGGAGCCCCCGCTGCTCAGCTCCATGAATCGGCTGCCCAGTAAGCTAATCTGCAACAGTGTAGTTGAATTTTCAAAAACTCTTGGCACCATTTTCAAATGGCCACAAATCGGACTGAACCCTGCGCACTACTCTGCTTACTGCTGATGCAAGGCTACCTGCTCATACTACTGCTGAGCTTTTGTTTGAATAACGATTTAAACAATTTGTTCAGATTTACTCAGTCTCTAGCCTAGGTGTTGCAGTGAATTAATGAAATTAGACTGTTCCTACACTACTACTGATATTAATAGGGATCCCCATTTGTGTACATTGCCAGGACAGTACTCTGAAGGAAACAGTTTGTAGAGTTAAGATCAGTGTTAGTGCTTGTGCCAGACTCTGATTATCAGGGTAAACGTTTTCCAGAATTCTGCCTTTTTCTCCTACTTTCTCCTTCTCTCCCCTCCCCCACCTCTTGGCAACAACGCTCTACTGCTATTTTTTCCCCTGCCCTCCTTGCCCATAATCCCCTGGCCCCTCCTGTATCTGATTGTTAATCTTTCTCTCCTCCCTGAACTGCCTGCTTCTTTTGTTTTGGAAATCCTTCCCCTCCATTCCTTCCTACTTATACCTGCCATCCATTCATCCTAGGCACATCCTGCCCAACTGGGCTCCCACTGGAAGCTGGCACCTCCTGACAGAAGTCGCCGCTGCTGATTGAACCCCTCCAAGGCAAAAATTGTAGCAGGATCCCAAGAGAACAAACTTCTGGTAAGCAACACAAAAGACTGCCGCCATAAGAACCTGCAAGGAGCCTCACTGCTCAGCTCCACGAATCTGCCACCAGTAAGCTAATCTACTACAGCACAGCTGAACCCTGCCGGTGCTGTGGGTGGGCTTCCACCCAATCTGGGCAATTACTTTTATAGCTATGAGAGATCATGTGACTAACAGCCCACTTTGCCAGTTGCTCCTTATAGTCACTGATCACTAGCGCTGACTCCCTGCTACTCTAGCTACCAACTTATCTTCCTCTATCCTGTACTGCTAGTAACTCCCTCTATCTCCAAACTCCCGCTACTGCAACCAAATTCTTTTCTGGGCTACCATTAGCTTATTCCCAACTATGGCCTACACAACGCTGATCCTGACATTCCTTGGTGTGGTATTACTCCAATTAGTCTCGCTCTCCTTGATATTTTCTTCACCTGTATCCATGTCCACACAGTTCACCTAAATGGATTTTACTTTTTCAGACATGCCCTGCTCATCACCTAAACACCCTGATCTTACTCCACTTGTACTCACAAAATGTATTATTTATATAGGCTTATGCACCATACAAAAGGTGCTTGCCACTTTGTCATCCATCGACCTTCTATTTTGCATAGAAAACTTTGGTACCTTCTACTAATTGTACTCATCCTAGCAGGTGACATTGAACTCAACCCAGGCCCTGTGGTGCCGCACTCCTACTCTGACCAAACCTGGACTAATACTAAGGGACTACGTATAGCGCATACCAACATCAGGAGCTTGCTCTGTAATCTTTCTAAGTTGGAGGCCTGGGAGACTCTCAATCAACCTGATATTCTATGCCTGTCTGAAGCATGGCTCAAGCCATCAGTCCTGGACTCCTCATGCTCTCTACCCAATTATAACTTTATTAGATATGATAGGCAGACCCCTAGGAGGGGCAGTGGGGTTGCTATCTACTACAAATCACATCTTGATCTTTCCATCACCTCTACCCTAGCCCTCTCCTCTTGTGAATCACTGTGCACAACCCTCCTTCTGGGTACTATAAAACTTCACAGAGTCTGCATCTATAACCCCCCAAAAAGTGGTATCTCTGACTTTGAAGAACTGCTTGCTATGGTCTCCCTTGCTATCAGTCACAATGAAGTATTAATACTGGATGACCTGAACTTAAACTGGATTGGCAATGGGCACAATACTCTCCTGTCCTTAGTGCAAGGTTATGACCTGCATCAAATAATAACTTGCCACACTAGAACCTCATCTACCTCAAACTCTGCAACCCTGATAGACTGGATCTTGACCAATCACTCTGACAGAATTAGGGCAGAGTGAGAACAGAGGGAGGTGGACTGTGAGGCAGAGCAAGAATGCCAAGAGGCAGAGCGAGAGAAGTGAGAGGTGGACCATGAGGCAGAGTCAGAACGCCGTGATGCAGAGTGAGAACGTAGAAAGGCAGAGCGGGAACAGCGAGACACAGACCGTGAGGAGCGTGAGTGCCAGCGAGTTGCAGAGGAGAAGAGAGAGGAGTGCCAGAGGCAACACGAACTGGAGAAGCTACGACTCCGACCAGCAGCACCAGAGCAGGTAAGTGGCTTGGGTTTAACTGGGACTGCAGGACTGGGTTACAAATTGTACTCCAAATTAATAGCCGAATTTAAGGAGGGGGAAGACATGGGCACTTTTTTAAATTCTTTTAAAAAAGTTTGTGTTCAGGCAAAAATTCCTAGAGAGTCCTGGAGCTTCCAACTATCCCCGCTACTTACCGGGAAAGCTAGGGATGCATTGGGTCAAATGGACAATGAGGACAGCAATGATTACAGCAAGCTGCACTCTTAAAAAATTTTAATTGACTGCTGAATCATACAGAGCTAAATTCTGTGAGAACAGGAGAAGCCCTGATATGAGCTACGAGGAGCTAGCCATGAAACAACGTCAGTTTTTAAAACATTGATGGGAAGGAATTGAGGCAAACTCTGTTGATAAAATTGAAAATGTGATTTTATTAGAACAGTTTTATTGGGCTTGCTAGCCGAGCTAAAAACCTGGCTAGAGGACCGAGATCCAAAAACAGTGCAAGAGCCTGCTGAACTCTTGGACCACTATACCAAGAGCAGATCTGCTCTGAGAGCAAATGGAGTGGACGTGGCAGTGCAGAAAGGGAAAAGTGCGCCTTCAGGGCAGCTAAAACCCTCACTGCCTCCACCAAAACCAGTTAGCCCTAGGTTTCAGAGAAGAGATTTCTCTGAAGTAAGATATGCATGTTGATTGTGTAAAGAAACTGGGCATATTGCCAAATAGTGTCCCAAAAAGGCGAGCAATAATACACAACAGGGCGCTAAAAAAGAAGTGGGTTGTTTGTGTGTCCGTGGGAGCATACCAGTGAACATGAGGGAACACATGCACCCAGTTATGGTAAATGGTGTACAGATGCAAGGGTTAAGGGACACAGGGGCATCCCTGACATTAGTAAAGGGGGATCTGGTACAGCCTGGTCAGCTTATACCCAATAAATATGTCACTGTACAAGGGTTTACTTGTGAAGAGAAAACATTGCCATGGGCTAGTGTTCTCCTAGACTGGGGTAAAACAGGGGGAACTGTGCAACAGGTGGCTGTAGCCAAAACATTAACAGTGGATGTGATCCTGGGTAGCAATCTCCAGCAGGGGATGGTATGTGCAGTTACTCGTAGCCAAGCAGCAAGGAAAAATTGTAGCTCCTTGAACCCCACAGAAACCATTGTGGAAACTACTGAGAGGCTGGTTCCCCAGCCTGTGTCTCCTGATATGGAGATTGATAAAAAGGGGGTAGAAATTTCCCCAGTAGCCAGTAACCACACAGCTACAGAGGGTTACTCTGAAGAGGGAGGGGTGACCCATTGTCAGAGGGTTGGGATTGACAGTGATCCTGAGTGCCCTGATGCTAGTGCTTGGGACCCTAGTTTAGCGACTGAAGGGGACTTGTCCCATGCCTTGGGACTGTGTGAGTTGTTTGCAGCTGCTCAGAGGGGTGACCCTAGTTTAGAGAAGCTGAGGGCTTGGGCAGACTCAGACAGCACACAGGGAGGTGACGGCAGACATAAGGTTTATTGGGAAAATGGACTTATGTATACTCAGGCAGTGCAGACTGAGGGAGGGATGCTAGGCAGGCAACTTGTCATTCCCCAGGGGTATCGTGACCAGTTGTTCAAAATTGCACATGATATTTCCTTGTCTGGTCATCTGGGAATCACGCACACTATGTAGCGGTTAGCCCAGAATTTCTACTGGCCTAACTTCACCCAGCAGGTGAAGGAGTATTGCAGGTCTTGTCACCGGTGCCAAGAAATAGGGAAGGTGGGCAAGAAAACCCAAGCCGCCCTGATCCCCTTGCCCATTGTGGAGAAGCCATTCCAGAGGGTGGGAATGGATATTGTGGGGCCTTTAAATACCCCCAGCTCCTCAGGGAAGAGATTCATCCTGACTGTGGTGGATTATGCAGCCAGGTACCCAGAGGCAGTCGCCCTATCCTCTCTGAGGACAGACAAAGTGGCAGATGCCTTACTTGGGATTTTCTCCCAAGTTGGGTTTCCACAGGAGGTAATCACCGATCGAGGGGGTTCCTTCATGTTGGACCTGATGAAATGTTTATGGGAGAAGTGTGGGGTGGTGCAGAGATGCACGACACTTGTATCACCCACAAGCCAATGGGCTTGTGGAACGATTCAATGGTACCCTAAAGTCAATGCCCTGGGCATTTTCTGAACAGCATGGGAGGGACTGGGAGAAATACCTTCCCCACCTGTTGTTTGCATACAGGGAGGTGCCCCAAGAGTTGACAGGATTTTCCCCCTTCAAACTCTTATATGGACACCAGGTACGTGGGCCCCTAGACTTGATCAGGTAGGACTGGGAAGGCAGACACGCCACCTAAGGAACTCCCATCATGGATTACATCCTTAGGTTTAGGGAAAGGCTGAAGGAGCTTATGGGGACAGCCCAGAGCAACCTGGCAGCTGTCCAACAGAAACAAAAAGTGTGGTACGACTGCAGAGCCAGCGCTCACTCGTACATGGTGGGTCAGGAAGTCATGGTCCTTATTCCGGTCTGCAAAGACAAGCTGCAAGCTGAGTGGGCAGGACCGTACAAAGTGGTTAGGAAGGTAAATGACGTGAACTACATTGTGGAGTTACCTGACTGAAGATAGACTGAAAGGATGTACCATGTCAACATGATGAAGCCATATGCAAATAGGGCTGACATGGTGTTTGCAGTGTGTAGTCCTGGGAAGGGTATGGATGAAGTAGACCCCCTTCTGGACTTGCTGGAGGAAAGTAAGAGGGAGTCCTCTGTGGAGGTAGTAAAATTGTCTCCCCAGCTGGCCCCGGACCAGATCCAGAAAGTAAGGGAGGTTTTAGCAGACTTTGCCCCCTTGTTTAGCGCCAAGCCTGGACTAACCTCCTTAGCGACACATGATGTGGAGACAGGAACACAGATGCCCATACAGCGGACAGCATATCGGGTGTCAGACGCTGTCCAAAAGGACATTAGGAGGAAAGTGAAGGAGATACTGGATTTAGGGGTAATCCAGAGATCCCACAGCCCCTGGGCCTCACCCGTAGTCCTTGTGCCCAAGCCAGATGGCTCTACTCATTTTTGTGTGGATTATCATGGACTGAATGCAGTCACAAAGTCCAACGCTCACCCGATGCCCTGGACGGACGAACTCCTGGACAAGTTGGGAGGGGCAATCTACCTTACGACCATTGACCTGACAAAGGGGTATTGGCAGGTAGAATTGACAGACAGAGCTAGGGAGAGGTCAGCCTTCATCACTCCAATAGGCTTATTTGAGTTTAAAGTAATGCCTTCCGGAATGAAGAATGCCCCGGCCACTTTCCAAAGGTTGATGAACCAGGTGTTAAATGGTGCTGAGGAGTATGCCGTGGCATGCCTGGATGACATTGCCATCTTTAGTACCAGCTGGGAGGAACACCTCTCCCACCTTAGGGAAGTGCTGGACAGGATACAGAGGGCCGGGCTCACTGTCAAAGCCAAGCAGTGCCAGGTGGCCATGGGGAAGTGGCATACCTTGAGCATGTGGTAGGCTGGGGACAGCTCCGTCCTAACCAAATAAAGATAGAGGTGATCCAGGCATGGCCCAGACCAGACACCCAGAAGTAGGTCAGGAGCTTTCTAGGGACAGCAAGGTACTACAATAAATTTGTACCCAATTACAGTGCCCTGGCTGCTCCCCTATCTTACCTGACAAAGAAAAAGATGCCAAAGAAAATTACTTGGGGCCCAGCCTGTGAGGAAGCCTTTACCAGATTGAAGGAGGCACTATGCAGTGCTCCTATTTTGAAAAGTCCTGACTATAGCAAAACCTTTATAGTTCAGATGGACGCCTCAGATGTGGGTATTGGGGCAGTACTGAGCCAGACGTCTAGCCAAGGGACAGATCACCCAGTAGTGTACCTGAGCAGGAAGCTACTTCCCAGGGAGCAAGCATACTCCATAGTGTGGGACCTAAAGAAATTAGAGCCATAGTTGCATGGGCAGCATTTTGTGGTGCAGACTGACCACAACCCCCTGGTTTGGCTGACACAAATGGGGAAAAACAATGGCAGACTATTAAGATGGAGTCTTGCTTTACAAGGGTATAATCTAAAAATTGTGCATAGGGCTGGAGCAAAGAATCAGAACTCAGATGGGCTGTCTAGGGTCTATGAAGAGAGAACTGATTTGGGAAGCTCATCCCATGTAGGGGATAGATCCCCCAAATTCAGTCTAGGTGGGGAGGAGTGTGACGTAGATAGCCAGTTCTGAGTGCTGTATCATTTTTTTTAATATAAAATGTATTACTGACTGTCACTGCTAAAAATCTGATGCTCTAGGAGTGACCTCACCCCCCACCCGGGTTTCAGCTGAAGGATGGAAGCTGTGAGAAAATGCTGACAGCATGTGAGTTCACACACACTCAGTTTTTAGAGGCAATGTGTTACATGTAAGGCTTTAATCAAGGATCTTGTTTTTCTGAGTTATTACAGCTGTAGTTGCTATATCATATCCATTTTGTGACATTGGAGAGGAACCTAGATTGTTACACAGGGGTGCAAGGTTGTAAATGCTCCTGTGAAGCCTGTGTGAGGGAGGATACAGCACAGATCAAAAGAAGTGTAATTTGAAGGACATGAATTATGCTGAAGTTGCAGAATGTAATACTTTTGTATAAGATATATATTTTTTTACATATATTCTGACAGAGGAGGAGCTAGCTGACCTCACACCAAGAAGGGTTTGGCCAATACAGTATGCTTAAGGAATATTCTGTTTTACTACACAGAGACACATTTTAACCTAGACTCTGACTAAGGAAAGATCTTTGGAGCACTTGTAAATAAGTATTTAGAAAGATTTCAAATCTAAGTACTGTAAGTAGGAATTGTACTGTTTAAACCTTGTTCTTTTAAAATATTTGTATGTCTGGTGATATGATGTCTGTATTTTGTGTTTTACATATTTTTAACTATTTTAGTAAAATTATTTTTAGAACTTACTTGGTCTGTCTTTGACTTGTTTTTAGTTGTAAGAAAAGTACATGGTTAAAGCAGACAGCAGGCATAAGCTTGAATGGTGGTACCAAACTGGAAAGAGAAGCATTTTAAATCTGAGGTCTTTATTAAAGTTTTTAAGGGTTCATCTCTGTGTACCTGGTTAGGTGCCTGTAGGCAAAGATATCTGGCCCCCCGAAGACAGAAATATCTGAGCCTGTGCATTGGGTACGCTAGCAAGAGGCTAACAGTTTGAATCCCTCCAAGACTTGAGACCAAAGGTTGATCCGAACTGAAAAAACAGACAAGAGGGTTACCTTGTTCTGTTAAACTGTTCACAAGACTGCGTTTGGAGGTTGGCACTTTGGGAGTAGAGGGCCTGACCTGCTGAGTGTGTTTGTGACGCCGATAACTATTGCTATCTGCTTTAACAGTTATTTTTCAGAACTATCTAGCTTTACATCTGCCTTACCCTCTATGCAGCCTAGCTCTAGCCTCATGGGGAATATTGATTTGGAAGATACCTTTGAGCCCAAGCTCTTTTACAAAGGTTCCACATCAGTGACAAGACATGTACAAAACAACGTGTGAAACAAAGTAGAAACAACACCCTGATAGCATATGTACAAAAACATCGTGGAAAACAAGCTGGAGCATAGAGAAACAGGAGCACAGTTATAGAGGCAGAGAATGGTGCAGCTCCTAGGAGCCTTGTCATCAGGCGTGGGGAAGGGGGAATGGTCAGGGAGGTTGTAAAACAAGGTGGGTGCTGAAGTTAGGCTGGAGGGGCCTTAATCTTAACAAAGTGCAGCCAGGAGGCATGAGACTAGGGAGGGATAAAAGCTGCTACACTCATAAATTTGGCAGAGGATTCAGATACCTGAGATTAGTTGCAGGAGCATGTAGAGATTGTACTAAGATGTTATTTGAGGTTAGTTTTGAAATTGTCTAGACAGGTGATGGCAAGGAGGTGCTCGGGTAATTCATTCAGCCACAGTGGGGCACGGTAGGCAAATGCCCGTTGCCTGAGCGAGGTGCGGTGGAAGGGAATGGACAGTGCCCCTCTTGTTCTCCCCCTAGTGGCCTGTGGAGTGTTTGCAGCCACTAACAGATTGCCAACGCATGGTGGTGTATTCCCCATAAGTGCTTTTTTCCCTAGGGTGCACGTCTGATGAATGACCCAGTTGTTTAGGGGTAGCCAGTTTGTGAGTTCATACAGAGTACAGGTGTGTGTATCATGCTGTAGATCAAGGGCTAGCCTACAGGCCTTGTTTAGAGCCACCTGTACCCGTTTCAATGCAGCGTCCATTGCCGCCCCATATATCACTATTCCATAGTCGATATGCGATAATATGGAGCTGTGTACTGCAAGGCAGAGGGCCTCGGGCGATAGGCATTTCCTGTGCCTGTAAACGACGCCAATCTTGATGTTGACTGTCTTGACCAGGGAGTCAATATGTTGAGTAAATGTAAGGGTTTCATCCAGTGAGATCCCCAAATACTTGAACATGCAGACTTGTTCCAGTGGCTCACTGCAGGAGTTTGTAATGTTGAGGGGGTTTTGTTTGATTTTTTTTGTGCGTGCTGGTAATAAGCATGTCCTTGGTCTTTTTATAATTCAGTAGCAGCTTATGTCTGCAGAACCATGTCTCCGATGAGGAGAAGGATGCCTGAAGCTCAATTTGCAGATTAGCAAGGGATGTGCTGCTACCCAGGAGCACTGCATCATCAGCGCAGAGTATCAGTTTGGTTTCCCAGGCAGTGGGGAGGTCATTTAGGAAGATACTGAAGAGTAGGGGCCCAAGGATTGATCCCTGGGGCACCCCCAGCAATACCTCTCTTGTACTAGAAACTGTATGTCCAATTTTGACACATTGAGTTCTGCTTGTAAGGTGGTCTTGGAACCAACTTAGTGCACTAGGTGCCACACCCAAGTTCGACTTTTTGGTCAGTAACAGGGGGTGATTGACTGTATCGAAGGCTTTGGTGAGGTCTATGAAGATGGACCCCATCTGTTTACCTTCATCCAGGGCCTTGTGTGCATAATTCGTAAAGTCCAGCAGAGCAGTGGTTGTGCTGTGGCTTTGTCTGAAGCCATGCTAGTTAGGGCATAGTAGGTTATATTTACTGAGGTATTCAATGAGCTGGCCAGCCATTATTTTTTCCAGTGCTTTGGATAGCGGAGAGAGTATTGAGATGGGCCTATAGTTGGCCACCAAGGATTTATCACCTCCCTTATGCACAGGTGTGACTAGGGCCTGCTTCCAGACCTCTGGAAATTGAGCAAGAGTCAGAGATTTGTTGAACAACTTGATGATGGGCACTATTAAGACATCCAGGGTGTGGGATAGCAGCTTCATGTCGATCCCATCGCTACCCTGTCTTGTCTTTCCCAGTACTTTCCTGACCTTAGCTAGTGTCTCCTTCAGAGTCACCCTTTTAAGGTAGAAGGGTGGGTGGGAGTGTTCTGAACATCCATTGCTGGTCTGGCTCTGCTCCGGGTGGAAGTATGCTGGTGGTAATACTGCTGTGAGATCAGTGAAGGCCTTGTTGAAGGCCTCCCCCATGGCTAGGCGGTCTGTGATGTGGTTGCCATTGGTGTTAAGTAGGGATGCATCTTGTGCTCCTTGCCTAGAATACTCTTGATGCAATCCCAGAACCTTTTGCCATCTCCCCAGGAATTAGCAAGCTGTGCTTTGTGATAATTGGCTTTGGTGAAACGAATTAGTTTAGTGCAGTGATTTCTGGCCACCCTGTAACACTGGTAGTCATGCCTGTTACCCGTGTTTCTTGCCTTCTCCCATAGTGAATCTCTTTCATTCATGAGGGGAGAGTAGTTCTCCAGTAATCCACCCATTATCCTGCCCATTAATTTTCATCTTTGAGGGGGGGGGCATAGATATCACAGATGCTGTTAAAGCAGTTTGTGAAGTAGCTTAGGGCCTGATTTAGGGATGATGCCTGACTGATTGGATTGAATTGAATAATTGAATTAATTGATTGAATAATCACCCCCTTTCCATTTCAAGGCCATCACCAAGCAGCTGTCCTAAAATTACTTGATTCAATCTCTGATAACAACAGTGTTGGCTCAGATGGTATTAAGCCTAAGCTTCTAAAGCTAGCAGCCCCATTTATTGCCTTCCCCTCTAGCTAGAATCTATACCCTGTCTCTTTGTCAAGGTTTTGTCCCAAACATATGGAAAATGGCTAGGATAACTCCCCATCTTCAAACAAGCATTTGTCAATGCCAAATGTTGATTGCGTTGGTCTGGTGAGCTCACTCACTGGCCCTGTGTCACTCATTCATTCTGTTTCTCTCGGTGCTGCAGGCTGCTGTATTGTACTGGGCTCCTGCCTGCGTTGGCATGTTTTTCTGCCCACAAAGAAATCTGCAGCTGTCCTGACAGAGTTCTTTTAAGGTGGGTCACTCCCCCTCTCTCACTCACTCATTCTGTTTCTGCTGGCACTGCAGGCTGCCCTTTTGTACTGGGCTCCCGCCACCATTGGCGGCTTCTTCTGCCCACAAAGAAATCTGCAGCAGTCCTGACAAAGGTCCATTGAGCTAGCTCACTTCCCCTCTCTTACTCATTCCGTTTCTGCTGGCGCTGCAGGCTGGCCTTTTGTACTGGGCTCCTGCCTGTGTTGCCACCTTTTTCTGCCCACAAAGCAATGCGCAGCAGTCACGATAGAGGTCTGCTGAGCTCGCTCACTCCCCCTCTCTCACTCGCTCATTCTGTTTCTCCTGGTGCTGCTGGCTGCCCTTTTGTACTGGGCTTCTGCCTGCATTGGCACCTTTTTCTGCCCACAAAGAAATCTGCAGCTGTCCCAACATAGCTCCGTTGAGGTTGCTCTCTCCGCCTGTCTCACTCGCTCATTCTATTTCAACTGGTGCTGCAGGCTGGCCTTTTGTATTGGGCTCCTGCTTGCATTTTCACCTTTTTCTGCCCACAAAGAAATCCACAGCGGTCACGATAGAGCTCCGTTGAGCTCACTCACTCCCCCTCTCTCACTTGCTCATTGTGTTTCTCCCAGCGCTGCAGGCTGCCCTTTTGTACTGGGCTTCTGCCTGCGTTGGCACCTTTTTCTGCCCACAAAGAAATCTGCACCTGTCCCGACAGAGCTCTGGTGAGGTCGCTCACTGCGCCTGTCTCACTTGCTCATTCTGTTTCTCCTGGCACTGCAGGCTGCTGTTTTGTAGTGGTCTCCTGCCTCTGTTGGTGCCTTTTTCTGCCCACAAAGAAATCTGCAGCAGTCCTGACAGAGCTCCGTTGAGCTTGCTTACTCCCCCTCTCTCACTCGTTTGTTCCATTTCTGTTGGCGCTGCAGGCTGCCCTTTTATATTGGGCTCCAGCCTGCACTGCCGCCTTCTTCTAGCCACAAAGAAATCTGCAGTAGTCACGATACAGCTCCGTTCAGCTCGTTCATTCACTCCCCTTCTCTCAATCGTTCGTTCTGTTTCTTCTGCTGCTGCAAGCTGCCCTTTTGTACTGGGCCCCGCATGCATTGCTGCCTTTCTCTACCCACTAAGAAATCCGCAGAAATCCCAACAGAGGTCTGTTGAGCTCACTCACTCCTCCTCCCTCACTCGCTCCTTCTGTGTCTCCCGCTGCTGCAGGCTGCCCTTTTGTACTGGGTTCCTGCCTGCATTGCCGGCTTTGTCTGCCCACAAAAACGTGTGCAGCAGTCCCGACACAGCTCCATTTAGGTCACTTACTCCCCCTCTCTCACTCACTTGTTCTGTTTCTGCCAGGGCTGCACGGTGGCCTTTTGTACTGGGCTCCTGCCTACGTTGCCGACTTTTCCTGCCCACTAAGAAATCCGCAGCAGTTACGATAGACCTCCGCTGAGCTCACTCACTCTCACTCGCTCATTCTGTTTCTCCCAGTGCTGCAGGCTGCCCTTTGTACTGGGTTCCTGCCTGTGTTGGCACCTTTTCTTGCCCAAAAAGAAATCCGCAGCTCTCCTGACAGAGCTCTGTTGAGGTCGCTCACTCCCCGGTCTCACTCGCTCATTCTGTTTCTCCATGTGCTACAGGCTGCCCTTTTGTACTGGGCTTCTGCCTCTTTTGGCATTTTTTTCTGCCCACAAAGAAATATGCTGCAGTCCCGACAGAGCTCCATTGGCCTCACTCACTCCCCCTCTCTCACTCGCTCATTACGTTTCTGCCGGCACTGCAGGCTGGCCTTTTGTATTGAGCTCCTGCTTGCGTTGTCACCTTTTTCTACCCATAAAGAAATCCACAGCAGCCATGATAGAGCTCCGTTGAGCTTGCTCACTCCCCCTCTCTCACTCGCTCATTGTGTTTCTCCCAGCACTGCAGGCTGTCCTTTTGTACTGGGCTTCTGCCTGCTTTTGCACCTTTTTTTCCCACAAAGAAATCTGCACCTGTCCTGACAGAGCTCTGGTGAGGTCATTCACTGCGCCTGTCTCACTCGCTCATTCTGTTTCTCCTGGCGCTGCAGGCTGCTGTTTTGTAGTGGTCTCCTGCCTCTGTTGGTGCCTTTTTCTGCCCGCAAAGAAATCTGCAGCAGTCCCGACAGAGCTCCGTTGAGCTCGCTCACTCCCCCTCTCTCACACGTTAGTTCCATTTCTGTTGGCACTGCAGGCTGCCCTTTTGTACTGGGCTCCTGCCTGCATTGCCGCCTACTTCTGGCCACAAAGAAATCTGCAGCAGTCACGATACAGCTCCGTTGAGCTTGTTCATTCACTCCCCCTCTCTCACTCGTTCGTTCTGTTTCTTCCGCAGCTGCAAGCTGCCCTTTGTACTAGGCCCCACATGCATTGCTGCCTTTCTCTACCCACTAAGAAATCCGCAGCAATCCCAACTGAGCTCTGTTGAGCTCACTCACTCCCCCTCCCTCATTCGCTCCTTTTGTGTCTCCCGCTACTGCAGGTTATCCTTTTGTACTGGGTTCCTGCCTGCATTGCTGGCTTTGTCTGCCCACAAAGACATATGCAGCAGTCCCAACACAGCTCCGTTTAGGTCACTCACTCCCCCCCTCTCACTTGCTTGTTTCGTTTCTGCTGGGGCTGCACGGTGGCCTTTTGTACTGGGCTCCTGCCTACATTGCCGCCTTTTCCTGCCCACTAAGAAATCCGCAGCAGTTAGGATAGACCTCCGCTGAGCTCACTCACTCACTCCCCCCTCTCACTCGCTCATTCTGTTTCTCCCAGCGCTGCAGACTGCCCTTTGTACTGGGTTCCTGCCTGTGTTGGCACCTTTTCCTGCCCACAAAGAAATCCGCAGCTCTCCCGACAGAGCTCCATTGAGGTCGCTCACTCCCCCGTCTCACTCGCTCATTCTGTTTCTCCTGGTGCTGCAGGCTGCCCTTTTGTACTGGGTTTCTGCCTCTGTTGGCATTTTTTTCTGCCTGCAAAGAAATCTGCAGCAGTCCCAAGAGAGCTCCATTGGCCTCACTCACTCACTCCCCCTGTCTCATTTGCTCATTCCATTTCTGCCGGCGCTGCAGGCTGCCCTTTTGTACTGGGCCCCTGCATGCATTGCTACCTTTTTCTGCCCACAAAGAAATCTGCAGCAGTCCCAACAGAGCTCCGTTGCGCTCACTCACTCCCCCTCCCTCACTCACTCATTATATGTCTCCCGCTGCTGCAGGCTGCCCTTTTGTACTGGGTTCCTGCCTGCATTGGCAGCTTTTTTTGCCCACAAAGACATCTGCAGCAGTCCCAACACAGCTCAGTTGAGCTCGCTCACTCCCCCTCTCTCACTCACTCATTCTGTTTCTCTCAGCGCTGCAGGCTGCCCTTTTGTGCTGGGCTCCTGCCTGCATTGGCACCTTTTCCTGCCAACAAAGAAATCCGCAGCTGTCCCGACAGAGGTCTGTTGAGGTCGCTTACTCCCCATGTCTCACTCTCTCATTTTATTTCTCCTGGTGCTACAGGCTGCCCTTTTGTACTGGGCTCCTGCCTATGTTGGCTTCTTTTTCTGCCCACAAAGAAATCTGCAGCAGTCCTGACAGAGCTCCGTTGACCTTACTTATTCCCCCTGTCTCACTCGCTCATTCCATTTCTGCCAGTGCTGCAGGCTGCCCTTCTGTACTGGGCTCCTGCCTGCATTGCCACCCTTTTCTACCCACAAAGAAATCCACAGCACAGAACAATGGCAATTTTGAAAATCTGGAGTGAAAATATTGTAAATTCATGAAGTTACGAGCATGCGTGCAAACTGCACAATGCACGCTCGTAACACAGTCTTTTTATGGAGTAATATCACCAAATTTTCACCATCGGCATTTTAGGACCTCTGCTCATGAACAGTGCCACTGTCATTTTCTTAATCTGTCCTGAACACCGATTTCGCACAGTGACCCTGCTGTTCTGCGCTGAAAGTGTGAAAACACATTTCGGCCAGGATGTGGAAAATGACACCTGTACTGTTCACAAGAAGGTCTGAAAAAATGCCAGCGTTGAAAATCTGGTGTGAAAATATTGCAAATTTGCAAAGTTACAAGCGTGCATAGCAACTGCGCAACTGCGCTCGTAAAACAGTCATTGTTTGGATTTTTCCGACCAAATTTGCAGAATAGGCTTTTTGAGAGCCTGCCTCATGAACACTGGCACTGTCATTTCATTAATCAGTCCCAAAAGGTGATTCTGCGCAGTGACCGCAAAATCACCTTCCGGGGCCGATTAATGCCATTACAGTGCCAGAATTCATGAGGATGGGTCCCAAAAACCCCATGTTGAAAATTTTGTGCCAAAATTCCAAAAAATGCCTGAGATATACATCAAAGTTGAAATAACCCAATTTATTCCATTATACAGCTTACCGGCATTTCCTCAGTTTGTGGTCGGCTTTGAAGAGTGCAGATGTGTTCCTGGTCCACCGAAGATCGTTGCGCCAGACTCCAGAGGTAAGTATGGGGTGAGGGGGGTGTAGGGAGGCAGGGTGCGCAGTGAGTGAGCGCGGGTCATGGGAGGGGAGCAGGGAGACCACCGAGGGACCGCTTTCTTCTTTTTAGGGTAAAAAAAAATGACATTGCGGGACCAATTTTTAATTTTACAGGGACATGTAGCACGCTGGGTGGGCTCCCAGCATGCCAATGGAACCTCTGTTCGAGGGGCAGCTGTAGCCAATGGGGATTGGGCACCCCTGCTGGCACACAAGAAAAGGGGTGGGGTGTTACATTATGCCGATGAGGATTGGGCACCCTGTTGGCACACAATAAAGGGGGAGAGGTGACATTATGCTGAAGGGATTGGGCACCCGTCAGAAGACAGCATAAGCGGGTGTGGGGAATTAACCTTATGGCACTGAAGCCCGGCGAGGGGATTGGGACCCCGTCGGAAAGCAAACACGGTGGGAGGAAACATGCTACCCGAGGGATTGGGCACCCGGCAGGTGGGGTTTGGTTAATATTGTTTGTGAACATGGCAGCAAGCCACCGTCATGTTCACAAACAATATCAGTGTTTCAAAGTTCCGCCCTGCAATGACGGGTTTCTCCCTCATTGCAGTGAATGGCTGATGCTGCAATGGCAAGGCGACACCTGATTGCAGCGGCTAAATTTTTACAAGTTGGTGGCACACTGGCTGAACTAGTGTCAGCACCAGCATACCACAGCATTGGGGGAAGCAGGCCAAGCCTTTACAGGCACTGGGGGCATTGGCCACAACAGTGCCACGCCCTCACAACCTGCTTCTGGAGAAAGCTGCCGCAATATGTTTCTTGCACATGCGCGCAATCAACATAAAAAGGGAACAACAAAGACATCTCTAATTATCAGCCCATTGTGATACTCTCTATCCTAGGTAAAATCCTAGAAAAACTGGTAGCCTCCCATATGACTGAATACCTATCCAAATTTAAGCTGCTCTCACCAAACCAGCATGGTTTCCGCAAAGGGCATAGTACCACCACTGCCCTGCTCAAGTTTACAAACGATGCCCTTGGTGCAATGGATACTGGTCTTCTAACAGGAGCTGTATTCATAGACCTCACAAAAGCCTTTGATCTGGTTGATAACACTCTTCTGCTCTCAAATCTCTCATCCTTGGGTTTTTCATCCCAATCTTTGACCTGGTTCAATAGCTATCTCACAGACAGGTTGCAAGTCATGATTTTCAACTTTGACATATCTGGCCCAGTATCCATAAATATTGGTGTTCCCTAGGGCTCCATCCTGGGCCCCCTTCTTTTCTCTACCTTCATAAACCACATTACTCTGGACACCCCTCACTGCTCATCTCTCCTCTATGCAGACAACCTTGTTCTGTACTATAGCTCAAAGAGCATGTCAGAGATAAATCTTAACCTTTCCTCTGCCTTTCATGATGTTCAGGCATGGCTCTCCAGGCACAAACTGTTGCTTAATGTGGGAAAATCTCAGGCGATGGTCTTTGGCACTGCAGCAAAGCTAAGGCTGGCTCAAAGTCAACTCAGTGTCTCTTGCCTTGATGGTTCTCTACTAAAGATGGTAAGCTCCTTTAAATACCTTGGAGTCTTGCTTGACTGTTCCCTTGACTTTGACCAACATATAATTTCCACAAGTAAGGCTGTGAACTCCAAAACTGTGTTTGCTTATAAGACTGGTCACATCCTGATGGCTTCTGCCAGACTGGCTATTGCTAGAGGTATTCTGCTCCTCTCTCTGACTTATGTAGTGGCAACTTATATTAATGTTTCAAAGGTATCCTTACACAGATGGAACACAATTTATAACTCCATGTGTCGCTATGCTTCTGCATCCCTG
The DNA here is from genome assembly GCA_016271365.2 of Neoceratodus forsteri. Classification (NCBI taxonomy): domain Eukaryota; kingdom Metazoa; phylum Chordata; order Ceratodontiformes; family Ceratodontidae; genus Neoceratodus; species Neoceratodus forsteri. Next base: position 151,930,732 of record CM028133.1, read on the forward strand.
TGACTAAAACATCAATGTCAGCTCTATGCTGACAAACTAGCCTTCCACCTCGAACTATTGATGGCTCTCCTTTGGCACACTGGTGGATAGCATTAACAGAGCTAATGTCCTGGCATCTTTTGCCTCCCTTTTTCTTCATCCGACCTCCTCCTCCTCCTCCTATGGCCTCCAGTCCTCTGATCAATCTCTACTCCAAGTGTTGAGATGCAAAACCTCCAAGGAAACCTGTGCTTTCTTCTGTGCTGCCAGCCTGCCACCAAACTCTGGAACTCTCTTCCCCTAGATGTCTGGGCTGTGCCCAGCCACCCCTATTTTAAGAAAACCTATCAGTCCGACCTATGTAAACCTACCCCTTGCACATGCTTCAATCCCCCCTAACTTCTCTGCTACCGTCTCCAACTTCCCCTACCTATGGCTCCTCATTTCTCTGCTCCCACTTTTATTAGCCACTTTTTGGTTTTGGTAAAGAGTTTTTAGCTGTTTACTAGCTTTAGCACTTTTGCAAAGAATATTTTTGATATACCTATGGCACTTACCCTGGGCCTGTGCTAGTCTCTTGTCAACCTAATGATTATGGTTGTTCACTATGTGTATGATGTCACTATAATCTGTATCCTACTGCTGTAATCTGACTGTTCTTTTGTATTATGTTTAACTGTGCCATGCTGGTTACTGTCAAAAGTCACACCCTACCACTACCTGTACTGTACTGTTTATGTCTGTAACCTCCCAGGTCATGTCTGAAAATAGTCATTTCTGTGGCTAGCACACTCACCTGGTAAACAAAAATTAAATAAATAAATAAATAATGGGGACACCCTGTCCAAGAAAAGACAAGCAAATGCCTCGCATTTTGTAAATGATGCAGTTTTCACCTGCTGTAGTTAGGCCAGGTGTAAAAACCTGTCTAGAGCCTGAAAAAGCTGAGCTTGGCAATTCTTTGAGGTTGCATTCTCTCTGGACAGGTATTCTGTCTTCTTATGAGAGATTGCCCTTTGATGCTCTTTGTAGTGAGTAGTCAAAGCCAGTTTATCTTCTTGAGCCCTGGACATCTTCCAGCACCTTTCCAACCTCTGTCCCATAGCCTTCCTCAACCTTAGCTTGCCATCACATCATGCCTTTAAGATAATTGAGTTAATATTAAGATGTGAGTCACAATTTGAAAAAAAATTGTTAAAGGCACACAGATAAAAACTGTAAGCAGCATGGCGATGGTATGGGGAGATGACATCAGTTCCTATTGAGAGCAGGAGCTGAGGAGAACACTGGACTCAGCTGCAGCAACATGGCCTGATGCTGTTGGAAGAACCAACCTGAAATTCACCTTGTTAGGCTCAAAGAAAGGATGTGAACTTCCCTTTTTATGCAAATAAAGCAGTTTGTGTTACAGTATGTCTAAGCAATATAAACAGGTTAAAGAAGCTCATAAACCACACTCCATTAAACATAAGCAAGCCACAACAGATTCTATCTCTGGAACCCCTCTTCAATGGTCAGAAGAATGCCAACCACCCCCCGACATTGTCCTGGTATCGGCGGTAAGTCAGCACCCAGTTCCTCCCTTCCCAGAGATGCTGGAATCAGGTAATATTTTCTATTTTTTTTACAAAGAAAGTCATGATCCTGGCAAACTGCCCTTAAAAGAAAATGAAATGCCACCTAAACACTTGGTGGTGAAAGCTGCTGAAAAGATGGAAATGAGCCCTAATGAAGGGGCTATGGATACAGAAGGACATTTGGCTCCTATTTCAGTAGGTGGTAAAAAGGCAGAAATGTTTCTGGACACCATGGCAGGGGTGGAGGGTGCTGATAATGAAGTTACAATGGGGCAGGGGGTAATGCTTCAGGAAAGAAGGGATTCGATGACCAAATATGTTTTAGCATCGGACATACATGTACCCCAAGCATTTCTTTCACAAGAAATCAGACAGTCTATACAAGAGTCCCCATTACTAAAGGACTCATATCTGATGGAAACATTAATGGCTTTCAGATTAGAGATGAAGGAGGCTTTTTTAGATGTTAAAAGTTTTATGAATGAGGTTAAGCAATCGGTGGGCCTGATATCAGAAAAATTAGAGAGTCTTACCATAAGAACAAATGAACTAGAAAATAGACTCTCTAAGATAGAGGATGAAAATCATCCAACTAAGATAAGTCAATTACATCAAGAAAGACAGCTGCAGATATTACAACAGAAGGTGGCAGAAATGGAGGACCACTCCAGAAGAGCTAATTTAAGAATTTGTGGATTACCAGAGGGAATAGAGGGGTCAGGGGATCCTGTGTGTTTCTTTGAAAAGCTTATTACGATTGCAGTAGGGAAAGAATACCCAGAACAAAAAATTGTTCTAGATAGGGCTCACAGAGGGGGTAATTACAATCAAAATTATCCAAGAACAGTTTTCTTAAAACCCCATTATTACTAGGACAAAGAGCTCATTTTACAAATGCCACATGCAAACAAAGGCCAGAAATTTCAAGAAACAACCTTTCATGTGTACTCTGATCTTTCTAGTGAAACGGTTAAAAGGAGAAAACTGTTCAACTCAGTTAAAAAAAATTATATGACAGAGGAATTAAATTTACAATGATGTACCCGGCCAAAATCCTTTTTGTAGTGAAAGGAAAACTAAGAAGCTTTGATGATGCGGATGAAGCACTAGAGGCTTTCAAGCAACATTATGGTTCTGCTCAAACTAACCCCCCTTTAGCCATGGCTAGAAATGATAGACCCCATCCATTTCAGAACTCCTCTCAGGCAGAATATGAACAAAATGTTTAAAGATAAGATAGTAAGCTGAAATGGAATTGGGGGAATTAGAATGAGATGGAAAGGGGAAGGGGGGAGGAGAAAAAGGGGAAAAAAATCATACCTTTTGGTGAGATGATTTAAATTACAGGTCTGCTGTGGTGAGTTCACGGTGTAAGAGATGGAACTAATAATGTTCATCTCTGCAACTATAGGGGAGAGGGGGACTCAGGAGCCCTTTTCAGGCCCCCAATGGAATTGGGGGTAGGGAGGGTAATTGAACATGATTATCACTTGTGTCTTAGTTTAACTATATGGGCCCAACACTCCTTTATGTTTTTACCAGTAATTAATAATGTAACTGCTAGGTATAGTAAGAATAAAAGGGAGGTTTAAAAAAAATAAATTACATAAATGTCTGTAAGGTTGAAAATAGCTATTTGGAATATAAAAGGACTAAGACATAGAATTAAAATTAATAAAGTTATTACTTACCTGGAAAGAAAAAAGATAAATTGTATACTGACGCAGGAAACACATTTCCAGGATAGAGATTTTGAATGGTTTCAAAAGCGATGGGGACCTGGGCTTTATTCAAAATTCAACCAGCTATCATGCAGTGTGGCAATTGTTTTTCATAAGAAAGATCTCTCAGCTATACCAGTGGTGGATAGAGTTTTAACAGATATACATGGCAGATATGTAATGATTGAAATTACTTTAGGAATGAAAAAATTGACTGTGGCCTCAGTTTATGGCCCTAACAGTCATAGTCCTGGTTTCTTTTCTGAATTCTTTCTTTGGTTAACAACTTTTAGCTCCCTTTATGTTATAGGGGGTGACTTCAACCTAATTTTGAGGAAAGAAAATTGGACTTCTAACACAAATAATCAATTTAAATCATCCATTAGAGTAATTAATAATTATAAATGGGATCTGAAACTTGCTGATCCCTGGGTAGAAACAGCAAATATAAAGAAGTTCTCAATTTTTCAGCTACGTGCCAGGTATATTCAAGAATTTATTTTTTTCTTGGTTTCTGAAACTTTTATTTATTCTATTAAAAAGATAGATTATCTGGGAATAATGATTTTGGATCATTCACCATGTGTAATGGAAATCCAGATAATAAACAATGGGGTGTCTTATTATGCATGGAAAATGGATATCTCCCTGCTGAAATTACATACTGAGCAACACGTTTTTTAAAGAGACATAAAGTTTTTCTTTGATCGAAACCAAGAAAAAGACACTTCCATTGTAAATATATGGGAATCCTTCAAATTATGGATACATAGTACTCTTCAACAGAATAATAAAAAAAATTAAGCTGGAACAACCGCAAGACACAATTAGAAAATTATGTTCAGCTTTTAGAATATCTGCATGCTACTACTGCAGATACTCAGATATATAATAAGCTGGTAAAGAAGAGAACAGAAATAAATGATTTGATAACAGAAAAAGTGGAACATCAGTTTTTAAAAACCAAAGCCAATTACTATATCTCATCAGATAAACCATTAAAATTAGTGACTTGGCAGCTGAAAAAAGATCAAGAACAAAATGATATCAGACAGATTCAAAATGATCAAGGCAAACTTTTTAATGATCCAATACAAATAATCAAAATATTTTCAGATTATTATCAGAAATTATACACTTCTGAAATAAATTTAGCAGAAAACCCGGTAGAGGAAATTTTGCAAAAGATTCAAAGCAAACAAATCAATGATATAACCAAATTAATGTTAGATGAGTTAGTAAGACAGATGGAGGTGTGGGAAGCTATAGAAAAATTATCATCGGGGAAATCACCGGGCCCCGATGGGTTTCAAACAGATTTTTACAAGAAGTTTAAGGAGACCATGGCCCAGATATTCAGACTGTGCCAGGCAGTGGCACAAGCCTGAGTGCAGTGCAACTGGGATGCACCAGGGCCAGGACCAGGTGATATTCAAAGGTAATGCACCATGGTGCAGCACCATTGAAAATGGCATGCACTGCACATGGTGCAGTGGCACTGTGCCTGCGCAAGCCACAGATAGGGAGCATGGGGATGCGCCAGCACAAGTGCAGTTGCGCTAGGCTTATCACCCATGATATTTAGTGGGAGGCATGCAAATGAGGCCATAATATATGCGAGGCACAAATGGGACCATTTGCATTTCATTATGGCTCCGTTTGCATGCCTTGCAAAGGGCAGCCTGGTGACTTGCGCCTGGCACCCTGCACAGCATGACATGTGCAGTGGGTATCCCGGGGCATACCCTGCCCCCTAGCTGCTATCATGGTAGATGTACAACAAAACAATCCCTGGTAGTCTAGTGATCCCCCTCCCTCCCGATTCCTCGATGCCCCGATAATTGTACAATAAGACCGTCCCTGGTGATCCAGTGGTCACCTCTCCCTCCTGATTCCCCAATGCCCCGATAAATGTAACTGAAGACCCTCTCTGGTAGTCCAGTGGCCCTCCCCACCCATTGCTGTGATCATGGTAAATGTAAAATAAAACATACCCTGGCAGTCTAGTGGTACCCCCCTCCTGCCCTTGTCCCCGATCACCAGTATCAGATGTTTAGATAAATCCCTGGTGGACTAGTGGACCCCCCCTTCCCATTGCGTTGATCATGGCACATTTCCATATAATACATCCCTGGTGATCCAGTGGCACCCCCTCCCTCCTACCACACAGTTCCTCTTAGCCCATTCCTGCTCCCCCGTCACAGGGAGTGGCAGCAACCATCGCGCCCTACCCAGCCGCCACGACAGGTACAGAATGGTTAGATATTACCACTAGGACAGTCCCAAAGATGAAATGGTCATTCACATATTTGGGACTGTCTAGTACAGTGTGCCCTGCAAGCCCATACTGTACCGGTCATTCGACAGGCAGCTGGGCAGTATGCAGGTGGGTTGCTGCCACTCACCAATGATGGGGGGAGCATGATGGGCAAGGGATTCATTTTATTTCATATCTTTAGTGTCTTTTTCTTCATCATATTTTGTTCCTATACAGTGTTAACATACATTTCAGGACTAAGCACTTTAACAGTTATGTGAGAATTATCAATACTGTTCCAGCATTCACATTTATAATGAGAAAATGTCTCAGGCAGGATTAGGGAAACTATCAAGTTTACTAAAATTAAAACAAAATAGTAAATGATTACAAAACAGAGAACATATATACATTAATGCTTCCAGGCAGAAAGAAATGGGAATTACAAAACAAAATGCCTTGTAACTGAATTACTAGTTCTAACTCAGCTTTGAGCTATGTGTTACCTACCTTAACAGAAGTGCCTCTTAAGTCCAGAACACAACTGTATGAGTTCTTTCAAAGTTCGGAACAAGGGTGCCAGTCCTTTGAGCAGGCTTCACCAATATCAAAGGTATAGTCCCATCCCCCTTGTGATGTCACAGCATGAGGTCACTTTTAGTTCTGTAATTAATCTGTAACCTGACCAAGTATAACCAAATGCCTCAGCTGACTGCCTGTATGAACACTTCAAAGAAACCAATATTTTAATTATAAACAAGACGGTCTATTTCCTCATCAGAGCACAGTTGCTCAGAACAGTATTTATAATTTTGACATTGATTCAGTGCTGATTTAGTGATAATTCTGACATTTTTATTTATTTATTTATTTAAAATCTTGGAATTACAACCTTTGAGTCAGAGACTCATTTCCAAAGGCTCCACGTCAATACACAATACAGACATAGGTAAATACAATAGACAGTACGATACAATATACAATGCCAGGGCAGTTTGATGACAAGGTTACAGCATGAAAGAGTATACTGAGATGTCTAATTCAGAGTTGAGGCTGTAGGCTATGGGCAACACAGTAAACAGTACGATACAGGGTACAGTGCCAGGGCACTTTGACTTCCGGTTACAGCATGACCAGTTTACAAGCATGTCCTGACCAGTTTAGAAGGATGTCTAATACATTGTTGTGGCTGTTGACAGTGCATAGGATAAATCTAACATTAAGAGGTCAGTTAGTGGCCAGAGAGTGAATCAGGGACAGTGCACATGCCTACTGTAGCCGGAGCTGAGTAAACTGGGTAAGTTAGGGGCGGCAGGTAGTGCAAATTCTAGAGCAGTCTGTTGGGAGACTTTGTCCGAGTGCCCGAGTAAGAATTGCAGGCCATTGACTGTGAAAGAGGTCGTGTGTCCATTCTGAGTGGCTAGTGAAGGCACTGGTGGTGGACTTAGAGTGTGCAGATACAGGTGCGGGTGGCAAGGAGGTGGGTTTTGAGTGCCTTTTTAAAGGGACCAAGTTTTTGATGGTTACAGACCAATGGTGGGAGGGCATAGAAACATAGAAACATAGAAGTTGATGGCAGATAAGGATCACAAGGTCCATCCAGTCTGCCCATTTCTTTTTCTACCTTATAAATGCGCCATCGGTCTTTGCTCTGTCAATGGCCTATCTATTGATACTCATCTATATTGCTCCCTTATGCCTATCCCATGCCTGTTTGAAGCCCTGCACTGTATTCATATCCACCACTTCCTGAGGTAGGCCGTTCCATGCATCCACCACCCTTTCTGTGAAAAAGAACTTCCTCACATTACCCCTTAATCAGCCTCCCTCTAATCTCATGCTGTGTCCTCTTGTCCTGCTATTTTTTTATATTGAAACATGTTAGACTCTTTCACCTTGTTAATGCCATTAAGGTGTTTGAATGTTTGATCATATCCTCTCTCCCCTCCTTTGCTCTAGGGTATACATATTGAGCTCCGTTAATCTGTCCTCATATGTCTTCTGATGCAGTCCCGGCACCATTTTGGTTGCCCTTCTCTGGACTGCCTCAATTTGGTTAACGTCCTTGTGAAGGTGTGACCTCCAGTACTGCATGCAGTACTCCAGATGTGGCCTAACCAGTGTGTTGTAAAGAGGGTTTATTACCTCCCTCTCCTGGCTTGTGATACCCCTACTAATACACACTAACATCCCCCTAGCCTCACCTACTGCTTTAGTGGTCTGCTTGGATGATTTCAGGTCATTGGTGATGATGATGCCCAAGTCTCTTTCTTCCCTTGTTACTGCCAGCAACTCCCCTCCCAGCCTATAGATGGCTTCAGGGTTCCTCTTCCCTATGTGTATGATCTTGCACTTCTTTGCATTAAACCCCAGTTGCCACTCTTCCAACCATTTTGTTAATTTATCCAGATCTCTTCTCATTCTGCCCACCCCATCTGGATCATCTACTCTGTTGCAGATCTTGGTGTCATCTGCAAACAGACAAACCCTACCCTCCAGTCCATCTGCAATGTCACTGATGAAGATATTGAAGAAGACTGGCCCCAGGACTGATCCCTGAGGTACCCCGCTTGTGACTTGCATCTCTTCTGACGATACCATTTACCACCACTCTCTGTATTCTGCCTGTCAACCAGTTTGCCACCCAGTTGACCAACTTCTGACCCACCCTGAGCATACCCAACTTGTTAATCAATCTTCTACGTGGAACAGTATTGAAAGTTTTGCTGAAGTCAAGGTAGGAGACATCAACTGCTCCCCCTTGGTCCACCACTCTGGTTACCCAGTCAAAGAAATCTATGAGATTAGTTTGACAGGACATTCCTTTTGTAAATCCATGGTGTCTTGGGTCCTGTGCTCCTATGGATTCCAGCTGTTGCAATATCCTTTCCTTAAGGAGTGCCTCCATAATCTTGTCCACTACTGAGGTAAGACTGACTGGTCTGTAGTTCCCTGCCTCCTCCCTGCTACCACTCTTGTGGAGAGGGATCACATGAGTCCTTCTCCAGTCTTCTGGGACCTCTCCTGTGCTCAGAGACTCACTAAACAGTTCTGATAATGGTTCTGCTAGTTCCACCCTTAGCTTCTTTAGTAACCTGGGAAGTATGCCATCAGGTCCCATTGCCTTGTCCACCCTGAGCTTATCGAGTTTTTGTAGAACCCTTTCTTTTGTGAAGGGACTAATGCTCACCTCTCTTCTCCCTGTCTCCATGGTGCTGAGCTGTGCGCCCTGCCCTACCTTCTCTTCAGTAAATACTGAGCAGAAGTATCTATTTAGGATAGATGCCTTTACATGGTCCTCCTCCTCACATGCCCCCATATCTCCTTTGATCTTATCAATACCCCCTCTGGACTTTCTCCTTTCACTAATGTATCTGTAGAAAGTCTTGTCACCTTCTTTTACTGTTTGTGCTAGTGTTTCCTTGGTTTGGGCCTTCACCTTCCTTACTACCTTCCCTGCTTCCCTTAGGGAAGTTTGGTATGCCTCCATATCTTCATCCCGCTGTGTTCCCTTATATTTCCTGAAGGTCAGCCTTTTGGCTCTGATATTTTCTGCTACTGTTTTTGAGAACCAAAGGGGTTTCCTTCTTCTTTTGCACTTCCTTTTCTCTCTAACACAATGGGATGTTGCTTCAAGTATTGCATCCTTAATGCTTGCCTACTTTGCCTGTACCCCCACACCTGTATTTCTTTTTGCCAGGGCTAGCTTAACTCTGTTGGCCATCTTATCAAATTCAGCTCCTCTGAAGTCCCATATAGGGTGTTGAAGTAGGAGGGAACCCTTACCAGAAAAGACCTCTGGGTGAGTGTGGTTCTGACTCTGGGAATGGCCAGTGTAGCTTTGGTCAAGCTGCGTGTGTACACTGTGGGGGAAGAGGAGATTAGGGAGGCAGATAGGCTTGGAGGGGGATCAAGCCAAGGAGGAATTTTTTGGTCTGGTAGTGGACCCTCTCATCAAAGTTCAGGATCTGGGCAATGAAATAGAGCGTGCATGTGTGTGTCTTGCGGTCTGCAGCAGTTAAGAGCCTGCAGGCTTTGTTAATAACCACTTTTATTTTACCAATAGCTGTTGCATCTGCGGCAGCATAGACATTGCTTCAACGCTGATTTCTTTTTTAATTTTGCTTAGCTGAAATTTAAATTGCTCTGCCTTGCTGTATAATTGTTGATTGAGCTATTCTCACCATCCTTACCGCACTAAAATTTTGTTTGTAAAAGTAGAGAACCTTATCAGCTAACCGAATTTTGGAGTGTTAGCAAGGCTGCTCAAACTGTTAAAGTTGTTTTAGGCTTAATTGCCTCTGCAAGTGGGAGCTCCACGTAGAGTTTTCAATTGTTTAATCTGTTAGCAAATGTATGCTCTCTGCAGACTTGCTAGAAGGTCTAACTGCTTTGTTTTAGTAAACTTTTTTTTTCTTCACTGGCCCTGCCTGTCCTCCCTGTCCCTATCCTCTTACACTTTTCTCTTACTCTCATTTTGTTTTCCTTTAGTTTCCGCTACCTAGCTGTGCTCCATACCCCCTGCCTGCCCTCCCCTTCACTTTGCTAATCTTCTAGCCTGGTACCAAAAACCAGATGACCCCCTACCCCTTATTAATTGCTTTTGTCACCTCCCTTCCCCTCCTCCTAGCCAAGTGGCCAGCTACTTAGCTTAGTCTCTTAGCTCCTTTTGTTTTATGGACCTCCCACCATTTATTCCATGCTCCTTACCCCCACCTCCCTTCCTCCCCTCCTTGTCCTTATCTAACCAGAAATTTTTTCTGTGTTCCCTTTCAGGTAGCGCCCCTGAAAAGGGTGTTCTAGTCAACCAGCGACATAAGGCGTGGTTCTCCAGCTCGCTGCCTCATCTGCAACCCACCCACCTGCTTCTCGTGCTGACTCTTCATCATCAGGTGTCAGCAGTCATTAAGTCTGCATTTTACCATCTTAGGAACATTGCCAGGGTGAAGCACTTTGTTCCGTCCAGTGATTTACCCGTGTTGGTTCATGCCTTTGTGACCTCACGCCTTGACTACTACAACTCCCTGTACCTGGGGCTTCCTGGGGTTGATATCCACTGCTTGCAGCTAGTGCAGAATGCGGCTGCATGGTTGTTGACAGGGGCATCTAGAAGGACACATATTACCCCTGTGCTGTGCGATCTGCACTGGCAGCCCATACAGTGGCGGATCACCTTTAAAGTAAGTCTTTTGACCTTCAAAGCCCTGCACGGACTGGGCCCCGACTACTTGAAAGAGCTTCTGATTCCTTATCGCCCTGTATGACAGCTCCGCTCAGCTGACGAGGGGTTGCTAGAGGTTCCGAGGGTTACATTGAAGTCTTCTGGGGCCAGGGCTTTTGTGTTTGTGGCCCCAACCCTCTGGAATTCTCTGCCTCGTCGGCTTAGGGAATGCACAACCGTGGAATCCTTTAATTGGGATTTTAAGACACTTTTGTGGAGTAAGGCTTTCATGAATTGATGTTGCTGAGACTATTGATTTTTATATGTGTATTCTTTGATTTTATCATTCATTTGAACAGCGCCTTGGTGCTTGAAAGGCGCTTAATAAATAAAGTTTTATTATTTATTATTTATTATTCTCCACTCGGCTACTTCAGGTATGGCACTTAGGATCCAAGTCCAGCTGAGTGATTGGCTTCTCAACCTATGGCTCAGCATTTAATTAGAGGACTGCCTTCCTACTGTTTCCTAATTGGCTACTTGTTTCAGCTCAAATTTCTTTTTAAATTTTGCTTAGCTGAAATTGAAATTTTCTGCCTCACTGTGTAATTGATTAATTGAGCTATTGTGTCCCACCGCCCTCCTTTTCCCAGCCTCTATTAAATACATACTTGCTTCTCCCTCACCAACATCCTTCCCTTATTGGCTGATATGAAGTCTCGCTCACTGTTCTATTAGCTGAACCCAGTACAGCAACCAAATCCTTAAACACAGATTCTCTCACCACTCTTGCTGCCTGACTCCACCCCATGTCAGACATCATTATTTAAATGCCTAGACTGTGACCACCTTGACAAAAGTAATACATCCCATTTTTTAGGTTTACCTCAGTATGCACTGCAGCAAGTACTATGTTTAACCCCATCCTTGATTCTAAGTGAAGCATATTCACTCTGTTACCTACAGTGATCTCCCTTAAACCTCATCCACCAATTCCTAGATGCCACATCCTTGATCTCCAGGCTGCTCTAGTCCAGAGTTCTACTAGTTGTAGTACCATAACAAAACAGTTGCTACCTATGCACTCTCTCCTTGGACTGCCCCTTCTTCTCTCCATACTAGTCCACTCCTATAGCCCTACTTTACCAGTTCCAACCTCAAACTATGTAATCTGCTCCACAACTGCGTCTCACCCCTCCCCTCCCCCTCCAACCTCAGTTGAGGGTTTTATCATGAAACCCCTGTGAACTTTTCCCACAACTCTGCTATTGCTATGCCTCACTGCACCACACCCTCAGTTATTTTGGATCTCATTGCTCTTCTACACCCTTTTCTTTCCTTCCTCCACTACACCAGCGCACACACACCCCACACCATTTTCCCTCACAGAGGTGCTCAAACTACTCCTAAGTCAAATCAGCTTGCAGATGACATATTTCTATAATCTTCCTGCTGATAATATGCACTGGCAACATTGAGCTAAACTCTGATCCGCCACAGTTCATAGACTCACCATCAGCCTTTGCAGTCACCAAAGACCTGAAATGTTTGCATCTTAACATGTGCAGCATATTGAAAAAAATTGACTTGGTCCAAGCCTAGACCTTCCACACAGACCCAGACATTCTAGTCATATCTGAAACCTGGCTGAAAAAATCTACTCCTAACTCCAAAATACTATCCCCTCCTATAACCTCATCAGAAGTGACAGATCAACCAGGGGAGGGGGCATAGCTATATATCTCAAAGACAAATGTACCATATCCAATATCACTCCTGCCAGCTCACCCAAGAAATTCAAAACCCTAACGCTAAACATATCTCTATCTCCTATTGAAACTGTAACAGAGATCAGCTGCTACAGGTCACCCACTGGATGCATGGAGATCCTAAATCGTCTGTGCAATATTTCAGATCTGTGGCAGAATGAGATCATAATACTGGGTGATCTAAACATTGACTGACAAATAAAATTGCAACAGGAGTATACAGCTCACAGAGTTCTGTGAGGAAGCTGGCTTTGGCCCGCTAATAATGGAGATTACCCACCCTGACCTCAAGACCATCAACAACGGGTCTATGATTGACCTAATCCTCACCAACAGACCTCACAAAATCATCCATACTGCAGAATTCCACAACAATGCCAGTGACCACTGTGCCATGGACTGTATTAGAAGACAAACCCCACTCCAAGACAACAAATAGATTCATACGGAAAAGAAGCCTCTGTAAATTCAATATATCCCACTATCTGCATGACCTTAGAAATATTAGTTGATCTGAATTTTATCTAGCCTCAAATGTCAATGATGCAGCCACCCTTTTCAACAGCATTCTAAGCATCATCATTAGTAAACATGCCCCATTCTAAAATGCAGAACCTGGAAATGCTCATGCCTCTGGTTCACAGATGATGTAAGGGCTTCTCTAAGAGAAAGGTACCACCTTTGGTCTATCGCCAGATGGTCCAAGCTCCCCATGGATTGGGCAGCTTTCAGAGCCTGCCGCAACAGTTGCACTAAAAAGATTAGGACCACAAAAGCAAACTATTACCTATCCACCTTTGATTCCGCCATGGGTAACCCCAGCAAGTTCTGGAGTATCATCAAACAGACAGAAGGCAAAACCCGGTCCTCTTCACTACCAGACAAGATCTCCTTCAAAGGTAATACCATCTCTAATAAATCCAACATCCTGCATAGTTTTAATGACCATTTATCCACTGCGGGCTTGATTCTGATTCCTCCAAAACTGCCACCATCATCTCCGGCTTACCTAAACACCCACCCGTACCATCTAAGAACATTTTCTCCTTTACTGAATTTCATTTCAAACAGCTTGAAGATCTCCTAATCCACCTAGATGTTAAGAAAGGTGCAGAAGCCGATGGCATAGGTCCCTACTTCCTCGAAACTGGCTATCAGTTCCTAACAGCTCCTGTTCTGCATCTGTTTAATCTATCAATCGGCTCTTGTACTGTACCTGATGCTTGGAAAATTTATTTATTTATTTATTGAATTTTGTTGACCGGGTAAGCCCACTGAGACTAGAAGTCCCTTTTTCAGGGGTGACCCAGGGTGGGGATACAGATGGTAACCCACTAAAACTGAACCAGATTAAGCTATTGGTGGTATTTCTAATGAATGGAGGAAATTTGGCCAGGACACCGGGGAAATTTCCCCTACTCTTTTTGAGAAGTGCCATGGGACCTTTAACGTCCACCTGAACAACCACCAGAACAGGCAGACGGGACCTCAGTTTAGCATCTTATTCAAAAGACATCACCTCAGGAGTGCAGTATTCCCCCTCATGCTGCACTGCAGTGTCAGTATTGGGATATTAACCCAAGTGCCTGGTGTTGGGATAGAACCCGCAGCCTTCTGATCTCCCAGCCTCAGAGGTGAGTGTGCTGCCTGATGAGCCACTGACACTGACAATAGCTCAGGTACTCCTCTTATTTAAGTCTGGTGACCCTATGGACCTGAACAACTACCACCCAATCTCAATTCTACTCCTGCTCTTTAAACTTCATGAGAAACGGTAAATGCCCAAATAAGAGAGTATCTCAATGGAGTCAACTTAGTAAACCCATTTCAATCTGGCTTCAGATCATCCCACATCACCACATCTGCCATAGCTTCCATCTCAAATGACTGTCTCTTTGCCATGAATAAGTGACAAATCACAGGGACCTAGACCTAAGCAGAGCATTTGACACTGTCGATCACGCTTTGGTCCTTGATGCACTACACTAGCATGGCATCTCTGGCTCCGCACAGTCTGGGTTCAGTAGCTATTTAACAAATAGACTTCACCAAGTGAAAGCTCCTCCCACTCACGAGAGGGGTACCACAAGGTTCAATCCTTGGGCCACTCCTCTTCATGATATATGCTCAGTAGGTAGCACACTCGCCTCTGAGGCCGGGAGATCAGATGGCTGTGGGTTCAGTTCCCACATCTGGCACTTGGGTTACTATCCCAGTACTGACACTGTAGTGCAGCATGAGAGGGGTGCTGCACTTCTGAGGTGCCGTCTTTCAGATGAGACGTTAAACCGAGGTCCCATCTGTTTGGCTTGGTGGTAGTTCAGGTGGATGTTAAAGATCCCATGGCAATTTCCACGGTGTTCTGGCCAAATTTCCCTCTTTCACTAAAAATACCACCAACAGCTTAATCTGGTTCAAAGTCAGTTGGCATTCATCTGCATCCCCTCCCCCGGGTCGTGCCTAAAAATAGGCAGGATTTGTCTAGTGCACTTACCCGGTCAACAAAAACTAAAATAAATAAATAAAAAAAAAATAAAAAAAAAATATCCATAAACTCCATTGGAAACAACATTAGCTCAACGAAATTACACGTGTTTGCAGATGATACAGTGATCTATCTCTCCAGATCAACAGAAGCTGAAGACCGTGCTGACCTCCAATCCAAATTTTACCTGCTTCAGCACAGCCTCACCCAATCGAAACTCCTATTATGAGCAAAAAAAAATCATGTATTTCCATTCCATTCCAACCACAAGACCTCTACCACTATTGCTCTCACCTCCCTGCCCCCGTAAAAACCCTCCTTGATAACGATCTCGAGGTAATCACAAATTTAAATATCTAGGATGTGAGCTAGATCAACACCTAACATTCTCTGACCATATCACATCCCTCGTGAAGAAACTAAGACAAAGAATTGTTTTTTCTTCAGAAACAAATCAGTTTTTACCACTGAAGCCAGACTGCAGTTAGTCCAGTCTACATTCATGCCACTCATAGACTATGCGGCCATAATATATGGCTGTTGCTCAGACTCTCTGCTACACTAACTAGACGTCTTACAATATAGAGCAATACATTTTATCTCCAACAACCATCATTACACCCACCACTGCAACCTATATGCCACATTGGTTTGGCCCTCCCTATCAACTAGACGTGCCATCCACTCCCTCATTTGGGTTTACAAAACCCATCTGTCAAAGCTCCACCCATACATAACAAATCTCATCCAGTGCACAGCCTGTTCATATCCTCTATGCAGAAACCCTTACATCATGCTAGATGTACCTAGCACCCGATCACATTTTGGTGAAATGGCCATAAGCTGGGCACTTCCAAATGCCTGGAATAAAGCCAAATCCAGTCTCAAGCTGCTAAACCTAATCCCCCTTAATAGCTTCAGAAAACTGGTAACCTGCAAACTTAAACACCCCTGTACATGCTTTCAGTGACCATCACCCTCATTCCCTGTTAAACAACAAATAGCCTCCCTACCTTCTCTTAAGTTAAACACCCCTGTACAAGCTTTGTGACTATTCACCCTCATTCCATGTTAAACAACAATAGCATCCCTACCTTCACCCATTATCTAAGCATATCACTGCCATCCACTCTTCCTACCTAGTCGTCACCCCCTCATAATCACCCAGCTTCCACCCTTCTGTTCCTACGCAGTCCACACCACCCACTCACTCCACACACATTCCAGTCACACCTCACTTGATTACACTCCCCCTTCTTCACCTTCCCCCTCTGATTGCCTCCATCTTCAAACTGTAGCCAAGTCTCACTGTTAAACACTTATATTCCTATCTGCCCTTTTCTCTCATAAACCTTGTTCGATGCACTGTATAGATATTGTACTAGCCTGTTCCTCCCATTTATTTATTTATTAATTCCTCTGTTCCCCCTCTATTTGATCTAGGTTATGTTTGCTCCTCTTGTCAGGTGACATTGAACTGAACCCCGGCCCCCGCACAAACACCAATAAATATATCTTTACCTCATGCCCTTACTGGTCAAACTTAAAAGGGCTCAAGATTGCCCATAAGAATGTGCAAAGCATCAGGTGTAAAATGGCGGAACTGGAGGCTTGGGCTCTTCACTACAAGCCAGATGTCCTCTGTATTACTGAGACCTGGTTAAACCTTCACTCCTAACACATAAGGTCTCACTACCCTGCTTCTCCTCTTTTATATGGGTTCAACCTACCAAGTGAGGTGGGGGTGTACTGATATACATTAAGACTGAACTGGATGTTAGTGAGCTTAATGATATATGGTTCAACCCTAATATTGAGCAGTTATTTATCTCAATTACCCTTGGTCGAGTCTTACGCCTAACTATAGTATGTGTTTACCTGCCCTCCAGGACTGCCTCAGCATCCTTTTCAGACCTCCTCTCCTGTCTCGACTCTCTTTCCCATAATGATACCATACTCTGTGGTGATTTCAATCTTGATTGGATGGGACCAAATTATGCCCAATATCTAGATGCTCTCATGGATGCCAAACTTGAGCAACTAATTGATCAGCCAACCAGGCTTAATCAAAAATTTAGGAACCACAGTCTTCTGGATTGGATGCTCACCAAAAACAAGTCCCATATCAAAATCACAGGAACACTTTCTGATGTGCTCAGTGACCACAGTCCCACTTTCTGTGTTTGGAAAAACAACTCCTTTCACACACCTCCTAAACTTATTAAGTCAAAGGATCTATCTAATTTCAAACACATAGCTTTTTGGCAATGTCTGGCTTCTGTTGATTGGTCTCCTATCACCTTCCCTTCCTAATATAAATCAGGCCCTGGAATACCTCATTACCACCTTTAATGCAATCCTAGACTCCCATGCCCCCCTGCCAACTGAGGCATGCCAAAGGTACTTATTCCCCCGGCTCTCTCAGGACCTGAGGCATCTAATGCACTCCAGGGACAAGGCTTGGAAGTAATTTAAGAAATATGATCTCCAATTGGACTGGATTATCTACCGCCAACTAAGGAATACGTGCAAGGCCAAAACTAACAAATCAAAGAGGGACTATATGCTTTTGATACAAGGTTCAAGTCTCTCCAACCCCAAAGGTTTTTGGACTCAAATAAATGCCATCCTGAAGGGCAACAGGAGGAGCATCCCTTATACCATGAATCTGAATGGCAACTTAATGCATTCACCTCTGGAGAGAGCCTCCAGTTTTAATCATTTCTTCACTGACCTAGGAGAGTATAAAGCTGGTTTACCAACTTCCCAGTCTGTTCCACTCCACTCACCTCTAGAAGCCTCTCATCCACTGTTCCACTTAAAGCTCACCTAAACTATGGAACTCTTCTCAGGCCTCAACCCTGATAGTTCTCTGGGATTTGAATCCCTGCCACCTAAATTCCTAAGAAATGGAGCCCCTGCACTCGCTCGGCTGATCACAAAGTTAATTTACAGATCCTTCCTAACCCAATCTACCCCTGACAAATGGGACTTGGGGCCCCTCCTAATCTTCATCTTCATCAATGAGTTGCCTATGAACTGTGGTGGGGCCTCAGTCCAGCTATATGCAGACAATCCCATTATATATAGTTCTAACACTGATGTCTCCTCCATTAAGACTGACCTTCAATATGATTTCCAGAAGCTGGAATACTGGTTGAAGGAGAATCTGTTGGTCCTGAATTAAAAAAAAATCTAAAACCATGTTGTTCAGTCACACCTCCTTCAATATAACTTCACAACCCCCCCCCCCAGGTAATCCACACCTCCACTGGTGAGCCTCTAGAAGAAGTGAGCTCCTTCAGATACTAGGGACTGACACTAGATGTGCATCTATCCCTTGAATCACACACAACAAATGTCATCAAGGTAACAAACCAAAAACTTGGTCTGTTATACCGTGTTGCCCCCTATCTCTCACCTCATGCTCGAAAGACCATTGCTTCAAATACTCTTCTCCCTGGGCTCTTCTCTGCTGCCCCTATCACTCACTCAGCCTGGACTCTGTACAAGCAAAGCTTAAGCGGGCCTATCACAGAGCTGCCTGCTTCATGGCCTACTCCAGCTGTCATGCACACCACTGCAATGTTGTCCGCATATTGAATTGGTCGTCCTTTGAGGCCAAAATGGATTTCTCAGTACTATGTAGCATGTACTGTCTTTAAACTAATTCACCTTCCCTCCACTCCTCCCGTCCTCTCCAATCTCCTCACTGAAATCCTTCTCTAGGACACTTAGATCCTCTCATCTCCCCATATTAAGTATCCCCAAACACCGCTTAGCCATAGGCAACAGATCCTTCCATGTTGCTGCACCTCAAAAATGGAACAAACTCCAGCACAAATTACTCTCCTGAATTTCTCTTCCTCACTTTAAGAGCCTCTACAAAGAAATCTTCTTTCCTTCTTCTACTTGCAGCTGTCACTAATTTGCGATACCTCTACTGTCTTCCCACGTTTCTACTTTTCTCCCTTCTCCCTCACCCCTGCTCTCCCCACTATCTCCCCCCCCCCCCCGGCTCATATTCTCTTTTGTTACACTGCAGGCTGAGTTCCAACCTACAATACTTTAGGAGGAGACTGAAACTCCCCAACTAGTATGAACATGATGTTTGATTTAATATGCCTGGATTGGTGGTAGTTCAGGTGGATGTTAAAGATCCCATGGCACTTATTGAAAAGAGTAGGGAATTTCCCTGGTGTCCTGGCCAAATTTCCCTCATTCACTAAAAATGCCACCAACAGCTTAATCTGGTTCAAGGTCAGCTGGCATTCATCTGTATTCCCCTCCCCCGGGTTGTGCCTGAAAATAGGCAGGATTTGTCTAGTGCACTTACCCGGTCAACAAAATCTAAATAAATAAAAAAATAAAATATTTTGCCTGCACTTTAGTTGTCTATTGTTTACTGTTTATTTGCACTTTTTAATTGTTAATTGCTTTATATGCTAACACTGAAGAAGCATCTGTGCACATTCCCCTTGTACTTGTTCTTAAGTGTCTGCATACACTTCCTTTTGCTCCCCTCGTCACCCGTTCCTGGGTCACCCCTGAAAAAGGGGCCTTGTCTCAGTGGGCCCACCCAGTTACCAAAATTCAAATAAATAAAGGTGTTTTATAATATCTGCTTATCATGTTTTGCTCATGTTGTGTCACCATTGTATGTTCAGAACCTCTCTGTAAATGAGCCTACTCAATGGAGTACTTTCTGTCCGCAAACTTGAGCTTGAACTTGAGTTTATAACAACATTCCCCCTCTGATCTTCAAAAAAACATCCTGAAAAACACTTCTCTTAGCTGTGTGAATTTTCACAGGTATCCATCAGAGCTGGCTTCCCTCCTGATGTCATAAAATGCAATATTTTATGACCAGTTTCCTAGGTTCAAAGCAGTGGTTGATCATAATCTGTTTTTTTTTTCATAGCAGCTACCCAGGCTCTGACAGGTAGGTGTCAAAAAAGGAAGCTTTTAATTAGCTTATCCTCTGTTTTAAAATCCAAGGTCCCATGAGACTCTGCTGCTTGGCCTGTTTCCTAAGCAAGACTACCATGTTTTCACAAGCAGAATTCTAAAACATATATTTATATCAAAAATATATACACATAACTAACAGACGGTTATTCTGTTACATTCCTCCCTCCTAGACTGAACTTGGGGGAATGTATTCCTAGGCATGGGAAGAGTTCCCCAAATTCAGTTCACTGCTCTAACGGTCGGGATGGCCCATCTGCATTTGTGTTTGCTGCCCCTGCCCCGTGAGTGACAGTCATGTCATAACCCTGCAAGGCAAGGCTCCATCTTAAAAGCCTACCATTTGTTTTACTTATGTGTGCCAGCCAAACCAAGGGGTTATGTATTTATTTAGTTTTTGTTGACCGGGTAAGTGCACTAGACAAATCCTGCCTATTTTCAGGCACAACCCGGGGGAGGGGGATACAGATGAATGCCAACTGACCTTGAACCAGATTAAGCTGTTGGTGGTATTTTTTTTTTTTTTTTTTTTAGTGAATGAGGGAAATTTGGCCAGGACACCGGGGAAATTCCCCTACTCTTTTCGATAAGTGCCATGGGATCTTTAACATCCACCTGAACTACCACCAATCTAGGCAGATGGGACCTCGGTTTAACGTCTCATCCGAAAGACGGTTATGATCCATCTGTACGTCAAAGTGCTGCCCATATAGG
This sequence comes from Neoceratodus forsteri, assembly GCA_016271365.2. Classification (NCBI taxonomy): domain Eukaryota; kingdom Metazoa; phylum Chordata; order Ceratodontiformes; family Ceratodontidae; genus Neoceratodus; species Neoceratodus forsteri. The sequence goes on from CM028133.1 coordinate 151,951,363, forward strand.
CATGGCTCTAATTTTTTCAGTGCCCACACCATTGCAAAGCATCCTTCACCACTGTAGAATAAGCCTACCCCCTGGGAAGTAATTTCTTACTGAGGTACACTATTGGGTGATCTTTCCCTTGGTTAGACATCTGGCTATCTACTGCCCCAATACCCACATCTGAGGCATCTGTCTGTATTACAAATGGTTTACTGTAGTCTGGACTGGTTAACACAGGAGCACCGCACAGTGCCTCCTTTAGCCGTGTAAAGGCTCATTCATAGGCTGGCTCCCAGTTTACCTTTTTAGGCATTCTTTTCTTTAGCAGGCCAGATATGGGAGCTGCCAGGGCACTGCAGTTTGATACAAATTTTTGATAGTACCTTGCAGTTCCTAGAAAACTCCTAAACTTCTTGTGTGTTTCAGATCTTGGCCATGCCTCGATTGCCTCAATCTTTGTTTGATTAGGATGGAGCTGCCCCCGCCCTACTACGTGCCCTAGGTATGCCACTTCAGCCATGACCACTTGGCGCTTTTCAGCTTTCACAGTGAGCTCAGCCCTCTGTATCCTGCCCAACACTTCCTTAATGTGGGACAGGTGTTCCTTCCAGGAGACAATGAAGATGGCAATATCATCCAGGTACGCCATAGCGTACTCTTCAGTATCACGAAACACCTGGTTCACCAACCTTTGAAAGGTGGCAGAGGCATTCTTCATTCCAAAAGGTGTCACCTTGAACTCAAATAACCATATCGGAGTGATGAAGGCTGACCTCTCCCTAGCTCTGGCAGTTAACTCCACCTGCCAATACCCTTTTGTCAGTCAATCAGTCAATAGTGGTAAGGTATGTCGCACCTCCCAACTTGTCTAGTAGTTTGTCCGTCCATGGCATTGGGTGGCCATTCAACTTCTTGACTGTGTTGAGTCCATGACAGTCCACACAAAAATGAATATAGTCATCTGGCTTGGGAACGAGGATTACGGGTGAGATCCAGGGGCTGTGGGATTTCTGGGTTACCCTTAAATCCAGCATTACTTCCACCTCCCTCCTAACATCTTTTAGGATGGCCTCAGATACCCAATATGCTGTCCACCTTATTGGCGCTTTGGTCCACATCTCTACATCATGCATTGCTAATGGGGTTAGGCCAGGCTTGGCATTAAACAATGGGGAAAAGCCTGCTAAAACCTCCCTTACTTCCTGGATCTGGTCCGGGGTCAAGTGGGGTGACATTTTGATTGCCTCCACACAGGACTCCTGCTTGCTTTTTTACAGCAAGTCCAGAAGGGAGTCTTCCTCATCCATCCCTTCCCCAGGACCACACACTGCAAAGACCATGTCAGCCCTATTTGAGTATGACTTCATCATGTCATGTTGACATGGTACAGTATATCCTTTGGGTAAGTCTCCTGTCAGGCAGTTCTACAATTTAATTTACATCATTCACTTGTCTGACTACTTTGTAAGGTCCAGCTCACTCAGCCTGCAGCTTATCTTTCCAGACTGGGATTAGAACCATGGCTTTCTGACCCATAGTATACGAGGGAACTCTGGCACTGCAGTCGTACCATACCTTTGTTTGTGCTGGGCTGCTGTCATGTTGCTCTGGGCTGTTCCCATAAGCTCCCTCAGCTTTTCCCTAAACTTAAGGACATAATCCACTATGAGAGTTCCCTGGGGAGCATGCTTGTTTTCCCAGTTCTCCTGGATCAAGTCTAGGGGCCCACACATCCTGTGTCCATATAAGAGTTTGAAGGGGGAAAACCCTGTTGACTCTTGGGGCACCTCTCTGTATGGGTACAACAGGTGGGGATTATATTTCACCTAGTCCCTCCCATGCCGTTCAGCAAAAGCTTGGAGCATCGATTTTAGGGTACCATTAAACCCTTCCACAAGCCCATTGGCTTACTGGTGATAAGGTGACATGCGACTCCGCACCACCCCACACTTTTCCCACAGACACTTCATCAGGTCTGACATAAACAAACCCCTGAACCCCCTCAATCAGTGATAACCTCCTGTGGGAACCTGACACAGGAGAAAATCCCTAGCAAGGCATCTGCCACTTTGTCTGTCCTCAGTGAGGATAGAGTGACTGCCTCTGGGAACCAGGTGGCATAATCCACCACAGTTAAAATAAAACTCTTCCCAGAGTAGCTGGGGGCCCCACAATATACATTCCTACCCTCTGGAATGGCTTCTCCACTATGGGTAAGGAAATTACGGTGGCTTGAGTTTTACTACCAGCCTTCCCTATTCCTTGGCACCGATGACAAGACCTGCAATATTCCTTTACCTGCTGGGTGAAGTTGGGCCAATAGAAATTCTGGGCCAATCGCTGTGTAGTGCGCACAATTCCCAGAAGTTCAGACATAGGGATATCATGAGCAATCTTGTGCAACTGCTGTCGGTACCTCTGGGGAATGACAAACTGCCTGCCCATCAGTCCTCCCTCTGTTCTTACATCCTGCATATACAGCAGTCCATTGTCCCAATACACTCTATGTCTCACGTCACCTACCTGTGTCCCATCAGATTTTGCACAAGCCCCCAGTATCTCTAAGCTAGGGTCATTTTTCTGAACAGCAGCAAAAGCTTTACACATTCCCAAGGCATGGGACATGTCCCCTTCGGTCTCTAAATGGTGATTCATAGCTCTGGCATCAGGGCATTCAGAGTCACTGACAACCCTAACCCTCCAACTACTGGTTACCCCTCCCTCCTCAGAGTAACCATCTGTAGCTGTTTTGTTAACTGCTACCTGGGGAATTTCTACCCCCCCTTTCACTATTCTCCATATCAAGAGACACAGGCTGGGGAACCAGCCTCCCAGTGTTTTCCACAGGGGCTTCTATGGGGTCCAGGGAATCACAATTGGCATTTGCCGTCTAGCTGTGGATAACTGCACACACCACCCCCTTTTGGACATTGTTCCCTATAATCACATCCAGGGCAAGATATGCTGCCACTGCAACTTTTTATACAGTCTCTCCTGTCTCACCCCAGTCCAGGAGAACACTAGCAAGTGGCAGACTTTTCTCCTCCCCAGTGAATCCCGGTACTGTAACAAACTGATTAAATATAAGCTGTTCAGGCTCAACCACATCTCCTTTTACCATAGTAAGGGATGCCCCCATGTCCCTTAAACTATGGGTGTGCACCCCATTCACAGTAACTGGGTGTATGTGCTCACTCATGTTTACTGGCATGTTTTCAGGGATACACAGAAAACCTACCTCTTTCCCAGCAACACTTTGTGTAGTCTGTGCCTTTTTAGGACACTGTGTTGCAATATGCCCAAGTTGTTTGCAAAACAGTATACCACACGTTTAGTGACTTTTCGACAGTGAGGTCCCCTACAGCAACTACAGTGCCACGTCGCTGGAGGGAACCCGCTAGAACCTGGCACTGTCTGTCGCGGATCCTGCACCCCCCCAAAATCAGCTCCGACTCGGAGTTGAGAACCCTAAGTGGGAGGTGTGGGGGTGCAGCTCCCTGTGTGGGGGGCTTCGGGGGAGTGAAGCCCCCCAAAGAAAGCATTCTTTTCTGCCCCAAACCAGCAGCTGACTGCAAAATGCAGTTGACCTACCAGTTTCGCTGTCTGGTCATTTGACAAAATTTTTATTGATGACCAGTCATGGATCCTTGCAAAACCAACATTCATCATTTCTTTTGTGGGAAGGCTTTAAGCCTGAGGTTCAATGGGGGGAGAAACAACATCACTCCCCCATCAGGCCTTAAAAGGCCACGTCACCTGGACTGTTCCAGGATTCATCTCTCTTCGTTGCAGCCAGAGGTGCTACTCTCCTACCCCATCTCTAGTTCCCTGCGTGCATTTGCTTTTCACCATGTTTCGGCAGCTGTCTCTGGCTGCTCGTTCATTTCTCTGTGCCCTCCCTCGCTTGTTTAGTTATGCTGCCTTCTCTCTCATTTTTCCTCTTCACCCGCTCATTTTTCTCTTCCGACATTTGTTTCTCACCTCAATTTGTTCACCTTCTTACTTCTCCCCTCATCTGCTTCCAGCCCCGTCTTTTGCTCTGTTTCCCCGTACCTCGCATTTCTGTTGTTTCTTCCTATCCCCTTTTTTGCAATTCTATCTCCTCTGCCACTACCCTGATTCCTCCTCGGCGCTTCCAGGTGTCATGGCTTCACCGTGTTCCACTTTCAGCGACTGTCTCTCCTGAATCATCTCCGCTTCTCAGATCATTCTCTCTATCGGTGCGCAACTGCCACCTATGCCTTTCATAGTCTATGTGCCCAGTTCCCTGCAAGGTTCATTTTGGTCCTTCCCTCTCACTTGCCTTTCTCTTCCTGCCCCCACTGGAGCCATAGCTTTTGCCAGACTCCCACTCCTTCCCTCTGTCTGGTTGCCCTGTCCTCACTATTGTGGCATCTGGATCTTCCTGTTTTGTGGCCCCCGTACTTGCAGTTCCTGCCATTGCCTGGCTGGGCTGCTTGCCCTGCATCTCTCTCTCCATCCCTCCCTCCCTCCCTCCTGCTTCCCCTCCTTCTCTGTGCTGCTTTGTGGCCTGTCCCTCATCTCACCTTCTCCATCCTGGTTCCTTTGTGTGTATGGCTGTCTCTCGCTGCTCGCTTTTCTCTCTTTCCCTTTCCTCTCATTTTGCTCTGCCTACCTTCCTGTACCCTGCTCGTTCCTTCTCCTTATTTCCTGGCTCAGTGTTCAGTGTCGGCTGGCTCTCCCGGATTGTCAGTGCTTTCCTGGTGGGCCTCCTCTGTTGGGTACCTGGCAGTCTTTTGCCATCTGCACCTCTTAGCAATTCTTCTATATTTTCTCTTGCCTGTGGTTGTGTGGGCTCTGCAAGTATTTTCGGTAGCATTCCTAGTGCTATTGTCTCACTGTATACGGCAGTAGCATCTGGTCTGTCAGGACCATAAAGGGGTTCATTCCTTGAGGATTGTTTTGCCAAGCTTCCTTCTCTTTTGGGGTTTCCTGCTCCCTACTTCCTTTCACAATCTCTCTCTTCTTTACTACTCTCTCCTTCACTCCTTATATCCCTTTCAATCCTGCTGCAAGGGCATCTCTGTTTATGTCTTAATTTACTCCTGTTAGCCATGCAATGCATGTGGTATCCTTCACGGTAGTATATAGGCACCCCTCATGCTTTTGGAGGTCTTTGTGGTCACGATACCTGTTCCTTCATCGACCTCAGTTGCTTGTCTCAGTCCTTCTCTGTTCCTATCTCCACTGTACCGGGGGTGTCTACCCCCATCGATTCCACTTGTTGCCCTCCTCCTTTCATTCTCTCCCCCCTCCATTCTGTTCCTTCTCTGCCCTTTGCTTTCTTTTGGGTTTTCCTTATCCTGCCATCACCTTCCCTATTAGTATCCTCCTTTTACCCTAGTCCATCTGGCCCTATCCTGCCATCACCTTCCTTATTCGTATCCTCCTCCTCTTACTTTAGTCCATAGGGTGTCTAGGTGCCTGAGTCTGGTTCTCCTTTGCTCAATCTGCTCTCAGACTCTACTTATTTACATCACTTAATTGAGCATACCTATCATTAGGTCCTATGCTACCTCATCGAACTGCTGCACTCTTGCAATTATCATCGCCATCATTCTTCTCATGCCCACATCTGGGTATCCCTCACTCATCCGACCTCTGTATGGGTCTAATCCTTTACATGGAACACTTGAGCATACCCTCTCTGGTCCATGCTACCTCAGTTTGACCTGCTCTCCACTCAGAGACATGTCTTCATGTCTGTTGCCCCTTCGCTAGGGGCTGGCAGACTTCATCTCCATCATCGTACATCATTCATTTCATGTCTCACCTTCAACCATTCAAGCCTTCAAGCCTTCTTTCCATCATCATACTTCCTCTCTTGCTTTTGAGCATCTAGTTGCAGACATCGCTCGCATCCCTGGACAGCTGTCCATTTAGAAGGACAGAGAGAGGGCTTCCTCTAAAAATTTGTACTTTTCCCTCCCTCCTCGATCTCTACTTTAAATTGCTGCAGTGGTGCCATCCCTAATCAAAACATCCTTCAGCCTGGAGGGAAGGTGACCTAGGCCTTGGATCCCTAGAGGGTTTCTCCTCAAAGAGGGGTTTTGCTCTTCTCTATGCCAATGGTTATAATATTAGTCAGGGTTAGTGCTTTCCTAGGTTCCTTAGCTAGGTTCTGCTGTTTCATGGAGTTGGATGGTGGCTCCGGCTGTTCCCTCCCTCCTTAAGAAGTCTGGTCTTCTGCATCTCATCAGATTTCCTTTTGTTCTTTGTCCTTACCTTTTATCGTTCTTCTCCTGTCTCTCCTGTCTATGTCCGTTACCTTTATTTCCAGCCTAGACGTCTTCTGATTCCTTGCCTCTTTGATGCTAGACACTCTTTTAGGGTATTCTTTTTGGGCTTCTTTCTAAGTTGCGTTTAGCCAAAGAAAATCATTCTCGCAGGACCTATGAGGGGGAGACCCTGCTCTAGGGTTCCTAGCACCGTACCCCTACAGGGTGATATATATCCTAAGGATAGAGAGGCAAATAGCCACAGTGTATCGAAGTCACACAAGCATACAACTCATCCAGTTGCATAAGCACAATTCAATGGGAAGGCTTTAAGCCTGAGGTTCAATGGGCAGAGCAACTACATCACTCACCCATCAGGCCTTAAAAGGCCACTCCTCCTGGACTGTTCCAGGATTCATCTCTTTGTTGCCCCATCATCCACCCCTCCTCCTCCTTCAGCAGCTTGTCTCTTTTACCCATGGGCTTCTTCCTAAGCTATCTTTAGACAAAGGAATTCATTCCCGTGGCACCTATAAAGGGGAACCCTTCTCTAGGGTTCCTTGAACCGTACCTCTACAGTGTGTTATATCCCATGGATAGAGAGGCAAATAGCCACAATGTATCAAAGTCATACAAGCATACATCTTATCCAGTTGCATAAGCACAGTTGAATCAGGCAAATCCTTTCTTTGTAACCTGGGGCTGCCCACTTTCTAGGGGAGGCAGTGAAGGTTTTAGCTGCCCTGAAAATGCGCTTTTCACTTTCTGCACTGCCACACCCACCTCACTCCCTTTCAGAGCAGGCCTGCTCTGGGCATAGTGGTCTGAAAGCTTGGCAGCCTCCTGCACTGTTTTTGGAACTCTGTCCTCTAGCCAGGTTTTCAGTTCTGCTGGGCGAGCCCAAATGAATTGCTCCAAAAATACCACATCCTCAATTTTTTCTACAGAATCTGCTTTGACCCCCTCCCACCAATGCTTCAAAAACTGATGTTGTTTTGTGGCTAGTTTCTCTTAACTTATGTGAGGGCTTCTCCTGAGCTTATGGAACTAAACTCTGTACACTTCAGCTGTCATGTCATACTTTTTTTAGCAATACAGCTTTAAGGTTGCCATAATCATTACTGTCATGATTGTCCATTTGACCCAATGTGTCACAAACTTTCTGGGTAAGCAGCAGGGATAGCTGGAAGCTCCAGGAATTTTGCCTGAATGCATACCTTTTCAAATGAATTAAAAAATGCACCCATATCCTCCACCTCTTTAAATTCAGCTATCAATTTAGAATTTAATTTGTAACCCAGTCCTGGAGGTCCAGGTCCACCCATGCCACTTAGCTGCTCTGGTGCTGGTCTTTGGAGTTGTAGCTTCTCCCATTCAAATTTCCTCTGGCACGCTCTCTCTCTCTCTTCTCGCTCAGCTTCTTGCTGCTGTCACTGCTCCCCTCTCTCTCTCTCTCTCTCTCATCATCTCCATCTGAAACTTCCTCTGTGTGATTTCTTGCTCCATTCTCCTCAACTCTATCTGCAGCCTGATCCCTTCTAGCTCCAGTGTTGTGGTGACCTTCCCTGCTGCTATGGCTCTTGGTTCACACTGGTCTCGCTGTCCCCCACCTTAGCCTCTCCACATCCAAGACCTGTCACTGACTGTGATTTGAGGTCTTGGGCAGTCAGTTGTGCATCAGCTGCCACAACATCCTTCATGAGGTGCTGTTTGTTTTGCCCTTCACTCCGGACTCCTCTTTCCTGGCACAACTGTCACAGGTGATCCACGGTGTATTTGCTGTAGCTGGAAGCCATCTTCTTCCCTAATCTATGACTGCACTAGCTTGCACCCGAAAAAATAAAACAAGTAGGGAACTTAGGTAGGGAGGCAGTATAGTGCAGTGGTTTAAGGCTCTAAGTTGCAAATCTGGTGACATCCAGCAGACCAGACCTGGATTTGAATCCCACAGCTTCCACTTGCATACTGTGTGACCCTGAGCAAGTCACTTAACTTCCCTGTGCTCCCAGGTCGCTCCTGCAAAAAAGCTTTCAGCTTAGTGTGCTACTCCTGGTTAAACAACGAAAAAAAAAACTTTGACTGTAACAAAAATTATATATTTCTTTTTAAAATCTCTGCCTTGTTTGTGTGTGAACTGTTACAGCTTATCAATTCAACACACTAGACTGTTAATGCTCGTGTCACCAAATAATTGCACAGTATGCAAACAAATCTTTTAGATCCTACCGCTGCCACCAAATCCATCACAAATGCACTCCTGGGGTCAGGTCCTCTGCTCCCACCATGCCTAATCTTGAAGTGCGATATGTGAATGGTGGACAAACAGGGACACCCTCCTGTTTGTTTTGAGACCAAGCAACTACCAGTCTTGAGTCCTGGGGTCAAATATGAACCCTTTTTAACTAGTATGCCCAGGTAACAGGTCTAAATATCACACCCTCTTTGGGGAAAGCAGTGCAATACTTAATCCCAGCTGGTATACAACCAATCTGGTTCACAATCCCCATTCTGGCTCAACTGAGACCTAGATATTTCCTGACCTGGCTGGATCTTTACACAGGTCCTTGTTCACATGGCTGCATAGGGTCACACACTAAGCACTTTACAGTTATGTCAGAATTATCAATACTGCTCCTGCATTCACACTCAAAATGAGAAAATGCCTCAGGCAGGATTAAGAAAACCAACAAGTTTACTAAAATAAAAAAAATAGTAAATAAATACAAAACACAGAACATATTTACATTAATGTTTACAGTCAGAAATAAATGGAAATTACAAAACAAAATGCCCTGTAACTAAATTACTAGTTCTAACTCAGTTTTGATCTGTATGTTACCTAGCTTGACTGAAGTGCCTCTTAAGTCCAGAACACAAGTATGTGAATTCTTTCAAAGTTCAGAACAAGAGTGTCAGTCCTTTCAACAGGCTTCACCAATATCAAAGTTATATTCCCATCCTCCTTGTGATGTCACGGCACATGAGGTATCGTTTAGTCCTGTAATTTATTTGCAGCCTGAACAAATATAACCAAATGCCACAGCTGACTGCCTGCTTGAAAACTACAAAGATACCAATATTTTAATTATAAAGAAGACAGTTTATTTCTTTATCAGAGCCCAGTTTATAACAGCATTCCCCCTTTGGTCTTCAGGAAAATATCCTGAAAAACACTTCTCTTAGCTGTGTGAATATTCACAGGTATCCATCAGAACTGTCTTCCCTCCTGATGTCATACAATGCAATATTTTATGGCCAGTTTCCTTGGTTTAAAGCAGTAGCTGGTCATAACCTGTTTTTTATAGCAGCTACCCAGGCTCTGACAGGTAGATCTCAAAAAAATAAGCTCTTAATTAGCTTATCGTCTCTTTTAGCATCCAAGGTCCCATGAGGCTCGGCTGCTTGGCCTGTTTCCTAAGCAAGACTGCCATGTTTTCACAAGCAGAATTCTAAAACATATTTTTATATCAAAATGATACACACATAACTAGTACATGGTTATTCTGTTACACCCTACACCCCCTAAATGCACTACAGTGTCAGTATTGAGATTTACCAAAAGTTCCGAAGGGGCTAGCTCTAACCCACTTTCAATGTTTTGGTCTTCAGATGTGAGCTCTAGTTGTGTAACTGGAATGACAATGCTTTTTTAGGATTAACTAAAGCATTTATCCAATCACAATGGCCTGTGAATATGGTGATTTTTTTTTGAGGGGGCTGCATGTACCCTGTATCCAGACCCACTTGAATTCAGTGTACAGCAGAACCTGCACCCCCATAGAAAAGGACTGAATTAATTGTATATCTACAGGTGCTGTACAGAGCCAATACAGATACTGTGCAGGGGTGACAATTATCTGGGGTTGAGTGGTGCAGGCACTGTACAGGCACTGTGCAGGGGTGACAATTATCTGAGGTTGGAGAGTGCAGGCACTGTACAGGTGCTGTAAAGTGCTGTACATGGATGACAATTTTTTATGGCTGGAGGGTGCATGCACTGTACAGGTGCTGTCCACGAATGACAATTATTTGGGATGGCAGGTACAGGCACTGTAAAGATGATGTATAGGGCCAGTACAGGCATGGCTGCAGCTGTAATTCAGTGCCTGTTCAGACCTGTAAAGTGCCTGTACAGGGTTCATTAGTATGCACATTGTCAGCCTCATTATGCACACTTTCAGTCTCACTATGAGCACTTTCAGGCAAACTACAGACAAATTACAGGCACTATTTTACAGGCAATATACAGGCATACTACAAAAATAAGACAGGTACTGATACAGGCAAAGAACAGGCATTATGCAGTCATACGACAATACTGCAGGTTTCACCAGGATCAGGTGCTGCTGCCTGCAGTGCATAAGGTTAGTGCTCTACTGACCAGTCTGGGAATAAATCTTCCTGTCTTTTCATTACTAAAACTATTTAACTCAATGCAGCCAGCAATGCTGTATTGATCTGTTTGTGAATAAATTTCCCTGTTTTTGGCACAGCTATTCCATGTATCCAGCAGTGTTGTACTAACCTGTTTGTAATAAATCTTCCTGTGTTTTCACTACTAAAACTATGTATGTCAACACAGCCAGCAGTGCTGTATTGACCTGTTAGGGAATAAATCTCCCTGTGTTTTCACTACTAAAACTACTTAACTCCAAGCAGCCAGCAGTGCTGTACTAACCTGTTTGGCAATAAAGGTATGCTGTACTGACCTGTTTTGGAATAAATTTCCCTTTTTTGGGCACTATTTAATGAAGTCATTAGTGCTGTACTGATCTGTTTGGGAATAAATCCCCCTGTGTGTTCACTACTAAAATTACATAACTTCATGCAGCCAGCAGTGCTGTACTGACCTGATTGAGAATAAATCTCTCTGTGTTTTCACTACTAAAATTACTTAACTGGACCCAGTCAACAATGCTGTACTGACCTGTTTGGGAATAAATGTCCCTGTTTTTCAAGCAGCTACGCAATGCAGCCAACAGTGCTGTATTGACCTATTTTGGAATAAATCTCTTTGTGCTTTTACTACTAAAACTATTTAACTTAATGCAGCCACCAGTGCTGTACTGCCCTATTTGGGAATAAATTTCCCTTTTTTGGCACAACTACTCAATGAAGCCAGTAGTGCTGTACTGACTTGTTTGGGAATAAATCTCCCTGTGTTTTTACTGCTAAAACTACTTAACTTGATGCAGTCAGCAGTGCTGTACTGACCTGTTTGGGAATAAATCTCCCTGTGTTTTCACTACTAAAACTATGTAACCCAAAGCAGCCAACAGTGCTGTACTGACCTGTTTGGGAATACATTACCCTGGTTTTGGTGCAGCTAGTCAATGCAGCCAGCAGTGCTGTGCTAATCTGTTTGGGAATAAATCTCCCTGAATTTGCACCTAGAATAGAACCATTTGCTATATAAAAAAAAAATAATTAGGAACATTTATAAAATCCATTATGAAAAGACAGGAAGCATGTGTGTCGTACCCTTTACACAAAATCATGGGTGGTTAGGAAAACAGTAGCAGCACTTCTCAGGCTATCCAGGGAGCAGTGACAATGGTACAGAAAATTCAGCACATTGCAGGAGTAAGCTGTCATGGTACTCGAGGATGAGCACAAGGGCCATCATAGTGCAGCAGCCAGTCTTAGTAAACAGAGTGATGGATGATGATTAGGAGGAGACAACAGATGTGACTGAGAGGGAAATCAGTGGAGCAGATCCTGACTTTATAGTAGATAAAGTAGCAGTCAGTCTGTCAAGCAGCAGTAGTTCCATGGAGTGTAATGAAGAGGAGGAATACAGAGCCAGAAAAAGAACAAAAAAGCCTTCTTGATAGGATGGTGGTGGTGGCAAAAAAATAATTGTAGTGGGGCATAAGGAGACACACACACACACACACACACACACACACACACACAGAAGAAAAACAGAGGATAGAAGCTGGACAGATTTCCAGAGGAGTAGAAACAGAAGCAGTTGAGCAAGTTGGAGAGACTGTGCATCAACATTTGCAGATGGCCATAGAATGACCAAGAAATACTGGCAGTACCAGTGGCTGTGTGGTGGCAGTGGTGGTGGTGAATATACCCTCCCCATAAGAAGCAGTGTGATAAAATCTGTGAAATCTGTCGAGTGGGATTTTTTTCACACAAGAGAAATCATCTGGCAGCCATGTGGTTTGAAAACATATGAACAAGTCTCACATATATCAGTATGAAGAAGCACAAAAGAAGCACACACACATATACACAAATTGTTGCAGTGCTGCTCTTAGCTGAGAAGGATGAAGATATGTTGAGGAAGTAATTAATGAGGAGGAAGAGGATTATGAAAGTTTGCCTCCAGTCAAACCACAACATCTTCAATTTCTTGTCTCTTTACCCTTTTGACTCCACCAGCACAGCCTAACAGGAGTAATATACCATCCATGGCCACAACATCCACCTCTCATGGCAGTAAAGGTCAAGGGAAACAGCCCATAAAATCAGGTAATATTAGCAGGTGTAGCAGCCATCAAATTTCTTTGAAAGACTCTTCTGAACAATCACAGAAAAATAAGCCCAACATGCCTGAGGCAAGGTGATTTACAAAGGCAATTGGGATGCTGATAGCCACCGATTTGCTCCCATTTTTCTTTGTGGCTAACCCAGGTTTTAAGGCAATAATGGAAATTTCAGTGTCAAAGTATCAGATCCCCAGCTGGACCTATTTTGCAACTGTTGCCATCTCAAGCATGTATGATGCTGTTCAGAAGAGCATGACTGATGTTCTGAAAGGTTCAGTGGGCAAAAATATTCATGTCACCACAGATATGTGGACCAGTGGCCAGATGACTATATAGCTGTAACTGCCCATTGGGTAACATTACCTCCTCCCCTCCTCCTCATCATCATAATAAATGTCATCATCCTCATCATCATCATACAGTGGCACTGTCAGCAGCAGCAGCAGCAGCAATAGCAGAAAGGTGCAAGGGACTTTCACGGTTCGAAGGCAGGCAGCATTATGTATTCATAGTTTTGAAAAAAGACCACAAAGCAGAATATCTTCCAGAGGGTCTTCAAGAAAAGTTCATAGAGTAGTGGACTTCAAAGTCCCTGCAACCTGGGTTTACAGTGTCTGACAATGCTTCAAATATCCTGAAAGTGGTAAGATTTGGTAACTTTACACATGTACCATGCTTTACACACACTATAAACTTGGTGGTAAAAGGCTTCAACAATGAAGGCAGAAATTTTCAGAACTTAATTGCAGTTGCCTGCACTGTGTGCACCCACTTTAGCCATTCTGTAAAAGCCTTAAAGTTGCTGTGGCAGATTCAGATTGAAAATACCCTCCCTCTACACCAGATGATACAGGAAGTTTCAACCTAGTGGAATTCCACTTATTATATGCTGCAGAGAATGCTTGAACAGCAGTAAATCATCCATCAATATGCAGTCCAACATGGCATTTGAAATGGAGGTGTGAATATGAGCCCCAATAAGTGCCACCTGATGGAGAATCTTTCTTCTGTCCCTAAACCCTTTGATGATGTTACCTGAGGGGTAAGTGTTGATGATGCTGATCTAAGTCAGATACTACTTAATTTCACTTATCAGCTTGATATATGAGCATCTTGAGACACAGTTTCTTGACAATGATAATGTTAATGCTGCTTCACTTGTGGGAAAAATGTTAAACACCTTCCTGGGTGATGAGTGCATTATCAATATGTGCAAAGTTGAACATTACATTTTGGCTACACTTTTGGATCCTAGATTTAAGGACACCGTTGAGCCATTTGTATGCTACAGAAGAGATTGGCATACTATAAATCTTATGTATAAAGATTCTCAGGGTAAGATGCCCTCCTATATTTTAGAAACATGGAAACATAGACTTTGCTTGGCCCACCTAGTCTGCCCATTTTTCTACCTACTGGATAAGCTGCAGATCCTAGTTAACCAACAGCCTATTTCTTCCTACCCCCACAAGAATTGCCTTATGTCTGTCCCATGCATTCTTGAATTCTTCCACAGTTGTAGAAACATAGACTTTGACGGCAGATAAGGACCGGATGGATTTTTGATGGGGAAACCTAGGGTAATTTAAGGTGAGCACGGGGATTAGAATTTGAAGTATCCTGTCATAATTCAAAAGTAGGTAAGACTTCCTTTCAGGGTTGGGGTATCTTCCTTTGGAATAATATGCCAATTTATCTGAGATCGATCAATCAGGTTGTACAACTAAGCCCAATTATAAGTTGAATCTATGATAAAGTTTCAAAACCACAACCCTGTTGTAATTCTCTGTTAACTTGAATATGTGTATAGTTAATTAATACTTTATATTTATTGGTTTGTAAGTTTTTTACTAAATGTTTGCTTACTGTATGTTTATATTCATTAATTGTTGAGTTTTTCCTTGTCTATATGACTTGTTGAAATGAATGTATAAATTGACCTGGTGAGTTGAGTGTACAAACTGATGACCTCCTTTGAAATGAGCTTAGCTCAACGGAGACTTGTAACAACTATCCTTTTCACAAATCTGAATAAAATTTTATGAATGAATGATTTGAAACATTCTTCAAACCACATGACTTTAAGGACCTGGAATATTATTGTAAACTCTTTTTTTTATTTTAGTTTTTCCCCCAAGTTCAGTAGTCAGTTTTCCAATATATTATTGGATAATAATGCTCTATCCACCATTCTGGTGGTGACGTTATAAGTAATACATCCTTTCCTGAGGAAATATGTAACTAACCCCCACCGTGTAACCTAACTTAAGCTAACTAACCTATTCTAAACTAAACAAAACTAAACTAAACCTAACCCCAAACTTACATTAAATTTGGTTAGTGTTTATTAAACTTAACATTGGAGTCCATATTTGCTTCAAATTTAGCCACTGCTTTAGTATCAAAGCAATACATGTTTTCCATTTGAATACTTTCCAGGAACAAGTTTCTCCATAAAGAGAATTCTGGCAATGTGCTATACATCTCCTGGCATTTATCAGTCCCATATTCATAATTATTCATAGACTATCTGAAGGCAATTTTTTGTAAATTTGAGGTTCCCAATAGACATAGCTCCGGATCATATTTAATAACGATCCCAGAAACTGTACTCAGAGCAGAAAATATTTTATCCCGAAAGGATCTAAGTTTAGGGCACTGAGCTATCACATGTACTAAAGTCCTCCTGTAGATCCCACATCTATTAAAGATAGGTGATGTCCTTGAGTTAAATGTATTTAATAGATGAGGGGTATGATAAATTCTATGTAAGATGTTAAATTGAATCTGATTTAATTGTGTACTTCCAGTTGGTTTCATCAATTTAAGGGCTGTTTTCCATCTCCCTTCAGATATATTATATTTTCCCAATTTTGTTTAAGTTTCAAATGGTAGTCAGATTTATTATTCTTAAATTTTTATATATTTTAGAAACAAGTTTACCACTCCCTAAGATCTACAGAACTTATCCATTGTTGTAAAGAACTTTCATTTGATAGCTCAAACTCATTATTTAATTGCTTTTTAAGGCTACCTTTTATTAGCCTATAGTTAAACCATTCAGAGTCAGGGAGCTCATATATAAGTTTTCGATGCTTGAAGGACATCAACTTGCTGTTCTGATATATGTCTGATAAATATATTATTGTAAACTATTAATTAAGAAAGTGTCAGCACATATAGTTGAGAAAAGTAATACATCATCAGTGCCTTTTTGGCCACATTTGATTCTGTAGAAAATCTGGTTGAGAGGGAGAGAACACAATCTGCCATTGCTACTGCTGCTGGTGATACACCCACTACTGATGTTTTTAGCCATCAAACACCAACCAGAACTGCTGCTACTACTACCGAGGTGACTGCTGCTACACCACAAGAAGACAAACCACTGTGGGACATGCTGTCAGACTTTGGTCTGATGAAGATAGCTGGACTATTGTGGTACCAGAAGTGTCCCAGCTGCAAAAATGATGGTGAAAGATTATATGGAGGAGACTCTGCATCTCACTACAGGTGAGGAACTATTATTGTACTGTCAACAGAAGAAATCAGTTTGGCCTTCTTTAATTAAGACTGCAATTGACTACCTCACTTGCCCACCCACCAGCACATGTTCAGAAAGGATTTTCAGTGCTGTTGGAGCAATAGTGACTGGTAAAAGAAAATGTATTTCCACAAAAATTAAAAAGAGGCTCAGTTTTCAAAAAATGAACCTGCCACAATTCAAGAGCAAATACTGCCAAAAATGTATACAGGATGACAGCATCCAGATGGCATATCATACAGACGATGATGATGACGCAGTTGGGATTAGGAGAAAGAGTTCACATCCAAATGCACAACCACATCTCCTAACTCTTAGCAGCCAGCAAAGCAGACACAGCAAATGGGGAGAGCATTTGAATGAAGTTTGATCTGATAGGTTACATGCTGCTTCAGTGAGTTACATGCTGTACATCATTGGATGGTTGTATTAGTGGCATCAGAGTCAACAGAGCTGCCAGTGGCACAGGCTTTCTGAATGTCAGTAAACACAGGGATCATTTGGAAGGACAAAGCAGACTGAAGAAAACCCTGAGTCTTGGCTGTACAGAAGACGAAAGTCTGTGGTGCTGGCAAAAGGTTGTTTTTCTCAGCTGTTTGAGACTGAGCACACTGGGTGGTGAGCAGAGCAGGGGAAGCAAGAAGACTGGCATCACATTTTGCAATCCATTCAATTCAAAAATGTATCATCCCTACCAAGCTGAGCAATCAGAGAATTGAAAGGCATGGGAACAGCAAAACAATTTTACAGCAATGTAGAAGCTGTTTGGCAGTAATTAAAGGTAAGAAAGATTTTTTTAGAAACAAGGGCAGCACGGCTTGGCACACAAAATTCCAGTAAAGTCCTAAACTGGTGTTAGTTTGGAAGGCTACAGCCTGTAGTTCAATAGGGTAGTGCAACTGGCCACACCTCCCTTTAGCCTACTTAAGGGCTGCTCTCCTCACTCCACACACAAGCATTTTTTCCTTGCCCCTCAATCCACCCCTCCTCCTCCTCCTCCAGAGGCACACCTCTCTCTTCCGTGGGCTTGTTCCTAAGGTATCTTTAACCAAGGGAATCACTTCCGCAGCACATCAAGGGGTGGAACCCTCCCCTAGAGTTCCTTACCTGCATACCCCTGCAGGGCGGTGTATCCCATGGATAGAAAGATGAACAGCCAAAGATTATCTATGTTACGCAAGCATGAAACCAGTTGCACAGGCACATTGAACTATTGTTTTGGAGCTACTCTGTACACCTGGGAGCTCTTCTGACTGACCTCTAGGGGTCAGGTACGCCTTGTTCCCTTATCATATTTTTGCAGTTTTCAGCCATAGCTGGCAACAGTGTCCGTAGTAAGTCAGCAATAACCCATTCCAGGTTATGGGGTTATTGGGGATTAATCAACACCCAGGGTGCATTGTGAGGCATAAAGTTGCAGGTCAAGTGTCCTAACAGCACTTGGGGTGTTGATTAACCCCCAATAACACCATACCTTGGAGTGGGTTATTGCACTTATGACATGGGTTATGTTTAAATAAAGGAAAAACCTCAGAAAGAGTATTTTCCCCTGTTTAAATAGCAAGAAGGGTACTGTATCCTGTCACCTTGTGAAATAGTCCCCAACAAATAATGCATATCTCATTGCTGTGATGCACATAGAAATGTCAGACATACAGTACTGAGAAAATGTCTGACATTTCATGTGCATAATAGGGTCTCCTATGCTTCCTATGATGTTCACTTTGCCTCCCAACCACACACACACACACACAAACACACACACACACACATGCAGCTCAGACCTCAAAGGCAGCTGTGAGAATCGTAATGCTGTGTCTTGCTACCACTGTACACAACAGAGGGAGATTTCATGTATTGTACGGAAACACAAATGTCTGAAAGTAGTGTCATAATTTATGACATTCAATTTCCATAACTTATTTTGACAGATTTTAAAACATTTACTTTGCACGGCACCCCTCCCCGATGATCAGTACTAACTACCACTGTGGCTGTTTATTCTCTCTCTCTTTCTCTCTCCCCCACCATTAACAAAAGCACAGTCAACACATCCACAACATCTTCTGCTTCACGACTTTTTCAAGGGAGCTCACAGAGAGCCAGCATGTAAGCTGGGCAATAGGCAGCACATTGGGCAGGTTGCTGGACAGCAAAGGACTGCTAATGTGTGTCTCTGTCCCTGATCCTACATTGACCAGCTCCATACCACCATGGTCAGTCCCTCCTTGTTCCTATGATGCAGGCAAAGTGCAGCACTGGAGAACAGTGATAGCACACAAGAAAGAGCACAATGCAAAATAGCTTCTAATGTGCTGTTGCACCACTTCACAGGAACCCAGATAATTTTTATGCTGATTGCGTGCATGCTCAAGAAACATGTTGCGGCAGGTTTCTCCACAAGCAGGTTGTGGAGGTGCGGCACTGTTGTGGCCAATGCCCCCACAGCCTGTAAAGGTGTGTCCCGCTTCCCCCAATGCCGTGGCATGCTGCTGCTAACACTAGTTAAGCCAGCGTGCCACCAACTTGTAAAAAATTAGCCACTGCAATCAGAGGCTGCTTCGTCATTGCAGCGTCAGCCATTCACTGAAATGAGGGAGCGACCCGTCATTGCAGAGTGGGATCTTGAAACTCTGATATTGTTTGTGAACATGGCAGCGTCTTGCCGCCGTGTTCACAAACAATATTAACCTCCCCTGCTGAGGGGGTGCCCAGTCCTCCTCGGCAGTATGTGCCCCCCCAACCATGTTTATTTGCCGATGGGGGCCCCAATCCCTGTTGGCTTCAGTGCCCCAATATTTATGCCCCTGCAAAATTAAAAATGGTCCCGCGATGTCTTTTTTTTTGTAACCTGTAAAAAAGGAAACGGTCCCTCGGCGGTCTCCCTGCCCCCCCACCAACCCACGCCCACCCACTGTGCACCTGCCTCCCCACACCCCCTCACCCCATACTTGCCTCTGGAGTCTGGCGCAATGATCTTTGTTGGACCGGGAACACGTCTGCACTCTTCATAGTCGACCGCAAACTGAGGAAATGCCGGTAAACTGTATAATAGAATAAATAGTTTTTTTTTTTAACTTTGATGCATATCTCAGGCAATATTTGGAATTTTGGCACCAAATTTTCAACATGGGGTTTTTGGGAACCCTCCTCCTGAATTATATCACTGTCATGGTGTTAATTGGCCACGAAAGGTGATTTCGCGGTCACTGGACAGAATCACCTTTTGGGACCAATTAATGAAAGGACAGTACCAGTGCTCATGAGGTGAGCTCTCAAAAAGCCTATGTTGTAAATTTGGTGGGAAAATTAAAAAAAATGATTGTTTCTTAGCGTAAGTCATGCAGTTGCTTCGCATGTGTGTAACTTTGTGAATTTGCAATATTTTCACACCAGATTTTCAACATTGTCATTTTGTCAGACCTCCTTGTGAACAGTACAGCTGTCATTTTTCATGCCCTGGCAGAAATGTGTTTTTGCACTTCCAGCACAGAATAGCACGGTCGGTGTGGGAAATCAGTGTTACGCACAGATTAAGAAACTGACAGTGGCACTGTTCATGAGCAGAGGTCCTAAAATGCCTATGTTGAAAATTTGGTGACAATACTACATAAAATGACTGTGTTACAAGTGTGCATTGCGCAGTTTGCACCCACACTCGTAAGTTCACGAATTTATAATATATTCACTCCAGATTTTCAACATTGCCATTCTTCTGCACCTCCTTATGAACAGTACAGCTGTCATTTTTCATATCCTGGCCGAAATGTGTTTTCACAGTTCTAGCACAGAATAGCGTGGTTGCTGTGGAAAATCCATGTTCGGGACAAATTATGAAAATGACAGTGACACTGTTCGTTAGCAGAGGTCCTAAAATGCCTATGTTGAAAATTTGCTGACAAAAGTCCATAACACAAATGTGTTACAAATGTGCATTGCACAGTTTCCACGCACGCCCATACCTTCGCAACTTTGCAATATTTTCACTCCAAATTTTCAGCATTGACATTTTGCCCCACCTCCTTATGAAAAGTACAGCTGTCATTTTTGACATCCTGGCTGAAATGTGTTTTTGCTCTTCCGGCGCACAATAGCACGGTTGCTGTGGGAAATCAGTGTTCAGGACATAGTAAGAAAATCACACTGACACTGTTCATGAGCAGAGGTCCTAAAATGTCTATGTTAAAAATTTTATGATGAAACTCCATAAAATGACTGTGTTATGAGCACGTGTTGTGCAGGTGCCACGCACCCTTGTAAGTTTGCAAATTAGTAATATTTTTACGCCAGATTTTCAACACTGGCATTTGTTCGCACATCCTTATGAACAGTACAGCTGTCATTTTTCACATCCTTGCCGAAATGTGTTTCCGCGCTTCCGGTGCAGAATACTGCAGTCGCTGTTGGAAATCAGTGTTTGGGACAGATTAGGATCAAGTGACTGAGGGGGTGGGGAGTGACCAAGCTGAACTGAGCTCTGTCAGGACTGCTGTGGATGTCTTTGTGGACAGGAAAATTTGACAACGCAGGCAGGAGCCCAGTACAAAATGGCAGCCTGCAGCACCGGGAGACACAGGACAGGCGAGTGAGGGAGGGGGAGTGAGTGAGCTCAACAGTGCTCTGTTGGGACTGCTGTGTATTTGTTTGTGGGCAGGAAAAGGCAGCAATGCATGCAGGGCCTGAGTACAAAAGGGCAGCCTGCAGCAGTGGGACAAACAGAATGAGCAAGCAAGAGACGGGGACTGAGCGAGCTCAACAGAGCTCTATCATTATTGCTGCAGATTTCTTTGTGGGCAGATAAGGGCGACTACACTGGCAGGAGCCCAGTACAGAAGGGCAGCCTGCAGTGCTGGCAGAAATGGAACGAGCAAGTGAGACAGAGTGAGTGAGTGAGTGAGGCAAACGGAGCTGTGTCGGGACTGCTGCAGATTTCTTTGTTGGCAGACAAAAATGCAGACAGAGGCAGGAGCCCAGTACAAAAGGTCAGTCTGCAGCACCAGGAGAAACAGAATGAGCGAGTGAGACAGGGGGAGTGAGCGAACGACCTCAATGGAGCTCTGTTGGGACAGCTGCGGATTTCTTTGTGGGTAGGAAAAGCTGGCAATGCAGGCAGGAGCCCAGTACAAAAGAGTAGCCTGCAGCGCTGGGACAAACAGAACGAGCAAGTGAGAGAGGGGGAGTGAGCGATCTCAACGGAGGTATATCATACTGCTGTGGATTTCTTTGTGACCAGGAAAAGGCGGCAATGCAGGCAGGAGCCCAGTACAAAAGGCCAGCCTGCAGCACCGGCAGAAATGAAACGAGCGACTGAGAAAGGGGGAGTGAGCGAGTTCAACGGAGCTCTCTCGGGACTGCTGCAGATGTGTTTGTGGGCAGAAAAAGCCACCAACACAGGCAGGAACCCAGTGCAAAAGGGCAGCCTGCAGCAGTGGGAGACACAGAATGAGCGAGTGAGGGAGGAGGGAGGTGAGTCTCAAGCAGCTCAGTTGGGACTGCGGATTTCTTTGTGGGCAGAAAAGGCAGCAATGCATGCAGGCAAGTACAAAGGCAACCTGCAGCAGCGAAGAAACAGAACGAACAAGTGAGAGAGGAAGTGAGTGAGCGAGCTCAATGGAGCTCTATCGTGACTGCTGCAGATTTCTTTGTAAGTGTAAGGCAACACAGTCAGAGCCCAGTACAAAAGGCAGCTGAAACAGCGGGGCAGAAACAGAATGAGCAAGTGAGACAGGGGAAGTGAGTGAGGCCAACGGAGCTCTGTCGAAACTGATGCAGATTTCTTTGTGGGCAGAAAAACATGCCAACAGAGGCAGAAGCCCAGTACAAAAGGGCAGCCTGAGCACCACGAGAAACACAATGAGTGAGTGAGACAGGGAGAGTGAGTGACCTCAACGGAGCTCTGGCAAGGCAGCTGTGGATTTCTTTGTGGGCAGGAAAAGGTGCCAATGCAGCCAGGAGGTCAGTACAAAAGGGCAGCCTGCAGCGATGGGAGAAACAGAATGAGCGTGTGACAGAGGGGGAGTGAGCGAGCTCAACTGAGGTCTATCATCACTGCTGTGGATTTCTTTGTGGGCAGGAAAAGGTGGCAATGCAGGCAGGAGACCAGGACAAAAGGCCAGCCTGCAGCCCCCACAGAAACGGAACGAGTGAGTGACAGAGGGCGAGTGAGTGACCTCAGGAACCGTCGGGACTGCTGCACATCTCTTGTGGGCAGACAAAGCCACCAATGCAGGCAGGAACCCAGTCAAAGGGCAGTCTGCAGCAGCAGGAGACAGAATGAGCGAGTGAGGAAGGGGGAGTGAGTGAGCTCAACGGAGCTCTGTTGGGAATGCTGTGGATTTCTTTGTGGGCAGAAAATGGCAGCAATGCACGCAGGGGCCCAGTACAAAACAGCAGCCTGCAGTGGCGGGAGAAACAGAATGAACAAGTGAGAGAGGGGGAGTGAGTTAGTGAGCTCAAGGGAGTTCTGTCATGACTGCTGCAGATTTCTTTGTGCCCAGAAGAAGGCAGCAATGCAGGCAGGAGCCCAGTAGAAAAGGGCAGCCTGCAGCATCGACAGAAATGGCACGAGTGAGTGAGAGAGGGGGACTGAGTGAGCTCAACGAAGCTCTGTCGGGACTGCTGCAGATTTGTTTGTGGGCAGAAAAAGGCGCCAACAGAGGCAGGGGACCACTACAAAACAGCAGCACCAGGAGAAACAGAATGAGTGAATGAGACAGGCGGAGTGAGCAACCTCAACAGAGCTCTGTCGGGACAGCTGCAGATTTCTTTGTGGGCAGAAAAATGTGCCAATGCAGGCAGAAGCCCAGTACAAAAGGGGAGCCTGCAGCGCCAGGAGAAACACAATGAGCGAGTAAGAGAGGGGCAGTGAGCAAGCTCAACGGAGCTCTATCGTGACTACTGTGGATTTCTTTGTGGGCAGAAAAAGGCGGCAATGCAAGGAGGAGCCCAGTACAAAAGGCCAGCCTGCAGTGCCAGCAGAAACGGAATGAGCGAGTGAGAGAGGGGGAGTGAGCTACCTCAATGGACCTGTGTCAGGACTGCTGCAGATTTCTTTGTGGGCAGAAAAAGCCGCCAACAGAGGCAGGAGCCCAGTACAAAAGGGCAGCCTACAGCGCCAGCAGAAACAGAATGAGTGAGTGACAGAGGGAGAGTGACCCACCTCAATGTAGCTGTGTCGGGACAGCTGCAGATTTCTTTGTGGGCAATGAAACCTGCCAATGCAGGCTGAAGCCCAGTACAAATGAGCAGCCTGCAACACCAGGAGAAACCGAATGAGAGAGTGAGACAGGCAGAGAAAGCAACCTCAACGGAGCTGTGTTGGGACAGCTGCAGACTTCTTTGTGGCCAGAAAAAGGTGCCAACACAGGAAGAAGTCCAGTACAAAAGGGCAGCCAGCAGCGCTGGGACAAACACAATGAGCGAGTAAGAGAGGGGGAGTGAGCGAGCTCAACAGACCTCTATCATGACTACTGTGGATTGCTTTGTGTGCAGAAAAAGGTGGCAATGCAGGCAGGAGCCCTGTACAAAAGGCCAGCCTGCAGCGCTGGCAGAAACGGAATGAGCGAGAGAGGGGGAGCAATGCCGTAGGAAGGCATTTTGGTGCCCTGGGCAAGAGAATAATTTTGCACCCCCCTTGCAAATAGCCGGGGGTTTGGGGTCCACAAGGCCCCCAGAAGCTCTGAGGGGTTTACATGCTCTGTGGTGAGTTTTGGGTCTTTTGTTAAAGAAAAAACATACTTTTGTTACAAGTTCCCTACCCCTGATTTCAGGGAATATTTTGTTCCCATGCATAGAATATGAGATGTGGAAGACTCTGGATGGCTGGCATCAGAGTATGCTGCCACAAATTACAATTGTTGTGGACAAGTGGCTGACCAACAATGGAATTAACCACCCACCCTATATGCATTTTGGAAATATACTGTGAAAGATTGCTATATGGTAGGGAAGGGGGCTTCCTGTCACTCATGCATGGGTTGGGGTGGGTTTCCCATCACTCTTTGCAAGCTTGGGAAAAGCTCTCCCAGTCACTTGTGTAAGCAGAGGTGTGTGGGGGGTTGGGTGCTTGGGGCTTGCTAATGACTCTCACCTTGAAATAGAAACAACGCATAGCATTTATTGTGATAAGGAGGACTGACTGTCTCTTACAGTTGCAAGATGCCAGTTGACAGCAAGTCATCATCACAGACTGACTCAGTAGTTACTATTAGTAACTACTGGCGGAGTCTAGTAATCTCTAAAGAGTCTGTAGTCTGTCCTCAGTGTCCGTGGAGAATGGAGGGAGGAAGGGAGGATGAGATGGCAGGAGCCATGGCCCACAGAGCAGACTGAAGGCCCTGCGGTGTCAGCAACAGTTGCACTGATGTTTTGCATGAAGTCCTGGCTGCTTCCAAACTTTACTTCCTGATTACAGAATTTCGGGTTTGTGCTTCCAAGGTACTCACTTGCTTATGGGGAGACAGGGAGATCTTCCTGAGGAGGAGAGAAGGAGGTTAAAGGTGCTGTGTAGGAGTGGTAGACAATGGGGTCACCCTGACCCAGCAGCACATGTACAAAAGGTTAAAGGAAAGGGAGACTGAAAGATTTGAGATAAACTGGCGAGTAAACAGGAAAATTAATTGAATAAAAATAGTTCTCATGTCTGGTACAACCTGAGATTTGTACCAGATGTGAGAATTATTTTTATTCAGTCAACACTTTGTGGCAGCAGTATCTGAAGCTTTGAATGTCCAGTCCTGGTTGCGGGAACAATTACAACAGTCGCCGACAAGATTAAAATTTATCTAAAATATTAGTAAATTGTATAAGTTGATTACTGGAGTTCAAAAGATGCAGAGTCCTATATATTGAGGTCAGTTATTTTAATCTACATCCTCTGTCTGTCAATATGTAATCTGAGAGAAAAAAAACGAGGCATTAAAAGCTCACAATAAATATTTTATTCATTATAAAAAGTAAAGTGCCGGCACCAGAGAAACAGTAGCCAGCCAGCTTACAATATAGTTACTGGAGAGTAACATTAAAGAGCTCCACGAGCATTTTGTTGTAAATGTTGTTTGAAGTTTTGTATTTGCACACCAATGGAACAACACATCACTTGTATATTTTAATGCTGGGGCACCTGTAAGCAATGAAATCTAATTGGGTGTGGTATTTAAGAAATGTGTGCTATGTGAGGCCATGCCCCCCTGAGGAAGGGTCAGTCAGACCCAAAGTACCAGGGAAAATGCGTGGTCAGATCATGCTGTTGCTGGCTTTGTGGTCTGTGAACTTTTCAGTAAATCATTATTGATAGCACGCATTTTGGGTCTGAGGAATTTATTCGAATGCTAAGCTTTATGTGACACATCCAGCCATACATCTTCAATAGGAGTCCATTACTTTTTATGTACTTTCTGTCTTTTGGGGAGGCACCCCATTTTGTATTTGCACCCTGAGTGTGTGGCGATTCACATTTCTGTCCTTTTTTGAAGCAGACACTTAAAAGGGAACTGGGCAGCAGTTCGGGGGGTGGGTTCTACGAACGAACGATCACAAAAAAAAATATATATCCAGGCACACACACAGCAAGGAACCAGCTGTCTGAACTTTAGGAATTTACTAGGTAGGCAGCCAGGAAATGTTATTTTATTTCATTCTCAGGTGGCATGGTGGCAGCTCAGCAAGTCTCTCTCTCTCTCTCAATTCCAGCAGTAAGCAGCACATGTAAGAGATTAGGGAGACTGAAAAAAAGATTTGAGATACATAGTGGCGACTGGCGAGACGAGTAAACAGGAAAATTAACTGAATGATGAATACAAATAATTCTCACATCTGGTACCAGATGTGAGAATTATTTTTATTCAGTCAACACTTATTAGCAACTTGAAGCTTTGAAAGTTCACACTGAGTCTTGGTTGTGGATGCGACAGAAAGAACACTAGCAGATCACACGAAAAAAACAAAACATCCAAGCACACACACACACACACACACACACACACACACACACAAGGAACTAAGGAAGGAACCAAGTGAACTTTAAAGAATTTTTAAGGCAGTTAGCCAGGAAATGTTATTTTATCCATTCTCAGGCAGCACAGCGGTGGCTCAGCTGCAAGTCTCTCTTTCAGTCAGTCAGTCATTACTAGGACAGACGAATAATATAAAACAAAAAAGAAAGCAACTCAAGAAAGATGGAGGATTTGGAAGAGTGCACTTGTGTGCTTGCTTGCCAATGCTTACATTATGTTAAGTTTTTAATTTCGGAATCGCGCTCTCTCTCTCGCTATCAAGTTTTGTTTATCTCTCTCTAGTCTGTCTAGTCTCTCACTCCTCTGCTCACTGCCTCTCACAACAATCACGCACTTCGGCTGTCTGCCCCTACCTTTTATACTGGTGCCGCTGGCAGCTGGTCCACCCAGTTACCACATGTTCATATGCTTTTTTCTGCCTTCAGACAGTGCGATCATCATGTGACCCCCCCCCCCCCAAACACTGGCTGGTCCTTCCGCAGATGTACCCCTGCTGGAAGTCACTGTAATTGCAGTAAAAAAAAAGGGGGGGGAATTACTTTAAAGTTACCAAAACTGCGCTCCTCGGAGGCATGCACCCAGGGTGGGTGCACCATCCACCCCACCCTTCCTATGGTACTGAGGGGGAGTGAGGTAGCTCAATGGACATGTGTCAGGACTGCTGCACATTTCTTTGTAGGCAGAAAAAGCCGCCAACAGAGGCGGGAGCCCAGTACAAAAGGACAACCTGCAGTGCCAGCAGAAACAGAATGAGTGACTGAGAGAGGGTGAGTGACCCACCTCAACACAGCTCTGTCAGGACAGCTGCAGATTTCTTTGTGGGCAGAAAAAATGTGCCAAGGCAGCCAGGAGCCCCGTACAAAGGTGCAGCCTGCAGCACCGGGAGAAACAGAACAAGTGAGTGACACAGGGCCACTGAGCGAGCTCAACAGACCAATGCAATCAACATTCGGCACTGACAAATGCTTGTTCTATGACAGGCAGCATATTGGGGTGGTTGTGCAACAGTGGCAATGCCATTGTGTGTATCCCTGTCCCAGATCCTACATTCACCAGCTCCATACCACTGCAGTCTGTCTCTGGCTGTCCCTCACTCTGCGAGCTCCTGGACTGCTAACTTTATTGACAGGCAAACACAAAGAAAGAGATGACAGAGCACACATTGTGATGTAAGCCTTGCTACTGACATTCATATCTCTCCTATGCTAACTGCTTCAGTCCCAGTCACTGTTGCAACACTTTGCTCTCCCTGTCTCTCTCTCTCTCTCTCTCTCTGTCACTCTCTCTGTTTTGTGCAGTAGCCTGACAGTGCCAGTTTCATCTGCAGTCATACTCAGACATAGCACCAACCTCACTGAAGACAGCAGATAATTCCGACACACACATAGACAGACACAGATTTAGAGAGACAGCCGACACAGCACAAATCCTTCACTCGCACTCTCTGTCTCCCTAGTTTATATGCTGCTGTGCTTTGCTTTTCCCTTGAGGTAATAAGACCCAGTGGAAGATAGAAACATAAAAACATAGAAACATAAACTTTGTCGGCAGATAAGGACCGCTTGGCCCATCTAGTCTGCCCATTTCCCTACCTGCAGATCCTAGTTAACCAACAGCCTATTTCTTCCTACCCACCACAAGAATTGCCTTATGTCTGTCCCATGCATTCTTGAATTCTCCCACAGTTTTAGACCCCACAACCTCCTCAGGAAGGCTGTTCCATGCATCCACTACCCTCTGTGTGAAATAATACTTCCTCACATTGCCCCTGAACCGACCCCTTCTACCTTTAAATTGTGTCCCCTTGTTCTTGCACATCTCTTTTTCTGAAAGATGCTACCCTCTTGGACTTCATTGATTCCACTGAGGTACTTAAAAGTTTCTATCCATGTTCCCCCTCTCCTTCTTTCCTCAAGGGTATACATATTAAGCTCCTTTAGTATCTCCTCATACAGCTTCTCTTGCAGACCCTGCACCATTTTAGTTGCCCTCCTCTGGACTGCCTCTATCCTGTCTATGTCCTTGCGGAGATGGGGTCTCAGAACTGGGCCAGTACTCCAGATGGGGTCTCACCAACTGTCTGTACAGAGGGATAACAACTTCCTGTTTTCTGCTGCTGATGCCTCTCCTTATGCATCCCAGTATAACCCCCAGCCCTTCCTACTGCCTTCTCACATTGCTTGCTAACCTTAAGGTCATCTGATATGATTACCCCCAGGTCCCTTTCCTTTTTTCTTGTTGTTACTACCTCCCCCCCACATTGTGTATTCTTCCCCTGGGCTCTTGTTTCCCAGGTGCATTATTTTGCACTTATTTGCACTGAATCCTAGTTGCCATACTTCTAACCATTCCTCCAACCTTGCCAAGTCCCTTCTCATCTTCTCCATGTCTCCTTGTGTATCAACCCTGTTGCAGATCTTTGTGTCATCTGCAAAAAGGCATACTTTTCCTTCCAGTACCTCTGCAATGTCACTGATGAAGACATTAAAAAGGACTGGACCCAACACTGAACCCTGCGGTGCCCCACTAGTAACCCCTCTTTCTTCAGAGTAGACTCCATTTACAGTTACCTTCTGTGTCATGTTGTGCAGCCAATGTTTTACCCAGGCTACCACCCTGGGACCCACTCCCAGGCTGGTTAATTTGACTATTAATATTTTGTGAGGGACTGTGTCAAATGCCTTGCTAAAGTCTAGGTAGGCCATGTCCACAGCCCCTCCCTGGTCTACTACTTTGGTCACCCAGTCAAAGAAATCTATTAGATTCGTCTGACATGACCTCCCGCTGTGAACCCATGCTGCCTTGGGTCCTGTGCCCCACTGACCTCTAGGTACTCAACTATTCTTTCCTTCAGAAGTGACTCCATCACTTTCCCTACCACAGAGGTCAGACTGACAGGTCTGTAGTTTCCTGCCTCTGTCTTGGTCCCACTTTTGTGAAGGGGAATCACATTCGCCTTCCTGCAGTCCTTGGGTACCACACCATCCTCCCATGATTTATTAAAAAGAGTAGCCAGTGGTTTCACTAGTTCCTCCCTTAATTCTTTTAAAATTCTGGGGTGAATTCCATCAGGACCCATTGCTTTGTCCACCCTCAGTTTTAGGAGATCTTGCAGAACCCTTTCTTCTGTGAAAGGACTGGGATCGACCCCCCTATCAAGAGTGCTTCTGTTAATTGGATTAGGCACTTCCCCCTCCTCTTTTGTGAATACTGAACAGAAATATTCATTCAGTATCCCTGCTTTTTCACTGTCCCCCTCTGCCCACCCACTGTTCATTCTATTCAGCCTCACTATCCCTCCCTTTGTCTTTCTACGCTCGCTGATGTACCTATAAAAGGTTTTATCCCCCTTCTTAACTGAGTTGGCTATCTTTGCCTCAGTTTGGGCCTTTGCTATTCTGACTTCCCTGATTCCCTCCCTGCTTCCTTCTGCCTTAACTGGTACAGCTCTCTGTCCTGCTCCTTCTGTGTTTCCTTATACTTCCGGAATGCTATCTTTTTCTTCCTGACTTTCACAGCCACCTCTTTTGAGAACCATAGTGGCTTTTTCTTTCATTTTGATTTGTTTATTTGCTTCACACAAAGGCTCGTTGCCTCTGTGATGGCAGTTTTGATGATTTCCCATTGTTGCTCCACATCTCCTTCTAGCCTGTTTGCTAGTGCTTTTCTAAGGCACTCTCCCATCTTGCCAAAGTCAGCCCTCCTAAAGTCCAGTACCCTCACTTTTGTATGGCTTGACTCTGTAGCTGAGTTTAACGTGAACCACACTGTTTGATGGTCACTTGTTCCCAGATGGCAACCCACTTCTAGATCTGAGATCCTCTCACTGCCCCCGTTTGAGAGTATGAGGTCTAAGATTGCTCCCTCATGAGTGAATTCCAAAACTAGCTGTCTGAGGCCTGCCACCTGTAGGGCATCAAGAATGGCCCTGCTCTTGGATGTGGCTGCAGCAAATGTGCTCCAGTTAACATCTGGCATATTCAGGTCTCCCATCAACAGTATCTCCCCTTTCTCTGCCATTCTAAGAATGCTTTCTCTCATATCCTTGTCCATTCCCTCCCCATGACATGGGGGTCTGTACACAACCCCTGTGCGGATTGTGGTGCCCTTTCCAGTCTCCAAGGTGACCCACAGTGCCTCCTCTCCTCCCTGTTTCCTCTTTTGTTCAGTTGCCTTTTATCCTCCTTTACATAGAGCTACTCCTCCCTCTTCTCCCTGCTTGTCTCTCCTAGGTTATGTACCCTGGTATGTTAACATCCCAGTCATGGTTCTCTGTGTACCATGTTTCTGTGACTGCTACGATATCCAGGCATCCATCTTCCATCAAGGCCACCAGCTCAGGGAGCTTGTTGCCCAGACTACGGGCATTGGTACTCATTACCCTCCAGTTCCTGATGGCCTTACTCCTTTTTGCCCCATCCCTGTCCTTCTTGCCTTTGTCACTTTCTCCATTTACCCCTGCCCTTCTCCCTATCGACACCACTATGTTGGTGTTTGCCGCACTTGCTACCATGATTTTTTTGGGGGGGCTAGGATTTCCCTGCTCCTTTCCAGTGCCTCCCCCCTTGGCTAGTTTAAATGCTTGCAAATGAAGTATTTAAACCTATCACCTAGGATCCTGGTTCCCCTGCTGGACAGATGCAGCCCATCATGCCAGTATAGGCTTGCATCACTCCAGATGGACCCCCAGTCCCCAATGAAGCCAATCCATGAGCTTCACACCAGTTTTTCAACCACTGATTGAATCCCATGGTGTGGAACACCCTAGCATCTCCTATGCCATAGATGGGCAGCACCTCCGAGAAGGTTACCGTGCGTGCTACTTGTCTAAGTCCCTTCCCCAATTCCACAAACTCTTCCTGCACTTCTCTAATCCCTTTCTTAGCCAGGTCATTTGTCCCTAGGTGGACAATGACATCCAGCTCCCTCCCCTGTGCAGCTGCTCTGGCAATCCTGAGGATTCGCTCCCTGTCCCTCCAAGCCAAGTCCCTCCAGATTCCCTGAGTTGCTAGGTGGAACCGTGGATTAAATAGGGTATTTAATCCATGATTATTTACTTGTACTACACCAATCAGGCTGCACGTTTCTGCCATCCCTTGTTATAATAACAATTATAACTGAAGTTGAGGGCATCAAAATGAATATGCAATGTTTTTGGATCCAGACCGACTCATGGTGGCCCTGCATTGAAATAATGGATTTATTTATTCATTATATAAGTGAACCACTATGGCAAAGAGTAAATAACTCAGAACCAGTATCTGCAGGTCACTCCAAGCCAGCCATGCTCAGGACAAAAAAATGTTGTCTCCCAGAGACACTCCACCTGCCCCCCACCCCAAAGAGAGACTTGAACAGCCAATGTACAAAGCATGACTGTGATCCCTATTGCCCTCCCTATCTGACTGACATTATAAGTGGTAGCCCTCCATAGCCCATTACAGTTTCCAGCAGCATACAGCCCAGCCATGTTTTGGCACATTGCCAATCATTATGTTTATCCTAGTTTTTAAATTTCAGGTGAAGCGGGATAGTTTAAAAAATTGTGTTTTTGTTTTTTTTTGCCAGCATTGCACCCTATAAATGACCCATACCATCTTTATGTCCCCAACTACTACTGCACCAAAGTCAGATAGCACCATTACAACATTAAGTGTCATTTCAATAGGGAAAGGGAATATTGTTTAACCAGGAGTAGCACACAAAGAAAAAGCTTTTTTCCACATGTGACATGTGAACAGAAGGAAGTTAAGTGACTTGCTCAGGACCACACAGTATGCACCTAGGCAGCTGTGGGATTCAAACCCAGGTCTCCAGCTTTTCTGCTCAGAGCCTTAACCCACTCTACTATACAGAAAATCTGTTTTTGAATTAAAAAAAAAACTAGCTGTGCCAAGGACATATAGTACATACACTGAATCTAAAGGTATGATACTGTACCTTGTTTGTTGCTTACAACATGAACACAAGACAGGGGATTTTAAATCCTGCAGTCTGGGCAGACAGCATGACATAACAGTTGAGTAACAACGCTGCTTATTTTATGTCCTTTCCTAATGTCCTGCTCACATCAATTTAATGCTATGGGTGATCAAAACTGTATTGTTTATAGGCACCTACCAGAGCAGCAGACAGGTTAGGTTACCCTGCTACCATGCTCAGACTTAACAAACAGGAAAGCTGTACTGCCAGTGATTACCTTTGTGAAAATTAAATGAAGCAAACAGAAATAAAATATCATTGGAATAGTCAAGCACCATATATCCTGCTTTCCTTCTGTAAGTTCAGTTAATGCCAGGGGTTATGCCAAGACTCCAAGGCTGCCTTTTTGGAAAGAAAAACAACAAGATTGCAGCAGATCAAGCACCTCCCTTGGAAGTATATTGCCATGACCTGCTTTGTGATGAGTATTATTCCCAGTGGGAAGAGTAAGGATGTTATTTATTTCTGTAGCCTCTGCAATGTTCCTTAAAAGTTTATCCCAAAGAAACCTGGGGGAGACAACATTTATTTTATTTTTCTGCATCAGGTTAGAGCTCTAGGCAAGCAGCTGCTTCCTTTCATACAGGACCTGAGGAACAGTAACCGATGGAAAAGCAGGACTGAATGCTGTCATTACAATATTTTGTTCCTCTAGTCTATACTGCTGAAGAAATAATGCAGTTTGCCCAGAAATTCTTTTTGTTTTTCAGTATCACTGATCATGACTGTAGAAGGGCTCGTCAATGACTTGGTGGTGGTGATGTGTGTGTACGGGGGGGGTAGCCTATTGAATAAAATGGTATCCGAGAACTACTGCTGTCAGTGCAGTCTCCTTATCTTTGCAGCCTGTCATGATTTTTGGAAGTACTGGGTAAAATCTGTTTATAGCATGGGTTCCAAAAATACTGTTTTCTGATTCATCCAAACAGGTCACCTGACCATTAATTAATCCCTGATATACCCACAGTTCCATGTTCACGGGACTTTATTTTACTATTTCTTTAGGTAAACCTCTAACTTTAACATCACCCAAGTTATAAGAGGATTAACCCATGACAGGGTATGGGTTTATTGTCGTGTGTTATTCCCTCCTAAGCTCATTTCTGTAAATCCAAAACAGGATACCAGAATGGGCTGGCAGTACCACCTAAAGGTTAGAGTAACAAGTTGTGAATGAGCTTGGTACATCCAGTAGACCAGGGTTTGATTCCCACAATCTCCTCTTGCATACTGTGTGACTCTGAGCAAGTCACTTAACCCCCCAGTGCTCCTAGATTGTCCCTGAAAACAAGCACTTCCACCTAATGAGCCATAGCCAGTTACCAAAGAATTAAAAAAGCATACAAAAGCTGACTGCCTCCACACTGAGATGTGCATTTGTTACCATTTTCTTTCTCTCACAGACATACACACTGGTAGCTGGCTTGGTGACACTGAGGGTTTAGGTACTGGATGCCACACCTCACACTACACCAGTGACCCAGGTTCGAGAACACACTAGGGCCATCATGGGTTGGCAGGGGAGGGATAGGATTCAGCGTCTGGAGGACTGATTTCCTATCCCTTGGGAGGGACTGGGGCTTTCATCATTCTGCAGTGGCCCCGCTGGAGATCAGGGGCACTGAAAGGAGTGGTATACTTGGGTTAGAGTGTGGCAGATGTCGGCACATTGGTGCCTCCGATGTCACTGCACATCTGCACATTGTTGGAATGAAAAACAGGAGGAAAAATGGATCGGATTACTGAGCAACTTGATAGCTGCACTTATCTCCACCTTGGGGGTCCTATCGTGGAATCACACTGCGGTCTTGGTGCCCACCAAGGGGGTATAGGGGATCCTCTCCATGGGCATGGCGTTAGTGCCAGTCCGGTATGTGAGTGAGCCTGTGGGCTGCCCAAGGCACTGGAAGGTGGTGGCTGGATATTAGCATGTCGGGTTGCACAGGAGCATAAATAAATTCATGATAAAACAGACATACACACTGGTAATACAATGGTATCACATAATTTTGAGAGTTTTGTCAATTTCCCCAAAACACTGGCACAATGGTAGCACCATGGTAGTGCGTTATTTTGACATTTCAGGATTTGGCACCTCTCACAGCAACCCTGGACTCATGGTAGCACAGTGGTATTAGTATTAATCTCATTATACTCTGTTCTGTAATGCATCATTAAGACAAATTACTCCTCTCTGAAGTCGAATACTTAATTTAGTAATAAAGCAGTCATTCATTTGTCTTTGAAGATTGCTTATAGTAATTTTAATCAGCTTTAATCATCATCAAAGAATATTAAAGTCTAAGAAGTATTCCACTGATTATTTGTTTAACAGAAAATTGTTATGAAATGAAGATCAGAAATAGATCTACAAAGCTCTTCAAAAATAATTTTTTTGAATATGCACTGAATCATACCTGAAGACCACGATCAGCAAGAAATAGCAGATGTATTTAATTCCTACTTCTTGAGTATATACAAAAGAAAA
This sequence comes from Neoceratodus forsteri, assembly GCA_016271365.2. NCBI lineage: Eukaryota > Metazoa > Chordata > Ceratodontiformes > Ceratodontidae > Neoceratodus > Neoceratodus forsteri. Next base: position 151,986,111 of record CM028133.1, read on the forward strand.
TAAGAAGTGGAACTAGTAATAGATGAGGCACCAGAAACACCTATAGTTTTGACTAAGGAAGATGTAATTAATATTATAGGTCAAGTTAAAATAAACTCTTCTGCAGGCCCTGATGAGATCCCTAACAAATTCCTAAAAGAACTGGTAAAGGAACTATCAGAAATATTACTCCTACTATTCAACACATATAAATGAGGGTGTAGCTGTAACTGACTGGAAGAGAGCAACTATCAAATCAATTCATAAGGGTAAATCCAAACAAAATGTGACTAATTACAGACTTATCAGTCTACCTTCATGCATTGGTAAGATTATGGAACGTTTATTACAAAATAAAATCAATGAGCATATTGTTCATAGAGGAAATGTAGACATCACACAGTATGGGTTCACAGTGGGTAGATCATGCCTGAGTAACTTGATAAACTTCTTTGAGCCTTTGTCTCAAGCGCTGGATAATGCATTACTAGTGGACGTTATATTTTTGCACTATCAAAAAGCATTTGATACAGTCTCTCATAACGTTTTGATTGAGCAACTGGTAAAAATGAATTTACATCCTAAAATTGTAAGGTGGATAAGCACTTGGTTGAAGGATAGACTGCAACAAGTTAAAATCATTGGACATAAGTCAAACTGGGATACAGTTACCAGTGAGGTACCACAGGGCTCGGTACTAGGCCTAGTCGTATTTAGCATCCTGATTATCAGTATGAGAACTACAGATACTGTATGGATTAATAAGTATGCAGATGATGCCTAGATTGGGATGTATAGTGAATAATAAACCTTCAGTGGAAATATTACAAACTAATCTGAACAACATGGCATTCTGGGCTACAGAAAATAAATTAACATTCAATACGGATAAATGCAAGGGTATACACCTGGGGAAAAATAATAAACAAGCAACATATGTTTTAAATCATTTTCAATTACAGGCAGTCGATTCGGAAAAAGACCTAGTAATAAATATCACAAAGGATCTTAAATTTACAGAACACAATAATAAAACAATCCAAAAATGTCAAGGTTTGATTTCATGCATCCTAAAGCATGTTAAAAGCAGAGAATCAGTGGTGTTGATACCACTCTGTACTAGTCTGGTAAGATCACAGATAGACTATTGTGCTTCTCTTTGTGCACCTACCTCATCTGGTAATTTGGTTAAATTGGAAAAGGTACAGAGAAGACTGACTAAACAAATTAAAATCTTTGCAATGAAAAATATGAAGAAAGATTAAAAATACTAAGGCTGGGATATTCAAAGCAGTTGCGCATGGTGCAACTGAGTTGTGCTGGCACAAGTGCGGACTTGCACCAAGGAGCGATATTCAGTGGGAGTCATTGCACAGCCCAAATCCCATTGCACCAATGCGCAACTATAATGAATGCAGGCATAAGTGCAAGGGCGTGCCCATGAATATCAGGCGCAGTGCGATATTGAACCGTGGAACCATGGCACAAGTGCGGAGCAAATCTGAGATGCGCCGAGCAGACTTGAGCATATAAATACAGGGCACAAGCACACAGACAGCAACTTCACCAGGCAGGAGGGAGAGAGACAGAAAGAGAGTGACAGAACAAATGAAAGAAGGAAGGACAGACAAAGAGAAAGACAGACTGAGAGAGACACAGTGAGTGAGAGACAGACGGACAGACAGAGGCAGCCACAGAGAGAGAGGGACAGAGGTGGCAGTGGAGAGGGAGACAGGGCCAGAGAAAGTGAGAGGGGCAGGCAGGCACAGTGCCAGGCAATGCACCAAGGTGGCACACAGCCCACAGCAGCCGACCACCCAGGGGGATATAGGACATCAGGGGCCATGGATATTGCACCCTTCCTGATGGAGGCCATAATGAGGGGTGTGAGGGGCCAAGAGGAACAGCAATGTGGCCGAGGAAAGGCCTGTCGGCAGTATGCCCGGAACAGGTGGTACTGTGCCCGCACCACCTTTGAGAACTACTCCGACATGGAGATTGTGGGATGGTACCACCTGAACAGAGCCATTCTGAGGCAGCTCTACAAGCTGTACAGTGAGGAGATGCAGGCACCCACAAGTCAGAGCCACGCAATATCTGTGGAGACCAAAGTGACAGCTGTATTATGCCTGCTCACCACGGGCACCTTCCAGAGACCAACAGGGGACACCATAGGCATAACTCAGTCAGCCACGTCACGCCTCCTCACACAGTTCCTCAACGCTCTGCTGCCATGTGCTTTGGAATACATCCATTTGCCCAGCACACAGGCGGTACGTACAGCAACCATGCAGGACTTCCACTGGGTAGCACGTATGCCTGGCATGATTGGGGCCATTGACTGCACCCATGTGAGCATTCACATGCCACCTGGCCCCGAGGGTGTGGCCTACATCAGTAGGAAGGGGTTCCCAAGTGTCAACTGCCAGGTGGTGTTCAATGTCATGGGGCACATCACCAATGTCTGTGCCACACACCCTGGGAATTCACATGATGTGTTCATCTGGCACAGCTCTGTGCTGTGCCACAGGTTCGAGCATAGGGACATCGTTATGGGCCACCTAGTGGGTGAGTATGGGACGGGCAAGGGGTGATGGGCAGTGCAGGCCATGGGAGGGGGGAGGCCAGGGTGGGCATGCTGGCGAGGGCACCAGGGAAAGGCAAAGGGCACAGCAAAGGATGGCAGAGGGCTGACCATGTCATTATCCACACAGGAGACAGTGCCTATCCACTGAGGCCCTGGCTGCTCACCCCCTACCAGCGCCCATCGTTCCCAGCAAAGGAATGCTACAATGAGGCACATGCCAGCACACACAACATCATTGAGTGTGTATTCAGCATGCTGAAGGCATGTTTCCATTGCCTAGACAGGTCCTGGTGGTGCCCTTCAGTACAACCCCTCGAAAGCCAGTGGCCTATTCCTGGCCTGCTGCACACTGCACAACATGGCCATTGACTGTGGGATAGCTGTCGAGGCTGATGAGGGTGACAGTAGTGGGGATGACGGAGGTAATGGGCCAGAGGGTGGTGGACAGCCCCCCCCCAGGTGGAGGGATCCCCAGCTGCAATGGATGGCGCGCCAGCATCGTGACACCATTGCACAGGAGCACTATCAGATTAAGCTGTTTATTGAATTTTGTTGACCCAGTAAGCCCACTGGGCCTCGAAGTCCCTTTTTCTGGGGTGACTAGGGGGAGAGGGGATACAGATGGTAAGCAACTGAAATTGAACCAGATTAAGCTGTTGGTGGTATTTTAGTGAATGGGAGAAATTTGGCCAGGAAACTAGGGAAATTCCCCTACTCGACAGTAGGGGGCCTTGCTGGAGATGCATGTCTCAGTCCTTCTCTGAATGAGCATGGAGCAGGAGGTGTGGTTGGTTGGAGAGCAGTACTCCTCCAAAAGCACAACTTATGGAATCGGACACCTTTTAGAAACACAGAAACACAGAAACATAGAAACATAGAATTTGACGGCAGATAAGGACCGCTTGGCCCACCTAGTCTGCCCATTTTCCTACCTAACAGATAAGCTGCAGATCCTAATTAACCAACAGCTTACTTCTTCCTACCCCCCACTAGGACTGCCTTATGTCTGTCCCATGCATTCTTGAATTCCCCCACTGTTCTTGACTCCACGACCTCCTCAGGGAGGCTGTTCCATGCATCCACAACCCTCTCTGTGAAAAAATACTTCCTCACATTACCTCTGAGCCATCCTCCCTCCATCTTCAAATTGTGCCCCCTTGTTCTTGCACATCTCTTTTTCTGAAAGATGCCACCCTCTTGGACTTTGTTGATTCCCTTGAGGTACTTGAAAGTTTCTATCATGTCTCCTCTCTCCCTCCTTTCCTCAAGGGTATACATATTAAGCTCCTTTAGTCTTTCTTCATATGTCTTCTGGTGCAGACCCTGCACCATTTTGGTGGCCCTCCTCTGGACAGCCTCCACTCTGTCTATGTCTTTGCAGAGATGGGGTCTCCAGAACTGCACATAGTCACTCCAGATGGGGTCTCACCAACTGTCTGTACAGAGGATAATAACTTCCTGTTTTCTACTATTGATGCCTCTCCTCTGCATCCTGGTATCCCCCAGCCTTCCTTACTGCCTTCTCACATTGCTTGCCCACCTTTAGGTCATCTGATGTAATTACCCCCAGGTCCTTTCCATTTTACTGTTGTCAGTATCTGCACCCCTCCAATTTGTGTGCCTCTGCCCTGGGTTTTGTTTCCCAGGTGCATTACTATGCACTTCTTTGCATTGAATCTGAGCTGCCATACATTTGACCATTCCTCCAACCTTGCCAAGTCCCTTCTCACCCTTTCCACTCCATCTGGTGTATCAACCCTGCTGCAGATCTTTGTGTCATCTGCAAAGAGACATACATTTCCTTCCAGTTCCTCTGCAATGTCACTTATAAAGACATTAAAAAGGACCGGCCCAGTACTGAACCCTGCGGTACCCCACTAGTAACCCTCCTTTCTTCACTGTGGACTCCATTTACTACTACCCTTTGCGTCCTGTTGTCTAGCCAATTTTTTATCCAGGCTACCACCTTGGGACCCACTCCAAGGCTGGCTAACTTGTGTATTAATCTTTTGTGTGGGACCGTATCAAATGCCTTGCTAAAATCTAGGTAAGCCATGTCCACAGCCCCTCCCTGGTCTACTACTTTGGTCACCCAGTCAAAGAACTCTATTAGATTCGTCTGACATGACCTTCCCATCGTGAATCCATGCTGCCTTGGGTCCTGTGTCCCACTGGCCTCTAGGTACACAACAATTCTTTCCTTCAGAAGTGATTCCATCATTTTACCTACCACTGAGTTCAAACTAACTGGTTTGTAGTTTCCTGCCTCTGTCCTGCTCCCACTTTTGTGAAGAGGAATCACATCCGCCCTCCTCCAGTCCTCAGGTACCACCCCATCCTCCCATGATTTGTTAAAGAGAGTAGTCAGCGGTGTCATTAGTTCTACCCTTAGTTCTTTTAAAATTCTTGGGTGAATCCCATCAGGCCCCATTGCTTTGTCCACCTTCAATTTTATTAGTTCTTTCAGAACCCTTTCTTCTGTAAATGGACTGGTATCGACCCTCGTCTTCAGAGAGTTTCTCTTGTTTGGTTTAGGTACCTTCCCTCCTCTTCCTTTGTGAATACTGGCAGAAATATTCATTCAGTATCCTGCTTTTCATTGTCACCCTCCCACATTCCTCCTTTATTAAGCCTCAGTATCCCTCCTTGGTCTTCCTTCACTCCCTAATTTACCTATAAAAGGTCTTATCCCCCTTCTTAACAGAGTTGGCTATCCTTTTCTCAGTTTGGGCCTTTGCTGTTCTGACTGCCTTCCCAGCTTCTTTCTGCTTTAACTGATAAAGTTCTCTGTCCTTCTCCTTCTGTGTTTCCTTATATTTCCTGAATGCTATCCTTTTCTCCTTAACCTTCTCTGCCACCTCTTTTGAGAACCATAGTGTTTTTTCTTCGTTGTGTTTTCTTGATTTGCTTTACACAAAGGCTTGTTGCCTCTGTGATGGCTGTTTTGATTACTCTCCATTGTTCCTCCACCCCTCCTTCTTGCCTGTTTGCTAGTGCTTTTCTGAGGCACTCTCTCATTTTCCCAAAGTCAGCCCTCCTAAAGTCCAATACTCTTGCTTTTGTATGGCTTGATTGTGATGATGTGTTTATTGTGAACCACACTGTTTGGTGGTGGTCGCTTGTTCCCAGATGGCTACCCACTTCTAAATCTGAGATTCTTTCTCCGTCCCCCATTTGAGAGTACCAGGTCTAAGATTGCTCCCTCCCGAGTGGGTTCCAATACTAGCTGTCTGAGGCATGCCTTGTAGGGCATCAAGAATGACCCTGCTCTTGGATGTGCCTGCAGCAAAGGTGCTCCAGTTAACATCTGGCATATTCAGGTCCCCCACCAACAATATCTCTCCTTTTTCTGCCATTCTAAGGAAGCCTTCTATCATTTCCTTGTCCATTCCTTCCCCCTGAGATGGGGGTCTGTATACAACCCCCATGCGGATTGTGGTGCCATTTCCTGTCTCCAGGGTGACCCAGAGTGTCTCATCTGCTCCCTGTTTACTCTTCAGTTCTGTTGCTTTGATCCCTTCCTTTACTAAAAGAGCTACTCCTCCTCTTTTCTGATACTACAGGAGGAATAGAACCCGCAGGATCTGAGGGAGTGGAGATCCAAACTGACCACAATTTATTACCAACTCTAAATTTGGTTTCGGGTGAGCAGCTACAAGACGTAGCAACTATTATGATGGAACTGAATGACACGGAGACACAGTATCGGAACAAAAAAGATGAACTAAATAAAGCATTAGCACTAGCAACAATGAGACCTTTCGGAGGTGCAGCATGTTCTACGGAGACCCCGCTGATCAGTGGTGGGAGTTGTCAAGCACCATCCCAGAGTATGCTTGGCACCTTGGTGATGGCTGTTATGGAGACGACCAGACCGGTGTATCTTCAGACTACTGACAGTACTCAGGAGAATGCTTCGGTGTTCTCATTTTCAGCAAAATCCACAACAGAATGTGTCATTAAGAAAGCTATGGTAAAAAAATCCTGGGCAGAGATGGGTTCAGTCTCCTACAACGCAGCAGTGGACTTCAGGATTTGCTCCGATAAACATCACCGGAATAAGACTGCAAGCCGTAAGTAGAAGAAGCCCTGAGATTACTGGAGATCCTGTAATTAATGGAAATGCTATCCAGAGGGACATATCTAATGATGATGTTACTGTGGTACAACCTGGGATTGATTTACCAGTGCCACCTGAACTGAACATGACCCAAAACCCTAACTTAGACTTTTAGCAAATGCATTTGTTACAAACGAGTGTGGAGCAACATAAGGAACACCATACCGCTAGGCTGACAGATGCTTCTGACCAAGGTGCACACATTGCTGGAGAGGAGCAGAATATGGACACCTCAGAACAGGACTGGTCGGGGGGGGAGGGAAAGGGAAGCAACAGTCGGGAACGTATGCTTCATTTTTTCAAAGACGTTTTTCCTGCCAGACGGCATAATGCAGTAAGGCTGGTGTATAAAGGAGGTTTAGGCATGTTCCCAGACAGAGTATATGTAGGGAGGGTATTGTTGAAGGAAAATTTGAAGTTTAATGCAGCCAAGTTGTATGCCCTGATTCATGTGTCCAGGGAAAACATCTTTGATGTAAGCTTTAAAATGCAGACTGGCCTTGAGAAATTTTGGGTCAGGTACCAAAAGGTCAAAAGCATCCCCTTATGGGCTCCGTTCAAGGTTATCCTGCTATCAAAGCCCACTCAGAAGCTGGTTACTATTCTCTTTCGTAATGAAGGGGTTAGCATAACAGATTTACTGTTTTGGTTGACACAGAAATGTACAGTTTTGGGGCATCCTGAGGCTATTTTTGATAGCAAGCGTATATGGACTGGTGGGTGGAAAATTTGTGTCTCACTAAAAACCCTTGATGGAGAAGTGCAGTATTTACCTAATTCCTTTTTTATTGGTGGAGTCAGAGGTGTATTGTTTTATCCCGGGCAACCAAAAATGTGTTACAAGTGTGGTTGTCCAGTTCATATCCGTAATACCTGTGATAAAATCAGATGTGTAGAATGTGGCTTATTGGGGCATAGTAGCTCTAAATGCACCAGTGAAGCACGATGCAATTTATGTGGGGATGCTGGGCATGTTTTTAGTGATTGTACACAAGCTGTACATAAGAAGGCAGGGTCAGGGGATTCAGAAAAACAGAGGCTCTTGATAGCTACAGCTTAAAGAGACATTGCAAGACATAACAGAGCGAGCTCAGTAGGGCCTCCTCTTGTGCACACTGACCCTTCCCCCCAGCAGCAAAGTGCTGAGATTAGAGAGGTGAGGGAAGTATTGCCTGAAGATTCTAGTTTCAGTGAGGACAAATGACAGTCACCCTCAATCAGAGAGTGATAAAACACGAAATCAGTACCCTAGGTTTGTCCTGGGGAAAAAAAATTGTTGAAATATTTAGGTATTGTTCTCACAAGAAGTATTGCATTGTTTCAAAAGAGCAATTTGGACTCCTTACTACATATTATCACTCAAGACCTAAATAGGTGGTCCCTTCTCCCGTTGACACTATAGGGCAGAATCAGCCTTATTAAAATGAATGTTTTCCCTCATCTCTATTATCCACTTAGTCTCTTGAATGTATGGCTGCCTCAGTCATGGCTCAAGAAAGTGAACAACATTTTTACCAACTTTATATGGGCTGGAAAGCATCCCTGTCTGGCTTTTCATAAATTAGCGGCCCCCAAATTTAGAGGCAGCCTTCGTTTGCCGCATGTCGGCCTTTACTATTGGGCCAGTCATGCGAGCAAATATTTAAGGTGGCTTAGGCAAAGTGACCCAGAAGATTCTCATGTGTATAAGCCCCTTTGGATTAAAATAGAACTAGCCCAAATCCAATATTATAATCTCTCTCCTGCTGCATTGCTATATGTGAAAACTAGGTATCTTCCAGTGCAGCTTCGCTCGACACCAATTGCAATATCTGTAAAGGCACATTCCCAGTTCTGTAGCTTTATAAAATACAATTATTGTTTAGATTTGGAGCAACCATTAGTAGGTAATCCCAATATTAATATAGATGGGAGGGTCCTTTCTCTCCTGTGGCTCCCACAGTCTAAGGAGGTTAAACTTATGTATTTTTGGAATGAGATAAAAGGGGCATGGCTCTCATCCCCAGAAATCCTAGCTAAGTTGTAAATCCCGGCCTCTAACATTTTTTTAAATTTTCCAACTACGCCACTTGCTTGTGAAGGCCATAGGGGTGACGACCCAGCCATCCAGTTACCCTCCCTTTCGGGTGGATCTGGTCCAAATGGTGGGCCTTCCACATGCTGTATCGAGGATTTTCAATGTCTTATATGATTGGATTTATCACAAATCTTTCAGACCCTCAGCTTACTGGGCCCTGCTCCTCCCTGAGGTGCCCATTAATTGGGAGTGGCTCTGGCAAGGGTGCCATAAATTTATTATGCAAGATAGGCTCCAACTTATGCAGTTCCAGATCCTGCATAATTTATATTATACTCCTCAAAAAATGGCTAAATTTGGTGTTGCTTCTTCTTATTCTAGCTGTATAAGGTGTGCCCAGGGGGAGGGTAATTTACTGCATATCTTCTGGCTCTGTCCTAAGATAGCTTCTTTATGGTCACAAATTAAACAGAGAGTAGATCCCCTATTGGGTCTTAATGATTTGTTCTCGGCAAAAATTTGCCTGTTAGGAGACTATTCTGAAATCCCAATGACTATGTGTAAATATCATATGGCACCAATATCCATGTCAGTTAAAAAATGAGTACTTAGACATTGGAAAGATAGTGAGGAGATATCATATGCTGAATGGTTGAAGGAGCTCCTGGTTAATCTTAGAGTGTAGAAAATGACAGCCAGTCTTCGGAACAGAATGATTAGATTTAATAAAATTTGGGACCCGTTACTAACCCTTTATTCTCTTCAAACGACTTAGAGTAACGGGCTCTCTGGTGTAGGGATATGGACTGAGTAAGTTCTGTGCATGCAAACCTTGGAGGGGAAGGGTGTGGTGGGGGGAGGAGAAGGGATATTAAAGTTTTTTGGTTTTTTTTTCAAGTGAATTCAGTTTTCTGTTGGGGGGTGGGGGGAAGGGGAAGGGAAAGGGGCTTATGTTTTTTTCTGAAAGCATCTGATTACATTCTTTGTATCGTGTGGTAGGCTGTTTGTTGTATGTTGAAAACTTTAGTAAACTTTGAATGGAAAAAAAACCCCCAAAAAAACAAATGGCAGTCAGAAGAGCTTCTGGCACACCCTGAAAGCAGGGAAGATGATCCAGGAGTGGCTGAGTTGTCCCCTCCACCCCCCCACTAGCCGCTCCAGAAATTGGAAAATGAGTTACAAGGCAGAGACAGGCCTGGAGGCAGCCGGCATCTGAAGTTCAGAAAATTTCAGAGACCACACTCTCCAATAAATATGGCCCGCTGCAGGATTTAAAAGATAAGCAAGGGAATGAATCTGAGACGTCTTCTGGAGATCAAAGTCATTGGAAGTGGAGTCAGACTCAGAGATGAGTGAAATGGGAGATGGGTTCCAGTTAGCTCGGAAAACTAGGAGGAAAACTGCGTCGAAAAACAAGCTGAAAATATCTGGGAAACGTGAGGAAAAAATAGCGAAGCACATGCACCCCTTAGATGATGGAGCAACTAAAATTCATTACTATTAATGCAAATAGTATAAAGAATAAACTCAAAAGGGGGATAGTGCTTTCTCGTTTCAGAGATATGACAGCAGATATTATTTTCCTCCAAGATACAAGATTACGTACAACCAGAGAAACATTACAGGCAACTAAAGAATGGTATAAAGGGGCTTCTTACTAGTCAGTGGGGTTAGAATGATTTGTAGGAGTTGGGATTTTATTTACAATACAGGTTCAAGTGTTGAAAGTTTTGGATTTAGTGCCTGGGCGTATGTTACTGTTGGATATTAAATATGACTCAAATTATTATAGATTGCTTAATGTATATGCCCCACAAACAAAGGCGGAGAGGGTGGACACGACTGGTACATTACGGCCATATTTATTTTCTGCCCAGCCTGTGATTTTTGGGGGGTCTTTGATTGTGGGTTATCAAATAGTGATGGGGCAGTGAGGCACAGACAACTAAATTATTCAGTGATATGAATTTTTTTAAATTCAATGATTTGACTAGCCTCATTAGTGGATACTTGTAAAGCTAAACATGGTAAGGGATTTTTCACCTTTCAAAGGGGGAAGTACACCATGAGGATTGATTTCTTTTTTATTAGTAAATATATTAATATTCATAAGGTATGGGTAGAGGCAGTAGAATATACAGATCACAAAGAATTGGTACTTACAATTGGCAAACCTGATAAACATTTTGGGCCTGGGCTTTGGAAGTTCAATACTATCTTATTACAGAAGGAGTACATCACGCAACATATTTTGTATTTAGTAGGGGGGGGGAAGAAAACATTATTTGACCTCTATGATAATGCTTTGCAGTGGTGGGATAGTTTGAAAACGGGTTTGGGCAGTTTATTAATAACCTTAAGTAAACATACTAGGGATATGGACAGAATAAGGTACCAAACTCTTTGTAAGCAATTGCAACAGGTAATGAGTCTGGCACAGATAACCAAACATAATTACACTACCCAGATAACACGTATACAACAAGACATGAAAGACTTTCATGCTAGGCAGCTAGCTTCTCTGACAATGCAACAAGCATTTGGTACAAAAGGTAAGGCGGCCTTGGTTTGTCCATTCCTTAGTTGGGCTGAGAGAGTGCAGAGAAGACACCTGAGTGAGGTGTGGGATTCAAACAGAGTAACACAGACAAAGCAAGAGAAGGAGGTAGATACTGAACAAGCTGGCAGAGGTCAAGTCCAACGCACAAGGACGCCAAGGCAGGGTTGAATACGTGAGTCCATGGAAGTACAGGATGCAGACTGGTGAGGTAGAATGTGGAGGGCAAATGGGGTACAGTGGTTCCATTCCTGAAGGGAAATAGCAACTGGTTATCAGGTAGAGAATGCAGAAGATTGAAACAGTCGAATGCAGACACTGGCTCCCAGCCCTGGTAGATGAGGCGAGATGACCATTACTCGATGCTGCCAGGCAGATGTAGAATGCAGAAGGCAAATGGGGTAAAATGGTCCTGTTCTCGAAGGGAAGTGGAAATCAGATAGTCTGGTAGAGTAAGTAAGTAAGTAAGTAAAATTTATTTCTTTAAGGAGCCCTTCCTAAGCTCAGGGCACCTTTACAAAATTTCACATACAACATTTAAAACCACAATAATAAATGACATCATATCCATAATAAAATTTATGTTTCCAAAAATGCTTGATTAAATAAAAAAGTCTTCAGAGCTTTTTTAAAACCCTCCACAGTCAGGCTATTTCATATCTGGCAAGGTAGAGAATTCCACAGGGTAGGAGCCATAAAGGCAAACGTTTTTCCACCAGATGTTTTTAAGGTTACCCTGGGAATCTCTAGCAATCTCTTGCCAGAGGATCGGAGGGGGGGGGCAGTAAGAAGTCAGGAGTTCTTTCAGGTAGTGGGATCCCAAACCGTGTAGGGCTTTATAGGTCATTAAAATGACCTTGAAAGTGATCCACCACTGTATAGGCAGCCAGTGCAACTCACGTAGCACAGGTGTTATATGGCTGGATCTTGGGCTTCCAGTCAACAACTTAGCCGCTACGTTTTGCACCAGCTGTAAGCGGTGAATATCCACTCCTGGCAGCCCTAGATAAAGGGCATTGCAGTAATCCAAATGACTGGCAACTAAGGCGTGGACCAGGGTAGGGAAGTCCTCTGATGGAACCAAGTGTTTTACCCGTGCTGTATTCCTTAGATGGAAAAAGGATGATTTGACTACGGCCGACACCTACGCCCTCAGGGTCAGGCCCTCGTCAAATATAACACCAAGGTTATGCACCTGGCCAGATGACCTAAGCGGGGTCCCCCCCAGAAATAAACCTGAGGGTTTTCCTGCCCATGGACTTGACATCCTCACTCCTGGTTCCACCATCAATACCTCTGTTTTTCCCGGGTTCAACTTCAGCCAATTATCACTCATCCAGTTCTGTATCTCCAAGAGGCAGTTGTTAAACAATGTACTTGATTCAGACTCCTGCCTGGGCACAAAAGGCATGTAGAATTGAGAATCATTGGCATAGCAATGAAAATTCAACCCATACCATCTTATAATGTCCCCCAGTGGAAGCATATACACCACAAATAGCATGGGGGACAACACCGAACCCTGTGGCACCCCACAGCATAAGCAGTGAGAGGTTGAGGAATAAATCCCTGACACTACTCTCTGAGTCCTACCCTGCAGGAAAGATTGAAACCAACTGTGAACCACCCCCTTAGTCCACAGAGAAACCACAGGCATTCAAGGAGCACCCCATGATCTACGGTGTCAAATGCTGCTGAGAGATCAAGCAGAACCAAGATAGAATGAGTTCTCTGATCTCTCGCCATCAGGAGATCATACAGAACCCATACAAGAGCCGTCTCAGTACTATGCCATTTCCTGAAGCCAGACAGAAGAGGGTCATAGATATTGTGGCTGGTTAAATGATCTTCCAGCTGCAAAGCGACCACCTTCTCGATAACCTTTCCCAAAAAGGTAAGGTTCGAGATCGGTCTGTAGTTTTCTGGGCAGTCAGGATCAAGTGAGGGCTTTTTCAGAAGGGGGCGCACTACTGCCTCCTTCAAGGGATCTGAAAAGATCCCTCTCTCCAATGATACCACTACTATCCCAGTAAGGATCAGGCCAATAACCTCTACACACCCCACAAGTAGGTGAGTAGGGCCTGGATCCAGACTACAGTAAGTTGGATGCAAAGTCTGGATAATCCTCACTATATCCATGACTGCCGGTTGACTAAAGGTGAACCAAGTTAGTTGGATATTGGTGCCCCTCGGTTGATCACTGCAAGATCCAAGGGGGAGGCGCTGGCTGATCTCATCCCTGATAGTGGACACCTTATCAGCGAAGAATGTCGCAAACTCCTCACACTGTAACTGTGACAAAGCTCGACCGGCTTGGAGACAGACTGGATTGCACAGTCTGTCCACAGTCCAGAAGAGCTGGGCCGGTCTATTCCTTGCTGTCGCAATTTCCCTGGACAGGAACTCTGCTATCTTATGGGAAATTACTAACTGATAGATCTTATAATGTTCTACCAATCTAAGCTTGTCTACTTCCAGGTGTGTTTTCCACCAGCGTCTCTCCAATCTTTGGCCTTGTCTCTTCAACTCACGGATCTCCCCAGTAAACCATGGAGCCTCTAGGTGGAGAGTACAGGGACGAACACGGAATGGAGCAATGGCATCCAGGGCCCCCATAACTGCCTTATTATAAGCTAGCACCAAGGGCCCTGGATCAGTGCTATCCATTGTCAATCCCTAGAAGTCCAGTTCCATCATAAGGCCTTCTGAGGTAACTCCTCTTAAAGGACGGACTATCTCCTTAGGGGCAGGTGTCTTCCGGGGGGCTGCGAAACTGAACCTCAGGGAGTGATGGTCAGACCAACCGTAGGCTCCACCTCTACATCAGAGACTTCCATCCCCAGATGGAATATCAAGTCCAATGAGTGTCCCCCATGATGAGTTGCAGAGGTAACAATCCACGTCAGGCCCAACAAATCCATCAGTTAGAGGAGATTTTGTCCAAATAGCACGAGTTCATTGTTGACCCAGGCATTGAAATACCCCAGAATTAACCATCGGGGGGATTCCAATACCCTCTCGGCGATGAAGTCTGCAACCTCCCTCAGGAATTCTCTCACATCACCTGGTGGATGATAAATGAGAAGAATCCTGAAGCCTGCATCTGCACCCACAATACACTCAAAGGAGTTGGTATATCCAACTGGCACCTCCCTGAGGTCCAGTTCCTGTCTAAAACAGACTGCAACTCCCCCACCCCTATGGTCCACTCTCGGGCGGTGAATCACTGAGAACCCGTCCGGTACCGCGGACTCCAAAATGAGGCCCACATTTTCATCTATCCAGGTCTCAGTGATGCAAGCTAAGTCCACAGATGCAACAAGATCCACCACTAATGCGGTCTTGTTTCTGATAGACCTAGCATTGCTTAACACAGCCCAAAAGGGACAGGACTCCAAGGATGACTCCACTCCAGAGAATGCATAAGGTTGAAATAGGGGAGTGCAGATATGGGTTTCCATCCCTGGTAGTCAGTGTGAGACAACCTGCAGTTGATGCCCCAGGTAGAGGTGGAATGTTGAATACAAATGGGGTATAGTTGTTCTATTCCCGAAGGGGAAGTGGCAACCATGTAACAGGTAAAGAATGCATAAGGTTGAAACAGTCGAATGTAGACTCAGGCTCACATCCGTGGTAGCTGAGGCAAGACCACCTTGACTGGAGGCCACTAGCCATAGGTAGAAAGTTGAAAGCACATGGGGTAAAGCAGTCCCATTCCCGAAGGGAAGCAGCAACCAGTATCAGGTAGAGAATGCGTAAGTATGACACTGTAGATTGCAGACATGGCTCCCATCCCGGGTAGTCAGGGTGAGTTAACTTTCACTCGATGCCTCCAGGCAGAGTTAGGGATGGAGGATGTCAGGTTTGTAAGTGGTAGGTAGTAGTGAGTGTAACAGAATCCTATCCCCAGTAGACAGGGCAAGCCTACCTTCGCTCAGTACCTTAGAAGGTATAGTTAGGGACAAAGTAAATCCCAGGTCTCCAAATTTGCAGCTCAGATCCTCAACCCACTCTGCTATACAGAAAATCTGTTTTTGAATTAAAAAAACAAACTAGCTGTACCAAGCACATATAGTATGTACACTGAATCTGAAGGTATTATACTGTACCTTGTTTACTGCTTACAACATGAACACAAGAGAGACGAGTTTAAATCCTGCAGTCTGGGCAGACCGCATGACATAACAGTCAAGGAACGACACTGCTTATTTTATGTCCTTTCCCAATGTCCTGCTCACATCAATTTAATTCTATGGGTGATCAAAATTGGATTGTTGACAGCCTATCAGAGCTGCAGACATGTCAGGTTACCCTGCTACCACACTCGGACTTAACAAACAGGAAAGTTGTACTGCCAGTGATTACCTTTGTGAAAATTAAATGAAGCAGAGAGAAATAAAATGTCATTGGAATAGTCAAGCATCATATATCAGGCTTTTGTTTTAAAAGTTCAGTTAATGCCAGGGGTTATGCCAATATTTCAAGGCTGCCTTTTTTGGAAAGAAAAACAAGGTTGCAGCAGATCAAGCACTTCCCTCAGAAGTATGTTGCCATGAGCTGCTTTGTGAAGAGTATTATTCCCAGTGGGAAGAGTAAGGATGTTATTTGTTTCTGTAGCCTCTGTGATGCTCCTTAAAAGTTTATCCCAAAGAAGCCCTGGGGGTAGGGGGGACAGCACTTATTTTTGTGTTGCTTGCACACATGTGCAAGAAACACATTGCGTCACCTTCCTTCTCAAGTGGGTTGTGGAGGTGTGGCAGTGTTGTGCCGAATGGTAGCAGTCCGTTCTGGGGCTGGTTTCTGCCGTGGCCAATAGAGGAGCATGCTGTCGATGAGGGCAGTTAATGAGCATGCCACTATGATCAAAGAAACTGGCTGCTGCAATCAGGGAGTGCCCCGTCACTATGCAATCAGCTGTTTTTGCTGCGGGACATCCCTGACTACAGCAGCCAATTACAAGCTGCATTGTATGGTGTTCCCATCGGCCTCTCACAGTCCCCACGAAGCAACAGAAAGCCACTGCCCGCCGTTCAGTGTGCCTTGCTGGGAAACATTTCAATAAACAAAAGAAAAGGCGATGGGGGGGTGCCCAATCCCCTTGTCAGGATGCACCCTACCTGGTTCATTTGCCAATGGGGTAGCCCAGTCCCCATCAGCATGATGTGCCCCTCCCCATTTGTTGTGTGCCGAGGGGGTGCCCAATCCCTATCAGCTAATGCACACTCCCCCCAAGCACAAGCACGGTGTATGGCTGACAGGGGTGCACAATCCCCGTTGTCTCCAGCACCCCCCAAAAAAAGAAGCACCCAGGTGTGCTGGCATGGTGGGAGCCCACCCCAGCGTGCAAAAAAGCGTCCCACATCATCTATATTTAAAACCTGTAAAAACAGAAAACAGTCCCTTACGGTCTTTTGTGCCCCCCTCCCCCAACTCGCATCCACCCACTATGCACCCACCTCCCCACACCCCCTCACCCCATACTTACCTCTGGAGCCTGGGCGCCTTGCATCTTGTGGGCGGGAACACGCTCTGCACTCTTCAAAGACAACCACAACAGAAGAAATGCCAGTAAGCTATATAATGGCATGGTTCCATGTCTTTCCGCGTGAAACATTTTTGTCACGGGTTGATCATCGCACGGTAATTACATTGCAATACCTTTCAGCGCACTGACTCTGTGACGCATGACAGTTGAGTGCATATTAAGTTGGTGTTCAGTGCGCACTCACCTACAGTGCATTCAGAGTTGCTACAGCCATTTAGGTACTCTTAGACCTGATGATTCCCTTCACACCCCATTCTGACCCCTAGTTTCCAGCTACTATTGTTGTCATCAGACTCAGCAGCTCTGCAGTACTTATATTTTCTATCTCTCAGATACAGATCATTGTGATCCTGAACACTATCTTTCTATAGGGAAGGCTGTTGACCTTATGACTGCTCCTAGAAATTACACCACTGAGTCTCCTCTTGCAATACAAGTTTACAGATGATACACATTTAAATACATATTGATGAAGGGGTGTTTCAGCGTAGTTTGTTTCTATGTGTTGTTGTGTAGGTGCAGACTATTAGCAAATCAGTAGTGAAGCAGGTGGGAGTGAAACATGTAGGAATTAACTGGCAAAAATGCATCGGTACAGTTCATTTTTAGAACTGAATAGAACCGTGTGTGGATCAGTCATTGGGTCAGCAGCCTTCTCTAGAGAAAAAGACAGGGTAAGGAGAGTTTTGCAATAAAATGATTACTACAGCTGTAGCTGTACATGTTGTGAATCACATGGCAATACAGCATAGCAAAAAAGGATTATCAAACAATATACAGTATATTGAATAAAAAGCATGTCATTTTCTAAATGCTCAGCTTTTTCATTGGATCTGTTCCTGCTTACTGATTTGGGTTTCCCGGACCTGAGGTCAGCACGTCACATACTAGATAGCAGCAGCACAACATACCAGCAGAAATTAGTATAAAGGACAAAATAGAACACATTGCCAGTATGAAAATAAACAAAAATGCACTCATGATAATTTGATAGGTGAAAGCTGTGCAAAAATGCAACTGCTCAAGTGCTAAATGTAAATATATAAAGGTAGGAAAAATAATCGTTTTTGCATTTTGCAACTTAGTGCGACAAAATGTACAGTATAATGCGCTGATATTCATTGCGATGAAATTTTTTCAACGAAATGATTGCGTTGAAATGTTTACGCGGAGTTGACATGATACCTAATGGCATAAATTAAGTTTTTTCAACTTAGGTGGATATCTCGGCCATTTTGGGGAATTTTTTCACCAAATATTCAACTTGGGGTTCTTGGGACTCCACCTCATGAACTCAGCCACTGTCATTTTGTTATTCGGTCCTGAAAGAAGATTTCACGGTCACTGTGCAGACCCACCTTTTGGGACTAATTAATGAAATGACAGTGTCACAGTTCATAAAGTAGGTCCTCAAAAACCCTATGTTGAAAACTTGGTGAAAAAATTACCAAAAATGACTGTTTTACAAGCATGCATTGCGCAGTTCCAGCACACACTTGTAACTTTGAGAATTTTTTATATTTTCACTCCAAATTTTCAACATTACCATTTGACCACACCTCCTTATGAACAGTACAGCTGTCATTTTTCACATTTCACCCAAAATGTGTTTTCACACATGTAGCGGACAATGGCGTGGTGCGTATGTGAAATCAATGTTCGGGACAGAGTAAGAAAATCACAGTGACATTGTTCATGAGCAGAGGTCTTAAAAGGCCTATGTTGAAAATTTTGTGACGGAAGTCCATAAAATGACTGTTATAAGCGTGCATTGTGCAGTTTCCATGCACCCTCGTAACTTCACGAATTTGTAATATTTTCACTCCAAATTTTCAGTATTGGCATTTTTCCACACTTCCTTATGAACAGTAGAGCTGTCATTTTTCACATCCTGGCCAAAATGTGTTTTCACACTTCTGGCACAGAATTGGGAGGCAGTATGGTGCAGTGGATTAAGGCTTTGAGCTGCAAATCTGGAGACCTGGGTTTGAATCCCACAGCCCCCTAGGTGCATACTGTGTGACCCTGAGCAAGTCACTTAACTTCCTTGTGCTCCCAGGTTGCACCTGCAAACAAGCTTTCAGCTTAGTGTGTCTCACCTGGTAAAATAATTGGTAAATAAAATAAAAATAAATAGCGCAGTTGCTGTGGGAAATCAATGTTCGTGACAGATTAAGAAAATCACTGTGACACTGTTCATGAGCGGAGGTCCCAAAATACCCATGTTCAAAGTCTGGTGTAAAAAATCCCCACAATAATTACATTATGGGTGTGTGCTGGGCAATTTCTACTCACGCTCGTGACTTCACCAGTTTTTTTTATATTTTTACCCCAGATTTTCAACATTACCATTTTTTTGCACCTCCTCATGAAGAGTACAGCTGTCATTTTTCACATCCTGTTCAAAATGTGTTTTCGCTCCTGTGGCGCCAAGTGGCACAATCGCTGTGCAAAATCACCTTTTGGCTAACAAACTGATAGTGTCACTGTTTATGCGGTGGGATCATAAAAAGCCCATGTTGAAAAACTGGAGTAAAAATACCAAGAACGCCCAGGGCGTTAGGGTTTCCGACCATAACACCCTACCCTGTAGGGACTGACAGGCATCAGGGGTGTGACTTGGGATTGTTGACAATAAAGCTGATGCCATTCCACCCACACCCTGCAGCCAGTGACAGGCACCCCATTAGGGAAAGTGATTGGACCCCCACCCCCCAGTTTTCCATCATCCCCCAAGTAGTGTGTACTGATCCCCACCCCAGTGTCAGGTTACTGGCACCCCCTCCACCCCCACTTACAGTGTACTGGTTACCCCTCTCACTCTCCTCATATGCACGGTTCTGGTCACCCAGGTGCATGGTACTTGGACCTTTCCCAACCCCCCTGTTAAAGTTACAGTCCCACCCCACCTCCCCTCAGGTGTTGCTGTTGGTCCCCTCACTCAGAGGCAGGATTCTGGTTCAACCCAACTAGCAGTGTATTGCTCCCCCATATTTTGGTACCAGCCCCCCCAAGGTGATGGGTACTCGCCTCACCCATTGGTTGTAAGTATCTGGTCAACCTCCAGTTGCACAGGAAAATGGTCAGTCAAGATGCATGGAACTGGCCCTCCATTAGCTGCAAGTAAGTGTTTGTTTTTTTTTATCCCAACCTCAGTATGACTGATTGCCTGCTAGCCTCTTTGCTTTGCCAGTTCACTATCATCCCCACTCACACACACACACACAATTGCTAAGTGCCAGGGCCGTGAGATAAAATGGGTAGGGATAATGGAATGCTGGGATGTATAAGGAGAGCGAGCATGACAGTGGCCACCCACAGTTTCCTTTTCTGCCACCCCCCAGCTATGGCTGCCCCATTGCCCGTTCCCCACCCTCAGTGCACAGAAGATAGAGAGAGTGAGAGACAGCATCATCACTCTTCCGTACCTGCACCATGGCTGAAATGTCCTGTGAGACCAAGAGAGAAAACACTGGGATGCTGTTGTCTGTGGCCTCCCCTTGCTCCCTGGTACAGAACAGTGCTACAGTTTGTGTGCAGGAGAGACCTGTGTATTTGCAGTGTGTGTGTGTGTCTCTCTCTCTCTCTCTCTCTTTCTCTCTCTCTCTCCCCCACCCTCCCTCCCTCTCTCTTTCTCTCTCTCTCTCTCTCAGTGTCTTTTTCTTTGGGAACCTCTGTGCTGCTTTCCCACCTCCCAAACAAGTTCTCTATGTCTCACTATGCCCACCCCCCATCCCAGTGAGAGAGAGACTAAGAAAGTGCAACTGAGTTTTTTCCCCAGCGTTCAAGAATGGAGCTCGGTGCTTTGAGAGAGAGTGACAGAGAAAGTGAAACAGGGACAGTAACAGTGAGAGAGAGAAAGAAACAGAGACACTGGGGGAGCAACACTGAAGAGACGTGTGCTGTGTCCTCTATCTGTGTGTCTGTGGATAGTAATGTGTTAGGGAGGACATAGTGGGGAACAGCACATGCAAGCAGCATATGCTTGTGTGTCTCTCTCTGTCTGTAATTCATAAGAGAAAGAGACACAGACATAGAAACACAGAAATTGTCAACAGATAAGAACTGCCTGGTCCATCAAATCTGCCCACAAGCCCTTGCACTGGATTACTGCTTCTGACCCACTCGCTGCTATAAGTCTACGGTTCTCCTATGCCTGTACCAAGAATGCTTGAATCCATCCATAGTGCTCGTTCTCATCACCTCCTGAGGCAGACCATTCCACAAGTCCACCACCCTCTCTATGAAAAAGAACTTCCTCACATTCCCACTTAACCTCCCACCTTCCAATTTCATGTCATGCCCCCCTGTTCTTGTGCTCCTCCTGTATTGAAAAATGTCTCCCCCTGCACCTTGTTTATACCCTTGAGGGACTTGAATGTTTCTATCATATCCCCTCTTTCCCTCTTCTATTCCAATCATTACATATTCAGGTCCCTTAATTTCTCCTCATAAGTCTTGTGTTGCAAGCTCTGTACCATCTTATTCGCCCTTCTCTAGACCATCTTCAGCCAGTTAATATCCTTACAAAGGTGCAACCTCCAGAACTGCACACAGTATTCTATGTGAGGCCTGACCATGGTTTTATATAATGTCATCACTACCTCCCTCCTTATGCTGGTGATACCCCTGCCTATGCACCCCAGCATGTCACTGGCCCTCCCAGCTGCCTTAGCACTTAGACATTTTCAGGTCATCTGAAATAAGAACCCCCAAGTCCCTTTCCTTCTTTGTGACTGTCAGCAACTCCCCTTCTCTACCCCCAATCCTGTAGCTTTCCCCAGGGTTTCTGTGTCCCAGGTGCATAATTTTACACTTTTTGAATTAAACTTCAGTTGACAGTCCTCAGATCATTTTTCAAGATTCCCCAGGTCCCTTCTCATTTTTTCCACCCCCTCTGGGGTATCCACTGTATTACAGATCTTGGTGTCATCTGCAAACAGGCAGACCTTTCCCTTCAGCCCTTCTGTAATGTCACTAATCAAGACATTGAACAAGACTGGCCCCAGGACCGATCCCTGCAGCACCCCACTGGTCACCCCCTCTCCCCAAACTGCACCCCATTTACCACCACTCTCTGCCTCCTGTCTGTTAGCCACTTTGTAGCCCAGTTTACCACCCTGTCCCCCATGCCCAGCCTACCCAGCTAGTTTATCAGACTCCTATGTGGGATGGTGTCAAAGGCTTTGCTGAAATCAAGATAAGTGTTGTCCACTGCCCCACCCTGATTTACTTCCTTTGTCGCCCAGTCAAACAAATCAACCAGATTTGTCTGACATGATCTTCCCCTGTGAATCCATGTTGCCTATGGTCCTGGGCTTTGATGGCTTCTAGATGTCCCACTATCCTTTATTTAAGCAATGTCTCCATGATCTTCCCCACTACTGAGGTGAGGCTGACAGGCCTATAGTTCCCCACCTCCTCTCTGCTGCTGGATTTGGGTAAAGGGACCACATATGCCCTCCTCCTATTCTCTGGTACCACCCCTGTGTTGAATGACTCAGTGAACATGGCTGCCAGAGGTATTGCTATCTCCCTTCGCAGTTCTCTTAATATCCTTGGGTGTATGCCATCTGGTCCCATTGCTTTGTCCACCTTCAATTTAGTCAGCTCCTGCAGGACTCTTTTGCCTGTGAATGGACTATTGTCCACCTCTTCCTGCCTTTCCAACTGCTGTAGCCCTTGCCCTTCCCCCTTTTCTGTAAATACTGAACAGAAAGACACAGTGGATGTCTTGGGGGGGGCACATGACAGTTCTTAGGCATAGTACTATCACTTCCAAATAACTAAACTGCACATATAAGCAAACAACATTCGGCATTGACAAATGCTTGTATTTTTCTGCATCAGGTTAGTGCATGTGTCAAGCAGTTGCTTCATTTCAGATAGGACTTGAGGAACAGTAACTGGTAGAAAAGCGGGACTGAACACTATCATTACAATATTTTGTTCCTCTAGTCTATGCTGCTGAAGAGATAATGCAGTTTGCCTAGAAATTCTTTTTGTTTTTCAGTATCACTGATCATGACTGTAGAAGGGCTCATCAATGACTTGGTGGTGGTGATGTGTGTGTATGGGGGGTAGCCTATTGAATAAAATGGTGTCCGAGAACTACTGCTGTCAGTGCAGTCTCCTTATATTTGCAGCCTGTTATGATCTTTGGAAGTACTGGGTAAAATCTGTTTATAGCATGGGTTCTAAAAATACTGTTTTCTGATTTGTCCAAACAGATCACCTCACCATCGATTAGTCCCTGATATATCCACAGTTGCATGTTCACAGGGCTCTTTTTTAATATTTCTTTAGGAAACCTCTAATTTAACATTACCCAAGTTATAAGAGGATTAACCCATGAGAGGGTATGGGTTTACTGAGCATTAATAAATGCCTGGGTGGTTGATGTCACTCGGCTTAACCTCATGACTGCAACACCCACCAGGCATGGATTAATGCTCAGTAAACCCATACCCTGTTGTGGGTTATTCCCTCCTAAGCTGCTCATTTCTGTAAATCCAAAACTGGATACCAGAATGGGCTGGCAGTACAGCTAAAGGTTAGAGTAATGAGTTGTGAATCAGCATGGTACATCCAGTAGACCTGGGTTTGATTCCCACAATCTCCTCTTGCATACTGTGTGACTCTGAACAAGTCACCTAACCTCCCCAGTGCTCCTGGATTGTCCCTGAAAACAAGCACTTACGCCTAATGAGCCATAGCCAGTTACCAAGGAATTAAAAAAACAAAACACAAAAGCTGTCTGCCTCCACACTGAGATGTGCATTTCATGGTTTGTTTTCCAGACACTTCACTGAGTAGCCTTACTGAATTTGTCACAATGGCAATACAGTGGTATAACAATGGCAATACTATGTTAAGCTGAAAAATCCACATTGGTACTACCCAGCGGTACTCTGGTATCACAGTGGAAGGCAACATACTGATTTTCTTTGGTGCTCTGGTAGTGCACTGGAACAATGGTATCCCTATGGCATTTACCATTTTCTCTCTCACAGACATACACACTGGTGATACAATGGTGTTACATAATTTTGAGATTTTTGTCAAATTCCCCCAAACACTGGCACAATGGTAGCACCATGGTAGTACGTTATTTTGACATTTTTCAGAATTTGGCACCTCTCACAGCAACCTTGGATTCGTGTGGTAGCACAGTGATATCAGTATTAATCTCATTATACTCTGTTCTGTAATGCATCGTTAAGATAAATTACTCCTCTCTGAAGTCGAATATTAAATTTGGTATTAAAGCAGTTGTTAATTTGTCTTGGAAGACTAATTTTAGTCATTTTTAATCAGCTTTAGTCATCATCAGAAGAATACTACCTTAAAGAATGTTAAAGTCTAAGAAGAATTCAACTGATTATTTGTTTAAAAATTGTTAGAAAATGAAGACCAGAAATAGATCCACAAAACTCTTCAAAAGTATAGTTTTTACGGTTGTATGGGTGGAGCCCTGCAGACGTTTTGCATGTACAAAAGGGATGAAGTCATGTTTTCCATCCGTGGAACTGGCTGAAGGTGTAAAAAGTCTCCTCTGCCTGACCCTCCTCCAAGAAATGCTTTCTGCCCTCAGATACATGCGCTTTCATGTTAGTCAATGGTTTCAGGGTGCTATTTTCTTTCTTAATTGGGAGGTACAAGAACTGGAACATGAGTAGTGGGAGGGAGCATTAGTTATTTTCTTTTTTTTAAGATCCACCCCAACCTCCACCTAAGCAGCTCCTAAAGATCCACCTTTTTCCTGGTTCACACCCCGAGCTGACCTTATTTAAAAGACATTTCTGCATCACCCTCCCCTTGCATAGCAAGCAGATTCAGGATCCCTGCCATTTCTGTCCTGTCCTGCCCCCACCATAACAGTGTCTCCAGTCCCATTCCCCAGCCGTGAGAAGCTACCATAGTCAGCGAACTTTTCTTAAAAGTGTCCAGTAAACTACTACAACAGCTCCACTCAAACTGTCGGAGCCTGGATTCACAGAAGCAAACTTAAAAAAAAAAAAAAAAAGAAAAAGGGGCATGGAGCAAGCCGTTTGGTCCGAAACTTTCTTGGGTGCCTGCAGATACATGGACACACTGATGTAGGTGTCCTGACTCAACATTCACACATTATATACAGGGCAGCAATTTAATGTAAACTTTTGAGCCCTTGCTAAGAAAACAATAAATATCAATGTTTTGCTTATACAGGTGTTCCTTTCTCAGCCATTTAACACAATATTGTGTTCATTGCAATCATAGCATGCCAATGTTTGGAGGAGCTTTGATACCCCAGATCAAGCCTATACTGAGCTTATGATGCTCTTCCCTGATTCATCTAAGTGTTGTTACATGAGGTCCCTGCACCCTTATTGGTACCCCCAGAGGTACACCGTAGACAGCTAGTGTTTAGGCATATGTTATACTAACATATAGGGCTAAGGGCATCTACCATATAAGAGTAGATGTCAGGATATGTATGCATATTTTTGTAATACACTTTGCATGCTAATACGTATATATTTTTCTCTGTATTTTCTGTGTATTTCTTACTCACAAGATGTAAGAGCATCTGTGACCTTGTAATGATTATGATATATAAGTCAGCATTGCCACCTTTTGGTGATTTGTACCACTGCACTGAGTTATGTAAGACTCGGCATAATGTACTCTTTTGTTTCACAAACTGATGACTACTACAAAATTGTATAATGTTATCTTGGACCGTGGAGCCACCTCTAATTTAGCCAAAAGGGCTCATCTCTGTAACTAGAAATGTTTCTATCTTACAGTAACCATAGTAATTATCATAGGTATATAATGTGAGACACTGAGTCTTATACCTTGGAAATCCTAAGAGACACAAAGAAACCTTTAGGTATAGGGAACGCTTAGCACTGGCTCCCGGTTCATATTGGTAAGAACTGCTTAGGGCAACTATGATTTATCCTTTTGGTAGTGATAAACAAGTTTATTACTCTTATGCAACGTGTCTGTGATTACTTGCATTCCCAATATTACCAAGAACCTGAGAATGAGGTTTAGACCTCCTGACAATTGGCGACCAGGTGCAGGCAATATTTGGTGTTTGTAAGCCTTCACTTGTTGCTTAAAACTTTGCCTTCCCAACGGGGACAGAAGGTGTGCA
Organism: Neoceratodus forsteri; assembly: GCA_016271365.2. Lineage (NCBI taxonomy): Eukaryota > Metazoa > Chordata > Ceratodontiformes > Ceratodontidae > Neoceratodus > Neoceratodus forsteri. Next base: position 152,012,061 of record CM028133.1, read on the forward strand.
TTTCCGTATCACCTCTCCCGTTTTCAGACCACTTTGTAGTAACTTGCCAAGTCTGGCTGTTTTTCTTGGGTGTGGTCGATGGCAACTCAACCCACTCCACAGCAGCTTTCAATTGCAAGCCTATGAAGTATACAGTAGCCCGACTGTGTGTAAAGTGTGCCTGCTGTGGATCGATACATAGCACGATGCCTTTTTCACAGTTTGATTTTTTGTTCCCTCCCACACAATGGCCACCCTATCAAATATCTGTGCAGAAATGAGACTCGATGTCTCTAACTTCCTTGCCTCCCATGGAGGATGGGCTGACTTCACGTGGGATGCAAGTCAATCCGAAAACCCTATACTGGTGATTTCAACCCAGTACACAGAGACGAGACAAACAGCCAATAAGCGCCATGCAAAAGGGCTGTTGGTTGTGGCTCTCTACGCTGCTCTGCAAGCCCCCAAAGTGAGGTTTCGAACCCTTGATCTGCGTATCGCGTCTCTTAAGCAAGAGATGGGTTTACAGGAAACGGAATGTGTTAGGCTGCAGCAGAATTTGGAGTCTGAACTTCAAACACTGCGAAATGAAAAGGATTCACTTTTGCATCATTCAGCACAGGCTGGAGAGCAAGAACTTTGTATTTTGAAGCAGGAGTGTGAAAGTTTGAGACAGGATAAGGGACAGGCTTTGCATATGAATTACTTGTTAAGTACAGCGAATGCACAGTTGAATGAGGATATGGGAGAGCTACAGGATGAGATAAACCTGGTACATAATGATTTAGAAGTGGCTACTATGGCCAATTACGAATTGAGCACCGTGTATAGAGTGTTGCAGAAACAAATGCAAGACGAGGTTGACATGGATGCTGCAACTGTGAGTCTTGCTGAATGTGAATCCAAGATGGCAAAACTGCATCATCAGCGATAGGTTCTGGCTGGACATGTTAAGGCAATGGGAGGCGTAGCCCCTGCCTTACATATGTCATCTGAAGGGGAGGTCTCAGATGATGACATCTCTCAGTACAACTTCCAGTTACACCCCTACTATGGCCCAGAGACCCCATCTAGCCATCCACAACATGGTGGGTCTCCACTCCACCCACACCATGTCATACGTCGTCAACATCGTGATGCCCATCATGGGAGATGCCAACATGATAGCCCCCATGATGGGGGGGAGCAGGCCCAAGCCTGGTCCTGATGGCACCACCGATAGCTGTTATTAATGTGGAAGACAGGCAGGAGATAGAAAGAATGATTGATAATGCAGTAAATAGTGTGCCCATTCCGGAGAGGAATAAGCGAGTTTTAAAAGGCCAAATTAGGCAGCTTATTCATGAAACTGGTACTCAGGATGGCATAGTCCACTCGGTAGCAATGGCTGCAGCTCAGACAGCCCTGGACGGCACCCGAGGCACCCTACCTCCACCTGATCGGTCCAATAATCCCCTACAAATGCCTTACTCTGTTCAGCAAATAGCTGACAGCATTGGTTGGATGAGCCCGTCCAACAACTCAGCTGCCACTTAGAGAAGGTGCATTCCAAATGCAAGATGCTCAGCCTCCCGGCAGACTATCAAGTCCAAATACTATGCCAAACCATCGAGCCTGGCTTGTGGGCCAAACTCCCCGATGCCATCCGCCAGGACAGTAACACCACCTTTGATGAGGTTGCAGCTGATCTCATTTCTGCACACAGTCCAGGTGTAGTAGGAGTGATACTCGCATACCCTGTGAAAGAGAATGCAAAAGAAAGTCCATTGACTTACCACCAGAGACTCTGGATGGCCTACCGAGCAGGCAAACAACTCGCACAAGCTGCGGATGTAGATTTTATTGAATATAAGACCCTGTTCCTTAGGAACATGATCCCTGCAGTAAAAGATAAAGTAGAGCTAACCACTTATCCCTCCATGGAAAGGTTTGCTGATATTCTTTGGAAAACAGAGAGAGTTTACCAACTCTATATCCATGATCTGGGCTCCGGTTCCAAGAAAGTAGCCGCCATATAGCCTACTCAAGAAGCCTTGATGCACTATACGGTGGAAGGGCAGGCCCAACACAAACTGCCCTTCCCCACAGGCAACCAACACCCCCAGCAGGCCCAACAACAGCAACAGCAACAATGGGGTGGGAACCGGAATTATCATAAGAACAAGAAGCATAAGAATAAGGGAAAACAACAACAACAAACATCAGGCCCTTCATATAGGGAGATAGCTGAAGATAACCAAAAATTTAGAGAGCTCCTGGGGCAAGTGCATTTTGTGGCAGATGCTGTTCCTGCTCAGTCCCTTGCAGCTGTACAACCGGTAACCCAAACCCCAATGGGCCATGGCAATACCAGAAGTACAGGCCTTCAGGCCTATACAGGCCTGAACCCAGAAGCACCTCCCTATATAGCGTCAGTGCAGCATGGTGAAGTGGTTCAAAGGAACCAGGCCCAACCTCTCCATGTTACCTCAAACACAGATTGACAATTACAGGCCCCAGTCTGGATTGTAAACAAGCTGGTCTTGGATACAAACGGAAGGCCCTGCATTGAGGCTGACGTCGGGGGCTGCCTACTTACAGTGTTATTGGATACAGGTGCGGCTGTGTCTGTATTACATGAAGACCACCAGGATACATCTCCTTGGTCCACCAGATGGCAGACTAATATGTCAGGAGTAGATGGTACTAGATTACCTGCATACCGGTCTCTATCCCTACCAGTAGAGTTGGGCCATTTAAAGGCCTCACACACCTTCCAACTGATGGTATTGCATGATCATCCCAGTAACATTGGAATTGACTTCCTTGCACCACACGGCTTTGTGGTGGCTCTAGCTAACCTGCTATTGATACAGATTCAGGGTCAATACCATACCATCTTGATCCACGATTCACACATTGTGGCAACAATATCTGCTAACAACAAAGAATATGACTTCATAGATTTGTTCAAGAACCATGAGCTTTTTCCAAAGCTCCTTCCCATTCTACAAAGCCACTTGGAAGTGTTTGCTGTCAACAAACATGACGGTGGCAGAATGCACACTGTCATCGAAGTGCCAGACCCAGCAAATGAGAGGCAAAGACAATATCCTTTTCCATCTGAGGTCTTGCCTTCTCTCAGAGAAACAATAAAATCACTCCTCAATCAAGGGGTAATCAGAACATGAATTTCTACTGCCAACTCCCCAGTGTGGCCTGTGAAAAAAACCACCAGTGCCTGGAGACTTACTATTGACTACAGGAAACTGAACCAGGTCATCCCCAGTTGTGCTCCAATTGTGGCATCTGCACCTGATGTGCTACGACTCTTAACCCCTGACCTAAAATGGTTAAGTGCCCTGGATATCTCCAATGGTTTTTGGTCACTGCCATTGGCCCCTAAGAGTCAATATAAGTTCGTCTTTACTTTTGAAGGAAGACAGTACACATGGACCTGCTTACCACAGGGATTCCATAACAGCCCGTCCCTGTTCCATCTACACATGAAGGATGCCCTTGAGGGTTTCTCTACTCCCCAATGTCTCTTGCAGTATGTGGATGACCTGTTGTTGACAACTGCCACACAGGAACAACACTTGGATCTTTTGGATGAACTACTGACTCTCATCCAGAGAGCAGGCCTCAAATGTAATCCAGCAAAAGCACAACTGTGTCAGAAAGAGGTACTCTTTCTAGATCTAAAGATAACGGACCAAGGCCGAAGCCCTACCTGTAAGAAGATACAAGGAGTGCAAGACTTGCCATTGCCTACCAGCGTGGCAACTCTTAGAAGGTTTCTAGGTATGGTAAACTATTCGAGAGATTTTATTTGTGATTTTGCTCAGAAGGCTGCTCCTCTGTATGAGTTACTAAAAACGGACATTCCTTGGACTTGGTGTCCTATACATACCCAGGCTGTGACATCACTAAAGCAGGCCTTAGCCTCTGCCCCAGCTCTGGTCAACCCCAATCCAGCACTACCATTCCATCTGGAGTGTGCCACCTCTGACATTGCTATGTCAGCAGTGCTGGCCTAGAAGGTTCATGGTACTCTGAGACCTGTTGCATATGCATCACAGCTCTTGACTCCAGTGGAACAGAAGTACAGCCTTTGTGACCCCCCCATTGTGGTTACAAATATAAAAGTCAATATGTAGTGCAGCAGGAGTAGATATTAAGAGTCTTCCCTATCTGATTACCAATAAAGTCCCTAAGCAGTGTAAATCCATGCCTATCATGGCCTCCATTCGGATACATACGCAGATGAACAAAACTTTTGGGCATCTACTAATGAAGGATTCATCTCAGCCCTTCCTTAAAAACCCCAACTTCAAAATAGGGGGCAAAGTTATCACTACGTCTATCTGGCCAGCGGGTTGTGGAGATACGGTGGCTGATCTAACTGAAAATAATAAGTTACTCGCTTTTTCAGCTATTAGGACAAAATACAAGTTACCAGCTTCCATCTGTTTTAAATACCTTCAAATTTCCCATGTCCTAACACAGCATTTCGGCAGTGGCTTTTGGGACCGGTATATGCTCGGCCCTATCCTTGGCTCACTTCCCAGGAGACCATCATCCCATTATGTTGTTTTTTATTATAAGGAGCTTCAGGCATGATGTAGAGAATTAGAAGGTGTCCCTTATTACACGTGGGACAGGTCCCTTCCCCCTACCTCCCAGGTACCCCGCCAATGGCAACAAATCTGGAAAAGACTGTATAAAGATGTTAGGTGGGACTGGTATAGACTGCTTCAATTTTATGTACTGCATGACCTATACTGTACACCTGTAAAACTCAATAAAATGGGGCACTACCCAACAGAATTGTGTACCAGATGCGGATCCCAGAGAGGTACACTTCTTCACATCCTCTGGGAATGTGACAAAGTTACCCCATTTTGGGAGGCCATTTGATCCAAACTGGACCCCATATTGGGGCTACAGAATGCTTTTCAACCAGAAATTGTATTTTGGGTGATTCAGGAGAAACTCTAATAGGAAACCAAAGGAAACATATGTCCGTGATATCTCTGTGTGCTAAGAAAATCATACTACGCCACTGGTTAGATCAGCAAATTCCCACGTACACAGAATGGCACAAAGAAATTCTTTTTGCTCTGCAAGCAGAATACTTCATAGCAAATATATCTAAACATAGCAATAAATACCAGAAAGTATGGGCACCCCTACAAACTCTATTATCCATTTAGGAGAGCCCTAGTCTGGACTTGGGCCTGACATAGTTCTGTGCAGGTTAATGATCAAGCTCTTTTTATTTTCTTCTTCACTTGTCTGACTATTCTTTCCATTACCTTGGAAGGAAACTACTCCCTAGTTTATATTGTAGTGGTGATGTGGGAGGGCTGGGAGGGGGTTTAAAAGGTTTTATTAGTTCTACTACATTACATTATGTCTTAGCATTTAGGTACTTTTGTTAGACAAATCTAATATTACTCCAATTAGTTAGCTCTGGTTACTAATGTTGGAAGACACTAAAACCTATAATTTTACGTACTAAGGGAGATTTACAATGTCCCGTTATATACTACTGTTGTTTACTTAACCGTCCGTACAAGGCGATTTGTATACCATACCATAAATGTATTTGTGATCTTAGTGCTACAATAAAACATATTAAATTAAAAAGAAGTACAGCCTTTGTGAAAGGAACCTTCTGGCTACCTACTGGGCTGTCAAGCACTTTCTGTATATCATTGGATACTCTCCACTGATTATTAACACCAACCACACCCCAACTACCTTTTTGCTATCAGACAGAGTGAAGGATGGTTCAGTCTCGAATACTAAGCTAACACACTGGTCGCTTCTTCTCCAGGATAGAGATATACAGGTACACCTAACTAAGATTCCATCTATGCTGGCTCATGAACTCCTTTTTCAAGGAGAACCCCATGATTGTAGACTGCAGCCACCTGATCTTCCAGATCCAGGTCCTTTCCTTCCTGCCATGCCACAAACACTTGAGAACACCTCCTTGTGTCGTATTTTTACTGATGGTTCAGCTTCCTACTATCAGGGAGAACAAATTGCAGGGATGGGCATTCTGGTGATCTACCCCTATGGTAACACTGTTAAAATTTCTAAGCATTGCAGTGTAGCATCCTCCCAGTATGCCGAAATGGCAGCGGTGGCCTGTGCCCTCAAGTTCATCCAGCATTGGACCGAGGACACCATCATTGTTATAGACTCTAACTGGGTTTTTGTTGTTCTCTTATAGAATTCCTTCCATTCTGGCAGAAAAACTCCTTCCTCTCCTCTGATGGTAGCCCAGTGAAGTACAAAGAACTGGTAATATACATACATTCACTGGCACAAAGATTTGCACAGAAACTCTATGTACACAAAGGTAAGGCTCATTCCCTAAATGACCCCTACCAAGTCTTCAATGACACAGCAGACACCTTTGCCAAGGAAGGGGCCCGAGGGGGGACACATGGATGATGGATCATCCAGAGGACAATGCGGCCATACACATTGCAGCTATCACAAAAAAATCTAAACCCTTTTCCCCCTTGGACCTCTCAGCAGCCTAACACGTTGATACTGAACTCAAAGAAGTGTTCAGATTCCTTGACAAAAGCACTGAAGAAAAACTTCCCACACACAAGTGTTACTGAAGGCATGAAGGCAAGTTACACTCGTCACCAGATGACAGGCTCATCTGGTACCAACCAGATGATTCCACCACCAAGTTGTGGGTGGTCCCCAGACATCTTAGGTCCAAATGTTTGCACCAAGTGCATGATACACCCACTGGTGGACACCAGGAAGTGGAAAACACCCTCCACAGGCTCAAGACCACCGCCTGGTGGCCTGGTATCACCAAAGATGTCAAACAGTACATAGATAATTGCCTTGTTTGTGTGCAGAACAACCCCATCCCCACCAAATGAAATGCTCATACACACACACACACTTGTATGCTGCCAATTGCATGGGCAAGGCCCAGCAACAGCCCAAAATACAGTTCGACAAACATGCACAAGAAGTTGATTGGCAGGTTGGAGATCAGGTAATGGTTCTCTGATTTGCCCATCCCACCCATTCCTTCTCCAACAAGTGGGAAGGCCCTTACCCCATTGTCAACAAGCTTAGTCTGGCAGTCTATCAAGTTAGACTCCTGCAAAACAATAAACTGACTGACAAATGGTTACATGCAAACCAACTGAAACTGTATAAAGGAGCTTAATTACTTTTCCTCACTCCATTGGGCAGAATAGTACTAACCTACTAATGTTTAATTTTGCTTTTCAGATACACTGACAAGATGGATATCTTGTTCCATTATCTCCTCATCTCAGGAGTTATTCCCTGCATCCAAGGCATGGTACCAAACCTCCTACCACACCTTGACCATCCAGCATCTGCTCCAGAGGGAGTATCCATCAAAATACCCGATAGTTTGATTACTGTCCAGGAAGGTTCTGATCCTTACCTCACTGCCTCGGTTGTGGCCTCTGACAAATCTACCCTACAAATTGAATGACAATCCACATCACAAGGACAAATTCTCCCTGTGGCCAAACTCTTCAAGGAAACTTTCCAGGGTTGGCCTAATGCTAAATTATACCCAAATGGTTCTCTGTCCTTGCTGCAAACTGCTCTTAGACATTCTGGTTTATACAATATCACTGCCTTAATTGATCCCTCATATTGTAATTCTTTGTCTAAGGATTCAGCTTGAAAATGTTGTGCTGTACACAACATGGCCTCTGCTGCCATGTATCTTTCTGTGTTGCCACCCACTGATAAACAGCTTTTGGAATGTCCAAGGCACACACCTGGTCCCCGCAGTGGTCTAACATCCACTGCTCTACCTGGTTCATTGATTAACAATTTGCAATTTATGCATATGTGTTGTTTAATCTTACTTATTGGAATATGAAAGAATTTGGTATGTGTCACAATAGTAATACTTCAGCATTTTATTGCTTGATAGTTTAGCTGCATTTTAGATTCATGCTCAAGACCTTATTGCCAGGGTACATACTACTGAACATAGAGGCAACTTCAGGAAAAAAAAACAATCCTGATGATCAAAGTCATGAATGTAATACACATGAAGTTGACAGCTCTGATGTCACTGGAGCAACAGGTACTGTCACAGGTCTCTTTGGTACAGCTATGTCTATCTGGAATAAGGCAGACATTGCTGCTATCCAATCTCACTCTGGCAAATTTCAGACTGGTTTGGTAAATAATATACTACCCCCATTATTGCATGGTGTGGATGGCCTTAGTCAGGAAAAACGATACACTGTATACAATATGCACGACATTGCTAAGGCATTTACTGACTCTAAAGAGAAGATTAACACCCTCATTGCACAAAATAACAAAGAAGCAGATACACAATACATTGCTAGAAAAATCTTATGCTCAGCCTATGGCTCGTACATTATTACTACTACCATCAACAATCTCTTCTGTGATCTTCAATCTGGAAGAATCCCTGACATAATACATGACAGACGTATTTCCAAATGGTATTGTCCACGATGTAAAACCCCTGGCTGTATTGCTATGTGTATGCAACAATCTCTGACTATTCCTCTTTCTACAGCTAGAAACCTGGGTTTTGTGACCAGTCACCCTAATACTGGTCCCTGTTTTACTTCTAAGAAATGTTCTATCAGAGATACTATGTTTGTTTCTTTTACTGTCTCTTTACCACGCTTTGTTCTCACTATAGCTTTGTTTGACAAGCTTGCAGCTGTTCACTCAATTGGGCACCTTGTTGAAGACATCTACAGAGAACGCTTGGACTTACCTCCTCTGCTGATCTACCATCCTTTCCTAGATGCCTGGGTAGCTCCACACACTAATTGCTGTGCGAAAAAACAATATATATATTTGTGTCCATGTGATGTATTTGACGTTATTCAACCTGTATGTGGTTATTCTCCAGATGGCGTAGACTGGACTTTTTCCATGGACGATGACATCAGCACGAACGACACTGCTTTTCCAGACTCAACATTGGCTCCAGATAAACCTCTCCAATCTTATCGAGAGGAGGTCCATCGCCTGTCAACATGGATTTCCATGACCACCTACACTTGCCCTGTACAGTTGCAAAAGTGGCACCTTCCTACGGTTAAGATGCAGTATAATTCCGACGGGGAATACTGTGTAGTAACTAATTACAAATCATATACCTATGGAAGTGAAACATGTGATATTGAATTTCCCAACTTCTGCTTTGTCCCACACCAGAAATCTGTCATTGGACATACTGTTACAACCCCCATCCCCCTTATGGATGCGGACATCATTGATTGTAACCCCGATTATCTGCTCACACTTTCTGACTATTTACCATATTTTAATGTACACATAGATCCACTTACACTTACATTAATATCACTTTTACAAAGAAAAGACACCCACCTCATGCACATCAGCAATAATATGACCAAAGCTAATGAAGCTATCCTTACATTGATTAATGATGGTGATATGAATGATGCATTGACTAACACTTGGTTAGAGATTACTTTTAAAGGTTTTGTTATTATACAAGCATTTTTAATATTTTTCTTCATTATTATGCTATGCTGTCTACAGCGCACACTGCGCCAATACTGTGAGCAGCTGGAGTTCCTTTACAAGGCTCGCGTGTCGGGTTTGTAAACGGCCCCTGCTCCCTGACCTTTCCCTAGATTTGCCTGTGTTGCCCTTGGAGGCAACAAGGGGGGGTGTTACATGAGGTCCCTGCACCCTTATTGGTATCCCCAGAGGTACACTGTAGACAGCTAGTGTTTAGGCATATGTTATACTAACATATAGGGCTAAGGGCATCTACCATACAAGAGTAGATGTCAGGATATGCATGCATATTATTGTAATACACTTTGTAATACACTTTGCTTGCTAATACATATATATTTTTCTATGTATTTTCTGTGTATTTCTTACTCACAAGATGTAAGAGCATCTGTAATGATTATAATATAGAAGTCGGCATTGCCACCTTTTGGTGATTTGTACCACTACACTGAGTTATGTAAGACTCAGCATAATGTACTCTTTTGTTTCACAAACTGATGACTACTACAAAATTGTATAATGTTATCTTGGACCTTGGAGCCACCTCTAATTTAGCCAATAGGGCTCATCTCTGTAACTAGAAATGTTTCTATCTTACAGTAACCATAGTAATTATCATAGGTATATAATGTGAGACACTGAGTCTTATACCGCAGAGATCTCAAGAGACACAAAGAAGCCTCAAGGTATAGGGAACGCTTAGCATTGGCTCCCGGTTCGTATTGGTAAGAACTGCTTAGGGCAACTGTGATTTATCCTTTTGGTAGTAATAAACAAGTTTATTACTCCTATGCAACGTGTCTGTGATTAGTTGCATTCCCAACATTGCCAAGAACCTGAGAGTGAGGTTTAGACCTCCTGACAATGTACATGAATCTCTGAGTATGATCATTCAGGCTCCTGCTCTTCATGTTTTTCTCTAAATTTGGCACAACTGATCGTTTCACCATTTACTGCTTACACTGTTTTACACTGATTATATTTCCTGACATTCTCTAGCTCTTCCCTGGAGTATCCTCTATAATTGAGAGCTTTCCTCAATCTCTATTGCACTGACTCCTTGCTCTGAGAACTGCCTCTTGATGTTAAAGTTCAGCTACGGTTCTGTTTTGTGGATCTGAGTATTTGAATACCACTGGCAGTTTGTGATTTTTCCATGATTAATCGCATTAATGTGCCTGTATATTTTTTGCTTATGCTGTTGTTGGTAACTGCAGTTTCATGCATTAATGGATCCAAGAAGTACTACTCTTACATATGTAGCTACAAAATTGTTGGTTGCACTGTTTCATAATATATAGAGCCATAAGGGAGGAAGAAAGAGCTGCTTAGGTCATGCGATCACAGGTTGGTGTCGGCAACCTGGGCACTATACTGCAAGACATGAAAGACTGGAAATGCTCTTAAAAGTAATCGAATACTGTGGCAATGATTAGATGTACTCTCAAAATTCTGAACTTAACTGTAATGCCCCTCTCACTTTCCGCATGTCTGGATCGTAACCCACCATGGCATACATTCTAATGGGGCTCCTGGTGATGTGCAGAGAGGTAGACATTTACCAACCAGACAGACCTGTTGGAAATTGATATAGAATATGGTGAACATTGACATAAAAAAGGCTGTCGCAATTGCAGAAACCATTGCTAGCCAGTCAGTTTACTACAAGATCTCCTTGTACTGTTGGCACCATTCGTGTGCTGTAACTAAATAATGCAGCCGAGGAGATACAAGTGAGAGTGACTGGCTCATTAAGGTGGTACATGTAAGACTTGGACCCCAAATGGCAGCCAGTTGGTAACATATTCCTCTGTTGGGAATGGCTGTGGGATTTAATCGGCAGTTGGAGTGGTGTGCTGTTTTGTGAATGCCAACAACCGGTACCGCTTCACCTCTTAACGCTGTGAGTAGATGTTGCTGGCTTACACAGTATGTGAACTTGTGGATTGCTGAATCTACATTTTGGCTGTGTTTGCACTATTAGCATGGACATAAACGACATTCATATAATACTGTATTATCAGCTTTCTGCAACCAGCATTGTTTTCTACACATTTTCTCCATGGTCTCCATAGCACATTAGCATCTGTGGTCTCTAGACAGTTTATCCTCTACTTAATTGCTCCTCTGGAACCAATGGAAAGTTTCATTTGTTAGGACTGAGCTGTTTCAAGTGGTCTACAGCAGCCAGGTCCTTGCCACTGTTCCATAAGAGCCTAAGCATTTTATCATTTTTCCCTAGCGTAGTGGGATCGCTCTATAGTCGGTGTTTTCCCCAGCTGTGTGAAGTGCTTTCAACTGCATCAACTTTACGATGTATTTTTAGATTTTTTTTTCAATATAGTCCTAAAGGAAGATGTAATAAAACTGAATGTCAAACTGCAGAGACTAATCTCTGGTGGAACTGAAATTGACTAGAAAATGCAGGTCTGCAGGATTATGCTGTGACCCCCCCAACCATCTGTGATCCTGTTGTAAACAAGATGATTCATTTCAGTGAATTATTACAATGCTGCTGAGTGACAGGCAAACAGATACATACATACATTTAGGCTTGTCATCTCTAACTGTTGCTTTTTTTAGGTTAAAAAGGGTTATCAATAATCTTTTAATAAAGTTGATCAGCCATGTGGACATCCACATCTTCCCCCACTCCTCCCACCGGGACACTCCTGAAAATGATTGAATAAAAATGTAGTGCACCTACATTGCTGAACAGCAGTGCTGTCCCAACACTTTGGATGGTGCTGCTAGAAGCAATCACCGTGTGAACGAGGTATTTTTATTAATGTAAGGACAAGTCACTCCTCCACTGAAAATATTGATGAAGCTCACTGAGAAAGTATTTAAAATGCACATGGAAACAGGATATTAGTAGTTATGTTATAGGAAAGGCATTTGTTTGTTTATATGGAGCAAGTTTACTAATCAAGAAAAGACAGAACAGTTTAGTAGGGATGGCATTAGTCAGCATTTGTATGCTGTTGCTCTCTGAAACAGAAGACTTCAGCTGCAGTGCACAACTTATCTTCCTGCTGAATAGGAGTTAGTGATGTCAGCCTTTTAAAGCAGGGCACACCCTGACTCTGATATTGAAAAACTTTCTGTGAAGCCCAATTTGATTTCAAATATTATGAAAAGCTTTACAAAATGCACAGTAAGCATTGAAAATAAAGGAAAACACACACAAACCATTGTTCTTTATTTCTGAGTTATCTAACAGTTAAAAATGTTAGTAAATTTATTTCCTAACACCTTTAATAAGCTCACTGAACCACCACTTGAAGTACAGAACCAGTATTTTGCTTAGGAAACTGCTGATTTTATCTAGTATTCTAATGTTGTCATAATTACATATCTCCACAAAGTGTGCCTAAAAGATATTCTCACAAAACTGTGCTATAGATAGAAAGTCTGATTTAACTCCATGACTATTAGGATGTCTAGATGTCTAGTATGTGATTGGATTGTTGGTTAATAACCAGAAGTAGGAAAGGAATTTTGGGTTACTCTCCCTGATGCCGGACTATAAGGCTTAGTATGATGCTTTCTGGGTGTGTTTTTAAACTTTTTGCTGAAAGGTATAAAACAGGGACATGACCAAAAATCTACTCTGCATCTGAGTAGCAGAGGAACTTTGATTTTGATTCTCTACTGTAAACATCTGGAAGTCAGGAACTGATAAAGATCCAGTTGGCCTGTATGGTCTAAAAGGAAATTTTACTAAGGTTTGTAATACAAATAGGGTGAGATAGTACAAGGTTCTAGTCCAGTGCAGTACCGACAGATACAGATTGGATTTCAACAATTCATAGTTCTAGCTCCCTTTACTTCAGCCACTGCTAATGTATTTTCACCATATTAACATTTTTTTCTCTTTTACAGGTCCAACATGATTTTGACTCTTTGCCCATCAGATAAGTATCACTCTACGTCTAACCAGTTCTATTCTTCCTTTTTACTCCCTGAGAACTGTTGTGACCCATTTCCTATATTTTATTTGACAGGTATGATGGACAGCGTCCCTTTAAGTCCTACTTCTGGCTCCCTAATATCCAGGTAAGAGACTCTCTACATAATACCAATGCTTTCTGGGTTCCTTTAACAATTTGCCCACACCTGTTAGTGTGTGTGTGTGTGTCTTAAGAGTCCACTGCATCTTATTGGTAGCTGAGAGTTTGTGGGTGGATGGGGGTGCACAAATAGTGGTGCAGATCATACTGTCAATATATGGCTGTGTATGTGTGTGTGTGTGTATATGGTGTTAAAGGCTGCATCATTTTATGGACATCCAGGCATTTGTTGGCTGGTAGTGGGGAATGTACTATTCTATAGTCAGTATATGAATTTTTGGGGAGGTGCCTACCTGGTGTCTGAGCATTGAAGGTTTATATATTGTAGAGATACCATTTGGTTCTGAACATATTTGAAAGTGATCATGATTTAGAACTAATTATTTGAGATCCTGTATAGCTGGAAAGTCACAATAAGTATCAAATAATTATTTCTCAATCATAGAATCTTTCAAATATGTGTAGAACCAAAAGATATCTATACTATACATAAATATATTGGCTCCATATAGCAGAATAAAATGAAGTAGTGTGATGAATCATGGGAGGTCACCAAGGTCTTGGTGGCTAATATGCTCACATTTTTCATATACACTATACACTGACATATGAGGAGATTGTGCCTTAACTAATTTTTAATTGTTTTAGAGTGCAATGCTATTAGGAAATTATCTTGTGTTACAGTGATGTACTGTGAAGTACTGTACTAAAGTGTGAAGATGTATTGCATAGTCATACATCCAAAAATGCATTTGATGTGTGAGAAGTGTACTTGTCAGCATTATGCAGTTGGGTAAATGTCCACATTTGCGGCACATAGTCCTTATGACTGTGGGCAGAGCCCACATGAGTATTGCATGTACAAAAGGAGTGATGTCATGTTTCCTGTCCGTGGAACTGATTGAAGGTGTAAATAGTCTCCTCCACCTTACCCTCCTCCAAGAAATGTTTTCTGCCCTCATATAAATACGCTTTCATGTTAGTCAATGATTGCAGGGTACTATTTTCTTTCTTAAATGGGTGGTACAAGAACTGGAACCTGAGTAGTGGGAGGCAGCATTGTTTTTTTGGGGGAAGAAAGGTCCACCCCACCTCCACCTAAAAAACTCCAAAAGGTGCATCCCACCTTTTTTTTTATTCATGTGGGAGGGGCATGAGGTGGATCTATCATACTGAAAGAGGACTCACTAGAGTTTGGGGTGTGAACCAAGGAACAACAAATCTGTGGAGTCCCTGCATTCTGTTAAGGACTAAGAGAACAGAAGATACTTAAATTGCCTTCAAACTGACTTAAAAACCCTTGGAATAAATGATTATCAGAGTCACCTGGTGTCTCAAAAGGAAACGCTAAGAAATGTCTGAAACTACAGTTTAAAGATTCAACTTCAAGGAAACCCATGGAAGAAATGATTATCAGAGTCACCTGGTGTCTCAAAAGGAAACACTAAGAAATGTCTGAAACTACAGCTTAAGTATTCAACTTCAAGGAAAATAGACAACTTTCAGGTATTTCTTAAACATTTATATACTAAAATGGTCACAGTACTTGGTAAACACAGTCTGTGAAGAAGTTTTTTTTTCTTTTTAAGTTTGAGAAGTGGAGTTGACTTGCATATGTTAAAAATACCAGCTGCAATTAGCAACTAGTTGTAGAAACAAAATGCTGTATTTTTTTTCCTATTTACTTTTTTTCCTGGCTCAGTTTATATCAGTGAAAAGAAAGACTGGAACAACTATCAGAGCTGCCATCCAACTGGAAAAGCTAGTTATCATTCATTTTTCATTTAAAATAACATAAATGTGGTTTCACATTTTTACCATGAGGGAAGCAAGAAGATAAACCAGCATGGTTAACAAATACATTCATTGACACCTCTGAATGAATGGGGTAGTTTTTTATAACATTTTTTTTTTGAGTTAATTACTCTTTGGAACCTGTTATTCCAATTTTTATGACTGTGCTCCTGGAACTTTCTGCATAACAAGTTCCCTTAGGCACCTCACAGCACCTCATTAAGCCATGTGACACCAACATCTTTGCAGGACATTGCATTCTGTAGCAAGAGACCCATTTTTTTGCCTTTTTACAAATAATATACCAACTTCATTCTCAGGCAGGAAGTTCTGGGCTAGTGTTAATATTCTACTGAATTTTCTTAACTTGCAGTTTGTGACTATAGGTGTTTATAACTGAATGATAATAACCACATTTGCTTCTCTTGCAAATAGCCAGGCATTTGTGTGTCTAATTTCTGTTTGACTTACTATAGGTTACACATAGAATCTGAAAAATTCATAACATGCTGTATTGTGATTCAATGAACTGATAAATGGGGATTTTGGTTTCTTTTACAAATTCATTTTTCCTGACCATGGATATACTAAAACAAAAATTTCTCAACAAAATGTTTTTAAATAAATTATCTGGTTTGAGGGGGGCTGCGACAATCAGAATGGGACTTTACAGATGAGGGAACTCACAGCAGCAGAAAAAAGAAGCATATTGCAGGGTTTTAAATAATTGATTAGCAGTTTTTTTTCTTGGGAGGATACTAACTGTACAGAACGTATTTATATAGATTTTCTAGAAGTGCTGTGTTTGTTAAACACAGTGAGGCAAGAGCTATTAATTTTTAGAGTTAAATAAAACCCTGATGTTGGCATTAAAAGCTTAGTGGCATGGATGTAGAGGCACCAGTATTTAAGCTTGACTTTGGTAGAGGATTAATTGTGACTGGGGGGTGAGGGAGGGAGTGAGTCTTGATATTTTTAGCATAATTGTTTTCTGAAAAGTTAACTTTCAATGGGTTAGACTTTGTAGCCATCTGTACAGTATATCAGTAAGCCACATGCAGTGTGGTATGAGTAAAACCCACATCACCAGACCCAGGCCAGAGCTGTAAAATCTGGACTGGGCACAGCTTGTGCAAATATTGCTGCTCCGGTGGAGCAGCAATAAAAGATAAACTATGCAATACCCTCAATAACACACCTACCCCAGTTTACATTTACCTGATGCCCATTTTTAGGCCTTATATAGTAATATCTTCCTTCAAGAGAACAGCTTGTAATGAAATGTGTCGAATTTATATTGACATTTGGGCATATGCACTTTTATATTATATGACTTTTGTGTTTGAACTGTATATCAGTCTCTAAAAAAAAACAATTAAACAATCAAATGTCTTCAAAAACTTGTCTCAACATTGTGTTTATCTTCCACCTTGTCACAACATACGGTTGTCTTAGCAGTGTTTTCAGTTA
The DNA here is from genome assembly GCA_016271365.2 of Neoceratodus forsteri. Classification (NCBI taxonomy): domain Eukaryota; kingdom Metazoa; phylum Chordata; order Ceratodontiformes; family Ceratodontidae; genus Neoceratodus; species Neoceratodus forsteri. Next base: position 152,028,932 of record CM028133.1, read on the forward strand.
GGGTACAGTACCTTCATGTGTATGATAGCCTGGTTCTGTTGAGTTGATTGCTATAACAGTGCATAGAATAAAATGCAAAACATATAGGTAACTGTAATACAGAAGGTGGCATTATTTTTAATTATACAATGGCAAGGAAAAATGTAAGAAGCTGATTGGCTGCTGACTCATTGAAACAGTGATGTTATTACACAATAACATCACCGTAGCTATGGATTTGGATCATTCCTTGCATTTTCTCTTAAGAAATATTTTTCCACACTAACAAAAATATCCTTTAAAATGTATTTTTTTATTCTGTATATAACAACAAACCATTGTATAATTGCAATAAGGCACTCCAGGGTGTGTGTTATCTTGTAATAATGTCACTCCTGGGGTGGTGGAAGCACTCAGCTTCACCTCATGCTTCAACCCACCCCAGGAGTGATGGTGATACTGAAGGATTAAGGCCAGTTGTGTATGAAAACCAGAAAGGATTACAGTAGGAGGCTGGCATGTAAAGTGACACCACTCAGTCAGGGTAAATTGTAGAAGTAAATTGTAGAACAGTGAGTAAATAAACAGTGATAAATAAATAATTCAGTTTCTGCAATTTGAAATTTTTTTAAAAGTTTGTGAAATGACCCGGGAGTGTGGGTGGTGGAGCACTCCCACAGAAGAAATAAACAGTTCACTACAGTAATAAGTAAGTTATTGAAAGGACCCAGTGGTGTGGGGGGTGGAGCGCCCCCATAGAACAAACAAACAAATATTGTGGTGTATATTCTATATTGTGTGCCAATGCAGTACGTCAGAATGGAATGGAAGGGGAGTGATTTATGCAGCTCTGAGATTTATGCAGCTTTCTTCTGTGGGGGCACTCTGCCCCCCATACCCCTCAGGTCCTCAGTGGTTATTCTGTGCTCAGTAATATTTTTAGCAACTATAAAAGGTTGGCTATAGTCAGGACTCATCAAAACAGGAGCACTGCACAGTGCCTACTTTAGTTTGGAAAAGGCATCCTCACAGGCTGGGCCCCAGGTAATTTTCTTGGGCATCCTTTTCTTTGTCAGGTCAGATAGGGGAGCAGCCAGGGCACTGTAATTGGGTACAAATTTTCTATAGTACCCTGCTATCCCGAGAACTCCTGACCTGTTTCTGAGTTTCTGGTCTGGGCCATGCCTGGATTATCTCTATTTTTATTTAGTTAGGACAGAGCCGTCCGCGGCCTACCACATGCTCGAGGTATGCCACTTCTCCCATGGCCACCTGGCACTTCTCGGCTTTGACAGTGAGCCCGGCCTTCTGTATCCTGCCCAGCACTTCCCTAAGGTGGGATAGGTGTTCCTCCCAGCTGGTACTAAAGATGGCAATGTCATCCAGGTATGCCACGGTGTGCTCCTCTGCATCATTTAACACCTGGTTCACCAACCTTTGGAAAGTGGCCGGGGCGTTCTTCATTCCGAAAGGCATTACTTTAAACTCAAATAAGCCTATCGGAGTGATGAAGGCCAACCTCTCCCTAGCTCTGTCTGTCAATTCTACCTGCCAATACCTTTTTGTCAGATCAATGGTCGTAAGGTAGGTCGCCCCTCCCAACTGGTCCAGGAGTTCATCCGTCTGGGGCATCGGGTGGGTGCCTGACTTTGTGACTGCATTCAGTCCATGATAGTCCAAACAGAAATGAGTTGAGCCATCTGGCTTGGGTACAAGGACACCAGATGAGGCCCAGGGACTGTGGGATCTCTGGATTACCCCTAAATCCAGCAACTCCTCCACTTCCCACCTAATGTCCTTTTTGACAGCCTCTGACACCCAAAATGCTGTCCGCCATATGGGCATCTGTGTCCCTGTCTCCACATTGTGTGTCACTAAGGGGGTTAGTCCATGCTTTGGGCTAAACAAGGGGGCAAAGTCTGCTAAAACCTCCCTTACTTTCTGGATCTGGCCTGGGTTCAGCTGAGGAGACAATTTTACTGCCTCCATAGAGGACTCTCACTTACTCTCTTCCAGCAAGTCCAGAAGGGGGTCTCCTTCATCCATTCCCTCCCCATGACTACACACCGCAAACACCATGTCAGCCCTATTGGCATATGGCTTCATCTTGTTGACATGGTACATCCTTTCTGTCTGTCTATGGTCAGATAACTCCACAATGTAGTTCACATCATTTACCTTCCTAACCACTTTGTACGGTCCTGCCCACTCATTCTGCAGCTTGTCTTTCCGGACTGGAATAAGGACCATGACTTCCTGACCCACCATGTATGAGCAAGCTCTGGCTCTGCTGTCGTACCACACTTTTTGTTTCTGTTGGGCAGCTGCCAGGTTGCTCTGGGCTGTTCCCATAAGCTCCTTCAGCCTTTCCCTAAACCTAAGGATGTAATCCACAAGGGGAGTTCCCTGGGTGGCGTGCTTGCCTTCCCAGTCCTCCTGGATCAAGTCTAGGGGCCCATGTACCCAGCATCCATATAAGAGTTCAAAGGGGGAAATTCCTGTTGATTCTTGGGGCACCTCCCTGTATGCAAACAACAGGTGGAGAAGGTATTTCTCTCAGTCCCTCCCAAGTTGTTCAGCAAATGCCCAGAGCATTGACTTTAGAGTACCATTGAATCGTTCCACAAGCCCATTGGCTTGTGGGTGATACAGTGTCATGCATCTCTGCACCACCCCACACTTCTCCCATAAACATTTCATCAGGTCCAACATGAAGGAACCCACCTCAATCAGTGATTACCTCCTGCAGAAACCCAGCACGGGAGAAAATCCCAAGTAAGGCATCTGCCACTTTGTCTGTCCTCAGAGACAGAGGCTTCTGGGGACCGGGTGGCATAATCCACCACAGTCAGGATGAATCTCTTCCCTGAGGAGCTGGGGGTATTTAAAGGACCCACAATATCCATTCCCACCCTCTGAAATGGCTCCTTTACCATGGGCAATGGAATCAGGGTGGCTTGAGTTTTCTTGCCCGCCTTCCCTATTTCTTGGCACCGGTGACAAGACCTGCCGTACTCCTTCACCTGCTGGGTGAAGTTAGGCCAGTCAAAATTCTGGGCCAACCACTGCGTAGTGGGTACGATTCCCAGATGACCAGACAAGGGAATATCATGTGCAATTTTGAGCAACTGCTCACGATACCCCTGGGGAATGACAAGCTGCCTGCCTAGCATGCCTCCTACTGTCTGTACTGCCTGATCATACATAAGTCCATTTTCCAAATAAACCTTATGTCTGCCATCACCTCCCTGTGCTCTTTCAGAGTCTGTCCAAGCCCTTGGCTTCTCTAAACTAGGGTCACTCCTCTGAGCAACTGCAAACCACTCACACAGTCCCAAGGCATGGGACAGATCCCCTTCAGTCGCTAAACTAGGGTCCCTAGCACTAGCGTCAGGGCCCTCAGGATCACTGTCAATCCCAACCCTCTGACAAGGGGTCACCCCTCCCTCTTCAGAGTAACCCTCTGTAGCTGTGTGGTTACTTGCTACTGGGGACATTTCTATCCCCTTTTCATCAGTCTCCCCATCTGAAAACACAGGCTGGGGAACCAGCCTCTCAGTGGTTTCCACACTGGTTTCTGTGGGGTTCAGTGAGCTACAATTTTCCCTTGCTGCATGGCTATGGGTAACTGCACATACTATCCCCTGCTGGAGACTGTTACCCAGGCTCACATCCACTGCTAATGTTTTGGCTACAGCCACCTGTTACACAGTTCCCCCTGTTTCACCCCATTCTAGGAGAACACTAGTGAGGGGCAATGTTTTTTCACCACCTGCAAAGTCCTGTACAGTGACATATTTATTGGGTATAAGCTGACCAGCTGTACCAGATCTCCTTTTACCAATGTCAGGGATGCTCCTGTGTCCCTTAACCCCTGCATCTGCACACCATTTACCATGATTGGGTGCATGTGTTCCCTCATGTTCACTGGCATGCTCCCAGGGACACACAAACAACCCACTTCTTTTCTAGCAGCCTGTTGTGTATTATGGCTCACCTTTTTGGGACACTGTCTAGCAATATGGCCAGTTTCTTTACATAACCAACATGCATTTCTTACTTCAGAGAAATATTTTCATTGAAACCTGGGGCTAACTGGTTTCAGTGGAAGCAGTGAGAGTTTTAGCTGCCCTGAAGGTGTGCTTTTCCCTTTCTGTGCTGCCACACCTGCCCCATTCACTCTCAGAGCAGGTCTGCTCTTGGCATAGCGATCCAAGAGTTCAGCAGCCTCTTACACTGTTTTGTAATCTCGGTCCTCAGGCCATGTTTTTAGCTCAGCTGGGCATGCCCAATAAAACTGTTCTAATAAAATCACATTTTCAATTTTATCAGCAGAGTTTGCCTCAATTCCTTCCCACCAATGTTGTAAAAACTGACGTTGTTTCATGGCTAGCTCCTCATAGCTCATATCAGGGCTTCTCCTGAGCTTACAGAATTTAGCTCTGTATGATTCAGCAGTTAATTCGAACTTTTTTGTCAGTGCAGCTTTTAGCTTGCTGTAATCATTGATGTCCTCATTGTCCATTTGACCCAATACATCCCAAGCTTTCCCAGTAAGTAGCGGGGATAGCTGGAAGCTCCAGGACTCTCTAGGAATTTTAGCCTGAATACAAACTTTTTCAAAAGAATTTAAAAAGGCATCTGTGTCCTCCCCCTCTTTAAACTCTACTATTAATTTGGAGTTCAATTTGTAATCCAGTCCTGCAGTCCCAGTTAAACCCAAGCCACTTACCTGCTCTGGTGCAGCTGGTCAGAGTCGTATCTTCTCCAGTTCATGTTGCCTCTGGTGCTCCTCTCTCTTCTCCTCTGTAGCTCCCTGGCACTCACGCTCCTCATGGTCTGCCTCCCTCTGTTGTTGCTCTGCCTCTAGCTGTTCCCGCTCTGCCTCTTGGCTCTCTCACTCCCACTTCTCCTCTGCAGATCGCTGGCACTCATGCTCCTCACAGTCTGCCTCCAGTTCTATCCTGCGCAACTCAATTTGCAGTCTGAGTACCTCTGGATTCAGGACACTGGTGACCATCCCCTGCTACTGTGGCCCTTCACTGACAGTGGCCCTACTGTCCTCCTCACTGGACCTGGACACAGCACTGGCCGCTAGCCCTGCCACACTCGAGGTTTGATCCTTTTCAGTCATGGTCGGTGACTCACTGCTCTGGGTATCTGCTACATCAGGGCCTCTATGAGGTTCTGCTTTTTGGCTGTCATCTCAAACAGGACTCCTCTGTCCCCACACAACTGCTTTAAGTATTCTACAGTGTGTCTGCTGTAGTTGGAAGCCATCTTTCCTGACTAATGCTAATCTGACTGGCACTTTAGAAAAAAAATAAAACAGGTAGAAACTTGACTGTAAGCCAAGGGATATAGTTCTGTTTCCTTTTGAAATAAAACATTGCCTTTCTTTTTTCCAAGTGAGATGAACAGTCTCAAGCTGACACACTGAACAATAAAGCTTATACCACCAAACTTTTTATGCAACCGCTGCCAAACAATCCATCACAAACTCACTCAGCAGGTCAGTTCTCTACTTCCAAAGTGCCAACCTCCGAGTGTAGAATTGTGAACAGTGAACAGAACAAGGTAACCCTCTTGTCTGTTTTGTGGGTTTGAGTCACCTTAGTCCCAAGTTCTGGAGGGATTTAAACTGATAACTTCTTGTTAGCATACCCAATTATCAGGCTCAGCTAATTCTGTCTTTGGGGGACCCGATATCTTTGCCTACAGGCACCTAACCAGGTATTTCAAAATGAACCCTTAGAACTCTATGCAAGACCTAGAGAACTCTTTTCTGTTTCCCAGTTTGATATCACAATAAGCACATGCACAGTGTCAACTATAACCATCTAAGCTTCACATATAAAAAAAGAAGTTTCAAGGCACACCAGGCAGTTTCTGTTTTTAAAATACGTATCTTTACTTTAAAATAGATAAAAATAGCAAAACAGTAAATACAGAACAAGATATCCCAACACATACAGCCTTAAAAACAAAACAGGTTTAAAAGTGCAAATTCCTACAATCCATACAATCAGACTGGTCTTAGCTAATTGTATTCTTAATTTCTTAATCTTTCCGTGCTTTGATGTTCCTCTCTCTCTGTCTCTCTCTCTCTCTCTCTCTCTCTGTCAGAAAATGAATGTCATCTCTGTAAGGTCTACTCAGTATATTTAAAAGCAGTCTTGAGCCGGCCTTCTGTCTGAGGTCACCTAACTCCGCCTTGGTGTATTACAATTTATATTTTATAACACAGGATGTCCTACCAAGATATTTAAAAAAATAATAGGTGACATAATGAATCGCCTCTCTTTATGTGACTGGCCAAAACTGGTCTGTGATCTGCTCCACCCAGACATCAAAAGTCTCTTTGATGTAATTCACTGTATACTCCAAGCAAATGCATATTGGACTTCCTAATTTAGTCTGGGACCTGCTTCACATAGACATCAAAAGACTCTTTGATGTAATTTGCTGGCTATCTTGGGAGACACCCCACACATGCATATTCTCCTTCTTTCATGACACCTAGTGCAAATCACAGGATTTCCCTGAGGACGTCATGAATGGATATTTTATTTCTGGGGCTTCAAAGCAAATTTAACAAGCTAATTGCACCTCAGATCTCTGTAGTTTGACCTACGTCCTGTCCTTTGAAGTTGTGCCTGGGGGGGTTGATGTGTCATTTCAGCCAGACAGTAAGTTCTTCCTGACAGACACTTCCCTACATATTCTATATTTAATAAAAAAAATGATACAACACTCAGAACTGGCTGTCCACATCACACTCATATGTTAGGGTCACGTAAACCATGCAAATCCCACGCAAACACTGCGCAGAGTGCCGATGTCATGCAAAGCTGTTTGCCCAGGGTTAGGACCAGCTTTTACTGGGTGGTAATATGTACCATGCTAAGGGTCGTGCTAAGTCGCACTAAACACCTTAGCGCTGCGCTAGCCGATGAATATCCCCTAGCACCTGTATTCATATTCAATGTGCCCCTTACATATAATTATGGTTTGCCCGGCGCTAATGTGATTTGCACATGCTATTTGGCCTTTTGAATATAGCAGACCCACGCTAAATCCGCACAAACGGTTTGCACACTGTGCTAAGCTTTGAATATCTGGGCCTTAATGTGCAAAATAGTGCATCACACAGGTCCACAAGTCCATGTAGTCAAGCAGCAGAACACCTGACCAGGTTTCAACTGGAGGCTTTATCAAAGGTTGATAAAGTCTATGGGTGAAACCTGGCCTTTTGTTCTGCTGCTTGTCCACACAGATTTGTGGAAGCTTGTGATGCACTCTTTTGAACATCTTTTAACTGGTAAGCCTTGTGCTGCTGTGTTCTGTTTGCTATTATGTTAGAAAGCAATACATATTTTCAAAATATTTTCTTGCTCGTTTAACTATTAAAGCAGGTAATGTACTGCAATCCCCCACCAACCCTTCCTGTTGCTCAGAACCCTTCATCTCCATTCAATGCAAGCCTGCATTTGCCACTGTAGTGTAACCATTTGTTCCTCACTCCTCCCTGGTGCAAAACCTGTTTAGAGTAGCCAGATTGCCCTGTGAAAGCAGAATTGAGAGCAGTAAATCACAGTAATCTAACATACTGCATAAAGTTCAGAACGCTGCTATTACAACAATCAGCATAGGTAATATGCCACCCTTCCCCACAGTTTATATGTAACTACAATTATACCATGAAGTGTAAACTACCTAATAGAAGTACAATAGTGTCTGACATAATAACACCAACCCAAAACATTAACAACCACTACTGTCTCCACAACACATAACGTCCATCAGTGTAGGGCCCCATATTTCTACACACCATGAAGGTCCTTCAATAGGGTCCCATGATTTGTTTTTTTACATACACAGAGGAAATGGATATTGCTTCTATATTACACTACATTAGAAATACCACTTTTTACAAGATAACATTCCCATTTGCAGCATATATATATTCAGCTGAAGTCCAATTAGCCACTTACATCTATCCTCTCAATTTCTCCATGGTCCCAAACAGACAAATCACATATTTTAATTCCTAGTGGCTTCCAGTTGTAATCACGGTGATACAGTCAAAAGCCACAACACTTCTACTATTAGGAAAAGAAAAAACTCCATTTGATGTGGCTGATCCTCCAACCACATCAAATGTTGTTAGTTTTACTTGTGGGACTGTGATTACAATCTGAAGCCACTATGAACTGAAAGATGTCATTTGCCATTGCAGGACACTGCGGGAATTAAGATGCTATATGCCATTGGCTACTTGCACTGTAGCTGGCTGAATGTATGTCTAAGGGAGGCATCTTACCATACGGAAAATGGGACTTCAGTTTTACTGCAATAGAAGAAATTTCGTTTTTTCTCTTTTTGTTTGACCCTGAAGTACTTGAAGTTATGTGTTGTGCAGTGATTACAGGGTATTTGTGGTTTGCGTTGGTGCTATTACATCACATACTGTTATCTATTTATTGGTATGTTTATACTTCATTGTGGAAGTCTATGTATGTTGTAACTATGGGTAAGGGCATGTTAAAATAATGGTGTTACACTACTACCATGTGTAAAAGGCCATTCCCAAGTGTCTGGAAAAAAATAGAAAAGCAGCCCATAAATAAGTCAACATATAGAAACAGATAACCAGACAAGTGAGTTCTGCAAAGATAATGGAATGACTCACAAATTAAGTCACATTTCCTTTGTATAATATTTATAAACGGAAGCATAAAAAACAGATAATGATAGAATGACAGTGTGATTTAACAGCTTGGTGATTCCCCTTGTACATTTTAAATGTATTGTGATCTATTTGCATATGTCACTTTACTTATTCATTTTTTTTCTTTTTTATCCCAAAATAAAAATTGTCTTACAGCCCCCCCCCCAAATGAATGAGCAGACTGACACTTACGAATGGCCTTTTCAATCCCCTGTTGGGTGGTTTCCACCTTGATTTCCTACTCTGATCATCCAACTACATCACATGGGGATGTTAAACATTACATTACAAATGTTGTGACTTTTGCTTGCCTCACAATGCTTAAATTCTGAAGCTACTAGTAACTGAAAGATGTGAAATGCAGTTTCGGGACCCTGGAGGAATTGAGATGTTATATATTGGCTACTTGCAGTATACCAGCCTGAGTACATGTCTGACAGGGGCATTGTACCTAATGAAAGTGGGAATTACAATGTACTGCAATGTACAAGCACTAGCCTTTTGTCTTTGTTCCTTTCATGGAATATGTGACAGTACAGTAATTCAGTTTATTTGCTGTGATGTACTTAGTGGTTATTTGAGTTTTTGTGTTGCTTCTGTTAGGTCAGATAATTTAATCTTTTTAATAAATTTATACTTAATTGTTGAATTGTATTTGCATTGTCAATATGGGTAAAGGCATGACACTATAATGGTCTTAAACCAGTACCATGACACCGGTTTGTTGCACACACACAATAGCTTTTGAGAAAGCTCTGAGCAGGGGAGAAAAACACCCATCAGCTTTCAGAACAACATTTCTAATGGTTAAAAACAACAAACATTTGATGTGATTGGCAGAGCACTGTAACCTACTGTATGTATGTTTTTATGTATGTATTTATATACTGTATGTATTTATACTTTTATTATTCACAATACTTAATGCATCTTCAAAATAGCCATTAACATAGTTTTCATACTGACGTCCCTTTCCCTAAGGCCAACATACAAATACAAGTATTCAATCAGCTCTAAACTAGTTAATACAAACATCCAACTATCTGACCTGCTAACTCCATCCCAAATCCCAATGAACCACGACTTACTGCACACAGTATAGGCTCAATCTGTCTGCTCCCATATTTCATGGAACAGAGAGAAACAGACCTTGCTTGTACATTTTAGTGTATTGTAATACTTACTTTTCACAAGGTAAGCTTCCCCCATGAAACATTTGGATACTTAACACACCTGCTCAGACATGTCCTTTTTTATTCCAGTATACAATAGTGGTTTATCTCAGAATGGGTGGACACAACCACATGAAGTGGAGATCTGCATACTTGAGTGTCTACACAGTCCTACCTTAGTCTCCCATAAGGAATGGGCTGTGCCTCATACAATATATCGTATTTTTGTAAACCTTAAAAAATAAGCCTCAGAAATGAAACCTGAATATAGCATCCCATTTGATCAAGGCTGTCTGCACTATATTATTATTCCATACAATCAGCATTACTCATTGTGTCCTTGAGAACTGCTTTGCCTTACTTATTGGATATTTAAGGTAGCACTGCCACTCTGAATTCTCAATTTCTTATCAGTTTTGCACTGCTGCAGTACTCTCTTCTACTCGTCATGTTTTTTTTTCACTGATAGCTGATGATCATCCCAATATTTAGAGGAATATTTTTTACTAAATTAACCACTCATTGGTAACTTTTCAGTGCAAACATCCTACGGAGCTCATCCAGCAACCTGCTTTCCCTTATCTCTACATCTCTGGCAGGCTAATGCTCCGTGAACCTGGTTTATTGCTTTCACACTGATTTCCCTAAGAAAAAGTAGCCCCATAAGGTTTGGGTAAGATAATTTTATTTTATTATTTTTGTTTCCCTTACTTACAGGATGCAAATAAATTCAACCCTGCACCTTCCCCAAATAACTTTACAAGAGGATCCAAAGAAAAATGATTAAAGACTGCTGAGAGAAGAAAAGAGTTCACACTCAGGACAGTGCCTTCCTTAGAATACAAAATAAAACAAATCTTACTAGTTAAAAAACATTGTGTTGTTTCTCCCTGTCTCCTTAACAATTCCACACAACCTCGTGAACTTCATTATGCAGCCGTGGTGGATCTGGTAAGAATTTGTTTTGAATATGCACTGAATCATACCTGAAGACTACAATCAGCTGTTTCTCTCAGTTTTTCTTATGAGAAACTGAAACAAATGTGTGACCCAAATTGAGCAGAATATTTCTTTTGTGCTACTGTTTCAATATGCAATATAATATTTTCCCATTGTTTTCCAGCAGAAAATATATTTACAGAAAAGCAGAACAGGATATTATCCCTTCTCAAGTCCCATTCTGCTATATACAGCCAAAACTTAGACAATTATTTTGTGTGGAATCTAAACACTACCGCACACAAGATACATTAAAGTGCCATTTGTTTCCATTAATTTTCCATTAAATCTAGTCAAACCCATTAATTCTCAATGTTAAATCTTGTTACAATATTTTAATGGCTTTAAATTTTTGTCATTCAATTGGTATTAGTTTTGAAACTATTTTTTGCTTTCTGCATTAAATTGTGAAGATAACCCATTAATAAATGATGAATAGAACCCATTAAATATTTTTTTGTTTTATTATTCCTATTAAATCTTATCAAAAGCCATTTTTAATTACAGAATTTATACCCATTAAATTATTATGATGAGCATTTCCTACCATTAACATATGCCGCATTGGTGGCAAATACATTAATGGCCATTAAACAACAAGTATGTGCCAACAAACCTTATCGATAATCCATTACATGGGTGAGTAGAGATGGTCTACTTAGTGGGCTGCAGTAAAGAAGGCTACCATGTATTTTATTTATTGTGTGTAGCTGATATGCAGCTGGTCCAGGGGTGTGGATTCTTGTCATGTGTGTTGCTGGGTGGTAGGCAAGAGGGAGGAATAGAATGCTATGGGTAGATTAAAAAAGACATGCCATTCGACAGAATGATGCCCTGGAAACTCTCTGGTCTCATGCTACTGTCCACAATGGTTTGCACCAAAGAATTATCCAGGGGGATTGGAACCCCAAAGGCTCCACCACAAAAAGGGGTAAGTTGTGGTGATATTAAGATACTCAAAAAAAACATAAGCAAGCAATAAGACATGACAGAGTAGGCATTATGCTGAGATAACCACCCACCCATGATGTAGTGAGGCCCAGTGCTGCAGATAGAGGGTCTTATTGCCCCTGGCGGGCTGTTTGTATTAGCATAATGCCCACCCAGCAGGGTCTTATTGTACTTATAAAATTGGTAATATGTTGCTTTGTTTAAAAAAAAATGAAAAGAATAAAAAAGAATTAAAAAAAGAAAATACAAAAGGTTTGATTTTCAAAATTAAATAGTTCCTGCACTATCTGTCACTAGGGGAGCTGTTGTGTTGTTGTGTCTTGCTGTTACCCAGTCCTCAATGCCTGCTCTGAGGACCAGAAGGGGTTGACACACCATCTGTATAGGTTTATTTACTCCCCCCTTTTTTAAACATCTTATCCCCTCATTGCAATTTTCAGATGTTTTCTGTTGACAATTTCTGGTCCTTGCTGTCTGCTCTGAAGTCCAGGAGTGACTGTATGCAGGGTTTGACTTTTTGTTTTATTATTAGTGAAATGACTTTCAATTTTAAGCAAAATAGTATTTACTGGTCCTCACTGCCTGCTCTGAAGAGCAGGAATGAGTATACATCATTTCAGCCATGTCCTCAGAGTAGCAGCTGGATGGGTGGCAGACTGGTGAGGAGGGATAGGGTACGATTTAAAATATGCCAAAATACCTGATAAAAAAGGAAAAACAATGCAAAATTTGCTCTATCAGAGTGACGAATGAAGACAGAAGATTATAAGGTGAGCAGTGGAGCTTTAGAGGTGGGTAAATTTATTTTAAAAAAAGGAGCCCTTTTAAAACACAATGACTTCAATATTCAAATAGATGTGCAAGCATCATGCAAATGCTTTTGCTGCACTTGTGCCCAACATGGCAGTTACAATTTTCAGTTGGATAGTGCATGTCACTATTTGACTGAATATCAGGTCATATTGTTGCAGGGTTAAGTGCAGTAGTGCTGCCAGCATTGACCTATGCTATATGTAACCCACATGGAATAGTGCTGCCCAACACAGGATGGTGCCAAGACCAGGCTATGGGCTGGCACCTGGGTCCAGGGCAACAAACCAGAATCTGTCCAGCAGGAAAGAGGTTGGCCTCTGGGGGGCATGATAGAGAAGAGTAGAGATATTGCTTGCATTTGAGGACAGATTAGGTAGTATCAGGGAGAACAGACTCAGCCTAAAGTATGCCAGGTGCACTGGGAGAGGCTGAGGACAGGTGCATCAAGAGAGCGAAGGTACTGTGAGTGAAAGAAAGGTTGCTGCTGTATCTCTGACTGTGGGGAAAATACAGCAGTAAGTGCAAGTGGCTTTATCACAACAGTTGGACATGGAATGCACACACTTAGTATAATCATTATATTTAATATTATCCTGATGTCTATGCCCATGCTGTTGCTTTTTAAACAGCGAGCTTGCTCTGTGGCCCTGAGGAAGAGAGGGTGGGAGACAAGCAAGCAGGTGTCTCAAGGACTGTATCCTGGATTCAAAACCCACACATCTGCTTGTCATCTGCAGGACCACACAACTAGAAAGAACATAAAAAAAAGCAGAAGTTGTGATTCAACCAGTCCATGTGGGCTCGCAACAGTCATTTTACAGAGAAGTAGCACTTTTGGTTGTTATTGCCACTTACAAGATGGTGCCACACTCAATGTACTTGCTCCTGCAAACATTGAGAGGCATTGCCATTCTAGTCTTCTTTCTATTTCTGTGTGATCTGCCATGTGGCAGGATAGGTTACAGTAATAGCTCTTAAAAATGATGCTCCGATCTCACTGCTCACTCATGCTGTTTATTTACAGCAGAGTATGTGCATGTGATCAGTGGATGTGAGAGCATGCATGGGACTGGTGGGTGTGACAGCATGTATGGGGGTATAAAATCATGAGGTGTGAGAGTGGGCATGGTGTTATGGAGTCAGTTCGTGTGACAGTATGCATGGGGAGGCATAGGGTTGTGAGGTGTGATTCCAGGCATGGTGGTATAGGTCAGTGAGTCTGACAGGGTGCATGGGGGAGGATGAATGTGATAGTGTATGAGGTCATTGGGCCTGACAGCATGAATGGGAGAATGTGGTTGGTAGATGGACATGACAGCATGCATGAGGGTATGGAATCATGAGGTGTGATAGCATGCATGGGGGTATGGAATCATGAGATGTGACAGTGTGCATGGAGGTATGGGAGGACAGCATTAATGGGGATATGGGATTGCGAGGTATGAAAGGGTATATGATGCTACAGGGTCTGTTGATGTGACAACTTGCATGGGGTTGGTGGATATCACAGTGTAACAGGGGGCATGGGGTCATGATCCCTAACAATTCCTGCCCCACCTGAAGCAAAACAGAGGATACCATGCTAAAGAAAGTCATTGCTCAGCTGAGCTGCTGTGTTAATTCTGTTGCAGTGAGATGTCATTGGAGAAACCCATATAGGGTGCCTCAAGGATCAGTGCTGGGACTGTTACTGTTTAATAACTTTATAAGTGACATTGCAGAGGAGCTGGAAGGGAAGGTCTGCCTCTTTGGGGATGACAGGAAAATCTGCAATAGGGTGGACAATCCCGGGGGGGGGGATGAGCACAGACCTGAGAATACTTGATGAGTGGCACTGATCAAGGGTATAGCAACTGGGTTTCAATGTGAAAAAGTGCAAAACAATGCACTTAGGGCACAGAAGCCCAGGGGTGGAGTAAAAAATGGGTGGAGTCATGTTGATGACCACCAAGCATGAAAGAGATATGGAGGTAATCATTCTGGATCACCTAGAGAATGCCAGGAAGTGAGACAAGGCAGCTGGGAAGGTAAGTGGGATGCTGGGGTGCATAGGCAGTGGTATTACCAGAAAAAAGAGGGAGGTGGTGTTGCTTCTGTATCGATCACTGATAAGACACCACTTAGAGTATTGTTTACAGTTCTGGAGGCAACTACTCCAGAAGGGCATACACAAAGTGGAGGTGGTCCAGAGGAGGTCAACTAAAATGGCATAGGGTCTGCATCAAAAGCCGTCTGAGAATGGACGTCAGTATGTACACTGTGGAACAGAGGAGGGAGAGGAGAGACATGATAGAGACCTCTAAATACCTCACAATGGGTAAATGAGATAGAAGAAAGAAGTATTTTTCAGAAAAAAAGGTACTCAAGAACAAGAGGACATGTTGGTGGGGAGAGAAGGGTGTTGATTCAGGAGAGATGGGAGAATGTACTTTAAAGAGTGGTGGATTCCTGGAACAGCATTCCAGCAGAGGTGGTAGAAGTAAAAACAGTGATGGGGTTCAAAAATGTGTAGCATAAGCACAAAGAAATGATAGTGGAAAGGAAGGGGGGAGAGCTGTAAATTGGGCACGGTCTGCAGTAATAGTGTAGGTAGGGAGAAATGGGCTGACTGGATGGGCCAAGCCGCCCTATTCTGCCATCAGACTCTATGTTTCTATTAATTTGAACACCCATCAAATTTCATTTTTTCTTCATCTTGTTCCTAAAATCAAAATATTGACACCATCTTTTAATGGGAGTTTTAAATCCTACTTTTGGTTTGATACTCATCTCATTCATGTACATGTTCTAAACTTGACACTTGAGCTTGGATAGTTGAGGAGCCAGCTGGAGGTGGATGGGATAGAAGAGGACTGAAAATCCCAGAGGATACTCTCCTTCTCCAGTGAGTGCTGCCATCCTCACTGCAACACTGACACTTGTGTGACCAGAAACAGCAATGCAAGCATGGACACTGGGTGGGAGGGATGAAGATGTTGATCAGGGATCTACATTGTGAACCACCGAATGCATGTGCACATGAACTGATCCCACTCATGTGCCCCCCTTCCCGAAGTGGAGGTATAACATACAGAATAAAGAAACAAGCTGTAGTAGTGCTTGATAGGCCCAGTAATCCTGGGATTGATTCCCCCAACCTCCTCTTGCATAGTGTGTCACCCTGAGTAGAGATGCAGCAAATTTAAAATCCGTTGGTGAAGTGAACGCGAAGTGGCCACTTCACCTTTGCACTTCGCTATTCGGAGTGCCCCATAGAAAAGGCTCACTTCGCCTTATTATTACTTTGCGTTGTCATTCCACCTTAAACACGAAGTAAGGTGGAGTGACAACAATATTAGCAGCATCCCACCCACACAGTCGCCAGAATGAATGTGCATCCCCAAAGTGCTACTGTCTTGTGTCCAGAAAACTCCCCAGTGCTGACGAAATGAAATGAGAGTGTAACAAGAAATGCAAAGTCTCCCAAAATTAATGGTGCACTCAGTCATGCGCGCAGGGGTCAGGTCACACACAGAGTCACCAGAATTAATGTGCATCTCCAAAATTTTACTGTCTTGCGTCCATAAAATTCCCCAGTGCTGATGAAGTGAAATGAGAGTGTAACAAGAAATGCAATCTCCCAGAATTAATGGTGCCATGCAAATGCGCAGACAGATTAAGATTGTGCTGCACACTCAAGGGATGCATACGAAAAGGCACAACACCTAACCAGTGCTTACAAGTCACAAATCCAAATCTGGAAAGGAATACATTTTGCCAGCTGGGAATTAGTGCATGGCAGTAACAATCCTCTACTAGTAAAGATACCACAAAGCAGTATAAAAAAGTTCATGCAGGTGCAGTGGATAGCAGGCTCACACTGCTGCAATTACTCGGTAACACAATAAAAGGTGTCTGATTTAATGGCACACATCGCACACACACTCACACGCACACTCAAGTAATGCGTGGCAAATTGAAAACCTTTAGTAATATAACCAAATGTTTTAAACAGACAAATTGTACACTGCTGCACCACAACAATCAGCAAAAAAAGTCAAGAAGTACTGAAAATATTACTGTGTGTGCATTAACACAGTTATAAAAGAAAAATATAACCAAAACAGAAAGACTGCCTTTTTCTCCCAGTTAATCTACCTACACCACAAATACACCCCTCCCCCAAAGCACACTTTACAGTACACAGACTGACTGTTCTAAATTAACATTCAAAATCCACACACAACAATAAACACTCGATGATATTAGCACAGAAGGGTTTCCTACAATCGATGAACTAAATTTTGAGCAAAAATATTACTCAAAAAGGCATTTTAAACAGCTTTTAGATGTTTTGAATCACAGAGCTCTGAGAACAAACTGTTTCCAGCTATCACTGCATGCACATTACCCAGGCCAGAACTGAAGCTGTGCCGAACAATCTAGAGCCCATGTGACCTGCAATCCCATGAATAACTGCAGAATTTCATTTGGAGCCCAATTACAGAGCGAAGTGAGGCAAATTATATTAATTTCAATGTACTTCGCCTTAAAATTGGTGGACAAGTGGTTTGGGGAAGCCGGAATAACGAAAAGTCTTTGGTTTCAATGGACTTCGCGTTTCTCGTTATGAAGCGAAGTACTCCTCTTCACATTGTGGAGTTCTTCGTGGATTTCACATTACTCAGTGAATCACTTCAAGGAGCAAATTGGGGCCACTTCGCCCACCACTTCTTACAGTACTGTAACTCACATGCTGTACGGGAAGGAATGCAAATGCCTATGGCTGTTCTTCCCCGATGAGCTGTAGCACAAAACTCCCCGACTTAAAAATGCTCATTAATGAGTACAATGGTGGGGTGGTGAAGCCTGGAGAGATACTACAAAACATGCTTACAATACATCCAAGTAACTAGTAAAAAAATTAATGTTGTGCTTTGTGATTGTGAATCGTGATTTGTGACTGCATTTGTGGTCGTGATGATGAAGAACGTGATTTGTATCACAAGTTACTCGTGATGATGTTCCTGACTTAAAAAAATGCATATTAATGAGTACAATGTTCATGCAGAATTATGCACCACACCGGTCCAGTACTCTGAAGGGAAGCCAAAGAAACAACTGTGACTTAAGTTACAGATGGAGATTGGGCCCTAAAGAGATGCAAATGCACAGACAGATTAAGATTGTGCTACGCGCTGAAGAGATGCAGATGCAAAGGCACAACACCTAACCAGTGCTCACCATCAGAAATTCAAATCTGGAAAATAATACTTTTGCCAGTTGGGGCGGGCTGCAGGGGGATAGCAGTGTGCTGCACTGCTGCAGTAACAGTCACTAGTACTAGTACCAGTAAAGATACCACAAAGAAGTACAAAAATCACACAGCTGTAGTGGATAGCAGGTTCACATTGCTGAAATTATTATGTGGCACAATAAAAGGTGTCTGATTTGATGACACGCATCACACATGTACTTACACACACACTAAGTAATGCGTACCAAATTGAAAACTTCAGTAATATAACCACATATTTTAAACAAACTAAAATTATGCACTGCTGCACCACAACAATCAGCAAAAAAATTGCAAGAATTATTGAAACTATTACTGTGTGTACATTAACACAGTTATACAACAAAAATATCACCAAAACAGAAAGCATTGCCTTTTTCTCCAAGTTAATCTACCTACAACACAGATACGCCCCTCCCCCAAAGCACACTTCCATTGTCTCTCAGTACACAGACTGAACGTTGTACATTAACATTCAAAATCCACACACAAACAATAAACACTCAATGATATGAGCACAGGAGGGTTTCCTATAGTCGATGAACTAAGGTTCCAGCAAAACAAATGACTCAAAAAAGGCTTTTTTAACAGCTTTTAGAAGGTTTGAATCACAGAGAGCTCTCAGAGCAGATTGTCTCCTGCAGCTTCCTAAACACACTACCCCAAACTGAGGCTGTGCAGAACAATCTAGAGCCCATGTGACCCGAAATCTCATGAATCACTGTAAAATTCACCTTTGGAGCTTAAAAACAAGATGAAGTGAGGCAAAGTACATTGTTTTCAATGTACTTCACCTTAAGAATTGGTGGAGTAGTGGTTTGGGAAGGCAGAGTAATGCAAAGTCATTGTTTTCAATGGACTTCGCGTCACTCATTATAAAGCAAAGTATTCCGCTTCACGTTGCGGAGTGCTCCGTGAATTCACCTTCACTCCGCGAATCACTTTGTGGAGCGAATTGGAGCCACTTCGCCCACCACTAACCCATAGCAAATCAGCTAACCTCCCCAGTGGGTTAACCATCTCAGTCATCCTTGGCCTTACCTGGTTTCCAAAGAAAAATGTGTAAATAAAATAAAAACTAAAATATATACCCTCAACTGGAAGCTCTGACACCTTCTTTTTCCCTAATTTTGCAAGTATTATCCCCAAAATATTGACTCACTCAAAAATATTTTGTGATGCCCTATTTTGCGGGCTCACTCCTCCCCATATTTTGCATGCCCGCCCCACTCACGCAATATAAGTCCCCTTTTCCCACCACCAGTATGAGCTGCCACTCCTCCAGAGCCAGTATCTGCACCTTGCTGACCCACAAGAATTGTCCAGGCCCTCACACTGCCAAAATCATCTCCCCACAGCTAGTATTAGCATTCTGCTAGTGACATTGCAGAGGGACTGGAAGGAAAAGTATGCCTCTTTGAAGATGACACAACGATCTGCAACAGGGTTGATACACGGGGGGTGGAAAGGATGAGAAGGGACTTGTCAAGGTTGGAGGAATGGTCAGAAGTATGGCAGCTTGGATTCAATGCAAAGAAGTGCAAAATAATGCACTTGGGAAACAAAAACCCAGGGGAAGAGTACACAATGGGGGAGGTAGTAACAACAACAAAAATGGAAATGGACCTGGGGGTAATCATATCAGATGACCTTAAGGTTAGCAAGCAATGTGATAAGGCAGTAGGGAGGGCTGGGAGGATACTGGGATGTATAGGGAGAGGCATCAGCAGTAGAAAACAAGAAGTTGTCATCCCTCTGTACAGACAGTTGGTGAGACTCCATCTGGAGTACTGTGTCCAGTTCTGGAGACCCCATCTCCACAAGGATATAGACAGGATGGAGGCAGCCCAGAGGAGGGCAACTAAAATGCTGCAGGGTCTGCAAGAGAAGCCATACCAGGAGAGACTAAAGGAGCTTAATATGTATACCCTTGAGGAAAGGAGGGAGGGGGACATGATTGAAACTTTTAAGTACCTCAGTGGAATCAACAAAGTCCAAGAGTGTAGCATCTTTCAGAAAAGAGATGCGTAAGAACAAGGGAACACAATTTGAAGATGGGGGGGAGGGCTCAAGGGCAATGTGAGGAAGTATTTTTTCACAGAGAGGGCGATGGATGCATGGAACCACCTTCATGAGGAGGTTGTGGGGTCTAAAACTGTGGGAGAATTCAAGAATGCATGGGACAGACATAAGGCAATTCTTGTGGGGGGTAGGAAGAAATACGTTGTTGGTTAACTGGGATCTGCAGCTTATCCAGGAGGTAAGGAAATGGGCAGGCTAGGTGGGCCAAGCGGTCCTTATCTGCCATCATAGTCTTTTTTTCTATGTTTCTATATTTCTGTTCTCCCAAAGCCAGTGTCCATTCTCCACCCTGTTACTGTCATTATTAACCTGCTAATTCAACCACAGCCAGTTACCTGCGCCTCCAAATCTAGTCTCAGTACCCTGCTCCCTCCATAGCCAGTGTAGAACCAGGTTGCCTCATTAGTTAGGATCACCCCTCCCACTCTCCCACTGCCATTACAGTATGTGCCTGCAATCCCACAACATCTAACCCACTGTTCTTTCCACCTGTATCAGTATTAGCTGACCGGCCTGCTCTGCCATCAACCAGCAGAGCTGGATTTACCTGGTCATGGGCCCTATGCAGGTATCCGGTTAAAATACAATTGCAGTTTTAGTGAGGTTAACTCATTGCCTCATAGAATATGCCTGTAGGTGGCATCAAAAGTACTGCAGTGTGTCCCAGAGTGACTACAGAAGTCACCTACAGACTTCCTGTGTGCCCTAGTAAGGTCTGGAGATGTCACTCACATGTTTTAGTCTTACTTGCCAGCCAGAATTGATTAGAATTGACTGCATAGTATCATTAGAAAGGTAATGTTATGAACAGCTTTGCCATTGACACTTTGTGTGTATCATGTATACTTTAGGAGTTACATGCATTTGTTTATGGTATGGTGTGTATGGTTCAGATTCATCCCTCAAACCTCAGCAATGCACCTTGACTAAAATGGGGAAAAATTATGTTCAATACTACAGAAACAGGTGATTTTTACAAAATAATTTTTAAAACTACATCTAATGTCTGGCTGCTTAATTTGGTGTCGATATGTTACATAATGCCCGACAAAAAGTGGAAAAAAATATAATGTTTTTGCTGTTTTCACCAGCATAGAATAAAAACAAAATTACCTATTATTACGTGCATACCACCATTGTAAAGGTAATTTTATGCTAAACAAGTTTGCCAGTCATACTTTGTGTCTAGCACTTACGTTTGTTGTGCTATTAGCATTTGTTTGTGGCATGCTGATTATGACTTGATTTTGCTTAGAAAGGCCCAGGATTAACAGTATACAACTTCAAAGAGTTCCTGTGGAGGCAATGAGTTAAATGTATGCAGGAAGAATATCCTTATTAAAAATGGTGACAAAGAGAGAAGAGCCCCCCCCCAACTGTCACCCCCCCCCAGGGGCTGGGAATAGTAAATTGCCACCCCCAACTATCACCATCCAGGAGTTTGGAATAATAAATTATACATCTCTGTCACACTGTCCTGAAATGAAGCAGTAGGTCCTGTCTAATTCCTAACCCTGTCCTTAAAGGGAAAATTATGTGTGGGAGAAATCTGTTACCCAAAAATCCTAAACTTGAATTCACACTCTGGAAATACTAACTCACCAAAAATACTTACTAATTTGTTTTATTTAAAAATGTTGACAAAAGAATGCCTGTTACACAAACATTTGAGGTCTTTCATCCACTTTCTCAGAGTGGACAGGATTATTTTTCTACATAGTATAAACTGATATTGAAAAAAAGATTAAATACTGACCTTTGAGGTTATAGTACCTTGAATATTCCATTGAAATAATTGAAACAGCAATTGTGCCTTGGTTGAGCTCCTCATTAAATATTTCTATTCAATTTGCGCATTTCTTTTGGAGATATGTTTTATATATTCTGCAAATTATATTCATTTTCGTCTAATATGAATGGATTATCATCAGGGTCTGTGTGAAAATATAAACTTTTTCAGTTGTTACATCCACAGTGTGTGTATATTGTGGCACACTGTGCATTCTATCAGTTGCTAATAGGCTTTTACATCTTAAGACATAAGGAACAAAATAATAAAACAAATATTTCAAAAGGCAGTAAGCTCTGATTTTAACTGTCTGCAGTTGGTTAAAGATAAAGCCATTTATTGCCTGCTCTGCAGTGTATTTAGTAATGCAGCAGCGAGGGCAGACCAACATGATCTCTTCCATTTGTGAAGTGTGGAAGTTTGGGGGTGTCAATTACAGAAGAAAGCACTCTCTTGCATCACTCCCCTCTATAGCAAAACAAGTATATAAGGTGTATATTAGCCTCCATGGCTATAATCACCCTCACTCTCACCATGTCTGTTTACAAATGCTGGTGACTCTGTCACCTCTGCCCTTTGCGGACTTTTTATGTCAGGTTACAAGAAGAAATAACTGCAATTTCCGCTGCTGCATCGTGCTGTTTTCAAGTGTGCACACAACCGGAATGTATGTAACTAGAACAGCATTTTTGATTTTGCTCAGTTCTGCCTTTGAAAAAAAGTTTGAATAGCAGAGCAGCAGGAGAAACACCAGGGAAAAAAGCTTGAAATGGGAGCAGCAAGAACAGACATTTTCTGACAGAGTAAGACCCTTTCAGATAAACCAGGTACTTGACATTTTGTTTCCTTTACAACCTCTAAATGTGGCTGAGAGGAAGTCTGCAAAGCAAGAATACTAACATCTATGGGTGTAACAAAAGTTTCAATGTTTGGGTGACTAGTGTATGGGGTTAGTAGTGCTTATACTGTATAACAGTAGTTTACTTGTGACTTTATTCCTGCCATTGGTAAGTAAGCATTGTAGTGAGTATTGAATAGAAAGTCCAGCACCAAGGGTGAGTACAGCACCGGAGAAGGAGGAGGTAGGAGAATAATGTGGATGTTTCACAATTTGCTAAGTGGAGAACTGCCAAAGGAGGAATGTGGGAGGAGCTATTCCCCCACATTGAACCACAGGCTATAGCCATCCCATTCAATGTTTGGGTGATGAGGTTAGTAGTGCTTATGTAACTGTAGTTTACTTGTGGCTTTACTCTGTTCCTGCCTTTGGTAGGTAGGCTGGGTAGTGAGTAAGGAACAGAAAGCCCCAAAAGAATTTACCAATGAATGTGCAAAGAGTATGATTACCTCCTACATCTCATGGAAAGTATGATCAGTAGCATGCAGGAGAGGAAAACCCCCTAGGTGGAAGAAACCTCTGAGGACCCATGGCTACTGACCTGCCAGTCCTCAGGGCATACTACAAGGAGATAAACCTAGGTTTTAGCAACCATAAACTGAATTTTGAGGAAGGTGAACTGCTTGGAGAGATGACGGTCCATCTTCAAATCTGTTGGATGGTGCTTCTTGAATGATGATTCTGAGGTTGAAGAGGTAAGGTCTATTCTGCAGGAGCATCTGAATCCTGATGTGGAGTAAGTCTAGTTGCAAAGGGATGATGCAGTCCAGTTTCCAAGGTGATGATGGATGATTTCCATTGGATTACAGAGATGAAATTATATGGCTCTGTGCATGAAAAAGTGGTACCAAAGTGTGACATTAGAGTCAAATTTTAAAAGTCAAAATATAGTAATGACTATTAACATTTTTTTATGCTGTCACTCACCTTATAAAAATGCGGTATACCACAGGATAACTCCCTTTTCGGATCCTTAGTAAAAGCCTCCTCAAAGTCTGACATGTAACAGGGGACATGAAAGCTAGGGCTGCACGCGAAATAGGGGACATGAAAGCTAGGGCTGCACGTGTAACAGGAGACATGAAAGTGACTGCCCATGTAACTGGGGACATGATACATACAACAGTATGTAATAAGAGACAGGGAACATCCATTCACTTTTCTAATTTTTTATCATTCAAGGTAAAAAAAAGTCAAATGGTTAATGCAACCAAACATGTAAACATATAAAAATAAAAATGTAATATTTACAACAACATAAGCACTTAAGCATTACAACAAAAATAAATTCTACATAAAGCAATAGGCTACTCTGCCATGACTACAAGGCTACTCTACTAAGACTACGACTACAAGGCTACTCTACTAAGACTACGACTACAAGGCTACTCTACTATGACTACAACTACGACTACAAGGCTACTGTACTGTGACTATGACTACAAGGCTACTCTACAACTACAAGGCTACTCTACAATGACTACAAGGCTACTCTACAATTAAGGCTACACTATCCCTATACAAACACATTATGACTTACGTAACAAACTGAAACATATATGTTTGAGGAGTTCAGCACTGTACACTGAAAATGATAGTCCTTTTAATTCCATTTGTCCTGAAGTGTGTGGAACTTTTCATTGATTGCAGCGAGTTCACCATTATTAATTTCAAAAGTTCCACCTTCATGCAGAAGCTGAATTGGCCCATGAAAAAGTTATCTTCTTCAAACACAGTCAGTGTCCTGACACCTTGGCCATGTAAAGACATTCCCACGCTGTTTCAGGAACTTTAATGAATACCACTGTCCAACAGGATCCACTTCAGTTAGTTGCCCACAAAATATTCTTTCGAGTAGTACACGGCATAATACTGATTGGTCTGGATCATTTGTGGATCTAGCATAGTTCTCCATTTTTTAGGGACTGTGTGTTTCATGGGTAATGGAGTGGAAGCATCAGTGGTGATTGTTGTGCTTTCACTTGTGGTGGCATCCTCTGCTGAAGCATCAGTGGTGATTGTAGTGCTTTCACTTGTGGTGGCATCCTCTGCTGAAGCATCAGTGGTGATTGTAGTGCTTTCACTTGTGGTGGCATCCTCTGCTGAAGCATCAGTGGTGATTGTAGTGTTTTCACTTGTGGTGGCATCCTCTGCTGAAGCATCAGTGGTGATTGTAGTGCTTTCACTTGCAGTGGCATCCTCTGCTGAAGCATCAGTGGTGATTGTAGTGCTTTCACTTGTGGTGGCATCCTCTGCTGAAGCATCAGTGGTGATTGTAGTGCTTTCACTTGTGGTGGCATCCTCTTCAGCATCCTTTGACACACTGTCATGTGCACCATCATTGCCTGTGGATTCTTCAGGTATGGCCTCAGCAGGAGCTAAAGTCTCATTACAGGCTGTGTGAGAACCCAACGCAGGATCAGCACTTGTGGGCAACAAGTCATGAGTTGTGTTGAAATGTGATGCTGCAGCTTGGGAAGCTGTTGTGTGCACAGGAGCAGAGGGACCAATGGGCTCAGTGTTTGCATCTGAAGAAGACATTCTATATGATGCGGAAGTGGTTAGTTTTTTTTACTTTCCATTCTTCAACATGATGCACATTTTCACAGGCCCCATCTTCATGAGCACAGTGTGTGCAGAAACAAGTCACATTTCTTGTTATCACCACACCTTCTGTTGCACACTTCACACTGTGAAGCTTTCATGTTCCAGTTACCATTCTAACATTGTTTCAGGCAGGTCTTCTAATTTCATTTTCATCAACCCAGAAAAACGTACATCTGAAATGTTTGCTGTACCCTTCTGTGTCATGTTTGCTAGTCAATGTTGCATGACAGAATTTATAGAGCTCCTTAGCTTTTATAATTATGGCCCATCTTGACCGTACGGCTCTGATTGCTGCCGATTTGACAGCGGCACTCTCACCATCTGCTGGACCCTTTCCATGTCGTGAGCTGAAAAAAGCCCTCTCAATGGGAGAGCCAAATTCCTTGGACAACATTGAAATGGCAAAGAAGGCCCATTTGGATTTATACTGGGCATCACAGCCATCAGTGAAATGAACTTCTCTGCTGATTTTTAATTTGCGGACATTTTATAGATGTGAATTCGATATCTCCACAAAGTGGCACACAGCATTGTGATCTTGGTTTAAATCACTGGATATAAAAACTAATGACTCTGTTACTGTTGAGTAACACTGCTCACAAGGGTAGTATGTTACTACTGGGTGAACCGTGGCTTGTTCATAATGCCAATGGGCTGCCTGTACTTCATCCTGTAATCTGCAGGCATAGTTCTCAGCAAAGTCAAGAACCATCACTACCCATCCCTGGGGTAGGTATTTTTTGATGAAAGCAAACTGGTGGTGCTGCCATGCTGCCTTATGTAAGTGCTGACCCAAAATCAAAAGTTCCTCTTGTACAACCTCTACCAGTGTCCACAATATTGACTTTTTATTTTTCAACACTTTTCATGTTTGCCATACCTGGAGGCCATTGACAGTTCACACAATTGTTATGTTCTCCCACTGCTGAAATGTGACATTGCCTTGTCCATGTTCATTAATAAGATCTTCCATGGCTTTTACAAAATTTTCTGTGCTGCACTGTTGACATGTTTTGTCCACACAGTCCTGCCTGTAAAACCGTGGCAAAGGAGGGTAAGGACACATAGTTAGCTCTACTGCACGTTGCACAGTGAGGACTTTGCATTATGTCAGCCAGTGAAGATCCACCACACAGTTCAGCGCCTTCAGTTTCAGTAAGCTATTTGTGCAGTATTCGCAGAGGCACTGGTCCAATTTTTGCTCTTTGGCTAGTTTAATGTGCTTAGGGCATAGGGTTCCAAATTTCCTCACTCCTACCAGTGTGTCCTGGTTCTGTTGGGTAAATTCATTGTATAGAGTAGTGTTTGTCAACCAGGGGTCCACGGCCCAAAGGGGGTCTGCAAGCGCATGGCAGGGGGTCCGCCAAACAGTCCAAGAAATAGAAAGCACGGTAGATGTTTTTAACAGTGAAAATGTAGACTGTTCACAAACATAACCGTGACCACGACCACAAGAGCACTAATTATCACCTTGATAGCTCAGTAAGCTGCACTGCTCGCTTTACTAACTGAGCGCGAATAGCTGAGAGTTTAATTGCTCTGAGGTTGAAGGAGTTTCAAAGCAGGAGTACAACTGACTGCAGGAGGTGACATGTAAGTTAATTACTCCCCTGAATACAGTCAACTGTTCTTGCTTATCTGCTCCAGCTCATCAATGTTTCAGTGTCTGTGCTCTCCTCGCCACCACCGCTGCTCTGCGCTATCTCGCTCTTATTTGAAAATAAATAAAATACTGTAAAAAAATAAAGACAATGCTTATTTTTAGATGCTATTTCACTCGCTGTATCGCTTGCGCCTGTTCTGGTCTGGTTATGCAGATTCTTTTTATATGGTTCAGTGATGTCTCAATGATGCTTTAGCAATGTGTGTTTGGTTTGTTTTTTGGCTCAGTCAAGCAATGCCAGAGAATAATGCCTGGTAAGGTGTCATTAAGAGTGTTTTGCTAGTGTTTTTTTTTTTTATAGCTCAATCATGCAGTGGCAGATAATAATGTCTGGTGAGGTGTGTACATATCGCTCAGTTAGGTCCACCCCCCCGAAAAAAAAAATTATTATTGAGTGTTATGCTAGTGTGTTTTTTTTATAGCTCAGTTAAGCACTGTCCACTACTATTAAGTCTTTTCTATTGATACTTGCAGAACAGAAGGAAGCATATTTTATGATGGACAGGAAATATGAGGATCACTATTCGAAATATGGGTTGCTGTATAAATGCTGTTGGGCCCAAAGTTAAAGCAGTACTAAATGAGGAACTACATTTACTGAGTTTTGGTAGGGGGTCCCCGACATGGCTGACAGGTGTCCAGGGAGTCCCTGGACTGAAAAAGGTTGACAACCACTGGTATAGAGTATGGATGGGTTTATCCAGATATGACCAACATGTGCCGGTTCTTCTTGAAAAAGCTTTCTTGTGAGGTAGTGGGGTTGCAGACGCTTCAAAAAAAATCTCCACATTCCTCTTTGTTGACTCTGGCAGTGCAGACTTTTGTTGCATTCTGTTCCACCACGTGATGCCTTCATGAGCTTCTTCCTGCTGATGCCCAGTGTTGCACTTTGAGTTCTGAGCAAACAGCAATTTTTTTAGCACAAGAACTGTATTGATGAACTCTCTGTTCAGGTGTCTGTCCTGTTTTTTGGCATTTTTTCAGGTTTGATATCTTCTCCATAAAAGCAGACATCAGTTTTTCTTGTAGGTTGCACAGACAGTGAATAATATTGTGCCCAGCCAATGCGGTTTGTTTGGCTGGTAAACAAGATGACAGGATCTTCTTCATTACATAAGAAAATCAATTTGGTGATTTTGCAAGACCTTTTCTTGTTCTCTGCTCTGCCTTTCTTACAGCACTGTCATATCTGTGGGCCTGCAACAACACACACAGCTCTCTAGTTGGCGTGCTGATTGGTACAGCTGTTGGGCTGGTGGTGGTGGCGGTGGTGTTGGTAGCTGAGAGTCATGCAAGTTTTTCATGATCCTTTTTCTCTGTGTATTTCTGGTGTTCCTTTTCATTAATTCGTCGATGTTTCTGACTTGTCATTTGTGCATGTTGTCGGCATTTTTTCTCTCTCCATGCTTGTCTTTGCACTTCAGATGTGTTCTCATTAGGCCTTCTTTCTGTGTTATCTGGTGCACTGCAGGCATCAGCTTGCAATTTTTTCTGCTTCTGACCCTTTCTGTATCTTTTCATCCTCTCTTTAGCCATCTGGTTATAATGTTTGTGCTTCTCATCTTTCATGTTGCTGCACATTTCTCCTTGTAGTTTTGATAACGTTCTGGGGATTTCTTTATGTTTGCTCGGTAACGATTGTTCTTTTCTTTTGTTGATTGAGGATTGACTGTAGTCCACAGAGCTTCAGTGAGCATGGTTGCAGCAGACACGAATGGCCTTCATCTGGATTCCATTCCTTGTGAAAAAGTTAACTGTTGAAACACAAATGAATTCAAAAACTCACGGGTCAACTTTCACAGTAAAAGAATTTTGGTCGATAAAATAAAAAGTCTACCATGCCGCCAAACAAGACTGAAGTGACAGCAGAGTCAATGAAACATGTCACTGACATAATGAAGTGTTGCATCACAGAGGCCGTATGCAACACAGTATGTGATCAGTCAGAATATATTGTCTGAATAATCCCCTCTTGTGGTGACAAAGTGGTCATCCCAAGAGATTAGTCACAATGTAAAGATTCAACACAACAAGAGACTGATCACAAACCAGAGTTGACACAATAAAAAAATGGCACCATAAAAGAGACACTGTACAAAGAGATTCTTCACAAAACGAAGTTGACAGAAGAGGTGATTATTCACAAAACATTGATGGAAGAGGAGGGAATACACACAAAATGAAGTTGACGGAAGAGGTGATTCTTCACAAAACATCGATGGAATAGGAGGTAATGCACACAAAATAAAGTTGACAGAATATGATTATTCACAAAACAAAGTCGACAGAAGAGGTGATTATTCACCAAACATCAATGGAAGAGGGGATAATGCACACAAAACGAAGTCAACGGAAGGTGATTATTCACAAAATGAAGTCGACAGAAGAGGTGATTCTTCACAAAACTAAGTCGACGGAAGAGGTGATTCTTCACAACCAAGTCAACGGAATAGGTGATTCTTCACAAAACTAAGTCAACGGAAGAGGTGATTCTCCACAAAACATCAATGGAAGAGGAGGTAATGCACAAAAAGCTGACAAAAGAGGAGATTCCCAAAAAAGTTGACTGAAGAAAAGATTCATGAAACAAAATGGAGGCCCGCATCCACCTACCTGCAAACAAAATGGAAGCCTGCATCCACCCGCCTGCAAACAAAATGGAGATATGTATCCACCCACATGCAAACAAAATGGAAGCCTGCATTCACCCACTTGCAAACCAAATGGAAGCCTACATCCACCAGCTTGCAAACCCAATGAGGACACACATCCACCCACCTGCAAACAAAATGGAGACACGCATCCACCCGCCTGCAAACAAAAAAGAAACCTGCATCCACCCACCTGCAAACAAAATGGAGACATGCATCCACCCACCTACAAACAAAATGGAAGCCTGCATCCACCCACCTGAAATCTAAATGGAAGCCTGCATCCACCCACTTGCAAGCCAAATGGAAGCCTGCATCCACCAGCTTGCAAACCAAATGGAGACACGCATCCACCCACCTTCAAACAAAATGAAGATATGCATCCACCTCCTGCAAACAAAATGGAGACATGCATCCACCCATCTGCAAACAAAATGGAGGAACACATTAGTCTGCCTGCAAACAAGAAGACATAGGCGCACACACATCACAACATGGTACAAAATAGAAAGGACTTGGATTAGTAAATGGGCATTATTTTGTAGGAAAACAATTACAACAGATGCTCTCCCACAGTAAGCAAAAGGTGCAGTACAATTTACAGCCTGTTGCTGACTTGCTGGATGATTTAATGACTCATGGTGTTTGGGGTTGGGACTAACATACTGCATGGTCTGAGCCTGTGTTTGAAAGCCTGCGTAAACACATTTTAACATTGCAGCTGGAGAGTTCCCCCACCACCCCAGAAACAAAACCATTATACCACAGGGTGTGGGCCAGTGTTTGGAAACCTGCTGTGGTGTGTATGCCTCATTCAGACCGTTCAAAGCCCAAAAGTTGCTTTTTGTGGTTCCAAATGGTCAGATCGAGGCCTACACACCACAGCAGCCTTCCAAACACAGGCTCAGACCATGTGGCATGTTAGTCCCCACCCTGCCCAAACACAATGCAGCAGTCACAATCGAATTCAGATTAAACAACAAATTAACATAAACACATTTTAACAATGCAGCTGGAGAGTCCCCCCACCACCACCCAGAAACAAAACCATCATACCGCATGGTGTGGGCCAGTGTTTGGAAACCTGCTGAGGTGTGTAGGCCTTGCTCAGACCACTCAGAGCCTAAAAGTGACTTTTATGGGTCCCAAATGGTCTGATTGATGCCTACACACCACAGCAGCCTTCCAAACACAGGCTCAGACCATGCAGCATGTTATCCCCCCTTCCAAACACAATGCAGCATTCACAATCAAATTCAGATTAAACAACAAATTAGCGTAAATACATTTTTTAACACTGTAGCTGGAGAGTCCCCCCCCACCTCCTCAAAACAAAACCATCATGGTGTTTGGGGTTGGGACTAACATGCCGCATGGTCTGAGCCTGTGTTTGAAAGCCTGCTGTGGTGTGTAGGCCTCGATTGAACCATTCAGAGCCCAAAAGTGGCTGTTTTGGGTTCCAAATGGTCCGATCGAGGCCTATAAACCACAGCAGCCTTCCAAACACAGGCCCAAACCATGCGGCATGTTAGTCACCCCCCCCCATCAAGCACAATGCAAATCTGATAAAAACCACAAAGCAAGATAATATACTGCATGCACCCCTCTGCCACTCATACACACACACACACCACAAGGTCTCAAAATGGTGGACTGAACAAAGGGTGATCCCCAACCACCATCACTATGCAGTTTTGTCCACTCCATCCACACAGCACAGATACAGTTTTTGCACAGGATTTAAATGCAATTTTTCAGTAGAATCATCTCCTCCCTTCAACCCCACACTTTGCATCATAACAATTGCCCACTTTACTTTTTAAAGTCTCAAGGTGCATTTGCTTGCCCAGGTTATGCTTGTTACAAACAGGGACATGTATAATTCCAGGTCCCAAAAGTAAAGAAAAGGAGCTAGTTTACTAAATTTAAAAATCACCACTATTCCGAGCTTCAGACTCACTTCTTAAGTATTTAGCACAGTAGTAATTGCACCCTAATGTGTCAGGCATACATTTCTACCAAAGTTCCTGAAGTCATTGCCCTCAAACATAACAGAAGCCTTACCTGCTTCAGGAAAATCGGCACATAACAATCTGGAGGCAGAGGGGACACAAGCTCTTCAATCGTTGCTGGCAAGATTGCAAATGGGGGTGAACAGCACAAAGTACCATCTTTTAAATCTCCCTAAAGACAGCCCCACTATTGCTGTGTGTCACTTGTCCAAATGAACTTCTCAGTGGTCCCACCGGTTGCGCGAGGGCTCGGCGCAAACATCTGGGAGATGGGACAGTAAAGGTCATGGGCAGCATTAAAGCAACACAGCACAAAACCAGGACCAGTAAAAAGTCATCCCAAAGCACTGTTTACTGAGAAAGACATGGGCCCACAGTAGCAAAGCAATACATTATAGAAGCAGGTTAATCAATTTGAAGGAGGATGTTAGATCCTTGCGCTCTTCAAATGTGTCACGTTTTCGAACTCCGAAGATAAACACTTGTATGGGTGAGAGAGCCTTCTCAGTGCAATGTTCAATCTTCTGGAATACACTTCCTGATAACTGTGTTACTGTTGTTAAGCAGGAAATGTTTAAAAAATCTTTGTATTCTTACCTGCAATCACTTGTTGTATGTAAATGTATCTAGTATTGTGTTTACTGTTCAAATATTTTGTGCTTGTTTTGTATTATGTTTTTATTGTTGATTCCTTGCTTCATTGTTCGAAGCACCAGGTTGATAATGAAAAAGGGCCCTGGCCCAGTTGTCTTACCTGGTAAATAAAGTGAAGTGAATTGAATTGAAAAAAATCAAATGATTTCTGAGTTATTGGACCAATGAATGCATCGGAATGGAAGGGGACATTACTTATTACATCAGAGACCCATTTTTAAATCAGATCTAGCCTGGCAATTTAATTGTTCACTGATTATAATTGTACTGAGAAATAAAAACAAGGACACAAGCTTTAGGAAAAACGTATTTTATAGGGAAAAATACATAAAAAGGGATCTTTGTGACCATGTTTCAGACATGGGCAGCCATGTCTCAAATAATCCCTCATTTTTCCTTTCATTTTGTTACAAAACATTAAGTTTTCAGGCACATGAATGTGGCATGACATTAATTTTAAATTATGTATCTGACCATATAGCAAACTGTATAGTCCCATACAACTTATTAATTGGGAAGATTTCTCCTGCCTTTCTGGTTGGTGAAACATTACCAGCACCATTGGTACCCTATTTTCATGCACAGAGCCATATGCTGTTGAGATGGTAACTGAATGTATGTGGAAATAATTGGAAGTTCAGTGTGATGAATTTGAGAGTTTATTTGGGTATTGATGCTATAATGATAATTGTGAAAGCTCTTGTTAGTCTGCTGGTAGACATGGGTATAGTTGTAGTGAGATTGTCAGTGACGCAAGTGGTCGTGGCCATGACTGCATTGTCTTAAGGGTGGATTCAATGTCTGAATTCTGAAGAAAGCTCAATAATGAGTCTTTGAAGGAGTCTATAGACTGAAGGGGCAATGGGATTTGAGAGCTGCATAGAATGCCAAGGGTGCATAGCATTTCAGTCAGATATAGGCCTGACGAGGGGCATGACTGGGAGAGTGAGACTACCGAGTCAGTTGTGGATGTGCAGAGTTGAGGAATCAATGGAAGTCTACTCTCAGTGAAAGGTTGTACTGGAGGGAGTATGGGAGACAATTCTGAGGAATGAGTTAGAAGGACCACTGGTGGGCAGTTGACCTGATTGATGGTAATATGATGCCAGAATGTAAATGACTGCATAAATCATGGTGCTATCCAGGAATGGAGGATGATGCAGGAATGTAAATGACTGCATAAATCATGGTGCTATCCAGGAATGGAGGATGATGCAGGAATGTAAATGACTGCATGAATTATGGTGCTATCCAGGAATGGAGAATGTTGCAGGAATGCAAATGACTGCATGAATTATGGTGCTGTCCAGGAATGGAGAATGTTGCAGGAATGTAAATGACTGCATGAATTATGGTGCTATCCAAGAATGGAGAATGATGCAGGAATGTAAACGACTGCATGAATTACAGTGGCAGCCATGATATGGTCAGATATTTCCAGAAAGTTTGTGAAATGTCTAAAGAGATTCTCTCTGGTGGCCCATAGTGGTACTGCAGGCAGGCAAGAAATTTCCAGATATACCACAGACATTTCAGGAAATATCTGACCACGTCTATGGCTGCCACTGTATGGTGCTATCCAGGGATGGAGAATGATGCAGGAATGTAAATGACTGCATGAATTATGGTGCTATCCAGGGATGGAGAATGATGCAGGAATGTAAATGACTGCATGAATTATGGTACTATCCAGGGATGGAGAATGATGCAGGAATGTAAATGACTGCATGAATTATGGTGCTATCCAGGCATGGAGAATGATGCAGGAATGTAAATGACTGCATGAATTATGATGGCATCCAGGAATGGAGAATGGTAGGTAGGAGAGAGTAACTTCAGCTACAGTGCTAGGTACCAAATATTCCACGATAAGAGTTCTAAGATGGCAGCCAGGAAAGTCGTAAGACATCCGATGACCATTGAGGAATTAGGAGTCAAGTAGCATGATTGAACTGAGTCACAGCTCATGGGAGAAGGTCTATAAAAGAAAATTGATGATGCTAATATGGCTAAGAGGTATCTTTCAGTTTCAGTTATGCCTAATAGCGATAATCATAATGAAAGTTGGTACATCTCGGAAGTAATTAGAGTGATCATTCCAGGGAAGCAGATAGTGGTGAAGAAGGCTCTACTAAATCCTAGATCCTATAAGACATGGGAGATGGGGATGCTGTACTGGCTAAATTAACGGATACATAGAAAACATCCTGTAGATTCAGTTGAGGAATGAGATCTTTCTATAGTCCAGTTGATTAAGATTTCAGAATTGATCTTGAGGGATACTTGGGAAGTATAGATAATTCTCTGATGATGTAACAGTCTATAAATCATGCTGTTCAAAGGATGTTGGTAGAAGAAGTCTTCCTCGGGTGAGATAAATGGATTGTCCGTGGAGTGGTGTATGGGAGCTGTTAGGATGCCTGAGGTAGGAGTAGGAGATAAACGAAAGGCAAGGCAGGTAATAGAGCAGTGAAAGGCTGTGAAGCTATGGGTGGATTGATGAGAGTAGAATAACATGCATTGATGAGGTTTAGCACGTGGGATATTAGGCAGGATCTGTGGCTGCATTCAAGGCAATAAAAGATGGATGCACTATAGGTAGTGTGATGCACTGCATATAAAGCAGGCTGTATTATATATATACTTGGCCAGCCAGTTCCATAAAGGAGCACTGATAGTTATGGAAAGCATTAGATGCTACAGTTTCAGCATAAATAGTAGCGGGTATGACTGCATGAATGGTGAATTGAAAAGAGTTGCAGGAATGTCTTAAACTCCAGTAGGGCATTGACAGGTTAATCCAGCAATGAGCACATAGTCCAGTAAAGAAATGCTGTACTTGACCAGATAGAAATGCTGCTCGGTGATAGGTGTAAATACTGGCATGTGATAGGTGTAAGATGCCCAAAAAGAGCCACGGCAAACAGCATGAAGTCCCACACCATTGGAGTGGTGAGGAGAAGGCAGATGTCCAAGAATGGAGGAAAAAGTCTGCTGGGGATGTCAGCAGACAGGAAGGAGTCCTAGAAGAAACCAGCAGAGGCCAAGCCATACGGACATCGCAGGTGTGGGAAGGAACAGGACTGGGACAGCACCACAGCAAACCAAAGAAGTATTTAGCAAAGCCACTGCAGGCCACAAGTGGTAGATCCAAAGAAGACCAAAAGTGAAGCCAGGTACCAAGTGCTACCAAGTCGATGCATGAAAGTTCCATGTTCACAGATGGTGAACAGCAAGTGCAGAGAACAGAAGGTGCTGCAGCAATGAGGCACAAGGTTCCCACTTCCAAATGAAAAGGCAAACTCGCAAGGCAGATGGGAAGGTGCAAGCAGTATGGAAATCCAGAAGGCTGTCAAACTGCATGGATGTAGAGACTGAACAAGCAGGCAGAATTCAAGTCCAAAGTGCAAGGAGGCCAAGGCGGGGATGAATTCGGTGAGTCCATGGAAGTGCAGGATGCAGACTGGCAAGGTAGAACATGGAGGGCAAATGGGGTACAGTGGTTCCATTCCTGAAGGGAAGTGGCAACCAGTTATCTGGTAGAGAATGCAGAAGGTTGAAACAGTTGAATGCAGACACAGGCTCCCAGCCCTGGAAGACGAAGCACAATTACCATTACTCGATGCTGCTAGGCAGAATGGTGAAGACAAATGTGGTAAAGTAGTCCTGTTCCTGATGGAAAATTGCAATCAGATAGTCTGGTAGAGAATGCATAAGGTTGAAATAGGGGAGTGCAAATACGGGTTTCCATCCCTGGTAGTCAGTGTGAGAAAACCTGCATTCGATGCCCCCAGGCAGGGGTAGGATTTTGAATGCAAATGGAGTATAATTGTTCTCTTCCTGAAGGGAAGTGGCAACCAGGTAACAGGTAGAGAATGCATAAAGTTGAAGCAGTCTAATGTAGACTCAGGCTCCCATCCCTGGTAGTCGAGATGAGACCACTTTAACTCGAGGCTGCTAGGCATAGGTAGAATGTTGAAGGCACATGGGTTAAAGAGGTCCCTTTACCGAAGGAAAGCAGCAACTTCAGAAGGTACGAGTTAGGGATGGAGTCAAACCCAGGTCTCCAGATCTGCAGCTCAGAGCCTTAACCCACTATGCTATACAGAAAATCTGTTTTTGAATTTGAATCAGGTAGAGAATGCATAAGTATGACACTGTAGCTTGCAGACATGGCTCCCATCCCGGGTAGTCAGGGCAAGCAAACCTTCACTCGATGCCTCCAGACAGAGCTAGGGATGGAGGATGTCAGGTTTGTAAGTAGTAGTTAGTAATAAGTGTAACAGAATCCCATCCCTGGTAAACAGGGTAAGCCTACCTTCGCTCAGTACCTCAGAAGGTACGAGTTAGGGATGGAGTCAAACCCAGGTCTCCAGATCTGCAGCTCAGAGCCTTAACCCACTCTGCTATACAGGAAATCTGTTTTTGAATTTGAAAAAAAAACTAGCTGTGCCAAGGACATATAGTACGTACACTGAATCTGAAGGTATGATACTGTACCTTGTTTATTGCTTGCAACATGAACACTGGAGAGGGGATTGTAAATCCTGCAGTCTGGGCAGACAGCATGACAAAGCAGTCGAGGAATGACACTGCTTATTTTATGTCCTTTCCCAATGTCCTGCTCACATCAATATAATGCTATGGGTAATTAAAAATGGATTGTTTACAGCCTACCAGAGCTGCAGGCAGGTTAGGTTACCCTGCTACCATGCTCAGACTTAACGGAAAGGAAAGCTGTACTGCCAGTGATTACCTTTGTGAAAATTAAATGAAACAGACAGAAATAAAATGTCATTGGAATAGTCAAGCATCATATATCATGCTTTCCTTTTGTAAGTTCAGTTAATGCCAGGGGTTATGCCAAGACTCCAAGCCTGCATTTATGGAAAGAAAAACAAGGTCACAACACATCAAGTACCTCCCTCGGAAGTGTGTTGCCATAAGCTGCTTTGTGCAGAGTATTATTCCCAGTGGGAAAAGTAAGGATGTTATGTATTTCTGTAGCCTTTCTGATGCTCCATAAAAGTTTATCCTAAAGAAACCTCGGCGGGGATGACAACATTTATTTTATGTTTCTGCATCAGGTTCGCGCACTCGGCAAGCAGTTGCTTAATTTCAGACAGGACTTGAGGAGCAGCAACTGATGGAAAAGCAGGACTGAACGCAGTCATTACAGTATTTCATTCCTCTAGTCTCTACTGCTGAAGAGATAATGCAGTTTGCCCAGAAATACTTTTTGTTTTTCAGTATCACTGATCATGACTGTAGAAGGGCTGGTCAATGGCTTGGTGGTGGTGATGTGTGTGTACGGGGGGGGTGGTAGCCTATTGAATAAAATGGTGTCAGAGAACTGCTGCTGTCAGTGCAGTCTCCTTCTATTTGCAGCCTGTCATCATTTTTGAAAGTACTGGGTAAAATCTGTTTATAACATGGGTTCCAAAAATACTGTCTTCTGATTCATCCAAACAAGTCACCTCACCATTGATTAATCCCTAATATACCCACAGCTGCATATTCACAGGGCTTTTTTTACTATTTCTTTAGGTAAACCTCTAACTTAACATTCCACAAGTTATAAGAGGATTAACCCATGACAGGGTATGGGTTTACTGAGCATTTATAAATGCCTGGGTAGTTGATGTCACTTGGCTTCACCTCGTGACTCCAACCCCCGTGGATTGATGCTCAGTAAACCCATGCCCTGTCCTGGGTCATTCCCTCTTAAGCTCATTTCTGTAAATCCAAAACAGGATACCAGTAGGAATATCACCTGTCCTTATGTTTGTAGGACATTCCTGATTTGGGCTACTTTGTCCTGCACAAAAACATGAAAAATACTACATATCCTGACATTACAGTAGGAGAAATATTTTTTAACTTTCCTCTTAATGTTGCAGAAAACTATAAAATCTGAACTTAAATACCTTTAAAATAAGAAACAATAGAAACAACTAAAAAATGAAAACACAGTCAATTCTGATGATATAGAGAAAACATGTCTGTCACATTGGATGAGGTTATATACTGTCCTGCAAAAAATGACGTTTCAGTAAGAAATGTTCCACTTTGGGCTTCTTAAAGGTGGTAATCCTAGATACCAGAATGGGCTGGCAGTACAACCTACAGGCTAGAGTAATGAGTTGTGAATCAGCTTGGTACATCCAGTAGACCTAGGTTTGATTCTCACAATCACCTCTTGCATACTCTGTGACTCTGAGCAAGTCACCTAACCTCCCCAGTACTCCTGGATGGTCCCTGAAAACAAGCACTTACCCCTAATCAGCCATACCCAGTTACCAAAGAATAAAAAAAAAACACACACACACAAATGCTGGCTGCCGCCACAGTGAGATGTGCATTTCATGGTTTGTTTTCCAGAAACTTTGTAGAGTATCCTTACCAAATTTGTCACAATGGCAATACAGTGGTATATCAATAGCAGTACCTTGGTAAGCTGAAAAATCGACAATGGTACTACACAGTGTACTCTGGTATCACAGTGGAAGGCAACATTGATTTTCTCTGGTGCACTGGTGGTGGTGCACTGGCACAATGGTAGCACCATGGTAGTGTGTTATTTTGATGTTTCAGGATTTGGCACCTCTCACAGCAACCCTGGACTTTTGTGGTAGCACAGTGGTATCAGTATTAATCTCATTATACTCTGTTCTGTAATGCATTGTTAAGATAAATTACTCCTCTCCGAAGTCGAATACTAAATTTAGTATTAAAGCAGTCATTAATTTGTCTTTGCAGACTAATTTTAATCATTTTTAATCAGCTTTAGTCATCACCAGAAGAATACTACCTCAAAGAATGTTAGTCTAGGAAGTATTCAACTGATTATTTGTTTAAGAGAAAATTGTTAGAAAATGAAGATCAGAAATAGATCCACAAAGCTCTTCAAAAGTACAATTGTTTTAAATATGCACTGAATCATACCAGAAGACTACAATCAGCTGTTTCTCCCAGTTTTTCTTATGAGAAACTGAAACAAATGTGTGACCCAAGTTGAGAAGAAGACTTCTTTTGTGTTACTGTTTCAATATGCAGTATATTTCCCCATTGTTTTCCAACAGAAAATATATTTTTACAGACAAGCAGAACATATTATCCCTTCTGAAGTCCCATTCTGCTATATACAACCAAAACTTAGACAATTAATTTGTGTTGTTTTTGGTTTTTTGTTTTCTTTTTTAATGAGGTTCAGAATCTTACAAATGGAGAATATATATTTCTGATATAAATCAGTTTTCTCCAACACAATTGTCCCATCATTATCTCCTACACTACACTAACCTGTTGATTCAGGAAACTATCAGTGCTTACATGTTAATTTATATGTTAGTTTATTTATCTGTTTATTTATTTAAGGACTTTATGTTTGACCTATCTATTTGTAGTACAATTGCTATATTATGCAACTTTAGATCTGGATATGAAATAAACTCCAAATGTTATCAAAGGTTTTACCTTCCCCCATCTTCAAATAATGACAGCAATCTGCCTTCATTATATCCTCCATAAAACTAACCCATGTGGCAAACAAAGGTGGATCCTTATCTTTCCATTTTAATAAAATGTGCTTCTTTGCTATGGCCATTGCCATTACCAAAAAAGTTTATCGATGATGACCTAAATCTATATCCATTTCTACTTGTGCCAGCTGGGGTCACTTCTGGGGAAAGTGAAATCTTCTTATTAATGCAATTATTTATTACTGAGATTATTTTTAACCACAAATGTGTAAAGTAAGGGTATTTATGGATTAAATGAATCAGGGTTCCAGTGGTACGAGAGCTCCTGGGACACTTATCCGAAACTGTAATATTTATCTTATGTAATTTGTATGGGGTATAATATACCCGATGCAACGTATTAAATTGGATTTGTTGCATATTAATTGACTGCAATTCAAAAAAGAATTAGAAATAATTAAATGCCACTGTTCTTGTTCTATTTCCATTCCCATATCTTGTTCCCATTTTTTTTTTAAGTACCATCATTTCCTTTGGATAGTCCAATATACATACTGGCCCAGATATTCAGACTGTGCCAGGCAGTGGTGCAAGCCTGGGCACAGAACAACTGTGAGACGCTGGGGCTAGGTACAGGTGATATTCAATGGGGTTGCGCCATGGCACAGCACCATTGAATATGGCAGGGTCAGTGCACATACTGCGCATGGTGCAGTGGCACTGCACCAGCACAAGCCACAGATAGGGAGCACGGAGATGTGCCAGCGCAAGTGCAGTTGTGCTAGGTGCCTCACCTGCGATATTCAGCAGGGGGCATGCAAATGAGTCCATAATATATTCAAGGCACAAATGGGGCCATTCACATGTCATTATGGCCCCATTTGCATGCTTTGCACAGGGAAGCCCGGTGACTTGTACCTGGCACCCTGCACAGCATGACGTGTTGCTGTGGGGACCCCGGGGCATCCCCCACCCTATAGCCATGATCACGTGGTATATGTTTAAGAAGAAATTCCTGTAGTCTAATGGCTCCCCCAGTTCTGAGTCCCCAATGAATATAATACATAACCATCCCTGATGGTCTAGGGGTCCCCCTCCCACCCGAGTCCCCGATACCCAATATATGTAAATATGACTGTCCCTGGTGGTCTAGTGGAACCCACCCGCCTGTTGCCACAATCACAGTAAATGTAAATTAAACCATTCCCTGGTGGTTTAGTGGACCCCCTCTCTCCCTCCTGGGTCCCTGATCACAGTATATCACCCATACATAATTTTCTGGTGATCCCAGTGGCACCCCACCCCTCCCACCCACACAGGACCCTTGCCACCTCATGCCCCCATCATTGGTGGGCAGCTGCATCCACCCAGCCACCCACAAAATGACAGGTATAGTATGGGCTGTAAGCCATTGGTCCCTATAGTGGACCAATGGGCTTGCAGGGCATACTGTACTAGACAGTTCCAAATATGTGAATAAACCATTTACATATTCAGGACTGTCTAGTACAGTATGACCTGCAAGCCCATTGATCCACACAGGGGACCAATGGGCTTACAGCCCATACTGTACCTGTCATTAGGCAGGTGGCTGGGCAGTAGAGATGCAGCTGCCCACTGATGAAGGGGGTGAGTGGGGTGGGCAAGGGGTCCTGTGTGGGTGGAATGAGTGGGGTGCCACTGGATCACCAGGGAATTACATGTGGGCATTTTACCATGATCAGGGACCCAGGAGGGAGGTGGGTCCACTAGACAACCAGAGACTGTATTTATATACATCCATCTGGGCATCAGGTTGGAGGGGGGTACCACTAGACTACCAGGGAATGGATTATAATACTTCCACCATGATCAGGGACTCAGGAGGGAGGGGGTCCACCAGGCTACCAGGGAATGTTTTAATTTACATTTACCACAATCACAGCAATGGGTGGAAGGGTTCCACTAGACCACCAGAGACTGTCATATTTACATATATCAGGGTATCGGGGACTCGGGTGGGAGGAGGACCACTAGACCACCAGGGATGGTCATGTACAATATTTATTGGGGTATTGGGGACTCAGGGGGGCCACTAGACTACCAGGGATTTCTTTTTAAACATATACTGCACGATCGTGACTACGGGCGGGGGGGTCCGGTTTCAGTGTGTGCTTGTAGATGGTGTTCTGGGTGGGCAGGTGACCACCCATGGCTGGGCTGCTGTGTTGCACCCTGCAATACTGCAGCCCA
Source organism: Neoceratodus forsteri (assembly GCA_016271365.2). Lineage (NCBI taxonomy): Eukaryota > Metazoa > Chordata > Ceratodontiformes > Ceratodontidae > Neoceratodus > Neoceratodus forsteri. The sequence goes on from CM028133.1 coordinate 152,070,921, forward strand.
CCTTTGGGTGGCCGGTGTTGTTCCTACTCTGCAAGGGCTCAACTTTGATCCCCCCTCTGTAGTGCAATGCAGGGTTGCACCAGCATCTGCACCGCACATCCCAGGCTGAATATCTGGATGTGCTGCATATGCATGGACACACCCCTGCATCTGTGCTGCATACCATTACATTGCATCCTGGCACATCGGGAGTTGCGCTGCACTGGGCAGACTTTTCAATACCCCGCCGGGTTGCAATGCAGGGTTGCACCAGCACAGCTCTGTTGCGCCAGGCACAACACCTTTGAATATCCAGGCCACTTCATACAATTTAGAGATAAGACCCTTATTTTCAGCTTGTGAGGCTAAAATATCTAACAAGGGGGTAGTCTTTAACTTTAACTCACAGTTTGTTTTAATTATATAATTTTTTCACTGTAAATAGGAAAAAAATGGGTCTCTAAAATATGAAATTGTTCTTTCAGTTGTTCAAATTTTTTGAAGCAGTTGTTCAAAAACAATTGACCACACTCATACAGGCCCAACGAAAAACCAAACCTTAAAGATTTTATTATTGATAGACTTTGGTAGTCCATGATTCATGTAAATAGAGGTGAACTGAGTAATCACTATTTTAAATTTTATTTTTCTATGCAATTCAAATCAGCTATTTATTGTAGTTTGAGTAGTAATAAACCCTTTATTTAGATAACCATCTTTTTATCTAAGTTTGCAAATAACTTCATTAATGTCTTATAATTATATTTTTGTAACTCCATTTCCATAGTAGTTAATGGCTGATGATGACATTTCAACCAATTCCATATAACTGTAATTTGAGCTACTAAGTAATAAGTATAAAAGCCGGGTAATGCCAATCCACCTCCTTCTTTAGGCATTATTAATTTATTATATGAGACCCTAGGAATTTTATTTTTCCATATAACATTTGTAATCATTTTTTTTAATGTTCCAAAGAAAGTAGTCTGCACTGGTATAGACAAAGTTTGAAACAAAAATAGTACCTTGGAAAGTAGCTGCATTTTTACAATATTTATTCTTCCTATCAGTGTTAGAGGAAGATGTTGCCATTTATTGCAATCTATTTTAATAGTTTCCAATATACTCAAAAGAGTTTTTTATATAAAGGTCTTTCTTTTGTGGGGATATAGTTACTCCTAGATATCTAAAGGAATTAACCATAGTGCAAGGGCAATTATTGGGCATAGAGAAATTGGGATTTCCACTCAAACCTAAAATCACAGATTTTTCCCATTTAATGTTATAACCTGAGCACTCCCCATACGTCTTAATTACCCCCATAAATTCCTGTAATGAGGTAGATGGTTCTGACATATACAATACAGCATCATTTGCATATAAACTAATTTTGTGTTTCAATGTTTCTTGTTTTATTGCCATGACATTTTGGGAGCATCTAATCTTTTGTGCCAAAGGGTCTATTGTCAGGGCAAATAACAAGGGAGATAGTGGACAGCCCTGTCTTGTCCCCCTTGTTAACTTAGTAGAGTTCGATATCACATTGTTAGTTTTAATTTTAGCAGTAGGATGATAATACAAAGCCTTAATCCAATTTAGAAAGATATTTCCAAAATTCATTTTTTCCAGGGTATGAAACATAAATGCCCTTTCCACCCTATCAAAGGCTTTTTCAGCATCAACAGTAAGTAGAAATTAATCATCCAAGTTATTATGTGTTATTATATTTATAGTACACCTTATATTTTCTGAAATTGTTCTCCCCTAATAAATCCATTTTGATCTGGGTCTATTAAATCAGGCAGAAATTCCTCCAATCTATTAGCTAATACCTTAGCTAATATTTTATAATCTGCATTAAGCAGGGAGATTGGCTTATACAGTTTTGGAAGAGCTATGTTGTTTCCCTGTTTATGAAATAATAAAATATGAGCTTCTGAAAAAAAGACGGAATGTTATGACAACTATTCATTTTGTTAAACAATTTTACTAATATAGGTGCTAAGAGGTCTTTACATTTCTTAAAGATTTCAATCCACAACCCATCCGGACCTGGTGCTTTTCCAGCTTTTAAATCTTCAGTTGCTCTCTGGACTTCCTGTAGTGTTATAAGGTTATCCATATTAATTTTTGATTGATTTGATATTGATCTTAACTCTAATTTATCTAAATAATTTGCTATACTCTCATTATATAGCTGGATTGGTGAAGTGTACAACAACTTATAATAATCTATAAAAATGTGATTTATTTTTTAGGATGTCTTTCTACATGACCCTTAGCATCTTTTATTAGATTTATATTCTAACTTTCTTGCTTCTTTTTTTTAATTGCCAAGCCATTAACTTCAATGGCTTGTCTGAAGTCATGTAATGATTAGTTTTAGCAGAGAATAGTTGTTTTTCTGCTTTATCAGTTATCAAGTGATTATATGTCTTTTTTTTTAATTCATTGATCAAATATCTTATTATCAAATGTCATAGCATGTAATTGTTTCAGGCAGTGTATATCCATTTCTTATTGTTTTAACTGAGCATTCTGGCCCTTTTTTCTGCTGCCACTTAATGCCTGCAAATGCCCTCTCAGCTAAACACCTAAATGCAGCCCAAATATCCAGCAACTTAACATCTTGTTCAACATTATTTATAAAAAATGCTTCCACTTCTTGTAATATTAGATTGCTAATGTCCTCTTTATTTAACAATGATACATCCATTTTCCAATTACAATTGAAATATACTAAATTTTCCATTTTAAGACTCATAAGACAAGGAGAGTGGTCGGATACAATAATTCCAGGATAATCTATAGCCAGAACACTATAGAATATAGTTTCTGATATTAAAAAATAATCTATCCTAGAATAGGAATTATGAACTGGGGAAAAGTATGACAATTTTTTAGTTGTAGGAAAAATCTGTAACCAAGGATCTATCAATTTCAAATCTGATATAAAATTATTAATTACTTTGCCTGTAGGTTTGAACGAGGTGGACTAGCCCAATGTTTATTTATTTATTTGCTTTTGTTAACCGGGTAGGGCACACTAGATACCAAGTGCCTATTTTCAGGTGCGACTTGGGAGGGTTACAGTGGTGGAGGCATACAGGAATCAGTTACATGCAGTTGGTGGTAAACCGGAGTCGGTATCATACAATAGAGAAAAACAACGGGATTGACAGAATAAGCAAACAGTAAAGTACAAGTATGGTAATCAAGAAAAAACAACGAACAATACCTGAAAAGAAAAAAGGAAGCAATGCATCATTAGAACTAGAGGTAAGGAGGACGAGGTACACACAATTGGGCAGTAAGGCTAAGAATATTTTTATGAAACAAGGTGGATTCTGGTACACTTGTAGAGGTTAATGGGTGCTAGCAAGAGTAAATGCATTGGATGGGGGAAAATTGATGGGGAGGGGTGGGTGGAAGGGGAGAGGCCAGGTTGGGAGGGAGGAGAGAGGGGAGGAGGGGGAGAGGGAGTGAGGACAGTAAGTGTTACCAGGTATGAAGGGGTACAGAGCAGGGAGGCCCTGGGAGCTCAAGAGACTCGAGTGGGAGGGGTAGAGCTAGGAGGTACAGGGACAGGCAGAGGAGGGTTTCAGGTAGTGCCAGAGTGAGGTTTTGAAGTGGGAATGAGAGGGGGTGGACTGGGTAAGGATTGGGAACGAGTTCCAGAGTTTAGGGGCAAATGAGGAGAAGGCCCGGTCCCCCATGAGGGAGTGAGTTCTAGGAATGAGCCGATCGAGGGCATCTCTTGATCGGAGCTGATAGGAGGGGGGGCCAGGGTTAACGGGAGGGGTGAGGGAGGGGTGTGGCTGACCTTATAATGTTGTCAGAGATTACCAAGCTCAAAGGTGCGAAGGCGTTCAGGAGGAGCCACCAAGTCGGGGTAGAGGTCGCACCGGTGAGTCAGGGTGGAGCAGAAAGGGCAAAGTGACAGATATTATTATAAGCTGTGTCCCATTTCTGGAGGCTAGAAGGGGCATAAGACAAAGGTAACCATCTGTAGCAGAGGTGGGAGAGAACCCCTCTGGCTAGCGCCAAGCGAGCTGCAGGAGTAAGGGAGTTTTTTGCCTTGTAGGCAAGGCTGAGTTTAACATTTTTGGTCCTGCAGACATTCTGAATATGCTGGGCAAGACCAAGCTGTGGGTCCAGGGTGATGCCCAGATACTTGAATGAGGTTGCAGTCTGCAGGGGGGAGCCATCGCTGCCCAGAATTTGATTTGGAGGGGGGAGGGGCAGGACTTTAGCTTGTGCCGTGAGCCGAACAGCATGGCTTGTTTTTTTTTGAGGTTGATGGAGAGCCTGTGATCCACTAGCCAGGATTGGATGCGATGAAAGTAGACATTAAGCTGCGCATTAATAGTGGCAATGTCACGAGCACTTGTCAGAAGGACCAGGTCATCCGCGTAGAGAGTGGCATGCCCATGAATGGCGGAGGACAGAAGATCATTGATGAAGAGGGAGAAGAGGGTGGGACAGGGAACAGATCCCTGGGGGACCCCGCAGTGGACGAGAGAGGGGGAGAAGTGAGTACGGTTGAAGTTAGTGAACTGCTGCCTGCCTGAGAATGTTCTATCCTCCTTACTTAGTGTAATGCTAAAATCTCCCCCAATTATAAATAGTGCTTTGAATGTGGATAGAATAAAACAAAATCTGTAAAAAAAGACAGATTATTCTGGTTGGGTCCATACAGTGCAGCCAAAGTTAATGAATTATGGCCTATTTGTACTTCCATTATAATATACCTTCCATTTGTATACATAGTTTCCCTTATAACTGCTATATTAAATTTTATGAAAAAGAATGGCAACACCTCTTGAGTTAGAATTATAAGAACACATGCCCTTGCCCCATTTCCTCTGAAACCATATCCTGTGAAGTGTGTTTCTTGCATAAATATGCAATTAATCTGTTTTATTTCTAAGTAATTAATAATTTTATTCATTTTAACTGTTTGCCTTAAGCACTTGACATTCCAAGTGACTTTGTTAATTTGTTCAAACATATCACACTTTTTATTTGTCTTGCTTTATAGTTTCCTCGATCATTTGATCTTAGTATTTTTTCAGAGGTTAGAATTATTTTTATAAACAATAATTATTCCCCTACAGCAATAACCTTTCACCTTAGTGCCCTCCATGCTTAACTGGAGAAATATAAGCTTCTCTCCCCCAACCCCCAGCAGCTGAGATGACTTTAGTGCCATCCCTGTACACCAAGTGGTGCTAACCCAGGTGATTTTAATAGCTATTTACCAAATTTAAAAGCTTTAATCTTATCTTTCAACTGAAAAAGAAGAAAACAGTAGTTTTTTTTATCATAATCATTTTCTTATCCAACTCTTCCATAAAATGATTTTCTCTTGTTTCTTTTACTTTCTTCCTTCCCTTTTCTTTATTTTCTTCCATATCATTCATCTTCCTCTATCAATGTCACCGCATAACAATAAGAATAGGAACTCAAGGGCTTTTAGCTATTCTGGTAGTTGTGAGACTTTTCAAAAACCTCTTTTGCATCCTCCGGGTCATCAAAAGTCTACAATTTACCATTGACCACAAATCGTAACTTTGCTGGATAGAAGACAGTAAACCTTATTCCTTTCTCATACAGTTTTTTTAACAGGATTGAACAACTTCCTTTTATTAACAGTATTGGCAGTGAGGTCTGGATAGACAATAAAATGAACATCTTGAAATTTTAACCTGTGCTCGGTCCTGGCCTTTTGAAGGATTGTTTCTTTTTTTCTGAAACCTGTGTGGTTTCATATAAATAAGTCGGAGAAAATTTTGCTGTGGATTTACAAAACGTGAACCTCCCCTGTGTGCTCTGCCCAACACTATTTTTGTTGGGGATATTCTCTACCCATTGCAACTGTAATTAATCTCTCAAAAAAGGGTACAGAGTCTCCATTTCCCTTCATACCTTCTGGTATATTACCAATGCAGAGATTACCCTGCCTGGAGTGATCTTCCATCTCAGCCACTTTTTGTATAAGTATCTGCAGTTGTTTATCATGTGTAGCTTGTAGCTTTAGAATTGGGCTTTTGATATCCTCTATTTGAAAGACTCTCTCCTCCAGCTCCTGTGTCTGAACTGATAGGACTTCTAATTTTGTTTCTAGTAAGTCCACTGACTCTGAGACCTCTTTCATCAAGATATTTATATCTGATTAAGGCCATTAACATTTCTTCTCTCAGTAATGTTACTGCTCACACTAAATCATTAGAAGCCACACCTTCAGCCCCTTCATCTGTAACTGCTTTTGTTTGTTGTACAGCCGGTTCCAAGAACTCAGGGTTCACATTCATAAGCTCATATACAGGTTCATTCATTTCTTGCAAATCAACAGCCAACTCATATTCACTACCAAAAAGTTCCCGGTTAGTGTTGGTTCATATATGTAACTGAACCCCCTTCCCTAGTTCCTCCACTACTGCCTTTTCCATAGAACCAGGTAAGCCTGATATTTCCATTTTTTCATATACTCCTGCCGGGTTCTCCATTTTTACTCTGCTGTCAGACAGCTTGTTATTACTACAAAATAGCTCACCTGCCCTTTGCTAACAGTGGTAAATAATTTTCCCAGCTGGAGGTGTATCTTTTTTGCTTACCAGAGTATTGGGTATGGGATAAAGGGGCAATACAGTTACCGGTCTTGAATCCTGGAAATTCAGGGAAAAGATACTCCAATCTGCCACCTCCCAGTCCTAGGTCAGGTGTTGTTTATCATTGTCTTCTTTTCTGGATCTGCTGCCTGCTTGGGTAATCTTCCTGATCTGACGAACCGACTTGGACATACCACTACTTTTACTCAAGCATTTGTTTTTAGTGTCAGATACAATGTAGTGAATGTCAGCTACTAAATATTAAACTCTATTGCATTAAAAACTAAAATGTCAAGTAGATTCAGCATAAATATGGAGCAAAAGAATGAGTCGATAAAAAATCCCAAAAAGAAGTTCAAACTGCTGCCATATCACCTATAAGCAGCACCACAGTGTCTCGCTCAGCTCCACCTCACATGTGGAACTGATGTCACCATCCCCAGATCCCCCCTGTGTAATACATTGTTAAGATAAATTACTCCTCTCCAAAGTTGAATACTAAATTTAGTATTAAAGCAGTCATTAATTTGTCTTTGAAGGCTAATTTTAGAAATGTTTAATCAGCTTTAATCATCATCTGAAGAATACTACCTCAAAGAGTATTAAAGTCTAAGAATTATTCAACTGATTATTTGTTTAAGAGAAAATTGTTACAAAATGAAGATCAGAAATAGATCTACAAAGCTCTTCAAAATACAGTTTTTTTGAATATGCACTGAATCATACCTGATGACTACAATCAACTGTCTTTCCCAGCTTTTTTATGAGAAACTGGAACAAATGTGTGACCCAAATTGTGCAGAAGTCTTCTTTTGTATTACTGTTTCAATATGCAGTATAATATTTTCCCATTGTTTTCCAGCAGAAAATATATTTACAGGAAAGCAAAATAGGATATTATCCCTTCTCAAGTCCCATTCTGTGACAATATATACTACCAAAACTTAAACAATTATTTTGTGTGGAATCTAAACACTACCGCTCACAAGATACATTAAAATGCCATTTGTTTCTGTTAATTTTCCATTAAATCTAGTCAAACCCATTAATTCTTACCACTAAATCTTGTTGCAATTTTTTAACGGCTTTAGTTTTTTGTCATTCAATTGGTATTAGTTTTGAAAGTATTTTTTTGCTTACAGCATTAAATTCTTAAGATACCCCATTAATAAACTATGAATATAACCCATGACAAATTTATTGTTTTATAATTTCCATTAAATCTTAACAAAAGCCATTTTTTTTAGTTGTTTAACCAGGTATAGCACACTAAGCTGAAAGCTTTTTTACAGGAGCGACCTGGGAGCACAAGGAGGTTAAGTGACTTGCTCAGGGTCACACAATATGCAAGTGGAAGCTGTGGGATTCAAACCCAGGTCTGGTCTGCTGGATGTCAGCAGATTTGCAGCTCAGAGCCTTAGACCACTGCGCTATACTGCCTCCGTTTTTAATGACAGAATTCATACCCATTAAATTATTATAATGAGCATTTACTACCATTAACAAATGTCGCATTGGTGGCAATAATGGCCATTAAACAACAAGTATGTGCCAATAAACCTTATCGATAATCCATTACATGGGTAAGTAGAGATGGTCTACTTAGTGAGATGCAGTATAGAAGGCTACTATGTATTTTATTTATTGTGTGTATCTGATATGCAGCTGGTGCAGGGGTGTGGATTCTTGTCACGTGTGTTGCTGGATGGTAGGCAGGCGGGAGGAATAGAGTGCTATGGGTAGATTGAAAAGGACATACCATTCAGCACAATGATGCCCTTGAAACTCTCTTGTCTCATGCTACTGTCCACAGTGATGTGCACCAAAGAATTATCCAGAGGGAGTAGAACCCCAAAGGCCCCACCACAAAAATGGGTAAGTTATTGGGATATTAATGTACTCAAAAAAATTCAGCAAGCAATAAGACATGAGAGGGTGGGCATTATGCTGAGATAACCACTCACCCAGGATGTAGTGAGGCACCATGGTGCAGATGGAGCGTCTCACTCAGCATAATGCCCACCCAGCAGTCTATTAATGTACTTATAAAATGGGTAATAGGTTGTTTTGTTTTAAAAAAAAATGAAAAGAATAAAAAAAAAATTAAAACAAGCATTTGTCAATGCTGAATGTTGATATGTGTTGGTCTGTTGAGCTCGCTTACTGGCCCTCTGTCACTCGCTTAGTCTCTTTCTCCTGGTGCTACAGGCTGCTCTATTGTATTGGGCTCCTGCCTGCATTGGCAGCTTTCTCTGCCACTAAGAAATCTGCAGCTGTCCCGACAGAGCTCTGTTGAGGTGGCTCAGTCCCCCTCTCTCACTCGCTCATTCTGTTTCTCCTGGAGCTGCAGGCTGCCCTTTTGTACTGGGCTTCTGTCTCTGTTGGTGGCTTTTTCTGCCCTCAAAGAAATCTGCAGCAGTCCCGACACAGGTCTGTTGAGCCTGCTCACTCCCCCTCTCTCACTCACTCGTCCCGTTTCTGCCTGTGCTGCAGGCTGGCCTTTTGTACTGGGCTCCTGCCTGCATTGCTGCCTTTTTCTGCCAACAAAGAAATCCACAGCAGTCACGATAGAGCTCCATTGAGCTCGTTCACTCTCCCTGTGTCAGTTTCTCATTGTGTTTCTCTCAGTGCTGGAGGCTGCCCTTTTGTACTGGGCTCCTGCCTGCGTTGGCACCTTTTTCTGCCCACAAAGAAATCCGCAGCTGTCCCGACAGAGCTCTGTTGAGGTCGCTCAGTCCCCCTGTCTCACTCACTCATTCTGTTTCTCATGGTGCTGCAGACTACCCTTTTGTACTGGACTCCTGCGTCTGTGGGCACCTTTTTCTGCCCACAAAGAAATCTGCAGCAGTCCGGAAAAAGTCCTGTTGAGTTTGGTCACTCCACTTCTCTCACTCGCTCATTCCATTTCTGCCAGCACTGCAGGCTGCCCTTTTCTACTGGGCTCCTGGCTGTGTTGCCACCTTCTTCTGCCCACAAAGAAATTTGTAGCAGTTATAATAGAGCTCCTTTGAGCTCACTCACTCCCCCTCTCTCACCCACCCACTCATTCTGGTTTTCCTGCCACTGCAGGCTCCCTTTTGTACTGGGCCCCTGCATGCATTGCTGCCATTTTCTGCCCACAAACAAATCTGCAGCAGTCCCAACAGAGCTCAATAGAGCTCAGTCACTCCCTCCCCCTCCCTCACTCACTCATTCTGTGTCTTCTGCCGCTGCAGGCTGCCCTTTTGTACTGGGCTCCTGCCTGCGTTGGTAGCTTTTTCTGGCCACAAAGAAATCTGAAGCAGTCCCGACACAGCATCGTTGAGCTCGTTCACTTCCCCTCTCTCACTCACTCATTCTGTTTCTGCTGGTGCTACAAAGCTGGCCTTTTGTACTGGGCTCCTGCCTGCATTGTTACCTTTTTCTGCCCACAAAGAAATCCACAGCAGTCACAATAGAGCTCCGTTGAGCTTGCTCACTACCGCTCTGTCACTCGCTCGTTCTGTTTCTCTTGGTGCTTCAGACTGCACTTTTGTACGGGACTCCTGGCTACATTGCCACCTTTGTCTGTCTACAAAGAAATCCGCAGCTGTCCTGACAGAGCTCTGTTGAGGTCACTCAGTCTCCCTCTCTTATGCACTCATTCTGTTTGTCCTGGTGCTGCAAGCTGCCCTTTTGCACTGGGCCCCTGACTGCATTGACACCTTTTTCTGCCCACAAAGAAATCTGCAGCAGTCCTGACAGGGCTCCGGTGAGATTGCTCACTCCCACTCCCTCACTCGCTCTCTTATTCTGTTATTCTGCCCTTTTGTACTGGGCTCTTACAATGGACCTTTTTCTGCCCACAAACAAATCTATAGCAGTCCCGACAGAGCTCAGTTGAGCTCGGTCATGACCCCCTCTCACTCGCTCAATCTTAATCTGTCCCAAACACCGATTTCCCACAGTGACCGTGCTATTCTCTGGCAGGAGTGCAAAAACATATTTTAGCCAGGATGTGAAAAATGACAGCTGTACTGTTCATAAGGAGGTGTGAAAAAATGCCATTGTTGAAAATGCGGTGTGAAAATATTACACATTCGCGAAGTTACAAAGGTGCATGGAAACAGCTCAATGCACGCTTGTAACACAGTTATGTTATGGAGTTTCATCACCAAATTTTCAACATAAGGATTTTAGGACCTGTGCTAATGAATAGTGCCACTGTCATTTTCTTAATCTGTCCCGAACACTGATTTCCCACAGCAACTGCGTTATTCTGCGCCAGAACTGTGAAAACACATATTGGTCAGGATGTGAAAAATGACAGCTGTACTGCCATAAGGAGGTGTGAGAAAATGCCACTGTTGAAAATCTGGCGTGACAATATTACAAAGCTGTGAAGTTACAAGGGTTGTGTGGAAAGTGTGCAATGCACACTTGTAACACAAGTCATTTGATGGGCTATCATCACCAAATTTTCAGCATAGGCATTTTAGGACCTCTACTCATGAACAGTATCACTGTCATTTTCTTAATCTGTCCCGAACAGTGATTTCCCAGAGTGACTGCTCTATTCTGCTCTGGAAGTGTGAAAACACAATTCAGCCAGGATGGGAAAAATGACAGCTGTACTGTTCATAAGTAGGTGTGGGAAAATGGCAATGTTGAAAATCTGGGTGAAAATATTACAAATTCGCAAAGTTACGAGTGTGCATGCAAACTACGCAATGCATGCTTGTAACACAGTCATTTTATGGAGTATCATCACCAAATTTTCAATATAGGCATTTGTAGGACCTCTACTCATGAACAGTGTCGCTGTCATTTTCTTAATCTGTCCTGAACAGTAATTTCCCACAGCGACCGCACTATTCTGCACTGGAAGTGCAAAAACACATTTCAGCCAGGATGCAAACAATGACAGCTATACTGTTCACAAGAAGGTGTGAAAAAATGCCAATGTTGAAAATCTGGCGTGAAAATATTGCAAATTCGCGAAGTTATGAGCGTGCATAGCAACTGCACAACACACGCTCGTAAAACAGTCTTTTTTTTGAGTTTTTCCACCAAATTTGCAACATAGGCTTTTTGAGAGCCCACCTCATGAACACTGGCACTGTCATTTCGTTAATCACCCCAAAAGGTGATTCCATGCAGTGACCGCAAAATCACCTTCCGGGGCCGATTAACACCATGACAGTTCTAGAATTCATGAGGAGGGGTCCCAAAAACCCCATGTTGAAAATGTGCTGCCAAAATTCCAAAAAATGACTGAGACATGCATTAAAGTTGTAAAAAAGCAATTTATTCCATTATACAGCTTACCGGCATTTCTTCAGTTCGTGGCCGGCTTTGAAGAGTGCAGACGTGTTCCTGGTCCACTGAAGATTATCGCCCCAAGCTCCAGAGGTAAGTATGGGGTGAGGGGGGGTGTAGGAGGCAGGGTGTGCAGTGTTTGGGTGCAGGTTGTGGGAGGGGAGCAGGGAGGCCTCCAAGGGACAGTTTACTTTTTTACAGGTGAAAAAAGAAAAAAAAGACATTGCGGGACTGTTTTTATTTTACAGGGGCATGTGGCATGCTGGAGTGGGCTTCCAGCGTGCCACCAGAGTCTTCCTTTTCGGGGGGAAATCTGTAGCCGACGGGGGATTGGGCACCCCCATCGGCACACAACAAAAAGGGTTGGGGTGACATTATGCCAATGGGGGTTGGGCACCCCGTCGGCAGAGAATATAAGCAGGGGGGTTACATAATGCTGACAGGGAGTGGGCTCCCCCATCGGCCACTTAAATATGGGGGCACTGAAGCTGACAGGGACCAAAAGGGGTTGACACACTGTCTATACAGGTTTATTTATCCCCGCCCCCTTTTTTAAACTTCTTTTCCTCTCATTGCAACTTTTGGATGTTTTCTGTTGACAATTTCTGGTCCTTGCTGTCTGCTCTGAAGACCAGGAGTGACTGAATGCATGGTTTGACTTTTCATTTTATTATTATCTTTAATGAGTTTGCCACTTGTTGTGACTCTCAGCTTTTCTCTATCAGTTTTTCCAGTCTTCACTACCTGCACTGAGGACAGGGACCATGTGATTTAAAGGGAAACTCCAGTAATTGCAGTAATTGTAGTAGGTACTGCAGAAACACCTGATTAGGGCTTTTTGCATAAAAGAAAATGTTTTATTTACCTCTTATCTGGGAAGTTTAATTACAAGGATCTGCTGAATGCATAATGGCTGCAGAGCCCCGGGCGACATCTCATGCACCCCTGTCAGCTTCCGCTGCACATGTTATACTAATGAGGGCTACCAACAAATGTCAGAGTTGGTAGCAGGTAAATAAAAAATGTACTTTTATGCTAAAAGCCCAAATCGGGCATTACTGCAGCAGCCGCTGCAATTACCATGGTTACTGGAGTTTCCCTTCTAAAAAAAATAGTATTTCCTGGTCCTTGCTGCCTGCTCTGAAGACAAGGAGTGAGTATACATCATTTCAGCCATGTCCTCAGTGTAGCAGCTGGATGGGTGGCAGACTGGTGAGGGGGGGATGGGGTACAATTTAAAAATATGCCAAAACTACCTGATATAAAAAGGAAGAACAATGCCAAATTTGCTCTATCAGAGTGAAGAATGAAGAGAGAAGATTACAAGGTGACCAGTGGAGCTTTAGAGGTGGGTAAATTTATTTAAAAAAAGGAGTCCTTTTAAAACACAATGGCTCCGATATTCAAATAGATGTGCAAGCATTATGTAAATGCTTTTGCTGCACTTGTGCCCAACCTGGCAGTTACAATTTTCAGTTGGATAGTGCACGTCACTATTTGACTGAATATCAGGCCATATTGTTGCAGGGGTAAGTGCAGTAGTGCTGCCAGCATTGACCTATGCTATATATAGCCCACAGGGAATAGCGCTGCCCAACACAGGATGGTGCCAAGACCCCTGAGGGTTTGCAGGCTATGGGCTGGCACCTGGGTCCAGGGCAACAACACAGAATCTGTCCAGCAGGAAAGAGGTTGGCCTCTGAGGAGCATGATAGGGAAGAGCAGAGATATTGCTGGCATGTGAGGGCAGAATAGGAAGTATCAGGGAGAACAGACTCAGCCTAAAGTATGCCTGGTGCATTGGGAGAGGGTGAAGGGCAGGTGCAGCAAGACAGCGGAGGTATTGTGAGTGAGAGGTAGGCTGCTACTGTATCTCTGACTGTGAGGAAAATACAGCAGGAAATGCAAGTGGCTTTATAGCAACAGCTGTTCATGGAATGCACACACTTAGTATAATGATTATATTTAATATTATCCTGGTGTGTATGCACATGGTGTTGCTTTTCATACAGGGAGCACACTCTGAGTCCCTGAGGGAGGGAAGTAAAGAAGCAGGTGTCTCAAGGACTTTATCCTGAATTCACAACCCACACATCAGTTTGTCATCTGCAGGACCACACAAGTAGAAAGAACATAAAAAAAGCAGGAGTTGTGATTCAACCAGTCCATATGGGCTCGCAACAGTCATGTTACAGATAAGTAGCGCTTTTGGTTCTTATTGCCATCCACAATATGGCGCCACTCTCAATGTACTCGCACCTGGAAACATTGAGGGGAGTTGCCATTCTAGACTTCTTTCTATTTCTGTGTAACCTGCCATGTGGCAGGGTTGGTTTCTGTAATAGCTTCTAAAAAGAATTTAGTTAAGTTGTGCAGGTCACACATTACATGATATCCTCATAGCACCCCAATTACATAGTACAATTATTTCTATCAGCATCTTACCATCGGACTCAACGACAATGACACTGTCAGTGTCCGATTGGCCACCCTCCACAGCTTCATGCTGCACTGGTACTACCTCACGGGCAGGTGGGGGAGTCTTACATTGGCCTGTCATAAAAGAAAAAACAAAGGCATCACTGAGTCTTGAATGGTAATTACATCACATTTTTTTAAACAGTTGATGTAACCATCAAATATGCTTCACATAGTTAACATTGCCTCTCATCAGGTACACCACAAGCATTGTGGGTACATATTAAATTACAAGTGCTGTTAATATAAAATATAATGTTTGAAGAGCAGTAGAGAACAACTGTAAATCAACATCAGTAGTTGTCCCAGAAACATGGAGAACATTTCAACAACAAGTCGAGACATCTACTATCCCCTATTAAGTACAAATGTTGACTTAACCATATTTTAGATGAGATACCCAAACATCATTCTTAATGCTGCATGCTAAAAAAAACACTATTTTCATTTCATGTGTCAGAATACTGCAAAACACGTACGTTTTCTTTTCTTCTACCAGTATTTTGAAGTTTGCATCACTAAGTTGCATGACTGCATAGCATGGTACCTAATACACACTAGACATACAGATAAAAAATTAAGTTGATGAACACAGCATAAACTCACTAGATTCACCAAACGTAATAGCTATGTAAACCTTAAATGAAGTAAAATATTGTCTATATACAATGGATACTGTATAGTCACTGCACCACTATCATTACCAGATTCTGCTGTTATTCAGTCACTCAGCTGAATCTCACAGCTGAACCACAGCATGCATGTCAAATAAACCTTATACTATGGGGTATGAAAATCCTGTAACCTCATTGGTCAAAACAGATCGAATGACTGTGGAAAAATCCTCCAGTATATCCACTGTAACAACTTTGATATCACTATAAAAAACAAAAAGAACACTTGAACACTGTATTATAGCAATATACCATGATAAGAAGTGGGTATATGGATGGATTTACCACTTCTGGTGTGGCTACGTCACTCAGCTGAGCCTCGTGACTGAACAACACCTGACATGGTAAATCCACCAATTTATCCACTCCTTGTCATGGTACATTCTTACATATACTATGAACTATCATACCATATGTCATGATTTCAATCTAAATCTATATAATGTCACATGCACTGTCCAAACTTCTGTTGAGTAACTTATGGAGGAGTTAGGTGCTCCCTCGCAGCTGGCTTCCCAGCAGCCTGCCAGAGTTTGTACGCGAGGTAGTATCAGCATGTATCGTTGCCTGGTTTCTCCTCCTGCTGTTTAAGAACGTAAAAGCACTGGCACAACAGCTTCCACTTCCGCTTCAACTGTGTGATCATCTTGTTCTTAACCTTGAGTATCACATGTAAGAAACTGTTGCTGCGCCTCCACATTGGATCCAGTTTGCGGTTCGTGCTCCGCATTAATATGCGAGCATTCCCCCTCACTTGGACTGCCTCAAGCAGCAAGCACACCTCTCGCAAGGTCCACTGCCTCATGGTTAACTTTTTTTTCTGCAATAGAAGCATAAAGAAACATTTCCATGACTGTCATGTCCCATAGTAAAATGAATTTTTATGTATTGTATTACATTTAGTGCTTAGAAAATGAAACACTGCGCCCCACCCTCTCACCCAATTGTGTTCTTTCTGTCTAAGAGTAACCATTTTGCTGTACTTCAGCTACCACTACACATTTATTTAACAAAAAAATAGAACTAACAATGGCACTAAGCATTACTGTAAACAATCATTACCCAATATATCGTGATAGGCAACACTACACTGTACTACCACATTTCTTGTTTTCTTTAAAACAATTATTTTTCAAATATAGTACCAGCAAGCTACGGAGGGAGAGGTGGTGTCATCAGTTGAGAACATAGCCTAAGTCAGCCAATACAAGCAACAACTCACTAATGCAGAGGATACCTACATACTAATAATGGCTTCATAATATGAAAAAAATACTTAGCTTATGTGTTGCATACAACATGGCTCCATTTGCACAAATAGTACTAAATAATGTTAAACATAAGCCTGCCACCACTGCGTTTCACTTTTGTAACACCCCTACTCCTCTCTGCCACTTACAGTACTGTAATGCCACAGTAAATGTTAAATGAACCTTACAGACTGAAAAATATTACAATGTGAACATATAACAACATCGTGAAATTGTGTACTAAAAACAACAAGATGCATTGCTATTGCACTTTTCCCAGTGTTGTTACACAGCATGGCACAATCTGGATGTTCCCAACCCATGTGTTACATGTGTGTGAGTGATGCATGCAGCTGATCTATTTTTTGACCACATTTATAGGGTTCTGAAAAGAACCTTTGTTTACACTGTAATATTTGATCAAACAGTCTGACAGTCTTAGAGGACTTTGAGGATTGCATCTAGAAGGTCTCCCAGGAAATGGCAATTGCCAGCATGCGAGAAATGTACACCGTCTGGTAGGTATAGTCAATCATAACAATACTTAATTTCTGGGTGACGTATAGTATACATTCCATACATGCATAGAAAAGCAGATATTTGTGTGTTGACTTTTCTTTGAGCTCTGTCAATCAGATACATATGGTATTCTGCTTGCCAGACACTATGTTCTGTAATATCTGAAAATATGATTATACAGGCAGGCAACATACTCATAATAGAAACAAGGTCCAATTTTGCCTCTGTTCCTAAATCTACCCAGCGTTTGGTGCCCAAATCATTGCCTCCAAGATGTATTAGCAGTATGTCAGGATGAGGCTGAGTACTCAAATGTCTGTGCATGGTTGGCATGAGGTGTTCCCACCTCAATCCACCCCTACCAAACCATTTCACTGAGCAATTTGGGAGCTGCAGGTTTCTCCCAAAATCATTATTGTGAGCATACTCAGATGCTCGTCTCACGATACTGCTTCCAACTATCCACAGAGTCCTTTTGCGATTTTCTACCATTCTCAGGTTTTAAACTCAGAACTGGACAGAGAGCTACCAAAAAAGTCAGTGTTCACCCTGCAGTGGCTAGGCAGTAGTGAAAGTAAAACTGATATTTTCCCTCTTAACTTCAAGCCAGCTTCACTGGCCTGATTCATAACACACAAATAAAAAAAGTAATTGGCTAGTACTCTGGCTTCATTAACCAATGTAGGCTATGCACTCACTATTACTAGACTTCTGCTGCAGCTAAAATGTGCAAACATTGAGAGGTGGGAAAAATGCATCCTTTTCATTGGCAGTTTTAAACAATTACAACTGCAGAAACATGTCTGATTGGTTCCCTCTTCTGTTATGGGTCCACGTGCAGCTTCCTATCTCCCTCTATTTGCAGCTGTATCTGTACAAGTTAGTACTCAACTACTATCTGACTTTAAACACTTTTATCTAAATTATACAGCAAGTTAGATGATTACAAGTAACATTATCAAATACAGCACTAAAAAATGTTTTGATTAATACTATTTACATGTTGCTAACACTTTTTTATCATACTGGAAAAATACTTAATAAAATATACTGTACTTACAGTTCTTGAAATGCTGCTCTCAGTTGGCACTAAGATGGCTGCTGCTGACTTCTTCTTCAGTGTTGTCCGTCTCTGATTGGTTGTCTCACATGGCCTGACAAATCTTGCATTGCATTGGTAGAATAAGATGTCACTCAAATACAATCAGATCTGATTTGATAATGGATGCATTTTCCACTCTCAAATGTTAAATTTGCGACACTTTCAAATGCACCAAAGTAATTTGCGACAGTGTCAAATGCACGAAAGTACTTTTTCCGACACTTTTGAATGCACGAAAGTAACTTTTGCAAAACTTTCGAACTTCGACATTACTTTTTACCATACTGTCAAACGCACGAAAGTAACATTTGCAACACTGTTGAATGCACAACACTACTATTTGCAACACTTTTGTGCATTCAACAGTATTTTTTAAAAATTGTCTATTTTACCACAATTTGTTGCTTAATGGCAGAATAACCAATTTTTCAATGCTAAACACTGCTCAACAGCATTCCCACTCTCACAACTGGAGACGCATAGTATTGTGACTTGGTAAAAACACTCACAAAATGATGGTTATCTTCAGTTTCAATGGCACCGTGCAACTGACTTGTAGTAATGCATAGTTTGTCAGTTGTTAATCAACACCGCAAACAGTCATTTTATGCAGCATTCGCACCAAATTTCCAACAAAGTCACTTGAGGACATACATGCAATGTTACCAAACTGACATTGCAATGCTGCAAAAACATCAACTGACAAATGTGTGCTGTGAAGTTCATATGCACACTCACATAAACAGTCATAGTACAGACTATCATTACCAAATTTTGTACATACTCATTTTACACCTCTGCTCATGAACAGTGTGACTGTCAGTATCACAATGTGCTCTGAACAGTGCTTTCACACAACACCTGTAGCAGTGGTCACTGTAACTACATACAAAACAGTTCAGCAAACATGTGAAAAAATGACAGCTGTGTAACTGCAAAATGGTTGTAGTAAAATGCCAACCTGAACAATCTCACATGAAGATATTCATAACGCACTGACTTCAGCTAAGTGTTCAACGTTGACTTATTAATGTGTCAGTAATTAACAGAAAGATCATCAATAAAGTTATTGTGTTACAGAACTGTGACAGCATAAGCTATATAAAAGTTTTTTTAATAATACTAATTATTAATAACTGAACATGGAAATCATACAAAACAAATTGTAGATTCTATAGTGATAATGATATGCAAGACAATGTGACAGAAATGAAGTACAACTGTAGCAATGTAAATAACTTATGTGATTAAAAGATTGCAAACATTTTCTTTTTAAATTGATGTGATACTTAAATCAGATGTTTCAATGCACAATGTTAGAAGGCATGAACAGAGGCATATAGTAACATTTTCTTTTTCTCTGTCTTTCATACAGGTGCCTGATACTTCTGTAAGATTGCTGACTGCCACGGTGAACTATCATATCAAAACATGCCAACTAAATACAGACGTTAGATGTATAGGGAAATGAGACAGGTATCATAGCACTTCACTGTTGTATAAGGGCGATAAAGAAAACACAAATGTTACATCACACTATGACCAGAGACAGACCTCTACTGCAACAGTGAGCCCTACAACAACTCACTGAACATCAAAAGCACATACTTACTCAAGAGCAAGTAAAAAAATGCTTACCTCTACAGCAGTTGTGCGGATCTCTCTGACGAGACACAACTATTGTGACTGCAACCATCAACAAACCTCCCAAACAACGCTGTAGACTCACACCTGGTGATTTGCAAGTGAGAAGGCAAAAGTATTTCTGATCACTAGCAAGTAAAGCTAAGATTGACAGACTTAATGCTGCTGCGATGAGACATGCGCGCAAAAAGACAGAGTCATCTGTCTTTGATGAAGTTGCGTCCCTTATATTGAACTTTTGTTAACAGACCAGTGTTTGTGCTACAGCGCTTGTGGCGTAAGATATCTCATGTGCTTGAACAATTCAGGACAGTGGTGTATGGCATCAAAAAAAAGGCTACAACAGTATCCTTCTTTGACTGTGCACAATTTCTGTGATGTTTTCACAGGTCACTGGATGCACACGCAGCACTCAGAGGCATATTTCTGGGAAGAATCTTATTATTCCCAGAAGAAGGAACGCAAGTTCACCATTGATGAGTATGGCAAACAGGTAAAAGTCCTCAGTATCTGTGAGGACACTGCAATGGATACAGATGATGACTGTGATTCAACCACAGTATTCAATAAATGGCATTGTGTGTCATGGACATGTGACGAGACCTGCAACCGTAGGCAATCTTCATTTGAAAAAGTTGAACAGTTTGTCAGCCTATTTGTGATAACAGATCACAAAGAAAGATATAAACTGTTTGACAAACCTGACCATTGTGAAATTCGTCCACATACTGGACTAATGGGTCACTCACTGGCATGCCTCGATAGTGGTGTTTGTGATAGTATTTTTCACAACATGCGTATGCTTGGAGTGCATCAAACAGACATGCGAAACTTTGTATATGAAGTAAGATGAGCTGTAAATCACTAAACTTGTTTAAATGACTTATTGCAATCAGGTGACATGCAGGGTGCTTTGACCAGGCCACAGACCCCTCAATTTCTGGAACCTAAACAGTTTTTTAGAAATTTTCTGTACTGCAAGGGATCCAGCGTGCCTTGACCAGGCCACGGACCCCTCAATTTCTGGAACCTAAACAGTTTTTCAGAAATCCTCTGTACTGCAAGGGATCCAGCGTGCCTTGACCAGGCCACGGACCCTTCAATTTCTGGAACCTAAACAGTTTTTCAGAAATCCTCTGTACTGCAAGGGATCCAGCGTGCCTTGACCAGGCCACGGACTCCTCAATTTATGGAACCTAAACAGTTTTTCAGAAATTCTCTGTACTGCAAGGTACTAGCCCTGACTTTTGGATTTGGTACCAGTGGAAGCTGATTTCCAAGCGGCCCATACTATTTCCTGCTGAACACATCTCTAACTACTGTATCTCCCTCTGTGTCTCTAGTTAAATTTATGTGCTAGGGTTTAATGATTTGTTTAATCCTTACAGTCATTTTAAGTTCTAAGTTGATATTAGAAGTGAATTTAGAGCTTTTTTTTTTTTACTTTTCCATTAGCAGATTATATCCTCTCACCACTAGAGGGCTATATCTCTATCTCTTTATCTAGTACATAAGCCATGTGGGCTCTCTCTGCCTTTCTCTTGCCTCTCCTCCTCATCCTTGCCCTGGCCCCCCTCTTCTCTCTCCCTGGTCCTAGCCACCCCCATCTCCACCCCACCCCTGCCACCCTCTACTGGTTTCCACTGCACCCAAGGAACCTCCACTTCCACTCGAGACTTGTGCTTGGTGCACTGTTTGGATATTCCTGGTTACTTAACATGACCACTACTCTCAACAAGTGTGGCCACCTCTCTACACTGTACCACCTTGCAGTCCATATGGGACACCACCTGGAACCTTGCAACTTCTACTCCAGGAAACAACAATCAAAACTATCTCTCAAAGAGCTGCGACTCTGCTCCTTAAAACTCCTGCTCCTCCTCCTTCTCATCTCAGGCAGCGTCCATCCCAATCCTGGCCCTAGAAGCTCAGGCCACACACAAACTCCAGGTGCCCTTATCCTTGCAACCATTAATATCTGCAGCCTACTACCAAAGCTGGATGCACTCCAAGCCTTCATATGCCAACACAACCCTGACATCCTTGCAGTGGTGGAAACTTGGCTGACACCTAAAGTTCCTGACTCAGCAGTAACAATACAGGGCTACAATGTTCACAGGCTGGACCGGATATCCAAAAAAGGTGGTGGTTGCACAATCTATATCAAAGACTCCCTGTCTTGGCACCCTGTAGCAACTCCATCACTTTCTGCCTCAGCCCAGATTCTGCCAATAAAAATCATCCTAGGTCCCAACCATAAAGCTCTGACTTTTGTCTCTGTATACATCCCACCCAGGGACCCTAAACATGGATTCAATGACGTCCTAAACTTTATCAACTCACATCCTCCAGAAACTGAACTTATTCTACTAGGGGATTTCAACATAAACTGGTTAGCATCGAGTGCCAGTGCCTATAAAGACTCCATCTCAGCTGCTAACCTCACGCAAATGGTGAACTCCCCTACTAGGATTAACTACAAGACTGGCACCAGTACCCTCCTGGATTGGGTCTCCCACTCACCACACAAGGATTTCTCAGTCGACCATTCTCCCAGACTCACTCAATGCCACTCCCCAGTCATGTGTGCATGGTCTAACAAATTCCTTAAGCCCCTCCCAAAATTATCGCCGCAGAGTCCTTCCTCATGGAAAACTTCCACATCTCCAACATCTGCTTCTACAAGACTGGCTACCCATCTATGAAGCAACAGATGTTAACTTGGCTCTTGATCACTTCATCTCAATATTCAACAAAGACTGCGAACTCTTTGCCCCTGCTAAAAGGAGCAAAACAAAATCTCTCTCTAACCCATGGGTCACCGCGGCTCTTCTCTCACAGCTGAAACTAAGGGATCACCTCTGGGCAGTTGTCAGGGCCACTGGCAAACAACTGGACATCCAAAATTACAAACAAGCATGAAATGCTTGCACAAAATCCATATGGCTAATGAAATCCACCTATTACAAAGATGCTCTCACCAATACATGGGGAAATGGTCGTGCTTTCTGGGACAATATCAGGGTCACAGGAAGCAGCCAAAAACCTCTCTGGCCATTTAATGGTTGATGGATCCTCAACCCTTTACCCCAAGGTGATCACCAACATCTTTAACATGGCTTTCAGACCTTAGTGCTGTTCTACCGCATGACTTTTTCAGAAATGAACCTACTCCCCAAATACCTCAGCCCTCAGTCTAACCATCCCTCTTCTACTTCAGGAAGGTAAGGCTGAATGAAGCTCACTGCTATATTACTGCAGATATCTCTAAATCTAGATCTAGTAGCGACACCTGGACCTTAAGCTTTTAGCTCACCCTCATGAGGTAATTCATCCAGTAACAAAATCCTAAACCTCTCTCAGCTGTGAAAATTCTGGACCTATGGAAAACAGCCACGTGACACCCATCTATAAAGTGGGGACAAGAGCGATTCCTCAAATTATCACCCCATCTCCATACTGCCCCACTCTCTAAGGCACTTGAGCGCATCATGGCTAAGATCAACTTACCACCACTGATAAATACAATATACCTTGTCCACAACAACATGGCTTCCGAAAGGTCACAGCACCACCACAGCCTTCTTGAGTTCACTAGAGCTTTGCACAAATCCCTTGACAATGGCCTTCTCACGGGGCCATTTTCGTCGACCTCTCAAAGGCCTTCGATACAGTACACCATGATTATTAATACACCAACTACTGAATGCAGAGCTATCACCTGACTCTTCTCTCTGGTTTAAAAGCTACTTGAAAACTGGTCACAGAGAGTAAAAATGTGGGCGCTCTTTCTAACACCCTGCCTGTTCACTCGGGTGTCCCACAGGATCCATACTGGACCCTCCTTTAGCCCTTTTCTTAAACTCCCTCCCTTACCACTGCTCTGAGCAGATCATGCTATATCGATGATGCTGTTGTATTTTCCACTCACAAAGATCCTGCAACTCTTCAACACAACCTTCAACTTGGTTTCAGTTCTGTAGAGACATGGTTTCTTAATCATAAACTGGTCCTCAATGACAAGAAAACCAAATCTATGCTTTCTGCAGCTCTCATAACCCACACAAGCTACACCACTCGTGATCTCCACCACCCAGAGACACTATAGATCAGGTGGGGTCCTTCAAATACTTAGGATGTAACTTGACCCTAATACCTATGGACTTCATGAATAAGATAATGGAGAGCTGCTAATACACGGCTTGGTCTCCTCTGCAAACACAGACCACACCTCCAGAAGCTTTGAAGGTTGCAGTCCTGAGCTCTGTGATCACTGTAATAGACTATGGTCTCATCATATACTCGACCACAACCACAACCCTTAGATGCCTCAACTACCTTAAATAAAAGCATGTCGGCTCATCACTGGTGCTCACCGTCTCACCCACACATGTGACCTGTACACTCAGACTGGCTGGCTCCAACTATCAAACTGCATAAAGTTTCACCTGCTCCATGGTGAAAAAATCTACCTTGGCCTTGCACCTTCTGGGGTCTCAACTCTGTTACAACACTGAATTAACAAATGGCGCCTTAGGAGATCACGCTACAGCTACTGAAAGGCCCCACTGTCACACTTCACATGGACAATGCTCTTTTGCTTATCGAGCACCACTCTGGTTCAATGGCCTCAGCTCAACCATCTCCTCTGCCCCAACTATTGGTATGTTTAAACTGAAACTGGGACTATCTCACCACCACAGCTCCTGTGACTGCCCAACTTAGCCTTGTTCTCCACTTCCTTTTTCTGCTCTAGTTGTCCCCCCCACCAGGATTCACCCTCACATCTTGGCATACCCAATGCTGCACTTTTCACCCTCTGCCACCTTCCTACCATTCCTTCCCCACACCCTCTTCTCTCTCCCTATGACTCTGGCACTTCTTATCTGTTGTCTATCTTCTCTGACAATTGCTGCTGTCTGCCTTGTTACAATACTACCCTTGAACTGTATTAATCTGTACTCTGTTTGCAATGTCCACATTGTTGCAATGCCTGTCTTGATGTTCCCCATAATTTGTATTTCTCTGATGTGGAACCTTTGTAAAAGAGCCATGGCTCAAAGGTATTTGTAATCCTAGACTTGATAAATAAATAAATAAATAAAACATTTCTCAAAAAACTGCAATATGTTATTTCTGTTCCAGACACAACAATTGCTCAGTTAAGCACTTCAGCTGAAACATCTGTTTCAGTGTTAGAAATAGACATACTGAGACAGTATGGCAAAGAAATAGCAACATTTGAGCTGGCAAAGTCTCGAAGTTTGACTCTGCATGTATCATCATGTAAACATTTATGCTACACTAAACAAACAGTCACAGTGAACCTCAAAACCTTGTCACCATACAATGACATGTGGTTCCGTCTTTCTGCATTTTTGCTGCTTAAATCTGACTTTCAGTTAGAAAACACCATTCTGCTATGCAAGCACTGTTTCTCCAAACTGAAGTCTAACATTTTGCCACCAAGGTCACTTCTGAACAACATGGTGACACATGTTACACCAAGTGAGATTTCAACATTGAATATGTTTGAACGCATTCTAATTCAGACAATGAAACCATTCCAAACCATTCTACATCTGAACACAAAGACACGGAACATTCCACAGAAAGAACATTGTAGATCTCTAAAGGGTTCCGTGATGTAGCTACTCACTTCCTCTACAGAAATGTGGAAGCAATTTCAACAGAAAATAGTTTGATGATTCTTGTAAATAGTGTTCCAATGAAGTCAAGGTCATCTGGCAAGATGTTGTCAATGTACAAAAGAGTGAAGCATGCTCTTACTTATTTAAAGACTAACAATCCATTTTATACAGACCTTGACATAGATCAGATGGCCAGTCTGTCTGTCCAACATGATCTATTAGAAAAAACTGAACCAATCATTGAGGAGGTCAGTGGACAGACAAGTAACAATGTGTATGAACAGTACACAATTCATCCACTACATGGTAGAGATCCAGTAGGAGACAACATTGATCTATATCAAATGAAACAGGTGGAAGGTGAGCCTGTCAGCATTTGGGAGGCAACACTAGAAGCACACTGTTTTCCAGACCTATTCCCAAAAGGGTCAGGTGGACACCTAGATGAAAGAGAAGTGCATGTACAGGATGCTGAGTACCGCACTAGTCGTGTGCTCAGTAAAGATGGCAAATTCAGATGTAACATACAGTACCTGTTTCATCTCCTCTGGGAGAGTGAACTTAGCATTCTGTCTGCGTCCATTGCACATACTGTTCATCTCACAAGTCCACTGGATGGAATAACAGCTGCTCAATTTCTAGAGAAATTAAAGCAGAAGGATGAAAATGTGCAAGTGAATCTGTCTTCTATTTTTTCAAGTCTTCGAGGTACCAAAGAATATTGGTATCGCAGACACTCTGAAGTGATGACAATGCTGCAAGAGTATGGTGCAGCCACATGGTTTGTCATACTTAGTTGTGCTGAATATGCCTGGGACAAGCTCATTAAACTGTTGAAGTGGGCAAATTCTGATGTCAACGGCATCTCATCAATGACTGTTGAAGAAATGTGTTCACTTGACATTTTCACAAGCGGTTCCATGACATTCTGACTTTCATCTTGTCAAAGGACAATCCACCTCTTGGTATTGTGGAACATTACTTTTGGAGGACGAAATATTAAGCACGGGGTGCCCCTCATATCCATATGTTATTGTGGATCAAGGATGCACCACGCATAGGTGAACATGAAGCAGCAGAAGTGCTAGCATTCATCAAGAAATATATCACTTGTCACATTCAGACAAGTAGTGACGATGTCCCACTATGGAAGTTGGTTCAAAAGTTCCAGCAACATGTTGTGCAAAATACTGCCGGTGAGTAGTAAAGAACAAATCTAATTGGTACACATGATGTCACTTTGGTTCCTAGATGAGTTTGTCAGGATGGTGCCATGAATGATCTTTTCTCAGCAATGCGACACCACTTGAAGGCAAAATCAACCAAGAGGGTATACGAGTTACCCAGAGCTGAGAAAGAGGTGTACATGAATGACTACAACCCAACTCTTCTCCTAATGTTGCAAGCAAACATAGATCATAGAGCAAACTGTCAACCCATCACATGTGGAAAGAAGCTGAGGAATAGGAGAATGGGGTGACAGGACCGATGACCCCAACGCGCACCCCAATTCCAGTTGGGGGTGGGCTGGAGGATGCAAAGGGTTTCAACCTTAACATTGAATTTCCTTGCTTTTGTCACTGTGGGACAACCTAACTGATGCATTAAACAGAGTTTTTGCCTCTAATTTCCTACTTTTGAGAATGATAACGAGGAAATAGTGTTAGATGTAATGTGGCGGTGGAACCAGGGCTAATCCAGCCATGTGATGTCTTGTCACATGTAACGTTAGCATAGCATAAATCCATAATGTGCATGGTGACAAAAGCAAAACAGAAACAGTACTGTCGAGACAGAAATGTTAAAAACATCGCAAATGCAACCACAAATGAAAGCTTGAAAAGGTACGCACATGGTGGCGTAAAGTGAAGAGTGAAAGTGAAGCAGATGCGAACATAATGACCAGAATGGTAAAAGTAATAAATGCACAGCACAGGCTGGCACCACAAAACTGTATAGAAAGACAGTGAGTACAAAAGAATGTATGCAAAATAATGAGTCTCAGAACAGAAAAATGAGGACTTGGAATAGTAAATTGCTTATATCTCTCAGGAACGCAATCGACATAGAAAAAAAATTTAAAATCATATGAATTATAGCTTTCTAGCCTAGTTTTATACTTAGCCCTTGTTAGAGGTAAGGGGCTAACATTTTTCAATGAAAAGTCCATATCTGCGCACCGTTTCTGAGATACGGGCCCTAAAGTGGCGAGCATCATAATATTATTCAATGGGGAAAAACAGGGTTCAGAGCACCATAACTTTGCCTCCCTAGCAATATTTTTCACCAAACCACTGAGAGGCAGCATCTGGGGATATTGGCATGTTCCTGCAAATTTCAGCCAAAAGACCAAACCGTTATTTTGCAACATGGGCGTAGAAAAGTTGATGCAATGCGTCATACGCCGTAATGTTATCTTATGGAAAAATCAGGTGGAGTACTGTAACTGCTGCCATGTAATATTTTTCAACAAAACATGGAAAGGCACATCAGTGAGATGTGGCTGCTTTCCTCAAATTTCAACCTAAACTCAAAACAGTTCTTTTAGCAGCGGTGTGCCAAAGGGTACTAATTTTCCACAGCCTAGAAAAATACTGTCGCAATTTGCGGCTTTAGCAAAAATTTGCGACACTTTCATCAGTGCGACTCTTTTGCTGAAGTACTTTTCAGAAATCTGAAAACGTATTTGGGGTGTTTTACCCCAAAATAAAGACATAGCTAACATCCTCAGGGTCCGACTAGGTGAATACAAAAAATTAGGTTACTAGAGGTCCCAAATTTAAAATGACAAGCATTTTTCTGATCACCAACTGAAAACAAAAGGTGGTTAGCAGCAGTAAAGGGTAATTTCTGCAGTAAAACATGCATTGCGACACTGTCGAACTTTTAACTTTCCCATTGACTTATAATGGGAACTTGTTTTGAATAACTTTTAACCGTTTAATATTTTTTCACGAAATCTTCAAGGGACATCGGGAGACACTATTTCATGTTCCCTCAAGATTGAGACCAGTCACGCAAACCGATGCGACACCTGTGGGCGTGACAGAATTCCAAAAAGCATAAGCCGCATCATGAATCAACTTAATAACTCTGCAGCCGTATATCCAACTGGCACAAAACTTGGCAGATCCTAAGGCATATGGGTCTTGATTCTGTGTTCCAAATTTCAGACAAATCCGTTGAACAGTTGCAAAGTTATTAAGGTGCAAAGTTTGGGTTTAACATGTAAATGGCTCCTCAACCCTAACTATGGTAGCACTACCGTGCTGCCATAATAATTCTGTCCGCCGGCTGCCTTCCTTGCTGCACTGCCCACTGATCACCAGACCAAATTTATGCTGTAGAAACTGGACTGTCCAGAATCATCGACTCTGCTTTTATAAGGCAATTCTTGTGGGGGGTAGGAAGAAATAGGCTGTTGGTTAACTAGGATCTGCGGCCTATCCTGTAGGTAGGGAAATGGGCAGACTAGATGGACCAAGCGGTCCTTATCTGCCATCAAAGTCTATGTTTCTATGTTTCTATGTTTGCTGATGGGCTGCTGCAGTTCTTTAATTCTTTGCTACTGCTGTTTCCTCTCTGGACCTTAAGCTAATGTTATATTCGGATTGTGGTACTTGTTAAGTCTCTCCAAATTGTCTTGTAAATCCTAACTTAGACGAGAACCTAAGCCTGTTTACATCAATTTTGCACTCAAGAGTGAAGTGTAAGATCATTTAGGCTGCAGGTTTGTAGATTGTAAAATATTACAGCTTCTCTTTGTTTAAGGTCCAGCAGTAGCTACCCTGGATCAGAAACTAAGTTTAAAGTGATACAGTTTTTCTGTTTAGACCAGATTCCATTTGGATCAGTTGTAGTTTGCCCTGCAAATAATTTAATTTCTTTTCACTTTCTGTATGCTCCTTGCTGCTAGATTTTATACCCACCCTTCCATCACACACCTCCAGCCTTTATTAAATACTCTCTCTAACCACCATAGCATGTTCATCCTCCCCCACTAATATGCAACTCCTCTTAAAGATACAGAGTGCAGCTATTAGGCCTAACAATTGTCCTGTCTTCCTTTAAAGAGATCTTCCTATTTTCACCATCTGCTTGCCTATCAGCTTTGCTTAGTGCCTGCTCTGCTATCTGCTGTGCAGTTCCATACCTGGGCTTCCTCTCTTGCTACCACAAGTATTTTCAAGTTGCCTTAGTAACCTGCCTAACTAATAACATCCTATCTTAACCTACATTTTATATCCTAAAATAGATCCACTGTGCCTGATTATTGCTCCCAGTGAGTGGGCGCGCTAATCCCTGCCAGCTGCCTGTACCTCTATCCTACTGATGAACAGGACACCTTCAAATCCGGTTGAGTGTTCGGGCTATTACTGTGCGGGTTTGATAGGCAGCCACCTGCTGCCACCCTCCTCTAATTGGACTGCTGCTCTCTGCTCAGCCACTGTTTGGCCCTGCCTTTTCTCTGTCGGATTATCAGGCTCTGGGCTTCGGTGCCCTCTGCTTTGCATTGACTCTCGCCAAACACTACTGCTATCTGTCTAGTCTCCCATTGGTTCCTTATAAAATTCCGCCACTAGGGGTGCCGTCTAACATATCTTGAATAGGTCTTCATTTCCTCACTGTAATCTTTACCACAAGTAGAGCCTCCGGCTGGTCTGCTTTCCTAATTAACCTTTGTGGGCTACTTTCTTTCTTCTCTGATCCACTTCTTCTAAATAATTGCTACACTAGCAGGAAACATACGTTGTTTTCTCTATCTAATTTCGGCCAAGGGTTAGCTTGATTGGAACACAGTCACCCTTAGCAGTCTCCCACACACCCTATTTCTTTATCCCCAAGAGCTAATCCTCTGTCTCAGTATACCATAGCCTTCCTACCCAAGTCAGATAGTAACACTATGGCAAAGTATAGTCTGCTATGGGCACTCTTGTCATTGTCCCTTTACTCAGCCCTAGACACTGCCACATGGGCTCTCCCATGTAACCAAATGGCAAAAACTCCTCAGAGGCTCCATAATTATATTTTTCTCTAACTGATTGCAGAACAAAAGCTGATCTTCAACCTAACCCTATCCTCCTTGTTAGAGGCAGCATCTATTACCCTCTACATGCCAGGAGAAGCTGTCATGGAGATGTGCTTTCACCTAACCTGCTACTGTGCAAGGCTTTGGTTCCTAGCCATGATCATTATTCTGCTATCTGGGGACGTCAAACTAAATCCGGGTCCCACCTACCTGTTTCTTTTCCCCAAATGAGTTATCTGGCCTGTCAAGAAAAGTTATTAATTGCCCATATCAGTATCAAAATTCTTACCTGTCACCATGTGGAACTCGAGGCCTGGGTGAAACTCTACAATCTGATGTACTCTGTCTCACAGAAACTTGGCTAAAACCGAATACCTGATGATGTATGCTCCTTGCTAACTATTCCCCTGTTCCGATGGATAGATCCTCATCCAAGCATGGAGGTGGAGTTGCCTTATTCTTCAAAAAAACCATCTCATTTTCTCTATTGTCCCGGCATCTGCCTATCACGGTCGTGCTCAATTCATACAGAGCAACACTATTGTATGGGGCAAAAGAAGCTTCATATTACCTGTGCCTATACTCCCCCTGCCTGGGAATAGTAGAGTCTTCAAGAACTCCTTGACATCCTCCCAGACTGTAAATCATAATGAAGCTGTCATCCTAAGTGATCTTAACCTCAACTGGTTAGGGTCGACTCAAATATCCTTGCAATCACTCACACTAGTTATAATTTTTCACCAGTTGATCTCTGAAGCAACTAGAGCCACATCATCCCATCAAACGGGTACACTCCTAGACTGGGTGATGGTTAACCATATGGAACATGTGTCAAAAGCAGGAATCCTTGCAGATGCACTAACAGACCACTCACCCACTTTTTGTATCCTATCTATGGTTGCACTTCCATCTCCTCCATCAAGACTAATCACGTTTACAAATCTAGCTCATATTGACCAGGATGCATTTCTCTATGATGTCTCCGATATCGACTGGGCAGGTATCTATCAAACAAAGGATGTGGAGGTTGCTCTACAGATATTCATAAATTAATTTCTTACCATTCGATATAAACATGCCCCCAAGACTACTAGGAGTGTCAATGGAAAACAGACCAGGTGGCTGCATAAAGACCTCCTTGCTAATCTGCGCAGAGGACAAGCTTTGGATTCGCTACAAACAAACTGGCCTACAGTCAGATCTTGTGTCTATATCGTGAACTAAGGAACAGATGTGAGACAAGTTAGAGTTGCAAAAGCAAATACTGCAAGGACCTTCTACAAAACTCAGCCTGCCACCAGAGAATTCTGGGCCCATGTCAAAACATTTCGGTACCTTCAGTCGGTCACTCCTGATGAAAATGATCATAAATGGGGCACATTGTAATGACCCTAGGACCATCTCAAACAGTTTTAACAATCTTTTCTTTGATCTTTCAAACTATACCTTGACTTTACAACCTAGTGGATCGCACTCCAACCTACCACACTACCATCGAACAACCATACTGCCCTATCGTGATGCTCCTCCAGTGCCACCATTCTATTTCAAGGCTATATCAAGGCGGAAGTTCTGAAATTACTGAGATCCATATCTGCTAATACCAGCTCTGGTTCTGACTCACTGGAACCTCATCTTCTTAAGCTGGCTGCTGCACTCATTGCCTCTCCGATTGCCAGAATCTACACTTTATCCCTTATCCATAGCACTGTGCCAGACCTATGGAAATCTGCAAGAGTAATGCCTGTCTTTCAAAAAGGTGACCCAAAGGACATGGCCAATTACAGACCTATAGCAATTCTCTCTGTCCTTAACAAGATCCTAGAGAAAATAGTTGCATCACAGACCATTGACTACCTTACATGCTACAATCTCCTCTCAGACACTCAGCATGGTTTCAGAAAGAGTCATACGCCAACCATGGATCTTCTTCAACTAACTACTGATATTCTGTCCAACATGGACTCTGGAAAACTCACAGGTGCCATCTTCGTATTGACCTCACTAAGGCTTTCGACCTTGTAGACCATCCGTTGCTTCTCTCCACTCTCCATAAATTCCATTTCTCTACCTGTTGCGAACTGGTTCTGTAGCTACCTGTCAAACAGGTCGCAAGCTGTCAAATTTAACTCCTCCCTGTCCAACACATCTACTATCAACCTTGGGGTCCCCCAGGGCTCTATCCTTGGGCCCCTTCTGTTGTCAATTTTTATCAACAATGCAGCTGAGGTCCTGGAATTCTGCTCAGCTATTCTCTACGCTGATGACCTGATCATCTACACTAGTTCTTCTAGTATTGCCTGCATAAACACATCACTTACTTCAGACTTCAATAAGATCTTAGACTGGCTACTAGACAGTAAGCTTGTACTAAATGAAAAGAAAATGAAAGCCATGCTCCTAGGTTCTGCACCAAAGATTAAGACCTGTTCTAGTTTGCTGGAGGTTCTTTCACCCAGGAGGATTTCCACTTGAAATGTTACTTCCTTCAAGTACCTTGGGATCCTCCTGGACCAGTCCCTAGTTTTAATCTTCATATTCAGTCTTAGGTGCAAAGCTTTAAACTTCGAAACTAGAAGTAGCATACAAAATGAGCAACATGCTTACACCCTCGGCCAAATTAGCAATTGCCCGAGGTATTCTGCTCCCAACCCTTACTTATGCTGCCTCTATTCTTACCTCTGCCCATAAAACCTCCCTACTAAAATGGGATGTATCTTATAACAATATATGCTGATTTGCCTCTTCGTTGCCTCGACTCAAACATCACTGCCTTCTTTATAAGGATCTGAATTGGCTGTCACCCTCTGCCAGTAGACAATACTACCTTGGATCACTAATGGACTCAATTATCCAGGAAAAAAACCCATCCCAGCTGGCGGCGTTGCTGGTCCCTCAACCATCCTCCCATGGCCTGCGATCAGCTGACAAATCCTTGCTCTATGTTCCAAGATGTCGGACGACTAAAGGCACAGGGGACCTTCCAATTCTCTGCTCCCAGGCTATGGAATGCTCTTCCACTCGACCTCCGGCTGTCTCAGTCTCACTTTGGATTTAAAAGTGAATATCGTCGTTATCTATCCTTAGCTGATGCTTGTACACGCTTTGACCCAACCTGAAGCTCCTGAGACTTACCAGTAATGTCACCCTGCTCTAATCCAGCTCAAGACTCTCTCTTCCCTCCCATATTTTCCTTCTCTTTGTAAATAACTTCTTGACTACTAGCTCCTTCCTTCTTGAACCTTGTTGCTGACCATCCACTGTTGTTTTGCCAGTTACCACCCTGACCTTCCTTCTGTCAGTCTTTCTTGTTATGTTTGAACATTCCTCACATTTCTCTCTATATAACCTTACTATCTTATTAATCCTTTCACTCCACAGGTTGGGTCCATGGTTTCTGCACTTATTATATATCTTACTGCCATTATCTGTATAATGCTAACCACTATTTTTTGTTGTTTCTACCCATTGTATTTTTGTAGCACTGCTGTACTGTTCCTCTATTTGTATTATTGTACCCATGTTGCTGTTGTTCAACTGCTCTCCTTGTGTTGTACTCTCCCGGGTCATGCCTGAAAATAGTCATTTTATGGCTAGTGCACCTACTCAGTTAACAAAAACTAAATAAAATAAAAACATATATATATATACAGTATATGTGGGATGTGGGGGTACCTGCCAGGATAGTGGGACAACAAGTTATTTGTACAGTAGCCTGTGATCTGTGCGTAACCTCCCGAGTGGCCTGAGCTACTCTACAAATAACTTGTTATCCCAGTGCTCTACACATATTTGATTTATCTATAGGATTTTTGGGTTCAAGTTTTGTTATATTTTATTTTTTCTGAAGTTCTTTTCCATGTTTTTTCTCTGTGCCTGGTGTGGCTTGCAGGGTTGCTGTGCTGAGAAAGTGGAAACAAGCGTTTGACAATGCCGAATGTTTGCTTGCTGGTATTAGCATTTGCAGGAAATAGACAGATGCAGAGTAGGAATGGCAGTGAAGTACTGAACTTCATGCCAACCCCACCTCCACCCTGCAGAGACGGACAGGCACTGGGGCATGCATTTGGGTTGTCGCCCATAACATTCATGGCATTTCACCTCACCTTATCCTGCAGACACTGACAAGTGTTGAGGTGTGCCTTGGGGTGTTCAGCTTTACAGTCACCCCACTCCATAAGGACATACGCTGAAATGGGTGCAATATAGAATGGGGTGAACTGTGGGACCGAAGAGTCAGTGGCTGCATGGTGGGGACTGTCAGTGGCTGCATGGTAGGGGGTGGGGTTGGAATGGCATGAGCATTACACTCGGCAATCCAAAGGCACACCACCAATGCCTGTCAGCCTGTACAGGGTGGAATGTTATGGTTAGAAACCATAATGCCCCGGGCATGTGTTGGTATTTGCAATACAAATTTTCAACATGGGCATTTTGTGGCCCCCACTTCATGAAAGCATTTGGGACCTCTTCTCATGAACAGTGGCACTGTGATTTTGTCAATGTGTCCCAAAATTTGAGTTTCCACAGCGACCGTGCCATTGTGTGCCAGTTGTACGAAAACACAGATCGAGCAGGATGTGAAGAATGACAGCTGTATCATTCATAAGACAGTGTGAAGAGATTGGAATGTTGAAAATCTGTAGTGAAAGTGTTAAAAATGCTCAAACTTCCGAGCGTAAGTGGAAACTGTGCAACACATGCGCCTAACACAGTCATTTAGTAGAATCATTTCACCAGATTTTCAACATAGACATTTGGTGACCTCTGCTCGTGAACACTCTCATTTTCTTAATCTGTCCAGAACATTGATTTCCCACAGCAACCGTGGTATTCTGCACCAGATGTGTAAATGCATATTTCAGGCAGAATGTGAAAAACGACAGCTGTACTGTTCATAAGGAGGTCTGAAAAAATGCAAATGTTGAAAATCTGTAGTGAAAATACTACAAATTTGTGAAGTTATGAGGGTGCATGGAAACTGTGTCATGCATGCTTGTAGCACAATCATTTTATGGACATTTGTCATCAAATTTTCAAAATAGGCATTTTAGGACCTCTGCTCATGAACATAGTCACCGTGATTTTACATATAAACATACATATGAACATACGAATGTGCCAACAGAGCACACCAATCGGTCTATGTAAGTCTGTCCAAGTGTGCAGCTAGCACCCTAGATTGCAGCTGCCCCAGCCTCTTCCCCCTCAGTTCCTCCCCATTTTGTCCCAGCCCCTGCCCCTGACTCTTCCTCTTGCTTTATCCCACTCCTCCTTAAAGCTATTGACTGTCCTATATGTTACCACCCCCTCTGGCAGCACATTCCAACTAAACAACACCCTCTCAGAAAGGTGGTGCCTCCTCATTTCCCTCTTAAAATGCCCCCCTTTCAACCTTAGTCCATGGCCCCTCATCTCTCTTCCACTAATCAGTTTAAATACCCCCTCGGTGCTAGGTTTATTAACCCCCTCAGGTATTTAAATGCTTCAATCATATCCCCCATCTCTCCTCTCCTCCAGTGTGTACATGTTCAGCTCCTTCAGCCTAACTTCATATTCCTTTCCTTCCATTCCCTTTAACATTTTTGTTGCCCTCCTTTGCACCTCCTCCAGTAACTTTATATCTCTCCTCAGGAATGGCCTCCAGTATTGCACGTAGTACTCTAGGTGCGGTCTGACCAATGATCTGTAGAGAGGTAGGATCACATCCCTGTGTCTGGATGAGAACCCCCTTGTGATGCACCCTAGCATCCTATTTGTCTTCACTGCTGCTCTCGTGCAGTGGGCTGAGTTGTTCATGCTCCCAGTTACCAACACCCCTAGGTCCTTCTCCTCCTCTCTGATCCCCAACCAATAGTCCCTCTCTTGGTTCTTAGCCCTGAAGTGCATCACCTTATATTTCTTTGCATTGAATCCTAGCTGCCACTCCACTGACCATGTCTCTAGTTTGGTTAGGTCCCCCTGCAGTTTTTCCCATCCATCCTCTTCATTGTCCACCACCCCCAATTTGGTATAATGTGCAAACAGACTAACCTTGCTCCCCACTCCATGTGCTATATCAGAGATAAAGAGCCCAAATAGCACCGTGCCCAGAACTAACTCCTATGGCACCCCACTTGTCACTGCTCTGGGTGCCAAGAGCTCCCCCACCACCACCACCCTCTGCACCCTCCCCTGTAACCAGTTCTCTATCCATTTAGTCAGCTTTTTTCCCACCCCCACTGCCGTCAGCTTCCCCCCCTAGTCTACCATAAGGCACTGTATCAAAGGCCTTACTGAAGTCCAAGTACAGGACCTGTACCGCATGGCCCCTGTCCAACTCCGTTGTCACCCAGTCACAATACTCCATTAGGATGGTTTGAAAAGACCTCTCTGAGATGAACCCATGTTGCCGCCCATCTTGGAGGCCATTACTGTCTAGGAATGCCACCAGCCTCTCCTTCAGTATCGCCTCCATAAGCTTACATAGAAACATAGACTTTGACGGCAGATAAGGACAACTTGGCCCACCCAGTCTGCCCATTTCCCTACCTACTGGATAAGCTGCAGATTCTAGTTAACCAACAGCCTATTTCTGCAACCCCAACTATAATTGTTTTAGTCTGTCCCATGCATGTTTGAATTCCTCCACTGTTTTAGACCCCACAACTCTCCAGGAAGGCGTGTTCCATGCGCCCACCACTCTCTCCGTGAAAAAGAATTTCCTCACATTTCCCCTGAGCCGTCCCCCCTCTAACTTTACATTGTTCCCCCTTGTTCTCACACATCTCTTTTTCTGAAAGATGCTACCCTCCTGGACTTTGTTGATTCCCTTGAGGTACTTGAAAGTTTCTATCATGTCCCCCCTGTCCCTCCTTTCATCAAGGGTATACATATTAAGCTCTCTCAGTCTCTCTTCATATGGTTTCTGATGTAGACCCTGCACCATTTTAGTTGCCTCCTCTAGACTGCTTCCATCCTGTCTATGTCCTTGCATAGATGAGGTCTCCAAAACTGCATGCAGTACTCCAGATGGGGTCTCACCAACTGTCTGTATAGAGGGATAACCACTTCCTTTTCTACTTGTGATGCCCTCCTATGCATCCAAGCATCCCCTGGCTTTCCCTACTGACTTCTCACATTGCATACCCACCTTTAGGTCATCTGATATGACTACACCCAGATCCCTCTTTATTGTTGTTGTTAGTACCTCCCTGCTATGTGTACTCTTCTCCTGGATTTTTATTTCCTAGGTGCATTACTTTTGCACTTCTTTGCATTGAATCTAAGTTGCCATATGTCTGACCATTCCTCCAACCTTGACAAGTCCCTTCTCATCCTTTCTACCCCCCCTTGTGTATCAACTCTGTTACAGATCTTTGTGTCATCCGCAGAGGCATACCTTTCCTTCCAGACCCTCTGCAATGTCACCTATAAAGACGTTAAAGAGGACTGGACCCAGTACTGAGCCCTGAGGTACTCCACTAGTAACCCCTTTCTTCAGAATGTGTTCCATTCACTATTACCTTCTGTGTCCTGTTGTGCAGCCAGTTTTCTACCAGGCTACCACCCTGGGACCCACTCCCAGGCTGGCTACAATTATTAATCTTTTGTGTGAGACTGTGTCAAATGCCTTGCTAAAGTCTAGGTAGGCCATATCCACAGCCCCTCTCTGGTCTATTACTTTGGTCACCCAGTCAAAGAAATCAATTAGATTTGTCTGACATGACCTTCCTGCTGTGAATCCATGCTGCTTTGGGCCCAGTGCCCCGCTAGCCTCTAGGTACTCAACAATTCTTTCTTTCAGAAGTGATTCCATCATTTTCCCCACCACTGAGGTCAAACTAACAGGTCTGTAGTTTCCTGCTTCTGCCTTGCTCCCACTTTTGTGAAGGGGAATCACATCTGCCTCCTCCAGTCCTCAGGTACCACCCCATCTTCCCATGATTTTTTAAAAAGTGTGGTTAGTGGTGTCACTAGGCCCTCCCTTAGCTCTTTTAGGATTCTAGGGTGAATCCCATCAGGCCCCATTGCTTTGTCCACCTTGAGTTTTAGAAGTTCTTTCAATACTCTTTCTTCTTTAAATGGACTGGTATCAACCCCACTATCCAGAGTGCTTCTGCTGTTTGGTTTAGGTAACTCCTCCTCTTCTTCTTTTGTGAATACCGAGCAAAAGTATTCATTCATTATCTCTGCCTTTTCACTGTCTCCCTCTGTCCACCTCCCCTCTCCTTTATTAATCTTCCCTATCCCTCCCTTAACCTTTCTATGTTCCTAATGTACTTATAAAGGGTTTATCCCCTTCTTAACTGAGTTGGCTATCCTTTCCTCGGTTTGGGCCTTTGCTTTTCTGACTGCCTTCCCCACTTCTTTCTGCTTTAATTGATACAGTTCCCTGTCGTGCTCTGTCTGTGATTCCTTATACTTCTTGAATGCAGCCTTTTTCTCCTTAACCTTCCCTGACACTTCTTTTGAGAGCCATAGTGTTTTTTTATTCTGCTTTGTTTTCTTTATTTGTTTCACACAGAGGCTTGTTGCCTCCATGATGGCAGTTTTGATTTTTCTCCATTGTTCTTCCACCCCTCCTTTCTGGCCATTTGCTAATGCATTCCTCAGGTATTCACCCATTTTGCCAAAGTCAGCACTTCTAAAGTCCAGTATCCTTGTATTTGTAAGGCTTGTCTCCATGGTTGTGTTTATTGTGAAGCACACTGTGCAGTGGTCGCTTGTTCCCAGGTGTCTATTGACTTCTAAGTTTGTGATCCTCTCTCCATTTGAGAGTACCAGGTCTAATATTGCTCCCTCCCGAGTGGGTTCCACCACTAGCTGTCTAAGGCATGCTCCCTGTAGGGCATCGAGAATGACCCTGCTCTTGGATGTGGCTGCAGTCCATGTTGCCCAGTTAACATTTGGCTTATTCAGGTCCCCCATCAACAGTATCTCCCCTTACCCACTATTGACATGAGACTTACAGGCCGATAATTTCCTGGCTCCTCCCTAGGCTCACTCTTGTGTATGGGCAACACATGGGCCACCCTCCAGTCCTGAGGCACACACCTCATTTCCAGGGAGGTGTTGAACAGATCTGCCAGCGGCTCAGCCAACAGTTCTGCCATCTCCCTCAGCACCCTAAGGTGGATGCCATTGGGACCTGGTGCCTTGTCCACCCTTACTGCCCTCAGCCCCTCTAGCATCCTACTTCTTGTGATCACTTTGTCCATCACATCCTCTCCCCATTCCCCCAGTCTATTCTGGTAGTGGGCCATCCCTCTCCTTAGTGAAAACAGAGCAGAGGTACTCATTTAGAATTTTCAGTTGCTCCACCACCTTTTCCCCCAATCGTCTCCCCGCTTTATCCTCACAATATGTTCCTTACACTTCCTCTTTTCCCTGACATACCTAAAAACATCCTTTTCCCCTCCCTTTATGCCCTGTGTGGAACTTAATTGCCTGGAGGCCTTAGCTTTTATCACCCTCCTGGCAACCTCCCTTAATTAACTCCCAAAATCCTCCTTATCCTCTCCCTTCCCTGTTCTCCTGTACTTCTGGTATGCAGCCATCTTTGCCCTCACCCCTTGCAGCACTTCCTTGTTCAGCCAGCATGGTTTCTTGCCTCTGCTCTTCTTACTCCTGGTCCTGGTGTAGGCTACTTTGGCCTCAGTTAGCCCAGTCTTTATGACTCCCCACTTTTGTTCTGCATCCATCCCCGGCCTTAAATCCTGGAGTCTCCTTTGCAGTATTGCTCCCATCCCCCCAAAGTGCCCCCTAATAAAGTCTACCACCTTAGTGCATGTGCCTCCTGTCTCCCTGCGCAGCACAACAATGAGCCACACTGTTTGGTGTTCGTTACCTGTCCTCCACCCTTACTTCCCTCACCGCCTCCCCATTTGCCAGTACTAGGTCAAGAGTGCTACCAAGCCTTGTAGGCCCACTTACCAAATTCATCAGAAGGCCATCCTGGAATGCATCAAGAAGCACCTGCTCCCTGCTACTGCTAGTGGCTGGGGTGATCCAGTCAACCCATGGTAGGTTCAAATCCCCCACTATCACCACACTCCCCCTTCTACACACCCTCCTTATCTGTTCTGCCAACTCCCTATCCAGTTCTCCGGATTGAGCTGGTGGTCTGTACACCACTCCCAGCCTCAGCTTTCTGCCCTTGGAGTCCAGGAGCTGTACCC
Organism: Neoceratodus forsteri; assembly: GCA_016271365.2. NCBI lineage: Eukaryota > Metazoa > Chordata > Ceratodontiformes > Ceratodontidae > Neoceratodus > Neoceratodus forsteri. Next base: position 152,111,295 of record CM028133.1, read on the forward strand.
AAAGCACCTCTGTCCTCTCCTCTTCTCCCTTGTCCCTTATACATTTAATCTCTTCCCTCATATAGAGTGCAACCCCCCACCCTCTTCCAACCCCCCGGTTCCTACTGTATATCCTGTATTCTAGGATTGCCAAGCCCCAATCATGGTACTCTGTGGCCCAAGTCTCTGTCACAACAGCAATGTCCACCTTCCAGGCTTCTTGCATTGAGAGAGAGACCACCTTCCACCCATACCCCTCCTTCTCCTCACTCTTCTCCTCCTTGGCCTGTGTCCCTCCTCCTGGTAGTCCATACCCTTTCTCCTCCTTATTCTTACTGAGTGCTGGTGCCTCTGTATTACACTTGGACAACTCTGCCTGCCCCTTCCCAGGGTTACTACGCTTCCGTCTTCACCTATATCTAGGTAGGTGAGCTCATTAGGATCCCCTGTCTGGACCTTTCTACTAACCTCAGTCTTTTGGCCACCCTGCCCAATAGTTTAAATCCACCTTAGTAGAGACATACCTCTCTAGTCCTGCCTTTAATACTCCCCTCCCCTTCCTGCTCAAGTGTACCCTGTCCCTTGCGTACAAGTCATTATTTCCCCAGACCTTACCCCAGTTAGTCACTAACCCATAATTTTTGGTGTGGCACCAATCCCTCAGCCACTCGTTGAACTCCTCAATCCTAATCTTCCTCCCCGTGCTTGTACATGGAACCAGGAGTACCTCTGAGAATGCCACTGACTCTCCCACCCCCTCACACTGCCTGGCAACTACTCGAACCTCCCCCTCAATACTTCCACAGTCTCCCACGCCAAGCCATTTGTACCCACATGCAACAGTAAATGAGGTTTCTTCCTCCGCCTCGCTGCACACTTGAGCAGTGCCTGCCCTGCCCCTCCTGCAGTCAACCTGGGGATAGCTTCAGTCCAAATACAGCTGTGCCTTTCCCCCTTCCACTCCATCTCACCCCTTTCAGTATAGAATCCCCTAAGATGAGTACCCCATCCTTTAGCCCCTTTCCCTTCTAATGCCCTATCCACCTCCCCAGAATTCATTCTTCCCTGCCCCTTACCCTCACCAGCTGCACCCTCTGTGACTTCTGTATCTGTACCCTCTACTTCTGCCTCTCCTCTTTTCTCTGCCTTATTCCTCCCATCCCCCTTGAACCCCTTACCAGCCTGACTTCTTCCTACTGGGCTTCCCATGTTGACCTCTCCTCCTCCCCTGCTGATTTCCAACCCCTCTCCTATCCCTGCTGTTGTCAATTTAGAGCCCCCATTCCCTTCTACCCCAATTGTGATGCCCCTCCCATCCTACCCACTTCCCATAGCCTTCTTCCTCCAGTCACCACCCGCTCCTTCCTTACTAGCACCCTTCTACCCTGTTGTCCTCGCTATCTCTTCCCCAAGCTGTTGCCATCCCCCTCATGCCCAGCTTGTCCTCCCCCTTCAGAATGTTCCTGCTCCCCCTCTCTCTCCCATAGCAGAGGCTCAAATCTATTCCTAGTCGATACCCCTCCTATATCTCTTCCCCTATCAGTTCCCCCTCCTACTTGTTCCTCTCCATGCCATCCCTGGTCCCTCCCTATCAGCAGCCATCTGCTCTCTCCCCTGGTACTCCTCATGGTCTCTTCCTCCCCCAACAGGAGGTCCCCTCTCACCTAAGGCACCCCATCCCTTCTCCTCTTTTTTCTGCTAGTGCCTCTGATACTGGTGTCGGTTTCAGTCCCTAGTTGTTCTTCCTCCATCCCCCCTTGCCATCCCCTATTCCCCCCCCAGTCAGGATGCATACAATACTCATCTGCCCTGCCACTTAGACTCCTCCCTAGCCTCCACAGTTCCTCCTTCAAACTAGCCAGTTGTCTACAGACCATACATCCCCCATCCTCCAAGCCCAGTCCAGGATCATGGCGGACCCACACCCTGTACACTCCACCACCCTTCCAAAGATGCCTGCCGTATTGGCATATGGCACCTGCCCCATTTTGGCTCACATCACATGTTATGGGCTCTTAATCCCAGGTTCTGTACCCTACTATAACTGTTAGGCCCCTATTTACTCAAATTCCTGTCCCCCTCCACAAACACACACACACACACTAGTCCCCCTACTGGCCCCTTGCTGACCAGGGTAATTCAGTCTCAAATCTCATCTGTTAGATACTGCATTACTGTAGCAATCCTAAACCCTCCTTGTCCATTTTTCACCCCTCAGCTACCATGCTTTTAGTTTTCAGCTCTCATATAGTTTCACTAAGCCCAGTTAGAAATCATATTGCACTCCAAGTATTACTCAGCTCAGTTAGAGAAAAAAATAGAACAAATAAATATGTATTATTACAGCAGTCATAACAGTATAGCTCAGTACTTAGCTCAGTTAAAGAAATAAACAGAATAACTAAACCTGTATTTTTTCAGCAATTCTCAAAGTATCCAATCATTGCTTTTGCCTCCACCCCAGAGACCCTGCTATAATATAGGACCACAGAGGACACTGGGCGGGAGAGTGGGGAACTCTAAAGTCCCGGCAGAGCTCCATGGAGCTCACCCACTCCCACTCTCTCACTTGCTCATTCTGTTTCTCCCGGCGCTGCAGGCTGCTCTTTTGTACTGGGACCCTGCTTGCGTTGATGCCTTTTTCTGCCCAAAAAGAAATCTGCAGCAGTCCCGACAGAGCTCCGTTGAGCTCGCTCACTCCCCCCCACTCACTCCTTCTGTTTCTCTCAATGCTGCAGGCTGCCCTTTTGTACTGGGTTCCTGCCTGCATTGGTGCCTTTTTCTGCCCACAAAGAAATCTGCAGCAGTCCTGACAGAGCTCCGCTGAACTCGCTCACTCCTCCTCTCTCACTCACTTATGCTGTTTCTCCCAATGCTGCAGGCTGCCCTTTTGTACTGGGCTTCTGCCTACTCTGGCACCTTTTTCTGCCCACAAAGAAATCCACAGCAGTCCCAACAGAGCTCTGTTGAGCTTGCTCACTCCGCCTCCCTCACTTGCTCGTTCTGTTTCTCCCAGCGCTGCAGGCTACCCTTTTGTACTGGGCTCCTGCCTGCGTTTGCACCTTTTTCTGCCCACAAAGAACTCTGCAGCAGTCCTGACAGAGCTCAGTTGAGCTCGTTCACTCTCCCTCTCTCATTCGCTCGATCTTAATCTGTCCCAAACACTAATTTCCCACAGCGACTGCACAATTGTGCGCCAGAAGTGCAAAAACACATTCCGGCCAGGATGTGAAAAATGACAGCTGTACTGTTTATAAGGAGGTATGAAAAGGATTAGGTACATTTCATCGACTCTCAATTCACCACCTACTATTTTGCCGTATCCGATTTGCCAAATTCTGAATGACCGCCTCGTTTAATTGCACGACACTCAAAACATTGACTCAGTTGCGTTTTGCTATTTGCAATGTGCCAGTTGCTATTTGCACAATTACCTTTAGTTGAGTTGTGTTTTGCAATTTGCGTGGTAAGTTTGCTACTTGATACTTGCGTTTTGCGATTTGCGATGTGCCAGTTGCCATTTGAGTTGTTTTTTGTGATTTGCTATGTGCTAGTTGCTAGTTGCACAATGAGTTGACTTATTTTACTGGTGCTGTCAGAACTGTAGCAGTGGTTGCCATGGCAGTGCAGGTTGGAGGACAGTATCATCTACGGGGGAAGACAGAAGAGCACAATCATTCAACAAGTCACAGGGAGCACTATTGAAAAAATCACCCGAGGGCAACCCCCGACCTCTGATCAAGAAAAAATTCCTCAAGCGTGAGGAGAAAATTGGAAACATTCTTCTGAGTAAAGAGGAGAGATCCACTGATGAGTTTTTACATGGCATAGCCCATAATATGGCTCTTTGAAATATAAAGTGAACTAGTGCCTATCTTTTAATGTTATAAAATAAAGTTTGATTATAAAGTACCTCGAAACGATCATTAGATGGCGCTCCAGTATGAAATTCTGCTGCTCATCTGATGCGTGATGGAAGTGTATCATTCACACATCAGCCTCTTACTGGTGCTGCCGAATCACATCAAGGATTCTGCCTGCTACTTGCTGCTTGTGAGCTGTTTCATGATTGCACAGTTGCAGCTTGGGTGTTAAGTTTGCTACTTGCTACTTGCTGCTTGCGAGTTGTTTCATGAATGCACAGTTGTGACTTGCGTGTTAAGTTTGCTACTTGCTGCTTGCTGTTTGTGAATTGTTTCGCTGTTTTGATTGGCAGTAAATAGGAATTTGGTGAATTGACAGATTTAGTTAGACGGAGTCGGCGATTGATGTGTCAGTGAGTTGAGAGTCAAACAGTGGTACTGATCCCATGTGAAAAAATGCCAGTGTTGAAAATCTGGCGTGAAAATATTACAAATTTGCAAAGTTACAAGGGTGCGTGGAAACTGCGCAACACACGCTTGTAACACAGTCATTTTATGACCTTTCGTCACCACATTTTCAACAGAGGTATTTTAGGACCTCTGCTCATGAACAGTGCCACTATCATTTTCTCACTCTATCCCGGAAAATTATTTCCCACAGCGACCACGCTATTCTGCACCGGAAGTGCGAAAACACATTTTGGCCAGAATGTGTAAAATGATAGCAGTACTCTTCATAAGGAGGTGTGGAAAAATGCCAATGTTGAAAATCTGGGGTGAAAATATTACAAATTTGCGAAGGTACGAGTGTGCGTGGAAACTGCACAACGCACGCTGGTAAAACAGTCATTGCTTGAATTTTTTTCACCAAATTTGCAATATAGGCTTTTTGAGAGTCCACCTCATGAACAGTGGCACTGTTTTTTCGTGAATCAGTCCTGAAAGGTGATTCCGCGCAGTGACCGTGAAATCACCTTTTGGACCGAATAACGCCATGACAGTGTCTGAATTCATGAGGAGGAGTCCCAATAACCCCATGTTGAAAATTTGGTGTCAAAATTCTCCAAAATGCCTGAGATATGCACCAAAGTTGATAAAACCCTATTTATGCCATTATACAGCTTACCGGCATTTCCTCAGTTCATGGTCAGTTTTGAAGGGTGCAGACATGTGCCCGGTCCCCTGAAGATCATCGTGCTGGGCTACGGAGGTAAGTATGGGGTGAGTGGGGGTGTGGGGAGACGGGGTGCAGAGAGAGTGGGTGCAGGTTGGGGAGGGGCCACTGAACTCAACGAGGGACTGTTTTCTGTTTTACAGGATTTAAAAAAAGAAAAAAAACATTGTGGGACTTTTTTTTTTTTCTACCGGGACATTTGACATAGTGGGATGGGCTCCCAGCGTGCGACCTGAGTGAGGGGAGGTGGGGGGCTGTTGCCGATGGGGAATTGGGCACCCGTGTCGGGACATACCAAGTGGGGGGGAGAGCTGAGGGGGATTGGGCACACAATAAATTGGGGGAGGACATTATGCCGATCGGGAGTGGGCTCCCCCATCGGCAAATTGAACTGGGAAATGGGGGACTGAAGCCGACTGGGATTGGGCCCCCGTCGTCAAAGAAAGACTGTTGGGGGGCACAAGAAGCTGAGGGGGACAACAAATGGGGAGGGGGTTACAGTATGCCGTTGGGGAGTGGGCTCCCCTGTCAGCAAATGTACTGGGTCGGGGGCATTCGGATGGCAAGGTACCACCCTGCAATGACAGGTCGCTCCTTCATTGCAGCGAAATGGCTGACACTGCAATGATAAGGTGGCCACTGCTTGCAGCGTTGAAATCATTTCAACTTGATGGCACTTCTGCAGAATCAGTGTCATCAGGACAGTGGGCCTGCATTGGTCCACCAGTGCCAAGCCCCCAAATGCAGTGCCACCATCGGCTGCCACAGTGCCACACCTCCACAACCCACTTCTCTCCTAAGCTGCCATATAATGTTTCTTGCACATGCACAAAGCAAACATAAAAATGGCTTTTTGTTCTTAATAGTGTTTACATTTAAAATGTGGTTCCGGTGTTGAGGGGGTTGGTTAGGGTGTGTATTTTGTGAGTCTTTGGGACTGTGATAGTTTGGGTTGTAAAGAGCACTGTGAGAAGGTGAAAGTGAAACTGACAGGCAGTACTGCTAAGCAGGCAGCACAGGTGGTGGTGGTTAGTGATGTAGTCACTGTGTGGATAAATGGGTGCTGATGTAATCACTATGGGGATGAATTGAAGTTATCCACATAGTGATTATATCACCAGCCATTTATCCACACGGTGACTCAGATAACTGAAGTTGTGTCAGTTTTTATCCTGACACCTGTTGCATATATATATATATATAAAAATTTCCTTGTGGATCTCGCCTAACCCCTGTAAAATGTATTTATTTTCTTGATGAATTTTGTTGACCACGTAGGACCACTAAAACAAGAAGTCCCTTTTTCAGGGGTGACCAGGGTACAGATGGTAACCAACTGAAATTGAACCTGATGAAGCTGTTGGTGGTATTTTACTAAATGGGAGAAACTGGCCAGGACACCAGGAAAATGACCCTATTTTTTTCAAGAACTGCCATAGTATAATCCCCCCTCCAAAAATTGGGGGTTCCTAGAATGCCTGCCTGGGCTTACCTTAGCCCTGCACCTTCTGTCCTCTTTTTGATGTCTTCATCTGAATTCCTGCCATCAAGTTTTCTGATGCCCCAGGTCTGCTTTGCCCCTCTGTGTGCCCCAGCCTGCAGCCTGATTAAAATCCAGCCCCTCAGGGCTTAAAAATGCCACTCGTGAGAGCCATGTTAAAAGTGCTGCCCCCAGGGCAGTGGGCATTGCATTGGCGTGAAAAGCACCTTCAAAGTGAACCACTTCATTTTGTGATCACTTTGGAGACTGTGCCATGGCTCCCAGGATCCTTCCACCTAACTAGGACCTGGTGACCATGGACAGCCTACTGGGCTGCTGCTCAAATGAAAACTTAGAGAGTTTGACCGGGGCTCCTTGAAATATGCCTGAGTCGGGCCCCGGTCAGCTGAATAAATAAATATGTGTGTCTGACTGCCCCCAGGTTAGCTATAATTGGCTGCTGATGATTGGAGGTGAAAATAAATGTTTTTACAATACTGAATTGTTGCTGCTTGCATGGAAATGAGCTACCATTGGGGGCAAAGTACTTTAAATTAAAATAAATGCTTTTTTCCCTGGATTCACCAGTACTTTGGGACTGTAAGTGTCAGCCTGTCAGATGCTGCAAGGGGAGCTTGTATATGTGTAGTAGTGACAGGAAAACCAAAGGAGCCACACCCTTCATCTGTGCAGTGACTGCAAGTACACCATCTAGACTACTGAACTGTGGGGCATTGGGGCTAATAATTATTTATTTCTGGCTGCACCAGGACATTGTTCAAGACTGTATCTGATCTACTATGAGGGACAGTGGGTTAAGCAGCCATTGCAAGCAGCCACAGCCAATTGGAAAGCCAGAAATAGAAATCCAGGTCATGTGGGACATTCACTACACCTCATGGGTAAACACTCATGTACTCATGGGGATTTACAGGGACATCATTTTAGGTGCCAATTCACCCAACCAACTATGCCCCGAGCATTCTTTTTGACAGGTCCCTCAACCATTTGGAGATCTGTCACCCCATCTTTTCTGCCAATCAGGAGTTGAGACAGAGCCCTTTAAGAGACAATGTCTGCCAGCATTTTGCCAGATCTGCCAGAGTGAGAAGAGGAGAGCAGGCTCCAGCCTGCTGGAAGCCCCACCCACAGGGGTAGGGGCTCAGGCCCCTGCCATGCTCCCAGGCCTGGGCCACTTAGCTAAGCCCCTCCAGTCATCAGGGGGTGTTTGTTATTTTCTAGTTATAGTTCAAAAGTTAAAGTAAATGTGTTCTGCAACTACTACTCTGTAGGTTGCCAGAAATGTCCTCCAGAGGCTAGCCCGCCTTCCCCCATTGGGAAAAGATGCGGAAAGAAGACCATCTAACCATGCTTCAGTTGTGAGAGAGCTGAAGAAGAACACCAGGATGCCTTCAATTGCTGATGCAACCCATGGAGGGCCTGAGAGAGTACACTCATACCCCCCGGTGCAAGGGAGAAGTTTCCAAAGTAATCTTGGGGGCCTCAAGCCCTGCTACCAGATATTTTCTGCTGTGAGATGAGATCTTAGAGTTATCAGTCTGGGACGATAAGCCCCTACAGAGACTGCCTTGTTCAAAATTAGTGTGGCTGCATCTTGCCTGCTGCCCAAATGGCTCATCTGCAGGTGCATCGAGATGGCTTAATAGTGAATCATATAAATGTGTTGTAATTTGTCACTGCCCTATGGGTTAGTGTCCTGCCTTTGTGGAGCTGACAGCCAAGCTGCATTTGCCACTTCTTGGGGTGGGAGGCCCTAGAGCTTATTGGATCCCGAATTATTCTGAATATAGCTGTTTCTGTCTTAGCTGGATTTCATCTGAGAGTGCTTGCCAAAAGTGTATGATATCTAGATGTGCTGGAAGAGACTTTGTCTATAGATGCTTTACCTGGTACTTAAATGAACTGATTGTGACTTCATGCAAAATGAATATGGATGCTTGATAAAAGTGTCACCTTCTGCTGTTACTGTATGGATGCTAGTTTGGTATTTAAATGTACTGGATGTGACCTCATTTCAAGGGAATTCAGATGCTTGATAAAAAGTATCACTTTGAATTATTGTGCTGAATGTTCAGGATGTAAAATTCAAGATCTAGTCACGTTGCTTGTCCTTAAATGTTTAATTTCTGTAATATGCAGGGCAATTCCTGTCTTCTGTGATGTGCAGGGCAATCTCTGGCTCTTTGTGACCAGCAGGGTCAATTCCTGCTAATTCTGCTAAATGAAGGGCAATCCCTGCCTTCGTTGTACTCAATAGTCTACAGCCATTGTAGGAATAGTTCTCCAAGTTTGCCCTTCCCTTCAAATCAATAGCTGGACAACTCAACCAGCTGCAACATCCACCAAGCCTGCAACATCAAGGACTGTGGTATCTGGATGTCCAGTATGGTATGAAATTGCAGGGTTTCTGCTTTATCTGGGACTGGTAGCAGTGTGGGTAATCAAATAAATATTTATGTAACATCTGATTAGTCAGCAGCTAGATAGCCAGGGTTCTGGGTATCATGTGTCAAACTGAGAAATGCGATTGCCTGTAGTCTATTAGTATGTAACCACCCAGCTGAAGGGTTCACCAACAAAACACCAATCAGACCTGTACATATTTACATAGTAATCAAATAACCTCTATTCCACATCCCCGCTCCTAACTCCTTGTCCCCTAAATACATTGATTGTTACTGTTTTTTGAAATTCTAAGTGTGAGCATATTATTAGAGAGAGTCATTAAATGCAAAGTATGGACATGTGGGGGAATGCTTATTGGGGCATGTCTTGGTAAGGTAACTAGTTATTGTGGGTGATATTGCATCTCAGGGGGCTATATCTGTTACCAGCTCACCCATGTAAAGCACCCTGAGTGGAGGCACTGTGCAAAGGTTTTGAAATGGTTATCTGTTAGTGAACCCAAACTCCTCAGCCTAGCTTATAGGTAGTAGGCAGTGGTGTAACTCTGGGGATAGTGCCACCCAGGGGTTACAATAGGATTTTTAATGCCCACCTGAACAACCACCAGACCATGAAGAAGGGACCTCTGTTTAACATCTCATCAGAAAGACGGCACCTCAGGAGTGCAGCAAACCCCTCATGCTGCACTACAGTGCAAGTACTGGGATTTACCCCAAGTGCCTGGTGTAGGGATAAAACATACAGCCTTCTCATCTTCCAGCCTCAGAGGTGAGTGTACAACCTGTTGAGCCACTGACATTGAAAATAGCATTATGCTGCCTTGTTGGCTCTGACCAGAGTTTGTTTCTTTAGCAGCATTAAAACACACTTTACAGTTCAATATAGTGCAAATGAGAAATTTTGTATTACTGCACATTTTTCTTTAGCGGCATTAAAACACACTTTACAGTTCTGGGATGAACTCACTAAAGAAAATTTGAGTCTTGAGAGTTTGAGTAAAAATATTTAATAACACATACAGTCCCAGTTCTGACTGAGTGCCAGTGAGGCAGGGCAACATAAAATACCGGCTGTTCATTTCTGCTTGTGCACCAATCCTCCAAGGTCTCACATACAAAATGTGTCTAAAGGTTCCCTAATAAATCATTTTAAACTAGAGCTCACCTCTAAAGGGTTGCTTTTCACCTTCTTCCTGCGCTTTTCACTTCTGTAGTGTTGTGGGTGTTTAGATCCCTGTTAATGATTAAACTCAGAACATTAATTATAAGTTTCGCTTTCTTTCAACCTTGAGTACCCAGTACCCAGTGTTTAGAAACTCTTTGATATACATATGTGATGGAGTTCAAATAAAAGCAGAATTATTATTAAAGTTTCATTTATTAAACATGACTTCACTGATTAAGAATCTATACATAATCAAATTTCTTTTAAATTCAGTGGGTCAGATATTCAAAAGAGTTGAGCCATGCGCAATAGGGTTGCTCCTGTGCAAGTCCGAAATGCGCCATTCTGCGATATTCAGTAGGGGGTAGTTGCACCCCCCAAATCATGCTGAGCAACAGCACAATGCTAATGACGGCAGCACCCCACCCACCTGCCGACTGACAAGCAAGAGCATGAATTCATTCACATATCTGGACTGCCTTGTACGGTATGGGCCGCATGCCCATTGGCTCTTGCTCTGAATCAATGGGCGTGCAGCCCTACCGAGCTGTCAGTCGGTGGGGTGCTGCCACCCACCTGCTGATGGGGGGGAGCAGGGTGGTGGGGCTCCATGGGTGGGTGGGGTGGGGACCACTAGATCACCAGGGATATTGGACTTTGGGGAAGGAGTTTGACTTTATGCCCACGTCGGGCTTCTCGTGGTCCACAGGACCACCAGGGATATTGGACTTTGGGGAGAGGAAGTCTGATGCCCGCGATTGGGCTGCTCGGGGGGGAAATAAGGTTCTGCCCATGATCGGGCTAATGGGGGGGTACATAATGTTCTGCCCATGATCAGGCTAATGGAGGAGGACATAAAGTTCTGCCTGTGATCGGGCTAATGGGAGGGACATAACGTTCTGCCCGCGATCGGGCTATGGGGGTAGAATACTATCATGCCCACGATCGGGCTGCAGGGGGCATAGCTCCCCGATGGCTGCTGCCTGGCAGGGTACCAGGCGCAAGTCATTGGGGATCGGTGCATCTGCATGCTAATGGCATGCAAATGGGGCCTTAATTAGATGCAAATGGCCCACTGTGCACCTTGCATAAATTATGGCCCCATTTGCATGTCACCTTTTGAATATCGCAGGTTTGTGCATGGCTCAATGGAACTTGCACCACCACATCTGAATGCTCCACTCTGACCATTTGCGGTGGCGAAGTTCCACTGTGCCATGCACAGTGGCAGTGGCCAGGGGGTGATATTCAAAGAAGTTGCTCAGTAGCACAACTCCATTGAATATCGCCCTGGCCACACCCCTGCACAACTTTTTTGAGCAGCTCAAGGGCTTGCACCACAGAATGGCGCAGTTTGAATATCTGGCCCAGTATGTTTTATTAAAGATTCCATAAACATTACACAGTCACAAATGGAGGGATAACAAGGTATGTCAATCACAGGATCAATAGGACCCTTCTTAACATAGAAACATAGAATTTGATGGCAGATAAGGACCACTTGACCCACCTAATCTGCCCATTTTCCTACCTAACAGATAAGCTGCAGATACTAGTTAACCAACAACTTACTTCCTCTAACCCCCCCCACTAGGATCGCCTTATATCTGTCCCATGCATTCTTGAATTCCCCCACTGTTCTTGACTCCATGACCTCCACAGGGATGCTGTTCTATGCATCCACAACCCTCTCCATGAAAAAAATACTTCCTCAGATTACCTCTGAGCCATCCTACCTCTGTCTTCAAATTGTGCCCCCTTGTTCTTGCACATCTCTTTTTCTGAAAGATGCTACCCTCTTGGACTGTGTTGATTCCCTTATGGTACTTGAAAGTTGCTATCATGTCCTCTCTCTCCCTTCTTTCCTCAAGGGTATATATATTAAACTCCTTTAGTCTTTCTTCGTATGTCTTCTGGTGCAGACCCTGCACCATTTTGGTTGCCTTCCTCTGCACAGCCTCCACTCTGTCTATGTCTTTGCGGAGATGGGGTCTCCAGAACTGCACACAGTACACCAGATGGGGTCTCACCAGCTGTCTGTGCAGGGGGGATAACAACTTCCTGTTTTCTACTATTGATGCCTCTTCCTATGCATCCCAGTATCCCCCAACCTTCCTTGCTGCCTTCTCACATTGCTTGCCCACCTTTAGGTCATCTGATATAATGACCCCCTTTCCATTTTTACTGTTGTCAGTATCTCACACCCCGTTGTGTACTCTTCCTCTGGGTTTTTGTTTCCCAAGTGCATTACCTTGCACTTCTTTGCATTGAATCTGAGCTGCCATACATTTGGCCATTCCTTCAACCTTGCCAAGTCTCTTCTAATCCTTTCCACTCCATCTTGTGTATCAGCACTGTTGCAGATCTTTGTGTTGTCTGCAAAGAGACATACTTTTCCTTCCAGTTCCTCTGCAATGTCACTTATAAAGACATTAAAAAGGACTGGTCCTAGTACTTAACCCTGCGGTACCCTGCTAGTAACCCTCCTTTCTTCACTGTGGACTCTGTTTACTACTACCCTTTGTGTCCTGTACTCTAGTCAATTTTTAATCCAGGCTACCACCTTGGGACCCACTCCAAGGCTGGCTAACTTGTGTATTAATCTTTTGTGTGGGACTGTATCAAATGTCTTGCTAAAATCTAGGTAGGCCATGTCGACAGCCCCTCCCTGGTCTACTACTTTGGTCACCCAGTTAACGAAATCTATTAAATTCATCTAACACAACCTTCCCATCGTGAATCCATGCTGCCTTGGGTCCTGTGCCCCACTGGCCTCTAGGAACTCAACAGTTCTTTCCTTCAGAAGTGATTCCATCATTTTCCCTACCACTGAGGTCAAACTAACTGGTCTGTAGTTTCCTGACTCTGTCCTGCTCCTAATTTTGTGAAGAGGAACCATATCCACCCTCCTCCAGTCCTCAGGTACTACCCCATCCTCCCATGATTTGTTAAAGAGAGTAGTCAGCGGTGTCACTAGTTCTACCCTTAGTTCTTTTAGAATTCTTGGGTAAATCCCATCAGGCCCCATTGCTTTGCCTACCTTCAATTTTATTAGTTCTTTCAGAACCCTTTCTTCTGTAAATGGACTGGTATTGACCCCCGACTTCAGAGTGTTTCTTTTGTTTTGTTTAGGTACCTCCCCCTCCTCTTCCTTTGTGAATACTGAACAGAAATATTCGTTCAGTATCCCTGCTTTTCAGTGTCACCCTCTGCCCACCCTCCTCCCTTTTATTAAGCCTCAGTATCCCTCCTTTGCTCTATCTTCACTCCCTAATGTACCTATAAAGGTCTTATCCCTTCTTAACAGAGCTGGCTATCCTTTCCTCAGTTTGGACCTTTGCTATTCTGACTGCCTTCCCTGCCTCTTTCTGCTTTAACTGATAAAGGTCTCTGTCCTGCTCTTTCTGTGTTTTCTTATATTTCCCGAATGCTATCCTTTTTTCCTTAACCTTCCCTGCCACCTCTTTTGAGAACCATAGCGTTTTTTTTCCTTCATTGTGTTTTGTTGATTTGCTTTACACAAAGGCATGTAGCCTCTGTGATGGCTGTTTTGATTACTCCCCATTGTTCCTCCACCCCTCCTTCTTGCCTGTTTGCTAGTGCTTTTCAGAGGCACTCTCTCATTTTCCCAAAGTCAGCCCTCCTAAAGTCCAATACTCTTGCTTTTGTATGGCTTGATTATATGGCTGTTTTTATTGTGAACCACACTGTTTGGTGGTCGCTTGTTCCCAGACGGCTACCCACTTCTAAATCTGAGATTATTTCTCCTTCCTCATTTGAGAGTACCAGGTCTAAGATTGCTCCCTCCCGAGTGGGTTCCAATACTAGCTGTCTGAGGCATGCCCCTTGTAGGACATCAAGAATGACCCTGCTCTTGGATGTGCCTGCAGCAAACGTGCTCCAGTTAACATCTGGCATATTCAGTCCCCCATCAACAACATCTCCCCTTTTCTGCCATTCTAAGGATCCCTTCTATCATTTCCTTGTCCATTCCCTCCCCCTGAAATGGGGGTCTATATATAACCCCCATGCAGGTTGTGGTGCCATTTTCTGTCTCCAGGGTGACCAATAGTGCCTCACCTGCTCCCTGTTTACTCTTTAGTTCTGTTGCTTTGATCCCTTCCTTTACATAGAGAACTCCTCCTCCTCCTCCTTCTCCTCTTTTACCCTCCCTGTCCTTCCTGTAGATTGTGTATCCTGGTATGTTGACATCCCAGTCATGGTTCTCTGTGTACCATGTTTCTGTGACTGCTACAATATCCAGGCAACCCTCTTCCATCAAGGCCACTAGTTCAGGAAGCTTGTTACACAGACTACTGGCATTGGTACTCATCAACCTCCACTTTTTGATGGCCTTACTCCATTTAGCCCCATCTCTGTCCTTACTGCCTTTGCCTTTTTTTACATTTACCTCTGTTCTGCTCCCTAATGACTTCTCTACCTTGGTGTTTACCTCACTAATTACTGTGTTTTGTGGGGGAAGGCTGAAATTTCCCTGCTCCTTTTCAGTGCTTCCCCCCTTGGCTAGTTTAAATGCTTGCCAATGAAGCATTTAAACCTCTAACCTATGATCTTGCTTCCCCCCAGGACAGATGCAGACCATCACACCAGTATAGGTCTGTATCCCTCCAGGTGGCTCCCCAGTCCTCAATGAAGCCAAAACCCTGAGCTCCACACCAGTTTTTCAACCATTCATTGAATTCCCTGGTGAAAAGTACCCTAGCATCATCCTTGCTATAGACAGGCAGCACCTCCGAGTAGGTTACCATATGTGCTACTTGTCTAAGGCTCCTCCCCAACTCTACAAACTCCTCTTGCACTGCTCTGATCCTATTCCTAACCAGGTCATTTGTCCCTAGGTGGACAATGACATCCAGCTCCCTTGTGCAGCTGCTCCCACGATCCTGAGGATTTGCTTCCTGTCCTCCAAGCCGTGGCTCCAGGCAGGCACCTTACCTCCCTCTCCCCTTCCTCCCCCACTTCTACCCTCCTAATGATTGAGTCCCCCACCAGGTGTTGTTTCCTTCCTCTGTGGGGTTCCATGCCACCCTCCTATGGGTCTCCTTTGTGAAGCTTCCCAGCATCCTCCTTTGTCTCCACTGCAGGTGCCTTCATAGAGGAACCAGTATTCACCAGAAGAGTGCATGAATTGTGGGGAGGTACAGCTGGAGGGATGCAGCTCTGTTCCACCACCCTCTTCCTCCCTGAACCCACCCTGGTACAGCCTCTCCTCTTTCTTGGCAACCTCTAAGGTAGTGGCATTGGCCCTGGTGGCCCCTGGGTTGCAAAGGAGGCTTCACCAATCCTAGCCAGGTCAGCCTGGAGACAGGCAACCTCCTCCCTCAGACCAGAGAGGTGCCTGCAAATAGAGCAGCATCGCAGCCTCCAGAATGTCTCCCAAAACACTGCCACCCCACAGCCATTGCACTGCACCACTCCCATCATGTCTTATTTTGTGTCCCCTCTCCTGTTTCTCTGTATGCTTACTCTCTCCTCTCCTTACAGTTCTCATCCTTCCTGTTCTGGGATAGCAACATTCTATATTCTTCAGTAACCTCCTTCTTCCTTGCTCAGTGTCAGACCTTAGGTAACAACAGACAAAGTATCCTCAAACTCTCCCCCACCCTCCCGCTCTAACTTTCCCTGACCAACCTCCCCTACCTCCCCTATATCCAAATTCTTAAAGCAATCTAAAGGGAGGAGAAGTGCTATATGTATTATATTCTTGTGATAGGTTTTCAAATTTCCCTGATGATTACGTACCTCAATAAATACCCATTAGTTGTAAATAAGGTACATTCAACATATCCATGATGGGTAAAACCTTGGAAGGTATGGATCAAAAGACAATATAAGTGCTTGAACCCTATTGCTGAGGAATTGAGTATAGAGTATGGAGTTTCCCCATTTCTTATTGTAGGTGACCAGTTTGCCTCTTAGGCAGGCTATTGTTTTTTCTAGGAGAAGATTGGCCAGCAATTCATTCAGCCATTCAGAGTATGGTATAATTGACTGGTCTTTCCAATGGCATAAGACTTCTTTCTTGACAGAAAGAGAAATGAGAGATATATGGTATCTCTTCTTCTTTACACTAATCTGTGAATAATCCCCAACTAAACAAATCTCTGGAGTGAACAAAGCCTCCAGCCCCAAAAGAGGATCCATTTTGGAGTGGATATCCTTCCAGAGGGGAGTGATTTGGGGACATTCCAAAAAGACATGCATAAGGGTCCCTTGAGCCTGCCCACACCTAGCACATTTTGGGTCAGCTATCTTCCCCATCCTCACTAATTTAGCAGTGATGAAGTAGATATTGTGCAGGATATGGAATTGCATTAGGTGAAGTCTGTCGTTAGAGGAGTAAGTGTAAAGGTCCTGCCATATTTTATCCCACCTGAATTCCCTAGTAGGGAACTGGGAGGACCAATATGTGGAGTGTTCTTGTAGTTTGGGGTAGATTAGAGTGAAGAGAGTGGAGACAAATTGGGAGATTGTGTGTGGTTGCCAAACTATGCCAATGAGCTTACTGAGAAGGTCACCTTGATTGATAGTCCAAGGACCTGGACCAAACCATTTGATCAGCAGATGCTGGATCTGGTAAATCTGGAAGGCCCTGTTAATGGGAAGTTGGAATTGAGATAGGAGCTCTGGGGTAGTTCCAGTCTTCCCTTGGGTAACCAAATTAGAGATCCTAAGGTCTGCATTAGATGACGGTTCTCTGGCAGTTAATATTTGTCCCCCAATCCTGAAGTTGGTGTTAGAATACGGTAGTTGAAAAATATCTTTAAGGTTGTCATACTTGAGAGTTTTACAGAGTTGGGATTGAACCTTGATAGACATATGTATCATATTGTTCTGGAGAACTTGAGACACTCTCTTGAGATCAAGAAAGAGAAGACTGTATGGAGAAATGCCTGAACCCACAATTATAGGGTGCTCTATCTGGAGCCAGAGAGAAAGGTATGAGGGTTCTACATCAGGAGGTGAGGTAGTTAGCCAACAAAAGTATTTTGCTTTATGACTCACTAGATAATAGTGATAGAAATTGGGTAGCTTAAGCCCACCATACTGTTTAGGTGCTCCTAAACATACGTAGGATCTTCTTGGGGGGTTTTTGGACCAAAGAAAGTCAGAGATTATACTGTGAATTTTCTTAAACCAAGCTACAGGGAGGTGAAAGTTTAACATATTTAAGGTTAAAACAAACAGGGAAGAATATTCATTTTAATTACAGTGACTCTGCCTTGGAGGGAAAGGTAGACTGGGGGCCATCTATCAAGACCTTGACGAATAGTAAAGAGAAGAGCATCTAGGTTAAGTTTTTTTCATTTGTGCCATATTGGAGGTTAAGGTAATGCCAAGGTAGTTGATTTGGGGAGCACAAGCTACGTGACAGATATTAATGTCAGAGTGAAAGATCCAAGAGTTTAGTAGTATGACTGTTGATTTTTCCGTATTCAGTTTGTAATTAGAGAAAATGCCATATCTTTCAATAATAGATAAAGCTGCCGGTATCATGGACACCAGATCTGTCACATGGAGTAGGATATCATCTGCATAGGCGGATAATCAGAGATCTAGTTCACTGATCGGAATACCTTTGATATGGGGATAAGTATCAAGTTGATATAGCAAGGGCTCCAAATAGAGGTTAAACAATAATGGTAACAGTGGGCACCTCTGCCATGTGCCCGAGCAGAGAGGAAATGGAGCAGAAAATACCCCATTGCAGTACACTTGGCAGTAGGATAGGAGTAAAGAACTTTAATCCATTGGATAAAGGCCTTAGGGAATCCAAATTTCTCCAAGACTGTCAAGAGAAAAGGTCAGCTAACTCTGTCAAATGCCATCTCTGCATCCAGAGACACCGGTGCCATAGGATGTGGGGCCTCCCTGGATTTGGAGAAGATATGGAAGAGTTTTCTTAAGTGGTCAGAAGAGGATCACCCTTTGACAAATCCAACTTGTTCCAGACAAATCAGATCTGTCCATATGATTGTCATACATGTAGCCAATATTTTGACGAATAGTTTAATATCATAGTTCATGAGAGAGACTGGACAATAGTTTATAACTCTATCTTTAGGTATGTTTGGTTTGGGCAATACTAGAATAAGTGCTTTCAACAATGAGGTGTTAGAGAGGCCAGAGTCACAGTGATATTTAAACAGCTGGAACAACAGAGGTGTTAGCTCCTTCTCAAAAATTGTATAGAAACTAGGCAGGAAGCTATCTGGACCAGGGCCCTTATCCATTAGGAGCGAGTGAATGGCTTCTGTGATTTCATGCCGAGTTATCTTGCATAAAAGAAAATGCTGTTGTATTTGTGTTAAGGAAGGGAGAGGGAAGCTTGCCAGATAGTTCTGCAGTTCTTCTGTCTGGGGTGCTTGCTTAGGGGTACTATATAGTTTCCTGTAATAAGTTTCAAGTTCTTGAACAATTTCTTTGGGAGTGGCAAGAAGAGTCATTCTCTAGGGAGGAAAGGGCAACCACTATTCTAGATTCTTCTTGCTGCTTAAGTCTCAAGACAAGGAGGTGGCTTGCTTTATCTCCTTGGTCCACATAGCGAGCTTGGGTTTTGAATAGGGCATATAGTGCTTTATCTCTCAAGGTCTCAGTATATTGGTTCCTTAGGAGAGACAACTGTGTTAAAATATCTTTGGATGGGTTTTGTGGTAGAGACGCAATACGAGTAAGAAGAGAGAGGCTGAAAGTGCCTCCTGCTTGCATTTTCTAGTAGTAACTAACCGGATAAATTCCCCTCTTAGGACACATTTCAGTGAGCACCACAGTTTGTCTATTGCCGGGATGGATCCATCATTGTGGGAAACTAATTGAGAAATTATGTCTTTAATTCTATCGTCTTTTCTCTTGCAGCATTTATGTGTTTAATTTCCAAATGCTTTCCTTTTTTTTTGGTCCTTTTTCTCCCCTTTCTCCGTCTGCCTACCTTGACGTCCTGGCATCCCTTCGGTTATCCGGCCACCATCTCAAAGATCCACCAGCTCCCATTCAGGTCCTACAGTTCCTACCCCCATGGCTTGCCCCCTGCAGTGGGGTGGTGGAGAGTCCTCCCATGCTCGTCCACCATACCAGGATCCAGTATGCGCTGCGCACCTTTGGAACCAAGTGGTCTCCCATAGAGATGGCCATCATGCCGCCATGACTGGAGCAATTTTTCCACTTTTCCTGGCTTGGCATGGGCTGGGGCATGCAATGATGCCAACGGAGGGAGTGTGCATGAGTCTGCATGTGTCTGCACATGCTCCCTCTAGGAGCGTACCCCAAGCCCACCCCTTCTGTCCAGTGCCAGCACACCACCCCCAGTCTCTGCCAGAGGTTGCTAGTGTACTGACAACTGATGACCCCCCACCTCTAGAAAGGGAGAGCAGTCCACAGATGCTCAACCACTCTCTGCCCCTGCCAAGCCCTGATGACTCGAGTCCATTCCCGAACCCAGGTCGTCAGCATGGAGCGAGGTGTAGCATTGAGCATCTCAACCCTCAGCACCACTGGGCTAGAATCAAATGGTTTCTTTATGGATGTTAGATGAGAGTGACCCTTCTAGCCAGACTAGGGAGTGATCTGAGAGAGTTCTTAGTGTTATACTACATCCAGTGAGGCCAGAAAGAACTGCATTGTTAACAATAAAATAATCAATGTGAGAGAGAGATTTGTGGAAGGATGAGTAAAAAGTGAAGTCTCGAGTGGCAGGACAAAAAGGGGGCTCCAAGAGTCATTGAGTCCAAATGATGCCATGAACTCGTGGAGAGCATTCTGGGCAGAGAATAGGCCCTCTTCCCCACATGGGGATTTGTCTAGTTCAGGGATGTGAGCGAGATTCAGCTCCCTTGCTAATATGATGGGGAGTTGAGAGAATGTTCCTAGGGAGACCAAGAGAGTCATGAAAAACTCTGGAGATTCCTTATTATGGCCATATATTGATCCCTAACATGATGCCAGGTTCTCATGTGTAAATGTCTTACCTTAATTCCAGGTACGTTAGGAATGTAAGTTTCCCACTTCTCTTTCCCATGTACTAAGAGACAAATAACGAAGTAACAACAAACGTATGTAAAGAATCCCACCCTCTGCCCCAGTCCCCAAACCATGACTATCCACAGTATAGAAATGTAAATGAGAAAATTATCTTGTTTCACATTCCCCAACAATCTGACCGCACCCTATACCATATTAGCTCCCATAAAAAATTCATGCCTACCCCCAGTCCATATGACCGATCTCCTACAAAAGCAATGGCTGTGACATCATTCATGCTGCCAACAATTTTCACCTCTCTCCCCTTGTTTGAAAAGACAAACCAATATATTCAAACCCACATTTTACAAATAGGCTGCATCAATGAGATAAAATGTACGCATTAAGGAATACAGCAGCCAGTATATCCATAAGCTCCTTTCTAAATAATAAACAGTGGGGGCTGTGAATGAAAAAAAGTAAGTCAATGATAAATCATTAAACTATTAGGAACAAAGTAGCCAATCTGGTTGCATAGGACCTGGATCTACAGCCAGCAGTGCCAAAAGAGAAACAGGGAAAATATAAAAATAAACATTTTATATCATTATTGGCTCATTAGAGAGGTTCAGGTAGTTCAGATCTATCCTTTTAGCAATCTTGTGGAAAAAGTTATCCTTTAGGAATAGGCTTCTAGGCTGCACTGTACAGCGACCAGGTCTTATTGAGCCTAGGCTGGGGGATAGGGCGGATTATTGAATGGCAAGCACCTATAAAAATATTCTGAGTATTATAGTCTCTAAGTACCTTAGGGCACCTTCAGAACCCTTGAACATGCCATCTCATTTTGGTTTTAAATGGCCATCCACAGTCCTTGGTATCTTGTGGCTCATTTAGCTAGGCCATTGCCATTGGTAAGGGTAACAGCACCTCCCTGGGGTGGAATGTGATTATCCTTTTCAGCACTCAACATGGGGTGCACCTTGGGAAAGAAGCACTAGCAACTGAAAGACCACAGAATAATCAGGTCACATCTTGGAGGCGGCTAGGCATGGGAAAACAGAACAGGTAACTCCAACAATACAATGTCTGCTCCCAGATATGAATTATTTGATCACTGGCCCTCAAGTCTGATCATTTAAATAGATCAGGAAATAATTTCTTGAGGTCCCCAGTGGTGGACTCCAGGGTATCAAATGAGAGCCAATGCCCATCTTTACTAATTTGCAGAACTGCAGGGTATCTTACCCGACATCAAATTCCAGATGTGATTAGTTTGGTGACCAAGGGGTGTAAAGCAGTCCCTCTTTGGCATACTGTCAACGGAAGGTTTTGTACCACCCAAATCCATTTGTTTTTCCATTGTTGCTCTCTAACATCATGGAGCTTGTCTGCAACAAATTGCTTGTCCAAAAAATTGAGTAGTCAAAAGATGAACGGCCAAGGGGGAGCTCCTGGCTGAGGCATGGGCCGTAAAGAGCGGTGAGCACGTTCCACAATATAGGTAGCCCCATTTGGTGATGGGCCCACAAGCTTGCTGCATAATTTTTAAGCAAAGACGATGGGATTCGTACCTTCTTTCCCTTCTGGAAGTCCCAGGACAACCAAGTTGTTATGACAGGAGCACCTCTCGAGATCCACCAATCGGTCTTCTGTTTTACAGACCTACTGGCGGAGTGAGGCTAACTCAGGGTCACTACGGTTTCTCCAGTCATCTAGAGAAGAGATGCGGGCTTCATTATCGCTTGTTTGGATGGTAAGCTGGCTGAGGGAATTTTTCATTCCCTGTAGATCATCTACTACTGATTGCAGAGTACCCTTGATTGGCACCAGTCCCTCAAAAAACTTTGCTTCGATGAGGGCGGCCTGGGAATTGGAGTGAGCGGTTGACCCAGTTCCACTCACTTCAGGCTGCATTGTTGATTTTTATTTCTCCAGCATCTGTGGAGGAGTATGTTTTGGGAGGGCTTGCTTCATTTCCATGTCCATTTGCAGGACAATTCATGGTCTGGTGCTGAGCAAATAGAAGTTAAAGGTGTATCTCTCCATCCAGTCCCCAGTAAGAAATTTAGGAGCAGATAGGATAGTTGAAGTACAAGGGGTTTAAGGAGCAGTGCGATTTGCATCCTATCTGGCAGACATTACAACCAGACATCAAGAATAATCAAATTTCATGAAAACTCTTTTATTGAAATACAGGTATGTTTGATTCTCTTAATCAGTGAAGAAACTGTAATACCTGAAATGTCAACTCAGTAATAACACTGTTTTTTACTTGTACGGTAAGGTATCTGAGCACTGCAACAACAGAAATTGCAGTTTCAAATAATGGAACATGTATTTTGTTGTGCTTAAAATCTAACCACTCACATGGTCCAGGACATCTTTAAGAACTTAGTTAAATCACGCAGTGAACTTTCGGTGAGTCTGCGTCTGTGTCCCTGACCCTGGAGGACAGAGGTGGGGGGATGGGCTCTCCAGACAGAACTGCAATGTGGCAGGATGAAGGTGTCATTGACATTTTGACTTCTGGTAGGGAGGCATGAGGTATGTCGAGCTTGGCTTCAGTTATGCTCCTAGCTGATTTTCAAATGAATAAAAGCAATGAAGTTGTAGTCCAATTGATGGAACAGCCACCAGCCACACAAACGCAGTCCAAAGACTCGGGCATCACTCAATAAGCCACATACTAGAAAATTAACAGTTGAGTCAATATTAAAGTAAATCAAAGCATTTTATTCCGGGCTGGAAATTTCAAACATAAATCTAAAAAATATTAGAAATGTGTGGATTGCAATCTGGTATAATGAATTGAACTACCTCCCCCCTCCCCTTGGAGTTCCCTACCATAATACCAACCCCTCTCTCCTATTCCCCCATTCCTGTTCTTTCCCCACGCTTTCTGACCTCCCTTCTCCTCCACTCTCCCCTTCTACAACTACCTATCACAACTATTCTTAACACCCCCCAAATTTAGAGTATCTAATTTATGTTGCAATGTCATGTTAGAAATCCAAAAATAATACTTCATTAATGATTAAGAAATACTAAATTATTGCCTTCTCTTTCCTTTTGAAGATACCTTGAAGCACTTCTTCAAT
This sequence comes from Neoceratodus forsteri, assembly GCA_016271365.2. Taxonomy (NCBI): domain Eukaryota; kingdom Metazoa; phylum Chordata; order Ceratodontiformes; family Ceratodontidae; genus Neoceratodus; species Neoceratodus forsteri. The sequence goes on from CM028133.1 coordinate 152,134,461, forward strand.
TTCCAGAACATGGCTAACCAATAAGGACTTTCACATGGGTATTTGGAAAACTCTTGATTAAGTCTTCTTTACACCATTCTCTTCCTCACAACTTAATCAGTAAAATATTATCAGATCAAAGAGATCATATAAATGATAAAATAAAAAGGTATATTGATGGTATAGTTAAATACACTTTGTGTAATCTTATTTTGACTGAAGTAGTGTATTAGGAATGTGTTTAAGACAAATAGAACAGTAAATGCATATACATTTTTTATTATGTTTTAATTTATTATTTAATCAGTTGAATCTAACATGAGAAAAATAGAAGCCCTATATAAAATGTTAATGTATTGTTCCTTTAAATAAGTTCATGAAAGGGCTATAGCTAAAATGTAAATGCTGTGATGTCATAGATAGAGCGATATAAATGACCATGTGTGTATGTACAGGCCACGCACCCTGAGGAAAGCTAGAAGCCCAAGTGCTGGGGTAGTACAAGGTGGCTAGTTTGAAATTTCCTACCTGGAATAAAATACTTTGATTTACTTTAGTATTGATTCAACTGTTCATTTTCTAGTACGTGACTTACTTAGCGACGCCTGAGCCTCTGGACTGTGTTTACTCAATTGTGGGTTTGCAACCTGTCAGAGTGCACCGCTCCTGTTCCTGGGCACAGGTAAAAAAACTTTTGGATTGTAGGCACACTAATGGCCCCTACCGCATACTGTCAACCTCAGCAGCAGGGGTCCGGCTGTGTAGTGTTACATTACGATGACTGACACTACTGATATTCCCAGGCTTTGTTAGGTCTAAGGTGTGTTTGTGTGTGTGTGTGTGGGAGGGGAATATTGACTATTCTGTTTCAGTTCTGATGCAGCAGATTTGTCTCTTTTGCAGCACTTTGGACTGGGGTGCAGAGGTTAACTTAATGGGTTTCCTTATTGATGGCCATTAGTGAAGTTGGATGTTTCAATTTGGGGGACACCGTGGAGATCATAAACTAAACTATTGCCTTTTGAACAGGGTTGAGGAGTATCAACTGCTGCCTGCATGCTCTTCACCTTGCTCAGTTCTGCAAAGAACTAGAGGTCTTCCCAGTCCCCCCAGGTTTGAATCCAATCTGCAGCTAAATGAGTCAAACACGTGTGTTACTTCTTTTAAGCAGGTAAGTTATAATGTAGTTTTGTGTTCATAATAAAACGTTGGATCACTAGTTGTACAGTGTAGGATGGAGTGTATATACTAACTTCAGTGACAGAATACTTAACTTCTTGTTAGAAAAAAAAATCTCAATAGTATGGATTATCTTGTTTGGTTGTAGTAGGACTTAAGCTAGGCACACAACAGAACTTGGGGTGCTTGAGAAACAAGGGCATTGGTAGAGGATGATAGAATAGTGCAAAAGTAGCATAGTCTAGCTCTGAGCCAGAGGTATGCTATCTCTAGTGACACTACTTAAAGTTAGTTGCTAAGGTTTTAATGTTTTTTTTTATCAATTTGTTTCACCTGTGGGGCTCCATCCCACACACCCTTGTGTTTTTTTTTTATCTAACACAGGAGTGTGGGAGGGCCAAAACTCCCCAACTCAGATAAATTAAGTTAAAGAACCTACATGACCATACTAACCAGCCCTAAGTAGAAGAATTAGCATAGTGTACTAGCTGTACTGGTCTGTGGCCCTCAACTATTGCCAAGTCTACTACTATGTTTGTTTTAAAATAATAAATGACCAATACATATAAATGTAATATGTACGCCATGGTGGGTGAATTTTGACCATGTGGGATGAGTTGGCCTGGTGAAAGGAGATGGTGTTTTAGTTAAAGAAAATGTTTTAAAAAGTTCTGTTAATTTTCAGTAACTGTTCACTAACTGCTATTTTATTTAGAATAAACTCCTATCAAAGCAGCAGTGCATGTTGCAGTAAACATTTTGACCTATACTTTTTATTAGATTATCCCTTTACCTCCTGTCTAGCATAATGTCCTTCTTTTCCCATTCCAAATTTGCTTTAACCTTTAGCATCTTAATTTAACATTTGAAATAATTAAAGGACTGTTCTTTTAATATCACTTGGGCCCGAATTTTAATTATTAGTTGATGTTGATTCTGTACACTTATTGTCCCATAAGGTCAGGGAGCATGGTCCACTGCATGCTAGTTCATCGTTAGTAGAAATAAAGGTTATGCAAACAATGGAGGGACAAGGGTGGTGGGGCAATGCCCGCTGGGGGGGGGTCCACTTGACCATCAGGGACCTTTATTACTTTAGAAATGGAGATTGGGGCTTGGGTGGGGGGAATACTAGCCACCAGGGTCTTTTCATAATATTTAAATGGGGACTGAGGCTGCGGTGGAGGACCACTAGTCACCAGGGTCTTTTGATAATGTTCAAAAGGGGATCAACGCTGCAGTGGGGGGACTGCAGCACATTGCTGAGAATGTCAAAACTCTCCAAGAAGACATGTCTAACTACCCTTATACCAGCCCTGGTTAAGAGTACTTAGAATTTTAAAACAAAAAAGTTATGAGCCTATGTTGAATTTTGCAAATGCAGGCTTGTAACTTTGATAATGTTCAATATTTTTACCCCAAATTCACAACATAGCCATATCTTTAGAGCACCTCATGAATGTGACAGCTGTCATTTTTCAAATCCTGGGCAAAATGTTTCTTTACATCCCCAAAGGTGGTTTCGTAGTCCCTGCATGAAATCACCTTTTGGGCAGGAGTTGAACATTTTCTCTGCCCTTGTTCATTAGGTGGGGTCATAAGAAGGCTATGTTGAATCTTTGGTGTACAAATATTCCAAACAAAGTTATTGCCCTATGTTGCATTTTGCGAACACAGGCTTGTAACTTTAGTAACTTTACATTTTTTCCTCCAAATTAACAACATAGCCATGTCTTTATAGCATCTTATGAGTGTGGCAGCTATCACTTTTCAAATCCTGGTTAAAATGTTTTTTACATCCCGAAAGGTGATTTTGCCTTCCCTGCACAAAATTACTTTTTGAGCAGGAGTTGAAAATGTTCTCTGCCCCTGTTCATGAGGTGAGGTCATATGAAGGCTATCGTGAAAATTTGGTGTAAAAGTATTTGAAACCAACAAGCTTCTCTGCCTGTGTTGAATTTTGCAAATGCAGGCTAGTAACTGTTAATTTTCAATATTTTTACCCCAAATTCACAACATAGCCATATCTTTATAGCACCTCAGGAGTGTGACAGCTGTCATCTTTCAAATCCTTTCCAACATCTTTCTATACACCCCAAAAAGTAACTTTGTGATCCCTGTGCAAAATCACCTTTCAGGAAGGACTTGAAAATTTTCTCTGCCCTTGTGCGTGAGATGGGGTAATAAGAAGGCTATGTTACATTTTTGGAGTACAAATATTGGAACACAACAAAGTTATGAGCCTAAGTTGAATTTTGTGAATGCAGGCTTGTAACTTTGGTAATTTTCAATATTTTTAACCCAAATTTACAACATAGCTATATCTTTACAGTACCTCATGATTGTGACAGCTGTCATTTTTCAAATCCTGTCCAAAATGTTTTTTTTTACATCACAAACTGTGATTTTGTGATCCCTGTGAGAAATCACCTTTACGGCAGGAGTTGAATATTTTCTCCATCCTTCTTCATGAGGCGAGGTCATAATAAAGCTTTGTTGCAAATTTGGAGAAATAATATTACAACACAACACATTTATGAGCCTACATTACATTCTGTGAATGCAGGCTCCTAACTTTGATAAATTTCAGTATTTTTACTCCAACGTCTTCACCTGCAGCCCTATTGACTCTGGCCAGAATTTGTTTAGGTATGTAAATAAAAAGAGGAAAACTAGAGGAGGGATTGTAAGGGTAAATAGGGATGGGGTGGGAACTGTGCAGAGGGAGACCATGAAAGGGCAGACTTCCCAAATAGATACTTTTGTTCAGTATTCACAGTGAAAAGAGAAGGAGAAGGGCCATAAAAAAGAAACAGGAGCTCTGAAGGGAGGGAGGTGGACACTAGTCCTTTTATATAGGAGAGAATCCTAAAGTGACTCACTAATCTGAAAGTAGACAAAGCTATGGTACCAGATGAGGTACATCTTAGGGTACTGAGGGAGTTCAGGGAGGTACTGGTTGCACCTCTGACAGTAATATTAACAATGCTAGGATCAGTCCTGTGTAATGCCTTTATACGTGACATCTCACTTCACAAAAGTGGTAGCAGGGAGGAGGCAGGCAGTTTATAGACCAGTCAGCATGACATCACTTGTGGGAAAGTTAATGGAATCACCGCTGAAGGAGAGGATAGTGGAATATCTTGAATCTAATGGGTTACAAGACCTGAGGCAGCATGGATTCATCGGGGGAAGTCATGTCAAATAAGGTGTATAGATTTTTTTGATTTGTTGATCAAGGAATTAGATCAGGGTGGAGCTGTAGATGTGGCCTACCTAGATTTCAGTAAGGCATTTGATACCATTCCACATAGGAGACTTTTAAGCCTGCATGGTAGCTTAGAAGTCAGTCCAAAGGTGGCAAACTGGGTAAGAAATTGGTTATGGGGATAGACAACTGAGTGGGGTGGTAAAAGGAGTTCACTCCAAAGAAGGGAGGGTGACCAGAGATGTGCCTCAGGGACCAATGCTAGGATCAGTCCTGTGTAATGCCTTTATACGTGACATTGCAAAGGAGTTGGAGGAGAGGGGTCTGCCTCTTTGCAGATAACACCAAAATCTGCAATACAGTGAATATTCCAGGGTGTGAAGGGGTGGAAAAGGATGAACAGAGACCTGAGAAAACTCAAAATGTAGTCAAGGGTATGGCAGCTGGGTTTCAATGCAAAAAAGTGCAAAATCATGCACTTGGGACACAGAAACCCAGGAGCAGAGAACAAAATAGGGGGTGTTATTGACAACCACCATGCAGGAAACAGACCTGGGAGTAATCTTCTCTTATGACCTAAAGGTGACAAGGCAGTGTGACAAGGCAGTTGGAAGGGCTAGTGAGAAACTGGGATACACAGGGAGAGGTAACACAAGCAGGAGAAGGGGATGTGGTGTTGCATCTGTATAGATCATTGGTAAGACCTCAACTATATTACTGTGTGCAGTTCTGGTGGCCACAAGGACACCGACATAGTGAAGGCAGTCCAGATGAGGGCATCTAAAATGGTGGTGTGTCTTCATCAAAAGCCCTATGAGAAGAGACTAAAGGAGCTCAATATGTATACCCTGGAAGAAAGAGGAAGGAGGGATATGATAGAGATATTTATGTACCTCATGAGGTTAAATAAAGTACAGGAGGAAAGCACTTTTTCAGAAAAAAAGGTGCTCAAGAACAAGGGGACATAGTATGAAGGTGGAGGAGGGGTGGATTCAGGAGAGATGTAATGAAGTACTTCTTCACAGAAAGAGTGGTGAGTTTCCAGAGCAGCCTTTCAACTGAGGTGGTGGAGAGAAAACAGTAGTGGGGTTCAAAAATGTCTGGGGTTAGGCATAAGAGAATCTTAGTGGAAAGGAAAGGGGAAGGGAGAAACATAGAAACATATGAAGTTGATGGCAGATAAGGACCACAATGCCCATCCAGTCTGCCCATTTCTTTTTCTACCTTGTAAATGTGCCATCGGCCTTTGCCCTGCCAATGGCCTATCTATTCATACTCATTTGTATCGCTCCCGTATGCCTATCCCACACCTGTTTGAAGCCATACACTGTATTCATATCCACCACTTCCTGAGGTAGGCTGTTCTATGCATCCACCATCCTTTCTGTGAACAAAATCTTCCTCACATTACCTCTTAATTGGCCTCCCTCTAAACTTATGCTGTGTCCTCTTGTCCTGCTATTTTTCTCATATTGAAACATGTTAGACTCTTTCACCTTATTAATGCCCTTAAGGTGTTTGAATGTTTAGATCATATCACCTCTTTCCCTCCTCTGCTCTAGGGCATACATATTGAACTCCGTTAATCTGTCCTCATATGTTTTCTGATGCAGTCCCTGCACCATTTTAGTTGCCCTTCTCTAGACTGCATCAATTTTGTTAATGTCCTTGTGAAGGTGTGGCCTCCAGTACTGTATGCAGTACTCCAGATGGAGCCTAACCAGTGTCTTGTAAAGAGGGATTATTACCTCCCTCTTCTGACTTGTGATACTTCTACTAATACACCCCAACGTCCTCCTAGCCTTACCTACTGCTTTAGTAGTCTGCTTGGATGATTTCAGGTCATTGACGATGATGATGCCAAAGTCTCTTTCTTCTCTTGTGACTGCCAGCAACTCCCCTCCCAGCCTATAGGTGGCTTCAGGATTTCTCTTCCCTATGTGCATGATCTTGCACTTCTTTGCAATAAACCACAGTTGCCACTCTTCTGACCATTTTGCTAGTTTATCCAGATCCCTTCTCATTCTGCCCACCCCATCTGGATCATCTACTTTGTTGCAGATCTTGGTGTCATCTGCAATCAGACAAACCTTATCATCCAGTCCATCTGCAATGTCACTGATGAAGATACTGAAGAGGACTGGCCCTAGGACTAATCCCTGAGGTACCCTACTTGTGACTTGCATCTCTTCTGTTTACCGTTTACCACCACTCTCTGTTTTCTGCCTGCCAACCAGTTTGCCACCGAGTTGGCCAACTTCTGACCCACCTCGAGCCTACCCAGCTTATTAATCAATCTTCTATGTGGAACAGTATTGAAAGCTTTGCTGAAGTCAAGGTAGGTGACATCAACTGCTCCCCCTTGGTCAACCACTCTGGTTACCCAGTCAAAGAAATCTATGAGATTAGTTTGACAGGACCTTCATTTTGTAAACCCATGTAGTTTTAGATACTGAGGAGTCCAAGTGTTGCACGATCCTTTCCTTGAGGAATGCCTCCATAATCTTGCCCACTACTGAGGTAAGCCTGACTGGTCTGTAGTTCCCTGTCTCCTCCCTGCTACCACTTTTGTGGTGCGGGATCACATAAGCCCTTCTCCAGTCATCTGGGACTTTTTCTGTGCTCAGAGACTCACTAAACAGTTCTGCTAATGGCTCTGCTAGTTCCACCCTTAGATCCTTTAGTACCCTGGGATGTATGCCATCAGGTCCCATTGCCTTGTCCACCCTGAGCTTATCGAGCTCTTGTAGGACCCTTTCTTTTGTGAAGGGACTAGTGCACACCTCCCTCCCCCCTGTGTCCATGGTGCTGAGCTGTGGGCCATGCCCTATCTTCTCTTCAGTAAATATTGAGCAGAAGTATCTATTTAGAATGCTTTTACATGGTCCTCATCCTCACATTCCCCCTTATCTCCTTTGATCTTAGCAATACCCCCTCTGGACTTTCTCCTTTCATTAATGTATCTATAGAAAGTCTTGTCACCTTCTTTTACTAATTGTACTTGTGTTTCCTCAGTTTGGGCCTTTGCCTGTCTTACTGCCTTCCCTGCTTCCCTTGGGGAAGTTTGGTATGCCTCCCAATTTTCATCTTGCTGAGTTCCCTTATATTTCCTGAAGGCCAGCCTTTTGGCTCTGACCTTTTCTGCTACTGTTTTTGAGAACCAAAGTGTTTTCCTTCTTCTGCACTTCCTTTTCTCTCTAACACAATGGGATTTTGCTTCAAGTATTGCATCCTTAATACTTGCCCTCTTTGCTTGTACTCCCTCACCTGTATTTCTTTTTGCTAAGGTTAGCTTAACTCTGTTGGCCATCTTATCAAAGTCAGCTACTCTGAAGTCCCATATTTTTGCTTTGGAATGGGATGATTTAGTTATAGTGGCTAAACTGAACCATACCATGTGATGGTCACTGGCCCCCAGGTGACCTTCTACCTGGAGATCTGTGATCCTTTCACTGTAAGTCAGTACTAGATCTAGGATAGCCCTGTCTCTTGTGTGTTGTTGTACCAGTTGTTTGAGGCCTTCCCCCTGCAGGGAATCCATCATGTGTCTAGTTCTGGCTGATGTTCCTGCTGGTATTGATCAATCTGTATCTGGCATGTTGAAGTCTCCCATTATCAGAACCTTCCCTTTAGCTGTCATGTTTTGTATATCTTCTAACAGTAATGTGTCTATGTCGCCCCCCTGGTCTGGGGGCCTGTAGACAACCCAAGTTCATATGGCTGTCCCAATTCCTGTTTCCGGGGTGACCAACAGTTCTTCTGGCTCCTTATGTGTATTCTGAATTTCTGTAGCTTTGATATTTTTATTGACATACAGGGCCACTCCACCCCCTCCCCTTTTTGCACCTCAGTCTCTTCTGAACTATACATAGCCAGGTGCTGAAGTCTCCCAAGTGTGGTTACTGGTAAATCATGTCTTGTTAATTGCTACTATGTCCAGTTTAGCCTCTGTCATTATTGTCAGCAGGTCTGGGATCTTGTTTCCCAGACTGCAAGCATTTGTGTACATGATTTTCCATTGGCCAGATTTCAGTGTGTTAGTTGTTGGGTGAGGTCTGGCATTTCCCCTGTGTGTCAAATGGGGAGCCAGGCCTTTTTTCTTATGATGCAAATAAACTGCAAACATGCTGAACTCCTGTTTGATCACTAGCTGAGGGAGGAGGGGTGTTCTTCCCATTCAATGTATGGGGTGCTGCACCCCTGTCCCCATTTGCTTGTTTAAATATTCTGCAAAGATGTCAAACTTCTGCCCCAATGCACTGACTCCCCCCTTAGTCAGATGCAGTCCATCAAATTTAAACAACTTTTGCTCCCCAAACTGTTGCCAGTTCCCTACAAATGTGTGTCTTTTTTCCTGGCACCAGCCCTTGAGCCACATGATTAGCTCCTCTGTCTCCCCTTCTCTGACCATCCATCAATCTGCTCCCCTCTCCCAGACTGGCAGGATATCAGAAAAGGAGAAGCCAGACAAAATGGATGATAGTTTGTCACTCAGCCTGGTCAAGTGTTCCTTGGTCTCCACAACTGACCATCTGGAGAGATCATTAATTCCTATGTGTACCAAGACGTCAATGTTTTCTCCTGCTTCCTGAACAATTTTAGCAATGTGGTCAGTGTCTCTCCACGCTGATGTACCAGGAAGACATCTGACCATTACCCCTGGCTGGAGATGGGTATCAACTCCTCAAATCATGGAGTTTCCTATGATCAGAAATTTTTTCGATTTCCTTTTTGCTTTTTTTGTTTTGGTTCCTATTTGGGGTGAGTTTTGTTGTGCTAGCTCCTGTGCTGCAGTGTCCTGCTTTGCAGTGTCCTCTGCCCCTTTGTCTGATTTTGGAGACAGAGGCAGATACTGGTTTGTAGTTTTTATATGGTTTGTGAAGGTAATATGTTGGAGAGCATTAAGTGATGGGGTGCCTGATTTTCCCCTCCTAACCACCTGCCAACCTCCCAGACCAACTACCCTCTGCAGTCGAGGTGCTTCTGTTGGATGTTGGGGAAATGGTGGGAAGTTCTTATAATATATTTCCTCTTGAATATGCAATTTGAGACGTGCAATCTCTGCCTATGCTGCCTGGAGCTGAATCTTTAGATCTCCAATGGCCCAGCATGTAGGACAGTGTCCTAAATCCTGTAAAACTGCCCTTCTGAAAAGTGCTCCACAGTATCTGCAGTTAATGATATCCATTCCAGATAAGTTGCTGGGTTTATAACCTGATTAGAGTAATTAGATGAAAGAAAATTTGGGAAGCAGTATAGCACAGTGGCTTAAGGCTCCGAGCTGCAACTCTGGAGACCTGGGTTTGAATCCCACAACCCCCCACTTGCATACTGTGTGACCCTGAGCAAGTCACTTAACTTCCCTGTGCTCCCAGGTTGCACCTGTAAGCAAGCTTTCAGCTTAGTGTGTCTCATTTGGTTAAACAACTGGAAAAAAAAAGAAAAAAAAATGAAAGCTAAAGTTTGATTTTGTTTTTTGTTTGTTTTTGTATAACTTGTTATAACAAGTTAAATTACTAATGCCCCTGTAAATGAAGTCACTGTGTGGATACCCCACTGATCTGCCCCTTCCTGCTTTGCCACAGGAAATGTCACGACTGTGCTACCCTATAAAATGAGCGTAGTGTGGGGTGGTTGGAGATGGGGGTGGGTGGCTGGGCCCTTCTCCTGCCAGAAAAGAAGAATCACGTACAAAAGAAACAAGGAGGTAAGAGCAGAAACAATCAGCCAGTAACAAATGCAGTAACCCTGAAAGTGTATCCTAATGACAGATAAAACTGTAAAATCTGTAAAGCACCACATGTAATAATTTCACAGAAGATCTACCCTGTAAGAAACACTTTGTTACAGAGAAAAATAAAGCAGTAACCGAAGATATACCTTTCAAAAGATTATTTGAATCAGAAGATTACAGCAGTAATCTGTTAGCACACACCTGTAGGCACACCCTGTAATAACGCAGCAGAAGGTATACCCAGCAACACCAATTTGAATTGGAGAAAAATAAAGCAATAAAATGTTAGCAACAAACAGTATCAATCCCTGTGAGTACAAGATAAAAATAGCACATAATAAATCTGCCTAACCAAAAGAAGCCTTAATCCTTTTCCTTGCACTGGTAAGGTTCTTTGCTCTGTCCTTTCAAGCAACTTAGAAGGAAAGAGCTCAGGTGAAGCTAGGTGCCTTGGCCAGCAAACCTAGTCTTCCACCTCCAAAGAGACGGAGATGGAGATAAAGTAGGGTAAATGGTGGCTCTGTAAGTAGGAAAAAAAATGGGCAGACTGGGGAGACAAAGTAGTCCCTATCTGCCAACAAATTCTGTTTCTGTGTTTATCCCTTCAGATGATGATGTATATTTTAAAAGTGACACCTAGTGATACAAAGCATTACAACTAGTTACAACTGAGGACATAATGACAGCAGTATCCGGATATACAAACATAAGAAATAGCTAGCAGAAGAAGGTCATTAAGGTCTATCAAGACTGCTTGATTGCAGGGCCAATGATCCAAGAATTACTATGTGTTCTGCCACCCTTCCCCTCCAACCCTGACCTTCCCTTCACTATGTCCCACCCCGTCTTGAACCTCCCACCAATCTTTCAGTGACAACCTCAAATGGTAGTTAATTCTACCCTTTCAGCATGCGCTCTGTAAAGAAGAGTCTCCTGATCTCATATTTTGAACCCCCCCAGCTTATAGCAGGGCCCCTTGTGGTTTTGTTTCCACTGAGACAAAAGATTCCTCTATATCCACCTTGTTAATAATAAAGGTCGTCATAGCTGGGCTGTGTGATGACTTACGGGAACATCTACAGAGTGCCATCTGTAGAGGGCATCTCGTTCTGGTGGAGGTGAAGGTAAGTGCAGCACTGTGCTTCCTCGCCACTTGGACATTCCAAACCCCCACAGGTGACACTGTAGAAATCTCACAGCCAGCAATGTCCAGAAGCCTCATGCAGTTCCTGAATGGAGTGATGGACAGAATAGAGAGTTACGGTGCATTCCCAAGGGATGCACAGCAGCAGCAGGCAGTGAAGCAGCATTCTATGATGTTGCACTGTTCCCCCATGTGCTTGGTTCCATCCACTGTACATGCGTGGCCCTCAGGGCACCAATAGGTGAGGTGGAGGTGTACATCAACCGAAAGGGCTTCCACTCCATAAACATGCCACTGGTGAGTGATAGCCAATGCCACCTGAACTGGGCAAGGAGGCTGGAGAGGAGGAGGAGGATGGTGCTGATGAAGACCACTGCAATGGGTACGGCAGACAGCCACAAAATCATGAGTATGGGGCCAGGCAGGGCAACATGCCAGATGTGAGCTGATAGCCCACCAATTCGGCTGAGGAATAACCACCACCACCAACAGGTGACACTGGCAGCATGTTGTGAATTCCCCATGGATTGCATACAACTACACAGCCATTCTGCTCGGTGCTTGACACCTGACATGGTGACACTGTATAGATTGAACAGTGGCCATGTCAGGTGGTAGCACCTTGTGGGCATAGAGAACCACTGTGGTGCATGATGGACACATGTCAGGCATGGTAAAAGGACATAAAGCACACAGCATGGCCCCACACAAGAATTAGATGTTCACGGGGAGGGGCAGTGATGGGATGCAGCACAGCACCCACAGAGGTGTACCGGGCATAGCACACTGTGTACAGATGAATAACATATCATATGGTATCAGCAACACACTCACTACAACACATGCCACATAGAGGGCAACAATGCACATGTACGGTGTGCATGCAGATTGTCGGCAACAGATCACGAAACGCATATGTGTGATAATGTGCCACATGGACTAGTGGTTCCATGTTGCCGCAGCAACAGGAATGTCAGCAACCTCCCCTACAGTGACACATGGTTGCTGACATCCCTGACGCTGCCGACTTCAGTCCCCGACTGGAAAATGCACCGACACACTATTGGATATTCATGCGGGGGGCTCTGTCCTCCCACCCCGCTGGACTTAAGGATTCCAACTCTGGGGGGGGGCACATGTTGGGGGAGAGCACACAAACTCTGGAGTCAATGAGTCTGGCATTGCTCCAGCAACCCGGTTGACACTGCGGGTGTCGGTGGGTTGCTGTCACTGTAAGATCGTCGCTGTAAGAGCATCGCTGTTACAACAGTATACCATGGAGGCATGCCACAATTGCAGTGTCACCGCTGTGCTTGTACAGTCATGTGCTTCCCAACAGCCATGGTCACTGGAATGCAGACAGTGATGCCATGTATCATGTGATATACTGGACAGGCAGTCTCCTCTCCTCTCCTCAAATAGCCTATAGACCATGATACCATTGTATGGCATTACAGATATGCAAATGTGCAAGACCTGCATATGCACAATACTGGGGGAAATACACTCACATGTGCATTGCGGCAGAAATGCAGCACATGCAGTCAGTGGAGCAATGCACATGTCACATGTGGAAGCACATGCATCCATATCAGCACAACACAATAGACTGCACACTGAATAGCAAGTGCCATAGGGGATCTCTAAAGCCTGTCAGAGTTCACTATAGTGCAACAATGACTAATATGAGTGGTAGGGCACACAACTTCAGCCCTGCTGAAATTGCCCAGCTCATCAATATGGCGCAGTAGTGGAGAACAACACTGCTGCCACCAGGATACAGAAGGCACACCCCAAGTCAGAGGGATGTCATATGGAGGCAGATTGGGGCATGCCTGGAGAGAGTGAGCAGTTTCAGGTGCACACTCCACCAGCTGAAACATCACTGGCAGTACCTTGCCAGGTGTGGCCCAGCATCCTGCAGCGACTACTGGACATGGCCTCCAGGAGTGATGCAGCCATAAGGAGAGGTCAGCAACCTGTAGAATGTAGGTAGGACATACAAAATGCAACACTGGCAGCCACAAATAGCATCCAGTGCATGGTTGTGTGACCAGTACAGTAACACATGCGTACCACTCGTGTCTCCACAAGTCATAGTCATGCAGGTGCAGGAGTGTCACAGGAGCAGCAGGTGCAAGGACAAGCAAGCAAGCCAAACCATCCACAGCAAGGCAAGTGGGTGCACACTAGGCAACAGAGTCAGAGTAAGGCAGCATATGTGCAGGTAGTGATATGGGCAACACAACATCACCATGCATGTACCCAGGGGTGCAGTGTGTGGATGGTGTAAGCACACACATGGCGTGTATGTATATGTGGCACATGGGGGTGGTGGAATGGTTGTGCACCACGGGTGCAAACAAACATGGCAGTAAGATGCAGCAGATGGATGGCATGTGGTGGAATGTCTACAGTGACAGAGGATGATGTCATGTGCAGGCACTGTGTGTGCTACTGTCGAACTGTACTTCCACACCAACAGGTCTGGTATGTCACATAGCCTGTGCTGTGACTGTGCACTGATATATTTACTGTTGCCATGTTACAGATGCCACACACGGAGGTGGGAGACAGCACCTAGGCCCCTGACATAGGGTACTCCTGCATTCCATGGCAGAACTGGAGGGACGCCCCAGAGTATGTCCTGCGTACAAGAAGTCACCAGAGGAGAGCACAGCCAATGTCACCTGAAAGTGAGGAGGAGGAAGTGGAGGAGGCTGCCACAGACATGGCACCTGAGGCTGAGGCACAGCAAGAGGCTGCCAGGGTGGCTGGTCCAGTGGCTGGGGCACAGCAGGCCCTGGTGGAACATGGCCAGGAGGCTAATGACAGTGCAGAACAGGACAGTGGCAACCCTGACCAAGGCAGTGGTGATGTGGTGTAGGCATGCGTGGACGAAATAGGACAGGGCATGCAGGAGTGTGATGCTGTATGTGAGGACATGGTGGATGTGGAACAACAGGAGGGGGACGGAGGTCCTGGGGATGATGCAGGCAGTGTGGAGGATGCACCAAGCCAGAACATTGTGCCTGCCACAGAAAATGACAATGGGGCAAGCACAGCAGGCAGAGACCCAGGAAGATGGGCAGCATGCCCATGTCCCACTACCTCAACCACACAGGGACAGCAACCAGGTGCTGGCCGGCCTGGTGGTGGTGATTATGCAGGATGTGGCCAACCTGCATGGCTCCGTAGGGGCCCTGCTGACTGCCCTGTGGGAGCAGTAAGGCCACAGATACTATCCAACTATCTGAGGTGAGGGCTGGGGTATATTACTGTAAACTGTAATGCAGGAAGATATTGTTGGTTCCAGAGGGCAGGGGTTCTACTGTGGTGTTGTTGGGTTATAATGTTGTTGCTGTGGAGCGGGTTTCTCCATGGGTGTTATTGTGTATGTATGTTTATGTTGGAGGGGTTATAGCTTTTCATGGGGTGTTATTGGGTGTATATGTTGTTGCTGAGGGGTAGGGGGAGATACCTGTATATGTGTTGTAGTGAGTGTCTTTTGTTTCGGGGGGGCATACCTGAAATATGTTTTATTATTGTTTGTTGTTTCTCTGGGGGTGAGCATACCTGTACATATGTAGTATTACTGATTGTTGTTTCTCTGGGGGGGGGGCATACCTGTAAATAAGTTTTATACATTGCGCTTGTTGATTAAGTAAATCATTTGTTTTGTCACACATTCACCATGTCCCTGTGTGCTGTCTGCATGAAAATTACTGTGTGTAGTGCATGGGTGGCTGATAATGTACACACGTGGTCACATGCTTGCAGCACTACGGAGGTGTTGTATGTGTGTCTGCAACTTCCATGTGGCCAATGTGTCATGGCTGTACATTACATGGCTGAAGTCACAACACATGGTACAAGACACCATGGTGCACTGCACTGGCAGCATTGCACTGTGGTGTGCAATGTACACATACCACTTCACCGACAGAGATGGTACATTGTGATAGTCATGGGCCTGTATGGCACCACCCCACCTGAGGGTGTCCATTGCCCTGCAGGTGGCACCAGTGGCACTTGGGTTTGGTGGTTCAGGCCACTGTCCAACTCCTGAGATGTGCTGCCTGGTGCTGCACACCTGTTGTGGTGACACTGTACACATAACCTGGTGGCCATGGCCGGTGCATAGTGCCTGGTGGCTATGGCATCCAGTTCAGTTGGAATTATTTTGTGAGATGGCCACACAGGCACATGCCATGGGTGATGGTACCATGTACTAGTGTTTACATGCACCACAAGGTCTGTTAATGGGGATGTACAGCACATAATAATAGCTGTGTGCGAGTGGCGGGTGTTGGTAATGTTGTTTTGATGTGTCACAGTCAACCTGGGATGGATGTGGTGGTCATACACTGGTGTTAACCAGGTGGTCTGCTGGTCAGGGGTGGGGACTGTGTCCTATTTGCATTCTTCTTACTGTTACTGTTGTGTCTGGGGGTGTGGATGTATGCAGTGGCGATTTGTGTAGTAATTGTGTTGTGAGGTAGTGGAACTCAGTGTTACTTCCATGATATCACCGTCACATGCAGACATCCATCACCTGTTATGGCCAGCACTTTGGAGCTGCATGTGAATGCCCATATCCCAACAACCAGCCTGTAGCCGTATCATTTACTTGACTGCCCCAGCCCCCAAGCACCATGGCAGCCAGCAGCATACTGTTGCACATGACCGCCTTGGTTACCCCAACCCATGGGCTGCAGCTTGGTGTTGTACATGTCTGCCTCCCCCCCCAAACTGGCCAGCAGCAGCAGGGTGTTGAACATTGTCACCCCTGGCACCCCACACCAAGGCCAGCAGCTGAGTGTTGTACATGATTGCCACTGCCCCCACCCACTGGCAATCAGCTGAGTGCTGCACACTTGGGCATCTGTGCATGTTGTGCCCAATCTCGTGATGTAATTGGTACTGGCGGCACATGTTTGTACAGACCCCCCTCCCATGGACATTTGTAAAACCACAGAGGGGCCTGCCCATGGTGAGGGTCATTGCTGTTGAAAAACACACATTTCAGCACACACAACACATGATAACATGGTGTGATCTGAGGTACTTTATTCAGACGTGCATTCTGGTAGTTACAGATGTGCCATACACACTGTGCTATACTGTGCTCCCCAAAACACCCACACATGCCCATGTACACACCCACACACCTGTATAGTGCACTGTGTATTCCCTCCATACAGTATAATATTGCTTTTGGCCCTCTGGACATCCATCGCTACATTCCCCGCTCACCCAATGTATGTAGCACACAGCTGTGCTGACTATTTCAGTTTCCCACAGCTGTGGCATGTTTGCACACCAGTGGGCGGGGCTGTCAGGGGCTCCAGTGTAGCTAATCCTGTGCCTGTGTGCTGTGTATCTCCTTGCAAGGACACACTTGGGACACTGTCATGTGGCCCTGTGTCTGTCCCCTCCACAGAAATGTTCTTCCTCTTCCTTTTCCTCCTACTGTGCCTTGTCAACATGGACACTAATGGTAGGGCCTTGACACTGCTGTGGTTGCCATCCTCTGTGCGGCCTGTACAGCTGCTTGTCCAGCCTGTGTGCCCATGGGCTCTGTTTTTGTGCCCTGCAGTGCCTGCACAGGGCTTGACACAGTGGTAGTGCTGGGCCTGTTTGTGTGTGTACTTGTGGCGGGTGCCTGTGGTGCTGTAACTGTGACAGGTGGTGCCCTATTGGACATCACAGCAGGTGTGTCTACAGGGCCTTTGATTGCAGTGTCTGGGACCAGTGTGCTGTGACTATAATGGGCCACCACATGCATGGGTATGCCTTGCACAGCTAATGCTGCTGGTCTTGCACTCAATGTCTGGTGGGGTGTGGTCACAGGTGTCTGGGGGTATGCCTGGGCCATTGTTGGTGGGGCCCACCACTGCGGCATGTGTGGCTGCTGGTGCAGTGCATGCAGGGCATCCACAATGGCCTGCACGGTGATGGCCATGGCATAATTGCTGCTTTGTTACTGTGACAATATCCATTTCATGGCCATGGGGCAGCATTCCATGGCCTCAACCTGCCCCTGGGCACAGTGCCATATGCCATGGATCACCTTCGCCATGTTGGCCATAACCACTGTAGTATCCCTGGCACATGTCTGCATGTTGCTGGTTATGGCTGACAGGTGTCCAGCCAGGCTCTGATGTTGTCCATGGAGGACCTGCCTGATAGCATCAAGTTCCTGCTTGATGTCCCCCTGCCCAGCCACCGCCAACTGGCAGTAATCCCCAGTGTAGGCCAGTGGGGGCAACTGGTCCTGTAACTCTCTCACAGCATCATCCAGCTGTGCCTCAAGTGCACTGCAACTTATGAGGCTCATTTCTCCTGCCACTGTCCCCTGGCCGGTTGCTGACACAGTTCCAGTCTCACTCTGTTCTGCAACAGTCCCTTCACTACTGTCCGCTGTTGGCCTGTGAATGTCGTCACCCACAACATACCCCTGCTGGGTGCTGTGCTGTCCATCTTCTGCCCCCTCATCATGTCACTCTCCTTGCTCACTGTCCCGGCACTGGCATCACTGTCATCTGCCTTCACTGGAATCACAGGGGTGTCTGGTGTTGAGGTGCTTGAGGTGAGGCTGCTGCTGCTTGTTATAGTGCTGCTGTCCTGGCTGGTTCTCACATCTTCCCTACTGTGCTGCTGACGTCCACTTGGGCTTGCTTCACTGGCCCCACTGTCACCTGCCAATGCTCCAGCACCTGTGGGATGGACATGGTGTCAGTGTTTGCTGGGCACTTTCCCATATTGTACCCCTGCCCTGCTAGCCACTGTGCTACCTAGTTCCATTTAGTCCAAACACCACCCCCTGCATATCGCACCATGTCCTGTGACTGTTTGGTGGGCACTTGTGTCCTACCCCACCCATATGTCCATTGACTGGTTGCAACATATATGTGCCCTGGCCCCCCCAGGAACTGCATGTAGCACAGCATTGCCCCTGTAACCCCCCCACCTAGGAACTGCATGTAGCACAGCATTGCCCCATAACCCATCCTGCCCAAGAACTGCATGTAGTACAGCACTGTCCCTGTACCCTCTCGGGGAACTGCATGTAGCACAGCATTGCCCCTGTAACCCTTCCTGCCCAGAAACTGCATGTAGCACAGCATTGCCCTTGTAGCTCCCCTTCCAGGAACTGCATGTTGCACAGCATTGCCCCTGTGTCACCCTCCAGGAACTGCATGTAACACAGCATTGCCCTGCCCCCAGCCCAGGAAACGCAAGTAGCACAGCATTGCCCCTGAAACCCCTCCCACCTAGGAACTGCATATAGCACAGCATTGCCCCGTACTCCCTCCAGGAACTGCATGTAGCACAGCATTGCCCTGCCCCCAGCCCAGGAACTGCATGTAGCACAGCATTGCCTCTCCCCCAGCCCAGGAACTGCATGTAGCACAGCATTGCCCGTACTCCCTCCAGGAACTGCATGTAGCACAGCATTGCCCCTGTAAGCCCTCCCACCCAGAAACTGCATGTAGCACAGCATTTTCCCTGTAAACCCCCAGCCCAGGAACTGCATGTAGCACAGCATTGCCATGGTCCCCCCAGCCCAGGAACTGCATGTAGCACAGAATTGCCCCTGTAACCCCTCCCACCCAGGAACTGCATATAGCACAGCATTACCCCCGTAATCCCCTTCAGGAACTGCATGTAACACAGCATTGCCCCTGTATCCTCCCTCTCCCAGGAACTTCATGTAGCACAGCATTGCCCCTGTACCCCCTTCCAGGAACTGCATGTAGCACAGCATTGTCCCTGCCCCCCCTGCAACTGCATGCAGCACAGCATTGCCCGCTCCTCACCCCATGGCCCCCAACGCCACACATGGCCTGCCTCTGGGTGGTGGTCATGGGTTCCCCAGGTATACACCACACCACACCACCGACAGCAGGCCCACATACTGTGGGGAAGCCTATCCATTGTGGCATATGTACACTGTACTCGGGGCTGTTTGTGGCAGCCCTGTAGTGCCACAGCCTGACATATGCATGGCTGTCTGTGTGTCTGTTGTGTCAGGGGCCTACAACCCTGTTCCATATGGTGTCACCGCCCATTCACACTCTTGTACCTTGCTTTGTGGTGGGTGGTCCACTACTGCACACATGCACACCCACACAGCAGCCTTCTCATGTACAGTCAGTCCCTGTCCCACATGTTACATGCATTGAATCCCACTCTACATACCTGTACCACTCTGCCGCCTGAATGTGTCCAAGTCAGTGTGATCACTGTTGCTATGCTAACTCAAGTGTCTCACTATCTTCTGCCCAAGGATGTTGAGTGGCTGCTGCTGGCTTGGTTCACTTCCTGTGGCCTGGGCACAGTGGTGGTTTATGTGCCAGCTTCTGTTTTACCAGGTGTTTAAGGTCATTGTACTTGTTCTGCAGGTCCCATATAGTTATTTTCTGGGGTGCCACTGCATTGACCTTCCTGGCCATGGTGTCCCATACCTTGCACCTTTTATCCCTTTTTGCCTTGTCCCCTCCACAGCTCAGCAGTACGGTACGCTGCTTGTCAGTCTCGGCCACCAGTATGTCCACCTTATCGTGAATGAAGTTCCTTTTTCGACTTTGCCTTCTAGCTGCTGTTTGTGGCATGTTCTGGTTGCCTTCTGTGGCCCAGTTTTGTGCCATTGTTGTTTGGTGATATTTCCGCCTATCTTGCGAGTTGTGACCTTTTATATGCACATGTCGCTGTTTACTACATGCTCACTGCTTCTTGGCCTATGTTTTGGGTTTTGTAGAATTGGGTACAAAGCGCATGTTGCAATTAATTTGGCGTATATTGCGCATTTGTGTGACTTATGTCAGACAGATCTGGGCTTTCTAGAATCGGGCCTTTGGAATATATATAAAGTTGTCATGTAGATGACATGAGGCAGGCAGAGAAAAATACCTGTTAAAGATTGTAAACTATCCAGAAATATCAAATGAAGTGCTAACTGTAATTCGGATGACAACAGAAGATTACTAATTTACTACACAATGGATTGTACTGCAAACATTTTATAAATACATTATAAAATACATACAAAAAGAAAGCATTTTAATAATGCAGTTGTATTACTGAAACATGTTTATGCATTGTGATGACTGCTGAAATTTATAAGTATGTTACTGTATTTGTTGTATTTCAGTATGTCATTTAGAAACATAGAATTTGCCCACAGACAAGGTCCACTTAGCTCTCCTAGTCTGCCCATTTTTTCCCTGCCTGTAGTATCACTACAGATCCTACTTGATCTCCTTCCCATTCACCCACCCCCTTCCCTTTTCCTAAGATTCCCTTATACCCATCCTGGTTCCATGTCATAATGACAATCGTGGAATAGCGATCGCCATTACGGCGAGTGTACATCACCAAAAATGAATTTTGGCAATGCACCCTTGGGGCAAGGATAAAGATGGCCCCCTGGACCCCCCCTACTAATGGATTCTTAATTCCAGGGGAGTGCATATCCTTTTGCCCTACCTCGCCCATCCTGATATCCACTCGCTACCCTGCCAGGTACCCCCGTACACAGGCGCCGTGATTGAGTCTCCCTTTTTTGTAAGCGCTCAATCACGGTCACCCTGTACACAGTATACTGCCCATCCTATACATTTTTGAACCCCACCACTGTTTTCACTCTCACCATCTCTGCTGGAAGACTTCCAGGAATCCACCATTCTTTCTGTTAAGAAGTACTTTCTCACTACTCTCCTGAATCTACTTCCCTCTAGCTTCATATCATGCTCCTTTGTCCTTGAGCACCTATTTTTTCTGAAAAATACTTCCCTACTGTACCTTATTTACCCCATGAGGTATTTACGGGGGTCTCTATCATGTACCCCCTCCCTCTCTCCTTTCTTCCAGGGTGTACACATTTAGATTCTTAAGTCTCCTCCTAGGGCTTCTGATGCAGATCATACACCATTTTAGTAGCCTTGCTCTGGACTGCCTCCACTGTTTATGTCTGTCCTGAGATGTGGTCTCCTGTACTGGATGCAGTACTGTAGCTGGGGTCTTACTAGCGATTTACACAGAGGTGATATCACCTCCCTCTTTCTGCTGGTGATGCCCTTCCCTGTGCATCCCAGCCTCCCACTAGCCCTCCCAAGTGCCTTGTCACACTGCCTGGCCACCATTAGGTTATCCAATATAATCACCCCCAAGTCTCTTTCCTGCTTGGTGTCTGTCAGTACCACTCCTCCCATTTTGTACTCTGCCCCTGGGTTTCTGTGCTTCAAATGCATTAATTTGCACTTTTTCGAGTAGAAACCCATCTGCCATACCCTTGACCACTTTCTGAGTTTTCTCAGTTCCCTGCTCATCCTTTTCACCCACCCTGAAGTGTCCATCCTATTACAGATTTTGGTGTCATCCACAAAGAGGCAGACCTTTCCTTCCAGTTTTTTTGTGATGTCACTTATAAAGACATTAAATAGGACTGGTTCCAGCACTGATCCTTGCTCACCCTCCCTCCCTTCCTCAGCGTGAACTCCATTTATTACCACCCCCCATGTCACCTCTTCTCAAACTAATTTCTTACACAGTTTACCACCTCAGGACCCACTCCTATTATACCCAGCTTGCTTACTAGCCTCCTGTGTAGAACAGTGTCAAAAGCCTTACTGAAATCTAGGTAGGTCATGCCCTGTGCTCTACCGTGATCTAATTCCTTGGCCACCCAGTCAAAGAAATCTATCAGATTACTTTGACATGACATCCCCCCACCCCCGAATCCATGCTGTCTTGGGTCTTGCAACCCATCAGATTCAAGATATTCTACAATCCTTTCCTTCAGCAGTGACTCCTTTACCTTTCCCACCATCAAAGTCATGCTAACTGGCCTAGAATTACGAGCCTCTTCCCTGCTATCTCTTTTGTGAAGTGGGACTACATCTGCTCTCCTCCATTCCTTCAATATCCCTCCTATTTCCAATAAGCCGTTAAATAGAACTGTCAGAGGTATAGCCAGTACATCCCTGAGCTCCCTCAGTACCTTTGGATATACCCCATCTGGCTCCATTGCTTTGTCCACTTCCAGATTAGTGAGTCTCTCCAGTACACTCTCCTCTGAAAACTGACTGGTGTTCACCTCCCTTTCTCCATTTCTCCTGTTACTTTCTTGTGGCTCATCCCCTTCTCCTTTCTCTATGAAGAGTGAACAAAAGTATTTGTTCTGCCTTTTTTTGGTTCCCCTCTGCACAGTCCCCCTATTCCCTTTTTAATATTATGATCCCACCCCTGGACTTCCTCCTTTCACTTACATACCTAAAAAATGTGTCCCCTCGTTACCTCCTGGGTTTTTCTTTCTTCAGTGTGCGTCTTTGCGCTCCTTACTGCCTCCCTGCTTCCCTCTGTTTCCCCTGACACAGTTTCCTGTCTTTCTCCTTCTGCATCTCCTTATACCTTCTGAATGTTACCTTTTTAGCTTTTACCTTTTCTGCCATCTCTTTCAAGAACTATAACAGTCTCTTTTGCCCCTTGCTTTTGCTCATGTGCTTGACACAGAGATTTGTTGCCTTCCCTAAGACTCTTATTACTTTTACTTGCTGTTCCTCCACCGCACCCAGGTCATCACCCCCACCAAGTCATCCCTGAGGCATTCACCCATCATTTCAAAATCTTCCATCCTGAAGTTCTGGGCCATTGTCCTTGTGTGGTTCAGTTCTGCAACTGTTCTTATATTAAACCACACTAGTGGTGATTACTACGACCATATGAAATTGTCAGCAGATACAGGCCATATGGCCTATCTAGTCTGCTCAAGTGTGCAGCACTTCAGCCCATTAGACTGCAGCTGCCCCCCTCCCATTAACTCTTCCCTCCCTCAAATGCCTCTCTGGGTATGTACTTTCCCCTTGAACTTGTTCCACCACCTCTTGAAGCACCCCACAGTCTGCACTGATACGAGTTGCTCAGGCAGTGCATTCCACCATTACCACTCCTTCAGGAGGGAAAGGAGAAGGCACTACTTCACTGAATCTGCTCCCTTTAACTTCAGGGAGTGCCCTCTGGTATCTCTTCCATTCTGGAGAATGAATCCACCCTGGAAGCCTACTTTGTTCATCCCCTTCAGGTACTTGAAGGTCTCGATCATGTCTAGGGTTACCACCTGTCCCTATTTTTGCAGTACAGTCCTGATTTGGGCAGCTGTGTCCTGCAGAAAAACATGAAAAATACTAAATGTCCTGACATTATAGTAGAAAAAATATTTTCTGATTTTCCTCTAAATGTTGCAAAAGACTATAATACCTTAATTAAAATACCTTAAAATAATAGAAACACAAGAAACAACTAAAAAATTACAACACTTAGTCTTAATTCTGATTATTTAGAGAAAACATGTCTGTTGCATTGGTCGAGATGACATATTGTCCTGCAAAAAATCCTGTTTCAGTAAGAAATGTCCCACTTTGGGCTCCTTAAAAGGTGGTAACCCTAATCATGTCCCCTCTCTCTTTTCTGTCCTCCAGAGTATACATGTTGAGCTCTTTTAGTCTCTCCTCAAAAATTCTATCCCCTTACTCCTGGATCATCTTTGTTGCTCTTCGCTGCACTGCATTCAGTAGTTTTAAATCCCTTTTCAAGTACGGATGCCAGAACTGCACACAGTACTCCAAGTGCAGCCTCACCAGGGACCTGTACTGGGGCAATATGACTTTGCTACATCTGGATGTAATCCCCGTTGCTATGCACCCTAGCATCCTGTTTGCCTTAGCTGCTGCCTTCCTACAGTGTGTGGAGTGGTTTAATTCCCTGGACTGTTCCCAAGGTGGCCTCCTACCTTGATGTCTGCAACACTGTCCCTGTTAGTCAGTACCAGGTCCAGTATTGCCCCATCATGAGTGGATTTACAGACTAGTTGCCTGAGGAACACCCCCTGCAGGGAGTCCAGGAATTATGTCCCTGCTTCTGGCTGAAGGAGCATCTGAGAGGTTCCAATCTACATCAAGCTGATTGAAGTCCCCCACTGGCAGTACCTACCCCTTTCTTCCATCTTATCTGTAGCTTCCATCAGTACCTTATCTAATTCCTCCCCCTGTTCTGGAGGTTTGTAGACAGCAATGGGAGAATTTTTTTTTTCTGCTAGTGGAATTCTGCCAAAATGCTGGTTTCACAACATTTCACCAAAATTGTAATTTCAGTTATTTCTGTCAAATTTAAAAAGTATTTGTCCAAATTGCACCAAATTTAAAATGTTGGCCATCCCAGTATCCATACAGAAGTGTTCCAAGTTTCAGAGCTCTAACTTAACAAGCTGTATCCAGAGCTGATTGGACTGTGAAGCGCTACCAAATGACCAAAGTTTATTTTCTTGTTGGTGTCATATAGTGCTGGTTAGTCACAATCATCATGCTGCTGCTGGTGTGTGTGTGTGTGTGTGTCTATGTCCATATGTGTGTATATGTGTGTGTGTGTGTGTGTGTGTGTCTGTGTCCGTGTGTGTGTGCGCGTGTGTGTGTGTGCCCATAGGAAATGGATAGCTAATACAGGCTCAAACTGCACTGCTTGTAATCTGACAATGCAGTCTGAGGTTCAGAGGTTTGGTAAAGTCCAGACAACTTATAATGAGTTAAGCCCTAGGTTGCTGAAAGAAACAGAATAAATCTATTGGACTAAGCTGGAGAGATGATAGAAACAGCAGTTTACAAAGGGTATTTTTGTTAATATCCTGAGAAATTCTGAGGTGCAATACAGTAGCATCTCCCCTCCTTTCAGATGCCTTTAACGTAGGGCAGCAAATAGCAAAAATCAGAGGGGAGTGCATTATTTTGAAGCTGTGGAGGACTACATCCAAATGTCCCAAAGGGGAGTTCCAAGATCAGCCATTCTGGAGCTACAATCCCAGTAGTACTGTAGGCTCTGCCCACAGTCCTAAATGACTGAGCTATAAACCTCCAAACGTTCCAAAATGTTAAAATTATAGTTAACAACTACATAAACCAAAAATGTTTGTGCAGTTGCACCAAATTTGGTATGGTGATATTGACCATGCCCATACATATGTGTGCCAAGTGTCAGATCTATAGCTTTAAAGGTGACTAAGGTATAAGCCCCTGAACCTTCAGAAATTTTAAAATTACATTTTGCAATTACATAAACTGGTGAATTGGTGAACCTTCCAGGGGCTATAGGGCCCTGCGCCTGTGGAGTCGGGCCTCATTATGTCCCTGGGTGGTCCAATATAGTATAATACCCCCCACCCTGTTGGATATTATTGCTTACTTAAGGGCACCACCATGGTATAGCATTAAAACATCATGCTGCCATGGCTGATGACCTGGGTTTGTATTTGAGCCCCTGGAAGTCATGTCAGCAGGCAGGTCATAGCTAAACCTTACAATCTCTGTTTTGCTGTTTCTATGACTCTTCCAAGGAAGTATGCATCTAAGTTTTCAATTATCTAGCTCCAAAGGTGGCTAGGTTCTAATCACAGAAATATTTTCAGACATTTTCACATGAATATTAAATTAGTACACTTTTAGCCCTTATAACTCCCCCACCACCCCACCCTGATCCAAATGCCATGAAACTTGACAAGCTTTTATGGCCTGTCCCAGACAATATGCATGTCACATTTCAGATGGCTAGCTTTAACTTGTACCTAGTTATGTCCAATTAATGAATGTTGGAAAATTCTGAAACATTTCATGAAATTTCACAAAACTTCACAGCAATTAGTGGAATTTTGTGAAAATTCAGTAAATTCAGAATTGGCTCATTTCGCCCATCTCAATTTGTAGATCACACCAGTGTGACTGGAACCTCCATTTTTTCCTGTCTTTAGGGTGACCCACAGTACCTTTGCTCACCCTATGCTCCCTGTATCTCCACTGGTTTTATGCCTTCCCTCACATAAAGCACCACTCCCCTCCTTTCCTTCCCACCCTGTCCCTCCTGAACAGAGTATAGCCTGGTATGCACATGTTCCAATCATGGTTTTTAGTGCACCGTGCCTGAATAATGGTCACAACATCCAGTTCAACCTCTGCCCTTATGGCCTCTAGGTCCAGAATCGTATTTCCTAGACTTCGAACATTCATACACATGGCCTTCCAGATTTTGTTACCACTGTACTTGTTACCTCCTTTCTTTCCTTTATGTCCTCTTTCCTTCCCCCATCTCTTTTTAATTCTTTTGTTCTCATCCCCCTTCATTTCTGCCAGTCTGCTTCCTTTATTAATTTCCACCCTGGGGATTCCATTCCTCTTGGGTTCTCCCTGCTTTCTACTTCAGCCTTGTGGGGGAAGTTACTGACTCCTTGATTTCTTCCACCATCTCCCTCAGCTAATTTAAATTTTCATCAAAGTAACATCTAAACTGTCCACTGAGGACTGCAATTTCCCTCCTGGATGGATGCAGCCAATCACCCCAGTAAAGTTCTTTATCTCTCCAAGTGGATCCCCAGTCCCCAATGTAGCCAATCCTCTCCTCTTTGCACCATTTCTTCAATCATAACTTGAAGGTCTTGGTGCAAAGATCCCTCTCCTCCTCCTCCCTGTCATCGACAGGCAGCACCAAAGTGAAAGCATGTTACTTGTTCAGGATCCTTCCCCCACTTCTTAAACTCCCCCTGCACTATCTTAGCCCTGTCCCTAGCCAGATCATTAGTCTCCTGGTTGACAATGACATCCAGCTCTGCCTCCCATCCTGCTGCCCTAGCAATCCTTTGGATCCACTTCCCATCCCTCCTGGCCATGGTGCCACATAGGTACCCAGTTTCCCTCTCTACTCCCTTCTATTCCAAAATCTAGCCTGCCTCACAATTAAGTCCACCACCAGAAGTTAGTTCCTCCTTCATTGGGGTTCTCATCCTCTCTCCTTAGGGTCTCACATAGAAACATAGAAACATTGAATTTGTTGGCAGATAAGGACTGCTTGGCTCACCTAGTCTGCCCATTTCCCTACCTAACGGATAAGCTGCAGATCCTAGTTAACCAACAGCCTGCTTCCTCCTACCCCCCACTAGAATTGCCTTATGTCTGCCCCATACATTCTTGAATTCCTCCACTGTTTTTGACTCTACAACCTCCTCAGGAAGGCTGTTCCATGTATCCACAACACTCTTTGTGAAGAAATACTTCCTCACATTACCTGTGAGCTGTCCCCCCTCTATCTTCAAATTGTGCTTCAAATTGTCTCTACTCCAGAGAACCCCCACATCCTCCCTGGTCACTACCATGGGTGCCTCTTCCTGGAAGCCCCACCTCATCAGAGCAGTGAAGGAATTTCTAGTTTCATTGTTTGAGGAATATGCCCCTGACCCACCACCCTGACCCTTCCAGAGCCCACTATCATCCAACCATTCCACCTCCCTGGCATCCTCTGGGGTAAAGGTGGCAGACTAAGTGGTCCATTGGTGGGGGACGAGGTTCCCCAATTCGATCTGAAGTCTAGTGATCTCCTCCCTCAATTCAGAAAGGTGCATGCAGATGGGGTCGCAGCACTGTCTCTAGAAGGTCTCTCTGAAAACTGCCACCCCACAGCTACTGCATTGCACCACACTTAGTATTCCCAGCTCCTATACTCCCTGTGTTATCTAGAAATACTTATGTACCCTTACACCTGATAGGGTGCTCCTAGCTTCCCTTTTTTTTGCATATGTATATGTGTGTGTGTGTGTGAGTGAATAGCTACTCGTTTTCCCCTGTACCTGGTGTACTTTTCCTTCCACTTTTACCTTAGATAGAGTGTTGCTCCCATTTCCTATTCCTATTTTTAGAACATTTTATAATGGTTGTAAAAACATTCTAATCATTGTAAAGACTATTTTAATAAGTCGGTCAATAAACAAAAGCTGAACTGAACTGAAAAGTAATCACCTATTATTTCTTAGATATGAAGTATCTTTTTCCCATTAAATATTTTCTACCTAATAACACTACGTGTGGTATGGGGAATGATTCTTTACATGAAGGCTGACATATCTAGTTCCAGCTAGCCACCTTTATACCTCATCATCATTGTGACCTCACTGGCTATGATATCACAACTAACCAAGAAAAGACCATTACCTACAGCCAGACTGGTCACTCATGATGTCACACTGAGTGATATTAAAGTGCTGATAAGGTATAAAGTGGACTAGAAGTAGATGTGTCAGTCTCCTTGTATAATATTGCTCTTCACATCACACCTAATACTATCTACTATAAAACCTTTTAATGAGCAATTAGAAAAAGAAGAATAAATTGGAAATAAAAACTAGCCACTAGATACTTGTAAAAGTTAATTACGTCTGAGGCTGCTTGCGTATTATGCATAATGCTACTTTTTGAGGGGAGAAATTGTTCCAAAAATTGCAAATGTGAAAGTTAAAATGCACAAGTGTGCCCAGATATTAGTGTAACTGGGAAGGCAGGCAGGCTGCCACTGGTACCTTATTTCCTTGTGAGTTAGGCTGAGGTAAAAGTGC
Source organism: Neoceratodus forsteri (assembly GCA_016271365.2). Lineage (NCBI taxonomy): Eukaryota > Metazoa > Chordata > Ceratodontiformes > Ceratodontidae > Neoceratodus > Neoceratodus forsteri. The sequence continues at coordinate 152,163,130 of CM028133.1, forward strand.
AAGTACTAGCCAGTGTTACCAAATCATCAGCTGGAATTCTTTGTTGCCATTTTATAAAATATGATAATAGGTGCCTTTGCTTTCATTTTACTGTGGTTGTAATCCATAAGTGACATCACAGAGAACCAAAGATGCTGATGATATCATCAGGGCAGATGAAATGGTGACAATCGGCTTCTTAGAGACCATGTAATTGTATGGACTAGATCTTCATTAATGGCCCAACTGGAGGCGGTCCTGTATACCAACTTTATGCAGTCTGCTCCACGGCAACATTATGTTAGACTAGCTTCCAGAACTGGATGGGATCAGGAATAGAGGAGAAGAGCAAGGAACCTTGATTAAAGCTACATTCATTGCAAATTAATATTTCCCTTAATTTAATTTATTTTTTAAAAATGGTTTGCTGGAAAGGTGTACTGAGCTGTAAACAACTACTTTCCAGAAGCATCCTGGGTATATGTTATCCTCAGTGAGATACATGATTGTGCTTATTGTCCTTTTTATAAAATGAGCAAACAGCACATGCTCTCACATCATTCTCGATCTTACCCACTTCCATGAGTCTTTCCTTCTGACTTTCTGCTGCTCTCCTGCTGTCTCCAGACCATATGCTCTGTTGCACACTCAAAAGTACATTACAAAAATATAGGAAAAAGGAGAGAAATACACTAATAAGCAGCCCTTTCTCCGTATGGCCATCTTTTCTCTCTCTGCAGGCATCAGCTCACTAACTCCCCTGCTCTGTCTGCCACTTTGATAGCACTCACACTCAATGTTCAAAAAAACTAACAAGAACAAAAACATAAAAAACAGTTATTGTTTTAAGTGTGAGGAGGGGCAAATAATACAACATATTCAGGATCTTTATGAGGGATATACATAAGCTCATTACACTAGACAAATTAAAAACTGTAACTGCAGAGGCCATCTAAGGACAGATGTCCAGATGATGAAAGTGGAGGAACTATTTTATATCAAATAACAAGAAAGATGTGAATATCTTATTATTGAAACCTAATAGTTTTAACTTAAGCATACTTGTAAAATACAGAGTCCCTTTTTTTTAAGCACTTTAAGACACTCTGGGGGTATGCATTAGACAGGACTAATGCATGGCCAGGGGCTGAGAGCACTCAAAAAAAAGAAAAATTACACGGCGCTCAGGCACTTTGGTTTCCAGAATGAAGCAGCAAACAAAATAGGTCCAAGGCAGAAAAGAAAGCTTAGACGAACCATTCAATGGAGGCAAACATCTTGCAAAAAAAGCCAGTTTAATGTGCACAGACCCCAAAACTACAAGAACACTAAACCCTAGCGCTTTGAGCCCTTGCAGACTCTTTGTTGGGGGTGGAGGGACAATGAGTGTAATGGCCCAGAATGTAAAGGCCAGTCCTCAAAGGTACAAAACCTATTACATTAACACTATATGTGAAACTGTGTTAAAATACTTTAAGCAGATTTACAAAGCATAAAAGACAATATGTAACAAAATCAGAGTGGTTCAAAATTTCATCAGCACTACTGGTGTCACTTTGGAAAGGAAATCATACTCTAGTCAATCAAATGGATAACATTCTAGCAGTCCCAATAAATCCATTTGTAGTGGGAAAGTCCATCATGATTTATCTGGATCCAAATTTGAATTTGTTGGTCCCCTGTAGAATTAGTAGATAAAATAAAGAAATTCACATAAACAATTGTCATCAAATATTACAGGAAACCCCCTACATAAGTGAAGGGAACAAAGCTAAATGCTGACTAGGTTAAGTTCCTGAACATCTGTGGAAAACACTAGAACCGTGTACAACTGGTAGATAACAGAAGACCAAAAAGAAAGGGAAACAATGAAAGAGGGAAAAAGAGAAAAGGAATGAAATTATTAGCACACTTACAAAGAGGCCCTGTTTAAGCAATAAGGCATGACAAGGTGTGTGTTATCATGTAATAACGTCACTTCTGGGGTGGGTTGAAGTAAGAGGTGAAGCCGAGTGCTTCCACCACCCCAGGACTGACGTTATTACACAATAACACACACCTTGGAGTCCCTCATTGCAATAATACAATTGCTCGATGGTATACAAAATAAAAAAAATTAAAAATGTTTTAGTAGATTGTTAGTGTAGCAATATATCTTTGTTTCTGAAGAGAGTGCCAAACAAAAATCCATCAAATCAATAGAGTGATGTTATTGTGTAATAGCATCACTGTCTCAGGCACACACTGACCAATCAGAGCCCTGGAAATTTTCTTGCTATTGTATAATTAAAGCTAACTAACTATAAAAAGGGCACAATATTCCAATTTTTGTTCAATTTTGAACCAACCTGCTTTTGTTATATATTGTCTTTCATGCTTTGTAAATCTGCTTAAAGTATTTGAATGCAGTTTCACATATGGTGTTAATGTAATGGGTATTGTACCTTTAAGGACTGGCCTTTATATTCTGGGTCATCACACTCACTGTCCCTCCCCCGACAAAGAGTCCACAAGGGCTTAAAGGGCTGGGGTTTAGTGTACTTATAGTTTTTTGGTCTGAGTACATTAAATTGGCTTTTTGCAAAATTGCTGTCTCCATTGAGTGGTTCCTCTAAGTACTACAACCTTTTCGTTCTACTGACAGCACTCAGCCTGTGACCCTGTGCCTTACTACACCCCTGGCAGTGTGTTAGAACTGTCTAACGTACACCTCATCATGTCTTATTGCTTACTTAAAGCAGTAGTGCATCAAAAAAATGAGAGTGTGTGAAAAGTCCTCATAAGACAAACCTTGCACAGGCATTATTTTGTATAACAACTGGTGCATGTTTTTTGCAGTTGATAGCAGTGACAGCACGAGCACGAAAATGTCATAATAACCTGGTATCAAGTTATTACGGCATTTATCTGGTTATTATGGCATTTTAAAAGCAGTCTGCTGGGAGTTATTATAAAGGGTCACCAGTTATGCCACAATACATGCCAAACCAAATCTGTTCAAGAATACAAGAAAAGAAGAGAAAAGTCAAGGGTGTTGGGGGAGACAGTGGAAAAGGAACCCCTTTCCCTTGCCTGCCTCCTGCACCCTTGATATTCCTCTCCTGTTCTTGTATTGCTGTATAGAGGTTTGTGGGCTTGTGCTGAAGTATCTTCACTAGTGTAATATGTTTTCCACGATGATGAAGAAGGGTTGTGCTCCATGCCTCTTGCTGACTGCTGATATTCTCAAGGGGCGGAATTACTGGGTGAGCTACATGTACTTAGCAATGTAAACACAAGGAATGAAAGGAATGAAACCTACATATATTATTGCTTACTAGTGTCTGCTGGATGAATAAGCAGATGGACCACTGATCACACAGCAATGTGCCACTGGAGAAGATTGCTAGAAAGAGCAGAGCATGCAGAGGGTCCCAGGATAAGTGCAACTGGCTTGAGCCAAACCGTGGAGTAGAGTGTGAGGGAGTATATATATCTTGTCACTTTTCTCTTTTCTGCCTGTTTTGCATGCCCATGTTGCTTTTCACTAGGCGTGAGGCTTTAGAACACCTTGTAGTATGGGGAGATGCATAAAAACCAAACCATCTCAATGCTGCTTCTCTCCTAGAATCCTATAAGTATCGTATGCCTTATTCCTTTTGCAAGCTGTTTCTTCAGTATACTTACCCTTAATGTACGAAATGTCCCATTTTCTTGGGTCTGACTTGATATTTGACTTAGAAACACAGACATAGAAACATAGACTTTGACGGCAGATAAGGGCCGCTTGGCCCATCTAGTCTGCCCATTACCCTACCTACAGGATAGGCCGCAGATCCTAGTTAACCAACAGCCTATTTCTTCCTACCCCCTACAAGAATTGTCTTATGTCTGTCCCATGCATTCTTGAATTCTCCCACAGTTTTAGACCCCACAACCTCTTCAGGAAGGCTGTTCCATGCATCCACTACCCTCTCTGTGAAATAATACTTCCTCACATTGCTCCTGAACTGCCCTCCTTCTATCTTTAAATTGTGTCCCCTTGTTCTTGCAAGTCTCTTTTTCTGAAAGATACTACCTCTTGGACTTTGCTGATACCACTGAGGTACTTAAAAGTTTCTATCATGTCACCCCTCTCCCTTCTTTCCTCAAGGGTATACATATTAAGCTCCTTTAGTCTCTCCTCATACGGCTTCTCTTGCAGACCCTGCACCATTTTAGTTGCCCTTCTCTGGACTACCTCTATACTGTCTATGTCCTTCGGAGATGGGGTCTCAGAACTGGACACAGTACTCCAGATGGGTCTCACCAACTGTCTGTAGAGAGGATAACAACTTCCTGTTTTCTGCTGCTGATGCCTCTCCCTATACATCCCAGTATACCTCCAGCCCTCCATACTGCCTTCTCACATTGCTTGCTAACCTTAAGATCATCAGATATGACTACCCCCAGGTCCCTTTCCTTTTTTGTTGTTGTTACTACCTCCCCACCCATTGTGTATTCTTCCTCTGGGTTCTTGTTTCCCAGGTGCATTATTTTGCACTTCTTTGCATTGAATCCTAGCTGCCATACTTCTGACCATTCCTCCAACCTTGCCAAGTCCCTTTTCATCCTTTCCATGCCTCCTTGTGTATCAACCCTGTTGCAGATCTTTGTGTCATCTGCAAAGAGGCATACTTTTCCTTCCAGTCCCTCTGCAATGTCACTGATGAAGACATTAAAAAGGACTGGACCCAATACTGAACCCTGCGGTACCCCACTAGTAACCCCTCTTTCTTCAGAGTGGACTCCATTTACAATTACCTTCTGGTCCTGTTGTGCAGCCAATGTTTTACCCAGGCTACCACCCTGGGACCCACTCCCAGGCTGGTTAATTTGACTATTAATCTTTTGTGTGGGACTGTGTCAAATGCCTTGCTAAAGTCTAGGTAGGCCATGTCCACAGCCCCTCCCTGGTCTACTACTTTGGTCACCCAGTCAAAGAAATCTATTAGATTCGTCTGACATGTCCTTCCCACTGTGAACCCATGCTGCCTTGGGTCCTGTGCTCCACTGGCCTCTAGGTACTCAACTATTCTTTCTTTCAGAAGTTACTCCATCTCTTTCCCTACCACAGAGGTCAGACTGACAGGTCTGTAGTTTCCTGCCTCTGTCTTGGTCCCACTTTTGTGAAAGGGAATCGCATCCGCCATCCTCCAGTCCTCGGGTACCACACCATCCTCCCATGATTTATTAAAAAGAGTAGCCAGTGGTTTCACTAGTTCCTCCCTTAATTCTTTTAGAATTCTGGGGTGAATTCCATCAGGACCCATTGCTTTGTCCACCTTCAGTTTTAGGAGTTCTTGCAGAACTCTTTCTTCTGTGAAAAGAATGGGATTGACCCCCCTATCAAGAGTGCTTCTGTTAATTGGATTAGGCACTTGCCCTCCTCTTTTGTGAATACTGAGCAGAAATATTTGTTCAGTATCCTGCTTTTCACTGTCCCCCTCTGTCCACCCACTGTTCATTCTAGTCAGCCTCACTATCCCTCCCTTTGTCTTTCTACGCTCGCTGATGTACCTATAAAAGGTTTTATCCCCCTTCTTAACTGAGTTGGCTATCTTTTCCTCAGTTTGGGCCTTTGCTATTCTGACTTCCCTCCCTGCTTCCTTCTGCCATAACTGGTACAGCTCACTGTCCTACTCCTTCTGTGTTTCCTTATACTTCCGGAATGCTATCTTTTTCTTCCTGATTTTCACAGCCACCTCTTTTGAGAACCATAGTGGCTTTTTCTTTCATTTTGATTTGTTTATTTGCTTCACACAAAGGCTTGTTGCCTCTGTGATGGCAGTTTTGATTATTCCCCATTGTTGCTCCACACCTCCTTCTAGCGTTTGTTAGTGCTTTTCTGAGGCACTCTCCCATCTTGCCAAAGTCAGCCCTCCTAAAGTCCAGTACCCTCACTTTTGTATGGCTTGACTCTGTAGCTGAGTTTAACGTGAACCACACTGTTTGATGGTCACTTGTCCCCAGATGGCAACCCACTTCTAGATCTGAGATCCTCTCACTGCCCTCATTTGAGAGTACAAGGTCTAAGATTGCTCCCTCATGAGTGGGTTATGAAACTAGCTGTCTAAGGCCTGCCACCTGTAGGGCATCAAGAATGGCCCTGCTCTTGGATGTGGCTGCAGCAAATGTGCTCCAGTTAACATCTGGCATATTCAGGTCTCCCATCAACAGTATCTCCAATTTCTTTGCCATTCTAAGAATGCCTTCTATCATATCCTTGTCCATTCCCTCCCCCTGACATGGGGGTCTTTACACAACCCCTGTGTGGATTGTGGTGCCCTTTCTAGTCTCCAAGGTGACCCACAGTGCCTCCTTTCCTCCCTGTTTCCTCTGCTGTTCAGTTGGTGTTATCCCTTCCTTTACATAGAGAGCTACTCCTCACCCTCCTCTTCCCTGCCTGTCTCTCCTGTAGGTTATGTACCCTGGTATGTTAACATCCCAGTCATGGTTCTCTGTGTACCATGTTTCTGTGACTGCTACAATATCCAGGCATCCCTCTTCCATCAGGGCCACCAGCTCAGGGAGTTTGTTGCTCAGACTAAGGGCATTGGTACTCATTACCCTCCATTTCCTGATGGCCTTACTCCCTTTTGCCCCATCTTTGTCCTTCTTGCCTTTGTCACTTTCTCCATTTATTTATTTATTTAGCTTTTGTTGACCGGGTAAGTGCACTAGACAAATTCTGCATATTTTCAGGCACGACCCGGGGGAGGGGGATACAGATGAATGGCAACTGACCTTGAACCAGATTAAGCTGTTGGTGGTATTTTTAGTGAATGAGGGAAATTTGGCCAGGACACCGGGGAAATTCCCCTACTCTTTTCGATAAGTGCCATGGGATCTTTAACATCCACCTGAACTACCACCAATCCAGGCAGATGGGACCTCGGTTTAACGCCTCATCCAAAGACGGCACCTCAGAAATGCAGCACCCCTCTCATGCTGCATTACAGTGTCAGTACTGGGATATTAACCCAAGTGCCAAATGTGGGAACTGAACCCATAGCCCTCTGATCTCCCAGCCTCAGAGGTGAGTGGGCTACCTACTGAGCCACTGACACGGCTAAGTTTACCCCTGCCCTTCTCCCTATCGACACCTCTATGTTGGTGTTTGCTGCAATTACTACCGTGATTATTTGGGGGGTGCTAGGATTTCCCTGTTCCTTTCCAGTGCCTCCCCACTTGGCTAGTTTAAAAGCTTGCCAATGAAGCATTTAAACCTATCACCTAGGATCCTGGCCCCCCCCCGACAGATGCAGCCCGTCATGCCAGTATAGGCTTGTATCACTCCAGGTGGACCCCAGTCCCCAATGAAGCCAAATCCCTGAGCTCCACACCAGTTTTTCAACCACTGATTGAATCCCATGGTGCAGAACACCCTAGTATCTCCTATGCCATAGATAGACTGAACCTCTGAGAAGGTTACCGTGCATGCTACTTGACTAAGGCCCTTCCCCAATTCCACAAACTCTTCCTGCACTTCTCTAATCCCTTTCTTAGCCAGGCCATCTGTCCCTAGGTGGACAATGACATCCAGCTCCCTCCCCTGTGCTGCTGCTCCAGCAATCCTGAAGATTCGCTCCCTGTCCCTCCAAGCCATGGTGCCAGGCAGGCACCTTACGTCCCTCTCCCCTTCCTCTCCCAGTTCTACCTTCCTAACAATGGAGTCCCCCACCAGTAGTTGTTTCCTTCCCCTGTAGGGTCCCCTGCCACCCTCCTGTGGATCTCTTTTGTGGAGGTTCCCAGCATCCTCCTTGGTCTCCACTACGGGTGCCTCCATAGAGGAACCACACTTTGCCAGAATGGCAAAGGAATTGTGGAGGGGTACAACTGGAGGGATGTGCCTCTGTTCCACCACCCTCACCCTCCCTGAGCCCAGTGTGGTCCAACCACTCCTTTTTCTTGGCAACCACTATGGCAACGGCAGTGGCACTGGTGGTCCCTGGATGGTAGAGGAGGTCCCACAAATCCTGGCTAACTCAGCCTGAAGATGAGCAACCTCCTCCCTCAGCCCAGAGAGGTGCCTGCAGATGGGACAATACCACATCCTCCAGAACATCTCGTGGAAGACTGCTCCTCCACAGCCACTGCTCTGCACCACTCCAATCATGTCTTATTTCTGACCCCTTAACTGTTTGCAATCCTTACTCTTTCCTCTGTTTTTCTCTCTCTCTCTCTCTCTCTCTCTCGCCTTACTTTCTGCCTGTGTGCCCTTTAAGCTCCTGATTGTCCTGTTCTGAGACAAGAATATCCTATATTTCTCAGTAGACCACTTACTTGCTCAGAGGCAGACCTCCAGCAGCTAGAGGGGGCTGGAGAGCTACTCTTGCCCTTCTAGGATGGTGGGTTTTGGTGGTTCTGTGATCACTCACTTCCTGCTTCCAAACAGGAAGTTCCTGTTGTCAGTCAAATCTTGTGCCTATAAAAATAGAACTAGCTTTGGGTGGAGGGGACGGAAGGAGGGCAATATAGTCCCAGTAGAGAAGTTCAGTCACACAGCAGTCCTTTCTCCTGGTATCTTCTGCCAAGCTATTAGCAGAATCTTCCTAAGGCAGTCTTTAAATGTAGCTTCCTTCTAGCTAAGCCACTCCTCCTACTTACTAGATCTTTCTACAAGTAATTTAAACCTCACAGATATTAAGTCCTTTCAATCACCTGAGATTTACACCTAGATAACTGTTCAGATACCCATTCAGTTCAGTTAACTCAGACAAACACACACTTTTTTTTGTTTTGTTTGTTAGTTTTTTTACCCTAAATTAAAGGTCCAAGTACAAAAGTTCTTCTTCTTTAGTCCCAACAGAGAAGTCTAGTCACACAGCAGTCCTTTCTTCTGGTGTCTTCTGCCAAGCTATTGACTGATACAATGACTGCGCTACACTGAGGTGTCCCAACAAGATGATGAAACATGCATCAGTAATATCTCATTCTCAGCCTATTGGATTAGATGCATCAGCCTGTTTAAAAGGTAATGTCTGTTCTGTTGAAGCCTTGTCAGCCTGCCTTACACAAGAATGTGCATACCTATGATGCCTTGCACTGTGACAGATTTTTTAGAATGTGTGTGGTTTGGAGAGATGCACAAAAATTAAACTCAGGGAGCTGAAAATTTTGGGTTGGAGGTTAGAGCATTGCTGAAGGAAATTCAGGAGCAAGAAGGACAAACTGGCTTTGCAGACCCACTACGGTGAGTATCAAAGGGCAAATCTCCTGTAAGAAGGCAGCATTTCTGTATAGGGAGATTGCTGTGGGGAGGAACAGACTGGCTCATCTCTTCCAGATGGTGGCTAGGCTACTCCATCATGCCTGTCTACAGCCAGTTAGAGCCAATACATCTGCCAAATGTGAAGAGTTCACTCAGTTCTTCTGTTTGGTCCATGATTGCCCCAGTGGGGCTGTCAACCCGGCAGAGGTGAGATGGTTGTAAACAGAGGCACTCTGCCTTTTTGGGGAGAGTTTAGGCCAGTGTTAGTGCAGGAAGTTTGTAAGGTGATCTCATAGTTGTGGCCCACCTTTTGTAAACTAGACTGCCCCAAACATGCCTTCTGGTAAACTGCATGGGGCTTCTGGGCCAGTATTCACCAAGATTGACCAGTGTTTCCTTTCAGAAGGATCCTTTCTGGGTGCATTGAAACATACACTGGTGAAGCCTTTCCTGAAGAAACCCTCCTTGGACCTGGACAGCTTGGTGGATTATAGATCTGTCTCTGACCTCTCATTTTTGGGGGAAGATTATTGAGAAAATAGTGGTGCTACAACTTCAGGCACACCTCATGGCCTTTATGAGCCTCTCCAGTCCAGATTTAGGTCCAGGCACAGAATGGAGACCACATTGGTCAGGGTGCATAATGACCTCCTCAGGGTGAGAGATAGATGGGAATAGGCAGTTCTCTTTCTGTTTGATTTCTCTTCAGCTTTTGACACTGTGAACCATGGGATTTTTTGACTACCTCAGTGAGTACTGTGAGCTCACTAGTATGCTCATCAGCTGGTTTAAGTCCTTCCTCAGAGACAGGATACAGAAGGTGGTGATGGGGAATTTCTATTCACTCCCAAAGTCCCTGTTCTGCGGTGTAGCCCTGGGGTCAATTCTCTCGCCAGTGTTCTTTGTGGCATACATGCTGCCTCTGGGAAGGATCATTAAACATTACACACTAGGTTTTCACTGCTACACAGATAATACCCAGCTGTATTTGTCATTTTCACCTGGGATGCCTGATCTGCCCGACATACTAAATTTCTGCCTGGCCGAGATTCAGGACTAGATGTCATCTAGCTGACTAAGGCTGAACGCAGACAAAATGGAGGTATTGGTGGCTAAGCTAGTCGAAAGTGGGGTGCTGAGGCAACCAAGCAGATGACTGGCCTTGTGCTCAGTTCCTCCAGACTGGTTGCTTCTGCTAAGGTGAAAAATCTGGTGGTTACTCTGGATGACAGGCTGACTGACACTTGAGGCTCAAGAGTCAGTTGCAGTCTGGGGTGGATGTTATTATTTTAGAAACATCAGCTGGATTAAAGTCTTGATACCCCCAGATCACCTGCTATTATTGGTACATGCTTTTGGAACTTCCTTAGTTGACTACTGTAATGTTTTGTTCTCTTGGGGTTGGTGGAGGAGTCCTACCATGCCTGCAGCTAGTGTATAACACAGTAGTCAGGTTGCTGGTGGGCTTCTTAGGCTCTGTCATGTGACCCTAGTCCTACATGATCTGCACTGGCTGACAATGAAGTGGTTGGCTTGGGCCCGGGTTATCTGAAAGACTTCCTGAATCCCATTCATACCTCCCACCTCTACTACTCCTCTGATGTGGGCCTTCTAGCTGCTCCCAGGACGAGTCTCAAGTCTAATCAGATAACTAATCAGGATAGAGAACTAATCAGGATGCTTTTTTGTATTAGTGTCTATTTTATTTATTTACCTGTTTTAACCTTGTTTATTTTTGTAAAGCACTTTGATATTCTGAATGGCACTAGAGAAATAAAGATTATTATTATTATTATTATGTCTTTGGAGGATCGTCCCCTTTGAACTAGAATGTCCAGCCCTGTAGAACATGCTGCCAAGATCTTTTTTTTTTTAGTTAGTTATTTAACCAGGTATAGCACACTAAGCTGAAAGCTTTTTTACAGGAGCGACCTGGGAGCACAAGGTGGTTAAGTGACTTGCTCAGGGTCACACAGTATGCAAGTGGAAGCTGTGGGATTCAAACCCAGGTCTGGTCTGCTGGATGTCACCAGATTTGCGCTCAGAGCCTTAGACCACTTTAATGGAGGATGTCACCAGATTTGCAGCTCAGAGCCTTAGACCACTTTAATGGAGGCCTCTTCAGTGGAAGCCCCCAAAAGGGGCCTGACAACCTATCTGTTCAAGGAGGCCTTCAGATCCAGCTAGTCACCTCCTAGCACTGGTTTGTTACTTCTGTTTGGACTACAGTAATTCAGCTGATGTTTATTTATACTGTTTTAATGTGTATTTATTCTGTATGTTTTACTTTATGTTGTGAAGTGCTCTGAGCGCCAGGGAATGGGTGCTTAAGAAACAAAATTACTGCTGCTACAACTTCTAAATCATTTGGATATTATTATTCTCCTTTAATGGATACCTAGGCACTGGTCATCCTGTAAATTGCCATTTGGCATACCCAACTCTGAATAAACTAACTGTCCAATTATCTTTTTTCTCTTGATCCTAACTCCTAATGTTATTTTAATGTAATGCATTACAATGAATTTCTTCTATGTCTTTTTTTTAAATAGAAAATCTGTTTTATAACACATATTTATTCATTTCTTTTCACATTATGAGTAGAGAGGATAACTTTGCTTTCACAGCAAGTAACAGCAGTCTAGAACTACAGGTTTGTTTTTACTGATTAATCACTCCTATCTCAGCAGGAGTCAGTGACTGCTTGGATAAAGCAAACAGATACTTTATTAGAAGAAGGGGATCTCATTTAAGTAAAAGAAAAATTAACTGTGTGTTTCTCTGAGGAAGGGGGCTGTATCAACTTAATTTACTGAGCCAGGAGCAGAGACTGAGGCTAACTGGGAGTGTGGCTTATGTGATGTGCTACGATGGTGATGACATCATGGTGCAGAGATCTTATTAACTGGGATGCTATCCAAGAAGAATGCCTGTCCCAGTTGTACACCCAGTGTCGACTCAAGCAGGTGGAATGACGAGACAACCCTGTGGTCCGAATTAGGTTGGATGCCAGGAAACACCCTTTAAGGAGAGTCAGGAGACAATTTGAAGTTTGATGCCCAGCAGGCTTTTATTTACACCAGGGAAAGTAGACACGGTCACAAGGGAAAGTCGGGGAATAACTCTTACTTATAATTGCTAGCTAGCAATTACCACTCTATTACTCTATATGTATATCAACCTAAGGTCACTCTACAGTATTCTTATCTATAGTTCTTACAATTACCTGCCCAGAGCTCTATATGTTAAAAGGAACTTATACTTTTTCATACCATGTGCTAAGCATACAAAATACAATCAGCAAACAATCTCACAGTCTCAAAAGTCCATAAGATGAATATGTCCATCGCCTTCATGCATAACTGAAGATTAGGGGTCAAGAGAAAAGGGAAACTCTTGCTTGGCACCAAGCTCACTAGGAAACCTATGAGAGGTTGCAAACAGGGAATGGAGAGATTGGTAAACAGACCATAGGCATTGGCCAACCCACTCTCCAGGGTTGCTGGAACACAAGAGCGTGAACAGGCTAACTTGGAGAAATGCTCTTTTCTTGGCGCAAAAACCCTCAAACTGGGCTGCCAAGGTTGAAGAACCAAAATGTGGCAAGGGATCCACCTGCAGGATTGCCACGGGAGAAGAAATATGCTGCTTTCTCCTCGGCACCGACCCTCGACCAGGGTCACCAAGGATGAAGGAGAACTGCTGCGGTTTTTCCTGGCACCTACCCTCAACTACAGCTGCCAAACAAACACTGGACTTGGTGAACAATCCAGAAGAAGGACTAGCAAGGATGAAGAAGAAGAACTGCTGGGCTACTTTTGGTGATAGATCCACTTAAAGGACCACCAAACTCAAGCTGCTACCCTAAGGATTTCACTGGTGATGCAGGATGACACAAGCAAGAAGAGGTGAAAGGTGAAGATCATGATTCCACATGGATAGAGAACAAAATAAGAAACGGCAGCCATGAACACACTTGACTACGATGGACTCATCTACCGGTGGGCACCTGGGAGGGATGGACAAGATAGTTTCCAGTCGTCTTTCTTCCAAGCTGATCAGGAACCGGCAGCAGCGACTACTCAAAGGACGTTGATTTCAACTTTGGCGAATGAAAGGGCAAGAAGTTGCTGAAGTCTTCTGCTGGTTGAAGATTGCTACAGTGAAGAGCTGATGAAGACTGAAGATTGCTATGGTGAAGAGCTGCTGGAGGCTGAAGATTGAATCAGAACCTGCTGCTGCACAATGGTACTTCTGTTAACATGTTATGCTGAAATATTCACTTTCAGGGGCAATTTGCAACAATCTGGGGCAATTGTTCACTGGCAGTGGCAACTTGCCTGGAGCAGGGGCAAATTGCAACAATCTGGGGCAACTGTTCACTTTCGGGGCAATTGTTCACTGTCAGGGGCAACTTGCCTGGAACAGGGGCAAATTGCAACAAACCGGGACAATTGTTCACTTTCAGGGCAATTGTTCACTGTCAGGGGCAAATGACCACAATCCTAACACAGTCTCAGTTCTTCATGCAATAACACAGCAGTTGAGATGCTGGAAGAAAAAACAGTTTGAAGAACCAATACAACAGGTGATAAATACTTTGTTACAGGTTGTGTACTTAAGCACCCCTTCTTGGGAACCTTTTCCACTGTGGGTCTGTCTTCATTAGGATCTGGCTACCCCTCAGCATTCTAATGTACCTGCCCCAGCTATTTAGCGTGGTTAAGTTAATTGCCCATAATCCCGCTGCCCTATTCCCTATGGGCTGGGATGCCCTACCTTTACTGGGCCTGGTGCCCTTTTACTACGATGGGCCTGGTGTCCTTCCTTTACTGGGACCTGCGCCCCTTACTACTGTGGCCCAGTGCCCTTCCTTTACTGTGGCTTCGTACCCTTTACTACTGTGAGCCTGGTGCCCTTCCTTTGCTGGAACCTGGCGCCCTTTACTACTGTGGGCCTGATGCCCTTCATTTACTGGGGCCTGGTGCCCTTTACTACTATGGGTCTAGTGCCCTTCCTTTACTGGCCGTGGCACCCTTTACTACTGTGGGCCTGGTGCCCTCTTTGAACCTGGGCCTGGGAGCCCTTTACTACACTGGGTCTGGTGCCCACTTTGCTTCGGGCATGGTAGCCCTACCAATATTTCGGGCCTTGTGCCTTCACTTAAACGTAGGCCTGGTGCCCTCCCTTTAAATCATGGGCCTGGTAGCCCTACCTTTAACTCATGGGCCTAGTAACCTTCTCTAAACCTGGGCCTGGCAGCTCCTCTTTGAACCTGGACTTGGTAGCCCTACTTTATTTTGGGCCTGGGAGCCCCTTTTTACTTCAGGCCTGGGAGCCCTCTTTTAACCCACGGGCCTTGTGTCCTCTTTTATTTAATGGCCCTGAAATACTGCTAGGCCCCTTTAAATCTGCAGCTTTCTGAGAGCTGTCACTCAGTCCCACTTCGTCCCACCTAGTCCCACCCCTCTTATTAATATTAAACAGGCCCTTTCTTGGCCTTACTATGCTGGCTCCTCCTGTGAGTGTTACTCAGTCCCGCCCCTCCCACATACAAAATTAGGGTCCTATGATCCGATTACACAATGGCGCTCAGCCGCTCCTTAAGTGCCTACTGCGCTTCTCTTTTTAAATATGCTAGGCAGTTCTGGCAAAGAAAATAGTGGTCAGCACATTTGGATGTGCTGCCGCTGACTCACCCACACCACTGGGGAATCAAGGAGGAGACCAGGCAGGGTTGCCACCTGTCAGGTATTTTACCTGGTGATCAGGTTTTCAGGGTCCCTATCAGGTAATCCGGTTTTGCTCTATGCTGGTCAGGTTTTTGAGCCATTTTGAGTGCTCACATACTTTTGAAACAAATTTTGTCATATCACTCATTGTTTCAGCTATATGTCCAGGTAACAAATAAATTCTGTTGTCAGTGTAGCCTTTTGTTTGTGAATGCAGTTACCCTGGGAGGTGTAAAGTATGGCCATTTAACACCATTAACACTTACTTAACCTAATCTTTCCACTGCATCTTAAAGTGGCATAGCAGCACAGCTGCCCCCACCTTTTTGTAACAGTAACAGAGCCAGCTGTCCTCCATTTTCATTTGCTGGTAAACATTTTCATCTCTAACAGAATTTAGGCATTTTTACATGTTTTAAATTATTTTTCCCACAAGAATAAAGTATGGTCCCTTCTTTGGCTTTGAAATAGTACTGTGGACAAGAACAGGAAATGGAGGCAGAAAACGATACAAAGTATGTATACTGTTGTATGCTATTTACAGTATTTCCCTTGTCTCCCCCAGATCATATATGTAAATGAGATTTATTGTATCTCTGTATGTTTATCTGGTAAACCAATGTCAATAAATAAACACATAAATAAATAATTAGGAAGAATCTAGGAAAGTAACTTTAACAGGCACAGTACAGGATCTTAACATTTTCATTTCACTGCTGCTTTAAGTGTTGTCTTTTATTGGAGGAACAGTGCATGATGAGTCATGAAAAGGGGTGGGACTAGGGGCGGAGCTTAGGATCCAGTTTTTGCCTTATTCAAAGGTGGCAATCCTAAGACCGGGAGGTAGGAGGTACAGCTGCAGAGGGAGGGAATGTGCAGGCAGTTCGAGGGATGGCAAGGGGTCTCAGGAAGGCTGACGGCTAACCGATCGTGATGCAGCTCTTATCTGCTGCCGGGGAGCTAAAATAACAAAACGACTGTACTCACCAGCCCAAACCGCGGCAAAAGGCTGTTTTTCTTAGTTTCGCTGCCCCGATGGCACCGTGGACCAAACGGAGCTTCACGGAGTCTTCACCAGCTGGATCCCAGAGCAGGCACACCAACAAACCCTCAGGGAAATGGTTTCAACCAACAGGTAAGCCCTCAACAGGTTTCCCCTTAGTTTGTGGTGGCCTCTCTTCACCACAGCCTGGCAGAAACTGACAAAGAAAACTGTTAACTTTTTAAAAACTAAACTTCTAATTCTGGAGTGTTTGGACTGGAATGCTGTGCGTCTGCAGCTCAGCACAGCATTCCATCCAAGCCATTGTTGATGCAGCTTGCAATAAAATCTATTTTTTGACCAGTTTGTGGTGCACAGGGCACTTTTTTTATATTTACAGCATTTCCCTGTTACCAGGAGGGGAAACTTTGCTAACAAGGGGCTCCTTTGTACTGTACCCAGCTGCCCACACATAACACAGACACCCTGGGCACCTGTTAACCCCTAGGCTTTATTTATTTACTGTGGTGCCCCAACTCTGGGGCATTACACTTAGGAGCTTAGGAGTACAAAAGCAGATGTCTCCAATTACAGCTTCCCACTGTTTTTGACAAAGGATAACTTTGCTTTCACAGCAAGTAACAGCAGTCTAGAACTACAGTTTTTGTTTTTTTTACTAATTGCCCTCCTTCCCACCCCAAGCCAGTTCTACTTTTATAGCCACTGGATTTGACCAATAATAGGAACTTCCTGTTTGGCAGTACGAAGGGAAGGATCACTAAGACACATTAGTTTCATTAACCTTGAAGGAACCTAAACAAATAACTCTTTTTCCCCCCTCTCCCCGGCTGCTGGTGGTCTGAATCCAAGCATGGAAGAAGACAACTGAAGACTACAGGAAGTTCCTGTCCCAGAACTGGAAGGGCGAGAGTTTTAAGGGCACATAGGCAGTAGGAAAGTAAGTGTAAAAATAAATACAGGGAGGAGACAGTAAGCATACAAAGCAACAGGAGAGGGGACACAAAATAAGTCAAGATGGGACTGGTGCAATGCAATGCAATGCAAGGGCTGTGGGGCAGCGGTATTCTGGGAGACATTCAGGAGGCTGTGATGCTGCCCAGTTTGCAGGCACCGCTCTAGTCTGAGGGAGGAGGTTGCCTGTCTCCAGACTGACCTGGCTACGATTCGTGACACCTCTTCCCCCACCCAGGGACCACCAAGGTCACCACTGCTACCTCAGATGTTGCCAAGAAAGAGGAGCGGTTGGACCAAGGTGGGCTCAGGAAGGGAGATGGTGGTGGAACAGAGGTGCATCCCTCCAGTTGCACCTCTTCACAGTTCATAAGCTGTTGTGGTGAAGAGTGGTTCCTCTATGGGGGCACCTGCAGTGGAGAACAAGGAGGATGCGGGGAACCTCCACAAAGGAGATCCACAGGAGGGTGGAATGAGACCCCACAGGGGAAGGCAACGACTCCTGGTGGGGGACTCAATCATTAGGGTGGTAGAAGTGAGGGAGGAAGGGGATAGGAAGGTAAGGTGCCTGTCTGGTGCCATGGCTCGGAGGTACAGGAAGCGAATCCTCAGGATCGCAGAAGCAGCTGCACGAGGGAGGGAGCTGGATGTCATTGTCCACCTAGGGACAAATGACCTGGCTGTGAATGGGATTAGAGAGGTGCAAGAGGAGTTTGTACAGTTGGGGAGGGGCCTTAGACAAGTAGCATGTATGGTAACCTTTTTGGAGGTGTTACCTGTCCATGGCAAAGAAGATGCTAGGGTATTCCGCACCATGGGATTCAATGCATGGTTGAAAAACTGGTGTGAAGCTCAGGGTTTTGGCTTCATTGGGGACTGGGGAGCCACCTGGTGGGATGCAGGCCTATACTGGCTTGATGGTCTGCATCTGTCCGGGGGGGGACCAGGATCCTAGGTAATAGGTTTGAATGCTTCATTGGCAAGCATTTAAACTAGCTAAATGGGGAGGCACTGAAAAGAAGCAGTGAAGTCCCAGCATCCCCCCACAAAATACAGTAGTTAGAGAGGTAAACACCAAGGTAGGGAAGTCATTAGGGAGCAGGACAGGGGTAAATGCAGAAAAAGGCAGTAAGGGCAGGGATGGGGCTAAAATGGGTAAGGCCATAAAAAAATGGAAGGGGATGAGTACCAATGCTCGCAGTCTGTGCAACAAACTCCCTGAACTAGTGGCCTTGATGGAAGAGGGATGCCTGGATACTGTGGCAGTCACTGAAACATGGTACACAGAGAAGCATGACTGGGATGTCAACATACCAGAATACACAATCTACAAAAGGGACAGGGTGGGTAAAAGAGGAGGAGTAGCTCTCTATATAAGAGAAGGGATTAAAGCAACAGAACTAAAAAGTAAACAGGAAGTTGATGAGTCACTATGGGTCACCCTGGAGACAGAAGATGGCACCACAATCTGCATGGAGGTTGTATACAGACCCCCATCTCAGGGGGAGGAAATGGGCAAGGAAATGATAGAAGGCATCCTTAAAATGGCAGAAAAAGGGGAGATATTGTTGATGGGGACCTGAATATGCCAGATGTTAACTGCAGTACCTTTGCTGCAGGCACATCCAAAAGCAGGGTCATTCATGATGCCCTACAAGGGGCATGCCTCAGACAGCTAGTGTTGAAACCCACTCAGGAGGGAGCAATCTTAGACCTGGTACTCTCAAATGGGGACGGAGAAAGGATCTCATATTTAGAAGTGTGTAGCCATCTGGGAACAAGTGAGCACCAAACAATGTTTTTCACAATAAACACAGCCATATAGTCAAGCCATACAAAAACAAGAGTATTTGACTTTAGGAAGGCTGACTTTGGGAAAATAAGAAAGTGCTTCAGAAAAGCACTAGCAAACGGGCAAGAAAGAGAGGTGGAGGAAGAATGGGGAATAATCAAAACAGCCATCACAGAGGCAACAAGCCTTTGTGTGAAACAAATCAACAAAACAAAATGAAGGAAAAAAACACTATGGTTCTCAAAAGAGGTGGAAGGGAAGGTTAAGGAGAAAAGAATAGCATTCAGGAAATATAAGGAAACACAGAAGGAGCAGGACAGAGAACTTTATCAGTTAAAACAGAAGGAGGCAGGTAAGGCAGTCAGAATAGTAAAGGCACAAACTGAGAAGAAGATAGCCAACTCTGTTAAGATGGGGATAAAACCTTTTATATGTACATTAGGGAGTGGATAAAAATCAAGGGAGGGATACAGAGACTTAATAAAGGGGAGGGAATGTAGGCAGAGGGTGACAGTGAAAAAGCAGGGATACTGAATTAATATTTCTGCTCAGTATTCACAACGGAAGAGGAGGGGGAGGTACCTAAACCAAATGAGAGAAACTCTGAATGGGGGGGATCGATACCAGTCCATTCACAGAAGAAAGGGTTTTGAAAGAACTCTTGAAACTGAGGGTGGACAAAGCAATGGGGCATGATGGGATTCACCCAAGAATTCTAAAAGAAAAAGGGTAGAACTAGTAACACCACTGACTACTCTCTAATAAATCATGGGAGGATGGGGTGGTACCTGAGGACTGGAGGAGGGCAAATATTATTCCACCTCACAAAAGTGGGAGCAGGGCAGAGGCAGAAAACTACAGACCAGTTAGTTTGACCTCAGTGGTAGGGAAAATGATGGAATCACTTCTGAAGGAAATAATTGTTGAGTACCTAGAGGCCAGTGGGGAGCAGGACCCAAGGCAGTATGATTTCACAGCAGGAAGGTCATGTCAGGTGAACCTAATAGATTTCTTTGACTGGGTGACCAAAGTAGTACACCAGGGAAGGGCAGTGGATATGGCCTACCTAGATTTTAGCAAGGCATTTGACACAGTCTCACACAAAAGATTAATATACAAGTTAGTTAACCTGGGAGTGGGTCCCAAGGTGGTAGTCTGGATAAAGAACTGGCTGGACAACAGGACGCAAAGGGTTATAGTAAACAGAGTCCACAGTGAAGAAAGGAGGGTAACTAGTGGGGTACCGCAGGGTTCGGTACTGGGACTGGTCCTCTTTAATGTCTTTATAAGTGACATTGGAGAGCACCTGGAAGAAAAGGTATGTCTCTTTGCAGATGACACAAAGATCTGCAACAGGGTTGATACACAAGGTGGGGTGGAAAGGATGAAAAGGGACTTGGCAAGGTTGGAGGAATGGTCAAATATGTGGCAGCTCAGATTTAATGCAAATAAGTGCAAGGTAATGCACCTGGGAAACAAAAACCCAGGGGAAGCATATACAGTGTGGGGTGAGTTAATAAGAGTAACAAAAATCAAAAGAGACCTAGGAGTAATTATATCAGATGATCTAAAGGTGGGCAAGCAATGTGAGAAGGCAGTAAGGAGGGCTGGGGGATACTGGGATGCATAGGGAAAGGCATCAACAGTAGAAAACAGAAAGTTGTTATCCCTCTGTACAGACAGTTGGTGAGACCCTGTCTGGAGTACTACGTGCAATTCTGGAGACCCCATCTCCGCAAAGGCATAGACAGAGTGGAGGCTGTTCAGAGAAGGGCAACCAAAAGAGTGCAGGGTCTGCACCAGAAGACATATGAGGAAAGACTAAAGCAGCTTAATAGGTATACCCTTGAGGAAAGAAGGGAGACAGGGGACATGATAGAAACTTTCAAGTATCTCAAGGGAATTAACAAAGTACAAGAGGATAGCATCTTTTGGAAGAAGAGATGTGCAAGAACAAGGGGGCACAATTTGAAGAGAGAGGGGGGATGGCTCAGAGGTAATGTTAGAAAGTATTTTTTCAGAGAGGGTTGTGGATGCATGGAACAACCTTCCTGAGGAGGTTGTGGAGTCAGGAACAGTGAGAGAATTCAAGAATGCCTGGGACAGGCATAAGGCATTTCTAGTACGGGGTAGGAGGAAGTAAGCTGTTGATTAAATAGAATCTGCAGCTTATCCAACAGGTAGGGAAATTAGCAGACTAGGTGGGCCAAACGGTCCTTATCTGCTGTCAAGGTCTATGTTTCTAAAACTTAAGAACTGCTATACCATGGTAACATGGAGGGGGTTTGAAAAGTCACTATTCTAAAATATAGCAGTCAAATACTCTGGGTTGCAATAGTTGCCTATGTGTGTGTGTGCATCTGTATGTGTATGTAATAGAGTTCATCACTCTGCATTTACTCATCAGTGTACAGGTATCTGTGTGTGTTTGCAGCTGTGTGTATGTATTAGTTTATATCAGTGTGTGTTCATATCTCTGTGTATGTTGCATATTTGTAATTTATTGTGTATTCACCCTTTTTACTTTTACTTCCTTCTAACTCTTATTATCTTCTTAACTTATATGTCCTTTATTCTCCAATATGATTTTGAAACTGCCTGTTCTTCTGCTTTTATTGTTTTAGTATTGACAAAGCAATAATGTTGACTATAGCTGCCTCTTGTTTAAAAATGCTGACAGAGAAGTCTTTGTCAGCAGCCGAGTATAAATAAGGGAAAATACTTCAAGGACAGAATAACTGTTTGCTGTCATACCAGTTGGATAACATAAAAGCAAAGGTCTTTATTGACTAGAAAGGCTGTAAACCCCAGCTGCTTCAGACAGGTAAACCAAAAATTGTACGTAGACTGTTCTGCTAGTTTAAAGCTTTTGATGGACTCAAGAATTTTAAGTGGTTGACTGAAAAATGTAAAGAGCTGGTGACATGTTCAGGAGAAGTTTAACAAAACGTAATATTTAGGCACTGTCCAACTGGCATTTTCCATTAGTTCTGTATTCCTCCTCCTCCTCCTCCTCCCCATTAGTTAGTAGTGAGGTCATTTGCATGAAAACAGGATCTTTGCTCCTGAAGAGTTCATCTGTTCATGCTGCTTTCTCCTTGCCTGAAGTCATAAAGCAGTGCTTGTGACCTCACAGTTAGTCCTGTGGCAACAGGCTGTGATGTTACAACAGAGGATTATGACTTGAATTAAGGAGTAAGTTTTAGAGGCAACTGAACTCAAAATGAACTCTAAGGGACATTGATCATATATTCATACATATTTCTCTAGTAATAAATTATGGGGAGGAGAAATACATAAAATGTAAATGAAATGCAAGCAGAATTGTATCTAAATATTATGCTTTTTAAAGTTTTCTTTGAGGCATAAGTAGCTCTTGAAATAGGTAAACAAGAAGCCTGTTGAGGAGAATTCTGATGCTAGATAATGACCCCACTCACATCATTCCTCATTCACAGTAAAACATCAAATTCATTATTACAATCCTGCAGTGACCAGTCACCTGAAACCTCCTGATGCTGGGACTAGCCAGGCATTCAAAGCACATTACCACAGACAACATGAACAAGAAGGGCCAAGCTCTGTGGGTCCAGACAAAGGTGTTGCTACTGAGGTAGCCAAATGAACACGAGAGCAGTGCACACCAGGCAGGACTTTGTTGTAGCATAAACACATCCAGATGAAGTAAATAGGATGCAGCAAAATGTATCCATAGATGAAGTGCTTCAACAAAAGACACCACATCAAAATTGCAGCATAATAAGCAAGTGGATGGATGCGCTGGGGCTTCAATCCTATAGAACTTCATCGGGGGCTCCTGACGAAGCTGTACAGGATCACAGTGCCATGAAATCTGGCAGGTGCTTGTTATGCTGTGATGTTGATCTGATATTTTATGTTGTAACACTTCGTCTTTGAATTTGCTTTTCTGCATCTTAATTCCTTGGGGGTGTGCATCAAAGCAGATCTAGCCATCAAATACCTCGAATACCAGCTGTATTCGATGAATACCTGAATACTCAAATGCTAGGTATTTGAGGTATTCAACAGTTCCATAATCAACAAGACTTTGAGATCTCGTGAGATCTCCTCAGTCAATCCCCCAGTCTGCTCAGAGAGCTTTCCAGAGCTTAACCATGTGATCTTGCCAGTGCACAGAGACACTCGACTTGAGAGGAAGCTGTTTCTCACTGTGAAGGAAGCTTTTATGAAACAAAGTGGAAAAATTATCTTTTATACAGACTTTTGGTTTTGGACTCCTCTGCTTCCTTGTGAGACTGTGGTGCTCCACGTCATGACAGACTGATTGCTTAAGTACTTTTTAAGTTTGCTGTGCCTGCATACTGTGAACTTATTGCTATGAGTAGTGGTTGAAGAAACAGGACTATCCTGGATCCAATACTAACAAGAAAAGTATCACAGGTCTCCAGGTAAAAGGTCACGTGGGAGCCAGTGACCATCATATGGTATGGTTCAATTTGGCCACTAGAACTAAATTATCCCATTTCAAGGCAAAAATGTGGGACTTCAGAGGAGCAGACTTTGATAAGATGGCCAACAAAGTTAAGCTAACCCTGGCAAGAAGAAATACAGGCAAGGGGTACAGGCAAAGTGAGTAAGCATTAAGGATGCCATACTTGAAGCAACATTCCATTGTGTTAAGTAGAAAAACAAGAGGAAAAGAAGGAGGAAACCTCTTTGGTTCTCAAAAGCAGTAGCAGAAAAGATCAAAGCCAAAAGGTTGGCCTTCAGGAAATATAAGGGAATACAGCAAGACAAAGATATGGAGGCATACCAAATTTCCCTGAGGGAAGCAGAAAGGCAGTAGGCAGGCAAAAGCCTAAACACTAGCACAACCAATGAAGAAGGGGACAAGACTTTCTATAGATACATAATTAGTGAAAGGAGAAAGTGCAGAGGGGTATTGCTAAGATCAAAGGAGATAAGGGGGAGTGTGTGGAGGAGGACCAGGGAAAAGCATCTATCCTAAATAGATACTTCTGCTCAGTATTTACTGAGGATAAGGTAGGACAGGACCCATAGCTCAGCACCATGGACACAGGGGGGAGGGAGGTGTGCATAAGTCCCTTCACAAAAGAAAGGGCCCTACAAGAGCTTGCTAAGCTCAGGGTGGACAAAGCAATAGGACCTGATGGTATACATCCCATGGTACTAAAGAAGCTAAGGGTGGAACTAGCAGAGCACCTAGCAGAACTGTTTAGCGAGTCTCTGAGCACAGGAGAGGTCCCAGAACACTGGAGAATGGCTAATGTGATTTCTCTCCTCCAGAGTGGCAGCAGAGAGGAGGCAGAAAACTACAGATCAGTCAGTCTTACCTCAGTAGTGGGCAAGATTATGGAGGTACTTCTTAAGGAAAGGATGGAATCCATAGGAGTACAGGATCCAAGATAGCATGGGTCTACAACAGGAAGGTTCTGTCAGATTTATCTCATAGATTTCTTTGACTGGGTAGCCAGAGTGGTGGACCAAGGGAGAGCAGTTGATGTCACCTACCTTGACTTCAACAAAACTTTCAATACTGTTCTACATAGAATATCAATAAGCTGGGTAGGCTTGGGGTGGGTCAGAAATTGGTCAACTGGGTGGCAAACTGGTTGGCTGACAGAAAACAGAGAGTGGTGGTCAATGATATACAGTCAGAAGAGATGTAAGTCATAAGTGGGGTACCTTAGGGATCAGTCCTGGGGCCAGTCCTCTTCAACATCTTCATCAGTGACATTGCAGATGGACTGGTGGGTAAGGTTTGCCTGTTTGCAGATGACACCAAGATCTGCAGCAGAGTAGATGATCCAGATGGGGTGGGCAGAATGAGAAGAGATCTGAAAAAAACTTGCAAAATGGTCTGAAGAGTGGTAACTGAGGTTTAAAGCAACGAAGTGTAAGATCATGTACATAGGGAAGTGAAACCCTGAAGCTACCTGTAGGTTGGGAGGAGAGTTGTTAGTAATCACACGGGAAGAAAGAGGTGGGCATCATCATTACAGATGACCTGAAATCATCCAAGCAGGCCTCTAAAGCAGTAGATAAGGCTAGAGGGATGTTGGGGTGTATTTATAGGGATATCACAAGTCATAAGAGGGAGGTAATAATCCCTCTTTACAAGACACTGGTTAGGCCCCATCTGGAGTGCTGTGTATAGTACTGGAGGCCACATCTGCACAAGGAAATTAACAAAATGGAGGCAGTCCAGAGAAGGGCAACTAAAATGGTGCAAGGACTGCATCATAAAACATATGATTAACGGAACTCAATATGTACAGTATATCCTACAGCAGAAGAGGGAGAGAGGTGATATGATCAAAACATTCAAACATCTTAAGGGCATTAACAAGGTGAAAGAGTCTAACATGTTTTAATATAAGAACAAGAATTTGTTAATGCCGAATGTTAGCTTGCTGGCATCGGCATTGGTATTGCAGGAGTTAGATGCATAATAGGAATAGTAGTCAAGTATTGCACTGATGCCAACCCCATCCCCACCCTGCTGAGACTGACAGGTGTTGGGATGTGTCTTTGAAGCAGGCCATAACACTCATGCCATTTTATCTCATCCTACGCCGTAGACACTGACAAGTGTTGTGGTGTACATTGGTGTCTTCGGGCCTTATGCTCACTCCATTCCATAAGGAAATATGCTCAGTTGGGTGTGATATAGGAGATGGGAGTGACCTTTGTGGCCAAAGATTCCAAGGCACACCTCGATGCCTGTCACTGGCTGCAGGGTGGCGGTGGAATGTCATGAGCATTACAGCCGACAATCCCAAGTCACACTCCTGGTGCCTGTCAGGTTCTACAGGGTGGGACATTATGGTCGAAAACCCTAACACCATAGGTGTTTGTTGGTATTTTCGCTCCAGATTTTCAACATGGGCTTTTTGTGACCCCACCTCATGGAGAGTGGAACTAACAGTTTGTTAGCCAAAAGGTGATTTTGCACAACAACTGCGCCATTTGGTACAAGAGGTGCAAAAACACATTTTGGGCAGGATGTGAAAAATAACACTGGTACTGTTCATGAGGAAGTATAAAAGATGGCTGTGTTGAAAATCTGGATTGAAAATATAAAAAATTGGTGAAGTCACAAGCATGTGTAGAAACTGCACAATGCACACCCATAACCCAATTATTTTTGGGATTTTTTAAACCACATTTTCAACATAGGCATTTTGGAACCTCCCCTCATGAACAGTGACACTATAATTTTGTTAATCTGTCCCAAACATTGATTTCCCACAGCGACTTTGCCATTGTGCAAATGCAAAGCCATATTTCAGGCAGGATGTGAAAAATGACTGCTATAATGTTCATAAGGAGGAGTAAAAAAATGGCAATGTTGTAAATCTTGAGTGAAAATGTAAACATTTGTTGAAGTTATGAGAGTACGTGGAAACTGCGCAGTGCACTCTTGTAACACAGTCATTTTTTTGTATTCTTTGACCATATTTGCAACATGGGCTTTTTGGGACCCCACCTCATGAGTAGTGGCATTGTCATTTTGTTAATCAGTCCTGAAAGATGATTCCACACAGTGACTGCAAAATCATCTTTTGGGACAAAGTAACAAGATGACAGTGCATGTGTTCATGAGGTGGGGTCCCAAGAGCCCTATGTTGAAAATCTGATACCAAAATTCTAAGAAATGGCTGAGATATCCACCCAAGTTGAAAGACCGCTTTGCTCTTATAAAGCTTACCACATTTTGTTCACTTACCAGACAGCTTTTGAAGAGTTCAGACAAGCTCCCACTGCACAAAAGATCACAGGGTTGGGCACTCCAAAGGTAATGGGTTGATGGGGGGTGCAGGGAGTTGGGGTGTGTCTAGGATGGGTGCAGGTTTGGAGAAGAGGCATGACAGGATGATGAGGGACCGTTTATTTTTTCACAGGTAAAAAAATAGAAACCAGACCTCAGGGAATTCGTTTTTTTTGGGGGGGGGTTTACAGGTAAAACAATTATTTTGGGCACACTGGGATGAGCTCCCAGTGTGCACATGAGTATGGGTGGGGGACATGATGCCAACAGGGATTAAGCCCCCTGTCACAAACAAATTAAACTGGGGGAGGACATGCTGACACACAGATTGGGCAGCCCTGATGTCGGCTTTGTGGGGATTGTTTGGTGGGCAGCAGGAGCCGCTATATTTATTAAAATGTTTCAGCAGGAAAGACACGTAATGGAGCCTTGTCATCTGATGCTCCAGTAAGGAAAGTGTGCATTATTGGAGCAGCAGATTTCTTTCAGCTACAAGGCTCTCTCTAAAACTGCTGTCATTGCCAGCATGCTTGCAAATTGATGGCTGAAGGACGCACCCACTAAAGTGTTCCCTGCATTCACCACAACAGTGACACACCTCTAAATGTACTACTGCCGCAAGATGTTGCTTGTGCTTGCACATGTGCGCAAGACAACATAAAAATAGCAAGACAAGACACAGCATGAGATTAGAAGGAGACTGATGAAGGGGTAATGTGAGGAAGTTATTTTTCATAGAAAGGGTGGTGAATGCCTACCTCAGGAAGTGGTGGATATGAATACAGTGTAGGGCTTCAAACAGGCATGTGATAGACATAAGAGGGCAATACAGATGAGTATGAATAAATAGGTGATTGACAGAGTAAAGGACTTTGGCAGATTCATAAGGTAGAAAAAGTGGGCAGACTGGATGGACCTTGCGGTCCTTATCTGCCGTCAACTTCTACGTTTCTGTGTGTATGTGAAAACTTCAAAACAACAAGCCACTGAACAGCTGTTTACTGTTCTGTCATGGAAAAAGCATGTGTGGAATGCAGCTGATTCTGCACATGTGCAGTAGCACTGCTGCTTCTGCACACGTGCAGAAACAAACAACACAGGGATGCATTCTGTGGATTTCATTTGTTCAGTGTGCCTTTTCTGGTGAAACATACACTGGCCATTGTAGCTTCCGCCCACTACACACTCACTGGAGAAGCCAAAATTGGGGTGCCCAGTCCCCATGTCAGCATGTCCCCCCTCACACACACACAAATTATGGCACACTGGAAGCCTACCCCAGTGTGCCAGACACTTTTTGTAATTTTTTCCGACACCAGGATGCCCACTCCTGGTGTCAGATACCAATACTTCTCAAGCGCAGTTTATTTGCAGACAGGTGCCAAATCTCCATCAGCATCATGCCCCCCCAAACTCATGTGGCACACTGGGTGCCCACCCCAGTGTGCCAAAAGTATTTTTTTGAACCTGTAAAATTAAGAAAATGGTCCCCTGAGTCTTTTGGTTTTTAACCTGCAAAAAAGAAAATGGTCCATCGTTGCTTCAGCCGTCCCTCTCTCCCATCTTGACCCTCCCTCTGCACACCCACCTCCCCACATCATACTTACCTCTGGAGGTTGGGACTAGCAGTCTTCTGTGGACCAGGATGCATTTGCACTCTTCAAAGCCAAACTACGAACTGAGGAATCGGGTAAGGCTGTATAATGGGATTCATTGGGAGGGAAGGTCGACTTAGGTTGATATCTCAGACATATTTAGGACTTTTGGTCCCAAATTTTCTACATGTGGTTCTTGGGACCCCACCTCATGCACGCTGGCACTATAATTTTTTTCTTGGTCCTGAAAGGTGATTTTGCAGTTCCTGTGTGGAAACATCTTTTAGGAATAATTAATGAAATGACTGTACCATTTTTCTTGAGGAGAGGTCCCAAAAAGCCCATGTTGCAAATTTGGTGAAAGACTTCCCAAAAATTACTGCATTATGAGCGTGCTCTGCACAGTTTCTACACACGCTTGTAATTTCACCATTATTTATATTTTCAATCCAGATTTTCATCACTGCCATTTTTTCACACCGCCTTATGAACAGTACAGCTGCCATATTTCACATTCTGCCCAAAATGTGTTTTCTCACTTGTGGCGCCGAAGGGTGCAGTCGCTGTTAGAAATCAACTTTTGGGACATATTAACAAATTCACAGTGCCACTGTTCATAAGGAGAGGTCTGGAAAATTGCCATGTTGAAAATCTGGTGAAAAAATGTCAAGAAATGACTGTTACAGGCAGGCATTGTGCAGTTTCTACACATGCTCATAACTTTGCCAATTTTTCATATTTTCACTACTGATTTTCAATGGTACCATTTTTTCACACCACCTCATGAACAGTAGAGCTGTCATTTTTCTCATCCTTCCCAAAATGTATTTTCACACCTAAGGTGCCAAATAGCACAGTCGCTGTGCAAAATCACTTTTCGGGATTGAGTAATGAATTGATAGTGCCATTGTTCATGGGGTGGGATCTCAAAAAGGCCACAATGAAAATATGGAGCAAAAATACCAACAAATGCACAGAGTGTTAGGGTTTCCAACTGTAATGCCCTACCCTGTAGAGGCTGACAGGTGACAAGGGTGTGACTTGGGATCATTGGCCGTAATGCTCATTGCATTCCACCCCCCTGCAGCCAGTGACAGGCATCAGAGTGTGCCTTGGGATCTTATGGCCCAATGTTCACCCCATTCTCCTATACTGCACCAATCTCAGTGTATTTCCTTATGAAATGGGATGGGCACAAGGCCTGAAGACTCCAAGGGAAACCGCTACACATGTTGGTGTCTGCAGGGTAGGATGAGGTTAAATGGCTTGAGCATTATGGTCAACAACCTAAAAGCACATCCCCAATGCCTGTCAGTTTCTGCAGGGTGGGGGTGGGTTTGGTATCTGTTCAATACTTCACTACCATTCCAACTATGCATCTCTCTAACTCCTGCTCTAGCAGTGCCAATGCCAGCAAGCAAACATTCAGCATTGACAAATGCTTGTCATACTTTCCAGTGATGAGTTTGTCAAATAAATGCAGTTGCATACCTAAGAAGGTCCTTTTTAATTAAGCGACTGCCTTTCTTTGACAAAATAACAAGCATTTGTCAATGCCAAATGTTTGCTTGCTGGCATCAGCAGTGGAAGTGCAGGAATTAGACCGATGCAGTATAGGAATGGCAGTGATGTATTGAACTGACACCAACTCCACCCCTTCCCTGCAAAGATGGACAGGCATTGGGGTGTGCCTTTGGGTCATCATCCATAATGGTCATGACATTTCACCTCACCCTACCCTGCAGACACTGACAAGTGTCAAGGTGTGCCTTGGGGTGTTGGGGCTTTACACTCACCTGATTCCATAAGGAAATATGCTGAAATGTATGCAGTATAGGGGAATGGTGTGAACTCTGGGGTCAAAGAGTCCAAGCTGCACCTTGATGCCTGTCACTGGCTGCAGGGGAATGTGGGGTGGGGCTGAAATGGCGTAAGCATTACTGTTGACAATCCCAAGTTACACCCTTGATGCCTGTCAGTCCCTACAGGGTAGGACGGATGCCTATCAGACCCTACAGGTTAGGGCATTTTGGTCAGAAACCTAAGGCCCTGGGCGTGTCTCAGTATTTTTACTCTGTTTTCAACATGGGCTTTTTGTGACCCCACTACATGAACAGTGACACTATCAGTTTGTTAGCTGAAAGGTGATTTTGCACAGCGATTGCTCCATTAACGCCACAGGTACAAAAACACATTTCCAACATGGTGTGAAAAATGACAGTGATACTGTTCATGAGGAGGTGTAAAAAAAATGGTAATGTTGAAAATCTGGAGCAAAAATATAAAAAAAACTGGTGAAGTCATGAGCATGCATAGAAACTGCACAACACACACCCCTAATACAATTATTTGGGATACAATTATTTGGGAGAATTTTTCTCACCAGATTTTCAATATAGGCATTTTGGGACCTCCACTCATGAACAATGTTACTGTAATTTTCTTAATCTGTCCCAAACACTGATTTCTCACGGCAATAGCACTATTCTGCACTGGAAGTGTGAAAACACATTTTAGCCAGCACGTGAAAAATGACAGCTGTACTGTTCATAAGAATGTGTGAAAAAATGGCAATGTTGAAAATCTGGAATGAAAATATTACAAATTTGTTAAGTTATGAGGGTACACAGAAACTGCACAATGCACACTCATAACACAGTCATTTTATGGACATTTGTGACCAAATTTTCAACAGAGGCATTTTAGGACCTCTGCTCATGACCAGTGTCACTGGATTTTCTTAATCAGTCCTAAACACTGATTTCCCACAGTGACCGTGTTATTCTATGCTGGAAGTGTGAAAAAACATTTTAGCCAGGATGTGAAAAATGGCAGTTGTACTGTTCATAAGGAGGTGTGAAAAAATGCCAATGTTGAAAATCTGGAGTGAAACTATTTCAAATTCACGAATTTGCGAGTGTGCATGGAAACTGCACAATGCACGCATGCTCATAGCACAGTCATTTTAGGGAAATTTTTTCACCAAATTTGCAACATAGGCTTTTTGAAAGCCCACCTCATGAACAGTGATGCTGTTGTTTCGTTAATCGGTCCTGAAAGGTGATTCCACGCAGTGACCATGAAATCACCTTTTGGGACTAAATAACCTAATGACACTCACTGAATTCATGAGATGGGGTCCCAAGAACAACATGCTAAAAATTTGGTGCAAAAATTCAAAAAAAATAACCGAGATATGCACCACAGTTGAAAGAACCCTATTTATGTCATTACACAGCTAATCGGCATTTCTTCAGTTCGCATTCAGCTTTGAAGAGTGCAGACATGTTCCTGCTCCATCGAAGATCATTGTGCTGGCCTCCGGGGGTAAATATGGGGTAAGGGTGTGTGTGGGGAGGTAGGGTACATAGAGGGTGGGTGCAGGTTGCATGAGGGTTTTTTTTTTTAACTTTACATGGACGACATAGGACTTTTGCCAGGCTGGGGTGGGCTCCCAGCATGGCTCCTGGAAGTTTTGGGGGGGCAGTGGAGCCAATGGGGTTTGGGCACCCCATTGGCCATACAGGGTGGGGGGGACACATGAGGATGCCGGACTTCTGCCATGCTTAGTTGGGCTCCCAGCGTGGCACCTGGAAGTTTGTTTTTTGGGGGAGGGGGCACTGGAGCTAATGGCGATAGGGCAGCCCCATCGGACATATAGTGTGCTTGAGGGGAGTGTGCATGAGCTGAGGGGGATTTGAGCACCCCCTCAGCACACAACAAAGGGGGGGCACACATTCAACCACCTGCGGTGGTGATGTGGAGGCAATGCATTCTGATGATGGCAGGGCAGTATGCAAATTGCCTACACATTACCACGGCTGTTTGTAGCGGCCATTTGCTTTCAACTGTACACCACTGCAATCTGAACTGCTGTCATAGACAGCTCGGACATTCATTGGTGTGGTGTGGCCACACCTGCAAAAACACTGAGGGCACTGGAAGCAGAGGTGCCACACCTACAAAAACTCATATGGTGGCACTATGTTTCTTGCATACGTGTGCAAGCAAACATAAAAACAAGCTTTTACGAATCGACCCCATTACACTCTATGGAGCGCCTCCTCGTGCTGTTACTTAAGTAATATGGCAAATGTTCGGCATTGACAAGTGCTTGTTCGTCAAAAAAATCTTGTTGAAATCTGCAGGCTGGGCAATGTAGAGGGAGGAAAAGGAGGGTGTGTCTGCACAGCAGGGATTGCAGTTTCTACATGTGTCTGACCTGAGAAAAAGTCCAGTAGGCGGTTTTGCTGATGTGAGACTTAGTTCTTCTCTTTTGAGACTTTCTTTTTGTTTATTTTGCAGAAAGCAGAAATATCTTATCTATTTGTTTGTGTGGGGGATGGGAAGGCAAAACTGTAATCTGTGTGCCCACTGCAAGTGCTCAGCTTATTCCAGTGTCCTGAAGCCGGCTGCTGCCAGTTTCTGTCATTTGAGTATTTAAATTGTGCTTAAAAAAATCTAATTTCTTTTTCTCCTGGGACACTGCTGTCTTTGTTTTGGTAATGCACTTCCCACTTATGCAATTGCGGTCAGCCTGCCACCACTGCAGTGTATTGAAAACGGTGGGGGGCTCCACCTTCTGTGCTTTGCAGAACTTGCGACCTCAGGGAGTTCGGGCATATGCCTGCTGTTCCTGACTGCCAGTACCTGGTACCACCCCATAGTACTTAGCTGAACTGCTATTTCATAAAGCAAATGCCTATATAAAAATTGTGTAAGTCTTCTTTCGTCTTGCCCCCATGTAGGCATGATGCAGAGGGGAGGCATCCATGCTGCCAAAGTACCCTCTGCCCAGTGAGTTTCTGACTGTTGTTAGAACAGCAAAAAGTTACAATATTAAAATATATTATGCCATATTTTTTTTTTTTTGCAATCTAACTGACAAATGAAAATGTCTCACAAGCAATCAAGTACAGTCAGAAAATGTCTGTGGACCAGCCTTCCAAAAGTCATTCAGACAGGGGTCGATGTTTGACTTGTGTCTGTCATCCTGCTGTCCCATTCACTCCAAGTACACCAGTTGCTACTTCAACCAGTGCTAGTAACCTGCTAGTACCACTGCTACCACCACTATTCTAGTCTAAATCTCAACCTCTGTAGCGACCAATGTTGTTGCCACATCAGCTGCCACCATCAGCGCCACCTTCACTGCTATTACCAGTGCCACTATCAGCAGAACCTCTGATACTGCTACTACCTCCATCACCAGCACCACCACTGCTGCTGCCAGTATCACCAGCAGCATGACCTCCGATAGTGCTACTACCTCCATCACCAACACTGCCACTGCTCCTGCCAGTGTCACCAACAGCATTACCTCTAATACTGCTACTACCTCCATCACCAACACCGCCACTGCTGCTGCCAGTGTCACCAACAGCATTACCTCTGATACTGCTACTACCTCCATCACCAACACCGCCACTGCTACTGCCAGTATCACCAGCAGTATGACCTCCGATAGTGCTACTACCACCATCAACACCACCTCCACTGCTATTGCTGCTGCTGACAGCATTACCACCACCACCATCACCACCAAATCCATCAGTACCACCTTGACCACCATTCATGACAGAAGTAGTCAGCAATGGCCTTGGTGGTTATATCCAATTAATTCTGAGCACGAGTACAGTGAAGCAATGTCTTCTGGGTCAGAATATGCACCTGCGCCAGAAGAATTAAAAAGACTTGAAGATGTGTCCCCTGGCACATCCTCTAAGAGCAATGATGTGAGTGAGTGAGTGTGAAGATGCTGAAACTTGAGTCTTCACCTCATTCCACAGAGAAGCATATGGGTCAAAAGTAATCCAAAACATCAGTTGTTCAAAGCAGGCACAAAACTTCTGTCACTATTCCTCTTCATCCTTCACATCAACCTTCTGCTAAAAAACTAAGCAGTCCATCTTAACTTTTGTTATCCCTAGTGGCTCTGATACTGTATCTAGTGTCTGTTCACAGCAGGCTTCTACACCACTCCAAACTGAACTTGGTGGCCATGGGTGCAAGTCACATGCAGAACAGCTCAGGTCAGGTAGAAGTTTGATTTCTAGTGATAGGATATATTTTACTCAGCAGGAGGAGGAAGAAAGGAGAGCTATGTGTTCACACTGTGGGCAGAGCCTCAACCATGGTAAAAATGTTGATAAACTGGGAACAACATGTCTTTGGAACCCCTTTCTGAAAAAGCATGCTCGGGTTGCTAACTTGGATAAAGCCCCTGCTGGGGTGTCTCTTCATGCCACTGCATGCAGCATTTCAAAAAAGCAAAACCAGTTTCTGCTTGTGTTGCTGGTGCTGCTGGTGGGGATGGTGGCAATGGCAGTCAGCAAGTGACCGAACACCAGCAAAATCTCCTTTCTAGTCCTTACCCAAGTACTCCAACAGGCACAAGACCAAGTCCCTCACAAACTGTTTCAGATGGTGAGACAGCAGATGTGCAGGTTGTTTTATCCCCTCGCCTCCACCCTGAGCCTAAATCACCTGCATTTGTCTATTCTAGAGGCAAGGCCAGGAGCAAGACTATGCCATTTCAAAAGTCTACTGTCACAATAAAGGAAATAATTCAGACATGCACAAAGTTCTTGCTGACTCACCCCATAGCTGTGCAGATCATGTAGCTCATAGGAGAGATGACTGCACTAGATTTTCAACCTTTTGATATAGAAACATAGAAGTCGTCAGCAGATGAGGACCTCTTAGCCCACCTAGTTTGCCCTATTTTCCCTACCTCCAGTGCCACTGCAGACACTACTCAATCTCTGGTCTTTTCTTCCCTTGCCTTATTTCTAAAGTCCCCTTGTGTCTATCCCATGCATACTGGAATCCTGTTACCCTTTTAGCAATCACTGCCTCTGCTGGGAGGCTGTTCCAGTCATCCACCACCCTTTCCATAAGACGTACTTCCTCACATCTCCTCTGAGTCTTTCCCCCTCCAGCTTCATAGTATGACCTCTTATCCCAGAGCATTTTTCTCTGTAAAATGGTATCCTCATGTACCTTATTAATAACTGTGAGGTATTTGAACATCTCTATCGTGTCCCCCTTTTCCCAGGGCTTAAATTAGGCAGGAACTCAAAGGAGCTCAGTTTCACCTCCTCTGACTCCTGTCTCCACTGACTACAATTGGAGAGTTCCACCTTAAAGGTAGGACAGTTCCACCTCCTACAAATGTAGACATTACAGTTACAGCTCCTAAACATTTCCAATTTAACCATAGTCCTTTCCCTTCTTTCCTCTAGAGAGAACATATTTAATTCCTTCAGTCTTTCTTCATAGGGCTTTTGATGCAGACCCTGTACCATTTTGGTTGCCCTCTTCTGTACTGCCTCCACCCTAACTATGTCCTTCTGGAGATAGGGCCTGCAGAACAGGACACAGTACCCAAGGTGAGGCCTCACCATTGATCAATGCAGGGGTAACATTACTTCCCTCTTTCTGCTGGTGATACCCCTCCCTATGCACCCGAGCATCCTCCTAGCTTTCCCCATTGCCTCATCACACTGCTTTGCTACCTTCAGGTCATCAGAAATGATTACCCCCAGGTCCCTTTCCTGTTTTGTGGTTGCCAATACCTCCCCACACAACTGGTATAATGCCCCAGGTTTCTGTGCTCCAAATGCATGATTTTGCACAGTTTTGCATTGAAACCCAGTTGCCAAACCCTTAACCAGTTTTTCAGCTTTATCAAGTTGCTCCTTATTTTTTCCACACACCCAGGTGTGTCCAATCTGTTTCAGATTTTTGTGTAATATGCGAGCAGGCATATTTTCCCATCCAGCCCTCCTGCAATGTCACTAATAAAGACATTGAATAGGAATGGGCCTAGTACTGACTCTTGTGGCACCCCACTGGTCACCAAGCTGTCTTGAGAGTGCGTTTGAAAATTTAACTAGTGGGTTTGCCTTCAATTCCTTTGATAGAATTGGATCATTCTTGAGGCCAGGCCAGTATTTGCTGAATCAGCAAACCCACAAGTTATGGCGTCAAAAGCAGAGAATCTGAAGGACAAGTTAGTCTATAGCAGATACTGTGAACCAGAAAAAGAAATTCCTTACAGACAATGGTTACCCCCACCCAGCAAAGGTATGCACAGCTGTGGCAGATGCAATGTCAATAATATACATTATCAAAGTAACAAATTTAAACTTGAAAATTTTATGAGGGAGGTGGAAATCAGAAGCTTTCTAACATGTTACAGTCTCTTTATAGTGTACGCAATATGGTGCCCCTGTCAGCTCCTGTTTGTAGGCAAAACTGTGAGACCTGTCAAACAACGCATACAGGAACACATAAACATTAAAACACTTTATGGAGAGACACAATAATAACGTGGAAGGTACAAAATTTATGTATCTGGAGCAAGTCAAAAGAAATCCGAGAGGTGGCAACAGAGCAAATAGGTTATTTCAAGGAGAAAGCTTCTGAATTTTTTATTTAAACTGCTTACATCTGAGAGGACTTAACATGGAATGGGATTTAAAATTGTTCTTGGGAAAATTAAATGCCATATGATTGGATGAGCAGTAAAAAATTATTGTTTCTTTCATCTCACCTTACTAACTCTCTTGTCATCTCTTTAGGTAACCCTTGATGTGGAATACAAGATTTGGAAACTGTGGATCCTCTATAGAACCTGAACTCACAGCTTTAAATGGATGCTCACATAACCAGACTAACTGTACCACAATATTATTTGTATACTTTCTAAAAAAAACGTTACCCTTGCATAAAACTTTCTTTTGGTTCAAATGAATTTAAATAGCAACTTATTGGACATGTATAAGAATAACTTATAAAATTAAAATAAGAACTTGAGCCTTTAAAATAATAATGTAAGTTTTACATGTACTAAAATGTTGCCATGCAAGATATTTCATTCTTTTCTTATTGTTTTGTACATTATGAGGCAATTAATTTTATTTTGAAAAACACAGAAATTGTTGCAACAGGTTTGATTTCTCCCAAAACTTCTAGTAGAGTGTTAAATGAATTGATTTAAAATGTTTAAAGGAGCCACTAGATGGCAGATTATTACCTTTTGTCAGTACTTTAATGGATCAAAGAGCCACAGTACCAGATAACCCCTTGGTAGACCAGAGATTGAGGCGCAAGGGGTTGTGTGGCAAGGTAGCTGCACGCTGTGTGCTGATTCCACTGGTTCCTATGCACAAAGGGGCATAAGGTACATGCCATAGGCATGTACCCTGCCCATGGAGCTCCACACCTCCAGACAGTAGTAGTAAAGCCTTTATTTTTATACAGGATAGTAGATGGTCAGTTTCACATCATTAGGACAAGTCCTATTTTCAAGATGGTCCTGTTATTTAAAACATTATTACTTATACATAAAAATTTCAAAAATGTTAGACAATTAACACAATATACAATACTAAATTCATCTTAACAAAAACACATAACATTACTCCAGCAATAAACAAACAACAAATATTTAATTTTATAATTAAATCCCTCAGACAGGAGGCACCTGGTGGCATACACAACCACCAGCCACCTGTCTGTTGCCCCGCCCCCTTGGTTAACAGGTTCACGTGGGGTGGATGGGGGTAGAGCTGCAAACCTGGTCGGGCATCCAATTGGATGCCTGTCATGAGTCCTGCAGTGGGTCCTTTATGCAGCAGGGTGCATGTTGGCTGTGCACCCCTGCGGATGTTGGATGGCCGGTGACCATGGAGGTGTGAGGTGGCTGAACTGCTGGCTGTCCCAGCTGCAGCACTGACTACCAGGAATAGGTGGGGAGTGTCAGTACTGTGGGGGGGGGGACACACTGAATACCACTGAGGGGATGGGGCATGCGGGCAGGGTGCACATGCTGTGCAGTGTGGGATGGGAGTACCAGTTCGGTGTCATGGCTGGTGAGGGGGAGGGTAAAGAATGGACCTGCTGACCAGGGTTGGGGCTGCACTGGGGGGGGTGCCTCCATGATGATGGGTCCAGTGGGGGATGCCATGTGTTGGGGCAGGGGGTCACTGGCCCATACAGGGGCAGGGTTGCCTTGTGTTGGTGGGAGGGGAGTTGTATGGCAGGTCCAGATACTGGGGGGACTGCTGCACTGCCAGAATGCGGATCCGTGAAGGAGGACCACTGTGATATGTGGGCACTAGCCTGATCAGCTGCCCCAGCCCTCCCCATTTGCCCTGAGGGCTGGAGCAGCATGGAGGATTGGTTTCCAGTCCCATCATGACTGGCAGGTGCAGTCCATGGGGGCATGCAGTGGGTTATGGCAGGGTCCCCCTTGGTGTAATCTCTGCATCACTACCCCCCTGTGGATTTCACTATGGGCGTTTGTGCATGCACATAGTGCAATCATGCCCCCTGCCTATCCCCGGCACACTGTGGTCTAAGTGGCTGGGGGATCAGGTGCATAGGCATGGGGGATGCAATGGGCAAGGAGTGGCTCTGTGCCACAGATATGTGGCATGTAGCCACTCCACACATTAGTGCATAGGGCCCTCTGCTTTTATTAATGTGATTTACAGTTTCCAGCAACAAGAAAATAAATTGACTTGAACTGGAGATACTGGTGTGTGTCTTCATAATTATGACCATTTACTGAGTGCCTGCCTTTCTTGGCCTTGTTGACTATTGGGGCTAGCAACCCCGTCGGAGCACCAGCACCTAACCGCTGAGCACACGCACCAGTGTGATTTTATGCACTGTCACTGCCTGCCAGGTGTGTGAATAGTCAACTGACCATATGGCTTTCTAACCTCTGCTCTTGATTTTACTGACAAAGATTCTGGAATAAAGATTTTGGATGTGTTTTTGCACTTGCTGCTTGGAGTTTTGACTGAACTTATGGCTTTAAGATCGCTGTTGCTGTTAAAATGACAGTGCTCTTGAGGAAATTATTGAACATGTTTTTCTCTTATTATTTATTTATCTATTTATTTATTTATTTTTGCAAAGTGACTTCTCCTATCCCGGTATATCCAGGTACTGTGTTACTAAATTTAGACCTTACTAGGCCATTAACTTTCAAGCCTGAAAGTGAGCAAAAGTAATAAATAGTAAAAAAAATAAAAATATGAATCTCAAAGTAATTCATAAATCTCAAGGAAACCTCTGAAAAAGTAATTCTTTCCAAAATGCATCAGTCGTTACAAGTATATTGTGGTTGTGAACACTGAATAAATGGCTTGGATGTAACCCTACACAGTAGCATTCATTATTTAGATGGTGAGTACCCGATTTCTACTGTCTTCATAAAAAAAATATATATATATATATATATATATATATATAAATAAAAAATACAAAAAAAGTAAAAAAAAAAGAAAAGGGCTGGCCCACCAGTACATTTGTCAGGCACAACAGAACATGTAAAGAAAATGCCTAACCTGTTAAAGGAAAAGATTTCCAAAAGTCCAGCACTCACCTCCACAATGAACATGGTGCTCGCTGATTCCAGGTGCAATATTTGTATTTTAAAGTGCCACAACAAATTCAGCACGCCTTGACTAGTTTCGGATCAGGTCCTTCCTCAAAAGACATGCTGCATGATTACAAAAACTGCCTTTTAGAGGCACCAGAAGATGACATCATAACCAGTGTCATAGAACATTCACATATAGAGTGAAAGAGCCACCATATAAAATGACTAATTACAACACATAATAAAATCTACACACACATGCCTGTCTAAACATCTATACTGCATAAATATACATATCAGCAAACTTTTTTATATCTCTTTTTAATGACTGAATATCTAATTCCATAAAAAGCTGAATTGATTAAAATTAAGCCTTTGAAAAAGTAACTTTTTCCAAAATGCATCGGTTGTTGGAAGTATATTGTGGTTGTGAACACTGAATAAGTGGCTTGGATGTAACCCTGCATAGTAGCATTCATTATTTTCTTAGATGGTGAGTACCCAATTTCTATTGTCTTCATAAAAAAAAAATAAAAACAATAAAATATATATAAAAATAAGAAATACAAAAAAAGTAAAAATTAAAAAAAGAAGGACTGGTCCAGCAGCACATTTATCAGGCACAACAGAACATGTAAAGAAAATCCCTATCCTGTTAAAGGAAAACACCATTTACCTTCGTGCACTCGCTTGTTGGTAAATATGCCCCTGATTGACATTTCTGTTTAACAATATATTTTTCTAACTGCATCTTCATTTTTTTGGCATTAAAACTTATGTTTAAAAAGGTGTTCCAAAACTTCCATTTAGCATGGCTGCTGCCAGCCATCTCATGGGAGACGCTTACTTCCATGCCCAGGATATGCTAATGTGCCCCTGCCCATAAGTGCATTGCCTGATGGGGCACATTAGCATATCTCAAGTGAGGGAGCGAGTGGCTCCCACAAGATGGCTGCCAGTGGGTGACAGCCTAACTAAATGGAAATTTCTGAACACTTTTTAAACTGGAGTTCTAATACCAACATGCACTTAGAAAATATATTTGTTTACACTGAAAGGCTAATTGGGGGCAAAAATATGCACTGATAGGGGATAGCACAAAAGTAACACTTTGTTTTTCATTCAGCCTACTCTTACACTGTCTGACTACATCACTATAATGTGTTTTCACAACCTAATACTACTGTCTACTCATACTAAGCAGAAAACTTCTTATTTCTCTAATTTTGGGTGTTTTTCTCATGTCTATAGAATTTTTAATAAATGTACTACATTATGACTGAATACCAGCATAGTATACTACCCGAATACTGTGGGTGCATTCGTCAAACCTTTGGTGAATACACAATTTATGTATTTGCACACCCTAACTAGTTCTTTTTTCTGGATGTGTTTATGCTTCAACAAAGTTCTGTCTGGTGTGTGCCATTCTCTTGTTCATCTGCACAGTATTGCAGACACTGCTTGAGGCATCTACTAGGATGCACTGACAGCAAACTAACAGCTGCACACTGTACACCAGCCATGCCATGCACTTCATAATGATGGCATGAAGTGCCATTCAATAATGTGCATGGGTGCGCATTGGAGCCCTTATTTGTGAGCACTCCCCAAGGCTGAGTTTAAAAGAGAAAAGCTCCTAATGACACATTGAAGATATCCAATACAGTCATTCTCTAAGCAGCCTGCCGCACTCCCCAGGTCCCATAGGATCTCTGGAGTGGGGCAACCTCCCCTCCCAGTCTCACCTTGGGGTTAATCTGTGGAAGTTTAAATCTGAGGGCTACGGATGGTGCACCAGGACTGGGTTATTGCCTGAAGCAGATAAGGAAGTGGCCAGGATACTAGCACTACAGTACAAACTGAAAGTGATCTGAGTGTTTTCAAATTACCACCTGCAATATGTAAATTTCTGGAGGAAATGTACACATTCAAATGAGCATTGCAGGTGTAGTGGGTAAGTTGCTTGGCTGATAGGAAAATTATCATTCTGAACCTTTAACAAAATATCATTTGCAGATGTAGTGTCATTTTATACCAAGAGAAGGGTGGAGGCAGATAAATGTGGTGCACCTGAAGCTAGTTGGGCTAGAGAGAACGATAACAGGCTTGTATATATTTTAGTCTTTACTGAACTACCAGGAACCAGACATCTAATTTTGGTAATAATGTCAATTATGAAAAACTTGTTTGCAATTGTGTTGGTACTCAAAAATTGTTTTTATTGAAGACTGTGTGCCTGTTGTTGGACTGGTATGCCACACAGACTACAGTATGTACAGCTGTTAAAAGCTTTTGAGGCAGCTCAGTTACCTCCGTCAAGGAAATTTCTGTGTTACAGCAACTCATGATCATGGATGCTTACCTAGAATAGAATGCCTACTGCTCAGAACATTTTAGCATCTTATAGTCTTATATTGTTTCCAGCGTAGGATGTTGTATTTGTGTCTGTGTACAGTATGTGGGTCAGGGACTTTTGTCTGATTATTTTATTAGACTGCTTCAGACTTTTCCTTAACAAGAGTGTGATGTAATATAGCTCATTTATTTAGCTGTGAAGAACTACAGTATTTAAAAAAAATGTCTCAGACTATTGTATTATCTGTTTCTTTGTTAATCGTACTTCATTTTAATTCATTTTTGCTTATCCCCAACCCTCAATTTACTCAGTCATCCATTTTTACTGCTTTGGTAAGTTTTATAATGTTTCCACATTGTTAATATTATTTATTTTGTCCAGAATCATCTGACACATAATGGTAAATGTGTCATTTCTAATGATTTAACCAGTATTTTGACTGTTATGTATTCTTCAGCTGGCTTGCCTTGTTCCTGCCATTTCAAGATTCAGATCTGTGTACTTTGGTCCATTCAATGTTCATGTCATATTCTGGTTGACTGCAAAACATTGAC
The DNA here is from genome assembly GCA_016271365.2 of Neoceratodus forsteri. Lineage (NCBI taxonomy): Eukaryota > Metazoa > Chordata > Ceratodontiformes > Ceratodontidae > Neoceratodus > Neoceratodus forsteri. The sequence continues at coordinate 152,205,499 of CM028133.1, forward strand.
AGTTGACATTGGCAAAACTCAAATCTCACAACATTCACAAAAATGTTACATTTCAGAACATTCCATGCTTTAAAACTGAAGACAGCTGCAGGAAATCCATGTGTTTGCTCTATGCCCCCCCCCCCCGTCCTTGCTGAGATCCTCTTTTCTTTCAAAATACATTTAATAATAAAAAATAATTGAATGTCCAGGGATGGTCCAGTGGCATGGCAATAGTGCTACCACCTACCACACTGGCAACATGGGATTGGGAATGATTTGGGGTTGCTGGGGGCTGACTGGGGGGAGAGGCTTGAGTGTCCAAAGGATTGTTCTCCTCTCCTGGTGTGATGGATTACTGGGTCTGCTGAATGACTGCCACCAGTTGAAGGCCTTGAGGTAGTAGTAGTAGTAAAAGTTTTATTTTTATACAGGAAAAGAAGCATTTCATTTGGATTTTATCCATCCAATTTACAAGAGAGTCCTGTACACTATCCAAGTTTGACAAACAAAATAAATACAGTTATGAAAGTACTACAAAATTGACATATAAACATTGACAAATAATGCATTTAAAACAGAGAGAAGGTAAACCATATTATAAGCATGGAGGGTAACAATAGCACAAGGATTACCTCATACAAGTACATATATGTGCACAACATTTGCTTAACACCCTAACAAATTTCTTGTGGTTTTGTTCAGCTCGTGCTAGGGGTGGAATTGTGTTCCAATATCAGGATGCTTGAGATTTCACTGTTCTGTCTCTGAACCTATTATTTTGTTTATCTGGATAAATCTTATTTTGGTGGATAGTCCTAGCAAAACATTTCCTGGTAGCAGAGCCCCTTGTGGTCAACAGTTTAGAAATATTATGATTAAAGTGGTTAGTTTTGTATTTATGAATAAAGGCTAACCAGTTTTTCTTATAATCCAAATCAAGGGGTAACCAACCTAATCAAGTCAAAATGGTGCAGTGGTGAGGTCTAAAATCACAACATAGGACATGCCTTGCAGCCCTATAATAAAGTTTATCTAATTTGTTTAATAATTGTTTATTCACTGACCTGTAAATAAATTCACCATACTTAAGTACTGTTAATATGAGCCGTTCCACAATCTTTTTGCTATCCTGTGACTTTAAGCATCTAATTGTCCTTTTTAAAGCTCCTATTTTCTTATTTATAGGGAGACAGTATAGTGCAGTGGTTTAAGGGAGACCTGGGTTTGAATCCCACAGCCCCCCACTTGCATACTGTGAGACCCTAAGCAAGTCACTTAACCTCCCTGTGCTCCCAGGCTGTGCCTGTAAACAGACTTTCAGCTTAGTGTATCACACCTGGTTAAACAATTGGAAAAAAATGAAAGCAAAAGTCTGATTTTGTGTTTGGTTTGTTTTTGTATAACTTGTTATAATAAGTTAAATTAATAATGCCCCTTTAAATGAGGTCACCATGCAGATACCCCACTGATCCACCCCTTCCTGCTTTGCCAATGTGTGTCTCCTGGTTAAACAATTGAAAAAAATATTTGTTTAGTAATGATTATTTCAATGTGTCCATTAAAGGTAAATAAGGAATCAAAATGTACCCCTAAATATCAATACGTAGTTATATGTTCTATTGGAATTTGATTTAATGTATATATTTGCAGTTTTGGGGAAGATTCGTGTTTAGTGGCAACAAAAGGTAATATTTTAGTCTTGTTTATATTCATTATTAGCTGTGACCTGGTGAACCACTCTTGTACCCTGGTAAAGTCAGCCTGGAGTTTATTTTTTTTATGTATTTGAGTTTTGGTGACTGGGTAAGTCCACTGAGACAAGTACAGTCCCTTTTTCAGGGTCAACCCAGGAGTAAAACAATTATTACAGAGAGCATTAAACATAGTTCATAGACACAAAGATCTGCAACATGGTTGATACACAAGGAGGCATGGAAAGGATGAGAAGGGACTTGGAAAGGCTGGAGGAATGGTCAGAAGTATGGCAGCTTGGATTCAATGCAAAGAAGTGCAAAGTAATGCGCCTGGGAAACAAAAAACCCAGGGGAAGATTACACAATGGAGGAGGAGGTAGTAACAACAACAAAAAATGAAAGAGACCTGGGGGTAATCACATCAGATGACCTTAAGGTTGGCAAGCAATGTGAGAAGGTGGTAGGGAGGGCTGGGGGGATACTGGGATGTATAAGGAGAGGCATCGCCAGCAGAAAACAGGAAGTTGGTATCCCTCTGTACAGACAGTTGGCGAGGTCCCATCTGGAGTACTGCATCCAGTTCTGGAGACCTCATCTCCACAAGAACATAGACAGGATGGAGGCAGTTCAGAGGAGGGCAACTAAAATGGTGCAGGGTCTGCAAGAGAAGTCATACAAGGAGAGGCTAAAGGAGCTTAATGTGCATACCCTTGAGGAAAGGAGGGAGAGGGGGGACATGATAGAAATGTTTAAGTACCTCAGTGGAATCAACAAAGTCCAAGAGGGTAGCATCTTTCAGAAAAAGAGATGAGCAAGAACAAGGGGACACAATTTGAAGATGAGAGGAGCGGCTCAGAGGCAATGTGAAGAAGTATTTTTTCACAGAGAGGGTGGTGGACACATGGAACAGCCTTCCTGAGGAGGTTGTGGTGTCTAAAACTGTGGAAGAATTTAAGAATGCATGGGACAGACATAAGGCAATTTTTGTGGGGGGTAGGAAGAAATAGGCTGTTGGTTAAATAGGATCTGCAGCTTATCCTCTAGATAGGGAAATGGGCAGACTAGGTGGGCCAAGTGGTCCTTATCTGCCATCAACATCTATGTTTCTATGTTTCTGTGTTTCTAGTTCAAAAATAAGATGGCAGCTAAATATATAGTCAGAGCCACAGGACATCTAACAAAAAGCAAGGGTAGGCAAATAAGATATATAAACATTATATACAGAGTAATGTAATAACCATGCAGGCCAGACTGTGCAAAAGAAGTAGGCAATAAGCAGAAAATAACTTTTTGATACAAAGCACAGGCACACCGATATATGTATACATTATGTATGGTAGACATAAGACATTACAAGATTGACAGACAGATGGAGGCAGCAGCCAAGGGCAAAGGAGTCAGATTACTGATACTTTAGCTAAAGCAGGAACAAGCAACAGGGGAAGCAAGTGAGGCATACAAAGTGGACTGGAACTTGGGGAGAGATGAACAGGACAGGACAATGGGAGGAAGGGAATTCCATTCAGATAGTGCAGCAAAGGTGAAGGACGTATGAACAGTGGCAAGACACATCTTAAGTATAACAAGGAGGGGGAGAGAGGCAGATCTGAGGGAACATGGGGCTTGGCTCAGACGTATTAACCTACTTAGGCAAGGAGGGGTATATTTATGCACCTGCTTAAATAAGAGGCTATGGGAGTAGTACCTTAACTTAGACACATAGGGTAACCAACCTAGAGAGCAGAGGACATTACAAAGATGATTACTGGAATCAGCAACCAGAACAAACTTACCCACCCTATGGTAGGCCTGGGAGAGTATAGAAAGGGTCATAGAGTTTGCAGAAGCAAGCAGAGAGGCACCATTGGTTAGAAGAGGTATAAGGGAGGAAGTTGCAATCTTGTGACGAGAAGCAGAGGATAGGAAAGGACGAATCCTGTAGATGAGGCCTAGATGCTGGGTTAGAGCTATAGATACAGTGGAGGCATGCAACTTCAGGGAGAGAGACGAGTCCAGAACAATGCCCAGATATTTAAAGGAGTGGACGCATTCAAGGGTATCTCCACTGAGGAAGGTGATATTAAGCTGCATGTAGGTGTGCTGAGATGGGGGTAGGTGAGAAAATAGCATACATTTTGTCTTTTTGGAGATCAGAACAAGGTGCTTTCCCCAGAGCCAGTCCTCAAGGAAAGAGAAGTCGGAAGCCAGAGTACGGTTAAGCCAGCCAGTATCAGGAGAGGAGCGACAAATGACTGCATCATCAGCATATACGTGTACTCTTGCCCCTCCACAGAAGTTGGGTAGGTCATTAATAAATAGAAGGAATAGCATTGGGCCTAAGATGGAGGCTTGAGGAACACCATGAGTTATGGACTTAGGGTTAGAGACAGAGCCAGGCCATTTGACACTTTGAGTGCGGCAGGATAGGTAACTTTTCATCCAGGCTAATGCACTATTGTCGAGACCAAGGGCAGGGAGCTGATGAAGTAGCAGGCCATCGTTCACCAGGTTAAAAGCTTTAGTAAGGTCAACAAAGATGGCTCCAGTGGTAGACCCTTGGTTCATAGCCTGGAAGAAGTCAGAGGTAACCTTTATCAATGCAGTGAGGGTACTGTGGTTCCTCCTGAAACCATGCTGATAAGGGAATAACAGAGCATGGAGCTCCAGGTAGTCCTGGACGTGGTTGTATACAATTTGCTCCTGGATTTTTGCCAGAGGGCAGAGAATGGAGATAGGATGGAAAGTTTCAGTATTAGTATTGGGTCCACCCTTAGGTACAGAGACAACTACAGCCACCTTCCATTTGTCTGGGACAGTACCAGTGAGGAAAGAATGGTTGATTAGATCCCGCACAGGGTGAGCAAGGGCAGGGGCTCCCAGTTTAAGAAATTTAGGTTCAAGGGAGTCATAACCAGGGGAGCTTTGTGCTTGAAAATTAGTGAGGAGCCTCTGGACCTCTTTGAGGGAGGCGAGTTTCAAGTGAAACGCAGGTCTAGACCCAGGGATTGACAGGGGGGAAGAGTCAAGGGGGAGTGGTGGAATTGCTGAAATATGAGGTGTATTTGTGGAGATCTGTAAAGATGTCATTAAACCCTGTGGCAATTGACAAGGGATCTGCTAATGCAGAGCCACTGGAAAAGATTGTGCTAGTGACCACCATAACCTTTCCTTTTACTACAGAATTGATCCAACAAACTATACCAGGGTATCATTAAACCCGTATCATCTATGTACAGCCTGATGGACGTGTGTTGGATTATTGATGGCAATTCATTACTGAAGTTCAAAAACAGTAGGTTCCTATGATGGACCCCTGTGGAACACCTCTCTTAACAAACCAAGGTTCAGAGAGATCATGTTGTATTTGGACCCTTTGAAAATGCCCTGTTAAACAGGACATAAACCAAGTCAGAGGATCCCCAGAGAAACCCAGGTAGTGAAGAACAGGAGCATCAAAAAGGGAAAAAGCTGTTGGACTTTGCAGTGGGTGACTGCTCCACCCCCCCATACACACACACACTATTGTGTGTGCCCAGCATTGGATGGGAGAAAAGTGGAGGAAAGTGGCAGTGACATGGGCTTGAATGAGAACCCATGTGCCATTTTCCATCTGCTCCATCATGGAGTCCTGTGGCCCTTACAGGATATGTTCTTTTGTGGGGGGTGGGAGAACAACCCTCCCTATCCTGACCCTGCAATGGAGGTAAATCTATGGGAATATGGTGGACCACATAGAGGATAGTAGATGGTGGGGGATGACAGGGATGGAGCTGAAGGGAGCCAAGCCTACCTTAGCCAGGAGGATAAAACTTATATAACAAAAAATAAATGTCCAGACATTCAAACTTTGGGTGAGTGTTGGGTAGCCTGTGATAGGGACATTGGCACTTGGGCTACCCATGGAACAGCAACAGCATAATGGCAAAACTGGGAAGGGTGACAGGGATGTTATGGTGATGTGCAGGTGGGCATTTGTAGGAGATCTTGGATGGCATAACAGCAATAGGTATGTAGGGCACCTCCCAGAAGGGCAAGTGGAGAAGACAGCAACTCCTTCCAGGGCGAAGGAGGAAAACAGGCATAACCATGCCAGTGAACAGGGGGATATTGCAGTAGCAGAAGGAGCTATAGACAGCCAGTGGAGTCACAAGTTGCACTTCTTGTTCCCCACCCAGACACCACAGGCGCAGCCACCACCCTCTTATCCACCCCAGCACAGCATAGACCTGAGCACCCCATCTCCCGATCTGCCTCCATCACAGGATAGACATGAGCACCCCCTCCCTCTGATCCACCCCCAGCATAGCACAGACCTGAGTGCCCCAGCCCCCAATCCACTCCCGGCACATTACAGACCTGAGCACTGCCCCAACCCCTGATCCACCCCCGGCACATCACAGACCTGAGCACCCCTGCACCCCGATCCGACCCTGGAACAGCACAGACCTGAGCACCCCTGCCCCCGATCTGCCCCCAGCACAGTACAGACTGGACCACCCCCCACTCCTCCAGGTGTGGCAGGGCAGCAACAGCCCCCGAACTGCCAGATTAACACACACCATCCAGCATTGCTGCCAACACAACAGGCTTCCTGTCTGCTGAGGGATTTAAACCCAGTACCGGACACACACCCCACAAAGACTCAGGACACTCATTATGCCACTTCCTGGTGCACACACTGTAGGGAGCTGCTCAGCTGTCAGCAGTGCCACAGTAACATGGCTGACATCTGCACACAGTAATGGTTCACTGGAAAGACCACCACGGACAGGCAGACCACCACCACGCTAATGCAAGATACGGCCACGGGCACATCACTTTTATGCACTCCAACCGCAGGGGGTGAGGATGCCCATGCACACACACACAGGTATGTGATCACATGACCCCTGCCTATATAAATAGCACTGGGCAGACAGAACAGCCTTCCAAAATAAAGGCCAGTTACAGTAATGGCTAAAACCAGGCTAATAGTGAGCCAGAAAGGAAAGCCCCTCCTGTCCCACCAAGACTACCTCTACCAGTGGGACAAGGAGGTAAAGAACAAGACATGTGTTGCATGCAGGACCACCACTCCAGCTGTCCTGCATGCATGCATACCATAGCTGCTGACATGATGTATACAGGAAGTCCCACAACCATGTCCCCAATGCAGGGAAGAAGGGGGCCAGTGAGATCCTGACATGGGTGATACAGTGGGTACGGACCAGTGGCAAGGGCACATAACAAATCATAGCCCAGTGTACCACTGGAGCATCCCCTCGCCATGACTATCAGGCTGCCAGCACTGCCACATATGCAGCGAACAGTTTAGCGAGTGTGGCAGACTACTAGGGGTGGCCATGTCACCCAAGCAACACTGCACGAACTGGTTGTCCCCCCCATGAATATGTCATTACGGGAGCAGGGGACATATTTCTACAGCATGATAGTGGTCCCTCCAATGACTGCACACTGCTGTTCACCACACAGTGGGTGCTGCAGTTCCTGGCTGCCAGCATTGATTGGTTCATGAATGACAAATTCTACTTCACACCACCACCACTGTTCAGGCAGCTCTATACAGTGCATGGCCTGTGCAAGGGCATCATGTTACCCGTGGTCTATGCCGTCATGCCCAGATGGACGGAGAGGGTATATGCACATGTATTTGGCATGGTCAGCAAGCTAGTGTGGGGAGGGTGTCCACTGATGGCCCTCATGGACTTCAAGTGGGCAACCTGGTGCACGTTTGCGATGACCTTTGATGGCATGGAGGTCAAGGGCTGTTTCTTCCACTACTGCTAGGTCATCTGGTGGAGGATTCAGCAGATCCCTGCTCTCCATACCCAGTATGCCACAGATGCTGAGTTCACTCTGAATAAACACATGCTGCTCACCCTGGCATATGTGCCCAAGGATGCAGGTGAGGAGACATATGGGGATCTACTGGACATTCCATTCTACAGCACACAGGAGGGCCTCCTGCACCCACACCTTGAGTACATGGAGGCGACATGGATCGGGTGTCCAGTGGGCAGGACAGCACGCTGCAGACCCCTTTTCCCAGTATCCTCTTGGAACAGGTACCAGGTGAGACTAGACAGCTGTGCCAGGACCAACAGAGCAGTGGAAGGCTGGCACAGGGACTTCTCTAGAAGGGTGGGTGCCAGCAACCCAAATTGGTGGTGCTTCCTGGACTACCTGCTGCAGAAGGAACACCTGACTGGGGTCAGAATGGAGCAGCTGCTATCTGGTGCAGGGTAGGCATGCCCTAAGCAGCACTACCAGGACCTCACATTGGGGATTGAAGCCCTCATTGTCGAGTATAGTAGCAGGGCCACACCCGACTACCTGCGCAGGCTTACCTACAACTTCCAACTGCAGGTCTATTGGGTGTGGTGCATGCCATGGTGAAGACAGTGCCCCTCAGGACACCCACTGGCAACTGCCCCCTCCCTGCTGTCCCACATATGCCTCTGCATCCACCTTGACACTCCAGTCATCCCCCGCCATGCCGCCACATGTCCAGCCATCCCCAGTGGTTCTGTACCTCACCGCTCACATGTCACCCTGTTCCCCGCTGTGCCTCCATGTCTGTGCCTCCTAGTGGTTTCCCCTTGCCCCCGGTGGTTGTGGTTTGCAGCATCCCCTGTGCACCCCCTGTCAACCCCCTCCCGGTGTTGCTGTCCACATCTTCAGCTCGCTTTGAATGGTGTCTCCCCTCAGTATGGTACCCCTGTTTGCGTAAGTGGTGGTGGTAGTGTTTTTTATTTTGCTGCCGTTTCATCATTCACGGCTGTTCTTGTGCACCACGCCTGTTCCCCTCCTTGTTCCTGCGCCCTTATCTGTGTGCACTGTCTCGCCCTGCACATGGTCGCACTCCGGCCTTGGCACCCTTCCTGAATTCCCCCTCCTATGGGTGCTATGCCATCAATTGCGATTGCGGTTTCACCCTAATCACATAAAACCGCATGTTGTGTAACTGAATTCTGCTGATGCCAGCTGTCATTGCTTGTGGAATATCAGAAAATTGCTTTAAACAACAGGTGATGTTGCAGGCAAAACTTTGAAGCAGCATAATACTGAGACGTATTTTAACAAACACTTTCTTTGATGTAATTCCCCTTTTACATTATGATTATGTATATTCACTTGACAAGATCACAGCTTTTGAGACTTCATCTTTCAGGCTACTTGTTGACAGAAGACATTATATAATGTTATGATTAAGCCACAGTTAGAGGACAGGGCTGTAGGAAAGCGGCTAGAACAGATGAAGTCTAGGGGAAAGGGATGCTGTTTTCATGTTAATGTATGCAGTTATGAGGGAATTTGGTAAACAAGCTAAATGTGTTGAAATATTTTGTTTCCAAATGATTTCCTGCTACAGTTGGAGTTTTTAATGTTTATATATAGCCTACATGTTAGACTAATGAGCTGGGAACGAGCCTGGCTCTTCCGGAAGACATGAGTTTGATTCCTACAATCTCAGCTTGCGGAATGAGTGACCATGAGCAAAGTCACTTAATTGCCCTGCACTCTCAGGACACATCTGGAAATGATCCATTGGATACCTTTGTAAATGAGTCACTCCCTTAATTGGTGTAACAATTTTTCTTTAATAAAAATAAATTATTGATAATTACTATTCTAGTCCTTAGGGGGAAAAACAAGTCTCCCATCTACTGCTTGTGAATGCAGGTTATTTTTGTTATGTATTCAGTTCTACCTATAAAATCTCAATGTTGTGTGACTGTGTGTGTGTTGGGGTGGGGGGGGTCACCCACTTATTCATGGGCTGTGTAGTTACTATTGTGTTTCAGATCTCAGTCTTGCTCCCTGAGTATTTCAGACCGTATTTTTTATCTTGTGCTTCATATCTCATGTGGGGTTTCTGAGCACCTTCTTCTCTGGTTTTGTTTGTTGCAGGGGAGCACTGCTGCCTATGTACTGTCATTGCCCGCTGTTTGTTTAGGAATGAGTTGCTTTTTTGGGCAAATGTTTATTCTCAGTAGTGGATCCAGAGGTGAAGGGGTTAGAACTCTCTCTCTCCCTAATTCCAAATACTGTTACATTAGAGGGTGATTCTCACTGGCCTCATTATACATGTGAAGAGCCCTCCTTAGGACATGTCTAGATCTACTGCTTATCCTCCTAATTCCATAACTGCACTTCTATGGTGGATGCTTGGAACAGCCTCCCAGAGCAATTCTGAGCAGGCTAGAATAGTTACAGGATTTAAGAATACATGAAATAGACACAAAGGAGTCTTAGAGGCAAGAGGGGACTGTAAGCCAGAGTCTAAGGAGAGTCTCTGGTGGCACTATAGGTAGAGAATTTGGGGCAGACTAAGTGGGCCAAGTGGTCCTTATCTGCCTACAACATCTATGTTTCTAGGCACATTCTTGAGTTCTTTGGGTGAAAGAACTGCCAGGCAAAGCTGAGCAGTTCTGACACACAAATGATTTGAGGGGAAACTCTTATAACCATACGAGATATACAAACTGTACATTTACAAACAGGATATGCCATGGGCTAACTAAAAATATCACATTTATTTTTATCTGCAGGTTATTGACCTCTATGACCTCATGAGTGAGCCACAAGTGAAGGCTGTAGAGGTCAGACCCCAAAGATAAAAACTGATCTTTTTAACCAGCCCATGACATATGTCATTTATACATTGACTGTGAAAATAAAACTTTGCAGATAAATGCATTTATGTTCATGTGTGACAGGCCTGCAGTGGAAATCAATCAGTCAGTCAATCAAAATCTTTATTTATCTAGGCAGGCACCACTGAGAAACACTCATTTGCAAGGTGGACCTGGTCATGTATACATCAAAGTACAGTGCAGAAGCAGGTATACAAAAAGCAATATTATACAAGGAAGAAAAAGTATATACAGTGTATACAGTACAGTACAAGGTTGAAATAAATAAATAAAAAAAACATTATTTTACAACTGAAGAAGTCAGCAGATGTACAATCAATCATAAGCATACAGGGGTTATAAGCAGAGATCTTTTGAGTGAGGCAGCCAGCAACTAAACATATAGGGGGAAAAGGCCATGTATGGGGTGGCAGGTTAGAGAGGTAAAGAAGAGGAGGGATATATTACCGATTGCTGGGGGAATAATTAGACTAAAACCACAGAAAGTGACAATGGCTGTTGTGCACTTGTTTATTATGATAATGACGGAGGAGGGGTAGATAATTGGGACTACTGTGGATGGGGTGGGACTTTAGCCAGGCTGGAGTGGACAGGGAAGGGTGGGTGCAGCAGGAAGAGTTAATAGGGAAAGAGTGAGAGCCAGGGGTAGAAACATGGTGAGCGTCAGGCTGGAAAGGGGGAGTTGCGAAATTAGTGGGCTAGTGGTGAGGAAAACATTTGCAAGATGCTTTCATGCAGCGAATGTAGAGTGCCTTGAAGATATTCAGGCTAACAGGGCAGTTCAGCTTCAAGTTCCTTTGTACACCATTCCACAATGTGGGTAAAGAGAAGCTTAGAGCAGCTTTGCTGAAATGAGTTTTGACCCTTGCAACTTGGAGGGCAATTAGGGAATAGCTCCTTAGAGTGTAGGTGCCTACAGTCACACACTCCAGGGAATACAATCTAAGACATGAGGGGAGCATGTTGGTCACCGCTCTGAAGGCCATAAGACTGTGTTTCTATTCCTTCTATAGTGAAGGGAAGTCCAGCCTAATGATGAGTACAGGGAGCAGTGGTGTGTGGAAAGTGGAAGGTCAGTAATGAACCTGACAGCTCTGTGGTAGAGGGTGTCTAACTTAGCCAAAGCAGAGACAGTGCAGTGCCTGTAGAGCAGGTCCGTGTAATCTATTAAAGATAGGAAGGTAGCTTGAACCAGTTGAATCTTGGCCTCCTTTGTGAGCAGGTGGTTAATTCTGTAGAATAGTCCTAATCTTTGCCTTAGTTTCTTCTGTAGTTCTTCAAGATGGTCGGCAAAGGAACGTTTATGCCAAACTCCAAGATATTTGAATTTAGCTACATAATCCAGTGTTTCTCCAAGAACGGTGCACATTTGTGGGATAGCACCCCCCAGCAGGAATTGCCCCATGCAAGTAGGAGAAGAAGAGCATGGCTTTTATCTTTTTTGCATTGAGCAAAAGTTTTTTGTTTATAAGCTGGTGTTGTAGAAGGTTAAATTCAGCTTGGAGGTATTCACAGACTGCTTCCAGCATGGGACGACTCAAGTACAGTACAGTGTCATCTGCGAATAAGTGGATGTTGGTTATTTTGATTGGGTCATTGATGTTGTTACTGTAGACTGCAAAGAGAAGAGGACCAAGGATAGAGCCCTGGAGTGCACCCCTCAGCATAGGTTTTAATGGAGAAAGATCACCTACAGCTTTAACCTGCTGTTTCCATACTCTGATGTAGTCTGCAAACCAGCACATATATTTATGGTCCAGGCCTAAGGTGCTTAGGGTGGAAAGAAGCAGGCTGTGATTGACTGTGTGGAATGTCTTACTAAGATCCAAGAAAATGGCACAGGCATGCTTTTTGTTGTCAAGGTCTAGGAGCCAATCATTGGTCACCTTAGCTAGGGCTGTTATGGTGCTGTGCTTTGCTCTGAATCCAGACTGAACCAGGTGTAATAGGCTTCTGGATTCTAAGTATACCCCTAGCTGGCCACGCACTATTTTTTCTAATACTTTAGACAGGATGGGGAGGAGGGAGATTGGTCTGTAATTATTTAGATTGCAGGGGTCACCTGCTTTCAATAGAGGGATGACGTGGGCTATTTTCCATTTTCCATTGGGGGGGGGGGGGAGGCTACCCTGGGAGAGAGAGACATGTTGAATAGGTGGGTGATTGGCACCACAAGCACATGGTAGGCACATTTCAAATAGTATTGTTCTATGAGGTCGCAGCCTGCTCCCTTCCTAGTGTCCAGTTACAGCAGTAGGTCTTCCACCTCTTTTAAAGAGACAGGCAGGAGGGAGAAGGCCTCCTCGGTAGAGGGGGGACTCATGGGTTGGTGGATCCTGAGCTGTGTGGAGGTCATTGGCAGGGGAAGTTTCAAATGCTAGCCCTGCTGTTGCAAAATGGTTATTGAGGGCTTCCAATATCTCTGATCGGTTAGAGATAACGCTGCAACCGGACTTAATTTTTGCTGGAATGGAATTACCAGGTGTGTGTTCAGACATGTATTTTAATGTTTTACAGAGCTTTGAAGGATTTCTAGAGGCAGAGGCTAGCTCTAGACAATAGAAGGTAGCCTTGGCTGCTCTGACCAATAAATCATTCATATCAATCTTTGGTGGGTCATCAGCATTTATTTCCGCTCAAGGCTGGTCACAAAGGAGCTCTCCAAGGACCCATCACTGGGACCTATATTCTACGGCAGGGTTGATGTCCCTAACCACTAGAAGACTGCTCCACCTTGGTACATGGATGCTCAATGCACTTCATAATAAACTCCCAGACTATATTTCTCTCTTGTCCACATCTCGCTCTGATCTTATTCCCTTAAGAACTCTTTCTTCCGCCTCCTGGATATCCCAAGAATTAGGAACCTCCATCGGCAAGGGAGCTATCTCACATTCTCTCCTTGTGGCTTGGAACAGCATTCAAAGTGTACTCAAGCTCACCAGCCTGCTCATTATTAGTTTCTTCAAGTTGATCACCAAAAGATTCTTCACAGATCCTTGAAAAAGCCAGAGGGCAAAGCTCTCTGAATTCCTCTTCTTCTCTCCTCACCCCCATCCTCTAGCCTTCCCCTCTGGCACTGTGGTATCCTGTCACTGCCTAAGTCCCCTACCTTCTCCTGTAGCACTCGCCTCCCTATTAACTGACTATTTCATGTCCTTACTAACTCCTGTCCTGTCCCCTTCCTCTGCTGCATTTATTGCCTTCTCTACATCCTACTGCAGATTGCTTCATTGTTGCATCATGTAATTTGCCTCATTATTGTACTTTATAAAATGGGTAGGGTAAATCAAGGAATGTCATTGGCTAGTTACCCATGCATGAAATATGTTCCATGCATGGGTAAAAAAAGGGGTGCTGGCAGTAAAAAGGCCAATATCCATAAGCCATGGAACGTTGGCATTTTTACTGTCTGCCATCTTTGCATTTGACAAGCGCGAGAAAAACTAATTTTGAATTAGTCAGCGTACGGTCTTAAAACCTTAACGATGCTTAGAGAAAATGAGGTAGATTTCAATATTAGCATGTCGGATGAGGAGATGGAGAGGATTTTTAGCATACCGGAGGAAAGTTTTACTGTTGTGGAGAAAAAGCCGGCAAGTCCAACAGTAAGTGTAATTAACACAGAACGTGTCACTACGATGCCACCGCGAATGACAGTGACTGCTATTCCTACACATCTAAATAAAGCAAAAGTTGCAAACAGGGCAATACATGCAGTTAAAACTGTAAACCCGATGGCCAATTCATCACAGAATATGACAGCTGGAGCTGTAACTGACATCAAATCGCAAATGTCCAAAACCGCAGGAAATGTCAATTTCAGTGAAACTGACAAGCCCATCGCAAGCACATCATGGCACTTAGCACTAAGCAGTGATGCTATTGATGCAATTGAGGACGGGAAAAATGAAATGAATACAAAAAAAACTCACATTCTGGGCCATAAAAGTTTTTGATGATTGGAAAGCAGCAAAAAACTACAAAATAGATTTAAAAACTGCCACCACCACTTCTTTACCCTTCATTCTATTTAGAACTACTTTATGCTGCGTAGTAATTTTTTCAGCCAAAACAAAAGTTTTTATGCATTTAACTTAAAAGTTTTCCTTGCTTTTTTAAAGCAAAAAATGCATGACCATTTTATAAGTGCAATAAGACATTCCAGGTATGTGCATGGAACATATTTTACCGCACCCAGGGGCTAAAGGCACTCGGCCAAGGGCCTCGTGCCTTGTCGCCCCTGGCGTGCGGTAAAATATTTCCATCATGTCTTATTGCTTACGTCTTGTTGCCAGGACCTGTTTTTACTGCGATAGTATGTTGTTATGTACTACACCCCTTATTTTACACATTCTACTGCAGATTGTTGCATTGTTGCATTATGTAAACTGCCTCATTGCAGCTCTATGTTTTTGCCAGTACCTGTTTTTACTGTGATTGTACATTGTGATGTATAAAACCCATTGCCTTATTCAAAGAATGTTCCTTTTATGTTGTAAACATGTTGTACACCTGTCTTGTACTAGGATCTCTTTGTGAATGAGCTTGCTCAATGGCATTTTCATACAATAAACTTCAATTGAATTGAATCTTAACCAATGGGAGAGAAACTTGAATGATGCCTGAAGACATCACAGTGGCATCTGTGGCAGTTAAAAATAGAGCAGTGAAATTAAACAGAAAGAGTAAACTCTTCATTGAAAGCACTAATCTTGCCAATAGACACTGTCACTGTATAAATTACATATGCCATGGGCTGGCTAAAAATGTCACATTTCTTTTTATCTGCAGTTTTTGACCTCTATGGATCTCACCCATGGCTCTGTCACTCGTGAGGCCATAGAGGTCAAATCCTGCAGATAGAAATAAACCTGATATTTTTAGCAAGCCCATGGCATATCCCTTATTTATTTGCAAAATGTTATTCTTCCAGACAATGTATAAAACCACATTATAAATCATGTTGAAAATTTCTATTTAAAAAAAATTAACTTGAATATAAATATAAAACTGTCTGAGTTTGCAGAAACTTAGAGAAGCCCCTGTATGATGAAATAGACTATGCCCACTAAGCTGTAGAACTTTAGAACAGTTTGCATGAGACAAACTCTTGCAGAAAAAGACCACGTGGAATGTTTAGAAATAAGCAATCCTGGTTGACTAGGAATAGTGTCATGATTTATAATGACTACTGTGGAGTTGGAAATATTTCCTGAAAATCAGTTTTGCTATATTTGTGGGTTGCCTTGGTCCTGCAAAAATAAATTTACAGTATTTGTAACACAATACTGTGTTATAAAATGGGTTGGGACAATCACACTTTCTGGCTGGCTGTGACAGGCTGGAACACATACTTTCATGTAATCCAATGGTAAAAAAGATACCAGGGCCAGCCTGCCTCCTCACCAACCATATTATTGAACCCTGTATGAACCTATGTTTTTAAAAACCTGCCCTCCGGTATTGTAGGCATACTATGAAAAATATATTTATTGTACCCTTAATGAATCTCCAGACACTACAGATTTCATTCTGCTTAATTTAGTTTTTTTATTCTTTTCATTTTTTTCAAATACTGTATGAGTATGAGAGTAAAGTATATATATTTTTCTGCTAGCCACTGCCACCTACCCACCTACACACTTTCTTGCTCCCTCACTCGCTCTGTAGATAAAACTCATTGCCTACTCATTACCACAGTTTTGTAAAAATTACCTCTGGCTACCACTGTTGCTTTCTGTCTCCACATTCACCAGCAGACTCACAACTGCTCCCATTGCCTCACAAACAACTGCTCCCACTGACTCACAAACATCTGTTCCCACTGCCTCACAAAAACAGCTGCCACTGCCTCACAAACTGTTTCCACTGCCTCACAAATAACTGCTCCCACTGCCTCACAAACAACTGTTCCCACTGCCTGACAAACAACGGCTCCAGCTGCCTCACAAACAACTGCTCCCATTGCCTCAAAAATAACCGCTCCCACTGCCTCACAAGCAACTGTTCCCACTGCCTCACAAACAACTGCTCCAACTGCCTCACAAACTACTGCTCCCACTGCCTCACACAACTGCTCCCACTGCCTCACAAACAACTGCTCCCACTGCCTCACAAGCAACTGCTCCCACTGCCTCACAAACAACTGTTCCCACTGCCTCACAAACAACTGCTCCCACTGCCTCACAAGCAACTGCTCCCACTGCCTCACAAACAACTGCTTCCACTGCCTCACAAATAACTGCTCCCACTTCCTCACAAATAACTGCTCCTATTGCCTCACAAACAACTGTTCCCACTGCCTCACAAACAACTGCGCCCACTGCCTCATAAATAACTGCTCCCACTGCCTCACAAACAACTGCTCCCACTGCCTCACAAACAACTGCTCCCACTGCCTCACAAGCAACTTTTCCCCCCTGCCTCACAAACAACGGCTCCAGCTGCCTCACAAACAACTGCTCCCATTGCCTCAAAAACAACTGCTCCCACTGCCTCACAAGCAACTGTTCCCACTGCCTCACAAACAACAGCTCCCACTGCCTCACAAGCAACTGTTCCCACTGCCTCACAAACAATGGCTCCAGCTGCCTCACAAGCAACTGCTCCCATTGCCTCAAAACAACTGCTCACACTGCCTCACAAGCAACTGTTCCCACTGCCTCACAAACAACTGCTCCAACTGCCTCACAAACTACTGCCCCCACTGCCTCACAAGCAACTGCTCCCACTGCCTCACAAACAACTGCTCCCACTGCCTCACAAACAACTGTTCCCACTGCCTCACAAACAACTGCTCCAACTGCCTCACAAATAACTGCTCCCACTTCCTCACAAATAACTGCTCCTACTGCCTCACAAACAACTGTTCCCACTGCCTCACAAACAACTGCTCCCACTGCCTTGCAAACAGCAGTTCCCACTGCCTCACAAACAACTGCTCCCACTGCCTCACAAACAACTGCTCCCACTGCCTCACAAACAGCTGTTCCAATGTCATGATGATAAACTACAACTCCTAGTTTCACTTACAGGCACTATTTTAAATTAACAAATACAAGAGCACAATGCACTCTGGGAGTTGTTGTTCAAATCCTTAGTTCAGTGCAAGGTAAAGTAACACTACCCATAACTATACTTGCACTTCCCTATAGTGGCACTGTGTTGGTTTTTCAGTATTTGCGGCATTGTCAAGGTACTGTTTTACCATTTCTGGCTTATTTCCTGCTTTCTTTGTTATTTTTAAAAAAAATGACTTTATATCTTTTTCAACCACTTAAGTACATACTTATTTTGTAAGTACAATGAGAAGATAGTTCACGGTGTTGGATGGGTTGGGACAACTCTATTTCTGGTGCCTAAAGGCACTTATCCTGCAGCCTTGTGGCTTAAAATGCCCCGGGTATGTGTTTATTGCAACCCAAGCAGCACCTTACTGTGCCTTATAACATGGATGAAGAAGGGAAGCCAATGGAATTGCTAAAATACCATTAGGTGTTCTTACATTGAATGCCTGTACATGCACAGTCCCTTTGATGATCCCTTAGCCAGTATCCTGGGGCAGTACAGCACTTGTGTGCAGGAGAATTGAAAATTGAAAGGCAGCCATTTTGAGGAGTGCCTTAGCAAGGGTGCAGTACAACTGAGTAGTCGGGAGTATTGGGCACTGTTTCCCCGCTTACAACATGTCTTTGTCTGTGATCTACCTCTGTTTTAGCACTGTGCTTCTGTTAATATGACAGCACACAACAGATTTCCGACACTACAAAACAGACACAGAAGCACAGAGAGCCGCACAAGTTGTGGTGGAACACACACACAGAGCTGTAGGAGTAGCGCTGTAGGAGACTGTATGTGTTGGTGTACACCTACATCAACAGTAGTTGTCAAGCGCCTTGTGCACACAAAGATCCTAGGAGTGGAGCTGGGGAAAACAGATGTCATTCATTTTCCTGTCACTGTATATATCCCTGTGTGTGTGTGTGTGTGTGTGTGTGTGTATGTGTGATTGTCATTGTGTCACAGTGTCGAGACAGACAGTTGGACGAAATCAGCAGGCATCACAAAATACAGCAGGAAGCACACACAAACAGACATGCAGTACATCACAGACAGCCCAACTCAGCAAAGCTACAGAAACACACACAGACTAGTAATAGCACCTTTAGCATGCAGAAGTCATGGGTGTGGGTGTGGATCACTCGATGTGTGTCTCTCCCCATCTGTTGCAAGGCACAATGTCCTACCTACCCACCGCCCATCCCCCACATGTCTTGCAACCTGCAGCACTGTTCCCTCAGGTTGCCTCCCTCTGTTTGTCTGTCAGATCCGTTGTAGTATGATGAGGATTCTGTGCAGCACAGTTTAGAGAGCACAGATGGTGTAGAGGTTCATCAGTGGTTTATCAAATTCACTGCTGGAACAGGAGCAGTAGGGCAGTGCATGTCAGGCATGACTGCCCGTCCTGACAACCATAGTGTGAAGTGAACCCCGACCACCGGTAGCGGCATGGAGATTGGTCAGCATTTTTGCAATCGCATCAGTGGAGCAGCAGTATAATAGTGGGAGGAGGTAAGTGAAACAGCAAGTAAGCACAGACAGGTCCAGCCCCCCAAACACCTTGAACTCGCAGCGTGGTTTTCTCAGAGCATCCGCATGATGAGCAGTAGGCAGTGCATCCAGGCCGTAATTGCCCATCATGACAGCCATAGTGCAATGTCGACCCTGACTACTGGTTGATGAGGCCCTGCACTAGTAGCAGTATGACAGTCGCAGAGGGTTGTGAATGGGTTGCCTCACAGCCGCCGCAGAAGCATATGTCGTAGAGCAAGAGTGACAGATACCTATGAGTGGGGTGTTCTGAGATTACTTATCTCCCTCTGTTTGTGTGTTAGCTGTCTTCAGCTTAGTGACATACAGGGCATTTGAGTTCCATTGTCTGGAGTTGGGGGTGGGGCATTTGTAGGTGACCACACCACGGTGGCACACACAGACAGATAGTGACAGAGCACTCAGCAGCACAGTGACATATATGATCAACAGTGTGTGTAGCACAGTTCAGTCAGCACAGACAGCGTGGAGCTTCTCATTTGTAGAAGAGCTTCCTTTCTGTGGCAGCAAGATGCATCACCGTTTTCTGTGTTTCCACAGAGAAAAAACATTTGTCTGTGTGTTTTTGTCATCTCTTTGTAGACTCATGTTATAAATGCCATAACCCACTCCAGGGTGTGCATTTATAGGCATTTAATGCATAACCATGGTGCTGTGAGGACACTCAGCCCACAGTCTCATGCCTCACAATTCACCCCAGGCATGCATTAATTAAATGCCTATAAATGCACACCCTGGAGTGGGTTATGTAAGCAATAAGACACGACGAGGTGTGGGTTATGGCCTGATAAGAGCACGCCCCAGGTGCGTTATGAGGTACGAGGCGCTACGCCGAAAGTGTCTTCAGCACCTGGAAGTGTTCTTATCAGGCCATAACCCATACCCTCGAGTGTCTTATTGCGCTTATAAATGGGCCCCCTCCACACAAGTTTTTTTTTTTTTAAAGAAGAACAGAGACAAAACATTATAAATATAAAAGGTTTAACAGATGAAATAGTGAAAAATAGTCCCCTATTGCAGCACTGGAGGGCTGCATATCCATTATATTTGGCCATCATTGCTGATTTTAGTAGCTTTACAGACTCTCTTGGATTTATTTTGTATCAAGTTTTAAAATTACAACAGGATTGGGTCTGCTGTTTTATTTCTAAGCTGCTGACACACTCAGTCACCAGTATGGACAATTTGTGTGAAACTGCATTTGAAAAGTCACGGGCTTTCTTTTCTCAGTTTGTTGCGCTCAGTTTTCACAATGGGTAGCTGAAGACAGCAGGTCTTAAGTAAAAAAGTGTTTTACCCAGTTCATCAATTGATTTTTTGTGAAAGCAGCTGGCGTAGGCTTGATCTATGTGTGTTGACTTCAGCCGTTACATTACGCTTTCAGCCCGCTTGAGTCGGATCGAGCGTGTCCTTTGCGACCACCGTATGGAGCGGTTTGCGGTTTATTAAACAGATCGAGGGAGCCGTTGGGCATCTTTTATTTACTTGATGGATTTGGGGTTTTATGGAATGGGGGCTGAAGACTGGAGAGTGCTAGTGATACAAACGGATTACAGATAGGTGAATGTCCAGCGTTTGAAACAGCGAGAGCTGTAATCAGGTACCGGAGCAACGTGTAGCGTGAAAATCAAAATTAATGTTAAAAATATTGTGGTTTTGTTTATCTGCAAAAGGAGGGGGGGGATTCAATGTTCTTAGTAGACTGAGTGGTGCATTTGTAGTGTCTCTGTTGTTTGGGTACTGCTTTACAGCGCGGTGGTGTGTGTGGTCTGGTCCAGCTCGGTCACTACGGGGCAGAGACTACGTTTGCACATTGATCTTTGTTGTAAGGTGTCCTGACTGGCTGAAGAGGTGCCAGTTGGCACACTATGTCCTGATAAGGACACGGCCAGAAGTACCTCTCGGCCAATCAAGACAAAGAAAATTGTCGACCCATTTTATAATGCTTACTTATAAAATGGGTAGGGATTTTTCTATCTCCTGATTGACTGAGAGATACCTTTTGCTGGGTCCTTATGAGCACATATTATGTGAACTAGCACTTCTTCATCCATTCTGGTTGCACCACCAGAAAGATTATTGTCTGTGATCCTCATCCCCAGGTTGCTGGAGTACTTGTACTGACTGTTGGCTGCTGACACTGTTAAGTGTGGCATTCCTGACCGGCCTCCCCTCTCAGTCCTACAAGAGAAACATGCTCTGTGCAGCAAATGAATCACAAAATTAAATTCAGTATTATTTTATCCTCAATCACTGCAAATCTCATCTACCCACCCATTACTATCGCCAACTGTCAGCATTGCTGTCTCAATCAGGGAAGCTATTAGAGTTACTACCTTGTAAGAAGCCCAAAGTGGGACATTTCTTACTGAAAGTGGATTTATCACAGCACAATACTAACCTCGACCAATGCAGCAGACTTCTTTTCTCTCTATAATCAGAATTAAGGCTAAGTATTGCAGTTTCTTAGCTGCTTCTGTTGTTTCTTATCATATTAAGGTATTTTAGTTAAGGTATTATAGTTTTCTGCAACATTTAGTAGAAAGTTAGAAGATATTTTTTCTTCTATGAAGTCAGGACATGTAGTATTTTTCATGTTGTTTTTGCATGACACAGCTGCCCAAATCAGGACTGTCCTGTGAAAATCAGGACAGGTGGTAACCCTACAAGCTATAGTGGCTGGTAAGGGCCACATTTGCTTCCTGCTGGCCTCTATTGAAACCAAGCGTTTAGAAACTAAACTCAGCCTGATATACAGATTCAAAAAAGAAATCATATTGTGAAGAGTGTTTGTGTGTGGAGGGCATTTCTGTGTGAAAGGGGAGAAGGGCAGACAGACACAGTCGCCCTCTAGTGACTTCAATAGTCCCGAGTGCACTAGTGACTTAGTAGCATGGATCACAGCCACCAAACTTACCATGACTCTCTCACAGGTCACCAAAGACAGCCTGTCATGAAACATGAAAAAACAAAACAAAAATAAAAACATATTCTAAAACATGTGCATCTGTGGGGGGGAGGCAGAGACCACTGTCCTCTACTGGCTTGTTCATTAAACACACTCTCTATTTCATAGAAGACCAATGACTACTTTTCTATTTTTTCTAAAATATTTCTTTCTTTACCCTTTTTATGTGAATTCTATAATAATTTTTTAATCACTTTTTTCACTGGGGGACCCTTTTTAGAAGCAGACAAAGACACTCCGAGGTGTGGTTTATGGACTGACAAGAGCACTTCCCAGGTGTCACATTACACACCTGGTGCATGCTCTTATCAGGCCATAAACCACACCTTGGAGTGTCTTATTCCTTACTTATTGCTTGTTTGTATGCAGTTGTATGTAGCCATCAGAAGCATGATGTAACTACTGAGGCGGGTAAAAAGAGCAGAAAAATAGTTGCTATTCCATTGACCACCACTGGATGGCTTTATTTAATTTTTTAAGGTCTATTTCTGCACCCTACCTTCGGGGCATCTTTCAGGGTCCCACTGAGAGATGTCACACTTCAACCGCCCACCTGAACTGGCTGCTCCAGAAGCTACATCGGGTGTGCGAGATCTGGGGCTGTCTTGCCTCCACAGAGAGACCCCCAGACCACAAGGAGAACTGGAGAGTCAGCCGGTATTGGGCGTGTGGTGGGTCGTCTTGCCAGTGATCACCGTCACCTCACCTGAGGGCAGAGGGATTTTCTTTGTGTTTCCTTCCCAGAGGTATGGACGTGCAATGATGTCCCACCTGGCGTGTGCACGCCCCCACACACACCCGGAGGACATATGCCGCACCCCAATCCCCATGCCTCTGTGTCATGCACTGCAGTTCCCCCAGCCTCTGCCAAGGGTTGCCAGCACAACAGAAGAGCCCCTAACCCACCCCAGTACTAAGAGAGCTGTCCACAGATGCTCAATCTCAGTCCTCCCCTGCCAACCCCCGACGACCCGGGCTCATTCCCGAACCTGGGTCGGCGGCATGGCATGTGGTGTGGCGTCCAGCTCCTCAACCCTCAGCGCCACCGGGCTGGCTCTGGATGGCTTTATTCCTTTGACTATTGTTCACAGCTTTTGCCACTAGATGGCACTGCTTAACATAGGCTGCCTTTTCTTTTCTGCATTACTACTTCCCCTTCATTGCAAAATATTCCATATCTGCACTGCCACTGTTATGTCTACCCCTTCCAATTGGGCAGATACATTTCAACCCTTTAATGGAAGTCAGACCCAGCGCCATGAGTCTCAAAAGCAGAAGCTATAACCAACTAAAGGGAAATTTACCCTTTTAGAGGTTGAAGCATCCCATTTTCACTGACACTTTATGTTTGTCCCACATCATGGGCAGAAGCACCCCAAACCTTATTGGAAATAAAAGCAGGCACCTTGAGTTTTGAAGGCAGCAACTCTAACTACTCAGCTGGGAAGTTACAGTGCTCCTTTAATGTTATATACCTGCACTTGCTGACGCAGACTTTCATCTCATGGCTGTAGTGATTTTGACTATTATTTACAGTTTCACCATTAGATGGTATTGCTTAGCACAGACCTGTTTTCTTATACTATAGTACATATAACAGAGCCTTCCCTTTTGTTATGGCAAATCTTCCCATGTCTTCCCAGTCACTATAATGTCTATTTATTTTATTTATTTTTATTTATTTATTTAAGAATCAGTTTACAACCTTTGAGCCAGAGGCTCGTTTCCAAAGGTACTTCGTCACAGAAAGACATACATTGTGTTTTGGTTACATAGCAAAGATTTGCAAAACAATAGGCGTTCAACAGAGGCGCCACGTCACATTGTGGTCAGACAAATACAATTGGGTACAGGGTACATGTAATTGATAACAGGTGTTACACAAGTTGGTATCAAGTGAGCATTCTGGTAGGTAAACACTGAAACAGCTGGCACTGGCCAGGTTAAACATAGGCATGGTGTACAGGGAAGTGGTGGAGGGGATGGTTGGGTGGAGAGCTGCCCGGGGGGCATTGTCAAGAGAAACAGAGGTGGAGGCTATGTTCAGAGATAGGAGCAGTTACGAGTGCTGAAGATGTGGTTCCGAAGTGTGGTTTCGAACTTGGAGATGGTGATGGCATTGGTGATGGTGGCTGGGAAAGAGTTAAACCAGGTTGGGGGTCTATAGCAGAAGGACCTCTGGCCACGGCTGGTTCTTGATCTGGGGACCTTTAGAGTGGTCTTGTAGGAAGACCGTGTTGCAATAGTGGGAGGGCTCTGGTGGATGGATGCCATTACCCCAGGGGGGGAGAGCCCGAGTAGGGTTTTTTTGTTGAGGAGACAGGTTTGGTATTGGAGCCGTTCATCCAGGGTAAGCAGGTTAGCATCGACATACAGCTGACAGGTGTGTGTGAGCCTGGGGCACCAGTAATCAATCTGCATGCTTTATTCAGGGTTAGGTGAATTTTGTTGAGTGCAGTGGTGTCGGCAGCACCATATACTGGTAGACCATAGTCTACAAGGGACAGAACGGATGATGTAACAGCTAGCCGGAGAGCATTTGGGGAAGGCAGGTTTTATGGTGGAATAGGATGCCAAGCCGTGTGTTGGTGGCGGATGTTAGGGCGTCGATGTGGTTGTGAAATGTGAGGGCTGAATCGAAGGTAACCCCAAGGTATTTGTAGGAGCAGACTTGTTCCAGTGGCTGGTTGGTACTTGGAAGGATATAGAGTGGGTGGTTGCTAGCTTTGTTTTGGGGGTGGGAAAAGAGCATAGTTTTGGTTTTCTTAAGATTGATGACGAGTCTGCGCTCCTTAAACCAAGCCTCGGCACTGTTGAAAGACTGCTGTAGGGAGTCCTGTAGGGAGATGGGATTGTGGTGGGTGGCAAAAAGGACAGCGTCATCTGCATACAGCAGAATTTTGCCAGAGCATTCACTGGGCAGGGTGTTCAGATACAGCGAGAAGAGAAGAGGGCCCAGGATGGAGCCTTGGGGAACCCCAGAGAGAATGGGATGGGTATCGGAGAGTGTGCTATTAATTTTGACACACTGAGATCGAGTGTCAAGATAGCTAGCACACCATGCCAGGGGGCCAGCCGAGAGACCAGTGTGGCAGAGTGCATTCAGCAGAAGTGGATGGGAGACAGTGTTGAAAGCCTTTGAGAGGTCAATGAACACTGCACCAGCTAGGGAGCTGGTATCCAAGGAGGAGTGTAGGAAGTTGGAGAATTCAATAAGGGCAGTGCTGGTACTGTGACCTGCACGGAAGCCATGTTGCTCTGGGCATAAAATGTTATGCTAGCCAGATAATCAGTGATTTGAATGGCCACCACTTTCTCCAGGGCTTTAGAGAGGGAGGGAGGATGGAGATTGGCGGTAGTTGTTGGCCAATGACCTGTCGCCCCTTTATGAATAGGTGTGATAATGGCTGTTTTCCAAGCTGTGGGGAATTGTCCCAGGCAGAGTGACTGGTTAATTAGGCTTGTGAGTGGTGCAAGGACTTCATCTAGCACCAGCCTGAGGATGCTGGGGTCCAGTGAGTCACTGCCGGGATTGTTGCCATTGAGAGCTTTGATTAGGATGGGTCTGGCTTCTCGGGTGGAAATCTTTCGCAGGAGGAGGCTGGGGTGCTGAAGGACAGGGGGAGGTTGGATGGGGGGAGGGTCAAAGAAATTACTAGGGAGGACTGAGCTAAGGTCAGTGAAAGTGGTGCTGAACCAGTTAGCTATGGTGACAGGCTCGGTGGAGGTTGTGCCATTTCTAGTGAGCTGGGATGGGGCAAGGGAGCAAGCTTTACCACTGAGTTGCTTAATATTATCCCAGAAGGTCCGGGCTGAGCCCCAGGAGGAGGTAAGGGAGGCCTGGTAATGGTCTGCCTTGGCTTTCCTGATGGCCCATGAGCACTTATTCCAGGCTGCATTGTATGCTTGCCTATCAGACAGACGACCTGTTTCAGTGGCAAGGTGCCAGAGGTTATCCCGGTTTCTAAGTAATTGTAGGAGGGCCGGGCTAACCCAGGGTGCATTCTTGTTTTTTGGACCGGATTTTGGTTAAGGGTGCAAAGAGATCACAGGCCATGTTGAAGGTGTGAGTGAAGAAGGTGAGGGCAGTGTCAATGTTGGTTGCCTGCTGAATGGGGGACCAGTCTATCTGGGTGAGGATAATGGGAATTAAATCTGGGACTCTGAGTCCCAAAAGCAGAAGCTGTAGTCATGTTGTATTCTCTCGGGTCATTCCTGAAAATAGGCATAATACTTGTCTAGTGTACTTACCCGGTAAACAAAAGCTAACTAAATAAAATAAATAAATATCTCTGAAGGGAAATGCACCTTTTTGAGGGTGAAGCATTTCATCTTGTCACCACTTTTATAAATGTCCCCCATGCTCAGCAGAGGCACCTCTAGCATGGGGGATCAATACTGGGTTCCCAAGTCCCAAAGGCAGCAACTCTGACCATTCAGGTAAAGGAAAAGGTCAGAGCTGCTGCCTTCGGTACTTGGGGACCCCATACTGATCCCCAGCCACTGATGGAGGTGTGTCTACATAGAAACATAGAAACACAGAATTTGACGGCAGATAAGGACCGCTTGGCCCACCTAGTCTGCCCATTTTCCTACCTAACAGATAAGCTGCAGATCCTAGTTAACCAACAGCTTACTTCCTCTTACCCACCCCTAGGGCTGCCTTATGCCTGTCCCATGCATTCTTGAAGTCCACCACTGTTCTTGACTCCACGACCTCCTCAGGGAGGCTGTTCCATGCATCCACAACCCTCTCAGTGAAAAAATACTTCCTCACATTACCTCTGAGCCTCCCCCTCTATCTTCAAATTGTGCCCCCTTGTTCTTGCACATCTCTTTTTCTGGAAGATGCTACCCTCTTGGACTTTGTTAATTCCCTTGAGGTACTTGAAAGTTTCTATCATTTCCCCTCTCTCCCTTCTTTCCTCAAGAGTATACATATTAAGCTCCTTTAGTCTTTCTTCGTATGTCTTCTGGTGCAGACCCTGCACCATTTTGGTTGCCCTCCTCTGGACAGCCTCCACTCTGTCTATGTCTTTGCGGAGATGGGGTCTCCAGAACTGTACACAGTACTCCAGATGGGGTCTCACCAACTGTCTGTACAGAGGGATAACAACTTCCTGTTTTTTACTATTGATGCCTCTTCCTATGCATCCCAGTATCCCTCCAGCCTTCCTTACTGCCTTCTCACATTGCTTGCCCACCTTTAGGTCATCTGATATAATTACCCCCAGGTCCCTTTCCATTTTTACTGTTGTCAGTATCTCACCCCCCATTGTGTATGCTTCCCCTGGGTTTTTGTTTCCCAGGTGCATTATCTTGCACTTCTTTGCATTGAATCTGAGCTGCCATACATTTGACCATTCCTCCAACCTTGCCAAGTCCCTTCTCATCCTTTCCACTCCATCCTGTGTATCAACCCTGTTGCAGATCTTTGTGTCATCTGCAAAGCGACATACTTTTCTTTCCAGTTCCTCTGCAATGTCACTTATAAAGACATTAAAAAGGACTGGTCCCAGTACTGAACCCTGTGGTACCCCACTAGTAACCCTCCTTTTTTCACTGTGTACTCCATTTACTACTACCCTTTGCATCCTATTGTCTAGCCAATTTCTTATCCAGGCTACCACCTTGGGACCCATTCCAAGGCTGGCTATCTTGTGTATTAATCTTTTGTGGGGGACTGTATCAAATGCCTTGCTAAAATCTAGGTAGGCCATGTCCACAGCCCCTCCCTGATCTGCTACTTTGGTCACCCAGTCAAAGAAATCTATTGGATTCGTCTGACACAACCTTCCCATCATGAATCCATGCTGCCTCGGGTCCTGTGCCCCACTGGCCTCAAGGTACTCAACAATTCATTCCTTCAGAAGTGATTCCATCATTTTCCCTACCACTGAGGTCAAACTAACTGGTCTGTAGTTTTCTGCCTCTGTCCTGCTCCCACTTTTGTGAAGAGGAATTACATCTGCCCTCCTCCAGTCCTTAGGTACCACCCCATCCTCCCATGATTTGTTAAGAGAGTAGTCAGCGATGTCACTAGTTCTACCCTTAGTTCTTTTAGAATTCTTGGGTGAATCCCATCAGGCCCCATTGCTTTGTCCACCTTCAATTTTATTAGTTCATTCAGAACCCTTTCTTCTGTAAATGGACTGGTATCAACCCCCGTCTGCAGAGTGTTTCTCTTGTTTGGTTTAGGTAACTCCTCCTCCTCTTCCTTTGTGAATACTGAGCAGAAATATTCATTCAGTAACCCTGCTTTTTTACTATCACCCTCTACCCACATTCCCTCTCCTTTATTAAGCTTCAGTATCCCTCCATTGGTCTTTCTTCGCTCCCTAATGTACCTATAAAAGGTCTTATCCCCCTTCTTAACAGAATTAGCTATCCTTTCTTCAGTTTGGGCCTTTGCTATTCTGACTACCGTCCCAGCCTCTTTCTGCTTTAACTGATAAAGTTCTCTGTCCTGCTCCTTCTGTGTTTCCTTATATTTCCTGAATGCTGCCCTTTTCTCCTTAACCTTCCCTGCCACCTCTTTTGTGAACCATAGCGTTTTTTTCCTTCATTGTGTTTTATTGACTTTTTTTACGCAAAGGCTTGTTGCCTCTGTGATGGCTGTTTGATCACTTCCCATTGTTCCTCCACCCCTCCTTCTTGCCTGTTTGCTAGTGTTTTTCTGAGGCACTCTCTCATTTTCCCAAAGTCAGCTCTCCTAAATTCTAGTACTCTTGCTTTTGTATGGCTTGATTGTATGACTGTGTTTATCGTGAACCACACTGTTTGGTGGTCACTTGTTCCCAGATGGCTACCCACTTCTAAATCTGAGATTCTTTCTCCATCCTCATTTGAAAGTACCAGGTCTAAGATTGCTCCCTCCCGAGTCGGTTCCAATACTAGCTGTCTGAGACATGCCCCCTGTAGGGCATCAAGAATGACCCTGCTCTTGGATGTGCCTGCAGCAAAGGTGCTCCAGTTAACATCTGGCATATTCAGTCTGCTGAAGATGAGGGGACAGATATAAAAGAAGTGACAAAGATGGGATGCTTCCCCCTTCAAAAATCTGCCTCGTTTTCTTTAGCACTCAAGGGTGAATCTCGTCTACCCCTAGCAGTTTACTGGGCTTTAGGTACTCCAGCCTTATTGCATATGTTGAAACTTTGAATACCAGATAAAGCTAAAATAGCCATCAAGTTGTGGTCTGCTGTCAGGGAGTAGGCCTGTCTCCTCCACCAAGAACACCAAACAAAAATATTGATTTAGAATGCCTGCCTTCTCCCCTGTCATCCCCTGCAGTCACAAACTCATTCCTTATCTTTTGTACATTATCCTGTGTCATTTTTTATTCATTAATGCACATTATCTGAAGAAGAATTTATCATTCTCCTTGACTCTGTCTGCTACCTCAGTTTTGCCTTTGCCTCCTTGATTAAGCTATCTACTTATATACAGTTTCTCCTTATCACTGTTTCCTTTACTCTGTTCCTTCATGCAAGTCCCAAATGTCCCACTTTTGTCCCTGATAGCCTGTCCTACCTACTCATGTAACCATTTTTGTTTACTGTAGTATTGGACTCTTTACAGTCTTTATGTATTACTGGATTGCCTCTGTATAAGAGCATCCTTTAATGCTCACCACTTTCCCTCTTTTTCCTTCTTATAGCAGTCTTTGAGTCTTTCCTACATTTTCTTCCCCATTTTCCTGAAGTCTGCTTTCTTGACATCCAGCACCCAGTCAGAGGTCACTTGCTGAGACTCCATTTCCAAGGTGGATTTTAATGTATAATGGTCACTCTGGCCAGTTGAGATCTTCACTTTAATGTTTCTAACAAGGGCCTGTTTGGACATCACCAGGTCTAGTACTGACTCCCCCTTGTAGCCTCACTCATCCGGTGTGTGAGGAAGCAGCCCTGATTGGCAGCCACACATTATCCACGTCTGACTCTAAGCCCATTGTGTCCCTCAGTCTACTGTATATCTGAAAGGTTAAAGTCACCCATTGAACTATTTATCCTGATCCTGTCACTTTACCTATCTCCCTCAAAGCTTCCCCATCCCCAAAGTTTGATCTGGTGACCTGTGCACAACCCTTACCTTGTGCTTCCTTCTCTCCCTTCAATCATCTATATCCACAGTGGCTATAACCTCCTTTAATGTTCTATCTTCAGTCACCCAA
Source organism: Neoceratodus forsteri (assembly GCA_016271365.2). NCBI lineage: Eukaryota > Metazoa > Chordata > Ceratodontiformes > Ceratodontidae > Neoceratodus > Neoceratodus forsteri. Next base: position 152,235,586 of record CM028133.1, read on the forward strand.
ATAAATTTTTTCGTGTACACTGTCACCCCTTCCTCCTCCTGTTTTTACTGACTTTTGGAAGGGTTTTTACACAGAAATATTTAGGTCCCAACCAAAGAAGAGTCTGTCACCATCCCAAAATGAATTCCAGTACCCACAAACCTAAACCCCATCTCTCCACATCATTCCTTTAGCAGTGTGTTAAACTTTGGAATTCTAGGCATTCTACTCTTTTCTGCATGTGGAACTGGTAGTACCTCCAAGAAGGCTACTGTATCTACAACTTCCGTTAGCCTGCTACCTAGTTCCCTGACCATTTGCTTAACTTGATCACTGCTGCAGTGCACCATATTGTTGGGTCCTAGATGAATCTCAACAGTTGTTCAGATGAGCCCAAGTTTCAGTAATGACCACAATGTCTACATTTTCTGCAGCCATTCCTGCCTACACCTTATCTATCTTGTTGCTCAAACTTAATGAATTTGTGTGCAGCACCTTCCATTTATCCTTCTTCCCTTTCTAGGATTCCTTATGCTTACCCCTGTGCTTTATTTCTTGTCTTTTCTCCTTTCCCTAACCTTGTAGTCCCTACTTTCATTCCTGCTTAGTAGGGACCAACTAGGCTCCCACAGTGCTCCTGTTCTGGTCCCTGTACTTATTGCAGCCCCCCCCCCCCCCATATAGTATAAACTCATTCTCATGAAACTAATTTCTGCTCCAGCACTCTAGTGTTCCTTGGCTCAGATGCAGAAAGTCACTTCCAAAGAGTCTATTGTGATCCAAAAAGGAATACCAGTCTCTCTCACACCTGAACCCCATATCTACTTAATGTCTCTTTAGCCATGTGTTAAACTCCAGAATTCTGGGGTTTCTGCTCTTTCCTGTTTGTGGAACTGGCAGCACCTCCAAGAAAGCAACTGTATCTGCAAACTGTCAGCCTGGTACTTAACTCTTTGAACCTTTGCTTGACCAAATCTACACTGCAGTGTGCCAGACTGTTGAGTTCTAGGTGAATCACAGCACCCAGCTGTCACCCCCCCCACCCTGGATGTACCTGCACAGATGTATTCCTGAGGAGTCATATGACAGATCTTTCCCCCAGTGTTGATACACTTGGCAGGCCTCTCCATCCCTCTGACTAGAGTCCCCAGTCACTGTCATCTTCTTACTGCCATTTCTGCCCTTGATTACTGCCCTCCTGCCTGCCTCATCACTTTTGGATGGAGACTCCTCCCTGGAAGTACAAACTGCATCTATGTGGTTGGGGCTGTCCTTTCATGCCTCCACCTCCAGACTGGCAAAGCAGTTCCAATTGTTTACATCTGGGATCACTATCCTGCCCGAACCAGCCCATCTCCCTTCCCTCACCACTACAGTTCATCCCTAGCAGAGCAGACCCATGGGAGCCTTTGGGGTAATGGACGATCAGCTCACTGTGTCTTGTATATGTGCTCTCCCCTTCAAGTTCTGATCTGAGTTCTGAGGTGAACAGCTTCCATTGTAAGGACCTTAAACCTCCTACACACCTGGCACACCCCTTTTCCCACACCACCCTGTGGAATTTGACTGTACCACATCCCCTGCAACTGACTTCTTCCTCCCACCCTCCTACCTGGCTGAACATGGCAACAGTAACTGCAAAATCTGCTGATCAGATTGGAAACCATGACGCAGCCTTTCTTTCCCTTGTTCTTCATCTCTTATGTCTCTCTCGGAACTTACTCTTTTGGCACTTGTTTTAGAGGCACTTCCCGTTTAACACAATAACTACTGGTTCACTCACTGCCACTCCTAGGAAGTTCCCTGTTATACTTCCTGCTGCATTACAGCCTGGGAATGCTCACACCCTTATTTCTGTCTCAGTGGGCTTATAAAATGCCTCATTGCACTCCCTTTCTGTTTGGACCCTGGACTCTGCTCAGGTAAGCAACTCCTCTACTCCAATTATGGCCTAGTGGAGGCCGTAGGCCAGACAATTGATTCCCAGCCCTCAAAATGCAGGATTGTTATTCAAATTGTTCAAATTCTGCCCCTAAAAATAAGAGGATGTATGTATGCATGTGCATTAACTTAATTTTTTCTTCTTTTTCATTTATGTAGAACACCAGTTATGGATACAAAAACTTCCATGCTTAAACAAAGGGAAAAGACAACTGGGCACCTTCCCATTGCTAAAGAAGACCCCAAATTGATGGGAATTCTGAAAGAAAATCTAAAAGTAGATTATCTGTGTTCTGAAATAAAAGTTCATGACTGCTGTGCCAAGTACTTAAGACATGATTCCAAAACTACAGAAGGAGAAGATATAAGTAATAGGGTGGATCTTGCCTTCTTGTTTTCAAGAAGTCTCATTGCTTGCTCTGCCTTTTTTCTACTGGGTGCAATATTGCCCTATAGACTTGGAGCCTGGGAGAAGGCTTTCTTGACCACATCAATCTGTTTTAGTGTTTATTGTTTCTCTGTACGTAGCATCTCAGTGGACAAAGTTGAACAGATGAGGAATTTGATTTTTGGTGATCAGAGAAATGCTATTATAGACATAGTAGATAAATATTTAAAATATTACCGGAGCAGACAACACCAAGAAAATCTACAGCAGGAATGGAAGGATTTCTTGGAAGAGTTCTACACAGAGCTGACTGAGGTGACCAGCCATGCACTGAATTACAGCAAGAAAGACAGCATTCAACACATACAAGACTGGGCAAATGGTGCATTTTGTCAGTTGGTCCTGATTGCTGATATGATTAGCTTAGGCAAAGCAGAACACCAGGATCTTATAGACACTGCTGCATTCTACAAAAGGAAAGTGAAAGAGCTGGTGCAAAAACTGGAAAGAAACACCATGCCAAGGGTTGCAAAGCTGGATGACAACAGCGTACTGATTAGGAATGATGTCACTGGGACAATCACAAATGTGTCAGGACATGACCCAGTGGTGGTTCAGATTTTGATGCATCCTTTCAGGGAGAGCCTGAAAGAGTTGTTGAATAAGCAGGCTAAAAGACTTGAAGGTCATTTTCAGTCTGTTGTTGATCAAAGCAAAATGATGTAATCTACCCATCTAGAATCCTTTTTCAATATGCTGGCTATTATTATGATTTAGGAACTGGTGCTATGGAACTGTAAGAGTGAAAAGCTATTTTTCATCCAAGAAGCAAGATAATTCTGTAAAATCTGTAATTCTACAAATCTCATTAGCACTTCAGTTTAATTCTCTGAATCAGGCAGTGGAACTCAAACAGCAATAGTATAAGAAAATATTAATAGTAATACAGAAAAATGTTTATGTAGTGAAATATATACACATATAGACACACACATACATGTATATATCCTACCCCTCCTGTCACAACGCTATCTGTCCCCAATCCCGTTCCTTCTACTATCTCACCTACTCCCCCCCTCTATATTAGGAATCATCCTCCTCCTCTCATAACTCTTTCCTTACTCCTAATCCTCAACTGATCTTTCTCTCCCTCCCCACAACAAACCCTCCTTTCTTAGTTCTTGACCCTAACTCTGTTTCTATGTCCCCCCTCAAGCCTGCTCCCTCCCCCCATTGTAACATGAATTGTTCTACTACTAGCCAGTGCTGGAACACATTTGGCTTTAGCAGCTATAATTTTCAAAGTAGTGGTGCGTGGTTTATGAGTTCTCACACTGTTTATTTATTCATTAGCACAGTGAGTTAAATCCATGTACACAATTTACTGTACATAGTTGCTTTCGTATCTATTTCTCTGCTGTTTACAGTTGTAACATGTTGTTTTTGACTATGTATTTTTAAGTGTACTCCTCTTTCCCTTCTCCTTAGGATGCATCTGTAAACTAGCTCCTGTTAGTTCAGTATGTCTTTCCTGGTGAAACTTTTACATAAATACATGAATATTTACATATATATATGTAATAGATAACCCACTCTTAGGTGTGCGGTCGCACTCTGATATACGCATGGTCATGTGATGATGATTGTCCACTAGATGAGCTACTTTTTTTCTACCATTTTATATATATATATATATATATATATATATATGCAATGGGGTGGAGATAAACAGAGTGTGATGAATCCATTTATACAATGAGTGTGATGGAAAATGCAGGCAGATAAAAGCTGTATCCTGCCTGCTGACATACCCGAGTCAGAGATAAAAAAATTATCTTATGAATGGGGTATGTCACGTCTGTTATTTCCACTATCCGGTATGTCATAATGACTCTGTGCTGGTGTCTACTTGTGCTACAGCGGGCCCATGGCTTCAGACTCAATGATACAATTATTACAAAGATAGATGTGGGCAATTTTTTCCATCAGGCTCACTGTATAAAGCAGACATGACATGAGTTAGTGTGTCATACGCTTTTTAATCTTCACTCAAGGTCTGTGCCTTCTTGCTCCCTCACGTGTGGCATAGCCACGTGTGAGGGAACAAGAAGGCACAGACCTTGAGTGAAGATTAAAAAGCGTATGACACACTAACTCATGCCATATCCCCTATTCATCTGAGTAACTGTGTACATAAATTTCATTTATGTATACAGTGCTTATGTCATCAGCTGTTTATCCACACAGTGCTTGTCATCAGCCATTTATCTATACAGTGCTTATGTCATTTAGGATGTTTAGCCTCAGTAGCAGTATTAACCATTTTCAAATGCAAATAACTTTAAAAAGAAAAATGATAACATGGTACTGTGACCACGAAAGTTGTTCAGCATGGAAATATCTACAAAATGAGTGGTGTTTCATTTATTGACACCTTTTAGATTTTTTGATAATTAGCAAAAACACAGTAGTAAATTCATACTTTTTTCATTTTGTCTGCAAACAAATGTAAATAACTTTAAAAAAAACGATAGCATGGCACTGTGAACACAAACTTTATTCAGCACAGAAATATCTACAAAATGAGTGGTGTTTCATTTATAGATACTTTTTAGTTTTTTCAGAATTATTGGAAAACAACAGAAAATTCAATTTTTATGCACTTTTGCATCAAACTAATGAAAATAACTTAAAAATAAAAAATGATTGTATGGTACAGAACAAAAGTTGTTAAGCATAAAAATATATACAAAATGAGAGGTGTTTCATTTCTATATTCCTTTTAGATTTTCTATAATCAGCAAAAAATGACAGAAAAGTAAATTTTTATACACGTTTTTGACTAACAAATGTCCCCTACAAAAGAAAAACAAAAGAATTACATAAATGGAATATGCAATGGAAAACTCATGAAATAAATGATTTATCTGCACTCGAATAGTTTGACCTCGGACACCTCGCTTGTGGCTTATGCCACTCGTGAGGTCACCCAAGGTCAAACTGCTCTTGTGCAGATGAATCATTTATTATACTTGCTTCCACTGCATATCCCTTACATATGTGTGTGTGTGTTTGTGTGTATATATAAGGGATATGCAGCGGTTCAGTGTGTGATAATGCATTTATCTTGTACAGTTTCCAGTGACCTCAAGTAACCTCACGAGTGCCGAAGGCATGAGTGAGAGTTACGAGAGGTCACTGGAAACTGTACAAAATAAATGCATTATCACACACTGAATCACTGCAAATTCCATTTATGCAACAGGTTTAGATGTTGTGTGAACATTTTGATTTTGGTAGGTGTAAATAATTTGTCAAAAAAGGGAAAAGAAAATTGAATTTTATGCTATTTTTGCTAATTATAAAAAAAACAAAATGGTATCTATTAATAAAACACCACTCATTTTGTAGATATTTTTGAACTGAACATTTTTCGTGCTCACAGTACCATGCTATCATTTTTGTTTTAAAGTTATTTATATTTGTTTGTCAAAATAGTGAACAAAAAATTACCTTTTTTCCTATTTTCTTGCTAATCATATACAATATACAGGGTTTATATAAATGAAACAGTATTCATTTTGTAGATAATTTTGTGCTGAACAATTTTCGTGCTCACAGTACCATGTTATCTTTTTTCGTTTTTAAGTTATTGACATTTAAATATGATTAGTACTGCTTCTGAGGCCAAAAATTCTAAATGAATTCTGAAGAGAACTGTGTAGATAAATAAGCTAGTAATGTAGTTACTGTGTGAATAAATGGGTGATGATGTAGTTACTATGTGGATAAATAAATTTATTACCATAGTAGCGAAGATAAATGGTTTTTTTCTACAGTTTTTATCCTGACCCCTGTTGCAAAAATATATATATATTATGGTAGCACGGTAGTGCTACCATAGTTAAGGGTTGAGTACCTCTTTTAAGGTTAAATGGTGAAACTTTGCACCCTAATAACTTTGCCACCGTTCAACAGATTTGCCTGAAATTTGGCAGGCGTGATGCATAACGATAGTTCTTGGGATCTGCCAACTTTAGTAGCAGTTGGCTGTAGAGCTGTGGAGTTATTAAGCAACATTCATGTGCACAATTACCTTTTTTTGCACATTCTTTGCCATCGCCTACAGGTCATACGATTTATGCAACTTGTCTGAAAACTTTACAGAACATGTGGTCAGGGTCCCCAATGTGCCTTTTGAAGATTTCATGAAAAAATATTAAATGGTTCAAAAGTTATTCAAAAAACAATTTCCCATTATGTCAATGGGAAAAGTTAACACAAAGTTCAACACTTTCACAAATGCACTTTTTTAGTGTCACAAATGGCCCTAGTAGTGTTGCAAATCACCATTTTGTTTTCAGTTACTAATCACAGAAATGCTTGGCATTTACAATTGGGACCATCTAGGGACATCATTATTTTTGTGTTTACCTATTCGAGCCCTGAGGATGCTAGCCATGTCTTTAATTTGGGGTTAAACACCCCAGAAATATGTTTTTCAAATTTCTGGGAAAAGTAATGTTGTAAAGTAGTGTCACACTTGTGAAACTTTCGTAAATTTTTGTGAAAGGTGTCGCAAATCACAACACTACTTTCCACAGTGACAAAAGTGAGGAAATTCAGTGTTAGGGTTGAAACCTCCCCTTGCACCCCCTCAGCCTGCCCCACCCAACCGGCATTGGAGTGTGCATTGTGGTCATCGGTCCTAACTCTCACCCCATTCTCCTATGCCTCAGCTTGTTCACACATGTCATGGGGTGAGAGAGCCAATGACCCCAATGTACACCCCAATGCCAGTTGGGTGGGGCAGGCTGAGTGGGTGCAAGGGGGGGTTTTCAACCCTAACACCAAATATTCTCACTTTTGTCACTGTGGAACAACCCTAACTGATGCATTAATAGAGTTTTTGCCTCTTATATATATATATATATATATATATATATATATATATTATGGTAGACGGTAGTGCTACCATAGTTAGAGTTGAGGAGCCATTTACATTCTAAACCCAAAATTTTGCACCTTAATAACTTTGCAACTGTTTGACAGATTTGCCTGAAATTTGGAATACATGATCAAGACCCATACACCTTGGGATCTGCCAAGTTTTGTACTGGTCAGATACATGGCTGTGGAGTTATTAAGTGTAATCTGAGCATGCATTTACGCTTTTTCTGGAATTCTACAGTCCCGCCTACAGGTCACATGGTTTGCATGACTGGCCCAAAATCTTCAGAGAATGTGCAGCCAGGGTCCCCAATGTGCCTTTTGAAGATTTTTGGAAAAAATATTAAACTGTTCAAAAGTTATGGAAGTCCGAACTTCTGTTTTATTCTCATAGGATAACATTACGGCTATCGCCGCACCTTTGAGGGCTCGTATCTTGAAAACGGTGTGAAATACAGAGTATTTGTCCGAAAATTATAGGGGCTATGTATAAAAATAGCCATGAAAGTGATAATACATATGACTTTTACATTTTTGTTCTATGTCATACGGTTACTGAGATATAAGCAATTTACTATTACAACTACTGATTTTTGTGTTCCGAGAGTCATTATTTTGCATACCTTCTTTCTACTCACTGTCTTTCTCTATACAGCTTTTGGGGAAAACCAGCCTGTGTGCTTACATTACTCTTACCATTACCGTTTCTGCTTGCTGTTCCATACCTGTTTCACTTACTATTCACATTTACGCCACCATGTGCGTTACCCTTTTTGTTTTCATTTGCGGTTGCATTTCTGTTGTTTTTAACACTTCTGTCTACAGTACTGTTCCTCTTTCTGTTTCACTTTGCGTAACTATGTGCATTATGATTTGCATTTGCGGGCACAATGTTACAATGCGACAAGACATCACCCCCACGCTGCATTACATTTACGATTTCTCATTATCATTCTCAAAAAGAAGGGAAATTAGAGGCAAAAAAACTCCATTTAATGCATCAGTTAGGGTTGTTCCACAGTGACAAAAGTGAGGAAATTCAATGTTAGGGTTGAAACCCCCTTTGCACCCTTCCAGCCCACCCCCCCAACTGGAATCGGGGTGTGCATTGGGGTCATCGGTCCTAACTGTCACCCCATTCTCCTATTCTTCAGCTTCTTTCCACATGTGATGGGGTGACACTTAGGGTCGATGACCCCAATGCACCAATTCCAGTTGAAACTGGAATGAGTTTCAACAACATCGAGCCTCCTCGCACTGTTGCTTGTACAACTAACTGCTATGATAGATTTTGCCTCTATATATATATATATATATATATATATATATATATATATAAACTCACACCCCATCAGATGTGTATAGAAGCAGAAGTGATAGGAAAATGGGGTGAGAGTTAGGACTGATGACCCCAATGCACATCCCGATGCCAGTTGGGGGGTGGGCTGGGGGTCCAAGGGGGGCTTTCCACCCTAACTCCGAATTTCCTCACTTTTGTCACTGTGGAACAACCCTAACTGATGCATTAAACAGAGTTTTTTTGCCTCTAATTTCCCTTCTTTTTGAGAATGATAATGAGAAATAGTGAATGTAATGTAGGGGCAGGAGTGTGGGGCCCTTTGGGCCCCGTGCTCCCGCCACGTGATGCCTTGTCACATAGTAACATGGTGCCTGCAAACGCAAATGGTAATGCGCATGGTGACGCAAAGTGAGACAGAAAGAGAAACAGTACTGTAGACACAAATGGTAAAAATAACGCAAAAGCAAGCGCAAATGAAAATGCAAAGGGTAACGCACATGGTGGCGTAGACCGGAACGGTAAGTGAAACTGGTACGGAACTGCAAGTGGAAGTGGTAATGGTAACAGTAATGTAAGCGCACAGGATGGTTTTCCCCAAAAGCTGCATAGAGAAAGACAGTGAGTACAAAGAATGTATGCATAATAATGGGTCTCGGAACAGCAAATGAGGAGTTGGAATACTAAATTGCTTATTTCTCAGAAACTGTACGACATAGAAAAAAAAATTAAAAGTCATATGATTTATGACTTTCCTGGCTAGTTTCGCACTTAGCATTTTTTGATGAAAAGTCCGTATCTCTCACCGTTTCGGAGATACGGGCCCTGAAAGGCATGGCAAACGTCGTAATGTTATCCTAGGGGAAAAAAAGAGAAGTTCGGAGAGCCATAACTTTGCCACCCTGTAATATTTTTTCACCAAACCACCAAAAGGCACATCTGTGAGATAATGGCTTTCTTCCCTCTAAATTTCAGTGTAAAACACCAAACCGTTATTTTGCAGCAGGGTGGCAAAAATTCCTGTCATGTGGCGGACGCCGCAATGTTAGTCTATGGGAAAAAGTGTCAAATTCGGAGTTCCGTAACTTTGCATCCATGCAATGTTTTGTCACCAAACCACCAAAAGGCACATCTGTGAGATATTGGCTGCCTTCCCTCCATATTTTAGCCCAAAAGACCAAACCGTTCATTTGCAGCAGGGTGGCAAAGAACTGCTGTCATTTTGGTCATAGTCTGAAAAAGTAGTGTTGTGATTTGCAACAGCTTTAGCAAGCATTTGTGACACTTTCGTAAGTATGACACTACTTTGCGACACTACTTTTTTCAGAAATTGAAAAAACATATTTCTAGGGTGTTTAACCTCAAAATAAAGACATGCCTAGCCTCCTCAGGGTCTGACTAGGTAAACACAAAAAGAATTGTGTTGCTAGAGGGTCCCAAATTTAAATGTCAAGCATTTTTCTGATCACTAACCGAAAACAAAATGGCGGATTTGCGACACTAAAAAGTGCATTTGCAACACTGTCGAACTTTTTGTTAACTTTTCCCTTTGACTTATAATAGGAACTTGTTTTTTGCATAACTTTTGAACCGTTTAATATTTTTTCACAAAATCTTCAAAAGGTACATTGGGACCCCAGCAGCATGTTCCCTGAAGTTTTTGGACCAATCGCTTTCGTCTAAATGCGACCTGTAGAGACAAGCAAAGAATTCCAAACAAGCGTAAATGCGCTCACAGATCACACTTAATAACTCCGCAGCCATATATCTGAACAGCACGAAAGTTGGCAGATCCCAAAATGCATGGTTCTTGATTATGTATTCCAAGTCTACTAAGCACACGCTCTGTTGTATGATACATATGTTACATGAGCTGTAGATACTGTGAATCTCTTTTATAAGACTCTGATTGCACCTGCCTTAATATTGCACCCTGCATGTATCTGTGTTGCATTTTATGTTGATTTCTACTGCTGTTTATAAAAACACCTGCAGAAGATGTTTTCCTGTATCTTTCTGTAACTTGTTACCTGTACCTATTACCTTCCCACCACCTCCCTATACCCCAGGTCACAAATGGAAACAAGTCTTCTGCTCTCTGCTATCTATGTCAATCTGAATCCTGTGGGGACAGTTCCTCTGTAACTTATAGCATGCCTTGTGGTCCAAAGGCTTGCACAATAGGGAAATTAAGTAGTCCGCTAGAGTGGGTAAGGGTACCCACTCAAACAGAAAATTGTTTAGAGCATCTGGGTTGAATGGTTGCCTCGAACCAGTCTCCAACCCCCCCCCCGAATTCCACTTTCCGATGTTAATGTTTGTGCTTCTCTGATGTCTCTGAATACCAAGAACAAGGAAGGAACCTATCTAAATCTGAAGATTTTGTGGTGAAAGTCCATAAAATGAGTGTGTTACGCGTGTGCATTGCACAGTTTCCATGCATGCTCATACCTTTGCAACTTTGCAATATTTTCACTCTAGATTTTCAACATTGCCATTTTTCCACACCTCTTTATGAACAGTTCAGCTGCCATTTTTCACATCCTGGCCAAAATATATTTTCCGTCTTCGGGCACACAATAGCCCAGTCGTTGTGGGAAATCAGTGTTCGGGACACATTAAGAAAAATCACACTGACACTGTTCATGAGCAGAGGTCCTAAAATACCTCTGTTGAAAATGTTATGATGAAACTCTATAAAATGACTGTGTTATGAGTGTGTGTTGGGCAGTTTCCACGCACACTTGTAAGTTTGCAAAGTATTAGTATTTTCACGCCTGATTTTCAACACTGGCATTTTTTCACACCTCCTTATGAACAGTACAGCTATCATTTTTCACATCCTGGCTGAAATGTGATTTCACACTTCCAGTGCACAATACCGCAGTCACTGTCAGAAATCAGTATTTCGGACAGATTAGGATTGTACGAGTTGGGGGGAGTGACTGAGCTCAACTGAGCTCTGTCATGACTGCTGCAGATTTCTTTGTGGTCTGGAAAAGCCACCAGTGCAGGCAGGGGCCCAGTACTAAAGGGCAGCCTCCAGCACCAGGAGAAACAGAATGAGCGAGTGAGACAGGTGGAGTGAGTGACCTCAACAGAGCTGCGTCGGGACAGCTGCAGATTTCTTTGTGGGCAGAAAAAGGTGCCAATGCAGGCAGGAGCCCGTTACAAAAAGGCAGCCTGCAGCGCTGGGAGAAACACGAGTGAGTGGCGGGGGAGAGCGAGCTCAATGGAGGTCTATAGTGACTGCTGTGGATTTCTTTGTGGGCAGGAAATGGTGGCAATGCAGGCAGGAGCCCAGTACAAAAGGCCAGCCTGTAGCGCTGGCAGAAATGGAACAAGCGAGTGAGAGAGGGGGAGTGAGCGAGCTGTATGGAGCTGTGTCAGGAGTGCTGCAGATTTCTTTGTGGGTAGAAAAAGCCACCAGTGCAGGCAGAAGCCCAGTATAAAAGGGCAGCCTGCAGCAGCAGGAGACACAGAACAAGTGAGTGAGCTCAACGGAGCTCTATTGGGAGTGCTGTGGATTTCTTTGAAGACAGAAAAAGGCAGCAATGCTCGCAGGGGCGCAGCACAAAAGGGCAGCCTGCAGCTGTGGGAGAAACAGAAACAATGAGCAAGTGAGAGAGGGGGAGTGAGCAAGCTCAACGGAGCTCTATCATGACTGCTGCAGATTTCTTTGTGGGCAGAAGAAGGCAGCAATGCAGGCAGCAATGCAGGCAGGAGCCCAGTACAAAAGGGCAGCCTGCAGCACTGGCAGAAATAGAATGAGAGTGTGAGAGATGGGGACTGAGCAAGCTCAACGGAGCTCTGTTGGCACAGCTGTGGATTTCTTTGTTGGCAGAAAAAGGCAGCAATGCATGCAGGGGCAGTACAAAAGGGCAGCCTGCAGCGGCAGGAGAAACAGAACAAGCGAGTGAGAGTGAGGGAGTGAGCGAGCTCAATGGAAGAAACACAATGAGTGAATCAGGGAGGGGGACTGAGTGAGCTCAACGGAGCTTTAGCATGACTACTGCAGTTTCTTTGTGGGCAGAGGAAGATGGCAACACAGGCAGGAGCTCAGTACAAAAGGCCAGCCTGCAGCGCTGACAGAAAAGGAGCAAGTGAGTGAGAGAGGGGAAGTGAACAAGCTCAACGGACCTGTGTCAAGACTGCTGCAAATTTCTTTGTGGGCAGAAAAAGCCACCAACAGAGGCAGGAGCCCAGTGCAAAAGGGCAGCCTGCAGTGCCAGCAGAAACAGAATGATTGAGTGAGAGAGGGGGAACGAGCCACCTCAATGGAGCTCTGTTGCGACAACTGCAGATTCCTTTCTGGACAGAAAAAGGTGCCAACACAGGCAGGAGCCCAGTACAAAAGAGCAGCTGGCAGCACCGGGAGAAACAAAACGAGTAAGTGACAGATGGGCACTGAGTGAGCTCAACAGACCAACACAATCAACATTCGGCATTGACAAATGCTTGTTTTATTTGCCAGAAACTATCAACCCAATTTTGCATCTCTGTCCCAACTTTCCTTGGTTGAGTCCACCCATCACCTGAAGTAACAGTGAACCTCTCCCTTTCAAAACAATAAAGTATGCTTTTGTCTCCCAGTTTTTCCAACCTTCCCCCCTTTTACTCAGTTGTACTTCTGACTGAGACTCATTCTTGACATGAGCCCCTGTGATTTGAATGTCAGCAGTCCTCTGCTTGTTTCCCCAGCCAGCAGTCCTAACTACTAGCATATTGTCAGCTACTGCCATCTAGTGCACTAGCACTATGAATTCAACACTTTTCCCTCTACTGGCAGTGTTGCTACTAGGCAGCCTACTGATTGTGGATTTTTTTTTTTGCCCTGGTGTAAGCTCATGACCAAGTGAATTTATCCTTCTTCTCCTCTGTGACCCAACCTCCATTTGAGGCCCTCCCCCAGGGACCAACCAAGTGGAAGCACACCCTACTTGGTCCCTTTACACTTACATTTCTCTCCAATCTTGAGCGCCGTCTATTAGGTTACTTCCCGTACTCCCTCTCTCTCTCTCTCTCTCTCTCTCATTCTACTGGCCACCTTGCCCTTATTGCCTTCTATTATCTCTGCTATTACTTGCAGGAGATATTGAGAGTAACTCGGGTCCAAAAAATACCCCTTTCACCTCCTCAAACATCATCTAGGTTAGCCTCCCTGGATTACAAATTGCCCATATGAACATCAGCAGCCTCCCATCCAAATACCCTGATCTTGAAGCATGGGTATCCCTTCATAAACCCCACACCCTTGGTCTCTCTGAAACTTGGTTAAAGCCGCCCCACACTAATGCCATGTACTGACTGGCTACTCCCTGCTATGCCGGGATAGGCCCAGGAAAAAAAAAGATTGGCAGTGTCACAATATTCTTCAAAGAACCCTCTCTACTAGTATCACCTTCTGCTCCGACCCTGTTTCCCCCAGTGAATGGCTCATCTCAGAAATGACTCTGGATTTCTCTAAGAAAATCTTCTGTGATGCTGCTATAAGCCTCCAACCAGGGTCAGAGATGGATACAAAACCTCCTGGCCAGGTTCGATTCTCTCTCTTCACCAAGGGATTTCATCCTCCTTAGAGATTATAACCTCAGCTAGTTAAGCACCCAGGAATCCGTTTATGCTAACCTCCTGAAACAGCACAGCCTGGTGCAATTCATCACTATCCCCAGCAGACACAACCCTCATACCTCTACCCTTACCCTGCTGGATTGAGTGGTCACAAATATTGATGGCAGAGTTCACCAGGCTGGGACACTGGCAGACACAATAAGTGGTCACTCACTGATGTACATCATCACCCCCCCAAGTACCGATTTATTTGTAATTTCAGCTGTCCTGATGCTTCTCTTCTCCTGGATGACATTAGGTCCATGAACTTGAAGGGCCTCAACACCCTAACTGACGTGACATCGGCTGTGATTTTTTTGACAAATGCCCTTCTGGCAATACAGGACCACCACTTCCCAATTCCAACTGGAGTAAGAGGTTGGTGTACGCACTGAATTACTAGAGAACCCCTGACCCTCATGAAAGCTAGGGACCTTAATTGGGCTGCTCACAAATTGTCCCCTTCCCCCACCCTGTTCCGAATACAGGCACCTGGGAAATCAATGTAAACACATGACCAAATCCCTGAAACTGAACTATTACCACAACCTCCAGAAGGAGAACCTTGGCAATCCTAGGAAATTCTGGGGCTTTATTAGCTCCCTTCTCAGTACCCGCACAAACAGTCTGAATATTCAGTTACGTTTTGTGATGTACAGCTCGGATATGAGACAGTGAACTTCCTTAATTGAGCTGACTCTGATCACCAGTAGATAGCACCTGTGGTCAGTGTGTCCTATAGTGTAGTTAGCCCAGCTGCAGAAAAATGTCTCTCTGTTACCTAAAGCAAGTAATTTTTGGATACAGCACATGAGGAAGCCATCACCACACTGGTATTTAAGAGGGAGGTGCTGCTAGTTGGTGACTTCAGTCTGCCAAATGTGGAGTACAGCCTTCCAGCTGCAGCTTCTGCAATGAGTAGGGCCATTCTTGACTTTCTGAAAGGTGCTTTCCTCAGGCAGCTAGTCAAAGAACTGACTAGCTTTGGGGCAGTGCTGGACCTTGTGCTTACAAACAGGGACAACATTTCAGATGTCACAGTGGGCAGATCTGGGTACCAGTGATCACCACACAGTGTGGTTTAACATTAAGAAAGGAACAGATCCTCACCACAAGAGGACAAGTGTCTTGGACTTTAAGAGGGTGGATTAGAACTGCTTTAGAAACTGTCTTGAGGGGGATTGCCGGGGGGGTCTGGAGGCACAGTGGGCAACAGAGCCACAGGAAGGCATTTTGGTGCCCTGAGCAAGAGACTAATTTTGCACTCCCCCCAAGAAAAGAGCTGGGGGCCTGGGTGTTGCAAGGCCCCAAGAAGCTCTGAGATGATGGTGAGTATGGGCCATATTATATGCAAGGTGTAAATGGGGCCATTTGCACGTCATTATGGCCCCATTTGCATGAGTTGTGCAGGGCTGGCCAGCAAAATGTGCATGGTACCCTGCACAGCAAGTGGTGCTGCCAGAGGGGGTCTAGTGGTACCTACCCCCTTCCTCGTAGTGGCGAGTGCTGATAAATACAAATGAAAAGTATCCCTGGTGGTCCACTGGCACCCCCACCCTTCCACCCACACAGGACCCCCACCCACTCAGCTAACCCCCATCATTGAAGGGCAGCAACAAACCCACCTGCATATCACCTTTCTGCCAACCAAATGACGTCATTCATTCACATATTTGTGACTATTACGGTATGCACTGCAAGCTGGACCAATGGGCTTACAGCTGATTCTGTAAGCTGTCATTTGGTGGGCAGCCGGGTGGATATGGGTGGGTTTGTTGCTGCTCGCCGATGCCGGCAGGGGAGTTGGGTGGCAGGGTCCTGTGTGGGTGGGGTGCTACTGACCACCAGGGATATTATTCTATAAAGTTTACCAGTGAACGGCTTTATGGGAGGGGTACCACTAGACTGCCAGGACTATGCTAAACATATATTGCGATTGGGGCTATGGGTGGGCAGGGGGTATCACTAGACTGCTAGGGGGTTATGTGAGTGCTTGGTGACGGTGTTCTGGGTGGGGAGAGCTGAGATCAGTTATGTGAATTAAATCAAATGTCCTGTGAAAATGCAACTGACAGTTATTGTTTATGTCCCCACAGTGTAAACTGCTGCACAGGTACAGCTGGGAACTGATTTACTAGTGTGATTTTATTGTTCCATTAGTTCAGCAGGCAGCACCAGGCCAGGCCCTTTGCCTCTGTACACATAAATTCACTGCCACCTGTGCCTGCTTCAAGATTTTGACAGACTGCTACTCTGTGCACAGTCGCAGATAAGGATCGATTAGGGAATGGGATTTTTATTTTAGCTGAAACCACAGGGTTGGATGAAAGATCATCAAAGACCACTAGTCAAACTGGATTGCCTGTGGCTGCACACTGCACACAAATTAACCATCTGGCTGACCGGCTAGCTATATTATTTCATAGAAAATAAAATAATGTTCAATGGTAAATTATGCATTTGTCATCAATTTCTCAGCTTCATTAGCGCATTTTATTTTACTGATCTGTAAAATAGAATGTAGTGTAAAGTTCAGTTAGGAATACGATGAGTGAGTGGGACGGCCTGTTGCTGCTGGGTGTCGGCCACCCACCTAAGCTATTAGGAAGCAGCATGGTTTGGCAGCCCAGCCTGGGAGCGGGAGCAGTGACCCAGTCAGTCAGCAGCAGAGAAAACATAACAGAGCCAGCTGAGTCAGGCGGGCTTGCCAACACTACAGGCCAAGTTCCAGTCCACCAGATACAAGATCTAGATGGTCCCCTCTCTCACAGCAGGAGCTGGGTGGATGGGATAGTGGAGCTGGAGCATGCGTGAACTTGTGGAAACAGAACGGAGTTGGAGCCACAGTGGAGAAGACTGGTGGAGGTCCCAGCCCGGGAATCTCAGTGCAAGCCTAGGGAGGGATGGGTGAGGGAATGCCAGAGAGTAACATCATCACACAGTAAGTACACAGAGACTGGAATGGATCATAAATTCACAACATATTTCATTTAAACCAGGCAGCTAGGCCCTCCCAATGATTTTCAGTTGCACCCCGAAGTGGATCATGGAAATGTTCACTAGTCTGAGTGAGTCAGCCTTTCATCATTCAGCAATCAGCACAATAGTATTAGTAGTCCACTCCAGTCAGGCAGTCAGAGACTACAGACTCAGTCAGTCAGGATTCAGGAACGAATGGAAGAATGCTTTTGCTTGTGCTTATGCAAATCTTAATCTCCCCTAGACTCCTCAATCTATCCTCCGTCCTCTCTACTCTGTGTGTATATTCTATCACTTTTGCGTTTTCTTCCATTTTTCTACTAGACTCTCTCTCTCTATTCAGTTTGCTTCTCTCCAACTAAACCGTGCCTCTCACAGCCACGTATTCTACATCTCCACCTATACCTTTTATACTGTATGGGCAGCGCTGGCCTGCCCACAGACAGTTACCACCACCACCACATGATTTTTTTGTCTGTGCAGATGGCGCGACCATGTGACACCCCCCACACTTGCTGGTCCTTCCGCGGATGCGCCGGCACCCGTACTGACAGTAATTGGTAATTACAGGGAAAAAAATAAAAAACTTAAAATTTAAAGCTACAGCACAGCTGGGCCAGTGAATCAGACATGATAACTGACATGAAGAAAGTATACCGAGTGTACGTAGGCATGTAGCCGGGACGGAAGTACCACCTGCCCCACCCTTCCTATGGTACTGGTTGGCAAAACTAATGGAGGTTTTAACTAAAGCAACTAACCTCTACTTGAAGGAAGTGAGTAAAAACAAGAGGAACAAGCATTTGTCAGTGCTGAATGTTTGCTTGCATGCTGTTGTACTGTGTCCTTCTGTACACATAGGTTCATTCATGCATCAGTTAGCTTTGAGGCAGAAAGTGACAAAAGTAAGGAGATGTGTTAGGGTACAAAATCCTCTGAGCTGTGATGAATCTATGGAGTAGTGTGTCTTAGGGTTGGGATGATCATATCATGCAGCATTATCTTGCTCTAATCTGAACACTGTGAAGACTGGGCACAAAAAACAAACAAACAGCCATACACCAAATGCTTGGAGAGGTGCCAAAGTTAGGGCAATGGCAACACTGCATTGCATGATTGTTCAGACCCTGAAAAACACAACTCAGACTCACCATGGCTCACGGGACTTTGTACCTTAATGTTACAGTTTCTTACTTTTGTTGTTTTCTGCATGAAACCTAAGTCTTATCTCCTATGAGAATGGACTTCTGTCCCCTTCCCCCTCTCACATGGTGCCTGCTGATAACATATTGGTCTGTTCCCCACCCCACATGAATACCAAGCAGAAGTACATATTTAAAATTTTACATTTCTCTTGATCTTCTTCTGCATAGTCTCTCCCCCCTGCTTTCCTGATCCTCACTATCCCACACCTTGGTTTCATTTTTCCACACATACACCTAAAGAAAGAGACACCTTCCCCTCCAGTTCCACAGCAATGTCACTTATGAAGACATTGAAGAGGACGGAACCCAGTACTGACTCCCTGTGCACTGCCATTGGTCACTGTCCTGTCCTCCAAGGGACTTTTATTTACAACCACTCTCTGTCTCCTACCCTTTAATCCATTTGGAAACCAGCTTGCCATCTTCTCCCCAGCACCTATGGTGCTAGGTTTATTAGTCTGCTAAGTGGCACAGTGTAAAAGGCCTTACTAAGGTCCAGATAAACGACATCCACTGCCTTCACTTTATTCAACTCGCTAGTCACTCAGTCAAAGAAATATATGAAATTTATTTGACATGATCCCCCCCCCCATAAAATTGTGCTAACAATGATCCTGCAGCCCATTTCCCCCCAAGGTACTCCATCAGTCTCTCATTCAACAGGATTTCTATTAATTTCCCCACAATTGATCTGAGAATGACTGACCTGTAATTGGTAGCCTCCTCCCTGCTGCCACTCTTGTGCAGAGGGGCCACACTGGCCCTCCTCCAGTCCTGAAGAATTACCCTTATCTCCAATGAGATGCTGAACAGTGTTGTCGGGGGGGGGGCGGCTAGTGCTGTGCTCAGTCCTTTTAGTACCCTTGGGCGACTCCCATTTGGCTCCATCACTTTGCTTTCCATTAGGGCTTTCAATCCCCATAGGTCTCTCTCTTACAAGAATGGACTTGTGTCCACTCACCTCTCTCCCACGGTGCCTGCTGATAACATGTTGGTCTATTCACTGTCCCCCCCACATGAATACCAAGCAGAAGTACTCATATAAAATTTTGTATTTTTCTTGATCTTCTTCTGCACAGTCTATCACCCCACTTTGCTGATCCATACTATTCCACCCCTTGCTTTCATCTTTTCACATATGTACCTGAAGAAAGTCTTATCCCCCATTTTAGCCTCCCTGGTGATCATCTCCTCTGTTTGTGCCTTAGCTGCCCTCATCCTTCTTCCTGCTTACCTCTCTATCACCCTCTGTCTGGGTCTTCTTGTACTTCCTAAAAGCTGTTTTCTTTTCCATTACCAGCTTAGCCACTTCCTTTGAGAAACACAGTGGCTTCTTACTCCTGCTACTCTTGCTTGCTTGCTTGCTTGCTTGCTTGCTTGCTTGCTTGCTTCTTCCTTCCTTCCTTCCTTCCTTCCTTCCAACAGCTTGCTGTTGACTTAATTATTCCCTTCTTGATCTTCTTCCACTGTGCCTCCACTTCCCCACAGCCATCCCCACCTTCACGATATTTACTGAGGCAGTCACCCATTTCCTTAAAATCTGCCCTCCTGAAGTTTGGTCTCCTTACCCAGTTGTGTTTTTGTCTTGCCCAGTTCAGCCCTCCCCATCACAGTCAGAAAACTATTGCCTATTTACAAATCATTGCAGTTTATGCATTACACAAGTACATACACACAAATTACACACATGCATCACACACACACACACACACACACGCTACCATTTGTGGCAACTGTTACTTGGTATTACTTGGTATGAAAGAACAGAAGAGGGCCAGAGCCCATCGAGACTGTTCCCCACACTATGTGGGACATTATTTATCTATTAACCCTCAACCAAACATCAAATTTGTTTTTAAAGACAGGGGCACTAGTTGCCTCTACCAATTCTTGTGGCAAGGTGTTCTATACAATGGATGCTCTTATTAGAAAAAAGTTTCCCCTTTTGCTGGTTTTATAAGTTTTTACTTCATGCTGTTTATTATGCAGTCTCGGAACCTGTCTTCTTTTGGAGAGTGTTAGACCACATTTGTCCATTAGATCTGGTGAATTTATTAAATTAAAAACCATAAGCATATCACCTCTTAATCTTCTAGTTTGAAGAGAGAAGAGACCAGTAGCTTTTAATCTGTTCTGATAATCCAAGTTTGTTAATCTTGGAATCCTTCTAGTTACTCTCCTTTGAACCTGTTCAAGAATTGCTATGTCTTTTTTTTGGTTTGGATTCCAGAAAGGGAAGCCATAGTCTAGATACAGTCTAATGTATTCCCAATACAATGGAATAAAGCATTGCTCTGTGCGATTAACAAAAGTGTGTTTTATTTGCCTCAAAAGTCTGTTGATCATGCATGCAGTTCTAACACAGTGATCATTTGATGTAAGTTTATTGTTAACATATATTCCTAAATCTTTTTCACAATTTGATGAGTGAAGTGGTAGTCCATTTATATAATATATCGTTTTTGGATTATTTACACTGAAATGCACTACTAAACATTTGTCTTGATTAAACTGCATATGATTTTCATTTGCCCAAAGTGTTAATTTTTCCAAATCCTTCTTTAATGCATAAATATTTTCTTGATTATTTACCTTGCCCCCAATTTAGTATCGTCTGCAAATTTAACCATGAAGTTATTTGGCCCTGTTTGTAAATCACTGATAAAGAGATTTAACAATGTTGGTCCCAAGACCGACCCCTGTGGTACACCACTTGTCACACTACCTGAATCAGACATGATATCATTAATTCTGACTCTCTGAGAATGATTTGTCTACCAGTTTAAAGTCCAGTTGACAATATCAGGTGACAAACCTAGACTGTGCATTTTAGTAATGAGTTTTTCATGTGAGACTTTATCGAAAGCTCTACTAAAGTCCAAAAGAATTACATCAGTAGGGATACCCACATCTAGTAGAATACTTATATTATTGTAAAAAGATATAAGACTGGTGGTGCAGGAATACTTGGGAGTAAACCCATGCTGATTTGAATCATAAATTCCTAATTTTTTACAATCTTGATCTATTAGAGACTTCATTACTTGTTCCATTAATTTACCAGCCACTGAGGTCAGGCTAATTGAACGATAATTCTGCACAGAACCTCTATTGCCTTTTTTAAATATGGGAACAACTATTGCTGAATGCCAATCATTTGGTACAATGCTTTCTTGTAAAGATTTGTTGAAGGTAATTGACAAAGATATAGAAATATTTATAGAGGTTTCGATCAGAAACCATGGATGAATACCATCTGGGCCCGGGCTAGTATTTTTTTGTTAGTATTTTGATAGCCTGTATAATGTCAGTTGGATAGAACCTATCATAATCTACATGGTGAACTTTAGATGTACTAATAGGTGATTTTTGAGAGAAGACAGAACAAACGTACTTATTAAACAGATTTGAGGTTTCTATATCAGATAGAGAAGAGCCATTGTTTATAATGGGACCAATGGTCCTTGCTACACCTTTTTTACTATTTATATAGGAGAAAAGAGATTTGTGACCGTCTTTTGTGTGAGCTAGTTTAAATTCTAGCTTATTGTTTGCCAATTTAATAGAATTGTTTAAGTGTTTTACAGATAGTCTGTATTTATGTAATAGAGTAGTTTTAAATAGAACAGAACTATTCTTAAATTTCCTAAAAAGTAAAATTTTTATTTTAATCTGATTTTTAATTGTCTTGTTGAACCAAGGGGGGATTTTTCCTTTATTATTAAATTTCCTCTTAGATGGAATAAAGGTATTTTCCAAATAATGTACAATGTTTTTAAAAAAGTCCCAAGCTTGTTGTGTTGTACAATTAAGAAGATTTGATTCCCAGTTTATGTTTTGTAAGTACTCATTGATTTTAGAAAAATTTGCTTTATTATATTTTTTATACAATATAACTTCCTTTGTGTAGTTTTAAACTGCTGAATTTCAAAAAGAATAGATGAATGATCACTAGTCCCAAGTGGATCCCAAATTTGTAAATTGTTATTTTGTTGCTCTATGTTAGTAAATAATAGATCCAAAATATTAGGACCTTGAGTGGGTTCAGTAACAAGTTGTTGTAATCCAATACTAACTATCACATCTATTAGTCCTTTCTCAGCATAGGACTGTCCTGAGAATGAGTCCCAGTTAATATGAGGGAGGTTAAAGTCACCAAGTATTACAGTATCTTGAAATTCTGAAAAATGTGTAATTTCTTTAAACATATCAGTTGTGTAATCTGAATTTGCAGATGGAGGTCGATAGATGTTACCAATAGTTATATAGGACTGCTCCTTCAATAAGATTTTAACCCTTATACTTTCCAAAGAAAAGGGAGAACACACTTCAAAGAAGAATATCATTTCGTATGTACATACAAACTCCACCACCTTGCTTATCTAATCTGTTTTATGATATAATTTATAACCTGGAATTTCTCTGGACCAAATTGAGGATGCATCCACCAAGTTTCAATTACTCCCACCACACTATATTTAAAGTTTTACATTTGGCTTCAAGTTCTGCTAATTTGAGTTGGTTTAAAGATCTTGCATTCAAAGCTAGGAATTTACATTTAGTTGTAATAATATTTTGGTAAGTATTTAGAGACTTGGGAATAGACCCATTCTCCCCCATTGTTTTTAGTTTAAACAATGATTTATGATTTTAGTGATACTTTTCCCCATAAGTGTACTACCCCTACGACTGAGATGTAAACCGTCCCAGCAAAACAAGGAAGAACAATCTGAAGATGATTCCCAGTGGGTAATGCAGGGTTTCTCTTGCTTAAAACACCACTTTCTCAGCTATTCATTTAGGGCTTTGATTTTCTGCGTCATGGTAGATGTTGCTTTCGGAACAGGAAGAATTTCAGATATACATACACACACAGCATCCCCTATCAAGTAACAGGTTACGTAATGCCACACAGTCCTGTTGTAACTGATTAAATGGGGTGTTGTTTATATCATCAACACCGGCATGTATGATAACCAGTGGAATTCCCCCTGCATTTTGTAAAATTTTAGGCATCATGGAGGTAATGTCAGATACCCTGGCCCCACGGAAGCTAGAACAAGTGCAGTTGCTCTTGTCACTATGGCATACTGCCCTGTCAATGTGCTTAATGATTGAATCTCTGAGGACTAACACTTGTTTTGAGACAGTAGGGGTACAAGAATCAGAAACAGGTAATTGTTTAACACACTCTGGAGTGGTTAACTCAATAAGTATTGATTTGGTAGCTTGAGTCTTACTAGGACAAATATTCATGGGCATTAACTCCTGATTGAAAAGTGTTTTTAAACCATTATTATCAACAGAGGGTGATGCACAGGATAAATCATGTAGCACTTCATTATTTGATACAGTCAATTGCTCAAACCTATTACAAGTTTCAATAGGTGCACTATTGTGTATTTGACCGCCCCTCCTTTTATTAAGAGGCTTTGTGACAATGGTCCAGTCATCATTTTCATGAGAAGAGGGTGGATAATCATCCACCTTATAAGAGGGTGCAGAGGCAACAGGTATACTAGTACTAGTCGTTACAACTGTCTTCTCATCAGGAGGCATAGAAATGCTACCTAAATGTGAAGGAAATTGTTCATTAGAATGAAGTTGTTCATCCATAAGATCAATATAACTTTCCAGTTCCCTAATATCAGTAGAAACTGGTTTAATATTAAGCAGAAATGCTATCTGTGCTTCAAGAGTAGTAATCAGATGGCAATTAGCACATACATACATGTTCCCATACTTTCCCTCACTATACATCAAACATTGCATACACTTACTAAGTTCTTTTTCTATTATTATCATTGTATATTTACTAAGTAGAGGATATGAGAAAATTATCTTATCCAAGTTTGTCTAATGCCAGCAGTTTTAGTGTGCCCAGTGGACACAGCAGACACGTGCAAACACGTGTGTCCCTGCAGACGTCTCCGCCCATGGCCCCACGCACGCTTGCCCCGCTCCCTAGAAGGTCAGGTTTTAAGCCGAAAAACCAGAAGTAAGTGTCCGATCACTTCCGGTTTTGGTGCAAAATAAAAATAACAATATTTACTTAAATTCAGCAAGATTCTGAGAGTTGAAGGTTTACAAGCCCATTAAAAGGGCACGAGAACCACCAGGCAACAGTGCTTTTAACAGAGAGATGTTGTCTTGGGGTAGGAGGTATATTAGCCTATTGCTAGTCCTCCAGGTTCCCACAATGCTCTGCTATTCACTGAAGAGTCAGTTACAAGAAAATGGTATCACACAGGGTTGACAAAACCAATGTTTCTCTATGATCCTTCCCTTCCTTCTGCCAAACAGGAAGTTCCTGTTGACAGTCAAATCCAGTGGCTATAAAAGTAGAACTGGCTTAGGGTGGATGGTTGGAGGGGTGGGATGGAGGGCAATTAGTAAGAAAAAAGGCTAGCAACAGGAAGTTGTAATTTGAGTCACCTGCTTTTATAGTGTCTAAGCCACACCCCCCAATTAAGCTCTCTCTCTCTCTCTATCTCTCTCCTCCTACAGGTTAAGCAAAGTAAATTGATATAGTACCCTTCACAGCACTAAACACACACTGACTTTCTTTCTTTTCTTTCTTTTTTAACCCTAAATAAGACCCCTTCTACTTCTAATAAAGTATTTGTCTGCTTAATCTCAACAGACCCTGACTCCTGCAGAGACATAAGTGTTAAATTAATAAGAAAATGTAGCTTCTTTTAATTAGCTGCTTTCTGCTCTACAAGCAAGGCTAGCAACAGCATTGCATACATCCCACCTGACAGCTAGCAAACTTTCATGCAATAAAGCAACTGCAGCAGCATGAGGCCCACCCAGTGGCACAGAGGGCTCAGGTGCTATACTTCTTATCTCCTACCATGCCGGTGACCTAAGTTTGGAAACAAGCTTGGTCTGCTAGGGGCCGGATGGGGGGGTAGAAAACTGAGTGTCTGTCAGACAGCTGTCCTGTCCAGGGGTGAATATACACACTGACTTAGCCCTTGGCTGCCCTGAGGTGGAAACCTAGGGGTAGTGCTGGAAGCTTGAGCGACATGGAATATAGGGCCATGGTTCTGTAGCATGTGAGTGCTTCATCATACACACACTTTCATGCTGCCAGGGTAGGGGATCTAAGTGGAGAAAATAGAAAACTGGTTGGTGCAGACTTTATGAAGCCCTGCCCGAAAACCTCTGTCCCACGCAATCACCTAGACCACTGGTCCATCTCTGGATTTGAGTCCTCAGGTGAGGATGGCCCTTCCCTTTCCAGGCTGTGATAAGGTCAATCCATGGGGGGGGTTCAGGTTCGGTCACTTCAGGAGTGGTGAGTGCCATACATGGGAGGCAGGGATAGGGCTGAGAGCATCTGTGATCCACCATGTCAAAAAGCTGTATGGAAAGGGAAAGAAAGTGATGGAAAGGGAAACAAAGTGCTATGGTAAATATCACAGTAAAGCACACACACACACACACACACACACACACAAGCACACACATACACACACACACAAACACACAGCAGCAGACACAGCTGGGCCATTACAGTAAACCCACCAAGTATAGACAATATGTAGAGGGTCTCTTACTTGGGTACAAGGGAGCCAGAGGTAGGAGTCTTTAAGGGATGACATCCACTTGCCCTGTAAAATAAAATATAGGAAAGGGGTCACAAAGAATTTCATAGTTCTTAGGAAGTAGACAGGAAGGACAGGGCATGTTAGATGTAGAGTAATACTTACCTGATCAAAACATAGAAACATAGAAATTGTCAGCAGATAAGGACTGCTAGGTTCATCCATTCTGCCAGCAAGTCCTACTCTTGTTTGCGGCCTCTGACTCTATTTGATCAATGGCCTTCTCCTTTGAGTCAGCTTCCTATCAGATCTGTTAAAGTAAAGAGAAAAATAGGTTATTGTTGAGAAAATACAGTAGTAAGAGCAGAGAAAGATCGCAAAGAGATATTGCAGGGTCACAGGACAGCATAGAAAAACGACGACTTTATACAAAAAGACACAGGTAGGGTAAAGTAAAATAGAGAAAGAACGAAAAGTGAACAGGAAAAGAAAAGAGAAAGTGTTCTTTGGGGGGGGTGGCTCAGTAGAACCACTTATCACCCCCTAGATTGCCCAGTGGTCAGTAATCACATTTCCAAGATTTTATTCCATCTACATGGGCCTTGTAGCCCACTGCCTGGTTTCAGCGTTTGCTTGTTCCTGGTAAATGTAGATTTTTGTACCATGTCCTGTTCAGGAGGATAGGGATTGCAACTCCCACCCTGGCTCATCACTTTCTATGTAGGAAGTGGGGATCACATGACCTGTGTAATCTAACACACTAAACTCCCCTTAACTCCTTATATCATCTTACCACTAGGTGGTGCTGTCACATACCGGTTATCTCTCTCTCCCCTCTCTAAATAGAATTATTACTGCCTGTTCTATTTGCCGTGAATTGACTGCTTCCTGCTGCTTGCATGATAAATTTACCTCTGTTTTATCCTCCGTCCTCCTATAGCTGCTCCTTGTCCTCCTCAGGATTCCACACCTGACCTGACCTGTTGTTGGTTTCTATCGGAACAGTACCTTTATGATAACCCTTCCCCCCTCATATAGCTGCTTTCTGCCCTCCTTGGGGTTGAAACATTGAACTCTTTGTTTCTCCTATTCTGTAACATGTATCTCTACCCATCTAGCTACTCTGAATCCCAATAACTTATTTTCTGGACTTGTCCCCTTTATGCTCAGGATGACCTGTGATTTTTAAACATAATCCTTCAACCTAAATTTATATTCTCTAACTAAAGTTTCGACTTTTTTTTTTTAAATCACTCCCTGTGTGGGATTTTTTAACTTTTAGTTGCAGAGCTTGCTTTTCACCAGTGTCTGCAACATCTTCCACTAGGCTAATTCAACTCACTTGTTTTCTTTGCATTTAACTTAACTTTATCCTCTCCACCTTCTGTGATTTTTTTTTTAAATATAATTCTTTAACCTAATTTTATATTCTCTAACTAAAGACACACTTCTTTTTTTAAGCTCTCCCTGTGAGGTACTTTAACTCCTAGCTGTGGTGAATTCTTCTCTCAAGAGTCTATAACATCTTCCACTAAGCTGATTCAGCTTATCTGTTTTCTTCTCATCTAACTTAACCTTACCCTCTCCTTCTACAGTGCTACACTGTTTACTTTCCCTCTTCTCTCACTAAGATGCCTCTCAACTGTCCACTACAGGTCACTATCCCACTTCTGTACACATGAATACACAGGGTATCCCTGTTGCCAGTTCCCTCCACGCTTTGTACTTGTATTTCACTTCTCATTCCTCCACATCCTATGGGTCTATCTGCCTCCTTGTCCTGTCATCCTTGACTGCTCCATCCCCCATCTGTGGCCCACTGGTCTCTATCATGTCTGTAGATCTTGCTTTCTCCTGTTGCATCTTATATTCCTAATCTTCCTACTTCTCTGCTCTGGAGATATTGAAACCAACCCCAGTCTGCCGTCCCTCCTTTGCTATGTCTGCTCCCACTTGGAGTAACACCAAAGGCCTGCAAATTGCACAAATAAACATCCAAAGCCTTAAACCCCCAGAGCTTGAGGATTGGATTCACCATCATAGCCCTGATGTGCTTGCCATCTCTGAGACCTGGCTGAAACCGAGCATCCCTTCCCATGAAATAACTATCCCTGGCTATTCCACCTTTTGAAATAATCGGCCCTCTAAACGTGGTGGTGGGATACTCATTTATGTCAAATCCTCATTATCTGTGTCTGAATTCTTACCACCTCTCCCCCACCCCTTGATGCATATGCTGTGGAGTCCATCCTTATCTCTATGGTACTTGGGCATATGAAGAAATTTCTTATTGGGTGTACCTATATCCCACCTAGTTCTCCCACCTCCTCCTCCCCCCTTACCACCCTAATCTCCTCCTGGACCAGTTTCCCATTCACAGTCCTGGTTTTATGTGGTGACTTTAATTGCAATTGGCTAGGCCCTTTGTTGGGATCTGTCCACAATGCCCTAGCTGACCTCTTCTATCCTAGCTCATTAGCAAATTTACCAGGCACAACAATAATTCCGGTCACCATACTTTTCTTGACTGGGTACTTACTAACAACCCCCTTCATATTAAAGCTTCTGGCCTGAGCGATTATTCCCCCACCTTTTGCATCTGGAGGAATAATTTACCAAATCCACCCTCCAAAATTGTATTATCCAGGGATATGACTTTGTCTCCAGGGCTTTCTAGGCTCCCTCCCCAAGATAACTGGTCCCTCGTCAACCATCCACCCGATGTTGACCTGGCCCTAGAATATTTTACAAATACCTTTAATTCTATAGTCATCTTTCATGCCTCCCTTGTTAAGTGGAGATCCAAGGGGGCCTCTGTCTCATGGCTCTCCTAGAAACTTAGAGACCTTATGGCTGCACATGATGCTGCTTGGAAGTTATATAAGGGCTTGGATCTGATGGCTGATTGGCAAGCCTACAGACACCTTCACAACCAATGTAAGTTCCAGATCCACTTGGCTAAACACACATTCCTGCGTTCCCTCAAAAACCAATAACCACTCCAACCTTAAGAATTCTTGGGACAGATAAACTTACTACTTAAGGGCAAATCTTCTTCCTTACCCAATACCATGCACCTCAATGGCTCCAAGGTCTCTGACCCAATCTCTATAGCTACCAAATTTAAACATGCATTCACGGACCTATCAAAACATAAGACCTCCCTACCGGTGCTTGCACCACCTCCTTCCTCCACACCTTTCACTAGTAATTGTCCTTCCTTCCACCTTAAACTGGCCACCTAGAAAGAGGTTCTGCATCATCTTAACAGCATTAAGAACACCTCCTCACCAGGGTTTGATTCCTTAGAACCTCATTTCTTAAAACTGGGTTCCTCTGCCATTTCCACTCCCATGCCTGACTTAATCAAAAAGTCCTTTTGCTCAAGCACCATGCTCAGTAAATGGAAAGCCACAAAAGTCATCCCTATCCAAAAGAATGGTCCAAACTCCATGTTTGAAAACTACCATCCCATTTCTATCCTTTGCTGCCTTGCTAAAATTCAGGAGAAAATTATCCATGCCCAACTTCAATTTTATCTTGATCTGAACAACTCTCTCTCTCTCTCCAAGCACCAGCATGGCTTCCTTAAATCGCATAGCACCCACAGTGCCCTCATTACTTTAATGTCAGACATCCTTAGTTACATGGACAAAGGCCTGGTTACCAGTGCAATATCTGTTGACCTTAACAAGGCTTTTGACCTTGCTAATCATAAGCTACTGTTGCATACATTACTCACCTGTTGTGTTGATGCTACATCTCTGAACTAGTTCATGAACTATCTTAATGGCCACACTCAGTGTGTCAGATGGGCTGGCTACATTTCCCCTTTCAGTGCCATAAAGGATGGGTCCCTCAGGGATCCATTCATGACTCTATCTTGTTCTCCTTATTTATTAATGAGCTCTTACAGCACTGTGGGGGTGCGATGGTCCAGTTGTACGCTGACAATGCCATAGTCTACCAATCCTCCACTGACCTCACCATGTTAGATCACCTACTGTAGCAGGACTTCATGTATTTCAACACATGGTTTTGTAATAATCTCCTGGTGTGTAACACTAAGAAGACCAAGTCAATGCTTTTCTTTCACCAGACTCCCAAGACACCCTCTCTGCCTCCACTGTTACTCCACTCCTCCCAGGGTGACCCTCTAGACTTGGTCTAGTCCTTTAAATATCTGGGCATGAGCTTGGACTCCCACCTCACATTTGGCACCCATGTTTCATCAGTGGTCAAGACCCTCCATTTAAAGCTTGGAATGCTGTATTGCCTCAAGCCTTACCTAACGACTGCTTCACACCTTGCCATAGCTTCCTCCTCCCTTCTCCTGCTTATATTTGAGAGTACTCCTATCCTCTACTCCACTTAAGTCTTCCCCCTAACCAAGCTAAAACAAACATACCACAGGATAGCGTGCTTTGCCCTCGAAGCTAATGCCAGGGATCACAACTGCTCAGTCCTTGCCACACTGGGTTGGCCATATTGAAGTTAGTCTGCAGTTCTCCACCCTCTGTCTGACTTTCAAACTTGTTCATACATTCACTCCTCCCTGCTTCGTGCCTATCATCCGATGAAAAACTATGACTAGACCTTTAACGTCCACTGGCTTACCTTTGCTTGTCATCCTTAAATGCCGGCTAGCAGTGGGTCGGCGTGCTTTTGCCTTCTCTGGGCCTTCTTTCTGGAACTCTCTTCCTTCTCTCCTCTGTCCTGACCTGCACTTCTATACATATTTTCAAGAAGTATCTCAAATCCTACTTTGCCACTGCTCAGCTGTGTACCTGCTCCTGAGTCTTGCACCTCCCACCTCTTGCTTACCCTCCCCATCTCCTACCCTCTCTTGGGTTCCTACTGTGTACCTTGCTTAACCCACCCTTCAACACTTCACTGTGTTTTGGTACTACGTGTGTTTTGCAATGACTACCTTGTTGCACTCAGCTGTAAATAAACCATCTGTAACTGTAAACACTGCACTCACTAATTACCTTATGTACATGTGCTTTGTTTAGGTATTGTTCCTTGAGTTATTCTGTGGTCTACTTGTATTCAGTTGAAGCTGTAAGTTAATTGCTGCCATTGTTATTTTTGCTTTGCTTTTTAAGGTATGTTCTTTTGTAAATGTATCTGTGTACACTTACCATTTGCTGCTATTTAATTGTATCTCTGTACCTCTCTGTTTGTACCCCTTCCACTGGTCAACCTTGGAAAAAGGGACATTTCATCTCAGTGGGCTTACCCCGGTTACCAAAATTCAAATAACAAAATAAATAAATAAATAAATAAACTGACGCTGAACCCATGGCCAGCCAATTACTTTCATTTCCCAGTTTGTCTGCCCTGTCCCCATGCTTAGACGTTTTATGACGTCTAAGCAGGAAGAGCGTGGTGGTACACCCCATACAAGTCTATGGGGATAGTTTTCAGTGCAGATTTATATATCTTTAGGCAACCTTGGTTAACAATGAAAGCCACCACTGAAATAGCAGGGCCCTACTTTTGTCAGAAACAGGTTAGCACTGCCTTGAGGTAATGGGCTACATTAAAATTCATATACATAGATTAGAAAATTAATTTAAAAACAGTAGTCCAATTGGGCTAGCAGGGGACTATTTTGTGCTAGTGGCCTAGCATTATTAAAATAATTAAGTATTGGTGGTCCAGGGGGCTACAGTTGTCCCATGTAGGTCAGTGATTCATATAACACCCCCAGTGGGCTAGTTTTCCTGATAGTCAGTGGCCACTGCATTTAAACAAAATTAGACTTGGCGGTGGTGGTTCTGATGGCAGGGGGAGGTACCTGGTCCCCAATATTGTTTTTTTGTAGGCAGGGAGCTACAGTGTGAGGAGAAGGAGGAGGATGAGCTGGGGCCACAGCTGCTGCAAATGCAGAAGTGTCAGTGGTGCTTTCTACTCCCAGCCCCTATGGAGCTCAGACTGCGACAGTTCCACAAGGTATCCACACACCACAAAACAAAATGCCTCAAACAATGCTGAATTACAAAATTATTTATTACTGGCTGAGCCAGGCTACACCAGACCCAGTGATTCAGCGATTAGGCCTTCATCAGGGAGCGTATCATTTTGGGGCTGGCTGCCCTCTTATCTGCACCCATCCCTCGTAGTTGTGCAGGACATAACTTTGGACCTTTCAAGCTCAGGCTGCTGTCTGTTCCACTCTGATGGGAGAGGGGCAGATTGGAGTTCAGAGGAAGGTGAAGGAGGCCATGGTAGGATGGCCTCCCTCCACCTTCCCGATCTGCCACTCCAACAGCAATCTGTGAACGTCCCAAGGGGCTTAAGGGGTGGCAGGAGATCCCACAAAGGAGCGGAAAGTGGCACCAGCAGCCATCTAGGAAACTTTCAGGCACAGAAGTGAGTGAGAGGAAATGTAGAAACATAGAAATTATCGGCAGATAAGGACCGCTAGGCTCATCCAATCTGCCCATAAGCCCTATGCAAGTATACGGCCACCGACCTTTTGTGGTCAATGACTTTCGTCACTCTTTCACCTCTCAAGGTTCCATTTTGCCTGTCCCAGGCATGTTTAAAACCCTCCACTGTGCTTTCCTCCACTACCTATTGTGGCAGACTATTCCAAGCATCTACTACCCTCTCTGTGAAGAAACACTTCCTCACATTTCCCCTTAGTCTTTACTCCCCTCAAATTTCATATCATGCCCCCTCATTCTAGTACTTATTGTATGTTGGAAATGGTCCCCCACCTGCACCTTGTTTATGCCCTTGAGGTACTTGAAAGTTTCTATCATGTCCCCCTGTTCTCTCCTTTTCTCCAGTGAGTACATAGTGAGGTCCCTTATTCTCTCCTCATCTGTTTTGGGGTGCAAACTATGTACCATCTTTGTGGCCCTTCTCTGGACAGCCTCCACCCTGTTGATATACTTGTGCAGGTGTAGCCTCCAGAACTGCATGCAATACTCCAGGTGAGGAGGCTGTCTGGGAGTGTTTTCAGAAACTAATTACTGTTTAAATAAAGTAGGACAAAGTCAATTACTCCAAGGTTGTGGAAGAAATAAAAAATAAAATTAGGAGGATTTGAGTAGTTTCAAAGACACTGCAGCATTTATTGCCAGAGAAAAAACATTCTCACTTTCCTTCAGTCTTACATTCTCTTGGTCCGTGTTCACACCAAACCCTGGAGCTGTCATGTAAACTGGATTTTGTCCAAATGACATGTATTACCTGCATAAAAATAAAATTCTTCCTACCTACCTTTGCTGATGTAGCCAATTCATGTTTGTTCAGAACAGCATTAAATTTTTTTTCTCTCGTACTAAATGCTGTAGTGTTTTTGAAGCTACTCATTTCCTCCTGAATTTTTTTTAATTTCTTCCAGAACTTACAAGTAATCAGCAGCAGTTGTAGATGATGTCCTTTTTCATTTGAGGGTAGAGTGTTCATATCCTGCTCATTGCCTTTGAAGGAACTTTCACTCAGATGGTTCGTTACTCTGTCTGATTCCAATTCTCAGACATCAGAGTGTTAGATGTCTACAATAAATAATACAGTGTTAAAGGGGGTGCAGTTTCTAATACTGTAGCTTAGAAAATGTGAACAGCCTCTTTTCTAGGACCATAAACCACAACCTAGAGGTCTTATCTCTCTGGAGCCCATGAGAGCATCCTTAGAGAAGCAGTTCTTCATTTGTGATACCGCAGTGAGACTAGCAGCCTCTTATTTAAAAACACATCAGTTTAGGTGGCAATCCAGCTTTGGCTGTTCTATTTCAAAAGAAGTTCAGAGGTCAAAGCACTGCATGACTCCAGCAGGTAACCCCTCCAAGGAGTTCTGTTTCAGTATTTCATGTAAACGGGAACATCCAATTCAATTAAATTCATTTCTATTTTATTTTTATACAGGAATGTATGTGAGCAAAAATACTCATTTTCACAAATGTCCAGTTGTACAAAAATTGAATAATACAGAGAAAAAAAGGTAAAAACAATATTTGCAAATTTTTCCAGTATTTACAATAGGAACAGCGTATATGACAGGATAATTTAGAACAGGAAAAAATACAGAGCACACAACAGACCCAATCTACAGATACTTATAAACTCTAAGGTAACTCTAGGGTTGGTGTACTACCATTCCTGTATTTCTCCAGTAGTTGCAGCGGAACCCTCACCCCACATAATTAAATGTGCAAAGGAATGTGAAGACTGCAAAGCTCTCAGTAGGCCTACCATAAAAGAACCGTTTACCTTTCATATAAAGCCTCATGCACAAGTGTACATGATCACTAACGTGAGATAAATACCCTGATGATCCAAACAGACATTTATGGACCAGATATTCAAAACTTTGTGCCCCGGGGCTAAATTAGCATTGCCCGGTGGGCAAACTGTGCCCAGAGCAAAAACATAGCTATATTCAAAATGAATAGCCCGGTGCAAAAACAGCTGAATACAGCAAGTGAAGGAAGCCGGGCAAACAGGCCCAGGAGTGCAGGGCAAACATTGCTCAGGATTAAGACAGCACCGAATGTAGCAGAGAAGACAGCACTGAATATAGCAATCAGACAGAGGCAGTGCAAACACCAACAGAAACAAAGTGTCAGAGGTGTAAGCAGCTGGCCAGGAACACAGGAAAGCAAAACAGCTCAGCCAGACACAAGTGCAGTACTAGTGAAAGGAATGAAATAACCTGGAACCACAAGTAAAATCAGAATACCACAGAACACTGTCAAATCCCAAGTCCACCCCAAAATGACACAGGACACAGGAATGTCAAGCATAGTAAAGTATAATGCAAAAAGTAAATAGTTAAGGTGCAAAGGCCACATGAACATATATACGGAATCAAAACATAGCAGAACACCGTTTGTAAAAATGGGGTGTAAGAAAAACATAATGAAAGGGAAAAGGGCAGGCGTAACAAAGGGATTGAAAACAATGGGGAAAACAACAGTAACAGTACAAACAGGCAAATGTTAAATATAGCAACAGAACAATGGGGTAAGAATGTGGATGGGAGAGGGATGTGGAAATAGGAAGCAATGGAGGGGAACAGGATGGCAGATACAGGGCTAGAGACGGGGGGGCCAGGGACAGGAAGCAGGCTAATGGAAAAAGTATGCAGGGGTTAGGTGCGGGCGGGCGCTGGCAGATGTTCGTCCAGGATGGCAGCAACACACCTTGTCTCAGCAATCAAAACAGCTTGCTGTTCGATTAGGGTACGCTGTTGCTGCACCAGCCTCCTTAACAGCTCCTCTGTGCCTTCACCCTCTTCTGGACGGGTGGCCCACAGTGACGACCGACATGGACCTACAGGAGAAAGGAGGACCATATCAAGGCATGACGATGACACAAAGGCACCATGTACCACCACACGGTGGACAGCATGCCCCAACAACCATGCCCATGTGCTAGTACAGAACAAACCACAACACACACTAACATGTGCCTGCAGGACAAGGCAGTATGTAACAGGCAGCATGCAACACCCCATTGTACATGGATATGCATAGATGTATGCTGAGAAACCCCAACAATGTGGAGGGCAGCCAGCACAGCAGCATGCAGACTGTAACAGTGTAAACAGACAGACACCCCCAGAGATGTGAACGACAAGTGGACACTGAATGACATGCACATGGGATGACACATGGTGGGACATGCTGCCAACGGTCACACAGCTATGATACACAATACAGATGACACCAACTGGAGAAGGTGCCACAGCCCCAACCAGGTGTGTAACCACACATGCCTGTCCCGTACACCCCCAACAGTGGCCCACCCTCACTGCTGCCCTCCACAAGAACTGTAGAGACCCAACCAAACTGCCACCCATGATGCTATAACACAGCAGCTGTACAAATGATGACAGGAAGCCCTGAACAGGTGGGTGACTGACATAAGTGTGCAACAGTGGCAAGTGACACAGATAGAGACTCGACATGGACCACAGAGACCTAATGACCACAGAGGACAATGACACTGGCAACAGAACAGTAGAGACTGCAGGGCAGGTAACCAAGCAGTACACAACCAGGGGAAGTGACAATGCCCACCCACACCACTTGCCACAACAGAAGGGTGAGGGGCCCATAGCGGCAGCACCGTGAAGGCGCAGATGCAAGAGACACACACATGTGAAACAGAGACACCGGCCATGGTCCACCAGTGGCAGTGCTGTGGCAGGCCAGTGGCATGCACAGGACAGTGTCACCCTGGTGGTCAAGGCATGGCGAGGCACACACCCATACCTGTGAGAGCAGCATCTGCCATAGGGGCTGACAACCAGCACACCATGCTACTACAGAACAACTCCTGCAGCACACCTGCATAACATGTGCACAAACAGCATGCACTGCAGGGACAGAGGGACAGCACCCTCTGGAGGACAATGGCCCCACAACAAAGCTTGAGCCCACAGGCAGGGGTGTAGCCAAGGAGGCCACAACTGCACACCATGTGGACAAACTGCCA
Organism: Neoceratodus forsteri; assembly: GCA_016271365.2. Taxonomy (NCBI): domain Eukaryota; kingdom Metazoa; phylum Chordata; order Ceratodontiformes; family Ceratodontidae; genus Neoceratodus; species Neoceratodus forsteri. Next base: position 152,271,945 of record CM028133.1, read on the forward strand.
CCCCTTCCCCACTGTTAGGGTGGGCTACCCCACCCCAGAGTGTAGCCTGACAATATACAAACATACACCAGGACTGTGTCTGTTGCCGCCACTGGTATACAAGATACAATGTATGAAACCCATGACAAAGGGCGCTGCCCTGCATATGTAAATACAAAGCCATGCATTGCTCCCCAAGACACCCACATATCAGCCCACAACCTGTACAGTTGTAATGGCCATGAGATACACAGACAGTCATAGTGACCAGTCCTCCTAGCGTAGACCACAATGAATTAAACACAGAAAGGTACAACATTGTCATTGTTAGGCGTCATACATAAAATAAGCAATTCATTGCCTATTGGCCAACTCCCCACCAGAAATCAAACAGCCCACCATTGATTGCTTGGAGGATGCCTGCTGACACACATGCTGCAACAGGCACACATGCAATGTACATCCACACAGACCCGTGTGGCACCATAGTCCCAAAGGACCCCTCCCCAACAGCCCTGTGCACGTCCGCCATGGAGGTCGGACAAGGGCACACAATAACATACTCATGTCCACACCACCATGACAGTACACTGGCAGGGAGATGCTTGCACCACATGACACAGTGTCTCCCCGCATGCCACGGTGTGCATAGCCCTAGAATGCACTCACAACATGTCCTGCACAGATACTGACATGTTATACATGGTATTATAAATGAGACATGCCATGAGAGGTGGAGAACACTGTTGCCATGGCAGACAGGACAACAGCATCGGCAGTAACAGGCGGCACGACAGGCTGACCCCAGTAATCCCCAACCCCCAGGCATGATGACTGGCCTACAGCCATGCAGAGACATGCCGCATCCTTCCACAATGGTGGCCATAACAGCAACATGACGCACATCGCAGTACAAGGCACATATCAGTGCACATGGCGGCAGTGGCAACAATACTTGAGACACACAGCAAGCCATGTCTCAGGCCTTGCAGCAGAAGGCATGGCAATGGAGGCAAGAGAGGCAACAGAAATGCATGCAGCCATATCACATCTGGCCTGGATTACCTAGCCAACTGGGCCACGACACCAGACACAGCACAGTGCAGGGGGGTAGCCAGACATTCACATGTTGTGCACACAATTCCCAACAGCCACACTCCCCTTACAAATTATGCACTCATCAACTCCAAATGGTACACCCCTTCCAAAAGGGTATGATGTCTGTCAGATGATTCCCCTACTCTCTAATGAGGTTATACATGTATCTGTCTCCTACACAACAGCATTTCAAACAAATGTGTACAGTGCGTATGCCTGGCTACACCCTTGCTCTACTGCCTGCCCTGTAAAGTCAGACACATAGTAGAAAAGCATAATATCACACAGTACTCAGGCAACACACCCCTGTCACCATCACTGCTCTTTCGCTGCGCTCTGTGCCATCGGAGGCACCCTGCGCCTGTCGGTGGATGGCCTCTGTCCAGCTTGCATCTCATCCCTCCTGTCTCCGGTGTGTCCTCGGTGCTCTGCAGTGGGAAAAGGGTACAGCAGCATTACTACAATATCAGCCACCATGGTGCGCTAAAGACCACCCTGTACTACAGTGGTATAGCACAACACACGCATCACTAGCACACAGGTGCAGTATACCACCAAAGCCATGCCAAGCATGACACGGGTCAGTGCACACCGTCTACCCCTGGCCCACACAGTACACACCGAATGGATCAGAGGACCCCATGGCACAAGAGCAACATGTCCAGCACAGCAACACACATGCACACAAGCACACCACGGAACACACAGCACCACCACGCATGCCAGCAGCGCCATGACAGTCATTACTTACCTGGCACAGGCACAGTCCCCCTCCCGCACCATCGCCCTGCAGCATTCAAGCAGTGGGCGTTGCCTGCACCTGATGTCAATGTAGCGATGGCGGCACTTCTCACCATCATGGGGCATACCCGTGATAGCAGTTAGGTGATGGGCAATTGAAGCCCAGATCTGGCTATGGGGAAGCTTGCCCTCCCGAACTGGTTGAAATAGGCACCGATGGCACCTCTCAATCAACTTCACCAGGTTGGCCATCTCCACGTCATCCCACCACCTGTCATGGCCCACCACTGCCCTTTACCTACGTCTCACAGACATTGCTGCTATGGAAGGGGGCAAATTAACCAGTGAAACAATATAAAACTGACTGTCCACACACCCTGACACTCCCTAGCACTGCAGTCTAGCGCCGCACAGATGTATGCTGTAGCGCCGCATTAACAGCAAGTGTTCACAATGCACATGCATGACCCCTACCATGACCCTGGGCCCATGTACCACGCATGCGTGTAGCACCATGCTAATGCTGTTTAGCGCAGTGCCACATCATGCTATGACAGGGTGATAGCACGGACAAGGGGCCTCATGAGCATGCGTACTGCACATAGCGCAGTACTAGTTGGCTTGTGCGGTGCTGACCCTACAATAGCCCTGCGCTGGCCTTTGCCCAGTGCTGCTGTGCTAGCGCAGGACTATTCAGAGCCATATTCAATGGGTGTATGCAAATGAGGGTACTTGTGTATGCATGGGGCAAACCATGTGATTAGCATATCATTATGTGCTCATTTACATGACTAACAGGCCTGATTGCCTGAGTGGGCTATAAAAGGGCAAGCAGTGCACCACCAGTGTTGTGTTGTGGTACTGCGGTGTGATTACAGCAGTATGAATGTACAACATGGATAGAAATATGCAACAGGGGGATAAGCAGTGAGAGGCAGGTATGCATGACCACTGTGGGACCACTACAGTCCACTGCATTGTGCACATTCCCCTGCAGGTAACTGTTCCATGTGCCACTGCCTGCACAATGTGTCTGCCAGCCAGGTGCACTAGTTCACTACCGTGATGGTGCACTGACTTGTCTCCCTGGATGTGTGGCGTGATGGCCTGTGCCCCCCCTCAAGACGTACACAGTGTACCAGCGATGTGCCGTCCCATGCAGCATGGTGTCCTGACATTGCTAGCACACTTGTCCACACAAACTCTGTGATGCTCAAATGGGGCACAACACAGTCATGGGAGTTCATGGCAGACACAGGCCACAGCGGTGCACATGTGTGTACACTACTCACTGTCCATACATGGGACAGACAGTGGATATGTGGGTGTGTGCACCATACAGGCACATGCAGTGATCTGATATGTCCATGTGGCCTGTGGCACTGTAGGGGATGATATCGTGATGTCTACTGTGTGATGCGCTGCAGCACTGACACAGCCAATGACACCTGTCCCCTCTTGATTATCCCATAGGTGTGGTGGCCTGACAGTAGTGCATCTGTGCCCACAAATTCTCTCAGGATGAGCTGAACACCCTTGCACATGAGGTGAAAGAAAGGGAGCATGTGTTACGCACACACAGGGCCACCGATGCTGTTGTGCGTCAAGCTTGGGAGGAGGTAACTGCAACTGTGAATGCAGTCAGGGGGCCGTGGAAGAACAACAGAAGCAATTCAGAAAAGATGGAATGACCTCCTGCGACATGCAAAGGAGGAGGAGGCACATCAACAGAGGGACAGGACCAGGACCGGTGGTGGTCCATCTGAACACCAGCAGCATGTGGAGGAGCCACACATGGCGGTGGTGGCATCAACACTGCGGATGGTGGCAGTGAAAGGTGTGCCAGGTGGTGGTTGTGAGACAACCCTTGCACTTCCAAGGCCAGGTCTGTATTTGCATGTGTAACCCCTGTATGTGGTACAGGCAAGGGTGCACAGTCATGCTGTTGGTGTCCTGCACAGGGTGTACTGTATCCTGCTGAACTGATGCCTGGCATGGCCATGGTCACTATGGAGTGGGTGGGTGCATGTTGTCATGGGCTTGTGTGAAAGGGGTACCTGTCCTGAGGGCTGCATGGTGTGGTGGTGGTAGCAGTGGTGGTGTTTGGCCACAGTGTCCATGGATGGGTGACTGACCCTGTCCCTATTCTCTCCACAGCACTCTCTGACAGGCCTGCACCACTACAGGATGTGCCACGGATGTTCAGCCAGGTTCCCGATGTCGTGGAGGAGGTGGATGAAGAATGTCCATCAACATCTGGACTGTGTCAAGCTCAGGGCCACATGGACCCAATGCATGTGTGGCATTCCCATGGACAGGGCATGCAACTGCCTGGGGAGGGGGGTCACACCTCACTAGGGGTGTTAGGATACAGTAGGCACCTGGATGCTGCACAAACTGAGGACGATGGGGTGGAAGAGATACTGCTGGTCACTGTCACCAGTGTGGATGTCACTGATGTCTCTGACTATTCTCAGCACCTGGCCATTCCTGTGCCAGGGGATGCAGGAGTGGGGCTGCTTGCAGGCCATGGAACAGGTCAAAGTGGTTCCATAGGTGTCACTAGTGTAGCTGTACCTGAACACACGGTGGTGGGTGGTGTGGGAGATATTGTAGGACAGCAGGGTGTGCAGTGTCAAACACATGCTGGGGTTAATGTCCATATGGTAGCATGGACCAGTTGCTCCATTGCCACAGGCACCACTGCCAGCTGCTGCTGCAGGTTCTGTGCCTCTGGTGCATGAAGGCCATGGTGTCAAGCCACTCCTGCAGGCTGCTGTCACCTCCCAGCAGGAGGCCTGCCTGGACCTGCATGCCATGTGACATGAGCTGCGACATGAGCTGGGTCAGATAAGGGAGGCCATTTCAGTGGACTTTGCCTGTGCTGAGCAGCAAGCAGAGGACAGGTTGGGCCACCTGGTGGGTGCCATAGAGGCAGTATAGCGCAGTGGTCTAAGGCTCTGAGCTGCAAATTTGGTGACATCCAGCAGACCTGACCTGGGTTTGAATCCCACAGCTTCCACTTGCATACTGTGTGACCCTGAGCAAGTCACTTAACCTCCTTGTGCTCCCAGGTTGCTCCTGTAAAAAAGCTTTCAGCTTAGTGTGCTATACCTGGTTAAACAACTAAATAAAAATAAAAAAAATGGACCGTGGCTTCTCTGGCTTAACTGTTGCAGTGGTGGACATTGGTAATGTCATGCGTGGTGTGCCTGTTGGATGCCAGCATGGGATGGGTGGCCATGGTGCAGATGGCAGAGGGGCACACAGACAGGCACACCATGGCCACAGGGCTGCCACCGGGCTTGGCTGCATCACACACTCCACCTGCAACCCAGCGGTGCCGTGGCCGTCCATCCACCCTGTCGGTCTCCACCATCCCGCGGGGGTACAGGAGGTCAACACTGCCTGCCTCCCCTTCCACTTCAGGTTTGTCCTCTGCACAGAGCACCCCAGGGTCTATATCCCATGGTACGGGTGCATGGCGCATGCGTGGATGTCGGCGTCGGTGATGCCCACAATTTGCCTGCAGTACTGTGCATGCATCTCCCACATGCATGTGCAGACGTGCACACACATACACACACACACATACACACACACTCCCACCAACACAATTTCCCCCCTTACCTTCACAGCACACATCACACTTCCCCACCGAGAATACACCATTTGTATGTGTCCCCCCCCAAGTATATGCTGCACAATCCCGGCCTCACACCACATGCACACATTATTTGTCTGTTACACTGGGTTTGTTTACTGATGTGATTGTTGGTGTCAGTGTTATGTTAGTCTGTGCACATTAAAGTGATAATCACTTGTACTCTTTCAGGTTGTTGTGAAGTCTGTACTTACCCTCTGATCTGTTGCAGTGTCCTGATGATGTTGTCCCGGTGCTGTATGGCCCTGCATGCCATGCGAGGGTCCTGCCCCTCGAGTTGCTCCACTATCCCCCCTGACCGCTGGCTCTGGCTCACTGTCAGACTGTCCCTCAGCTTCAGGTGCCTGTATCCCACAGTTAATTGCCATGTTGTGCAGCATACAACAGGCTAGGAAGATATGGCATGCCTTCTGAGGTGTATACTGTAGGGCACTGCCTGATGTTTCTAGGCATCTGAATTGCATCTTCAGGATGTCAGACACCCTCTCTATGATGTTCCTTGTTCCAGCATGTGCCTCGTTGTACAGCTCCTCAGCCACTGTGGCTGGTTGGAGTACTAGTGTCAACAGCCAGAGTCACAGGGGATAGGCAATGTCCCTTGTCAAGAAATGTATACCTGTTAGTGCCATACTGCATCTGTCAGCTGCTGTCCTGCACCTCTCTGTGGCCCTCCCACACCCCTTCCCTGGCCTGCAATGCCTGCCCCATCCATGTTGTTTTGTGTATGCCTTGTATGCTACAACTCACCAACTAGCTGCCCACTGGGTATCCTGTCCTCCTCAAAGGCCTGGCACAGCTGGGACTGGTGCCAGATGAAGGCGTTGTGGGCACTGCCGGGGTACTGTGCATAGACATTTCTGATGCACCCAGCCACATCACACACCACCTGGCAGTTGATGGAGTGGTACCCCTTCCTGTTGACGTACACTTCACTGCCATCACCAGGTGGTGCACGGATGGGGACATGGGTGCAGTCAATGGCACCCAGTACAGATGGTAGGTGCACAACTTGATGGAACTGCTGCATTGTTTCTCTGCGCTCTGCTGCCATGCTGGGGAATACTATGAATTCCCCAGCATGTGGCAGGAGAGCCTCTAGGAACTGGGTCAGGAGGCATGAGGTGGCAGACTGCGTTACCCCAATCATGTCCCCCATTGGTCGTTGGAATGTCCCTGTGGCAAGGAAGCACATCACTGCTGTCACCTTCTCCTCCACTGTCATGGCATAACTGCATCTGGTATTTGGGTGCAGCTGCTCATGCAGGAGTTCACAGAGCTGCCTCAACATTCCCCTGTTCATCCGGTACCGGCCAATGATGTGGTCATCAGGCAGGGTCTTGAAGGAGACCCTGGGCCGGTACTGCCTGTTCGCAGCATACCGTCTCCTTGGCCTGCGTTGTGGCCCGTGTTGTGCTTGCTCCCTCTCCTCCTCCTCCTCCACTACAGCTTCCATCAATGGCAGGATCACTGCTACTGGCACTGCGCACATTCCCACTTCCTGTGCTGCTCCCTCCTCCTCTGTGTTTTGCCCTGTGTTTAGACCAGCCTTTTATAGGCAGTAACTAGCACTGCACTAAGTGCCGCGCTATGGATCTTAGCGTGGCACTGGACCTTTGAATATCCCCTTGCATGTTTCTCTTGGCCCTCCCTTCCTTTTGCCCCTTGCATACATTAGTGGTTTGCCCTGCGCTAATGCTGTTAGCGTGCACTAACTGGTCCTTTGAATATGGCGGATCCGCGCTATTACGGTGCTATTGCCACGCTATTGGTTTGCACGTTGTGCTATGGTTTGAATATCTGGCCCTATGTGTCTACTTTCTGTATTCAGGGAAAGGAATACATGCTAGTATTTCAAGAGTCAACATGGAGGACAAACAACAGACTGGAACAAAGAAATGGTTTTCAGAAGCATTTATCATAGACATGCTGTCAATAATCCTGCCACTTCTGTTTTCTCAAGCTATGTTCTAAACAATATGGAGTCTCTTCATATTGCTAACTTTGTTTTTTTCTCTTTTAGATATTTCCTGAAGAAGACCTAAGGTTGAAATATAGATTTTTAACTCGATTTTCTATTTTCAGAAATGCATTTAATATAACCATTTTGTTTTGATTTCAGACCACATGCTGATGCACCTTGTTTTTGTCTCTACATGTTGTCATAAGCAGTGACTTTTCAAGAGCACAGCTAGAAATAAACTCAGGATGATTTTATTACACACAGAAGCACAATATTAACTTCCAACCAAAAGGACAGCACAATGCCTGCCAGAAGAGAAGGAATAACTAAACACGCTCAGATAAGCACAGAACCAGATGTAAGGGAACTCAGTCAAGTATTTCCAGTTGCTTTGGCTCACTGTAAGGGACTATGGGGGAGTAATGTTACAGTAATCTTTTTTGTGGTCAGACCAGTTATGGAAAACCCCAGGTTCTGGTTTAAACTGGTACGTGCCTGAAAAGCATTTTGATGCTGTTGGCTAGTGGTGAATTATAGGGATAAAACAATATTCTGCCTCAGTCCATATGGAAGGGCATCTGGGATCCAACGACAACCACATAGTGTGGTTTGGCATGGAGACAGGGACTCAGTTAAGCCAAACATGGGCAAAAGTATTAGATTTCAGGAAGGCAGATTTCAGTGAAAAGGGTAGATATTTAAGAGCAGCCCTGGAGAAGGGATAGATAATGGAAGGAGTGGAAGAACAGTGGGGGAAACTAAAAGGAGCTATAGTAGAGCTAACTAACCAATGCATTAGGATATTGGCCCAAGGGGAAAAAAGAAGGAAACCACTAGGGTTCTCTAAAGAGGTGTCAGACAAAGTAAGATTTAAAAGAGCAAGTTTCAGGAAGTATAAGGGATCCCAAAGGGAGGACAGGGAGGTGTACATTGATTGTCTAAGGGAAGCAGAGAAAGCTGTTAGGAAAGCAATGGCATAGACAGAGGAAGATTTAGCACAGACTTTAAAAAAAGGGGACAAGACATTCTATAGGTACATCAGCGATAGAAGAAAAACCAGGGAGGAGGAGGGAGAGTTTATATAGTGGGATCTAGACAAATCAGAAATACTGAACCACTACTTCTATTCTGTATTCCCTAAGGAGGGAGAGGGTCAAGAACCACAGCTAGGGAGCAGAGGCAATGGGGGGCAGAAGTGGACACTGGTCCATTCATAGTGGAGAGAGTTCTGAAAGAACTCACAATGCTGAAGGTGGATAAAGCCATGGGGCCAGATGGCATACACCTGAGGATATTACAGGAGCTAAGAAGGGAACTAGCAGTGCCTCTGGTCACCCTGTTCACAGAGTCACTCAACAGAGACACAGTTCCAGAGGACTGGAGGAGGGTGCATGTAGTCCCACTGCACAAAAGTGGCAGTAGGAAGGAAGCGGGGAACTACAGACCAGTCAATCTCAGCTCAATGGTGGGGAAGATCATGGAGACACTGCTGAAAAAAGAATAGTGGCACACCTGTAGTGGTGCCCAGGATCTGAGGCATCATCGATTCACAGCAGGAAGGTCTTGTTAAACAAATCTGATAGATTATTTTGATGGGGTGACTATGGAAATGAATCAGAGAGGGGCAGTAGACATTGCCTACCTAGATTTCAACAAAGCAGTGGAGGAACTGACACCGCAACTGGAGAGAGGCAGACAGCCCTGCTGGGGGCTGGAGATATTATATCTTGGAAAACCTTGGTTGTTACTTCTGAAGGCTTGAAGAATTGGTGTATGAATAGACCTGCAAGGAACTACAGAATTCAAGTACTATTGAATGTGCATGTTTTTCATGAAGGAGTTTAATATCTGAAGGAAGCAGTGGCGAGCATGCGGAAGGTGCTAGAAGTGGCTCATTCTATCTGACTGATACTAACTGATACTAACTACTTAACTTACACTAAGTGTTTGAAGAATAACATTCTTTTTTTTTTGGCATACTCTATATATTGCGTTGCTTTTTGCACTTTTCTGTTTGTCTGTTTGTCACAACTCCAGAAGGGGGGGGGAGTGAAATTGTGAGTGAAATCTTTGCAAATACTCACTTCTCTCCCGCTTCTTTCTCAGCTCCTATTTTTTCTTCATTTGGCTCAGTCTTTTGTCTCCTAAATATTTAATATTTTATTAGCATTGTTAGAAGTTAGCAGAATCCCTGCTAGTGAAATAAAAGGGGAGCTTGAAGATCTGAAAAGTTTTAATATACTCTGGAAAGGTAGCCTAAGTTAAGTTAAGAAATTGTTGCTATTAAATTGGGATTTTACTTTATTTCTAATATTTTATTTTTTAAATCTTTTCACTGTTGATGGAGCTTTATAAAAGATTGGAGATTGCTGGTGTTAATAAGCTGGAAATAGGCTGGAAATGATTATAATGTAACTTTTGAAGTGGCCATAAGAGGTCTAAGTGATTTTCATTGGCAGTTTGTTGACATTTGTAAAAATTACTTAGATTAACCCTGACGAAGGAGATTTTGATTGTTTTATTTAACAAGTTTACCTGGTTAAATTAGTTGATTGTTTTCACTGACTTGGTAATTAAAGGCTGAGTCATTTAACATGCCTATCAGTCAGTTAGTTAACATCTGGTTGTTTGTTTGCTGAGATGAGCAAAATACAAATAGTAACTGACTGACCAGGTTCTGGATTGCTATATGAGCACAGTGAATCTGGAGGGGGGATACTCATTGGCAACATCAGTTTACTTGTGGGTTGGTGTCTAGAAGGCTGTTGCAGTCTGAGTTCTGCCTGCGAGTGTGATGCTAACTAATTTTAACAATACTATTGCATTACACAGGCAGTTGTGTTCAAATGAAAACTGTCCATGATACAGTTTTTTTAAGTATAAATTTGCTTGCTCTGGCATTGAAAGGTTTAAAGTTTAACGTTGGAGATCAAAAATCTGGTGGTTACAGTAAAAACATGATTTTTGGCAGCTGAGTCAATTTGATGCCAGCACTGGATCAGTAATCTTTAATTACTAAACATGGGGGGGGTAGCTGAACTACAATTTAAAGGAGGGGAGGACACTTCATGTGCTATAGGCAATGACAGTAGTTCCAGTGCAGAACGGCTTGATTTCCTGATTTGGATAAAAGCATTTGAATTTGCTCCCATGACAAATCTTTTAACTTGTGCTGAACATGTAAGTCTATTGTTCTATTGTCTATTAGTATGCGTTCTTTTTAAACTTCGATGCTATATCTGATCTTTGGCTATTTTACGGTATCTGTTTTAAGAGCTACAATTTAAAAGCACAAAGTATTTATATTGTACTGTGCCATTACTGCCTCTAACTGCCAGTAAAAAAAAAGTCAGACATCAATATATTCCTTAGTTTTTATGTTGCAACTTATTTTAAACTATTTCAGGGACCAAATTCACCACTCTGGAAGAATTGAGGGAACTAGAAAGAATCACACTGAAGTCCTTTTAATTGTGGAACTGAGAGAAATGGAAGCTAATATTCTACTGAAGGCCCGCTGTGATCTCAAGGGTTTAATTTTTCTATACTACAACATGACACAAGGCTGCTTGTCAGCAATTGTGTGTAGAGAAACAATGGACCAATTGATTTTTGGAGCATTGGACTATTAGATTATCAGACTATTTAACTCATTTGCTAACTCACAGTTAAGCCTTTCTTTTTTTTTTTTTTGAGTGTTTCTTGATTCCTTTTTTTTCTTTTTTCCCCTAACTTTCTAAGTTAACAAACGGAGAAAAAGATTTGTAGAATATGTATACAAGAAGCAGAAAAATGGTAATAGAAAAATATTATGCTAATACTAAGAAAGTAAAAACAAAAAAAAAACTAATGGCTGTGTTTTTATAGGGGAAACAGAAATGATTACATCTACACCTATGGCCACTTATGTCCCCTTGAAGAAGGGAGAGAAGGATGTTATAGCTCAGATTTACACAGATAAAATTAAAGTAAATATTCAACAGAAGGATAAAATTCAAGGCATTCTTGATAAACAAACTTGTAAGATTGATTAGAAAGAGAGGTTAAAAACCTTGGAAAACTTTACACAGCCACATATAATGCAGGAAATATGGGAGAATTCTAATAAAGAGGTCATAGAAGTTTTTCAAAATGCTTTTCTAGCAGATGCTCATATAAATATAGGTACAGAGGCTATATCCATGGTTCATAATATGGCAGAGGAGGAAAATAAATTAAAGAAAGGGGAAATGGTTAAAAAGACTAAAATAAAGAAAACATGAAAAGATTCTTTAAAGCCTTACCTCTTACAAAAGTAAAGAAATATTATTGATTTCTTTATGTCAAACCAGGTAGCTACAGGGTCAAATGAAGACTCACAGGGAGACATACAGGAGGTAACTATTGATAATATAGATAACTTAGGTAAAGAAACCAGAAATCCTCAGCAAACACCTAATAAAGAAAATGAGACCAGACTAGAGCTATTTAGCCCATTAGAATTATTATCTATTCAAAGTGAAGATTTAGATCAAAAAGAGAAGTACAGGATGACTCTGTGTTATCAGGATCCATGAATACTGTTTTCCAAAGATTAGATACAGAGATTGAGCAAACAGAGCTTGACATTGATTTTTTACAGCAGTGTCCAAATTCACTGTCAAAATATACAATAAAAGCACTTGCACACCCAGTGATGTATTATATAGTATTGCTGGAAGCGTTGAATGATATCAGAAATAAAATGGATAATTTTGTAAAGGCAGTTTATACTCAAATAAACAGTTTGCAGACACAAGTTATTAGCCTCAGTCTGAAAATAGCAGCAAAAAGGAGATTATCCTTCTCTACCATTGTCATTCCTGAAACTCTGGAAGGAAAGATTAAGGGAAAAAGGGAAAAAGAAAACACAAGAACAAAAAGAATAAAAAAAGGCATATAAAACAATTTAATAAAGAAAATCAAGATCAGGAGATACCCGCTAATAAAGGAAAAGCCCAATATCTTTCACAAACAGTTATGAGAAGTAAGATACAAGATCTAGTTGTAGATGTAGTTACTCAGCAGACAGACAAGAACTTTGAGAAAACTGTTGAAAAATAAAAGAAGCAAGAAGAACCTAAAGTTCCCCAGGAAAAAAAAAGAAAAAAAGTGAGTAATCTGGCTCTGGAAATGGGGCTATTGATATTGATATAATAAATTTGACGGGCAGAAAACAGCAGTGAGGCTAGAAGAAATATATCACAACTCATGTGAAATGAAAGACACATTAGAGGAAGAAATTCAACAATTAATTTCAGCAGAATTAGAAATTGTGAATGCAAAAGAAAATGTTTTAATGGCATGAAGGGACACAAGTGAAGATTTGAAACCAGTTTATGTTCTGGTAAAGAATATAGATTTTGCTAAAAATATATGGCTCAAGCAACATAAACAAACCCAGTTAGGTCTAGAAGCAAAAGCCCTGGTTTCTTGGAAAACAGTGTATCACAAAACCATTCCAAATGGAGAACTTAGCCCTTTTATTACCTGGTCAGAAATTATGGAGATCCTAGGGAAATTAAGATGGAAACTTATGGCAGACTTTAATCTGGATCCCTGGCAGGAATTCAATCTAGCAATTTTTGGTCTAGATAGACTACAAATGGAAAATGAAACCAGCTTGATGGACCTAGTGTCAATACTTTTTTCAAGTGTTACGGAGAAACAATTTCACAAAATTGGTTCCTTAAAATAGAAAGATCACTTACCTTTGAAGAAGGCAATAGGAATGATATTAGTTGTGCAACAAAAGAGTACTATCAGCCTTTATTGGATAATACATATGCATTTGATCAACTTGGAATACTAATTGTAGATTGGAAAGACATTTGGGAAAATAATATAGATAAGCCCTTAAACTGATTGAAAAGAAACAATAATTCCAATTCAAAAATTCAAAAGTACTCCATTATCCAGAAGGATGGAAATACAAATTACTTGATATGGAATATTGTGGGTTTACACAACAAGGTTCCAGATATGGAATGGGAAGCATTTATAAACAATGCGCTATAATAATGTTCCAAGAAATCTGGGTCTCCGAAAGTATTGACATACATGGCTATTGTGCTCTGTTTTCTCTAGCAACTAAAATTTGTAAATTAGGTACCCCATCAGGGAGATCAGCTATTTATATAAAAATTGGCATAAACATTTAAATTATTAACAAAATAAACATTAAAACTAATTGAATCACAATATTACTTATGTGGAATAATTTGACCTTTGTTCTTACTAATGTGTATATACCCCATAATAAGAATAATGTGAATAAAAGCATTTGGCAAGATCTATCCTTAGAGATAGATAATGCTTTTAAAAAATACCCAAATGCTATACTAATTATAACTGGAGACTTCAATGCCAGGGTAGCCAATACCAACAGTATGGATAGGCTGTATAAGCAGCTGGGGATGGGTAACATCAGGAAAAGAAAGAGCCAAGAAAAAACAATTAATGCTCAATGGAAAGAATTACAGAAATTGTTGAAAGGAAATGCCTTAATTATATTAAATGGAAGATTAAATGCACATTTTGAGGGAACTGCAACATACTTTTCTACCAGAGGACAGAGTGTAATAGATTGTGATATGCAGTTTGATTAATCTAAATAAATTTAAAAGTTTAACAATTCAAATGTGACCTGAGAGTGATCATGCCCCATCACAGTTACAGATTGATCTGCGAATAGTGGGTGATGATGTAAGTGAAGAGAATACACCTTTGGCTACATTAACAGTAACAGGGAAACAAAAGTTAAACAGAGGAAAGATTGATAACTCTCTACATGCAGACTGTATAAACACCTGGGAAGTCTTATTAAGGAAACAAGAGGGGCCTTATCAAATATTGGTCATGGACTTTATTAACAACATTGATCTATTGAACAATCAGATAACAAATTTGATATATACTGATAGTGCAAACCCTGTTAAAAATAAGGTAATACTTGGTTTGATTCAGAATGTGGTCTGACCAAAAGGGAATTACAGAATGTAAGTAGGTGGTCAAAAAGAAATCCATCTAGAGAAAATGTCTCTAAACTAAATAAAGCTAGGAAACATTATAAAACAATTTTGCAAGAAAAAATATATCTATTTAATAATTGGAACATAATGTTACATACTATTCAAAATAATGATTACAAATAATTCTGGCTTTTGGTAGCCAAGGGGTAAATTGTTTCCAACCTTCACACACTGTACCAGTCCCCAAGGAGGCCTGGAATGAACATTTGTAAGCAATATTCTATAAAACAGAACAATCCTTACTAGAAGATGCCACTTTGAAAATAATAAATGATAACGCTTACTCCCCATTACAGATAACTGAAGGAGAAGTAGCAACAGCAATTGATGCCCCCTCAAATAACAAAGCCCTTATTATATACTGGCAGAGGTGTATAAACAATAAAGAGACTTTTGGATTCCTTTATTAACACTTTTATTTAATATTTGTCTCGAAGAGAAAAAATTCCCTGTCTCTTGGCAAAAAAAAATTATCATTCCAATACACAAAAAGGGATCCGTGCAATCCCCATCCAGTTTCTGACCGATAAGCCTCTTACACATAAGTACAAAAATATTTGCAAATATTCTATTGAATAAGTTCACAATTTGGACAGAAGATAAGGTTTTAATTTCAAGTTATCAAGCAGGTTTCAGAAAGGGCCACTCAACAGTGGACAATTGATATTGTTTTACCCACATAATAGAGAAATATGTGAAAATTAGGAAATGAAGTTTCATGCTCTATTTTTGGACTTTAAATACCAATAATTCTACTATACACTAATACATCAACAAGTGTAAGATATGACAATTTAGAACATTTAACTACCCCATTTAAAGTCAAATAGGGGAGTTAAACAAGGTTGCCTTTTGGCACTGCCTCTTTTTACCTTTTACATAAGTACACTATTGGAATTTGAAGGAAATTACTTGTTTAATTCTCCAAAGATAAATAAAATGTATATTGATGCATTGGCCTATGCAGATGACATAGTCCTATTTGCTTTAACAACAGTAGGCTTACAGAACAAATTAAACAAATTTCATAAAAACTGTCAAGATCTAGAGTTGGAAATAAATCTGAAAAAATGAAATCTATGATATTTACTGGAAATGAAAATAATAGAAATATAGAGAAAATATACACTTGAGGAAAGAGCAAATCAAAAGAGTGAAAAGCTATGTTTATTTGGGTGTAAAACTTTCTGAATCGGCAAACTGGGTTATGCAAATGGATGATCAACAATTTAAAGTAAAATCTGTAGCAAAAGCATTGCTGAGATTTAACTATCAATATGGCAGTAATACGATACTCCCAAAAGCTAAAATATTACAAATACTGTTGTATGGGGCTGAGGTCTGGGGGACATACAGAGCTAGTCAAATGGAAAAAATAATTATGTATTACTATAAGGCTTTTCTAAGTATACCAACTTCAACAGCTAATGTAATTGTTTGGGTTGAATTGGGAAGGGCAAATCCATAATCCCTTAAAGTTTCAAGAATGGTGAATTATTGGCTGAGAATCATAAACAATAAATATAATAACTTGCCAAAGATATGCTGGGAAGAAAAACTGACTTGGGAGAAACAGGGCATAAAGTCCACATGGAAAAAATCATTGAAAGACACTTTATCAAGAATAAAAATGTTCCACCTTTGAGAAGATTACAATAAAAATATAGTGCTAGCAGAGAAATTTGGTAAAATAGTTAAACAGAAATTAATAAAAGCAAAAAAGGAGGGCATGTTACAAATTAAAAACTTAAAAATCGGCACATGGTTTAAAGATAACAAAATTGATCATAATATTGAAGAATATCTAATGAATGGGACTACTCCAGATCAAAGAAAACTTATTACCTGGGTTAGAATGGGACTGATCACATCAAAATGTACATATTTTAATAAAATACATGGCAAATCAGAAGCATTTTCTCCTTGTAACACAGGATTTGTTAAGACTGTTTCTCATGTTATTACTATCTGTCCTCTATATTTTAAACTAAGAAAGAATATCTTTTGGCATTTCTGGAAAAATATGCTCAGGCAAATTATGATCCTGTATTCATTCTATTACATCCAAGCACAGAAATTGAAATAGGATGAATTGCAAAGTTTCTTGCAGCTGTAGTTAAACAAAAAAAGCTGATCTATAGTATCAGTATTCAGCAAATGAAGTAATGATGTCTTGTAGCAAATATATAGTGCAGTATAGTGGGGGTAAGCAATCTGATAAACAAGAAATATGAGAAAGCATTATACTCCCCTTTCTTCCATATTTATATGTGGTATATGTTAAATTATGATTGTTTTATGATAAATTAAATTATACTTATAATTTTTAATCTGCCAATAGTAAGTCTTTGTGGAACTGTATGATTTGTAATGTGATAATGTGTAATGATTATATGTGATTTTGTATAACTGTTTTGATTACTCAAGTGGTTCTACAATAAACTGTTCATTCACATTCCAAAGAAATCTAAATATCTTTAAAACTACTCAAGGTGCACAAAAACAACTGGCATGAAGGTTGTTCAGGACAAAAAGACCTTTCACATGAGGGTAGTCACTAATCTGAATTCTTTATATTTTGTAAAATATGGCCTTCCAAACAGCCTCATTTGTTTCCTCTAGGCATGAACACAGTAGGAGTATGCCAAACAAATGTAAATATATTGGAAAGCATACAAGTTACCAATGCATACCAATAAAAAGCAGCATGAAAGTTGTTCAGGACAAAATAACCTTTCAAATGAGGGTAGTCATTATCTGAATTCATTAGATTGTTTTAAATATAGTCATCTGAAAGGTGAAAATGAAAATTCAGGTAATCAGGTGGCCACAGATTAAAAATAATAGTGTAGCTTTATCAGTAGGCTCATTTGAAAGGTCTTCTTGTCATGAACACCTTTCATACAGGTTGCTAATGTGTAACTCATACTATTTTGGAGATATTTACATTCATCTAGTATTTATTTTTGTACTCCTCTTAGCTGCAGGCATACTCATTTTAGTAGGGGTGTTTCATGTCATATTTGCTCTTGTAATGGCAGATCCCACCCATGACCAATTGTTTCAAACAACCTTATTGTTTTTCTTTAGCACTGAATACAGTAGGAGTCACTGTTCAACCCCACCTTCCTAGCTTACTTCCCTCCCTCATCCATTAGGGATCACATACTATGAACAGCAATCAATGTTGCAGGCCAGGAAAAAACAGGATTTATTATTATAGAACTCCAAGCTGCTTTTCTCTGAGAGCAAATGTGCACACATTTCAAACAAATTTAAATATCCTTACAACTATTCAAGGTGCACAAAACAACCATCTTGAAAGTTGTTCAAGACAAAAAGACCTTTCACATGAATGTAGTCATTAATCTGAAATCTTTATATTTTGTAAAATATGGCCTTCCAAACAACCTCATTTATTTTCTCTAGGCATGACCACAGCAGGAGTCAAAGAAATGTAAATATCTTAGAAAGTATACACATTACCAACACACAACCGCCATGAAAGTTGTTCAGGCCAAAACAGCCTTTCAAATGAGGGCAGTCACTACTTTGAATTCATTAGATTGTTTTAAATGTAGAATCTGAAAGGAGAAAATTGTGAAGAAAAATGAAAATTCAGCCAAGCAGATAGAGGATTACAGTTATAGTTGTTAAGATTTCTTGTGATTGCTAAGTAGCTATCCTGAGAGCAGAATACTGGAACAGTACAAATGCATTGCTTTGCTACACTGCAGAAATATCACTAACAAACTGGTTTGAGTAATTGTCAATATAAAATATGATCCCATGTCCAAAGATTGAGAAATTAATATTGTTTTTGAAACTCTGAAGTGTTTTTTATGGTGGTGTTACAGGAAATCCTCCATAATATAGGATGTTGATATACTGGATAGCACCTGGAAGCTGACTGGGAAACAATAGTCTACACAGAGACTGCATTTGTATTCTTGTCTGCTCACTTCTGTTTTTCCTGTAATATGTGCTGCTTTGTTCTTCCTTCCTTCTACTACCTCCAGGATGTTGATTTGGCAGAGGAAAATGTCTCCTCCTGAAACTGCCAGAGAAGTCTTCTGATCATTGCCACTGGTGAACCGAATGCTGCCCTGCAAAACAGACATGGATAGAACACCTAAGAGTTCGGGATCGGGACATGACACAGATGGCCTTTGCACCACTGCTGAAGTGAGGTCAGGACTGTGATGTCATATGGGTGGTCTTGGTGTCACAGTGGATACCCCAGGATGCAGCTGTGGTAAGGGAGCAACCTTTTCTAAGTATCTTGCTGACTAGTAAGGAAGTGAACTGTAAAGAGCCCCGAAAGGGCTGTGAGCAGGTTTGGGGAGGACACTGCTGCTGCTTGCTCTGTGCAGGTGGGGGGAGCAGATAGGAGCTCAGCAGAAGGTGGAGAAGACCACCTCCCTAAACTGCCATTTCGCCAGCAATCTGTGAATGTACCTAGAGATTTGAGAGGTGGTAAGAAGCAATCAGGGGACACACCTTGGAAATGCCATTCACTATTACAAAATGTTCTTTGCTTATGCACAAGTGAACATAAAAAGGAGTCCATTGTGGTTCTCAAAGCAAGTGGCAAAGGTGGTAAAGGGAAAAGGGTGGCATTTAGGAGGTATAAAGCAACACAGATGGAGAAGGGCAGGGAGGTATAACCAAAAAAGCAGAAGGAAGCAGGCAAGGCAGTGAGGGGAACAAAGGTGCAGATGGAGGAAAGAATCACCAAAGAGGATAAGAGTTTCTTCAGATACTGAACATATCTAAAAAGAGAACAGCAAGTGGAGGAATAGTGATATTTAGAAGGGCGAGGGGATGGGGGGGGCTGCACAGAAGAGGACCAAGGAAAATCAGACATCCTGAACAAGTACAGTATTTCTGCTCAGTCTTCACAGTGTAAAAAGGGATGAATGGACCACCAGGGACTAGCAGGAAAGGGGTGGGATGACAGCATAGGTCATTTTGCAGAAAGAACAAGTCTGGAAGGGACTTGCAGCTCTGAAGGCAAAAAAAGCAATGGGACCAAACAGGATACATCCAAGGGTTCTAAGGAACTCAGAGAGGTACCATCTGCCCTACTAACACACTTGTTCAGCAGCTCACTGGAAACAGACATGATTGCAAAGGACTGAAAAAGAGATGATGTGGTCCCTCTACAAAAGAATAGCAGCAGCAGTGAGGAGGTTAGCAGTTATAGACTGGTCAGTCTTATATCAGTGGTGGGGAAATTAATATGAATATACAAACATACAAATGTGCCAGCAGAAATAGACCTCCTGGTCTATCAATGTCTACTCAAGCATGCAGCTAGCACCCTTAAGTTGCAGCTGTTCCACCCCTCCCCTTTTGTCTGCCCTCGGCTGTTCTCAGCCTCAGCCATCTGTACTCTCCCCGTTCTCTCTCCCATGCCCTTTTAAAATTACCCACAGTTTTGCATGATATCACTCTCTCTGGTAGGGCAATTCACTTCAATACCACTCTCTCTGAGAAGTAATGCCTCCTCATCTCCCTCCTAAATCTTCCCCCTCTATTCTTAGCCCGTGCCCTCTAGCGCCCCTTCCTTTCCTCAGTTTAAAAACCCCGTTGGCTCCATCCTTGTTGATTCCCCTCAGATACTTGAAAGTTACAATCATGTCCCCCCATCCCTCCTCTCCTCCAGGCTCTACATATTCAGTTCCCCCAGTCTGTTCACATAGTCTCTCCCCTCCATTCCCTGTATCATCCTCATTGCCCTCCGCTGCATTCCTTCCAGTAGCCTGATATCTCGCCTAAGGTACGGCCTCCAGAACTGCACACAGTACTCCAGATCTCCTCCCTCCACCTGAATAAAAAAAACCTCATTATACACCCCAGCATCTTGCTCACCTTCACTTCCACTTTCCTGCATTGGGCAGGATTGTTCATACTCCCTGTTACCATCACCTCTAGGTCCTTCTCCTCTTCAGTGATCCCTAGCTTCACCTCTCCCCCAACCAGTATTCTCTCTTTGGGTTCTTTGCTCCAAAGTGCATAACCTTACACTTCTTTGCATTGAACCCTAGCTGCCACCTCTCTGACCACTCCTTCAGTTTGGTTAGGTCCCCCTGCAGTTGCTCCCATCCCTCCTAGTCTACTACTGCACCCATTTTGGTATCATCTGTGAACAGACTTGTCCTGCTCAGCACTCTGTGCATGATGTCTGAGATGAAGAGCCAAAATAGCACCGAGCCCTGCGATACCCCACTCATTACTGGTCTAGGTGTTGAGAAGTTCCACCACCAACACCCATTGTACCCTCCCACGCAGCCAGTTTGTAATCCAGTTTGGCATCTTCACCTCCACTCCCACACCAGTTAACTTCCTCCCAAGCTGCTCATGAGGTACTGATTCAAAGGCCTTGTTGAAATTCAAATAGAGGACATCCATTGCATGGCCGTTATCCAGCTCTCTTGTTGCCCAGTTATAATATTGTATTCGGTTAGTTTGATAGGACTTCCCTGATACAAACTCATGCTGCCTCACATCCTGGAGGAGATTCAGACAGCCCATTTGTGGGCTTCCCAAGCTGCTCCTGGGCCCCTGGCTCTCTCTGAGCAGGCCACAGCTAACAGACTGCCTGACTGACCCCCAGACAGATTCAGACAGCCCATCTGCAGGCTTCCGAAGCTGCTCCTGCATCCCTGGCTCTCTCTGAGCAGGCCAAAGCTAACAGACTGCCTGACTGACCCCCAGACAGATTCAGACAGCCCATCTCTGGGCTTCCCAAGCTGCTCCTGGGCCCCTGGTTCTCTCCATGCAGGCCACAGCTAACTGGCCACCCGACTGACCCCTGACAGATTCAGACAGCCCATCTGCAGGTTGTCCAAGCTGCTCCTGGGCCCCTGGCTCTCTCCAAGCAGGCCACAGCTAACAGACCACCTGACTGACCCCCGGACAGATTCAGATATGCACCGGACCCCTGAAACTCATGGTTTTGAATGCCACTGTTTTGACTGCATGCCCAGTGGAAGAACCAGGCACTGATTGGCAGCTTTACTCCTTGGCTGATTTTCCAGTGCCTGGTGCTTCCTGATCTCAGGGGAATCTCTTTCTGTGCTGTGTTCTGGACTGAATTTTTTTGGCCACCCCCCCCTCCTCCTCCTCACAGTATTAAATAGACCCTTACTCTGCCCCTTCCTCAGCCTAGCAGCTGATTGGTTACTCCACTGCTGCATGTTTTCATGCTATTGGCATCCCTGTCTTCAGTATCTGACTTGACCCACTTTCTCACTGCCCCTTTTTAAAGCAGTCCCACCCACAAGATCACACATTTGATCTCAACCTTTTCTTCAGCCACTCCATCTAACTCCTTTCAATTACTGCTCTACTGTTAGGAACCTCACCCTAATCTGACTATATACCCTTTCAACTATAAACCAGTTAGCAGTTAAGCAGGCCAGCAACACCAAACAAACTACCATGGGGTACAACCACCTACTACTACTCCTCACTACCTCTTTTGGCATTGCTGGTACCATACACGTCCTTTTGTTTTGTTGTTGGAATAGATAAAGCATTTTTCCTTTTTTTCTTTTTTCCTCCCCCTCCAGCAAATGAGGCAGTGGCCTTCCCCTAGTGAAAAACTCATCTAAAAACTGCTGCTGAAATCTGTCCTTAAGCCAGGGACTGCTCTGCAACTGACAACCTAAGCTGTCAGTGAGTGCCGACCCCCTGATAGATCTAAGGACAGTTGGGCTTAGAAACACCCTATTCCAACTGAGTCCATATAGAGATCATTCAACCATACCTTACAAAGCACATGCTTCCCCCCCCCCGCACCCTGATGTGCTTTAAACCAAAGCATCCCTCTCCCTAACAGGGGGGGACTTCTTTCCATAATCTACTCACTGACCCTCCTCTGGGTGGATAGGCTCATTGACCCATACCACCTCGAACCAGGGGGCCATCTGCATAATGATCCCTGCCCCCCACGATTTCCACAGCAGTAACCCTATCTCAAGCATGCTTGCTCTCTCAACGGTGCACAAGACGGTAAAAAAGAGTATATGCTATGACCTGTTTTACTTTATGAGCAGGATGCATCAAAGGAACCTCATCACCATACCCAGTACTAAACTACTCCACTTACTGGTAGCACTACTACTCATGGCAGGAGATATTCAACCCAACCCCAGCCTCAATACCACCAATATCTTGGTGGAATCCCCTCAGGACCCTCGCTGGGTGTCTGCCAAGGGTCTAAAGATTGCACATATGAATGTATGTAGCCTCACACCTAAAATACATGAAGTCCATGCCTGGCTGGACCTCTACAAGCCTGATGTCCTAGCCATCTCTGAAACATGGTTAAAAGCCTACATCCTTGATCACGAGATACAAGCACTGGGCTATAGCACCTACCGCAAGGACAGGGAATCCAAAAAAGGGGGAAGGTGCTAATCTATACAAAGACTTACCTCACTGTGTCAACTCTAACCCTGCAGGGAAGTCTTCCTGCTGAGAGTAGTATATTGATCTGCATAACCTAGAAGCACTGCCAAGCAACTAACAATAGGTTGTGTCTACCACCCACCAAAGTCTGCACTCCAATCACTCGAAGCCATCACAAATGCACTGGCCCAAGAGGTAGCTACAGAGCTACTCATTTTGAGTCAACTTCAATCTCAACTGGGCCCAGGACCCTGGCCATGCCTCGATGTCTCTGACCCATGAAACAGGTCTGGCCTTGGGTCATCTCTGAACCAACCAGACTGAATTACAAAACTGGGAATCACACCACCTGGACTGGGCTCTGGTGTCAAACCCTGCAAACATCCAGAGTGCGGCACAATGGCAGACTCCTTGAGTGACCATTCCCCGATTTTCTGTATATGGAAGAACAGAGCTCCCAAGGTCCAGCCAAGAATCCTTACTGCCTGAGACTACACCAAATTCTTGGAAGTACAATTCAATCACTACCTAAGTAGCAGGGACTGGAGCCCCATAACACTCCTCCCAACTCTGGTTGAGGCCTTGGAATACTTTCAGGACTTACTAAGTACAGCTGCCAACCTCTTCGCTCCTATGAGGGTGAAAGACAGCTGTTACAAGTGGATCTCTCCATCCCTCAAAGCTCTAATGACTACTCAGGACAAAGCCTGGAAGAAGTTCAGGCTCTCCACCCTCCTGGCAGATCTTGTGGAATACAAAGCCCTAAGAAACAAAGCCAAGAGAGCCATTCAACTTGCTAAAAGAGAGTACATCACACACCTCCAGAAAACTAGCTTAGGCAACCCTAAGCAATTCTGGAATCATGTCAATGACCTGATCAAGGGCAGCAAAAAGACAGAATCCAGCCCCATGGAGATCAACAGTCAGCTCACTACTGACTCTTCTCTAATATCTGCTGCCCTTAACAACCTCTTCACAGATCTGGAGGCCTACAAGACCAGCCAATCTTCTCTGACTTTGGCCCCAAGCTCAGCTGAAGCAACACACTTTGAATGGCCCTCTTTCCACCTGAGACTGGCAAAGTGCACTGAGGTCCTAACCCTCCTAAAGATGCTGAAACCTAAAGGATCAGGGGGACCAGATGGGATCAACCCTCGGCTACTTGAGGCTGAAGCCACCTCCTTATCCAGGCCCTTAACCATGCTCCTTAACAGATCAATGAGGGAAGGAGCAGTCCCTATCCAGTGGAAACATGCCAATGTAATCTCTATCCACAAAGGTAGACTCAGGGAAAAACTAACCAGCTATAGGCCAATCTCCCTTCTCTGCACATTTGCCAAATTGCAAGAAAGGCTAATGTACAACCAACTCCAGGACTACTTGGAAGCTCATCAGCTCCTTGCTCCCTCTCAACATGGATTCAGACCAAACCATGGTATTGACACTGGCCTCATTAACTTCTCGGACAAAGTGCTCAGGGCAATGGATAAAGGGATACCCACAGGTGCAGTCTTTATAGACCAGTCCAAGGCATTTGACCTTATCAACCACAATCGTCTGCTACAGAAGCTGTACAATGTGGGTCTAGACCTCCATGCCCTCACTACCTCTAAAACTGGGAGTACCTCAGGATTCAATACTAGGCACCCTCCTATTCTCCCTATTTGCCAATGAATTATGTACCTACTGTGGGAAGAGCTTGGTTGTACAGTACATTGATGACACTGTCATCTACCGACCCTTGGGCGATGTGGCCACTCTTGGTCCACTCCTCCAAAAGGACCTCACATCCCTAGAGACATGGCTGTATGAGATCAGAATGGTACTTAATGCAGACAAAACCAAAGCAATGCTATTTGGGTCAAGATCACTGGGACTTGACAGGTCCTCATCCCTCCAACTAACCACACTGTCTGGCAAAAGCATTAATGTAGTTCCCTCCATAAAATGCTTAGGCCCTAACTTTGGATCAGTCTATCACCTACAAGGACCACGTGGACCAGGTCACCAGGACCCTACATGGCAAACTTAGTACCTTGTACTGGCTCAGAGACCAGCTATCCATTGCAAAAAAGCATCCTGCTCCCTACCCTGACCTATGCAGCCCCGATTACACAGGGCATGGCAAAGCAAGAGGTATCCAAGATGCAAATCCTATACAACAAAATAGCTCGGTTTGCTATCCAAGACCACCCACAACATCACCATTGTGACACTCTGGCCCAGCTCTGGTGGCTCACATTGGCCACTCACCTCCAATACCCATTGCTTGTCCAGGCCTACAAGCTACTCAAACCCCCCCGCTCCACCAAGCATAGCCAGAACCATAGCCATTAAACACAACCCTAGGAATTTAAGGACATCAGAATGAACACTACTAGAAGTCCCCAGAGTAAGGACCAGTGCCGGCAGCAGATCTTTTTCTTGCCAAGCCCCCAGCCTATGGAACAAGCTCCCCACGGTCCAGGACGCCTCCTCACTCATGAACTTCTGCACCAGGCTCAAGTTCCATATATTGGCCACAAGTGCATGCCACTGCCACGGCACTTAAGGTATTTCCTTTTTCTGCATCAAACCTTCCCAAAGGTGAGCCGACCATGTACCTCCCTCTAGTATGTGGACACTGAGGGACCAATGCTACCTCATGTATATCACTATGCCAAGAAGTATCAAGGCAAAACTGTGTCATGGTGATAACTGTGTCTATAACCACTGCATGTAACACCTTATGTTTGAACAATCTATGTAATCAAAAGTTTTTCTCCACTGTGTTTTATCTTGTATTGTTATCCCGGGTTGCCCCTGAAAAAGGGACCTTCAGGGCTCAGTGGGCCTACCCAGTCACCAAAGTTTAATAAATAAAACAAATAAATAATTGTCCTCTAGAAATGACACCAGTCTCTCCTTCAGTACTGTCTCTGTAAGCTTGCCCACTATGGAAGTGAGACTGACAGGCAGATAATTGCCCTGTTCCTCCCTTGGGCCACTCTTGTATATCAGCACCACATGTGCCATCCTCCAGTCCTGAAGCACACATCCTGTATCCAGGGAGGTGCTGAATTGGTCTGCCAGTGGTTCCACCAGCACCTCCACCATCTCCCTCAGCATGCTGGGGTGGATACCATCTGTCCCTGGTGGCTTTTCCACTTTTAGCACCCTCAGTTCCTCTAATACTCTACTTTCCTCAATCATTCCATCCATCACCTCTCCCCTCCCCAAGTCCAAGGTGGTAGTGGTCCCCTTCTCCAGCATGAACACTGAGCCAAAGTATTCATTTAGTAGTTCCACTTTTCCTCTCCATTTTCCATCCACTCTCCACCCCTCTTTATCCGCACTATGTTATCCCTGCAATTCCTTTTCTCTCTGACATATCTGAAAAAGTCCCGCCCCTTTAATTCCCTGTGCTAACCTTAGCTCCCTTGAAGCCTTAGCTTCCCTCACCCTCTTGGTCACTTCCTTGGTCCATCTTGCATACTTCTCCCTGTCTTCCTCCTTCTCTGTCCTTCTGAACCTTTGGTATGTAGCTCTCTTTGCCCTCACCTCCTCCATCACCTCGCTGTTCAAACAGCATTATTTCCTTGCTGTGCTCCTCTTACTCTGTAACTTGGTGCAAGCTTCTGTCACCTCTATAATCCCCCATTTAATACTGTCTCATTTCTGCTCCACTTCCACCCCTGGCCCTATGCCCTCAAGTTTCCCTTTCAGTATCTCCTGCATCCTCCCAAAGTCCACCTCCTGAAGTCCACCACCTTTGTTAATCAGCCCCCGACTCCCTGCTCATCGTGATAGTAAACCACATTGATTTACAATAAGTCTCCTTACATACTATGAATCAGGACTTTGGGGAAATGATAATGAAAGATTTGAACATTAATCAAATTGATGCTTCTTATATTAAACAAGGTTTGGGACTAATACATTTAAATGCAAGGAGTATGATTAAAAAATGGACTTGATTGGTACGTGGGTGCTTGATCATGACCCTGAGATTGTGATAATTTCTGAAACTTGGTTAAATCATAAAATAGAGGATAGTCACTTAAATATACAAGGATATAATATATGGCGAAATGATAGGAACAAAAAAGGGGGAGGACTTTTGGTTTATGGGAAATCTAATTTAATTTTGACCCAATTGGAAGTGAAAATAGATATGGGGGTTGGAGGTACTGGTCTTAGAGTTAAAAATGCCCTATTTAAAGAAAATGTTGATTGTAGGGATATATTGTCCCCCTAAGATAAAAGCCCAGGTTGTTAACTGTTTACAGGATTGGTTGTTTAATTACAAAGATAGCCATAAAATAGTGATGGCAGGTGATTTTAACTTTAATTGGCAAAATATAAATGAATCACATCCTTTGATTGATTTGCACAATAATTTGGGTTTACCTCGGTTAATTAAAGAACCTACAAGAATTAATATGGTATCAGTCTCTAAATTCTCAATTCTAGATTTGATTTTCACTAATGTTGTTGATAATATTATTGATAGTGAGGTTCTACCAGATGCAATATCAGACCATCAATTTGTATTTTGTAATAGGGCTTATTCCACAAAATTAGTAGAGAAAAGGAAAGTTAGCTGGTGTAGTTTTAGGGACTTTGATTATATTGAATTCATGTTGGATCTGGGTTCTATTGATTGGGAGCACATGTATTTGATTCCATTGGTGGATGACCTATGGAATTATTTTTGGGGAGAGTTTATGAAAATTTGCAATAAACATGCCCCAATTAAAACCAGAATTATGAAGCAAAACTCTAAGTTATGGTACTCAAAAGAGCTTAGAAAGTTAAAATTATTAAGAGATACGGCATGGTTTTTGGCTAAAAAAAAAGGGGAGTAAACAGGATTGGGATAGATTTAAAATGTTAAGGAATAAATATGTTAAAGAAGCCCAGAGGAGAAAACAATGTCATTATACCCATTGTTTGGATACAGATATTTCAAAAAATCCTAAAGATTTTTTGGATAACAATAAATACTTTAGTCAAGGGTCATGGCTTTGATGATATAAAAGTATTAAATGTGGATGGACAAGTGACACCAATATCACAGAATGTGTTGGATCGATTGAATGCAAATTTGATGGTAGCCCCAGGTTTGTCTAGACCTTATTGCTCTTCTGGAGTTAGCAATTAAGTCTACTCAGAGGTCAAAGGACTTGATAATGTATTGGTATTTGAAGAAATAACAGTGGAATTAGTGAAAAATGAATTATTAAAGTCAAATACTGCCACAGCTAGTGGCTTGGATAATGTTTCACCCAAATTATTAAAATATGCAGCTCCAATTATAGCTTATCCCTTAATGCATTTATTTAATACATCTTTAAATACAGGTGAATATCCACTGGCTTGGAAATAGTCTAAGGTTATACCTATTTTCAAGGGAGGAAGTAGAATAGATATGGATAATTATAGACCCATTTCTATTTTGTCTCATGTATCTAAAGTATTTGAAAGATTGGTGGTAGTACAACTGAAGAAACATTTGGGTTCCACTGGGTTAATGAATAACATGCAGTCTGGTTTTCGGAAATCATATAGTACAACCTCAGCACTTGCTAAAGTGGTGGGGGATATGCAGGTAGCCCTGGACAGGAGGACACTAGTGGGGGCCATTTTTGTGGACTTGTCTAAGGCTTTTGATTCTTTGGACCACGGTGTCCTCCTGTCCAGGCCTGCATCTATGGGGGTGGTGGGTTTGAGTGGAAGATGGTTGGAATCATATTTGCTGAAATGGAGTCAAAAGGTGTCATTGGGGGGCAGGATTCAGGTTTTTTGCTGTTGGGTCGGGGGTCTCCCAGAGTTCGGTCCTAGGGCCTTTGTTGTCCAATATGTATATAAATGGACTGTCTTCTTCAGACTCAGAAATAAAGTATCATCTTTATTCTGATGATACCATTATTTACACCTCACATGAATCCATTAAGGTGATTCAAAAAAATGCTCCAGTTAGCCTTTGATGATCTGCAAACTTTCTTAAAAGATAGCAGGTTGACACTGAATGTGAAGAAGACACAGTCTATGTTGATACATTGGAAAAGCGAACAGTTGGGAGATATGGTCCTGGGATTGGTTGCCCTTGGGGGGGGCCCAATTCAGCAGAAAAATATGTATAAATAATTGGGTCTTTGGATAGATAGCTCATTGTGTTGGAATATACATATTGAGAAATTAGTAGAGAACTTAAACAAAAGAATAGGAGCTCTTTATAGGGTTCAATCATTAATGAGTAAGGAGGTAAGGGAAAAAATGGTAAATACGATGGTTATCCCCATGATTGATTATGGGGATATATTTTATTCTTGTGGGAGAAAGCAGGCTTTAAGGAAGTTGGAAGTAAGTTATAATAATCTGGCCAGATTTATATTGGGGGTTCCTAGATTAACACATAGTTGTGTGCTTTATGACCAAATGAAATGGTCGACACTCTATGAACATAGTAATGAACATGTGCTAGCCTTTATTTACAAAGGATTGCAGGGGAAATATCCACAGTATGTGGTGGACAATTTGATAAATAGGGATAAACTGGCTTCTTTGAGAAATTGTAAAGCACCTAGTCTGGAATTGCCTAATTGTAATTTAGAGATAGGACAACAATCCTTGTACTATAGAGGAGCCATGAGTTGGAATGCAATTCCTAAATCTTTGTTTATGTCTGATGTGAAAAATTATTGGTCACTGATTCAACACTGGTATCATACCAGCTCTCAACAAAAAAGGCAATGTTGTAATCTATCAAGGATTTTTATGCTCTAGGAGGATATTATTTATTATTTGTATTGTGTAACTTAAGATGCATGTATGTATTTGTGCATTGTATGGAAAAAATTGTATTGTATGTGCTGTAACATCTTCCTTTTTATTGTATATTAATGTTGGGACCTCGTTGAAAATGAGCTATGCTCAATCGAGATTATCCTTTATTCATTTTTATTATGAATAAAAACATTTTGCTACTACTACTACTACACCGTTTGGTGATCGTTATCAGCTAGTGAGTCCTCCACCCTTATTTCCTTTACTGCCTCACCATTCGACAATACCAGAGCTAGCGTGTTAATGGAAGCCTTGCGAAAGGAAAACTTGTTGAGTATCTTGAATCCAATTGGCTGCTAGACCACAGGCAGCATTGATTCATGTGTGTGTGTGTGTGTGTGTGTGTGTGGGGAGTCATACCAATGAACTTGATGATTTCTTTGACTGAATGACCAGGGAACTCAACCAGGGGAAGGCAGTGGATGTAGCCTATCTAGACTTCAGCAAGGTCTTTGATACTGTGCTGCACATGAGGCTGATAAAGAAACTGAGCACCTTCGAGTGAATTGGGTTAGAAACTAGTTAAAGTCTGGAAGGCAGAAGTTGTATCAAAATGGCACTCACTCGAATGGACCAGACCTCTTGAACGTCTTCATAAGTGACGTAGCTGGAAACTGGAAGAGAAGGTATTCCTATTTGCAGATGATACCAAAATCTGTAATAGGGTAGATACTCAGGATGGGCTGTAGAGAATGAGCAGTGGTCTGGAGAAACTTGAGGAGTGGTCTTAAAGATGGCAGTTGCTGTTCAATGCCAAAAATGTGTGATCATGCACCTATGGAGTAGGAACCCAAGCACTGAGTATAGGATGGGGGAGGTTTCTGACAGTCACTAAGCAGGAATGGGACCTTGAGGTTATCAGATTTGATGACTGCAATGTGGCAGGTCAGTGTGACAAAGCAGTGGGTAGGGATAGTGAGATGTTGGGGTGCATATGGAGGGTTATATCCAGCAGGAGGAGGAAGGTAGTGTTGCCACTGAATCGCTCACTGGTGAGACCCCAGGAGTACTGTGTCCAGTTTTGGTGACTGCACCTTAGAAAGGTCATAGACAGGGTGGAGTTGGTCCAGAGGAGGGCAACTAAAATGGTGCTGAGGTTGAACAAGAAGCCCTACAAGGAGAGACTGGGAGATATCAACATGTACACCCTGGAAGAGAAAAGATTGAGAGATTTTGTGATAGAGATCTACAAGTACCTCACAGGGGTGAACAGGGTACAGCAGGGGGAAGTCTCTTTGAAATGAGAAGTAGAACCATAACCAAGAGGTATGGGATGAAGCTGGAGGTGGGGGGGGAGTTTAAGAGAGATGTGAAGAAATATTTCTTCACTGAAAGGGTGGTAGACACCTGGAACAGACTTGACAACAGAAGTGGTGAGGGCAAAAACAGTTGGGGGCTTCAAACATGTGCAGGATAGACATAGCATTTGTTAGAAAACAGGCAGGGGAGGAGAGTCTCCAGAGACCTGTTAGGGTCTGAGGAAATAGATCAGGCAGGGAACATCTGGGCAAATTGGGTGGTCCAACCAGTCTGTTTTTCTGATAACAAATTTTATTTCTATGTTTCCTGCACCTGTTAAACTTCCACAGGCAGATAGTGGATTACTATGTTGTGGCAGTAATTATAGTAATAATGGGGTATGGAGTTTCATGGTGGATGCAGATGGTAAATCCCCTTTACTGTGGTAATGGGTCTAGGAAGGGAGTCCACTGGGTGCCAGAGACATATTTTAGAAAGAGGAGTGGTTAGACTGAGGAATTCTAGACTTGCATGTGAATACCCAGTGACCACTGAACATTCAAAAACCAGCAGCCTAGGAGGTTGCCTAAATGTAAAAAGGTAGTTGATGATGTGATGTCCTCTGCCCAGTTTGTGGGAGGATACTTTATGTAAACTGAATTACTGTTCTGAATGAGTATGTGCCAGATGCTGGGATTGAACCCTTGCTCTTCTAGGTAGTAGCTCCAACATAGAAACATAGAAGTTGACAGCAGATAAGGACCACAAGGCCCATCCAGTCTGCCCATTTTGTCTACGTTATGAATGTACCATAGGTCTTTACTCTGTCAATGGTCTATCTATTTATACTCATCTGTATTGTTCCCTTATGCCTATCCCTTGCCTGTTTAAAGCCCTGCACTGTATTCATATTCACCATTTCCTGAGGTAGGCCATTCCATGTATCCACCACCCTTTCTGTGAAAAAGAACTTCCTCACATTACCCCTTAATCGGCCTTCCACCAATCTCATTCTGTGTCCTCTTGCCCTGCTATTTTTCTTATATTGAAATATGTTAGACTCTTTCATCTTGTTAATGTCCTTAAGATGTTTGAATGTTTCAATCATATCACTTCTGTCCTTCCTTTTCTCTAGGGTATACATATTGAGCTCCGTTAATCTGTCCTCAGATGTTGTCTAATGCAGTCTCCGCACCATTTTGCATGCCCTTCTCTGGACTGCCTCCATTTTGTTAATGTCCTTGTGCAGGTGCAGCCTCAAGTACTGCACACAGTACTCCAGATGGAGCTTAACCAGTGTCTTGTAAAGAGGGATTATTACCTCCCTCTTACAACTTGTGATACCAGTGCTGATATACCCCAACTTCCCTCTAGCCTTACCTACTGCCTTAGTGGTCTGCTTGGATGATTTCAGGTCATCTGTGATGATGATGATGATGCCCAATTTTCTTTCTTCCCTTGTGATTAACAGCAACTCCCCTCCCAACCTATAGGTAGCTTCAGGGTTTCTCTTCCCTGTGTGCATGATCTTGCACTTCTTTGCCTTAAACCCCAGTTGCCACTCTTCTGACCATTTTGCTAGTTTTTCCAGATCTCTTATCATTTTTCCCACCCCATCTGTATCATCTACTCTGTTGTAGATCTTGGTGTCATCTGCAAACAGGCAAACCTTACCCTCCAGTCCGTCTGCAATGTCAGTGATGAAGATATTGAAGAGGACTGGCCCCAGGACTGATCCCTGAGGTACCCTACTTGTGACTTGCCTCACTTCTGACTAAATACTGTTTACCACCACTATCTGTTTTCTGCCCGCCAACCAGTCTGCTACCCAGTTTACCAACCTCTGACCCAACCCGAGCCTACCCAGCTTATTAATCAATCTTTTATGTGGAACAGTATCGAAAACTTTGCTGAAGTCAAGGTAGATGACATCAACTGTGCCCCCTTGGTCCACCATTCTGGTTATCCAGTCAAAGAAATCTATGAGATTAATTTGACAGGACCTTCCTGTTGTAACCATTCTGCTAAAGTGAAATTCCCATTTGCTATACTGTTAGACTGAGATTTAGTACTTTGCGTTTCATAATCTCAACTTTCATCACCAACTGGCACTCTGTATTGTCTAATTATTGATTCTGTATACACTACAGATGAGGGGAAGCATTTGGGTGGCACCACACATGTGCAGTGACTATAAACAAGGCATAGCACACAGGCCGATTTTCATAGCGGTTTATTTGATGTTTAGATCCATCCTGTTGCGGCAGACTTTTGGTGCAAGGGGCTTTCCATCAAACAACTGGAATTTTTAATCAATTGTCTTAGAGACATCCTGCTAAACCACATTTCTTTGGTCTGGTGTGCATCACATTTGGAATCTCTTGTAAGCATCATCCAAGCTGCTTGCACTTAGAATTTGATATAAGCAACCATAAAGCACATCCAATTGCTGCAAAATAAATTAATGTTTGACAGTACAGTATGGTGCAGATGTATCACAAAGTCTAGGTGCACCAGCTGCTCTGAAGTCTAAGGCTGCACCTGAATACAGAATCCTTGCACCGATGTTTGAAAATCTCACCCCATGTGTCTGGTACTATGCCACAGTTGCAAACTAGCAGTTTAGTAAGAGAAACCTTGCTTGCTTCCACTAGCATCTGCAATGCTGATTTGCATAATAGCTTTGTTGCAGAGGGCTCCTCAACCTTACAGCTAAGTAGTGTCACTGTGTGATGTACAATTGGGTGTTTACATGATGAGGTGACAGTTTGTCTCCATTCTTGTGCAGCTACTCATTCTGGCTAAAAAAAATTTGCTGTACAAAGCTATGTGCAGATGAGGGATTTCTTAGGTGCCATATCTAATGTTTCAATTAGGCCATGTGAAAAAGAGCAGGGGACTTTGATTTAAGTACACCCCATCCCTCTCCTAGTTCCTCAACAAGCACTCTGTAGTTTCCAACTATATGACCTTCAAGGCCACATTCTGGGCGACACAACAAATTATGCACAATGGCAACACCATAACCCTTTTGCATCTCAATTGAAGCAATCCATAGTGTTAGCTGTTTCCACGCCCTCTTGAGTTTAACACAAAGTACTTCATGGTGTCCCATGAAATAGTTGTCCCTCTCTATGTCCTGCAACTTTCACACTCCTGTATACAGTAGAAACCCTTCTTGCCCCACACCAAGAGCTCACTAGTTTCTAGTTGCACTCAACTTCCATTGCTCATCACGTTCAAATCTATCACTGCTGTCCAGTGAGTCAACATCCTCTCCAAAAGTGATTAAATTAAAGGGAGCATAAGTGCACCAGGTCCTCTGTGTCAAGGAGTGAGGTGTTATCTTCTAACTGGAAGGTCCCCCACAACATCTAAAAAACCCTCCAAACTACATGCATTCCATTTTACTTTCACTTTCATGTGTGTTCTGCCCTGTTCTCACTTTCTGTCAGAACAACAAGAAACTACACTGCAAAGCGATTAGTATGGGAAGCCATTTAATTCAAAATTACAGTTTTCGGAATATAATGCATAGTGAACTGTCTATGACTAACAGCCAAATGTTTAGAGCATATTAAGAGAATGACAAACATGAAAATGAGTACATCACACACCAATCTTAAATAATTAAGGTTTGGGGCCTTTAGATGCCTCTGCAATCAGTTTGCTTTTATTTATTTACTTGCTTTTCAATCTTTGTATTTGTATTTTGCCATTTGCTGGTGAAAAAATAGAGTCCCGTGGAATACCTGTGTGATGATGTCATAACATCCTTACTAGCAAGGCTGCCAGTGTATTTCAATGGGAAACTACAAATCTTTTTTCCGATTTATATGGAGAATAACACTTCCTGTCACCAAAATATTATATATTTGATAGAAATATGTGATTTTTGATAACATGTGATCTTTTGTCATAATTTAGCAGGTGACATTTTCTCCATAACCTGATTTTTCTTTGAAAGAAGTAAAGAGAAGCTAATTATTGTATTCAAAAATGTAACATCATACAAAACACTATGGTGCAAACATATAAAAGGCAATGTTTGTTGATGAAATAAGTATCAATTTCATTTGAAAAAGATAGAAAAATCTATTTGGTTTCTCATTGAAATACACTGGGCTCTGTGCCAGAAGGGCCTGTCACTGTGTGGAGTGCAGCAGTAATTTCTGCCCTACACCATACGCATTGCTGTGCCCCTCACACTACAGGCTACTTTGTTACTGTAGCATCTGTTATGCACTGTAGCAGGAACTACAGTTTGACTATTGCATGCAGCACCACCACCTGTGTAGCACCACCAACAGTGACTGTGCTGTATAGTTCCCGGGGCACGATAGTCTATGTAACTGTGTACAAACATAGACTGCAGCTATCACCATGCTTTTCCAGATTGACCTACAGGTGGAGCTGTGATCACACCCCACCTGCCCATATATTTCCAGTCTGACCTACAGATGGATCTGTGAGCAGACCCAGCCTGCCCCTGTACTTCCATAGTGACCTACCGGTGGAGCTGTGAACAGACACAGCCTGCCGCGTACTTCCATACTG
The DNA here is from genome assembly GCA_016271365.2 of Neoceratodus forsteri. Classification (NCBI taxonomy): domain Eukaryota; kingdom Metazoa; phylum Chordata; order Ceratodontiformes; family Ceratodontidae; genus Neoceratodus; species Neoceratodus forsteri. The sequence continues at coordinate 152,307,478 of CM028133.1, forward strand.
AACTACAGGTGGAGCTGTGGGACCCTGCAATAGTGCTGCACAATCAACATGCAAATCAGGCCATAATGAGATGCCAATATGGATGTCTGCCTATCGACTGCCTAAGTAGGCTCATTTGCATGTCACTTTTAAATATAGAAATGTTTGCCACAGGCAAACCTCCTTGTGCCAGGCAAATGTGTTAGCCCTGCGCAAACACTGTGCAAATGTATTTCAACCACACCAACCTATCTGAACCATAACACAGTTCTGCAGTACTTGGCATGCACTGTTGTTTGCAGTTTTACTGCATCCACTTCTTTGCTAGCACACCCACTGACCACGTAGTTCACTTTTACCTTTCTCCATGTCTGTGTGCACTGGGCTGCTGTTTTGGTTTGTATATATTCAGAGCTGTCTTACTTGCTGGGCTATTATTGAACTGCACTCCTAGCCCTGTATGCTTGGCTTTATTTGCACACTTGTCTATATTCAGCTGCTTTAGCCCCAGTTCTATTCCTTTGAATATAGCATGCAAATGGTTCAAGGCTAATTTAGCACACCGTGCAGTGCTAATTTTTCCCCGGTGCAAAGTTTTGAATATCTGGCCCCACATATTACCAAAAATCACATATTTCTATTAATATATATAATATTTTGGTGGCTGGAAGTGTTATTTCTCCATAAAAATCTGAAAACAGATTTGTAGTTTCCCATTGAAATACACTGGCAGCCTTGCTAGTAAGAATTTTATGACATTTATTTTTAGTTATTTATTTTATTTAACATATCATAGGAATTACAACCCTTTGAGTCATGGACTCATTTACAAATGCTCTGTGTCAACATAATCATACATGCAATGAGACAGGACAGTAGTATAACAGTCACTGCTTAGACAGAAAAGATGTCAAGCATCTTACATACAGTTGCTAAAGTAGCTGTTGACCTATTCATGTAGTAGCTAGGCCATTGAATGGAGACACAAATGGTACAGTAACACAGCAAGTGCAGCCTCAGGGGCATTGTCAAATAGCAGTATACAGTGACCAGAATCAAAGCTGTCCTATACAGCTATGTGTTGTGGTACCATGCATTGATACAGTTCAGCAGTACTAACAATTTGTAGTAGTAAACATTGGTATAGACAGCATAGTCCAAAGCTATCACTTAGGCCTGCTTGAGAAAAGTCAGTGGACCTGCAGGCTGGGGATCTGAGCTAGTGGGTGCTGTCTAGAAGAAGACATTGTCAAGGACCAGCCTAGGGTGGCCCGGGGGGGGGTGGCTAGGCCTGAGAGGAGGATTAGCAGTTACACTGGCAGCGACACAAAGAGAGAATGTGGATTGTTAGGGCAGTCATAAAGGGCCCTAATTTGGAGATGGAGGTAATGGCCGGGGAGCTCATTGTACCATATGGGGACCCTATAGGGGAAGGATCGATGAGCTAGGGAGATCCTGACCCTAGGCACAATCCACACTTGTTTGTTGGTAGAATGAGTGGCTGCTGGGGGGAGCACAAGAATAGGAAGGCAGAGGCCCCAAGGGGGGACAATCCCAGGTGAATTTGTTTGGTGAGGAGACAAGTTTGATATTGCAGTCTTTCCTCCACTGTGAGAATGTTGGTGAGAGCATAGAGGGTGCAGATATGTGAGTGTTTGTCTGCTCCTAGGAGGAGTCGCATGCTTTGTTAATAGCCAGGTGTATTTTGTTTAGGGTGTTGTGGTCAACGGCTGACTAGATGGGGAGCCCATAGTCAACAAGTGAGAGGACAGAAGAGGTGACAGCCAGATTATATGCTTCTGGTAGTAGGCAGTCCTTGTGCTGGTAGAGAAATCCGATGCGGGCATTAATGACTGAGGATAGAATGTTAATATGGGCATTGAAGGAAAGAGAGTTATAAAAGTTAAGACCTAAATATTTATAGGTATGGTCCTGTTCCATTGGGAAATGAGTGTGGGAAAGGATTTTTAGTTTTACGTCCTTGGCCTTGAATTGCTGGTGGGCAAAGAGCATGGCCTTTGTTTTCTTGATGTTGACAAGTCTACGGTCTGTACACCAGCTTTCAATCTGATTGAAAGAGTCTTGGAGGTAGGACTGTAGGACAGCGGGGCTGGGGAGCAAGGCATAGAGGACCGCATCATCAGCATATAGCAGTAAGTTACCAGAGTAGGATTTGGGTAGGGCATTTAAGTAGATACTGAAAAACAGAGGGCCCAAAATGGAACCCTGGGGAACCCCAGAGTAGACAGACAGGGTGGTAGATAGGATGTTATTTACCTTAACACATTGGGATATAGGAGTGAGGTAGGTGGTGAACCAGGAGAGAGGACTGTGCGATAAACCGGTAATGTGGAGCGTGTTTAGGAGGAGAAGGTGGGAGACTGTATCAAAGGTCTTTGAGAGGTCTACGAAGATGGCTCCAGCAAGATGTTTTCTATTCCAGAGCAGAATTAATGAAATTAGAGAATTCTGTGAGGGCTGTGGTTGTGCTATTGCCAGATCTGAAGCCATGTTGCTCCCTGTATAGTAAATTGTGGGCAAGCAGGTACTCGGTGAGTTGGTCAGCCATGATTTGTTTGAGGGTTTTTGAGAGGAGGGGGGAGGATGGAGATGGGCCGATAGTTGTTGGGGTTGGTGCAGTCTCCACTTTTTAGTATTTGGGTAATTGTAGCAGACTTTCAGGTGGTTGGGAACTGCCTCAGGCATAGGGAGTTGTTAAGGAGGTCAGTTAGGGGGGATAGGACAGTGTCAAGGACAAGGTGAAGTATTTTCATGTCATCATCACACAGGGACTCCATTGGACTCTTTTTTCACTAACACTTGGCAAAATACAAATACAAAGGTGGAAAAGTAAGTAAATAAACAAATAAAAGCAAACTGAATGGTTGAAGAGGCATCTAAAGGCCCAAAACCTTCATTCTTTAAGATATGCACCCTTACTAAGCACCTGCTCTTTAACAAATGGGTATGACATATACCAAAGTGGGTATAACATACACTAAAATAGAAGCATCATTTATTAAGATAAGTGTGACATATACCAAAATAGAAAGGACACATACTGAAACAGGTAAAACACATACCAAAATAGATATGACACATACTCAAATGAGTATGACACATGCCAAAATGAATATGACCTTTACTGAAATAGATATGACACATAGCAAAATGTTTGTGTGCAAATGTTTTCCTCACCGCTAGCCCACTAATTCTGCAACTCCCCCTTTCCATCCTGACGCTCGCCATGTTTCTACCCCTGGCTCTCACTCTTTCCCTGTTAACTCTTCCTGCTGCATCCACCCTTCCCTGTCCACTCCAGTATGGCTAAAGTCCCACCCCATCCATAGTAGTGTCCCAATTATCTATCCCTCCTCCGTCATTATCATAATAAACAAGTGCACAACAGCCATTGTCACTTTCTGTGGTTTTAGCTCAATTTTTCCCCCAGTCGTCAGTAATATATCCCTCCTCTTCTTTACCTCTCTAACCTGCCACCCCATTCATGGCCTCTTTCCCCTATATGTGTAGTTGCTGGCTGCCTCACTCAAAAGATCTCTGCTTATAAGCCCTGCATGCCTATGGTTGATTGTACATCTGCTGACTTCTTCAATTGTAAAATAATGCTGTTTTTTTATTTATTTCAACCTTGTACTGTAATATATACACTGTATATACTTTTTCTTCCTTGTATATTATTGTTTTTTGCATACCTGCTTCTGTACTGTACTTTGATGTATTCATCACCAGGTCCACCTTGTAAATGTGCTTTGCTCAATGGTGCCCACCTGGATAAATAAAGATTTTGATTTGATTTGATTTGAAAATGGGTATGACATACCAAAATGGATATGACATAAACTGAATTGGCTATGACACATGGCAAAATGGGGTATGTGGTTAAAATAGTGTGACCGTAATAGCGCAAATCATTATAGCACTTTCTTTTTAGCGCATTGAAATAATAGCATGTAACATTAAAGCTCAATACTGAAATAGCGCTGTGAGCTCTGCCATCTAGTGACGACATTCCGATATTGCATGTATGGCAGATAGGTTTTGTTACCCCCTCAGGTTGTAACTATGTCTGCCTGTGGATCTGATTCAGAGAGTGTTCAGTTTGTGAGAAGCCAGAAGGGTGGAGAGCTCGCTCTCTTACATGGCTTTTAATATCGTCGAGAATGAGCTGCAGCTAATATGGCATACTACAAATGCCTCAACTATAACAAGGGGTATTGCACTGCAAGATTACACCTAAATGGGGAGAGTGTGTTGAAGATAATAGGTGAATACAATCATGCCCCTGATCCTGCTGTTGTTCCAGTGAAGGATGCAGTAGCTAGGATGAAGGAGAGAGCAGCAACCAGTAGTGAAAATTAACATCTAAAAAGCACCACTTGAATTGACACTTGAGTGATAGATATGGAGCAGGTTAATGTAGATTTCATTAATTTAGCACTTCTAAATACACTGCCTTAATCAAATAATGTCTTTGCATTACCTTTTGCTTCCTTGATTCATTTGGGCTGCAATCAGGGCTGCAAATAGAGTGGGCATTGGGCATTGGGAACTAACAGCTGGGACAGAGTTTCTAGGGGAAGAATTAGGCAGTAGGACAAAATGTGCACAACATCATAAGAAGCCCCCAAAACACCGAGGAAAACCTGCTCTGCAGACCCAGCTGACCCAGACTTAACAAAGAATCAAAAGTAAGTGTTTAAAACCATGGTTATGATTAACGCTATCATGACAACATGCTATTTTTGCAAACGCTAATATGTATGAGCGTAAATGACTCATGCTATTGTTGTTGAGCGATATTGATATCAAACCATGATATGGTGTGACAAAAACTGAAATAAATATGACACATTTTGAAATAATCATGACACTAACCCAAATTATTATGATGCATACTGAAATAGATATGGCAAATACCAAAATGGGTATGCCATATATTAAAATGGGTATGACATTTTCCACAAAAGATGTGACACACGTTGAAATTGGCATGAGCACACCGACAGAGGTATGATCAAGGCCCTAATTTTTCTGTGGCAATTAGGGTCTAAGTTTTGTGGCAAATCCCTGTGTTGCCCCAGAACTTCTGTGGCATTAGTTTCCTATTTCTGTGGAAATTCTGCAGAGGCAGTTGGGGTCTTTGGTAGCGGTCAGCAACACCCCTTCCCTCCCAATTAGCCATGTAGGGGAAAAATGTAAATTTTGGGGCTTGGACCTACAAACCAGGAAACATTGTCAATTAACTCCTGAATTCTTAGTAAATCCACCCCATCAATTTCCGCCACAACACCCTCCGTACCCCAGCCTGAGAGTCATCAGAACCATCAAACTTGAATACGTAATATATTTAGCGGCTACCACACTGCACAGCGATCCTCATCCTTCCAGTTTTACCGCTAGACCAAAACGCCAGTTTCCCATTCCAGTAATGTTTTGTGCAGCTGTTCTCAAAGTACTTCTGGGACAAGAAACCAGAATTCGGACTTGGCAGTGAAATTAGAAGGATGAGGAGGATCACTGCACAGTAGGGGACCTGAAAAAAATATTTCTACTTGAAAAAAAGGGACTCAAAGAGGTTCTCACGGAGTGGTAGGGAGGGTGGTGGGTCTGAGCTGGATGGGGGTGTGGGGTTACCTGTTTTGATTTTTAAGTTAAAGCCCTAGCAGACTATTTGGCAGGGGCTGTTCCAAAATGCTTTTCAGATTTTTGTTTTAAATTCCACATAATTACAAAAAGCATTTTGCAGAATTTAGCATAAACTGCAAAATAGTTTTCTATGGTTTATAAGATCCATGAAATAACTGCAGTTTATATGATCTATGGTCTAATTTTCCTTAGTCAGAGTCAATGTAAACTGCAGATTTGTTTTATGCACAGTTTATACTGACTCTTCCTTTTTTATTATTTATTTTGCTTTATCTCCTCATCTGTCAGTCCCCATTGGTCCAATCTACACATGCACAGCCCCACCACACACCCCCGGACTTACCTCACTCCTAAATACTCCCAGCTTACCCCCAGGGAGTACCCTTCCCCCAATGGGGACTGAACAGTACAATGGGATCTGCAATGTGGGGGTAGACATCATCATGAGGCAGTGGAAACTCAATTTCCCAATTTCTCTCCAGGATGTGTGTTGTGCAGTGATGTTGGGGACACACGCTGAACATCTGACATGCCTACCAAACATAGTCAGTCCTGGTTGTTGTACCTGCTACCACTTGGGGTTCCCCAAACACCAGCAACTTCCCCACCCTCACCCTTGAAGGAGGAGAGCAGTTCATAGGATGCTCAGTTCTCCTTCCCAGGGCCAGCCCTCCAATTTCCCAGGCCCATTTCCAAACCGCGGTCGTTAGTGTCGCGAGTAGTAGTGGTACCACTGCTCTGGCAGGTCAGCTCAATACTGACTCTTCAGTATAAACTGCAAAAAATATTCTGCATTTCATGTAAACTATGGGATAATACTCTGTAGTTCATGTAAACCGTGGAATAATATTCTACATTTCATGTAACCCTCAGGATATTATTCCGCAGTTCACGTAAACTACAGTTTAATATTCCACAGTGCATGTAAACCATAAAATAATATTCCACAGTTCATGAAAACTACAGCCTACTACACCTCAATCCATGTAAACTGTGGAATAATATGCCACAGTGCATGTAAACCATGGAATAATATGCAGCAGTTTTTCTGGGATTTACATTAAACTCCACGGCAGCCTCCGTCGCCACAGAATCGTGGAAAAATCAAAGTCTTTGGTATGACACATACCAAAATGTTTATGATTCATGCCAAAGTATTATGGCACATATCAAAATGGAAATGATCCACACTAAATGGGTATGACACATACTGAAATAATTGCTGTATGACACATGCTGAAATTGACTTGACCTATACTGAAATGGATATGATACATAACAGCATGGATATGACACATACTAATATGAATATGAAACATACTGAAATACATAGATTGTAGGCAGAACACCCTCCAAAACAAGACTAACATACAGTACCATAAGGGGTCTGTGTTCTACCTATAATCTATATTTGAGTATGTTCCATATTCATATTAGTATGTGTCATATCCATTTTGTTGTGTATTGTATAGGTAAGTGTGCACCTAGTGTGCAGGGTCACCAAAAAAGGAGTGCTTAACGAGATGACCCTCCCAAACAACAGTGTTTGATACTGGGGTGGGCCGCAGGGGAAGAAATCAGGTTAAGGGGATCAAGGATGGAGAGGAGAATGGAACTAGGAGGAGGGTGGTCTCCCTGAATGCGGGGAACCTGTGTAACAAAACAATTAGCTTTTGGGGTGGTGGACATAGCAGCCATAACAGAGACCTAGGCTACTCAACACCACAACTGGGATCTGGTGATCCCAGGGTACAGTATTTATAGAAGGACAGAGGGGTGGGGAGAGGGTGAGGGGTGGCAGTTTATGTAAGAGATGGGATTAGATGCACTAGAGATGAGGGGGAGGAAGGGAGGATAGAGTTGCTATGGATGTAGTTCCCAGACTCTAGAGTTAGAAAATTGAGGTTGGGGTGGTGTGTAGACCACCAGCTCAATCTGAGGAGCTGGATAGAGAGTTGGCAGAACAATTCCAGTGGGTATGTGGTGATCGTTGGGGACTTCAATCTGCCTGGGGTGGATTGGAGTACCCAAGTCACCTCTAGTGCCAGGAAACAGATATTACTGGATGCGTTTCAGGATAGTCTGCTGGTGCAATTGGTTAGCAAGCCAACTAGGCTAGATAATACACTTGATCTGTTACTTTCGTATGGGAGGCCATGCAGGAACTTAGGGAGGAAGACCTACTAGCTGAAAATGACCACCAGTCAGTGTGGGTCATGCTCAGTTTGTGCAGGGAATCTTTAGGATCAGTGACAAGAGTGGTGGACTTCAGAAGGGCAGACTTTGGGAAGATGTGGAAAATCCTGATAGGGTGCCTAGAGGAGTTAAGTTTGGGGATGGATGCACAACAGAAATGTGATATCATCAAACTTGTTCTGAAGGAAGCTACAGAGGCTTGCACCACATCTCTAAGCAAGAAGAGCAGAGCAAAGAAACCAAGCTGGCTGAACAGGAATGTATTGGAGAGGGTGAGGAAAAGGAAAGTGACATTTCAGAGGCTCAAGATGACCAACAGAGGGGAAGACAAGGAGCAGGGAGGAGTATGTAAGGAGGTCCAAGGAGGTAACCAAACTAGTAAGGGAGGCCAAGGTCTCCAGAGAGTTAAGGTTGGCTCAGGGCATTAAGGGAGGGGAGAAGGACTTTTTCAGATATGCGAGAGAGAAAAGGTGCTGCAGGGACCAAATAGTGTGGATCAGGGGGAGCGGGAGTGTGTGGAAAGGAGTGTAGAGCAGGCAGAAGCATTAGATGAATATTTCTGCTCTGTGTTCACCCAGGTGGAGGGTGGTCCATTAACAACATGGACTGGTGGGGTAGGGGGGTAACTGATGGGGAAATCACAGAGAGCAGAGTACTAGATGGTCTGCAGGCACTAAGGGAAGAGAAAGCACTAGGTCCTTATGGCATTCATCCCAGGGTGCCAAGGAAGATGGCAGATGTGTTGGCCAGACCATTGGTGGACCTGTTCAACTCTTCCCTGGTCACAGGATGTGTGCCACAGGACTGGAGGATGGCTTAGTGGTGCCTATCCACAAAAGTGTCCCAAGGGACGAGAAAGGAAACTACATACCTGTTAGTCTCACTGCCATAGTGGATAAACTTATGGAAGCGATCCTGAAGGAGAGATTGTTGACCTTTCTCAAGGTAAATGGCCTCCAGGATGGGCAGCCACATGGGTTTGTCTCAGGGAGATCCTGTCAGACCAGTCTAATGGAGTACTATGATTGGGTAACAAGAGAGCTGGATTGGGGCCATGCAGTGGATGCTCTATATTTAGACTTCAGCAAGGCCTTTGATTCAGTGTCTCACGGACGGCTGGGGGGGGAAACAGATCCGTGGGTGTGGGGGTGAAGATGGCTCACTGGATTGAGAATGGGTTGAAGGGGAAGCAACAATGGGTGGTAGTGGTGGGGGAACTCTCAATCCCTACACCTGTGACAAGTGGGGTTGTCGAAGGGTTCTGTGCTGGGTCCGGTATTATTTGGGCTGTTCATATCGGATGTCTAACACAGGGTTAGAAACAAAATCAGTCTGTTTGCAGATGATACCTAGATGGGTGCGGTAGTGGATGATGTAGAGGGGTGGAATGAGCTATAATGGGACCTAACCAGACTGGAGAGTGGTCGTCGAAGTGGCATCTTGGCTTCAATGCGAAAAAGTGTAAGGTTATTCACTTCGGGGTGAAGAACCTGAGCAGAGAGTACTGGTTGGGTGAGTGAGACTGGGGGTCACTAAGGAAGAGAAGGACCTGGGAGTGATGATAACAGAGAGCATGAACAACTCTGCCCAGTGCAGAAAGTCTGCAGCCAAGGCTAACAAGATGCTGGGGTGCATTGCAAGGAGAATCTCGTCCAGACATAAGGATGTGATCCTGCCTCCCTACAGATCTTTAGTCAGGCTGCACTTAGAGTACTGTGTGCAATTTTGGCGGCTGTATCTGAAAAAGGATATCAGACTGCTAGTGGGGATGCAGCATAGGATAACAAAAATGATACAGGGGATGGAACGAAAACCCTACGAGGACAGGCTGAAGCTTCTGTGTTTGTTCTCCCTGAAGGAGAGGAGGGATAGGGGGATATGATTGAGACATTCAAATATTTGAAGTGGTTCAACAAAACTGACACATATGGGTTATTTAGGCTAAGGAAGGGAAGGGACACTAGTGGACACAGGCTAAGACTGGAGGGGGGCAGATTTTAAAGAGAGATGAGGAAGCATTATTTCTCAGAAAGGGTGTTATCAAAATGGAATATTCTACCAGAGGAGGTGGTATCATGTAGGACACTGGGTACTTTCAAAAGAGCATGGGAAAGGGCACCGGGGGGGGGACGTGTCTGGCTAAATAGTAATGAGAAACTGCCAGAGGGGAGAGAGGGGGAGGGACAGTGGTGACCTACTGGCACTAGCTGCACACTACAGCAGACTTCATAGACCACAAGGCCTGTTTGTGCTGGTAGATTTGTATGTATGCATGTATCCATTTTGGTATAGGTCATGTCAGTTTCAGCATGTGTCATAATTATTTCAATATGTATCATAACCATTTCAGTTTGTGTCATAGCCATTTTAGTATATATCATAATTATTTTAGTATAAGTCAGGAATTGGTTTTGACTTATAACAGGGTTATTGCCGAGGTCCTCGACTCTATCACATCTGTCCATGTTCAACCCCTGACCTCACTCCAGAGATCCCCTTGGTTCAATGGGACTCTCAGGGAGATGAGGATGAGGGGTCGAAGGTTGGAGCAGTGCTGGAGGAGGACTGGTTTGGAGGGGGACAAGCTTATATTGATGGTCCATTGTATAGACTATCAATTGGCAATCTCCTGTAAGAAGTCAGAGTTCCTGTCAAAGGAGATTGATGCAGCAACTAACAGACAAGCTTAGCTCTTTCGCACTATTGATAGGTTGTGTAATCAAGCCTGTCTTTAGCCCAGGGCAGCATCTTCACAATCGAGGTGTGATGAGTTTGCTGAGTTCTTTGTTGATAAGATTGCCTCCATCAAAGCAGAAATCCAGTCAGCGCCCTCAAATGGGCCTTTCAGTGATGGGCCTGAGGTCGCAAGCATTCAGCCTGTCTGGTTCAACTCCGACCAGTTTGCTGTCGCAGATGTGGTGAAGGTCTTCCATGGAGTTAGCGTCAACTTACTGTAGTCTGGATCCAGTACCAATGTGCCTCCTAGTGGGGTGTGTTGATGTCATCAGTGTGGTCCTAGCCAGGATAGTCCGATATTCTTTAGTGACAGGGGTCTTTCCTGGGCCCCTGAAGAAAGCGGTTGTAAGGCCACTCCTGAAACAATCTTCACTGGACTCAGACTGCCTGGCAAACTACAGACCTGTCTCTAACCTTACCTTTGTGGACAAGGTTATTGAAAAGGTGGTGGCCATTCAACTGGAGACCTACTTAATACCTCACAACATCTACGATCCTCTCCAGTCGGGTTTCAGGAAAAGGCATAGTACTGAAACCACCCTGACATGGACATGGCCTATCTGGACTTCAGCAAGGCCTTTGACACTGTGCCACATAGAAGACTATTGCACAAACTGGGGAATATGGGCGTGGGCAGGACAGTAGTGTGGTGGGTAGGTAACTGGCTGGGTGGCAGGACACAGAGGGTGGTGGTAAATGGCTGTCACTCCACAGAGGGAAGAGTGACCAGTGGGGTACCACAGGGATCAGTGCTGGGACCAGTCCTATTCAATATCTTCATCAGTGACATTGCACAGGACCTAGAAGGCAGAATTTCACTGTTTGCTGATGACACAAAGCTCTGTAACAGAGTAGACACACCAGAGGGTGTAGACAGAATGAGAAGGACCTGCAGAAACTTGAAGAATGGTCAGGGTTTGGCAGTTGAAATTCAATGCAAGGAAGTGCAAGATAATGCATATGGGGCACAAAATCCCTGGCACAATATATCAGTTGGGGGGGTGAGGATATAACATGCACCAAGCAGGAAAGGGATCTTGGGGTTATCATCGCTGATGACCTCAAGGCAGGGAAACAGTGTGACAAGGCAGCAGGTAAAGCAAATAGGATGCTGGGATGCATAGACAGGGGCATCACCAGCAGGAAAAGGGAGGTCATAATTCCACTATACAAGACACTAGTGAGGCCCCACCTGGAGTACACTGTGCAGTTCTGGAGACCTTACCTACGTAAGGACATAGACAGGGTAAAGAAGGTTCAGAGGAGGGCAACAAAGATGGTGCATGGATTGCATCACAAGTCCTATGAGGACAGGTTGAAGGAACTGAACATGTACTCCCTGAAGGAGAGGAGGGAGAGAGAGGGGATATGATAGAGACATACAAGTATCTTACAGGGAGGAACAGGGTGCAGGAATACACTATTTTTAAGTGAAAAAAGATGTTCCAGGACTAGAGGGCATGGGATGAAGTTGGAGGGAGGACAATTCAGAGGAAACGTGAGGAAGAATTTCTTCACAGAACGGGTGGTGGACAAGTGGAACACCCTGCCAGAGGAAGTAGTGAGGGCTGAAACAATCAAGGGATTTAAGAATGCATGGGATAGACATAAAGGAATTCTGGAGGTCAGGGGTAAGGGGCAACAGACTTCTAGGAAAACATAAACTGAACTTACAAGCTCAAATGGGCAGACTGGGTGGGCCATAGGCCCTTATCTGCCGACACTGTCTATGTATCTATGTATGTATCTTGATTTCGGTGCTGAGTGAGAGATCGGGGGGAGACGTTCCATTCTTATTCTCCTCAATCTTTCAGCAGCATCTGACACCATGGACCATGGGGTGCTGATGGAGCACCTGCGGGTTTGTTGTAGACTGGCTGGTACAGTCCTCAGCTGGTTTAAATCTTTCCTGATTGGCAGATTGCAGCATGTGGTGTCTGGGATTGTTTCTTCGGCACCCATGCCTCTGCCATGTGGTGTCCCACAGGGCTCCATTTTTCCCCCCATGTTGTTTGCAGTGTATATGCTACCACTGGGGGGAAAGTATAAGATGGTGAGGTCTGAGCTTTCACCACTGTGCAAATGATACTCAGCTTTACATGTCTTTCACACCTGAGCAGCAGAAAATGGTCTTGGTATTTAACAGCTGCCTTGCTGGATCTAAAACTGGATAAGGGCTAACTGGCTGAGGTTGAATCCAGACAAGACTGAAGTACTGGTGCTGGAATCTGGTCACCAGGGGGTGAGGGTGCAATTTTGTCAAGTCTCAGGGCTGAAGCTTGGGGACTCCCAGCTGCTTACCTCTGATCAGGTAAAGAATCTTGGCATTAGTTTGTATTGTGGCTTGACATTCAAATCACAGGTGTCAGTCGTGGTCCAGACATCATTTTACCATCTGAGGAACATTGCCAGGATTAAATGTCTGCTACACCAGGGTGATATGCCAGCACTGGTCCATGCCTTTGTGACCTTGAGCCTTGATTACTGCAATGCCTTGTACCTGGGGCTTTTGGGGGTAGATCTTCACCACCTGCAGCTAGTGCAGAATGCAGTGGCCAGGTTGTTGACAGGTCTACCCAGATCATGTCACATTACACCTGTGCTGCACTCTCTGCACTGGATGCTGGTTAGGTGGCGGATCTCCTTCAAGGTCAGTTTGCTGACCTATAAGGCCCTACATGGTCAGGGGCCCGGCTACTTGCAAGACCTCTTACGACCCTATTGTCCATCCTGCTCCCTTCGCTCCTCAGATGAGGGTTTGTTAGAGGTTCCCAGAGTTCTGTTGAAACCATTGTGTTCTCGTGCTTTTCCTTTTGCAGCCCCAACTCTGTGGAACTCTCTCCCCTGTCACATTTGAGACAGTCCCATGGTGGACATATTTAAACGGGAGCTAAAAAAACTATTTATTTAGGCAGTCTTTTTCCTGAATTAGGCTAATGTCTTAACTGATAGATAAGTGTGATCTATTTATGTGTTTGTGATATATTTATATTATATTGCATTTTATGTTTTTAGAAATTTATGTAAAGCGCTTTGAGTCAAAATAAGAAATGTGCTATATCAAATCAAATTTGAATGAATGAATATTTTAGTATGAGGCATGCCAATTTCACTGTGTGTCATAGCCATTTCTGTTTATGTCATATCCCTTTCAGTATGCCATACTCATTTTGCTATGTGTCATATCAATTTCAGTATATATCCATTTTGGTATGTATCATTGTTTAATTCAGCACGTGTCCTGTCATTTTATGTGTGTGTGTGTGTCATATTCTTTTCAATTTGCCTCAAACCCATTTTGGTGTGTGTCATATCCTTTTTGGTATGTCATACCCATTTTGCTACGTTACATAACCATTTCAGTATAGGCCACATTCATTTCAATATGTGTCATAATAATTTCTTTATGTATCATACCCATTTTGGTATAGCATATCTATTTCAGTTTGTGTCATGGCCATTTTGATGTGTATCATAGCCATTTCGGTATGTGTCATATCTATTTTAGTATGCGTCTTACCTGTTTCAGTATGTGTCCTAGCCATTTTGGTATATGTCATACTTATCTTAATAAGTGTTGTGTCTATCTTGGTGTATGTAATATCCAGTTTGGTATGTGTCATATACATTTTTGTATGTGATATCCATTTGTGAAGCTATCATACGTATTTTGGTGTGTGATATACTCATTTTCATATGTGTCATTCTCTTAATATTATGCTGTAAACATTTTGTTGCTAGTTATAGACATTTCACTATGCCTTATACTGTATTCTGAAAACTGTAATTTTGAATCAAATAGCTCCCATTAGATTAGTTATCATGTTTACTAACATATTTACAGTTACACATATGGGAACACATGTTCCAGAACCACTCTTCTGTTCCGCACTGTAAGGCAGGCTAAAGTCTGACTCTGGACACAATTCAGAACTTTAGGATCCCTTGGTTAAGGTTTTACTCTCTGCAAATTCTCAAGAGCCCCAAGACTCCACTTATTCCTTGCAGTTCACCGGTGGGTGAGGTTACATCTTGTGACAGAGCCTTTCTTACTGTCACTGAATTTACCAGATCTCCCACCTTGCTATGAGCTTTGAGTTCACGCGTTTCTCACATACTACACGACATCACAGGGCCAGTTCAGATTGTGCAGGTGGTGCCACTGCAATAGGGACTTTCACTCAGGCACTCCCAGCAGATGGCCACCAAATCTCTGAGCACCTTACATCAACTAGACCCTTACTCCCCCTGGACACAGCACTGGGCACTAGGGCAGCAGCACATACCTCAGCCTGCCCTTAGACAGTGACAGTCAATCTCCTCATGCCTGCTGCCAGAGGCAACATCTAGAAGGTCTACCCCAGATTTGGATTCTTCAGACAAATAGTTGGCTCATCTCCTATCTGAAACAGCAGCTCAGTCTCTGTGAACAGCCCTTTCACCTTCTTCATATAACTGTCAGTATCTCATGCGAACAAGACTGAAATCAACCCCCAAAAGATGAAAACCCACTTTGCTGAGATCCTCTGTGTGCCACAAGACCAGCAGAAACTTTTCTTAGGATACTCAAACCTTCCCAGTGTCTCCCTTACACTCTAACCAGAGTTAATGTAGTAGTAGTTGTAGTAGTAGTTGAAGTAGTAATAACAAACTCAAGCAAGAGCCAATATAGCTGCAAAATAATGGCATTGTGGACTGTGAGAAATGTGTAAACAAGCAATTTTTGCACTAACCACTGAACTACCTAACTGCACTTTCTAATTGTGATGCACACACACTGATTAATACATATACACAGATATGTATGTATTTTCCAGTATAACATAGCAGTTCACTGTCTACACACATTTTTACAGATTGAAAAAAACATCAAGGGACCGTTTTCATCTTTTCAGGCTCTGAGGGACATCAGTTGGGGCAGGGGAGTTGCCACTAGACAGCTCATTTAAATCAGCAGTGACATGCATAAGGCTGAAGCTGATCTAGATAGCGGGGAATGTAGATTATCAATTTTTGCACTAACCATTGAGCCACCTAACTGCACTTTCTAGTTGTTGTGATATACACACACACACACACACACTGACTAATACATATACACATATATGCATATATATTCCAACATAACATACAGTACAAGTCACATTAAACTGTCCCTCTAACTCACTGGTTTAGCATTTTTCAGTGAGTTTTTTAATATGTGCACTACTCACTGCAATGAATCAAATAAGGTTTCCCAATGGTTTGCTTCTAGCTGCTATTCAGTTTCAGCTTAGTGTAGTTTGCAGCTCTCTGGAAACTTTTATCAATGCAGTGCATGAGCAGTGCACACATTAAAGGGACACAGTCTGCTTTCAGTAGCTGTACTGAACTTGTATGACCAGTATGCCTGGAATAACATCTATGGCAAAATAAGCTATTCATGTGCCCCAGTATGAGTAACAGTAAGATCTGTCACCTAAATTTAAAAAATATATACTTTAGCTTGGACCAAGTACATTGTCTTATTGTTTGACCAATCCGCTGCTGCCGGATGCCTCTTCTCAATGTGAACACACATTGAGTGTGTGCAAATCTCCTGAACAAGTGATAAGTACAAGCTCCTCTGAGCATGGGGATGTTTGTAAGAATAATGAAGAGAGTTGCAAGTCTTACTTTTACCAAACAAAAACAGGATCATGATCTTGAGCATGCATGACACGTCCATAGCAACATCACGTGCATGATCAGGATTGCGGTCTTGTTTTTCTAAGTAGTAAAAGTAAGATTTGCAGTGCTATTTTTTATTCTTACAAAGATTTGTGTCTATTCCAAAACAGTATCTAATGGCATTTGGCTAGTGGTGCCGGTGCCAGTTTTGACCTCTGTCCATGAACATGGTTTTATGGTCACACATGTGACAGCACAGGAACAGATAGTCAGGACCACCCTCACAGTGTACACACACACACACACACACACACACACAGACACACACCAGAATAGGTAACATATACAATGAGAAAAAAAATGCGCAAATGTATTTGTACTGCAACACAAGATGAAACCATATCCAAACACAGCTCCTAATAAACTAATATGAAGCACCATCAGATTATGATAACAAGGGGTGCACATGGACACCTTTGCAGAGCCCTTCCCCACATACACACAACAAACAGTATGACTTGATATAGTTCTGAACTGATGAGTACAAAGGCATATTAAAAAATATAGCTATACAATTTGTGATGCAGAATAGGTCAATAGGTCAGTGAGTTGTTATACAATATAATGGGGGGGGGGCTATCACAGATGATATGAAGGACTGGAATATCTTTGTGTTGCCAAATAAAACATACATTGACCCTGGCCCTAGATCACAGATAAAGCAATGATTAGGTACTGTATTTATAATTAAAAATACTAACCAATCCAAGATAAGTCACCAATTTGTGTCATCTGAATCAGAACTATCAGTCTCTATGTCAGAATCAGATGCAACTTGTGCCCTCTCACATTGATTATTGCTGGATTCTGTGGGCTCAAATTGGTAAAGCTGGATACCAATATCAAAATTTAAGTAACACCTTTATATTCCTCTACCTCAAACATGATGAATAATGAACACAGGTACAGTAAAGATTATTGATATCCAAAGGCAGAACAACACACTCCCTGAGAGAATAGCTTGGCAGACCAAAAAGAGGGGACAAAACCTTTTTTAGGTATGTCAGACAGAGAGAAGGAAGGTCAAACAAGGAATAGTTAGGCTAAAGAGGGACAGAGGCATACAGGTGCAGGAAGACTCCGAGAAGGTGGAGGTACTGAATAAATATTTCTGCTCTGTCTTCACAGTAGAAGAGGAAGAAGGTAGACCAAAGTGAAGGAAGAGGGGAAGGGAGGGTGCAGGTGTTGACCAGAGTCCATTCACTGAGGGCAGGGTAAGAGAGGAGCTAGGGAAGTTACTAGCTCTGCCTCCTGCCTCCTCACACCCCTCATTACTGCCTCCATCTGGAAGATGGCACTGGCCATGGCCTGGGCTGTCTTGCCTCCTCTGGGCGGCTGTATCCCCAGGCATCCTTGGCTGTGTGCTGCTGCATGTGTCCCCTGCACTTGGTGCATTCCTGTGTTCGGGGTTCCCAGCTGGTGGCCTGTTGGCTGTGGCCTCCAACTCCCACCCATCCGGGCACTTTCGCTGCCACTCCTATGCCCGGTATCGCAGACTCACGCTGCTGTTGTTGCCCTTGAACTTGTCTTTCTCTCACACACACACACACGCAGGCACAATCAGTGTCACACACCCAGTCCCACACTCTGTTGCACTTCCTGCCTGCCTCTGTCTCTGTCTTGCACCGCTCCTGCTGTCCTGCCTGCCCACTCGCTGTCCCTCTCTATTGCTCCCCTGTGGCACAAGCCTTTGTCCCTTGCTTGCTCCCTCTTTTTATGGGCTCAAGTTTGCTCTGCGCATGTCCCTGTTGCTCCATGCTTGCGCCGTTTGCTTGCTGTTGAATATCACACTGCGCCACTTATTCATGGCTATGCCCCTGCACTTGCGCATACATTCATTAGGGTTGTGCATTTGGTGCACTGCGATTTGCGCAGTGCATTGGCTCCCGCTGAATATCGCTGTTTGGCACATTTTTGTACTTTCGCAGTTGCATCTCAGTTGAGCCTTGTACAACTGCTTTGAATATCCCACCCCTGGTGTCTTTTACATCTGTGTGATAGGCAATATTTTTTTTTTTCAGTTCCCCATGCCTCGCATTCTTGCATAGACTATTTTCTATTCAGCAAAGACAGTTCACAGGGACTTCTCTTTCGTGAAATCCAAGAGACGGTCCTTTCTGATTATGCTCTGATTTTTTATGGAAGATCTTGTAAAGGGCCATGAAGATCAGGATAAGAATTGGCATCTGAACTCTTCCCTCCTGAGGAACCCAGCATCCGAGAGACATATGAACACACCTTCAGACCTTTCTCAGCTCAATGAAGGGTCCATCCCTGCCTTAGATGTGCTGTGGGGTGTGGCAAAGTATGCCTCAAGAGGTGAATTTATTCATCTGGCATCCAAGGCCAAGAAAGTTCACATGGAGAAGATCGACAATTTATTATCTCAGATAAGGTCCCTAGAGCACCAGTTATCCTCGAGGTCTGATGCAGACACTTGGGAATTGTTGAACTCACTCAGAGTGCAATATCATGGTCATGTGGCTGAGAAAGCTGACCTTGCATTGCATTGCACTAAACTATGCTATCTGGAGTCAGGAGAGGGGGCAGGCAGGCTCCTAGCCTTGAGGCTGTGACAGATGGATTCCTTGCGTGTGGTCCCCAGCCTCCAACCTACCCCTGGTGGGGGGATTTTCACTCACCCTTGGGACATTGTATGGGCCTTCCACTCTTTCTTTGAAACTCTTTATAGTCCAGCCCCTGTTGAACAGGTCTCTGAGGAAGAGATTGAAACCTATTTGTATCAACTCTCTCTTGTTCATTTGACAATCTGGCAGCAGGAACTCCTGAAGGCACCAGTCTCCTGTGCCAAGGTCTGTAAAGTGATACAGCAGCTCCCGAAGTATAAGGTACCGGGACCAGATGGATTTAATAACAGTTTGTACTTTGCATATATTGAAATCCTTGCCCCCTTCTTGGCCCACCTGTCCAATTATCTACTATCTGAGGGTCTTTCAGACTGCTCATTCACTCAGGTTTGGATCACGCTAATACACAAATAGGGTAAATCTGAGCTCTTACCTGGTAGTTACTGCCCAATCTCATTATTAAATAGTGATCTTAAGATCCTGGCCAAGGTTTTTGCCAGTCATCTTCTACAAGTGTGGCAAGGTCTTATTAGCCCTACTCAGGTGGGTGTCATGGCTGAACACCTATCCAGTGACCATCTTCACAAGGTTTTGTATTTGATTTCCGTGTCAGGGGAGGGCAAGACCCTTTGCGGTCCTGGTCTTCCTTGATGCAGAAAAAGCCTCTGACCAAGTGTCTTGGCTCTTTCTTTTTGACACCCTTTGTTGGTTTGCTTTCCCACCATTTTTTTGTGATTGTCTAAAAGTTCTGTATAGCTCTCCCTCTGCAGAGATCAAGTGCAATGGGGTCCTGTCAGCCCCCTTCTCTCTTGTAAGAGGCACAAGGCAGGGATGCCCCCTATTCCCATTTTATTTTAACTCTACTTGGAGCCCCTTCTGCATTCTATACAGTCTAATTATAGTATACAGGGGATTCAGGTGAGGAGTTCCAGTTATAAGATTTCTGTTATGAGGATGATTTACTGATACATATAGAAAACCCACAGACTTCCATCCCAGTAGCTCTGAGGGAGATTCATAAGTTCTCCCAAGTGTCTGGTTACAAATTGAATGTAGATAAATCCACGGTTTTCCCCCTTAACCCCTTGGTTCCCAAACACTTGGTGGAAGATTTAGGACTAGATTGGGAACCTAAAGTACTTACCTACCTGGGATCAAGGTGACCTGTTTGTTATCTGAGTTAGTCAATCACAACCTATCCTCCTTGCTGCAGTTGATTAAGATGAACATCCAGAACTGGCCTGCCGGTGCAGTGGCAGGGTTACATCTCACGGCACCATCGACCCGGGTTCAGGAATGGAATCGGGCTGCTGGAGGGCCGGACAGAGGGAGGAGGATTGAGCACCCAGAGGCTGCTCTCCTCCTCTGGGTGGGGTGGGATGCATGTCCCACCACTCTACCACCACCTGGGTGATCATGGGTGGAGGTGCAGCGGGACTGCAGAAAGACAGGAGGGGGGGGACATGGACCGGGGGCTGGAGTGCTCCCCTAGCATGCCAATGTCCTGTGGGAGGGGACAGAAAAAGTGGAAAATGGATCCTTGGATGCTGGAATAGATGGAGGATCTAGCTCCCAGACACCATAACCCGACTCTCGTGGGAGACCGACCAAGATCGCCTGACACACACTCTAATGGACTGGAGGGGGACATGTGGGAACCCCCTCCTCCCCACCTGGGGGGGTAGGCCAAGGCAGCATGGAGGTGGATCTGGCAGCTGTCTGAGAGGTACCGCGGGCGGGCAGAGTGAGCATAAGACCCCCAGAAGAGAGCGACTTCCAAGGTGAGACGGGACAAAAAACCAAAAAAGATGGACCTCCAGCATTGGATGGCACCCCCCTCCTTTTTTAAAATGGATATTCTGCTGAGAATAATGTACCCCTGAGTATGATTGGACACTTTCTCCCTAAGACCTGGTTCTTACAACAACAAAGCATGTTAGCGCATCTCCTGTAGAAGGGGGGAGTCTCCTGTCGAGCATATTCAAAGTTAACCATTCCCAAGGAGTTTGGTGGCCTTAGGCTGCCCAATTTCTTTCTGTATTACTGCGCTATACACTGCAGTAAGGTCTTTCAATGGGGTAGCCCTCCAGCTGCTCTGGCTGATCAGACTTACTGTCCCTTATGGCACTTGAAACGCATCTTTGTAGACAGAATGGGTTTGCTCTTAGAAGCCTTATCTTAAGCTTCAGGCCTTACCTATGTCACTCTGTTTGTTCTTAAAATCCTTCAACAAATGTGTATTCATTTGAATCTGGATTGGTGCAGTGACCTGTCCCAGCCAATTGTTGGAAAAATTCCAACCTTCTAATTGCTAGCCGACTCATACTCTTTAACTTTTGTCCTTCCCTCAACACCCTGTCTTTAGTCAATTTAATAGTCAAGGGCACAATCCCTCCAGTTTCATTTGGATATCCTCCTCTTTCATCCTTTTAAGCACCTGCAGCTTTCTAGGGTGATGGCTTCCTTCCTTGGCCCTCCCCCTTGGTCCTTGGTATGAGCAGCATATTACGGCTGTATAGGATTCTTGGACTGTAGTAGAGCAACCCCATCCCATTTCCCATCTTTTTGCGTTACTCCAGGAACTAGATAAGAAGAGCCCAAGAGGGATCTGTTTTTACTGGCAGCAAGAACTCGGGTTGGAGTTGGATGAAAAGACATGGCAATCGAATTGGAGAAGTCTTTTTAAGTATATAAAACAAGATTGTTACAGACTATTACAATTTTGGGTCATGCATAACTTATATTTTATCCCCCTTTGTTTGTTTAGAATGGGCAGATCTAGCTCACCATCTTGTTTCCGCTGTGGGCAGACTGAGGGGAACCTGAAGCATATTTTGTGGGATTGTCCCAAGATTATGCCCTTCTGGAATGTCATCTGCAGTTCCCATGACCCTTTTTGGGATTAGATTCTTTTTTTCACTCCACAAACTTGTTTGGTAGGCTACTATCCTGCTGAGTTATTTGGTCCTCGCAGGGCTTTCGTGTCTTTGATTTCAGTTATGGCCAAATTGGTCATTGTTTGACACTGGCTGGTTGACTCCATGCCCTCCTTCTGGGAATGGCATGCCGAGATTTTACAGGCCATTGAAACCGAGCAACATATTACTTGTCGGCAGGATAGACATGATAACTTTATGTCACAGTGGGCCCCTCTTCTTGCTCTACTCCCTACTTCAGTGCACTCACAGTTGTCTGGGGATGGAGCTGTGTAGCAGCTGGTTCTGCCTGTCCCTATCTATTTGTGTTACCCATTTTTAGTAGTTTTTTTTTATAGCAAGTCTTTTAGGGCAGCGGTTTCTTCTTTGTGTTTCATTTTATCTTTGTTACCTATGATTTGTGCTCTGGGGTTTGGTGGGATTGGGGGTGGGTTGGGAGAAGGAAGTGGGGAATAGATTTGTTGTTTTTCCTTCACTGCTTATGGTAGCTTGTTGTGCTGTGTTTGTGTTGTTTATTATTATGACTTTTCCTTGTATTTTTTCTGAATTTTCAATAAAGTATACTAAATTGGAAAAAAAAGACCGAACTGACTAGCCAAGCCAATATTTAAAATATTTATTTCATTTGGGTAAAGCATTTAATGCATTTTAAATATTGAATTTTTACAGGATATGCCAGTGGAGATTGGAGATGTCATTTACAGTGTGGTCATGCTTTTACCCATTTTTAGGGCTGTGTGGGTGGAGCCCAGCAGTCCTCTTGTGAGGACTAGTAGAAAAGCAGCTTGCAAAAGAACAACCTCATGAGGTGACGAAAGTCACTGACTCCATGCTCGCACTGCTTGACCTCAAGCAAGGTAAAACAAAATAGAAGCCAAACAGAACTGGAGCTTCTGCAGCAAGGCGTTTTTAGCTATTGCTGTGCACTCCCTTACATTACTTTGCCATTTACTTACTGTATTTTAAAATATTTAGCTTGTAAAGCCTAGCTGGTACCTTCCTAGTGAGAGGTGAGCACTGCAGCCGTGCCCCGAAAAGTGGCATAATTATGAAGTAAGGTCTGGGACGGGGGCTGCAGGCTGTCTATGTAGAATTTAATATAATTGGGGGATGGGGTTGCCTAAATGTAACAATGTAATATTGTTTAATGTAGAAAACAACTTGGTTAATTCAACATGCCAATTAAGAACCAGTTAGAGTAACAGCACACTGCCCAGACAGCCCCATCTGGAGAAGTTACTTGGAAATGAAGCTGCAGAGTAAGCTGATGTGACTTATGACAAACCATGTTACAGATTACAGCGAGTGCCACCTTCCTGCTTCCAGCAGCTGCATAACATGGTTGGGTAGGCAAAAGCAGGAAATAAAAAACACTGGAAGAACCTTGCCATCATTTAACAGTACATGTCAAGTTAGCAGATAAAATTGCAAGGAAATCCTTTATTCAGTCCCACCCTTACTCAGCCAATCACATGGCAGCTTTAGTAACCTCTGTAATATGAATCTAAAAACATGGGACAAGTCACAGAAGCAGTTCTTGTATAAAATATGCAGAACCACTGCACATTTCTGAAGGAGTTTCAGTGAAGTCTCCACAAGGTGGTTTGCTCCAACTGTGAACTCAGGATCAGAGGTGAAAGATTTTTGAGATGCCCCAAGACATAGTTCTATACTAGTCCTGTGTTTCAGATCCAGCTGAAATGTGCCCTTCATGTGACAAAGGTATGCAGATATGAGGACTGCAGTTTTAATCAGTATAATTGTCTATACTACATTAAAATGTTTTGGGACTTATAGTGCTTCCTTGCAAATAAGACAAAATGGTCTGCCTTTGTGTTCAGTAACAAAAAAAATAAAACTCCCAGCACTACTGCATTGTTCTGTCTTTGTCCCCAAGCTTTCTTTTTATGTTTGCTTGCACGCATGTGCAAGAAACATAGTGCCATCATACGAGTTTTCCACAGGTGTGTCAGCCTCTTCCAATTCAGTCAGTGTATTTGCAGGCGTGGTCGCAGAGTGCCAATCACTGCTCCAGCTGTCTATGACAGCTGAAAAATGCAGTGGCATACAGTTGAAAGGGAGAGCTCCGCTTGAGTGAGCAGAGCTATCCCCTTCACACACACACACACACATGCACGCACGCACACTGCATGCTCATGCACCCCCCTCCACACTGTGGAGCCGATGGGGTGCCCAACTTCGCCGGCTCCAGGCCCCCCAAAGAGTCCAGATGCCACTGGGAGCCCACCCAGCGTGGCAATGATAATGTCCGACGGGGTGCCCAACTCGGCCGGCTCCACTGTATCTCCCCACCCCATGTTGTCACCGACGGGGTGCCTAATCCCCATCAGCTTCACTGTCTCCCCGAGTACAGGGTGCCATGCTGGGAGACCACCCCAGCATGGCAACAGATGCCATGGGCCGACGGGGTGCCCATTCCCCATTGGCTCCACGCCCCCAGCCGTCCTTCTGCCACACTGGAAGCCCACCCCAGGGTGGCAAACATCCCGCGTCATCTTTTTTTTTTTAAAAACAACCTGTAAATTAAAAACGGTCCACGCAGTCTCATGCCCCCCCACAACCCGCACCCACCCACTGCACACCCTGCCTCCCCACACCCCCCACCCCATACTTACCTCCGGACCTCGGCGCGATGATCTTCGGTGGACCAGGAACACGTCTGCACTCTTCAAAGCCGACCGCGAACTGAGGAAATGCCGGTAAGCTGTATAATGGGATAGATAGGGGTTTTCAACTTTGTTGCATATCTCAGGCATTTTTTGGAATTTTTGCACCAAATTTTCAACATGGGGTTTTTGGGACCCCTCCTCATGAATTCTTGCACTGTCATGGCATTACTCGGGCCCGAAGGGTGATTTCGCAGCCACTGTGCGAAATCACCTTTCCGGAATGATTAACGAAACGACACTGCCAGTGTTCATAAGGTGGGCTCTCAAAAAGCCTATTTTGAAAATTTGGTGAAAAATTCCCAAAAATGACTGTTTTATGAGCGCATGTTGCAGTTCCTACGTACGCTCGTAAGTTTGTGAAATTTCAATATTTTCACTCCAGATTTTCAACATTGCCATTTTACCACACCTCCTTATGAGCAGTATAGCTGTCATTTTTCACATCTCACCCAAAACATGTTTCTGCCCATGTAGTGCACAATGGCGCAGTCGGTGTGTGAAATCAATGTATGGGACACATTAAGAAAATCACAGTGATACTGTTCATGAGCAGAGGTCTTAAAATGGCTATTTTGAAAATTTGGTGAAAAAATTCCTAAAAGTGATTGTTTTACGAGCGTGCATTGCAGAGTTCCTATGCACGCTCATAAGTTCGCAAATTTTCAATATTTTCACTCCAGATTTTCAACATTGCCATTTTACCACACCTCCTTATGAGCAGTACAGTTGTCATTTTTCACATCTTGCTCACAACGTGTTTCTGCCCATGTAGTGCACAATGGTGCAGTCGGTGTGCGAAAGCAATGTATGGGACACATTAAGAAAATCACAGTGACACTGGTCATGAACAGAGGTGTTAAAATGGCTATGTTGAAAATTTGGTGACAAAACTCCATAAAATGACTGTGCTATGAGTGAGCATTGCGCAGTTTCCACGCACCCTCATAGGTTCATGAATTTATAATATTTTCAGTCCAGATTTTCACCAGTGGCATTTTTCCACACCTCCTTATGAACAGTACAGCTGTCATTTTCCACAACATGGCCGAAATGTGTTTTCACACTTTCAGTGCAGAGATGCGTGGTCGCTGTGGGAAATCATTGTTCGGGACAGATAAAGAAAATCACACTGACACTGTTCATGATCGGAGGTCCCAAAATGCCTGTGTTAACAATCTACTGTAAAAAAATCCCCAAACTAGTTAAGACACGTAAAAGCACAGTTTCTACGCATGCTCATGACTTCACTATTTTTAAGATTTTCACAGCAGATTTTCAACATTGCCATTTTTTACACCTCCCCATGAACAGTACCGCTATCATTTTTCACATCCTGTTCGGAATGTGTTTTTGCACCTGTGGTGCCAAATGCCATAGTCGCTGTGCAAAAGCAGTTTTCGGCTAACAAACTGATATTGCCACTGTTCATGAGATGGGGGTCACAAAAAAATGTTGAAAATTTGGAGTGAAAATACCAACGAATGCCTGAGGCGTTAGGGTTTCCGACCATAACGCCCCACCCTGTAGAGTATGACAGGCATCAGGGGTGTGACTTGGGATTCTTGCCTGTCTTGCTCATACCATTCCACCCCCACCCACACCCTGCAGCCAGTGAGAGGCATCAAGGTGTGCCTCAGACTCTTCGGGCCCAAAGTTCACCCCATTCTCCTATACCGCACCCATCTCACTGTATTTTCTGATGGAATGGGGTGCGCATAAGAGCCAAAGACCCCAAGGCACACCGTGACACTTGTCAGTGTCTGCAGGGTAGGGTGTGGTGAAATGGCGTGGTCCTTATGCCTGATGATCCAAAGACACACCCCAATGCCTGCCACTCTCTGCAGGGTGGTGGTGTGGTTGGCTTCAGTTCAATACTTCGCTGCCATTCCTATTATGCAGCTCTGTAACTTCTACACTACCAATGCCAGTGCCAGCAAGCAAACATTCAGCATTGACAAATGCTTGTTTATGTTTCTTGCGCATGCAGTGCACAAGGAACATATTGAGGTTAGTAGCACATTGCAGAGGCACAGCAGTGTTGTGGCCAATGGAGGGGACGCTTTAATGGGTGCGTCCCTCAGCCACCAATCAACAGGGAAGCTGCCGATGATGGCAGTTTCAGAGCAAGCGCTGGACTTGAAAGAAATCTGCCGCTCCAATCATGGGCAGTTTTGTCATTGCAGTGGCAATCTCTCCCCCTTCCCAGCAATCTGAGAGTTTATTTCCAGCCATGCACATTACAGTGCACAGTAATGTGCATGGCTGCACTTTTGTTTGCTCAGTGTGCCTTTCCCAGTGATCATATCTTTTGCCAACAATGGGGTGCCCAATCCACATGTCAGCATGCCCCCACAAGGCCCAAACATTACTTTTGCTGACAACGGGGTGCCCAATCCCTGTGTCTGCATACTCCCCCAACCCCCACTATTGTGGTACACTGAGAGCCCACCCCAGTGTGCCAAAGTAATTATTTATATTTTCCAACACCAGGATGCCCACTCCCAGTGTCAGATGTGTCCTCACACCCCCTTTTTTCAGCTGAGCTTGGGGTGCCCAATTCCTGGGTCAACATTAATCCCCCCCCCACTAGTCTTACACGTTGGGGGCCCACCCCAGTGTGCTGAAATTTCTTTTTCATGCTATTTCACATGTAAAAAAGAAAACTGTCCCCCATTGTCTTTTTTTTTAGTTTATTTCCTTATGGAATGGGGTGAGCGTAAGGGCCAAAGACCCCAAGGCACACTGTGACACTTGTCAGTGTCTGCAGGGTAGAGTGAGGTGGAATGACATGAGCGTTATGGCTGACGACTCAAAGGCACACCCCAATGCCTGTCAGTCTCTGCAGGGTGGGGTTGGGGGTTGGCATTAGTTCAGTATTTCACTGCCATTCCTATTATGCATCTCTTTAACTCCTGCAATACCAATGCCAATACCAGCAAGCAAACATTCAGCATTGACAAATGCTTGTTTACTATTTACTTCAGTAGTGTTTGATGCTGTTGAAGAACTCGGCTCTGCAAACTCTTAGTGCTGCAACATGTCAGAAACTTGTCCATTATTTCTCTTTTGTGCAGTGTGGTGCAGTCCCATTGTGGTGGCTGTGGAGTTGGTTAATAGTGCTTTATTTGGTCACCCTTTTATATATTCCTCCTGCCCATTTAGATACAATAATGCTGCATGATGCAGTCAATTAATTCAATTAACTTAATTAAATGGCAGGAGGTGGAGGAGGCACGGTTGCATGAAAAACAAATAAACTAATTTCATTATTTTATCATTTCATTATTTTAAAATTCAAACACCCACAGTGGCATTCAGCACTGTGAAAGCTCTCAATGAAAATTTCTGTATTATCTTTAGTTTTACCCACATTCAGATTCGATTCAGTAACACTGATATTTAACACTGAGCTAGTAGCATTCTCCCACAGAGCCCCCAATTGCAAGTACAGCTCATAGTTCAAAGATTTTCATACATGAAATGACCATTAAAAACCAAGAAATCTTTATCTCCTAAATAACACAGCAGCAACTTGTTAACATCATTCCTTAGGTCAGTGACCTATTGGTATTGTGCAGCTTCAGTTTTGCTTCCCACACAGTTCCAAGTCTCATCTGTACTTTGATGTTTGATGTTCTTCTACTTTAGGTCTCCTACACAAATGAATGCTTTGAATTTGCTAATTGCACCTAATTAACACACATTGTAGGTGCACTGATGATTGGATATGATGTGTCAAAGATCTAATTACAGCAGATTATGGCAGTCTGTGGCAAAATCATTGGAATGGATGATTTAAAGGTGCAGTGTTTTTTTTCTGAAGCCAATTTTTTTTTTTATGTCAAGGCAGAAATGTTCTCGGGGGCCACAGCTTAATCCCCCAAGGGGCCCCATGCCCACCACTGGATAGGCTGGTGACCATATCATAAGACAGAGCATCTCAATATCACATGACTACTTGGCATTTTAAAACGCAAGACAGAAAAAATGGGAGAGAGCCATCACAAAGTCTACCGTAGGACCAGATCCTCATAATTCAAAGTATAAGTTGGATATCCTGTCTAAACACTGTAAAAGACCAGGTTCTCCTATATACAAAGCTTAGTGGGGCTTACATCTTTGAACAGTTTTAGATATAATGGGACATACATCTTTCAATTAGCATTTGGGGAGAAAGTGGACAACCAGTACATAGAGGTAAGTGCCCATTCAGTCTCTGGGGTGTGCATCTATGTAATCCATGGCTCTTTTAGAGTCCATGAGAAAGGTGAGCTTACCATGCAGAGTAATCTGAAGTTGGCATGAGGAGGGCAAAGGGGATGTTCAATTTTTTTCAGCACGCCTCTGATTTCTGCAAACCCCTTGCATTTACTGAAGAGCTCTGCTCTTCCATCCAGATGTATTTGCAGTACGTGATTTTTATATTTAGCTCTCCCATCCTTCCTAGCCTTTCAAATCATCCATTCTTTTTCAGCACATTTGTGAAACTTAATTAGAAGGAATCAAAAAAACTACATGCAGTCAGTCTTTTAAAATGCAGAGTGAAACAAATGAAAGTTTTTGAAGTAAGAAAAAAGAGAAATTGTGCTTATGTCTGGCTCCCTTCAGTATTGCCATTTCTTGATCAGTGGCAGATCATGTTACTGGGGCTCAAGACCCTATGTGTGCAGCTTCTATCTCCAGAGGGCCAAACAGCCAGCCACACCACTGGCTACTCCTCCAGTTTACCTCCCCAGCACCATCAATCAGTCTGGCCCAATGCCTCAAAGACCCCCACAAAGACATCCAGGTGATTAGTTGGAACTGTAAGTAGACTGATGGCTTTAATTAACCTGGGAGACTTTTTGTTATTGGGAATGTGTTTTTTTTTTTCTTTTTCATTGTTTCAGTAGTTTTCCATTTCCCTCATGGAACACATTCTCTGGGAAAACACAACACCTGCACTTGTTCAGAAATAATAGATGCAATGTGTAATTTGCTATATAACTCAGTTTATTTGGCGACAGAGGGAGTATGTCCCTTGTCAGGGATTGTGGTTGTTGCAGCATAGACGTTCAATTTAAATAGAAGCATGAAAGGAACATACACACTATTTGAAACAGCCAATCAGCAAGACACCAATTAATTAACAGTAGAGACAGATATACATAACAACTTGCCCAGAAATAAAGACATTTTGGTAAAACAAAAATGAAAAAAGTAGAGGGGAAACCAAACAAGAAAAAAAGTGTAAAGGATGGTGCTACACATAGTAATCAGGAGGGCTACCAAAAGATACATATGTACCATTCAAAGTATAACACTAGTGTGTGAATAAAAAGTATGAATATGAATATGAAGTAGAATTAGCGAGACATATTTATTTTGTGATTTTATTTATTACTTTTTTATTACTATTACTGGAAAGGTGTTAATGTCACTCCAAGGGTGCATCTGAAGGAAAATCATCTGGATTATTTGTGGCAGTGTGTAGTACTGTATCTGAAAGTGCTTGTAAATCACTCCATATGGAGCCTTACAACCCTGTTGACAGTGTATTCTGATGGCATCCACATGGTGTCAGAAACATCTTTTCTTTTACTGAAAATGTCTGGCGAGTCACTGTGATTACTCTTTCAGTTACAATACTCTGCACTCCACAGATCCAATCATAAAAACACGGTGCAAGGCTGGTGTGGATTAAACAGGTGGCCAGCCTGACAGCGGCATTATAAAATAAAGTATACCCAGCCCATTGAGGAATCAACCACATCTGCCTGCTAAACAAATACTGACACAAATAATACTAAACTGCAATATAGAAAATCAATGTAGCTGCCAAATAATGCTAATTCTAGTGCTATTTTCAAAGGAGCTGTATTCATACAGTGCTCACTTCTACATATACAGAGCAAATGCTAACTATACAGGTCAATTCAGGACAGCATCAGTGATCCATTGCTGAGGGGGGGTGCTGCACTCCTGAGATGCCATCTTTCAGATGAGACGTTAAACTGAGGCCCCATCTGCCTGTTCTGGTGGTACTTCTTGTGGATGTTAAAGATCCCATGGCTGTTCTCGAAAAAAGTAGGGGAATTTGTTATTAGAAAGAGAAAATAGATATACATTCCATATAACAAAAACTCAAACAAAAACAATATAACAAAAGTAAAGCACAAAGAGAAAAAAAACAGAACAATAAAAAAAAAAAAAATCAGAGCAGCACCAGAATCAGCCTCCAAAAGGAAACAAACAAAAAAAAGAGCATCAATGTACATCAATCCCAAAGTTTGTAATCCACGGTAAGTTCTTCCAGAGAGCCTGTAGTTGAGCCAAAAGAAGAGTTCATTTTTCAATGGAGTAAAGAAGCCGGAGATCTTTTGTGATCTTCTGAGCCAATTCAATATGGCTGTTCTCCTTCTGCTGCAATGTAAAACAACATCGAGCCATCCAAATGTGCCATTTAATGACAGAAAACAAGAGACATAAAGTATTTTTGTTCCAGTGCTCTCATGGTCCAGGGAGGTGCCCATACATCAAATTGTGATATGTAACAAATTCCAATTGAGGCATTCCCCAAAACTGAGAGAGAAACACCCAAAATAGGTGAATAAAAGAACAATCAAAAAACAAATGAGTCAGAGTCTCTTCCAAATGAATGCACACAGGATGGCTACAAATGCATTCATGCAATGACTTATGCTTTTGATTCACCTTAACATTCAGATGTTCATGGCAAGAAAGCCAATGAATATCCAACATATGGGCAGGAATGCGAGTATTCTTCAACAAATACTGAAGGGAACTCAAGTGAGAAGCAGGACACCTTTCAAAAGGGTTCGGCACAGTACATAAGTCCAACAAGAGAGAATTATATAAAGCCTTATGGTTAAAGTAAGGAGCATGTGTGGGGTGACATGCCACTGTTTTAAATGACGAATAACATCTCTAATACATACCAAAGTTCCTGGGGTCTTCCTAATTAAATGTGGGTGCTGGAATTCCCATGGGGAGAACAACAGGGAACAAACTGATAAGAGCCAAGGTTCCCAACCCCGTTGTTGAGTAACCAAAAGAGGGTGTATATTATCCACACAAAAAAAAAAATACTACTAAAGAATAGCAAAGGATTAACCATGTGCAACCCACCCTTGTTAATAGGCAAATAAGTGACATTACGTTTGATGGGATTCAAACTGCTACCACACAGTGCTTGGAAGAAAACTCCAAACAAAGAGGTTTCCAGTTTTCGTGGAACAGGAAACACTGAACTAAGAAATAAAAAAATGGGGAGTAAAAATTATTTAATTAAAAAGACACTCTTTTTCTTTCCAAACTTCCAAGTATTCCAAAGAGCCACCCACTGCCTTCCTAAAATTAATTTTTCTTCCCAATTAAACAGAGCCGTATCGGGAGTACCAAAAGTGATGCCCAATATCTTCAGCGGTTGATGTGAAAGAACAATACCAAGGCATTGATCCAGATGGGGTGGGTCCAAACACAGAGAATAACCAGCACATTTAGTCAGGGTAAGAGAAGCTCCAGAGAGTGTCCCAAAAGGTGTAACAAGGACCAATGCCTGTGTGAGGGAATCTTCATCCTCCAGGAGTAGGGTCATGTCATCCGTGTATGCAATGGCAGAATACGGAATTGACAGACAGCCATCTGAAAGACGATGAATCTGGCAAGAGGCATGAAGAGTTCATAACAGGGGATCAAGAAAAAAAAAACATACAGCAAGGGGCTGAGGGAACAGCCCTGACGCACCCCCTACGTATTGGAACCATAGCTCCCAGCCACACATTAATAAGGGGGACAACAGTTATCAAACAATATAAGGATTTTATACTACGTAAAATGGAATTGGAAACCCCATAATAACATAAAACTGCCCACAAAAAGTCATGGTTGATCGAGTCAAATGCCTTCCTCTGATCAAGGGAGACAACAAGACCCAATAAAGGGTGATGGAGGTTGCGTTCCATGATCTCTCGAATCAGTATCAGATGATCAGCAATCTTCTGGTGAGGGACTGAGCAGGATTGCACAGGTGATACAACCAGTTCAGCTAGCAGCAAAAGCCTGGCGGTCAGAATTTTAGCATAGAGCTTAAAATCAGAATTCAGCATACAAATCGGTCTCCAGTTATGAAGCTGTGTCTTATCACCAGTTTTATAAAGAAAAATTAAAGTCCTTTTGGCAAAATCCAGAGGGACAGTCCCAGAGTTAAGAAAATCAGTAAACAGCAATGCCAATTCATTGGAAAAAAAATCCCCAAGACATTTATATAATTCGCTAGAGAGACCATCAGGGCCTGGCGTGGTAGTGCACTTTAAGGACTGAATAGTAGCCCTAACCTCCAGGGAGGTAATGTCTCAGCTCATTTGGAGTGAAATACGGTTGGAGATGGTAGGGAGAGTAATATGAGACAAATAAGAGGAAAATTTGGAAATATCAGAAGGTAAAACAGAAAATAAGGCCATGGAGTATTCACTCACTGCATGGAGAATATCTGTTTTAGTAACCAGTAAGCGGCCTTCGGCCCCAGTCAATTCAAGAATTTCCTTCTTCCGAATGCTATAATTATTTTGCTGAAAAGGGCAAACAGCATCAGTAGGCCCCAGACTCCCACATTTGTGTTGAAAATATAATTGCTTATATTTCTGAGCATGAAATGACTGCATATGAGAATGCACCTGCTGAATTTGTGCAGTAAAATCCTGAGAAGTAGTATGGGTCAAAGTTAAAAAATAATGCAGTTGTTTCTGGTGTTGTAAATAACAGAGATAAGGTTGACAGGCACTGTGTTTACCATAATTTTGAATAAAACTCCTCAAACTCCACTTAGTATCGGCCCACCAAAGTCCAATATCTAAATAGCAAGGCACCACAGACTTGTGGACCAGACAAAACTCCCATAACTTAGTACAAAAATCTGCCTCCAATATTAATGAGGAATTAAATTTCCATGTCCTTGGACCTCGGGAAAGAGTGGTAGGGGGTCCAACCCAAACCAAGACCATATTATGGTCAGAGAATTCCACAGGGACAACCTGAGTCATATGAATAGAGAGGAGGTAAGAAAGAAAAATAAAATCAATCCTAGTTGCCAAAGGGTCCTTCTGGAAAGTAGGAGAATTGAGATTAGTTTTCAGGTAGAAACCATCCTTCAATCATGCTAACTTAATTATTTGTTTTAAGAGAAGAGAGTCACAAAACAATTTAGAGATTTTGCAACAACTGTTTCTATCCTTAAGACTCAGACTACAGTTAAAGTCACCAGCAGGTATGACCATCATGGAAGTGTGTAAATAAGGTTGAAGCAGTTTAAGGAGCTCAGTTCTCAAAGCCTTAGATTGGGGAGCATAATAGTAAATGAGCCTAAAATGGGAATTAGAAATCACCACATCTAGACTCAACAGTCTACCTGGAACAAGATCATACAGTTTAAGCACTTTAAAGTCAGGTAAACATACCACAATTTCAACCTCAGCACATGTCTACTGGCCAATAGACCAGAAAGAGGGTCCAAATAACCATTCCCTCTGTGCCTGACAAATCTCAAGATCCGTGTGGAGATGGACATCCTGAAGGAAAAATAAACCATTCCCATAGTCATGTAAATAGGAGAACACCAGCCGTCTCTTGGCCACCTTCTTTATACTATTAGTATTGAGAGTGCAACAGAGCTGGTGGTCACCCATAGGAACAAAGTGAAAAGGAAAGAACCAGGTAAAAAATCACCACATCAGGATTTCTTTTTGCCAGAAACCGTCTTCCCTTTCATTTTAACCTTAGCCTTCCTCTTCTGTTGCCCCGTCCCTCCTTGGGGCTTCTCGGAATCAGTAGCACCAGCAGTGTGAGAGGAGTCTACCGATGAAGAATCCGTGTACACTTCAGAGTCTGCTAATCCATCAGCAAGGAGCTCATATCAGTTATGGATGGGAAAACCATCTGTCCTGGAGGATTTTTTGGGGGGGAACATCTGCCTGGTATGAGCAGACCGCCTGAGAGTCTATCGAGCAGGGCGGACAGGAGGGGACATATCCAACGGGAAGAAAACATCAGGTAAAACAGGAGCAGAAACAGAAGGCATAATAGGAACATCTTCGAGCACTTCAGAAGACTCGGGTTCCACAATGTGGCGGGGGGGGGGAGAGGTTCATCATGGTGCAAGGGAGTATGATCAGACAACCGACTACTCTTAATCTTACTCTTTTGGGCCAAAGTAATCAGAGCAAGCTGAAAAGCACCAGCATGTTCTACCCTGTTATGAGTAGCCCAGGCACAATTCTGAAAGGTATGCCCAACCTCATCACAGAGGTTGCACTTCGTTTCATTGAGACAAGAGGAACTCACATGCCCCAGTTCACCACAAACATTACATTTGAGCTTGTCACAGGCATTACTGAAATGAGAAGTATCCCCACAGTGATAGCAATCTTTAGGCTGGCCAAAATAAAACAGAACACCACGGTCACACCCTAGAAAGAAAGAATTAAGAAGGTGCTGTAAACCGGAGTCAGGGGAGTGTAATAAAACTTTCACCCTCCATCCCCCAGTCCAAATGTTCTCTGAATCAAAGATTGCATCAAGACCCTCAAGAATAGTGCAGTGTTTACAAAGCCAGTACTCCTATCAGCCTTCTGAACCCCTTCACTATGGAAAATGATAGTCACAGATTTGTAAGCCGGTTTAGAAAGTGGGATAGCCAGGAAGGGGACCCAGAGGGCAGTACGCTTCAAGGCATTATACTGAGTCCAGAATCTGTTGAGACCCTTTGAGGTCTTAAAACTTACATCAAAGACCGACTCCCCAGACACATGTATGAGAGCATACAGCTCATGTGAGAAAAATTTCAAAGAATCCTTCAATAGGGTCCGAGCCACATAGAAGCGATCAGGGGGTTCAGGCAAGCCCCCCATATAGGAGAGATGGACAGCATTGTGTCTTTTAGCAGGGAGAATGGACTGTTTGAAAAGAGAAGCAAAGGGCTTCTTCAAACCATCAGGCTTCGCATTAAGTGGGGCCTCAGGGGGACCAGTCGCTTCCCGATCAGAGGGAATATGTGGAGGGAGACACAACATCGGATTCTGAGTAAGCTCCAAATCAGCAGGGAGCTGCGAAGGATCACACTTTTGGATACTTTTATCTGTGGGCTTTACATATTTACTCAGCAACTCTGGAAAGTCTGCTTCAACCGGCATTCTGATAGGGGAGGTTCCTGGCTTCCATTTTCCAGATGTCCCATTATGTTCCCACCCTGCCCCTTTCAGGGCTTGTTCCATGGACCAGTCCAAGACAGATGGTTCAGTCTCTGTCACAGGAATAGAAATCATGACAGAGGCAGGGGGCAGAACAGCACAAGCAGAACTTACATGCAGGGTCCCATCATCGGTGGGAACGTTCGGTAAGGTAGAACCAGTCAAGGACTGTGTTCCAGAGGCTAAGTCCAGTGGGTCTAGAGGTTCCAATTTTAGTGCAGTTTTATGAAGAAACAACAATCCCAGTCATGCCAGCAGAGGAAAGCTGCCGAAGCTTACATTCAAGCCGTAGTTTGCGAATCTGAAAAGAACGCTTCTCCTGATCAAGGAGCCATTTAAGAGCCAGGGTTTCCTCAGTGTCGACATCAGCAACAGGGAGAACTTCTTCCATATCTGAGTGAGAATCAGAAACCCAGTCTAGAACATCGCACACAGAACCTCTAGAAGAACAATCCAATGCTACAACAGAACAAGAAAGGTCAGAAGCTTCAGAAGTGGTAGGAGGCAGTAATCCACAGTCCATATCTTCCACAGCAGTTTCCATCAAAATAGCCTCTTGCAAAGGAGAGACAGAGGGAGAGGCCAGGTCCTCAGTCTCCACAGATCCACCACCTTCTCCAGCAGTCACTGAAGTGGCCATCTTGGAAGATGGCCAGCAATTCCCCCAGAAGTGAGTAGGGGAATTTTGTTTTTATTAAGTATTGTACAACATCACTTCAACAAACGGAAATTAAAACAAAAATAAACAAACAACAAATCATGTCACTGGAACATCTGAATCAGTGATCCAAGGTAGATTACGCCATACATTGTGAATATATTGATCTATTTGGAAAGTCTTTTCTTTATAAAATAAACATTGCATTTCTTTACACACATTCCCCACAATATCATCATATGTCAAAAGCTTTTGTTGCAAAGTAAACAAACAACGAGCATTCCAAATATACCATTTAAGAACAGAAAACAAAACAGATAAAGTACTAGAATCCCAAGAGGACCACTCCCTGCCATAAGCACCATAAATCAAAGATTCATAAGAAAGGCTTTGAAAAGGTACCATATGCCAACAAGAGGCCACATAGGACCAAAAGGAGTTAATGAAAGAACACGTAAAAAACAGATGAGACATGGTTTCGTATTGTTGCACACATTGAGTCCTACTACAAAATTTGTCTTCTAACGCATTATGTTTATGATTTGATTTAACATTCAACTTTTCATGGCAACAAAGCCACAAAACATCCTGAAATTTGTAAGGTACTCTGGTATTACGAAACAATCGCATCACATCAGGTGTCAGATACATTGGGCATAAAGGGAAAGTGATGGGGTTCTTAAAATGTTTATCCTGTACCATTGAATATAGTAATTTCTTAGAGAAATGTAAAACAAGGTTGGATGTAATACCCCACCGTTTAAGGCACACAAAAACAAATCTATAATAATCAGACGAAAAAGAAACAGATTTAAAAATCTTCAGAGAATCAGAGCCCCAACCACCATACCATGCCCGAATATGAGATTGAAACAGTGGTGACCAACTAGTAGTCCACCCACTACAAACCGGAAACAGATTTGCAAACAAAAATTGAATAAACAAAAATAGAACAGGATTAACCATATTCAAACCCCCATCCACCACCTTTAGATACAACACATTACGATTAATGAGATTTAATCTACTGCACCACAGTGCTCGAAAAAATAAACCATAAAGTGCAGCATCCCGTTCCTTAGGAGGGGGAAAAATCACACTCATATACAAAAATAGAGGCAAGTAAGTCCGAATCATGTAAACCCGTTTGAGCTTACCCATAGTACACCTATTCCAACTATCCACTAACGTTTTGCCCCTTGCTAGTATTAAATCCCAATTAACTAAATCCTGTCTACCAGTGTCAAAAACAATTCCTAAAACAGAAATAGGACCATGTGTATCTGGGATACCAGCTATGTGAGAGGTAGAAACATCAAACCCTAAATATCAGAGGACACACTTTTCTTTATTCAGGTGAATGCCAGAGGCAGTACCATAAAACTTACAGAACTCCAAAGCCCTAATCAAATCCGCCTCAGACTTCAAGAACAAACAAATATCATCCGCATATGTGGCAGCAGTCTAAGGAGCATAGTAGCCTGAAAGCTGGATGGGAGTAAAAAAGCTGACATCATTCAATAACCGAAGCAACGGGTCAATGCAAAAAACAAACAATAAAGGGCTTAAGGGACATCCCTGACGTACCCCCCATTTCATTGGAACCAAAGGCCCTAAAAAGCCATTCACTAGAGGTTTAATGAAAAGACAATTATAAATAGCCCGTAACCAGGAAATAAACAAAACCGAATACCATATCTGTAGAGAATTTGCCATAGAAATTCAAATTCCACTGAATCAAAAGCTTTCCGCTGGTCCAAAGACACCACCAATCCAGAAGTAGAAGAAAAAGAACCGGATTCAAAAATTTCCCGTAAAACAATCAGTTGGTCCGAAATTATCCTGCCAGGAACAGCACAAGATTGTGTACATGAAATAACACATGCAGCAGCCCTCGATAAACGGAATGCCAGGATTTTCATTAGAATTTTGAAGTCCATATTCAACAAGCAAATCGTTCTCCAATTATCCAAATTTTCCTTATCTGCCTTCTTATACAACAGGGTAACAACCCCTAAAGTCGTATGAATGGGGAAACAACACTCTTGCAACATAAAAGTAAAAACTTGTGCCAATTCATGAGAAATATAAGAAGTCAGGAGAGCATACAATTCAGATGGGAGGCCATCAAGACCCGGGACCTTCCGTTTGGGCAATGCAGCCACAGCTGTCTGAACCTCCAAGGGGCAATAATAGAAGTAAGGGCAGTGAGCACAGAATCAGAGAGGGTAGGAACATTCAAAAAAGCCAACCAATGGGAAAAGGCAGCAGTATTATCACCTTGCATATCAAATTGTCTACCTAAATAGTTAGACACCACTGACATAATATCAGATTGTTTCGTAACAGTCACCATATCAGGATCCCAGACAGCAAGCATGGTCTTACGCTGAATGTGGGAAGAACAGCTCAAAAAAGGACATACATCCGCAAAAGACCCTTGAGTCCCAAACTGTTGTTGCATAGTCAAAGAGGCCAAATGTTTCACATGGAAGTCATTCATGTGTTGTTTAAGAGAACGAATTTGATCACCATAATCATGTGTAGTAGTATACACCAAACTCTTCAATTGTTGTAACTGTTGTCTGAGTGTTTGATATGTGACCTTCTCCAAATTTGACAAATATTTGCTCTCACTTAATAAAAACAATCGTAAGAGATTTCAAACTTTCCCACCAAAGAAAAGGATTATCAAATAACCGAAATAAAGTTTTCTTACCTTCTATAAAATACACTAATTGTTGGGACAGAGAGCCCCTAGAGAGCAATAATGTATTAAATTTCCAAAGACCGGGGCCAGAAGGAGAATCCCACTCCCCTACCACTATTGAAAGGGCATTATGATCAGAGTAGGCCACAGAATCAACTCGTGCATTAAGTATTGGAACCTGATTACTAAGAAAAAAGAAATCAATACGAGTGGCATGTTTACCCTGCTGAAAAGTAGGGAATCCCTGAGAATGAAAAGAGTGATACACATCTTTCAAATGAGCTAGTCTAACTGTAGCCTGTAGAGCCGACCATATCACAGAATATCTTCGTAGTAGAGGTACCACCTCCACGATCTTGCAGCGTAAGACCACAATTGAAGTCCCCTCCCCAAAGCACAGATTGTGCCGAAAAAAGAAAGGGCTGAATCTGAAAAAAATATCCACCCTGTCTGCCTTCTGTTGAGGGGCATAAATATTAATAAGACGAAAATAAGTATCACGGAGTTTACCATCCAATATAAGGACTCGTCCTGGTACTAAATCAATCAGCTTTATGAGCTTGAAAGGAAGTGTAAACAAAATACCCACCCCCCGTGCATGCACCCTGACCAATGGACCAGTATGAAGGACCCTTATACCAGTCACATTTAGCATGTCGGACCTCCAGGGCAGTATGTAATCTCGTATCCTGTAAAAAAATTACATTTACAGGGATGGACATTAGGTGAGAAAACACACCACCATGCTTTTTTGAATTTTTAATGCTATTAACATTAATCGTTAAAAATTTAAGTCGGGCAAAAGGAGACATATGAAGAAAAAATTAAGGGGGTTTAAATAATTTAGCCCTACCAGAGGCCCGTGTCTTTCGTCCTTTAGGGGGAAGCTTGCCTTTCAGAGGACCCACAACCAGTTCACTCACTATACTCGCATCAGAATCAGAATCATGATCAGCATGCAGTGAACTTTCCGAAGAGACTTCAGAGGTTTTGTCAGCAAACTCAGTATCTAAAAGAAGAGGTTGAAAACGATTAGACGTTTGAGTTTCTGAAATTTTATGAACCTTAGGGACCGGTTTTCTCCAGCTCTGGCGGCGCGTTATCCGTTGTTCAGGATCCACAGCCAGGGTCGAAGGAGGAGGTGGAGGGGGCATATCATGAGGGGAAACAACCAGCCCAGGCCTACATTCTTGCAAAGGAGGATTCAAAACTACAGGAGGGGTGTTTATAGGGTCTATCACCATTGGAACCTCCAGAGGTTTCTGAACTACCGAAGGAGGATCGGAACAAAATTCGGGGGGAAGGGGCACCATGGACAGGGATGGAGAAAGTCGAGGGTCCACTGGTAAGGGATCAGTCTCCATCTGGACATGCGTCCATTGGGCAATTGCAACCAGTAGTCTCTGCTTCTCCAAATCCTCTGAACCGGATTTAGAAGAAGCAGCCTGAGAACATTCACCATAGGTATGACCTAACAGACCACATAAATTACAGCAAACAGGTTCAGAACAATGTTGGGACACATGACCCAGTTTACCACATAGGGAGCAATGGATTTTATCACAAACCCCACTAAGGTGTCCCAAAGCACCACATTTATAACATGATTTAGGCTGTCCTGGATAAAATAAAACACCACGGTCACCCCCCCAAAAAAATGAATTGGGCAAATGCTGTAGAGAACTGTTCAATTCTCTCAGAATGACCCTAAATTTCCAGCCCCCATCCATATACCCTCACTATCAAAAATAGCCTCAGGAGATCCCAACACAGTACAGTGCTGCTGTAACCAAAAAAGTAAGTCAGTCACACTGACACCCTTATTACGAAAAAGAACTGTAACGGACTTCTGAGTGGGCCTGGTCAGGGGAATGGCTTCAAAAGGGGCCCACAGTGGAATATTTTTAACCTTCCCATACCTATTCCAAAATGCCTCCAACCCTGTAGCCAACTTAAAGCTAACATCAAATGAGC
This sequence comes from Neoceratodus forsteri, assembly GCA_016271365.2. NCBI lineage: Eukaryota > Metazoa > Chordata > Ceratodontiformes > Ceratodontidae > Neoceratodus > Neoceratodus forsteri. The sequence continues at coordinate 152,348,564 of CM028133.1, forward strand.
GTTCTCCAGATACATGAATAAGAGCATATAATTCAGTAGCCAAGAAATGTAAACTTTGTTTCAGTAAAGTTTTCACCACATATTCCCTATTGGAAAACAATTCAAGACCCCCTTTATACACAATAAGGACCGCATTATGTCTTTTAGCAGCACCGCCTTCTTTTTAAAAAAGGAGGCATATGACATAGAGCCACCAGCGTTTTCAGTTCCCAAAATAGATTCAGAGTCACCCTCCAAGGATCTGGAAAAAACAAAAGGAGGCTGAGAATGGCGGAGGGGGGAGTTGAGAATGGGGGGGGGGTCCCACAGCTATCACCTGAAGGCACACGGGGACCAGGTACTGTGCAAGTAGAGTCCAAAGGTGGCAACTTCGATTGTAAAGGAAAAACCAATTTGGGATTAGGGGTCAAATCAAACTCAGAGTCCAAAGAAAAAGATGATACGTCACCCGACAGCTTTTGAGAAGGGTGTAAAGGTTCAGTCGAGGAAACTACAGGCAAAGGATGCAGTTGCACACTGGGGATTCTAATGGGTGCAAATCCCGAAGTCCATTTTTGAGAGTCAGGTGAGCGGACCCAGCCCGCCGCCCGGAGAGAGGATTCCACTGATCACCCTTCCAGTTTTTCAGGCACCAAGTCCGCCCAAGCCTGTGAAGAAGCCGTTTGTTCTCTTTGTGAGGCACAGGCAGTCATCTGTTCATGCTGCGGGGCACAGTCCATTGTTTTGGATGCCATTCGGTTAGACTTGATGGTCGAGGCAGGAAAGAAAAAGGTGGAAACCCCATCCTGCTCAAGGGGTTCCGTTTGGAAGATAACTGGCGCAGACACAGGGACAGATCGGGAGAGTTCCTCAAACGTAAGCAGAGCAGGAGCAGCCGGAGGAAGTACTGGCGCCAGACCACTCACTGTAGAAACCACAACTTCTTCCGGTGCAGAGACAGGCAGAGGCGATGAAGAAGCGAGGGGAGGAGATGCCTCCAGCTCGACCAAATCCAAGGCAGGAGAAACCAAAGAGGAGACTGTCGCATCATCCACAGGACTCACAGGTAACACAACTAGTCCCAAATCCCCAGAAAGCACAGTAGAAATCTCCATCATAATAGGAACAGGTATAGAAGCCACTTCAGTCAAACGAGAAACGCAGGCAGGGTCAGGCAGTACACCTATGACACCCACATCAACAGCGGACAACGCCGCAGGCACACAACTCTTCACCACGTCCTTCTCCATACTCAGCTCAGCAGAGACTGATCCTCTGCAGCGGACGGCAAAGCCCCCCACAGGCAGAGTAGGGGAATTTACCTGGTGTCCTGGCCAAATTTCTCTCATTAACTAAAATACCACCAACAGCTTAATCTGGTTCAAAGTCAGTTGGCATTCATCTGTATCCCCCCCCCCGGGCTGTGTCTGAAAATAGGCAGAATTTGTCTAGTGCACTTAACCGGTCAACAAAAACTAAATAAATAAATAAAATGCTGAAATTCTAAATTACTAAGCATATGGCATTAGATTTTGAAAAATTGGGTTGATGTGTTTTTATAACGCACATTCTCCCTTAGCTCTGTTTAATAACCAATCAAATATTTTAACACTGGAGCAGTTCAGGATCGGTGTTATGTCATAAGTTATGCTTGTTCATATTAAACATTTTTGCTATTAAATGCTATTGTAATTATGATCTGACTTTTTTTATTGCTTCAAAGAATGTATCAAATCAATTTTTTCTTACTGTTATACATGATTTTAGAGTATTTAATGTGACACGAAGCTCCTGCTGTCACATTCTTTTGATGAAGAATATAAGATTGGATGCATCTTGGGTATAGTTGAGAGTATCTCAGTCTGCACCATTGCTTCAGTTTTCAAACTTGAAATAATGCTTTGATTTGTTCAGCTAGAGTATGTTGTGGTTTCTGCCATTTTCTCTGGCATATTTGTGTAGGACACTCATTTACTCTCACCTCACAGTTCACATCACTTAAAATAATAATATTAAAAAAATACCTAACAACACTCTCCCCCACTAACTGTGGTGCAGAAAACCTTGTACTTCTAACCTGCTCTCCTTGATGTACTCATTCACCTGAGTCATCCTGACAGACACAAATCACTTGTACATTCTTGAATCTTGTTACTGTGGATGGTAGCATGCTGTTGGTAGCAAACCCACTGCCTACTCCATGGTTGGATGTGTACCACACATTTAACAGCTCACTTTTTTCCTCCCCCTGCCATAACTGGTCACCAACTGGAGCTGAACCTTCAACATAGAAACATAGACTTTGACGGCAGATAAGGACCCATCTAGTCTGCCCATTTCCCTACCTACAGGATAAACTGCAGATCCTAATTAACCAACAGCCTATTTCTTCCTACCTCCCACAAGAATTGCCTTATGTCTGTCCCATGCATTCTTGAATTCTCCCACTGTTTTAGACCCCACAACCTCCTCAGGAAGGCTGTTCCATGCATCCACTACCCTCTCTGTGAATTAATACTTCCTCACATTGCCCCAGAACCGCCCCCCCCCATCTTTAAATTGTGTCCCCTTGTTCTTGCACATCTCTTTTTCTGAAAGATGCTACCCTCTTGGACTTCGTTGATTCCACTGAGGTACTTAAAAGTTTCTATCATGTCTCCCCTCTTCCTTCTTTCCTCAAGGGTATACATATTAAGCTCCTTTAGTCTCTCCTCATACGACTTCTCTTGCAGACCCTGCACCATTTAGTTGCCCTCCTCTGGGCTGCCTCTATCCTGTCTATGTCTTTAGGAGATGGGGTCTCAGAACTGGACACAGTACTCCAGATGGGGTCTCACCAACTGTCTGTACAGAGGATAACAACTTCCTGTTTTCTGCTGCTGATGCCTCTCCCTATGCATCCCAGTATACCCCCAGCCCTCCCTACTGCCTTCTCACATTGCTTGCTAACCTTAAGGTCATCTGATATGATTACCCCAGGTCCCTTTCCTTTTTTGTTGTTGTTACTACATCCCCTCATTGTGTATTCTTCCCCTGGGTTCTTGTTTCCCAGGTGCATTATTTTGCACTTCTTTGCATTGAATCCTAGCTGCCATACTTCTGACCATTCCTCCAACCTTGCCAAGTCCTTTCTCATCCTTTCCACACCTCCTTGTGTATCAACCCTGTTGCAGATCTTTGTGTCATCTGCAAAGAGGCATACTTTTCCTTCCAGTCCCTCTGCAATGTCACTTATAAAGACATTAAAAAGGACTGGACCCAGTACTGAACCCTGCGGTACCCCACTAGTAACCCCTCTTTCTTCAGAGTGGACTCCATTTACACTTACCTTCTGTGTCCTGTTGTCCAGCCAATGTTTTACCCAGGCTACCACCCTGGGACCCACTCCCAGGCTGGTTAATTTGACTATTAATCTTTTGTGTGGGACTGTGTCAAATGCCTTGCTAAAGTCTAGGAAGGCCATGTCCACAGCCCCTCCTGAGTCTACTACTTTGGTCACCCAGTCAAAGAAATCTATTAGATTCATCTGACATGACCTTCCCACTGTGAACCCATGCTGCCTTGGGTCCTGTGCCCCACTGGCCTCTAGGTACTCAACTATTCTTTCTTTCAGAAGTGACTGCATCACTTTCCCTACCACAGAGGTCAAACTGACAGGTCTGTAGTTTCCTGCCTCTGTCTTGGTCCCACTTTTGTGAAGGGGAATCACATTCGCCTTCCTCCAGTCCTTGGGTACCACACCATCCTCCCATGATTTATTAAAAAGAGTAGCCAGTGGTTTCACTAGTTCCCCCCTTAATTCTTTTAGAATTCTGGGGTGAATTCCATCAGGCCCCATTGCTTTGTCCGCCTTCAGTTTTAGGAGTTCTTGCAGAACCTTTCTTCTGTGAAAGGACTGGGATCGCCCCCTATCAAGAGTGCTTCTTTTAATTGGATTAGGCACTTCCCCCTCCTCTTTTGTGAATACTGAGCAGAAATATTCATTCAGTATCCCTGCTTTTTCACTGTCCCCCTCTGCCCACCCACCGTTCATTCTATTCAGCCTCACTATCCCTCCCTTTGTCTTTCTATGCTCGCTGATGTACCTATAAAAGGTTTTATCCCCCTTCTTAATCGCGTTGGCTATCTTTTCCTCAGTTTGGGGCTTTGCTATTCTGACTTCCCTCCCTACTTCCTTCTGCCTTAACTGGTACAGCTTCTCTGTCCTGCTCCTTCTGTGTTTCCTTATACTTCCAGAGTGCTATCTTTTTCTTCCTGACTTTCACAGCCACCTCTTTTGAGAACCATAGTGGCTTTTTCTTTTGTTTTGATTTGTTTATTTGCTTCACACAAAGGCTTGTTGCCTCTGTGATGGCAGTTTTGATGATTCTCCATTGTTGCTCCACACCTCCTTCTAGTCTGTTTGCTGGTGCTTTTCTGAGGCACTCTGCCATCTTGCCAAAGTCAGCCCTCCTGAAGTCCAGTACCCTCACTTTTGTATGGCTTGACTCTGTAGCTGAGTCTAACATGAACCACACTGATGGTCACTTGTTCCCAGATGGCAACCCACTTCTAGATCTGAGATCCTCTCACTGCCCCCATTTGAGAGTATGAGGTCTAGGATTGCTCCCTCATTAGTGGGTTCCAAAACTAGCTGTCTGAGGCCTGCCACCTGCAGGGCATCAAGAATGGCCCTGCTCTTGGATGTGGCTGCAGCAAATGTGCTTTAGTTAACATCTGGCATATTCAGGTCTCCCATCAACAGTTTCTCCCCTTTCTCTGCCATTCTAAGAATGCCTTCTATCATATCCTTGTCCATTCCCTCCCCCTGACATGGGGGTCTGTACACAACCCCTGTGCGGATTGTGGTGCCTTTCCAGTCTCAAGGTGACCCACAGTGCCTCCTCTCCTCCTGTTTACTCTTTTGTTCAGTTGCTTTTAACCCTTCCTTTACATAAAGAGCTACTCCCCTCTTCTCCCCTGCCTGTCTCTCCTGTAGGTTATGTACCCTGGTATGTTAACATCCCAGTCATGGTTCTCTGTGTACCATGTTTCTGTGACTGCTACGATATCTAGGCATCCCACTTCCATCAAGGCCACCAGCTGAGTGAGCTTGTTGCCCAGACTACGGGCATTGGTACTCATTACCCTCCATTTTCTGATGGCCTTACTCCTTTTTGCCACATCCCTGTCCTTCTTGCCTTTGTCACTTTCTCCATTTACCCCTGCCCTTCTCCCTATCGACACCTCTATGTTGGTGTTTACCGCACTTACTACCATGATTTTCTTGGGGGGGCTAGGATTTCCCTGCTCCTTTCCAGTGCCTCCCCCCTTGGCTAGTTTAAATGCTTGCCAATGAAGCATTTAAACCTATCACCTAGGATCCTGGTTCCCCTCCTGGGCAGATGCAGCCCATCATGCCAGTATAGGCTTGTATCACTCCAGGTGCACCCCCAGTCCCCAATGAAGCCAAATCCCTGAGCTTCACACCAGTTTTTCAACCACTGATTGAATTCCATGGTGCAGAACACCCTAGCCTCTCCTATGCCATAGATGGGCAGCACCTCCGAGAAGGTTACCGTGTGCGCTACTTGTCTAAGGCCCCTCCCCAATTCCACAAACTCTTCCTGCACTTCTCTAATCCCTTTCTTAGCCAGGTCATTTGTCTCTAGGTGGACAATGACATCCAGCTCCATTCCCTGTGCAGCTGCTCCGGCAATCCTGAGGATTCGCTCCCTGTCCCTCCAAGCCATGGTGCCAGACAGGCACCTTACCTCCATCTCCCCTTCCTCCCACAGTTCTATCTTCCTAACAATGGAGTCCCCCACCAGGAGTTGTTTCCTTCCCCTGTGGGGTCTCCTGCCGCCCTCCTGTGGGTCTCCTTTGTGGAGGTTCCCAGCATCCTCCTTGGCCTACATAGAAACATAGAAACATAGAAGTTGACGGCAGATAAGGACCGCAAGGCCCATCCAGTCTGCCCATTTCTTTTTCTACCTTATAAATGTGCCATCGGCCTTTGCTCTGTCAGTGACCTATCTATTCATAGTCATTTGTATTGCTCCCTTATGCCTATCCCATGCCTGTTTGAAGCCTGCACTGTATTCATGCCACCACTTCTTGTGGTAAGCCATTCCATCATCTACCACCTTTCTGTGAAAAAGAATTTCCTCACATTCCCCTTAATCGGCCTCCCTCTAATCTCATGCTGTGTCCTCTTGTCCTGCTATTTTCTTATATTTAAACATGTTAGACTCTTTCACCTTGTTTATGCCCTTAAGGTGTTTAAATGTCTCGATCATATCACCTCTCTCCTCCTTTGCTCAAGGGTATACATATTGAGCTCCGTTAATCTGTCCTTATATGTCTTCTGATGCAGTCCCTGCACCATTTTGGTTGCCTTCTCTGGACTGCCTCAATTTGGTTAATGTCCTTGTGAAGGTGTGGCCTCCAGTACTGCACGCAGTACTCCAGATGGGGCCTAACCAATGTCTTGTACAGAGGGATTATTACCTCCCTCTTACGACTTGTGATACCCTACTAATACACCCTAACACCCCCTAGCCTTACCTACTGCTTTAGAGGTCTGCTTGGATGATTTTAGGTCATCAGTGATGATGATGCCCAAGTCTCTTTCTTCCTTTGTGACTGCTAGCAACTCCTCCCAGCCTATAAGTGGCTTCAGGGTTTCTCTTCCCTATGTGCATGATTTTGCACTTCTTTGCATTAAATCCAGTTGCCACTCTTCTGACCATTCTGCTAGTTTATCCAGATCTCTTCTCATTCTGCCCACCCATCTGGATCATCTACTCTGTTGCAGATCTTGGTGTCATCTGCAAACAGACAAGCCTTACCTCTAGTCCATCTACGAGGTCACTAATGAAGATGTTGAATAGGACTGGCCCCAGGACTGATCCCTGAGGTACCCCACTTGTGACTTGCATCTCTTCTGACTGTATACCATTTACCACCACTCTCTGTTTTCTGCCAGTCAACCAGTTTGCCACCCAGTTGACCAACTTCTGACCCAACTGCGGGTGCCTCCAAAGAGGAACCACACTTTGCCAGAATGGCATAGGAATTGTAGAGAGGTACAACTGGAGGGATGCGCCTCTGTTCCACCAAACTCACCCTCTCTGAGCCCACTGTGGTCCAACCACTCCTCTTTCTTGGCAACCTCTGAGGCAACGGCAGTGACACTGGTGGTCCCTGGGTGGAAAAGGAGGTCCCACAAATCCTGGCCAACTCAGCCTGGAGATGAGCAACCTCCTTCCTCAGCCCAGAGAGGTGCCTGCAGATGGGACAACACTGTGTCCTCCAGAACATTTCCCGGAAGACTGCTGCTCCATAGCCACTGCACTACACCACTCCCATCATGTCTTATTTCTGGCCCCTTAACTGTTTGCAATCCTTACTCTTTCCTCTGTTTTTCTTCCTCTCTCTCTCTCCTTACTTTCTGCCTGTGTCCCCTTTAAGCTCCTGATTGTCCTGTTCTGAGACAAGAATATCCTATATTTCTCAATAGACCCCTTACTTGCTCAGAGGCAGACCTCCAGCAGCAAGAGGGGACCAGAGAGCTACTCTTGCCCTTCTAGGATGGTGGGTCATTGGTGGCTCTGTGATCACTCACTTCCTGCTCCCAAACAGGAAGTTCCTGTTGTCAGTCAAATCCTGTGCCTATAAAAGTAGAACTGGCTTTGGGTGGGAGGGTGGAGGGGAGGGAAGGAGGGCAATATAGTCCCAGTAGAGAAGTTGGGTCACACAGCAGTCCTTTCTCCTGGTGTCTTCTGCCAAGCTACTATCAGAATCTTTCTAAGGCAGTCATTAAATGTAGCTTCCTTCTAGCTAAGCCACTCCCCCACTTACTAGATCTTTCTACAAGTAATTTAAACCTCACAGCTATCAAGTCCTTTCAATCACCTGAGATTTACACCTAGGTAACTGTTCAGATAACCATTCAGTTCAGTTAACTCAGACAAACACACAATTTTTTTTTGTTTTGTTTGTTAGTTTTTTTTTTTACCCTAAATTAAAGGTCCAAATACAAGAGTTTTACTTCTTTAGTCCCAGTACAGAAGTTGGGTCACACAGCAGTCCTTTCTCCTGGTGTTTTCTGCCAAGCTACTAGAATAATCTTTCTAAGGCAGTCTTTAAATGTAGCTTCCTTCTAGCTAAGCCACTTCCCCACTTACTAGATCTTTCTACAAGTAATTTAAACCTCACAGCTATCAAGTCCTTTCAATCACCTGAGATTTACACCTAGGTAACTGTTCAGATAACCATTCAGTTCAGTTAACTCAGACAAACACACACTTTTTTTTTTGTTCTGTTTGTTAGTTTTTTTTTACCCTAAATTAAAGATCCAAGTACAAGAGTTTTACTTCTTTAGTCCCAGTAGAGAAGTCCAGTCACACAGCAGTCCTTTCTCCTGGTGTCTTCTGCCAAGCTACCATCCCCATCCCCAATTCTATGGCTCTAGTTCTTATTCTTGGTAGGTGTTTTGTTCTTCTCAATTATCTAGTTCTTATTCTTGGTAGTTTTTTTTGTTCTTCTCAATTATCTAGTTCTTATTCTTGGTAGGTTTTTTTGTTCCTCTAAATTTCGCAAGTATACTTACACAATTGCTCTCTTATTTATTTCTTCTGTCATCCTACCTCTCTGCCATTGTTGTACAAACAAATATGTGCATGCAGCCATAGCAGCATTAGTGACATGGAGGGAAAACAGTGGACCACAGAAGGCAACTAAAAAATATATCTTGTCCAGGCAAAATAAACTGGAAGATGGCAACCCCTACCATCTGCTTTCTCTCTAGGTGTTTGTCACCATAGCTGTGTCCTCCCACTGCCAGCATCATGCTACTTGGCATGCTCACTCATTATTTTATCATACATAAGACAATTATGCATTAGTGCTTACTAGGTCAAAGGAGCTGCTTCCTTAGGACAAGAGTGATGGGCATACCCTCTTAAATTGTCATTCATCCTCGATTTTGGCACAATGCCCTATGAATTGTGAGTCAAAAAAAAGACAAATGTGGAGCAGTGTTCAGTTCATCAGATGTTTCAGGGAGGAGCCCAGTATGCAAGAAATTAGTGTTTTCATGATCTCAATACAAATATTTTAAAAAAGAGCAAAGCAGGATACCTCCCCAGTGGAAAAGCAGCCCAATGGCATTTCTCTCCCAAATATGGAGCTTTATCAAAGGCTACAGCAATCAAAGCATTACAAATCCCCATATTCAATGTAATACATTTCTGTGGGAATAATACACCTGCAGTATTCACTGTTGGGGCATGATCTGTGATGCCAGTGACTGTTCTGCCTTAGGTATACAATATTAACTTTAATGTCATCAGTTGGAATTCAAACGGTTGTTTTTTCTTTAAGTTCTATATATTGATCTGCTCTCTTGAATTCTTTTTCAGATACTGTGAGGAAATATGTGTTGGTCTACTTGTGGGGTTTCTGAGATTCATTTGTTCCCTGAAAATCTCCCACCACATTAACCAAGTTAACATCTTGACATAATAGTATTTTTAATTGGAGTGAAATATGGCAGGGTCTTGAATTGAAAGATGGAACTTATGGTGATGTGAATACTACCCAATCAGGGACTCTTGAGAAACTGAGATGACCACATGATATCGTTTAAATGATGTACTGGATCTTAGTCAATTAAAGTCATCCCTTCACAAAGGAATTTCACCCTGGGGACACTTTACCTAATGCCTTGGTGTATGATGTGCATTGCAAGTTTCTGTTTTTTAGCATTTCAACATTTGTGAGACCCTATAGTGCATATATATATAGATAGATGTGGCATGGAGTATGAGCATTTTTAACATTTTGATTGCTGTTGTGGTTTTGGAATAGATAGTATTTTCATGCATAAGCTAGATAATAATTTAAATGAGAATTTTATATTGGGAGAGAGCATGTCATCATCATCTCACTACACCAACCCTATTTAAACCTACTTTGGTAAATTTGCTGTAGCCCTTGATAAGCTCAATATTAGGATATCTGGGAGCGAAATACCCTTGGGGTGCTTTTCTGTGGGGGTGTTATCCTGATTTGCTCTTTTTATAATATGTGTAATGTGTAGATATATTAAAGTAAAATTATTTTTTTTAGCTATACACTAGTCCTAAATTTCTCACTGTGGCTGCAAGTGATTCCCACGTCTCTGCTCCTTTGGCCCCTCTTCTGCAACCTCGGCTGCAGCCCTAACAGCTCTGGCCAGAATTTGTTTCTAGTGTATTTGCACAATGCATATCTGCTGAGAGGCAGTTTCAATGTGGTCTTCCTCTTACACATTTTTAGAATGTGTTTTCCTAGAATATGCCTGCTGATTGCTATATATTTAGCCATGATAGTTCACGGAACATGTGACTTCTTATTTTCAGTGGGGTTCTACATCTATATATTATGCTGCATTGCATGAAATCAGAACACATTGAAAACAATACTTTACATCTGGACTAGGCTACCATGGATATGTACATTGTAAAATGAGTAAAAGCATGATCCCACTGAAAACAAGTTATTGTATCTAATCTGGGATATCCTGAGTAAATACAGTGCAAACATGTGTAAAATAAAGATCCCTATGAGAATGAGATGTAGCATCCCCCCGTGCTATCCAGTATGCAAAATACAGGATGTTTACCAGCCATACTGTAGCTCAGAGGTGGCCAACCTGTAGCTCGTGAGCCACACGTTGCTCTCAAAGCAGTTTGATGTGGCTCTCAACAGGTTTCTCATTTATGTCAAGTACACATCACAGTCTTTTAAATTTGAGAAATGTCAATGTACAGGAGCCGAAAAGTGCCTGAGTGCTCAGCAAGCTACTTTTACTAAGCCAGCAAGCAAATCTAGAGCTCCTGAGCTGCTCTGAATAACTATTTTAAAATTACAACTATTTTTTAAATACTGTAACTTAATAAAGTATGATTATTGACAATTTACTATGACCATGTTATTAATTTAACTCCTAAATATGGCTCAATATGGATATGGTAAGGGCCGCATGTTGTTGTGGCTCACATCTGATTCAGAAATTTAAATATGGCTCACGACTCTAAAAGGTTGGACATCACTGCTGTAGCTCAATATTAATGTTTTTTTCTCCCAAAAATCATATCATAAGGAGTAAAAAAAAGATACTGTTCTCTATTTGTCTTAGGGTTTAAAGATGCAGCTGTTTTCTGCTATACTAAATGCATTCTAGACACTGCTGAAGGCAGTAACAAGTTTAAGATATTGTAATTGGTTGTGCTATGCACTTAGATTTCAAACCAGAAAAGGTGACTGTTTTCAGGGCTACAGTGCAAAAATGTGTGAAATAAAGATCCCTATGAGAATGAGATGTAGCCCCTCCCCTGTGCTATCCAGCATACAAAATACAGGATGTGTTTACCAGTCATACTGTAGCTCAATATAAATGTTTTTTTCCCAAAACCATAACAGAAAGAGTAAGAAAAGATACTGTTCTTTACTTGTCTTAGGGATTAAAGATGCAGCTGTCTTCTGCTATACCCAATGCATCCTCAACACTGCTGAAGGCAGCAACACATTTAAGATACTGTAATTGGTTGTGCTATGCACTTAGATTTAAACCAGAATGGGTGTCTGTTTTCAGGGCTAAAAGTTCCATTATGTGTAGCCGGCCCAGTGTTGTGAGGGCTGAGGTGCTGGTTGCCGCACCTTGTGCCACGCCAGTGACCTGGGTTCAGGAGCAACCTCGGGTTGCTGGGGGTCGGCAGTGGCAGGGGTGGATAGTGTTCAATGTGTAACCCCACACCCCTGCCTTTTTGCAAAATGACAGGTGGCATGCTGTTGAAGCTGACAGTAGTACCTGGTGGGGACTGGGTTCGGGATGATGAGGTTACTCGGCACAGGGGCCTAGGTTTGGCTACTGTGCACAGGGGCACCCAAGTAAATCCGAACACAGGAAGCAATAACTGTAATGTCCAGAACCAAGAATGGGATTCTACAGTGTGGCTTTTATTCACATCCAAGCTGAACAAACAAAGCATAGGCGGACCCCCACGGGGCTACATTCCTGGTAATGCAGATTAGAGGCAACAGAACACTTCCTCACTATTTCCAGCCCTCAGGCTCTGAACCCACCAGGCACACAGCCCGGACTTGTATGCAGCTTTGGGTACACAGCCCAACGTGTACACTACTTTGGTTTTCCCCCACTGGCCCGGCTCCCCCGCTGGCCACTTGATCTGTGTTCCATTTTGGGAAATGAACCAATTTTCTGTTGGTGGCTCCCCAAACCACCTTAGAGCCTTTGATTCCTAGAGGGAATTTTCCTTCCAATCCCACATCTGGGTACTTCCTTCATCACTGGCCAAGTTCATGAGGCAAAGTAGAAATCCACAGAGCATATCTGTAGAGGTGGACCTGGTCACTAAAGATAGGGGGTCTCCGACCTCCAGCTCTCACAATCCATACCCGGCCATTTCTCTGGAAACTAAACAACTCTTTTCTGAAAGCTTGGCAATGTAGATTACTGGGCAGACGTATGTCACATCTCCTCTACATGTCTTGACTTCCACTATGTGCTGGACTTGAACATACTTTTACTTTTGGCTAAGCCTATTACTCTAGGCCTCCCTCTACTTCAGTAGTCCAATCCCCACTATCACACAAGTCCCAGGGTGAAAACATGGGCCCTTTAGAAAGAGCAGAAACTCACCCTCTGGTTGCAGGTGCCCCACAAGCAATTCACAAATCTTCTTGTTTCCCAAAACTCTTGAACAAATAAGGCAGCTTCTCCACTAGCAGAAAACCAGGGGGTTGCCCCTGGAATATGCAGGAAACCCTTCCTGCCCCATCCCCTGAGGGATGGGGCACTGAGACCCGAATCAGCAGTCTTCACCACATTAAAACTGCTTCTGTGTCTCTCTTTTGGTGGAAACACACACCTTTTTCCCAGAATGTAGCCATATGTCAGGGCTGAGGCTCCATGAGCCTACACAGAGCTGCTGTGCTTCTCTCTTAGCAAGCTCCAAACTCCAACTGACCTACAGACTACTGTTCAAACCACCTAACATTCTACTCCAACTCCCTGCTGCAGATTCCATTGTGGCTCATGCAGCTGCAATAGTTCTATGGTGATGTCATCCCTCAGTCTCAGCTGAGACTAAGAACAGAGTGAGACAGTGTGAAATCCATTTAACTGGAGTTTCACAAGCTGCCTTCCCTGCCTACCACTAGGTCTTACTGGGATTCTAGTAACCCCGGGTAACAAGGGGGTTACACTCGCCCTTGACCAGGAAAATGACTGTCCACAGTCATTGTTTACCCGGCTTTAGGCCATCCCACCCTATGTGCTACCTGCAGAGGGGGGTGATCAGGCCCCCTCCTACCATGTGCGAGCACAGGCAGGCAACATTAAGGGCCTAGAGGTCTTTAGCTGACATATCAGCCTCTACTCTACCCATTTACTATGGCCACCTAGTGGCTCTGGTAGAACTGTCCAGAGCATAGCCCTAATAGCTCAGCACTGCAACCCCTAATGCAGGTCAGGGCCACAGCCTGTCTATCCCCCCAGCCCTCTAGGGAAAACCTATCTGCCTTTAACTTAATACCCCAAAAACAAAAACAACCCGGGGACCTCCTCGACCTTGGGCAACCTGCAACCACACACCAAGAATAATACCACATTATTATATCACTTTACTGCCTCCTCCCTACCCCCACAACCACACCTGTGGAAGGAAAAGGGTTATCACAGTAACAACAACAATAACAACACCACAGTACTTTAAATTACTACACACTAAAGTACTAATTAGGAACTCCAATGAGCCTCTCCTCCTCTTCTTGTCTTCTTTTCTATCTTCTCCAGGAACACCTGCAAGAAAAAGAAAGACAACACACACTCCTAATCTGCATACACAGTCTACCTAAACCCTTACCATCAAAACACTGAAGAATCCCAAAAAGATTTTGTTTTTTTAGAAAAGGTAGAAAAACAGTATATACATTAGAAAACAACGACATTATTTACAATACACATTTGGGGGGATGGAGTGCCCTAAAAGTCCCAACTAGTGACCACAATGCCCAAAGGCTAGTTCAATAAAGAGTCTGTCCTGGGCCGGAGCCCGGTGAAGCACTGTTCTAACGGACCAAAGTCCCAAAGGGGAGAGTCTTTGAGGACAGTTCACATTTTGGAGTCTGCTAGTGTAGGGTGTGTACTGCAATGTCATAAAGATAGAAAAGTTCAGACTTACCAGCCCCTTGTAGAATGGAAAATTCTGAACCGACCTGCACTTCTGACGAAGACTCTTCCTGGCAGCATTTCTTCCAATACAGCTGGGCGGACATCTTCTGGGAACCACAGGAGGGCACATCTGAGAACTGATGGGCTGATGTCATCTCTGGAGATGGAACCTTAGAACAGGAACAAAAGGAAAACAGCTGGTCTGACGTCATCCAATTACCAGGCGATGAAGCGGGATACAGCTGGGCTGGTGTCCTCTCTGGATCTAAAGTCATCTGGTGGGCCAGTCGACGGATTCTGGAAAAGCCAGTACACTGTAGAACTGATGAATGTGGGGCACCTCAGACCCAGATGTCCATACTGGCGGATCAATAAGGCACTTCACAGGCTGGTGTGGCAGTATTGACTACCACTGCTCGGCTTTCCATTTAGTAGGCACGGGCACATTTGCTGGGAGGTCCTTGCACTTAGGCCAATAGTACCGGGGGTCCGGTACTATTACCCCACCTGGGCACACATGATTCACACAGTGGGAGATTTCATGTCCCTCTCCGTCCACTATTCACACTCTGTCCATAAGCAGTGTCCTGCCTCTCTTCCACTGGGTATATTTCTCATGACACAGTCTGTCCTTTACATGCTTGTTTGCCCCAGGATGCACACCTTTCATTGCTTCAGCCCAGATCCATGATTTCCTGCTGTTCTCAATCTCCTCCCAGACTTTCCGATAAAAGGTAGGAAAGGTCATCCCATAGATCTCGTTTGCCTTTCTACGAACCAGTCTGTCCTCTTTACTAGCTTTGGTCAACCTGAGACCGCTGGCCTGGCTTGGGGGTGGCCAGTCCTGGTTCTGCCAGCTACGCATCCTTAACAAAATTAAAAACGGATCCCTGACTTCCTCTTCTTGCATAGTCAGGGCAGTGGCATCACCACTCTCTTCCATGCATTCCTCCGAGGCAAGATCTTGAGGCTGTGTACCCATTCCTTTTTCACAAGGCCACATAGGTTCCCCCCTCATCTTCCTCTTCACTGAGGATCTGAGCCCAGGAGTGAGCAGTCATCCTCACTCCTGAGACTATCCATTCATCACTAGGTGCAGAGGTTGACACCTCCCACTTAAAGGCTGCCTGCATCACATCTTCTCCTAAGAGACTTGGGCCAGGTCCCCCACCCCCAAGGGGTCTACTGACGCTTTATCCTAACTTTCCTTCTGAGGTCCAGCATCCAAACTTCAACATCTGGTTCTGTCTCTAACTCTGCACCCTCTAGCTTTGTGCCACACTCCCCCAAGGGGCCTTCTTCAACAGGCTCTGCATGGTGCTGTGTGCTGCCAACTGCAGATTCCTGAACCTTTGTCCATGTGGGAGCCAAATGAATTTGAGGATCTTTATACAAGCCATATTTTTCTAGGCATCCAGCACAGTGAGGAATCATGAAGACGTCCCTTCCAGCTCTCAAGCATATTTGACACACATGCACTGGAAAACCAGGAATCACCACATGAGAAGGCAGTTGTCCTCCATAGCACCACTTTTCAATGTCCCTCAGTCTATTTACTGCTGCTGTTACTGCAACCCGGGCATGATCCAGATAGCGAGCTGGTCCTGAGGCCATAACTGCAGAAAAACAAACAAAAGCTCACTGTAACTGAAAGTCCCACTTTACTGAACACACTCTTTAGTTTTAAAATGGCTCCTCTGCTGCTGTGTTTACTTTACTACCCCACCCTGTAATGGTGGCGGCAGCACTCCTGTGCATCAGCATTCAGAAATTGGGTCAAGCCACTGCACACCCGATTTACACACACTACTGATAACTTTTGCTCAAACTGCACAAACTTGCATTGTTCTTGTTCTAAACACATTTACATGATTTTCCACAAACTTTTTACATGCTGGAAACATTTATTTGACTCACAGTCCCTTAAAGCTTCAGGTTTTTAAGCACAGGATTGCCTGTAAAACTAGTGTTGCACATTTGGCTACAACTCACAGTCTCTCTCTGGCTTTAAACTTTAAACTGATGCTGAACTCGTTACTATGCACGCAGTCAATGGCTTAACAGACTTGCACTTGCTGGTAGGACTTGACACAGTCGTTACTTGCAAAGCGACTGCACTGCTGCACACATATTTTGCTGGCATAGGGCAGAAAATCACTGTTTGAGCAATTTCAATGTTGGTACTTCCTGTTATCAGTAGCTGTTTGCTGCATTGGGGAAAAACGGCCTGCAGCCAGTTCTTGGAGGCCTCAGAACAGAAACGGGCGGGCAGTCCTGCCGATTGTCTCCTCGAAAACCACACTTGCTATTCAGACGATCGATTAGTGGGTTGAGCCCGATTTTGAACAAGCAAGTCTATTTTTAGAAGGTTTACAGCATTTTTAACACTCCGCGACGCTCCTCCACAAGCCAGTATACGCACTCCACTCACACTCCCTCTCGAATGCTGGGGCAGTCACTGTAGAGCTGGCTGAGGGGCGGGACTGATTGCAGCCTCACCAATCACACGACGCCATGCAAATGAGCCTCTTCTTCTTCGTGAGTGCTCTTCTCCTCACGGCGATCGTCGAGCAGGCAAATTTAAACTGCAGAATGCATTTTTTTTTTCTTAACTGACTCCACGGCAGGAGCCCATTTCAGCCATTTAACATAGCCATTTACACTGCAAGTCTCTCAGTTCATTCAGAAAGCATTTCCAACATCCAGGGCACAATTTTCCTGTTGCTACCCCTAGTCTTCCACACTTTTCTTTACCACAGTTCTTTTTTAACAAAGCTGGCAAAACGCTGTAAACAATTGATGCAGGACAAGAGCACACTCTCTGGCTTTACTGCTCCTTGGTAAACAGTTGGCATTTTAAACAGCAGCATAAGATTGACAGCACACAGTGACACACTAATTAAATTGCTTCAGCTTTTTGGGCTACCCACTGCCAGATAGCCAAAATGCTAGCCCCTTGCCCGAGCACCTTCCTTCCCATAATTAAATCCAAAGTGGTGCCTCCATTTTTGTAACCCCTCACCCCTGCCTTTTTGCAAAATGACAGGTGGCATGCTGTTGAAGCTGACAGCAGTACATAGTGGAGACTGGGTTTGGGGAGGATGAGGTTACTCAGCACAGGGGGCCTAGGTTTGGCTACTCTGCACAGGGGCACCCAAGTAAATCCGAACACAGGAAGCAATAAATGTAATGTCCAGAACCAGGAATGGGATTCTCCAGTGTGGCTTTTATTCACATCCAAGCTGAACAAACAAAGCATAGACGGACCCCATGGGGCTACATTCCTGGTAATGCAGATTAGAGACAACAGAACACTTCTTCACTATTTCCAGCCCTCAGGTTCTGAACCAACCAGGCCACAGCCTGGACTTGCAGCAGCTTTGGGTACACAGCCCACTTGTACACTACTTTGGTTTTCCCACTGGCCCGGCCCTCCAGCCACTTGATCTGTGGTCCATTTTGGGAAATGAACCAATTTTCCTGTTGGTGGCTCCCCAAACCACCTTACAGCCTTCAACTCCTAGAGGGAATTTTCCTTCCAATCCCACGTCTGGGTACTTCCCTCATCACCGGCCAAGTGCCTGAGGCAAAGTAGAAATCCACAGAGCAAATCCATAGAGGTGGACCTGGTCACTAAAGATGGGGGGGTCTTCCACCTCCAGCTCCTACAATCCATACCCGGCCATTTCTCTGGAAACTAAACAACTCTTTTCTGAAAGCTTGGCAATATAGATTACTGGGTAGACGTATGTCACATCTCCTCTACATGTCTTGACTTCCACTATGTGCTGGACTTGAACATACTTTTACTTTTGGCTAAGCCTATTACTCTAGGCCTCCCAAAACTTCAGTAGTCCAATCCCCACTATCACACAAGTCCCAGGGTGAAAACATGGGCCCTTTAGAAAGAGCAGAAACTCACCCTCCAGTTGCAGGTGCCCCACAGGCGATTCACAAATCTTCTTGTTTCCGAAAAACTCTTGAACAAATAAGGCAGCTTCTCCACTAGCAGAAAACCAGGGGGTTGCCCCTGGAATATGCAGGAAACCTTTCCTGCCCCATCCTCTGAGGGATGGGGCATTGAGACCCGAATCAGCGGTCTCCACCACTTTAAAACTGCTTCTGTGTCTCTCTTTTGGTGGAAACACACACCTTTTTCCCAGAATGTAGCCCTATGTCAGGGCTGAGGCTCCACGAGCTTATGCAGAGCTGCTGTGCTCCTCTCTCAGCAAGCTCCAAACTCCAACTGACCTACAGACTACTGTTCAAACCTCCCAACATTCTACTCCAACTCCCTGCTGCAGATTCCATTGTGGCTCATGCAGCTGTGATAGTTCTATGGTGATGTCATCCCTCAGTCTCAGCTGAGACTGAGAACAGAGTGAGACAGTGTGAAATCCATTTAACTGGAGTTTCACAAGCTGCCTTCCCTGCCTACCACTAGGTCTTACTGGGATTCTAGTAACCCCGGGTAACAAGGGGGTTACAGATGGACTTCTCTCCTCTCCAAGGGTGGGTTGGGACATAGTGAATGGTGTAGCCTTACACATGGCAGAGGCTGGATGTTGGCATGTCTGGCCTGGTAGAATGGGGTGGTATATGGTGCAGCCAGTGGGCATGCAGTGTGCAGATGCATGCGCAGTATGCTCCTTGTTGGCATTGCATGCCCTGCCTTCAGAACAAGGAAAAAAGGGAGAGTGCCTAGTCAATGTGGCTTGATGGCCATCCATGATGTCCTGCACCAACTCCGAGGGGACCACCAAGAGTGGATCCGGTTCAGTGGGGAGTTGGTTGACCTCTGCCACCCCACCACAGGGACAAGCCATGGGTAATCAGGTGGTTGCCCTCAGTAGGAGCAAGGCACAGGTCGGACAGTGGCCCAGAACAGAAGGCTGACTGGGACCCCCCCGGGAAAAAAATAAGATTAAAAAAAAGTTCCATTATGTGTTTGTCAGCTAAAGCCCAAGATAAATATTTTTTTCAAAAAGCATAGTAAAATTAGTAACAAAAGATAATAGTTCTGCTGTAGTAAACTATGTCTGAGATAGTGCTAATCAGATAGTGTCTTAAGAGGTTGAAAAATTAGTGTAACTCAAGATTCGTTGCTGGAAAAGGGTGACTAAGCTGACATGTGTATGAGTGTTTTTTTTTTTTTTTGAAAGAGAATACTAGCCAGACTGAAGCTAGTAGTTATCACACATAATAGTCCAGTGCAAATGCTGCTCAGCTAAATAAACACAGCAGAGAAGAGTGAAAGCTCAAAACCTGTAACTTTATCAAGTCTGTTAGGAATCTTGAGAGGTCCTTTCTTCTACTGCAATACCAAAATGCCTGCAGGGCTATGCCCATTACAGCCATAAAAACTGTAACTTGAATTGTGTATAGGGGTCCTCTAACTAATCTTCAGTGAGAGTTGGAACATTAGATTTACTACATAAACATTCCATTCTGTGACATTTGACACTATAGTCAAAGAGTTGTCTGCTTATCTTCCTTTCTAACCAGATTGAAGCTTAACACAAAATAGTGCTTTGAAACATTGCTTAGCTGAATGAAAGTGGAGTAATACCACAAAACCTCTAACTTTATCTAGTCAGATAGGAATCAGAAGAGCTCCCTTTCTCTATGCAGTATCAAAAATGACTGCAGGACCATGCTCACTGCAGCCGTAGAACATTTATTCTGTAATTTCAGAAAAGGATAGCCCAGTTGAGCTGAAGCTCATGTGCAATGGGGTTCTGAAGTGCAAAAAAAAACTGTTTCAGATTTAAAATCTTATGAACATGCAAATAGTGTAAAGTTAAATACAATAATAACACAATAGGTTAGAAAAACTTAATCACAAAAAGCTTTGGAATTAATGGCAGTCTACACTGCATGGCTTTCAGACTCCTAATCCCCAGAGTATTCACTACTTTCCTGTTGTCTGTCCCTACAAGCTACCAGATGACTATACAGCAATTTTTGTTGTTTTCACACACAGTGGGTCCACAGACAACAGCTGGAAGTGAGAGGCCCTTGCCTCCTCAGGTGGCCCAGCAAGCAACTTGAGGCAAGTTGCCTTGAAGATATACTTGTACCATCCTATCACTCTGCTATCCTGGCACTTTCCATACAATCACCCAAATGGCATTCTAGGTTCCATGCAATCACTGTTTGAGACACTACCACTCAGAAAGATACATGGCCTGACATTCTACTAAACAAGCTCTCTGCCACTACTGGAAACATGACTGAGTTGTTAATACTGGATACCAGTTCTGAATTTTGGGTGAAAGTAGTTTGCTGGCACTAGAAGTTGGTTTCTTGTGCTTTCAGGTAATAAGCGTGTTATGATGGGGGAGTTATGAAAACACTGTTTGTATGTGTCAGCAGTTTTAGTGATAACTTCTTAAGAATGTGATATGAAGAATACTAGCACATGCAGAATAGCAGGAATAATTTTTCGCATCATACATGATATGCTTTTGTGATTGTTCTTACACAGCACAAGCCCAGAACATCATCTATAAACAAAATATTCAAAACGTACAATGTTGATTGAAATGGGGCTATAAAAAGTATACACAGAAGGGTAGCCACATGACTGGGATCTAGCAATCCCAGGCTATACACTTTCCTGGCAGGGCAGAAGAAAGGGGGGCAGCCTTGTGTGTCAGGAAAGGCAGCAGCGCTGCTAAAGACTGAGACCTGAAAGGGAGCACTGCAATATACTGACATTGTGATTACAGTTGACTGCAGGAAAAGGGAGGGTCATCATGATGGGGGTGGTTTACAGGCCACCTCATCAAAAGGAGGCAATGGACCGGGTACTAGAGGATGTTAGCAGGAATGAAGCACACCTGGGTGAAGTGGTGCTGGTGGGGTACTTCAACATGCCAGATATTGACATGAGACCGCCAGTAGCAGTAAGTGCCAGAAACCTCGAAATGGTGCAGGCATTTATGAATGGCTTTCTGATGCAATGCCTTGGAGAGCCAAAATAAGAGGGAGCAGTCCAGGACATGGTCTGTACAAACTGGAAATCTATCAAGAATGTTACTGTAATAAAACTGTTTAGGAACAGTGACTGCCAGTCAGTACAGTTCAACATTGTACTTGAGGCAGACCATACCAACCCCAAAACCAGATTACTGGATTTTAGGACAGAAAATTTTGGCAGGATGAATGAAATACATAGGTGCATGTTAGAAAAGGTGGAACAAGCTGCAGTGGTATAAAGGAAGAGGGGTATAATACTGAAGGGGTAAGTAGCAGTTACTAATATCTATAGAAGGAAGGTGGGGAAGAACATGAAATGAAGAGATCCTATCTGGTTCATGGGGGAGGTTGGTAAGGAAGTGAAGGAGAAGAGAGGGGCATTCAAACACTTTATAGCCAGCCAATCAGGCAATGACAGGGAGGTCTTTTTAAACCAAGTGAATGAATAAAGCCAATAGGAATGAGAGTTAGTTGAAAGCAGAGGCAGAGTTTAAAATTGTAGAGTGGATGAAAGAAGGGGACAAGGCTTTCTTCAGCTACATAAGGGAGTAGCAGAAAGTTAAGGATGGGATTGTCAGGCTGAAAAGGGGGATGAGTGAGAGGACAGGGATAAGGGCATAGAAGGGATAGCGAATGAGCATTTGTGTTCAGTTTGGTAGCAAACAGAGAGGCTACTCCAGAAGTGTGTAGGATCAGGCCCAGGCAAGGCGTGGGTCAGGCTATAGATATGGAAGCAATAGAGGCAGTAAGGATTATGAAAGGTCTGAGGGCTAAGCATTGACAAATTACCAGACAGTCTATACAAACCTCTTCAGTTGCTTGCTAGGGACAGGAGAAGCACTGAGTAACCGGAGAGTGGCCGATCTGGTGCCACTACACAAGAGCAAAAGTAAGGACAACCTCTGCCTCATCAGCCATAAGTAATGCCTTTTAAATGCATAGATTATTCCCATATCAAGCGGCTGTATGATGCAAGTCGTATTCGGAGGCAGGAAGAAAAGGGTGACATTTTGCAGTCCAGCAACCTTAGGATGGCCAGTAAAGTTATCTAAGAGTAAAGCTATTTTTCTGCCCCGAAGTTTCTTCTCCCAACACCTTACCCAATCCGTGAATATCTCCCCAGTCATCCACGCACTCCAGTTTGCTTTGTAGAGTACGGGAAGGTGGTGGATCCCATGAAGGCAATGAGGGTTGGTGGACTTTCCAATGACTAGAAGGTCAAGCTGCTCTGTGCCCTGCATATTGCAACAGCAGAGCATGGAGAGGCACTCTTTGCTTTTTTGTGACCCTGAAGTATGTCAGCTTTAAATCTTAATGTACCACTGCCAATGCAAAAAAAAAAAACAGTCTTGTCACAATTAAACACATCTGCAGGTGAGAATTTTTGTAGGAGACTGGGCAAGACTTCCTGAACCCAGGACTCGGCTCTACTGCTGTCAGGGTTTTGTTTTTCCCCGTGAGCCATCTTGTGTGTTATGTTATGGCGCACCTGGAGCCAGCCCTCAGATGGGATAAAATCTTCCTTCCTCATTGCTTTGGTAATCTTCACTGCCTTCTGCATTAGGATTTAGCCGCTGATCATCGTATCTCTCCCCCGAGCATTGGCAAACAAACAGAGAAGTGCATCTTCTACTTCTTCATCTTTGCCAGTCCTTTTTCTTTTTCTATTGGGATTTCCATTGTTAACGTCATCCCTCCAACAACTTGTTCCGGTCCCTGAGCAGGTCAGACAAAGTTGATCGTGGCATGCCAAAATGGATAACCAATTCATGCACTGAAGTCTTCGGCACGTCATTGATCTCTTTTAAAATGACCATTTTTTGTGATAGATTTAGAGTTGTACACTTAGCATGGCAAAAATAACTCACAGCGGCAGATAGATGTGGATGGAACAGCAGCAGCTAGCAACACAAAGACACAGTAACACCCTCCCCAGTGATTTGTAAAGTTTCTTGTGTTACAGATGTCTAAGTAGCTGTGAATGAATGCCAACTAACAGCTAAGTGGTTGTAATTAGCATTTTCAGTGGTAAGTCATGCCTTAGGAACTGTCCAATTTTTTTGGCAGCCATAACACGCTATATCACTAAGTTGTAATGCATGTTTACATGGCAATAGTTTGTGTTTTTAGGAAATGGTTGATATAATTAAAAAAACGGTATATCCATGA
This sequence comes from Neoceratodus forsteri, assembly GCA_016271365.2. NCBI lineage: Eukaryota > Metazoa > Chordata > Ceratodontiformes > Ceratodontidae > Neoceratodus > Neoceratodus forsteri. The sequence continues at coordinate 152,371,914 of CM028133.1, forward strand.
CTGATATATTTGGGGAGCACGGTAACTACAGACCAGCCAATCTGATTTCAAAATTGGTAGGTTACTGAAAACAATTATCAAGGAAAGGTAGGTGGAGTTCCTGGAGGCAAATGGGTTGCAGGGCAATAAGCAACATGGGTTCTTGGGGTGAAGATCTTGCTAGATGAACCAGATTGACTTTTTTGACTGAGTGACTAAGGCCATAGATAGAGGCCAGTTTGTGGGGGTACTGCATCTGGACTTCAGTAAGACATTCAACTGGTTGGTCAAAAAGCTAAAGGACCAAGATGTAGGTGAGAGGATAACTAGCTGATATGGGAACTGACAGGAGTAAAATCTCAAAAGGTGGTGCTAAATGGGGAACTCTTGGGGGAGAGAGAGAGAGAGGTCACTAGCAGGGTGCATTAGTTGAGAGCAGAACAGACTAGGGAAGAAAGGGATCTGGAGGCTATCATATTTGATAATCAGAAACAATTAGCACAATGCAGTAAGATGATGGTCAGGGCCAACAAAATAACTTGAGATGAATTGGCAGGGGAATCAACTATAGATGTAAGGAGGTGACACTGACCCTGTGTAGATCCACACCTGGAGTAGTTCATGCAGTTCTTGAATCCACACCTGAAGAATGACAAGAACAAGGTAGAGACAATACAAAGAAGGCTACAAAGGTGAATAAAGGGCAGCATGGGTGATCCTATGAAGAAAGGATAAACAACCTAAACATGCACTCGTAGAAGACCAAGAGGGACCGGGGGGACATGATAGAGGCATTCAAGTTTCTTCACAGGATTAAAAAGGTCGACAGCAGTGCTCTGTTTACCATCCATGTAAACACAAACAATAGGGGTAATGCAAGGAAACTGGTTGGAGAGGTTCAAAAAGGATGTGAGAAAATACTTTTCATGGAGTGAGTAGTAGAAAGATGAAACAGATTACCCATCAGAGTGGTCTCTGCAAAAATGGCAGCAGAGTTCAAGCAGGGGTGGGACAGAGTTATGGGTTTAGTGGGGGCACCAGGAGGAAAGCATGATAAAAGGGACGTGGAGATCAGCATTCAATGTGGGGCTCAGTCTCTATGGTCATATAGGACAAAGGCAGACCAGATAGACCAATTGACTTTCTTCTGCCAATTATTTTTGTAAGTTTCTCTGTATTATTATTTTTTTTTCAATTTAAGGATCAGTAGTTTTTTTGCTATAGAGCAGACAATTCCGTATAAAATGGTATTGGAGGATGTACAATTTATTATCTGGCATATTTTAAGGGCACTCCAAAGTTGTTAATAGCTTTAACCACATCATACACATTTCACAACCAAGTCTAGGAACCAAGTTATTTTCCTTGCATTCTCAGGCCCCTTCTGGCCATCTGTATGCTGGCGGCAGTGTGCCTGTCATTAGGGTGCCACATTGTTGAATTTGCTGCCCCCTCCCCAAGGACCTCCCCCGAGTTACAATATTTAGAAGGGGGCATGGGGGGCACAGCCCCCCACAAAAAGGGGGGATGTTGACATTGGATGTGGTGCCTAATGACTGGGTGTACAGCTGCCTGATCCCTACTTTGGTGGAACCTTCTCAGGCTATGCAAGTGAAAGCTTTGCACAAGATAATAACTTACAGAGCAACGCATTTCTCTAGAACAAATCAGACTAGCTGTAATATGAGTGGTCTAATGACTGTAGGCAGGATTTTTAAAGTGTGGCGCAGGGCTTACACCAAGCCCTGCATCACCACACTTAGGTTTTGGCAGTGTGCCACCCCCATCGCCACAACTGCATCTGACTTTACAATCTTGGATGCAGTTGCAACAGTTTTCATGATTTAGGGCAGCTTGCACCAAATATCTTGCACAAGCTCCGTAAAAAAGTCCCCCTAGGATTGCCACATGTTAGACTAGAAAAAGTTGGTCTAATTTGCGGAAAATTGCCACACAGGATGAAAAGTCATGCTAGATCACCTCATGCCCCATGTGCCGTATCATTGTTGCACCTAGTCTTGCAGCACTCTAAGGCTTTTGAAAATCCTGCCCTGAGAATAAAAATCATTATTAATTCCTGAATACCTTAGTTTAGTTCCACACTACAAAACTTTAAGTAAATTCTGAAAATATCTACAATATGTATTGAGCATGTCCATACATCAAATATGTCTTTGGTCATGAAAACACACTTTTAGAGAATACTGTTAGTAGGCTACTGAGACTGAATTCTTAAAGAGCAGCAGATGGTGCGCTGGAAATGTTGTTATTGACAGAATTTCATATACCATCTCAAGACATCTTAGAGAGGCATTAAGTGCCTGAGGTAAATTTCCATATTCTCATAAGGTTTACTTATGTACAGTATGCCTTCCAGGGGGAAAGATTACAATCTCTTCTTGAGAATCCAACTAAACAAACGGAGGTATCATGCCTGAACATGCCTGTCAGTCACAAATGGGATAACACCTGGAAGGTTGTAAGTATAATGTACACTTTAAAGTATTATCACAAATAATGTCAGCTGTTTACATAATTGGAATATATACTCAGGAGAGATAAACTCAGATGTACTATTTTGGTTCAAACAATTCTGACCTACTGTACTTAACACTGACAGAACATGTTACACTCTGAAGATAAGCAATTTGCTTAAGATCACATGGTCAGTCATTTGCTGTGGCAGGCTATTAACCTGGAATGTTCTGTTCCATAATATTGTGCATTAAACACTGGATCACAGTGCCATGTCCTAGGTTTGATTTTTTTCCCCCATTAGAGGTACCTATTCCAGCCATGGTAGATACAATATCACTTGATTTCTGCAACTGACACATTTTAATGGCTGCATTGTACAGATCTAGTTAGAAAACTGAATTCCAAACTGCAACAAAGTCATAATTCTTGAGTATAGGTGCACTTGAAAACATCAACACAGAGTCTATTAGTGTCACAAAATAGAACAGTTATGCAGTACAACAGTTTAATAACTTGAATTCATGAATTTCATTGCTGTTATGAGCAGCAACTAGTTCCAGGCAGGTAGGCACATATGGGAAGGAGGAGAGTGAAGGGCCCCAAAGACTTACATGTCTGGAGACCAAATAAATCTGATTATGGCTTCAGTATAATTCCAAAGTTTTTCACTATGTTTTGTCAAGGCAAAGATAATTATGGTCTCTGAGTTAATGATAATTGTTTTACTCTCAAGGGACTTAAGTAGATGGTTATAAAAGAAAGCCATAAATATCAGAAAATTGTGACCACGGGCTCACTTACTGGTCTCACTGATTGTCACAGATATTTTTTATTCTAGCATATGACATTGTTGAATAATAGCTGCTTGAGCTACAGTGTAAAACAATTACATATTAAAACCTTTATGTTAGACTTTGTTTTTCACTTCATACTGCACAATATGATTTAGTAAATGTTTAAAGGGCTCATCAACAAACTAATACAGTACAGTACTTTCTTCATAAGTACAGAGATGGAAGAGAGCATAATGATGGGACGTTGACTCCTTATTCAAAACCTGCCGTTACTTTAGGAGATACCTATCTAAGTCATAGATCTAAGGATCCTTTAGAAAGCAGACATGACAGCCCGGATTATGCTGTGCTTCAGATGGCTACAGTGTGTCCACCGGTTCCTGCTGGTGCTCATGCTTCCTGTTTTCGTGACCTCACTGACAGCCTGTAAGCAACGACGGATGAAAGTGGACGGTTACAGTAGACAAGGAGACATTATTATTGGTGGAATATTTCCAGTATTTACAAGGAAGGTTTCACCTGAAATCACATTTCGAGAGATGCCTGTAATAGAAATGTGTGAGATGTGAGTCATACTTAACTGTAAAGATTAAAAACCACAATGACATTTAAAGTGCACCATATTTATTGTGCATTTAAGTTGTATTTTGTACCTCATGTAGAGCAATCAAAAATAATTGAAGGAACTGATACCATAGATCCAGTATATTTAAAAACAGATTTGGCAATTTATCAAATAATAGATAACACAGAAAGATAATGTTATGAAAGTCCATAGATACAGAGACAATAGACTGACAGATTGATACATGAGTAAGAGACCAACAGAAAGGCATATACTGTTCTACAGAATATGTTCACTCCATTTATAGTTCGCTCATTCATCTATGGCAATGCATTTGCATCCGTTAATTTTACCAACCTGCTGATCAGCTGTAATTTACACCATTGTAAGCATAGTGTGTTTTTTTATTTCACTGTCCTTTTAATTTACTGCATTTCTTAGATCAGTGAACATAGTGAAAATTAAAGGACAGTGAGCATGACCTGTATACTGTATATCAGACTGAATAAAACAGTATATCATTTATGGAGTAATTGACAATTTGACAAAAAATGAGTGACAGACTTCTAGACAGAACTATAGATAATACAGACAGTCAAATAAGCAAGCAAACAGGCAGACAAGCAGAGAGACAGATAGACATTCAGAGAGAAAGGCAGGCAGACAGACTGATAGATGGAGACAGATGATGGCTGGATAGATGGAAAGATAATTAGACATAGATGGATGCTATATGGACATACAGACATACATAGATATATAGATAAATACATACATACATTACTATTTTCCTCAGTTTTTCTTATTTCAAATACTCTGTGACAGCTACAGAATGTGAAAACACTGCATTTTTTTTAATTTAGGTTTCAGTTAAAGCCATACCGTTGGCTCCATGCTTTCATCTTTGCCACTGAAGAACTGAACAAAACCCCATATATTTTGCCAAATATTACACTGGGCTTTGGGATACAAGATTCATGTGATACTGTGTCCAGAGCCCTTGAAGGCACAATGTGTCTGATGACAGGCAATGCAGATGTCATTCCAAACTATCGCTGCCAACCTAGATTTCCTCTGTCTGCTATTATAGGTAATTCTGCATCTAGAATATCGATACCCATGGCCTGGATTTTGGGGCTGAACAGACATCCGCAGGTAAGGAGTACAGTTCCTTAGCATTTCCTTAGCCATTCTGTCTATATAATGTACCATATGCTATGTTTTTTCACATTTGTGTTCAAAATACCCCATAAGGGAAAGAGCAGTAATGAACAATTTGTAACTGTATGTGTACTACAGTTATAAAATCAAACAAAAAAAGTACTTATTTCAGAGTTGACTGTGGGACAGCAAGCATGTTCCTTATATGAAAACATGCTAACACTGCAAGCGCCTGACTTGGATGTGCTGGCTGCTGCCTGGACCAAGGTACTTTAGTACTGCACTTTAAGACACAAATTCATCATTTCAGGATGCACTTAGATTTCTAAGGGCTGCTCAGGAGACGTGGTACAAACCATAGAGCACAGCAAAATCATATAAATGGAGTTCAAATGAAAAATGTTTAGGAGAGGGAATTCTTATCTCTAGTTCTCAAGGAGGGGAAACTGTACTCTGTAAGAGGTGGAAATGTCCCATGGTATTCAACAGATAAAAGTGGAAGAGGAGCAGGAACCACCATTCAGGTTTAAAAGAAGAGGTGTAACTCAGTTTTGGGTACTGTCAAGGTAATATAATCATTATAGTCATACTTTAATTTAATTCATTTTAAAGAGCAGCCAGCATATTTTGAGTAAAATTCAGTATACATTTTAAATTAGCCCCTCATTTCTTCTCTGCAATGTTTACTGGGCTTGGATTACACAAAAACATAGAAACTTAGAATTAAACAGCAGGTAAGGACCACTTGGCCCATCCGATTGCCCCATTTCTTACTTCTTACACTATTACTGCAGACTGTGCCCAAGCTACAGCTTCTCTCTGTCTCCAGTTCCTTTCCACTATATTCCATTGTGCTTATCCCATGCATTCTTGAACCCCATCTCTGTTTTGCGATTAGATTGTGGATTGTGTTGAATGAAAACAGAACTTTATTTCATGACAATTCATTAGCTCCTATTGGTTATTCCCAACTTGCCTGTGACATCAAGGTTAGTTCTGCTGTAACAGATTGTGATGTCAAAGCAGTGGATTATGACATCAAGTTAGAGTTGCTTACTTTTGAAGTTACAGAATCTGATATCTCAAAATCCATGCTTTAGTTTGGAATTAGGATTTTCTGAATTGAAGGCAAAAAATCCTAATTCCAAAAAAGGGTCCATTTCAGAATTTGAATCTAATTGTACATCTGCATCCATCTACCAGTTACAAACACTCTTCACTCAGCAAAGTACTTTATATGAATGCAGGTTGCAAATGCAAGAAGTGTGAAAAAAAACCTTACTCATTGTTGCAGAAATGCACAGTATACCCACTTAAAAGTAAATTCCTCCATCACATACTGTATGTTTCTTGTTGGGGCCAGGGTCATACATTAGTGGCCATTGTCACTGCTGTAGCTGAGATCAGGGCTGGAGGGGGGTTCTGGTTAGACATGCAGCGAATTTAAATTCCGCCGGTGAAGTGAACGTGAAGCCGCACTTCACATTGCCACTCCACTATGTGGAGTGGGCAATGCAAAGTGCTCACTCCACCTTGTCATTATCACTTCGCGTCAAGGCGGAATGGCAATGCCAAGTAAGGCAAAGTCATTGTTCATTGTATCTGCAGTCATTGTTTTTAATGGACTTCGCTTTCCTCATTATGATTCTAAGTGATCCACTTGGTGTTTCAGATTTGGCAGCCCCCCCACACATCACATGGCTTACAGTACTGTAAATCACATGCTCTTTAGCTAGGCAGAAAGAAAGTGAATCATACAAGCAGACACTTTTACTGTCTTCTGTGCAGACGAAGAGAGAGTAGTGTGTTTTGTGACTACTGATACTTTGAGATCAGAGTGAGGAGGAGATTTAAACTTTGATTTAGACCCAACAGCTTTTTTAAAAGCTACATTTTTTGTCTTTTCTGCACTCTGTTTTTACTTAATTTGTTCTTTCTGTAAATTTTATTTTTCTTACCTTTATAAGTAGTTGGTTGTTTGTCTGTGTCTGTGTGATTGTGTGTCTGTGTGTGTTGTATAATAGTGTGAGTAGTGATTGCTCAGACTGAGGGAGCTCAGTAGGAGAGATGGACCAGGGTGAGGGATTGTCTGGGGTGGGGGCAGCTCTGGGAGAGCGTGGTAGTGGTAAGTGTCGTACCATGCACATGTGTGGAGGGCATGGGCACCCATTCCTGCTGGGCTGCTCAAAATTTGTGAGTCCCCCCCCAGAAGCAGGACCAGCATCGCCTCCTGTTCTGACTCTGAGACAGTTAAACCACCACCAAGTCCAGCACCAGGACCTCTGGAGCAGGATGTGCCTGTTCCCCCGGGCCCAGGTGTGGATCCCATCCCTGTTCAGCACCATGATCAGCCGGCTGCCAGTTCATCTGGCCATCCACTGCCTGTGCCTGGTCCTCCCCACACCTCCATTGTTTGGCAGTTTTTTGACTGTGTCGGGGGGGACAGCAGTGTGGTCAAGTGCCATCTATGTGAGGTGGAGGTGCACCGTGGCCCCAAGGGGACTCATCTGGGGACTGGGGGCCAGCACATCCATATGCTCAATCACCAGCAGTTGGAGTGGCAGGCTGCCACAGAAGGGACCATGCCTGCACCTGCTGGCCATTCTGTGGCAGAGGGTGCAGCTGTGCATTGCGGCATCCCTAAGAAGAGGAGGGCCACAGCAGCACCTGCTGCTCCACCAGCACCCCCACCCCCATCACCACCACCACCACTAGCAGGTCAGCCTGTAGAACGTGTGGACCCCAGAGAACTGTGTGTAACACAGGCTGACTTGGCAGTTCTCTGGAGTGCTGTCAAGGAGAACAACGATAGGGTGAGTGTAGTGGAGCAGTGGCTGGATCACATAGAGGGACATCAGTTGCAAATTATGTCCATGCTAGAACTGCTGTTGGATCACCATGGGATACCACATTAGTTTTTTTTTTCCTCACACCGTGTGTCCCCCCACACCTTCCATGCTGTGTTATAAAATGTATTCTTCCACCATCCCTGACCCTTGTATGTAATTATGCCCTTTTTTGTTGTCATCCATATGCGTGACACTTTGTATTCTGAGCAGTGCAAGTATACTGTGCTAAACTGCATGTGTGCAGTCAGTCTTCGTTCCAGTCTGTGTATGTACTGCAGACACTGTCCAACTCCCTGACTTAAAAACAAACATTAATGAGTACAATGGTGGGGTGGTGAACCATGGAGAGATACTACAAAACAGGCTTACAATACATCCAAGCAACTATTAAAAAAAATTAATGTTGTGATTCATGACATGATCGTGAATCATGATTTGTGACTGCATTTGTGACCGTGATAATGAAAAACATGATTCGGTGTCGATAGTGTGAGATAACCAGTATGAAACTGTATTGGGAATGCGAATGCCTATGGCTGTGCTTCCCTGATGAGCTGTAGCTTAAAACTCCCAGACTTAAAAACACATATCAATGAGTACAATGGTAGAGTGGTGAAGCCTGGAGAGATACTACAAAACAGGCTTACAGTACATCCAAGTAACTAGAAAAAAAATTAATCTTGTGTTTCGTAGCGTGATCGTGAATCGTGATTTGTGACTGCATTTGTGACCGTGATGATGAAGAAAGTGACTCGTGATGATGGTCCTGACTTAAAAACGCATATTAATGAGTACAATGTTCATGCAGAATTAAGCACCACACCTGTCCAGTACTCTGAAGGGAAGCCAAAGAAACAACTGTGACTTAAATTACAGATGGAGATTGGGCCTAAAGAGATGCAAATGCACAGACAGATTAAGATTGCGCTGTGCACTGAAGAGATGCAGACACAAAGGCACAACACCTAACCAGTGCTCAACATCAGAAATTCAAATCTGGAAAAGAATACCTTTGCTGGTTGGGGCAGGCCACATGGGGGGGGCAGTGTACTGCACTGCTACAGTAACAGTCACTAGTACTAGTACCAGTAAAGATACCACAAAGAAGTACAAAAATCACACAGCTGCAGTGGATAGCAGCTTCACATTGCTGAAATTATTATGTGGCACAATAAAAGGTGTCTGATTTGATGACATGCATCACACACATACTCACACACACACTAAGTAATGCATAGCAAATTGAAAACTTCAGTAATATAACCACATATTTTAAACAAACTAAAATTATGCACTGCGGCAGTAACAGTCACTAATACTAGTACCAGTAAAGATACCACAAAGAAGTACAAAATCCACACAGCTGCAGTAGATAGCAGCTTCACATTGCTGAAATTATTATGTGGCACAATAAAAGGTGTCTGATTTGATGACACGCATTACACACATACTCACACACACACTAAGTAATGCATAGAAAATTGAAAACTTCGTAATATAACCACATATTTTAAACAAACTAAAATTATACAGTGCTGCACCACAACAATCAGAAAGAAATATTGAAAATATTACTGTGTGTACATTAACACAGTTATGCAAGAAAAATATCACCAAAACAGAAAGCACTATCTTTTTCTGCAAGTTAATCTACCTACACCACAGATACGCCCCTCCATCAAAGCACACTTCCATTGTCTCTCAGTACACAGACTGAATGTTGTGCATTATCATTCAAAATCCATACACAAAAAATAAATGCTTGATTATATGAGCACAGGAGGGTTTCCTATAAACGATGAACTAAAGTTTCAGCGAAAAAAAGTGACTCAAAAAGGCTTTTTTAACAGCTTTTTGAAGGTTTGAATAGCAGAGAGCTCTCACAGCAGATTGTCTCCTACAGCTTCCTACACACACTACCCCAAACTGAGGCTGTGCAGAACAGTCTAGAGCCCATGTGACCTGAAATCCCATGAATCACTGCAAAATTCCCCTTTGGAGCTTAAAAACAAAAGGCGAAGTGAGGTGAAGTGCATTGTTTCAATGTGCCGCCTTGAGAATGGTGGAGTAGTGGTTTGGGAAGGCGGAGTAATGTGAAGTCATTGTTTTCAATGGGCTACGTTACCCATTATAACGTGAAGTACTCTGCTTCCGTTGCAGAGCACTCATGAATCACTTCAGGAGCTTAATTAGCCACTTCGCCCATCACTAGTTCTGGTCTTGGAAAAAAATCCTCTTCCCTCCAGGGGTGTAATAGTCACATGAATCCATACCATCGCCAGTGCCTTTAACAAGCAATTCTCTGACCTCTTGGCATACACCTCCCTGTTTACTACTGACAATGACGGGTCATCTACCTCTAACCATTCCTCCCCTCCAGAATCTCTGTCTTGCTCACCTTTCACTCTTAAAACAATCTCAGTGAGGGAAAACAACAAGCTTCTTGCTGGCCTTTCTCCTCATATGCACTCCCAATATCCCATATTCTTAACCTCTCCCTCACCACTTGAATTGTTCCTGCAGTCTGGAATGTAGCGAAGGTTGTTCCTGTTTTCAAGCAGAGTGACCGGAAATGCATAGAAAACTACCATCCTATAGCCATCCTGTCTGCTGTTAGCAAAGATACTGCAAAAGGTTGTGGAAGTGCAACTGACAGACTACGTGTCTAAACATACCTTACTCTCACCTGAACAGCATGGATTTCATAAAGGACATAGCACTGGTGTAGCCCTTGCTAAAGTTACATCAGACATAAGGCAATTATAGTGGGGGGTTGCAGGAAATAGGCTGTTGGTTAACTAGAATCTGCAGCTTATCCAGTAGGTAGGGGAAATGGGCAGACTGGGTGGGCCAAGTGGTCCTTATCTGCCGTCAAAGTCTATGTTTCTATGTTTCTATAAGGATTGCCATGGAGCAGGGTATGCTGACTTGGGCTATCTTTGTGGACCCCTCAAAGGCCTTTAATCTGTTGAATCACTCCTTACTCTATACCAAGCTTCACTCCCTCAGTGTTGCTGGTCCAGCCCGAAACTGGTTTTCCAACTATCTCACTGGCAGACTACAGCTTGTTAAGCACAATAGAGCTCTATCAGAACCTGTTCCTATCACTATCGGTGTCCCTCAGGGATCTATTCTGGGCACTATCCTATTTTCTGTTTTCATCAGTGACTTCCCAATGGCCGCTACCCATTGCACTACAACCTATATGCCAATGACTTTGTCCTCCTAGCTAGCTCAGGTGGTATCCATGACAAATCACAACCTCCAAGCTGACTTCAGTAAACTGCAACATTGGCTCCTGATAAATAAGCGCTCATGCTGAACTTAAAGAAAACTCAACTCATGCTCTTTGGCTCCTCTACCAAACTCAGACAGTGTCCTGTCCCACTCAATGTCTTAAGTCTTCATGGTGTCCCAGCTGGCACTACATGCTCCTTTAGATACCTGGGAGTTACTCTTGACCCCCAGTTAGACCTGTCTCTACACATTCAAAATGTCTGCAGGGCAACAAATATCAAGCTTGGACTTGTATACTGGGCTCGTGGGTCCCTTAATGATGCTGCATGGCTTGCCCTTGCTAAAGGTTTATTTCTTCCCTCTCTCAACTATGGGCTGACAATCTTTTCCCTCGCTGCAAAAACTAGCCTTGCTAAATGGGATGTGGCCTATAATAATATTTGCTGCTTTGCCCTTGCCGTCCCTCGACTTACCCATCACTGTGATTTATATACAATCAACTACACTGGTTGTCCTCAGATAATTATCACTCATTTGTCTTGGGCTGCTTCACAGACAAAATCATCTGCAATGCTACCCCACTGCCCTGTCAAAACCCTTCGGCTGGCTCTACCATCTTGCTGGCTAAGGTCAGCTGACTTGCAACCCCTTCTTGTCCCAAAAACTCATACACTGTCAGGTGATCGTGCCTTTGCCATTTGTGCCCCTAGATTCTGGAATACTCTTACCTGCAACCATCAGATGTACTCCCACCCATCCCATCTTTAGGAGCTTCCTCTGGTTGCACCTGAAGTCTGCCTCAGCCTATAACTGTTCCAAGGCTGCTTGATATCCCCTGCCCTTGCTTGGACCTGGTTGTACACCCTCCATTTCCCTGGTTCGCCTACTCCCTCTGAGCTCTAGTAAGGGGAATTATCTACCCTGCATGCCCTTCACCTCAGCACTTACCATCCTCAAAATGGGACAAATTGAACTTGTATTATTTCCACAAAATGTAGCTATTATTTGCTTGTTCTTACCCTTGTTGTATATGTTTATCTGTTCATTCTGTACCTGTGTATGTGTATCGCCTTGCGCATTGCTTGTATTTCACATTGTTGTAATTCCTTTGCACTGTTCTGTAAACCATGCTCTTGTAATCTCCCAGGCCATACCTAAGAATAGGCATTCCTTGTCTAGTGTACTTACCCAGTAAACAAAAGCTAATAAATAAATAAATGTACCTGCAGTAGTTCCCAGCAACTACCTCACTGATGTCTCCCCAAGTCTCCCATCCCCCAAACAGCCTAACAGAACATTCCACTCACTAGTGCACCTGCCTCAGCTGCCAGCTTTTCCTAATGCCCAAGACAAGAACACCCAAGTACCACCAACTCTAGTCCGAGCTATGAAAAAAAAAATCTGATTACAAAGTCCCCTTGTGATACTGAATTTTTCTTCCTCACATGAGGAGAGCCATGAAGCTGAGAGGTGGCCAACCAGCACTGAACCCTTTGCCACCAACTTGGCTAGATGCTGTAAGTGAAGAAAGCAACTTTTATGGCAGCCCTGGGTTTGGTACTGCTCAACCCCCATCACCTCCTTTGGCTCCACCCACATACTAGGGAAGGTAAGTTTAGCATCATGGTGGGAAACTGTAAGATTGTATGTATTTGCTTTGAGAGTCAGGGGGCTCAGAGTGTCAGGGGGCTACTTGGATGTGCTTTGCTTTCCTTGGCCAGTGGGCACAGAACTGGGCACTAAGGCAGGAGCACTAATTAACAAGCTGGACTGGGGTGAAGGGAGTCTCAGGGAAACATATACAGTTGCTCAGAAGGAAATACTGGGGAATATATTGACTCAAGTGTCTGTACACTTCAGCACCCCATGACATAAGAAGATTTTCCTTAGACAAGCAACACCGGCCCTGATCTCACCCAATGTCCTAAAGAGACTGATGCCAGTCAATTACAAAAGTAAGTTATTGGTGAGGTACTGTAGAGTGGATGTGCATTTATACAATAGAGTATGAGCCTGTGAGGTTTTTTTTCCCAGTTGAAAATGTGGGCTGGGGGCTTACTGTTTGCTGGGTAGAGGTATTTTGGAAATGGTATATACAGAATCAGAAATTCTGATTACTAGTCCAGTGCTGAATCCATGCCTTAACAGGCATTGGAATGTACTGAACCTGGAATTGGAATTTCTGATAAGCCAATAGAAAGGAAGTGGAACAGAATCAGTGATTTTGAGCAACCCAACATCAAGTGAGCTAGAGTGTTTCACTGAGCTTATACAATGGGTAAACAAATAAACAATTTATAAAACAAAAACATGTCTACCTTTATTTTATTAAAAACATACATTTACATTTTTTAAAAGTAAGCAGTAGAAAGTAATAACTCCCACCTGTCAGTCAGTCTTCCTACACATGCTTAGATAGAGTGTTTATTATGGAATGCAGGAATTCAAAATTCTGGAGAACTTCTCTGGCAAACTAGTCACCCCCTCATGCATAACAGAAAGTCTTACATGAAGTCGAGGGGCTCAATTTTCAAAAGGTGGCACAGGGTTAGCATCAAGTCCTGTGTCAAACCCATTTTATGGCACAACTGCACTAAACTTCTTTGACACAACTGCACCTGATTTTTGTACATTGGATACAGTTGCCACAGTTTCCTCAGTTTACAGTAGCTTGCACCTAAGGTTTGGTGCATACCCTGTAAAATGCATCCCCAAATAGCACAAGTTAGACCAGGCAAAAGCAGTTCTAACTTGTGACATTTGGCACTCAGGATTGAAAACCTCGATCACTACAAGCCCCTTGTGCCAGATGATCAGTGCACCAGGGACTTGCGGCATTTTTGGATCTTTGAAAATTGAGTCCAAGGTCTCAACTGTATTTGTGACAAAGTAAGCAGCAAAGACTCCTCTGGCTAACTGGTAAAGATAGGAGGAAGATTTTCAATGGTCACCAAAGAAACACCAGGAATTACAATTACAATTAATACTGTGTGTGTGTGTGTGTGTGTGTGTGTGTGTGTGTGTGTGTGTGGGTATAATGAGTGGAAAGAATGTTTATGTTCTCAAGGGGAAACTTCTGCAACCCCACAATGTGTAGCAGCTGCAGCAGAACTGCCTGATTAGGGTTTTTAGCATTAAGCAATGTTTTTACTTACCTCCTAGATTGGAATCTTACTTTGAAAGATCCACACCATCCGTAATATCTCTAGAGCCACCCATGGCCATCTTATGCACTGAGGCAGCTTCCAATCTGTGGGTAATGCTAATGAGGGCTACCAACTCTGCCATTGTGTGGTTGACTCATTAGCATAACTAGTGAGGCAGAAGCCACCCGGGTGCAAGAGATGGCCGTCGGTAGCTCTGGAGATGGGTTATAACAGTGCCAGTTACAATAGCACGGTAAAGAACCATGTGGTAAAAATGCCATCACTTTGTTTTTGTGGGGGATCCACCCTCATACCCCCTGATGTGGGGGGCTTTGCCTCTCATGCCCCCCATACTTATAGACCCTAACTGCAGGGGGATCGGATCATGGGAAAAGATGAAAATTGTGGGGTCATGGAATACTGTTTCCATGGCCGCTTATAAAAAAATTAAAGTCCCCAAGCAGTAAATTTGAGTGAGATCAGGATTAGAACCCTGGTCTCCACTGCCACCTGGCCAAGCTGCTCCATGCCTTAACCCTCCACACCATAGAAGCAGCTCAGCCAGCCTCATGGATTCCTATTTCCTGTGCCCTTGTCCTGTGGCAGCACCATGGACAGTGACCTGGGGAATGCTTACTGCAAGCACTGTCAATCCCCTCTTGCTGTCCATGGCAGAGCTACCCAGACTAACGCTCTCTATCCTTGCACTATTCTGGTAGTGCTATTTTAACCGGGTACCATGGACAGCACAGATCTTTGAAAGTAAAATCCCAACCCAGCAGGTAAGTAACAACATTGGTTTAATGATAAAAGCCCTAATTGGGCACTTCTTCAGCAGTTATTGCACTTTGTGGGCTTGCAGGAGTTTCCCTTTAAATTTAAGGTAGTTTTACTTTGTAGAGGTTTGTTGAAGGGTTTCTGTGAGTAAAGGAAGCAGACATGTTTCTAATTGTATTCATGGAGGAGTCAAGTCAATATTTATTAAAGCAACTCGTAAGCTATGTGCCAACAGCAATAAACAGAATAAAATCACACAATATATGTAAATATACAAATGTCATCATCAATTAGAGATAAGTGTAGTGAGTCACAAATTCTGTACGTAATTTGCCAAAATTCCAGATCCCATCACCTGAACTTGTTCTAACATATGCTTTCTGGGGATTAACATATCAGGAAGCAGGACATTTCCAAACCATTGTTAAGAGCAAATATATATTCCAAATAAAAATGGATTATTAATTTTAAATGGCTATCATTGCATGATGTGATTATAATAATTTCCCTGTAGCAGTGAGTCTTCCTTTTTGAAATCATTACACAGTTTCTATTTCATATTTATTTCTGTTGTGTGTCAGAAACATCTATTAGTGCTTAAAGTAGCAGTATTTCGTTGTCATCAAAAAAGCCATCGCATAATAGATTTTTAGGATTAATATATTTCAGACTAAATTAATCATCAGTATGTGTTTTATTTTCCCCAGATGTTTTTAAATCAGGTATTATTAACCATTTATATTTAATGTCAATATGCAAATTACTAAATATAGTGGTTGCTAGCAATTTTTGAAAAATCCCATCCCTCATGCTTGCATTACCTTTAGAAACTTAATTCATAGTGTAGATGTATTATGAGGGTGCTGGTATGTATTTCTGATGGCAAACAACAGAACACCGCACCAAATTGTTAAAATTAATCATAGTGTCTGTGGCCAGGGGTAGTAACTTTTAAAAGCAGCAAAGGCCAATTTCTCAATTCAGGGGTGAAATATAATTAAAAGAAAATAGAGATACATTGATATTTTTGCTAGAAATACATTTTTACTACCAAAAAAAAAAACAACAAACAAAAAACGATACAATTAATTATTTTCTTATAATGCTGTTGTTTTAATGATTGAACTTTGTGTGATGTGATTTGTGGTATGGTGTATTAAGGCATCCACTGTACTGTATGTAAAAAGATGACTGTTTATGACACAGAAATACTTTAATACAAAAAGTGTTGCTGCACTGTTTATCCAAAATACTTGCTGGCACTATACCTATGTTTTAAATAGGCACACTGTTGCACATACCATTTCCCATAATGCCATAAACTTCTGAAAATATGTGTATACTTATACAATACTATACAATACAGTACAATAAATCTACATTCTGGTTCTTCAGAGTCTTACTTAAAGATGGACTCTGGCCAAAAATGCTATGTTGCAGAATTAGAATAAGCATGCCCCCAATAAAATGTATACCAAATATTAGGTTTCAATGTTATTTCATTTTAAAGTTATGAGCTATTTTGGGTAACCCATGAGGTGGGTGCATGAGGAAGGGCACTGTCCATAATGGCGACACCTTCCCGATGTAATTCCTCATGATTATGGGAGGGTAGGACAACCGAATGAGGGGTCGGGCAAACTGTGTGACAGGATTTCGCTATGTGTATGCATGTGTGGGGGGGTGAGCATGGTGAGCGCAGGCTGGGGGGGCAGAGGGGATGTAGGGGGTGGAGCTGTGGTGGATGGCCGAGCTGCATCGTGGCATTGGGGGTTAGCTAGTGGCTGATGGACGGAGGAACTGGGTTTGGGTCTGGGCGCTGGTGCAATTTTATTGTGCCTGGCCCGAACCTTTATTTTTTTAATGCTTTCACCCACCAACATACACCCCCCTGGAGTTGAGAATCCTTAAGTAGGGGAGTGCAGGGGGTGAAGCCCCCCATGAGGGTGTGTGTGGGGGTACAGCCTTCCCACAGAAAGCATTAAAAAAATCTCCTGGTGCAGTTGTTCTGTGTGCCGAGGTTGTCAGAGTGCCGAAAAGCTTTTCGTCACTCTGACTGTGCAATAATGGAGATCGCCTTTAGGCGTTCACTGTTATCACATAGACCCACTATTTTGTAACCCTGATTTAACTACCTATTCTGAAAAGCCAGATTCAGTGAAGAGCTGATGATGATGTCATCTTCTGAACTCACAGGCTAGTCCTCCCTGTCACCAAGCTTATAGGACCTGTTTCTCTAATGGTTAAAGATCATTGTGCAATGGTTTTCACAAGTAAAACAGGAAGTACCATTCTAAAAACATTGCTATAAAATCTATGTGTTACAGGTTTTATAACAAAGTTGACAAATATGTGTTTTTAATGCTTTTTTGGTGTGGTTTATTTCTCCAGAGCTGCAGGATGCTGAGTCAGCATACCTCCAGGCTACTGATACCATATGGGGTATTACTCTACAGTGCACATTAGGAAGTTGTTTTGCTAAAAATGTTATAATGTTGGTAACTTCATCGCTGTTTGTCAGTGTCTGCTTTACAATAAGTTTTCATAGGGGCCTTATATGTGTCAGTTTCTACTAGGGGTGAAAGTGTTAGTCCTGGTAAAACAACCATTTTAATCTGAGGTATAACACATATGAACCTAGATGGAGGTCAGATAACAGCCTGACAGGGAGAAAACAGAAAATGTGTGCTACTCAACTGAGCATCCCATTCATTTATACTTTGATGAGGAATAAAATAGTGATTGATTGATTGATTGATTGATTGACTAAACATTGAGCTGACTACTGCACAGAAACTCAAAGTAAGGTTTCAAAACAGAATTACCTTTCCCACCCCCATTTACAGGTTGATTGAATAATTGTTTTAAAGGGCCATCCTGAGAAATCACTTCAATTGAATGATGTGTGAATGATCACAGCCTTTCACCACATTAGGGATATCCAATCTGCAAATCTCATAGGAGTGTGCTATGACTCAGCACCCAGCAACCCTGGAGAAAAGGACTACAACAAAAAAGCACCAAAAATAACAAAAAAAAAATACAAATTTGCCAACTTTGTTATAAAACCTGAAACACACAGCAATGTTTGTTGAATTGTCCTGCCTGTTTAACTGGTGAAAACCATTACATGCAATCTTTAAACTTAGGAGAAACAAATCCTATAGTCCCCAAGCAGTAAAATCGAGTGAAGTCAGGATTAGAACTAGACTATGAGTTTAGAAGGTGACATCATCAGCAGCTCTTCACTGAACTTGACCTTTTTTGACCATGCAGTGAATTTAGGGTTGTAAAATGATTTGTAACTTTTAAACAATGTAACTTTGAGATCTCAATTTTGGCATGAGGCTGATTGGGGCTGTTGATCCATATTCTAAATGTATTAATGCTAGTAATTTTTACCATAGTTCCTCTTTAAAGTCCCACTGCCTATCCTTTGTTTCTATACAGTTCATGGGTTGCCTTTCATGCATTTCATTTGATGGATAGGAGAATTCCATTGGCTCTTTAAGTACAACTGCCTTTACCCTACATGCCTGTTTTTATAAAATCTGTGTTTCACATTATGGCTCATATTCTACTATTGTTACATCTACAATTTTATGGCATTGTGATAAATGTTGTGGGTGTTTCTCATTTTCACACGGGTGGAAATTACCATTTTAGAATAATATGAAATACATGATGCCTTTCCTCAGCTATTACATTAAGGCACTGCTCTTCACCTACAGTAGCTTGCTCTTTAATTGAGAAACAGCATCTTTTTTTGCAATTCAGACTAGGTGAGTGCTAGATTTTTTGTTGCTGTATAGTGCCGTAACTATCTTTAACCACCTACGTCTTAATGCAGTATCCTGTTTGTGTCTTGTCAGTTATTACATTGTTGTCGAATTGCATTCATGTTCTATTACAGAACTCCATGTTTGAAATAAAGGTTGATAAATTACATCATGCAGTTCTAGAAATATGGTTTATGAATTTTGTTTGCT
Source organism: Neoceratodus forsteri (assembly GCA_016271365.2). Lineage (NCBI taxonomy): Eukaryota > Metazoa > Chordata > Ceratodontiformes > Ceratodontidae > Neoceratodus > Neoceratodus forsteri. Next base: position 152,390,889 of record CM028133.1, read on the forward strand.
GCAGATTAATATTTTATCTCCATGAGTTATTAATGGTCTGTCTGACACTGCAAGTGGCAAGTCACAAGAGTGACAATAGAAAAACATATCTACAGAAAAAAAAACATGCAGTACTTGATTTATGGAATGTGGGAGAGTTTGCCATGACTCATTGTATTATACTGTGTATGTACTGTATTGCACTGCAAGAATAGATTTGATAATCATTTAACTACCATAGACATGAAGTATTAGTAGCACAGTACTTCTAATAATGGGCTTTTAGCCTTGTCATCTCCTACCCACCTTAGTATGTAACTTAGTATGGAGATTCCTAATGTGATAAATTATGTTCTAAAAGAAGATAAATCATGTATCATCTCTTGGTAACATTTTTATCACACACTGTACAAAATGATCCCTATTGTAAAATGTGATTTTCATCAGGATGTAAATGAGAAAAAAAATATTTAAGTACGGTGAAGATCAAACAGTAACAGTCTGGGAACCAGATGTATGTATTTTGTAAGTAAATTTCCACAGAGCAAAATGGCAAAGAATTGTTACAAGTCTGTTTTCTAACTTGGGGTTTCCTGCCATTAGCTTTTGAGGTAAGTCATGCCATTTTGCATTTGCATTGATGTTCATCTCTTTTTCAGTAAGTTCATTGTGTTGCATTTTTAAAATGCATGGAAGTAAACACAGGTACATTTGGTAGGTGGTAAAAGAAGGCAAAGAAAATACAAGCAGTTTAGGAAATCTGGAATAGACACATTTTAGACTATGAAGAACAGCATACCTACCTCTAGAAAAAGAGTATTAGTTAAGTTATTCACAATGGAAAGACAATGATGATTGTTTGTTAAGCTTAGTTATAGGAATTACTCAAGAAAATTTATTAAGAAATGTAATTGTTGCTTCTCTTATTCTCTAGAAGAATAATCCCCATCTTGAAAGATACATCAAATAAAAGAAATTCATAATGTTATTATAGTGACTCAGTAGCACCATTATGGTTAGCGCTGAGCTGGTTGTTTTAACTTTGCATTTTAATAGCTTTTCCACCATTCAACAGATTTGCACAAAATTTTGCATGCACAGTCTTGGGGTAAGACCTCTTGATTTTCCAAGTTTAGTTCCAATTGAATGTGTGAATCCCGAGCTCCAAATAGTGAAAAAAGTGAAAAAGGCAGGTTTTTTTTTTTTTGCTGTTTTTGGTCATAGGCTAGCACCTAGATGGTTTGGAACTTTGCTCTGAAATTTTCAAGGTAAAAAGGGCTTGCAAAAGAGTGGTGCCATGCACTGGTGGTTTGGTGAAAAAAATATTAATCCATTCCAGAGTTATAATGATTTGAAATTTCAGTTCTGAGCATGCCCAATACAGTCTTTTGGATAGCTGTTTCGTATAAAAAAAGCATTTGACCCACACACAAAAAAATTATCTTTCATATGGGAGGGGAATATTTCTTAGTGCAAAAAAAATCTTTTTTTGTATGATGACCATCTTGTTTCCATCAAAAAAAATTATTTGAAACCCATAAAAATTGAATCATTGAAACACACCAACACAAGAATCTTGTTATCAGGACCCTATTAGGTGGATTATTCAGTTACTTTTTAGAATAAATTACCCACAAATGTGTTTTTAACACATTTGAAAATCTTTTTTTTCACCAGATGATTCTTTTTTTCAGTTCAGTTCAATAACCTTGAAGATACAATAGCGCAGTTGAACACCACGCAAGGAAAACAGTATGGTATAAAATAGCATCGGGGAACAACAGTGAGAGGAATAACCTCACAATGCCAACGTTCCCCAACAGCACACAACAGGCAACATGGAGTTAATGTTTTGATGTGGGGGGCTTTGCCTCCCCACACCCTCTACTAAAGATAACTCCGAGGGGGGCCACACTTGGGGAGGGGGACAAGAGTCAGGCACGAGAGGACAAAAAAAAGTAAAGAGCAGTCACAGGCAGCAAAAGATACACAAAGGGAACAGAGGAAGGATCCAGACTCCTGACGTTCCACTCTGTACTGCCTTTCCAGACTGTGGCTCTATTCTGTGAGCTATTACAGCAGCATACCAATGCTGCTGCCACTTCCTTACTTCACCTGCATAGCATGAGTGGATATAGTGACAGGTAAATGCTGTACTGATCAGCGCTATTCTTTCCTGTCACTGTATTCCCTTAAGCTATATTTATTGTGCAGTTTTTACTGTACTTATGTTCCTGCACTCTTCTGTCCATATACATTTTTTTTCATATGGCCATACGAAACAGGAACCAGCCACATGAAAGATGATTGCCTTTATATAAAAAAAGAATATGGATTTAATTTTTCTTTCTCATTCTTTCTTCATTTGAAAGCATCTTTTTTTTCATGAGTATGACACAATCTCATGATAAAAGATTCCTTCATACCAAAAAAAGAATTTGGATGTAGGTTTTTTCCAATTTTTTTTTTTTTTTGCATAAAGGACTCTTTTTTTTGTGAGATTGTGTTGTTCTCATGAAGAAAGAATCCTGCATACAAAGAATTTAGACTTATTTTGTTTTCCACATTTTGACTTTAACAAGACACAACTATGTCAATATCTGCAGGTAAGGTACAATCTATATATCAAAAGAAAGGTCAAATCCAGACTGAAAGTACAATCATCAAAAATGCACCAAAGATGCATCTGGTCTTCCACTACAACCATACCAAATTTCAGAGCAAACCAACACAATTTGCTGACTTATGGGTAAAAAAGCAAGGAACACATTATTGCCCATATACAATCAAGTGCTTGGAATTAAGTGGCACACTTAATATTGTTTTTTCCTTTGACATGAACCCCACAAAAAAAAAAATATTACAACCAAGGACATAGATTGCTTTTTTGAAGGATGGGCCCTGCACTTCCACAGCCAGATGGAACTGTGCATCTCCTTATATTAATGGATGTGTTAGGTCCCAAAGGGACATGTATGAATGAGGCCATGTTCTTACTATCTCATAGAGTAAGGAAATTATTTGCAAAAATGTTGTTAATGCAACAGTTAGGGTTCAGATTAAACTGACAAAAGCAGGGAAATGTGGTGTGAGGGTTTCCAACTCGAACATTCAACCCCCACCCAGCAAGCAGCAAAAGGAAAAAAAAACATTACAGTTTTGCCTGTCCTGAGTCTTCACAGATCAGGCCTGGGGTCTTCCTTTAGGTTATCAACACTATCACTCACCCCATTCCCATAAAGGCTGCACATTTCAGCTTATTTGCTGATGGAATGGGTGGATCATTATAACCCCTGAGAAGACCCCAGGCTTGATTTGCAAAGACTCAGGACAGACAAAACCAAAATGTTTTTAACACATATGTTTGTAATTGGGAAAACAAATTTTATCTGTTATTGTTGTAATGTATTATATATAATTTCACCATATGGGACACCACAGGAAATGAACATTCACTCAATGGTTCCTCCTACCATAAAATATGAATTATAAAAGTTTTCAGAGACTAAGTTGCTGTGTTGTGAATGTTGACTGTCCAAACTGTGCCTTCAGTGGGTGGCCATCTTACTTTTTTAACAAACAGCAAGATCTTCATGGATAGACTTAATGATGATGTCATCACACTGATTCATCTAATAGTGAGCCTGCCCATCAGCACTGCAGTAGCATTGCTGCTGCTGATTGTGTTGGCAATCTGGGTTCCAGGCTAGCTCATGTCACAGGAGTCCAGCCGGGGGAAGGAATATTGAGTGTCACAAAGACTGCGCTTCTCTTCATGGTGAGAGAAGTGTTTCTTGCAATGAGGTCATCACCTAGTGTATGCTAGAAGGACATCACAGTTGAGGCCACCAGTAGGGGAGGAACATGACCAGACTCCAGCACAGTAGCAGGTGTGTGTGCATCAATGCATGGTATGTCCCTAAGGGGAGAAAACAAGTAGGGGATGAAAGCACTGATCTGCTGAAGATGGCACCAGCACCACCACCACAGATCTATATACCTATCTCACAAGTTAGTCCTGGGAATACAGTGGGTAAGTGTTAGTCCATAAGAAAGTAAGTGATGCAGTTGGGTGGTTGCTATCTGATGGAGTGTTAAACCAAGGGAATGGAGAAAAAGCTGCACTTAAAAAAAATTTGAGTAGCATACTATGACATAATTAGGGTGAGACATAAGGCTTACTAATTAATCACAAGAGAATGTCTTTAATAGTCACAATGATCACTTTATGCCAGTCCTTCACAAGTAATTCCATTATGCTATAAACAAAAGGGACTACAAGCCTTTTCTTGCATGATCACTAGTGCATTGCTACCTTGTTGGGAGGAAGGCAAAAATCATGATGTAAATAGCCTTCAGGCCATGCAGAAAGCATTCTGACCTTCAAACCAGCAGTCATGGAGTTTTGTAACAGGATCTGCCTGTAACGCCACTACAGACATGCAGTGTGTGTGTGTGTGTGTGTGTGTTGGGGGGGGGGGACCTTGCAGTGCTCCCACTGCCTCAGGTACAGCAGGTAAGTAACTATGATCTTACCCATTACATAAAGAGGAGCAGTGGGTAATGTGACTTGGGACATGGATAACACTGGATGCCAGGAATAAAATGGAGTATGGGGAGCTAGCTGAGTGGGGGTCTGGAGTGCACTGGACCACTAGGGAAGGGTGCAATAAGAGAGAGATCATGCTCAACAGAAATATTAGCCCATCCAGCCCGTTGGCACAGCGGTTGGATATCCGCTTGGAACGCCAGCGACCTGGGTTCGGGAATGAGCTCGGGTCGCTGGAGGGCCGGCCGGGGGGGAGACAGCGTGAGCATCCCATGACTGCTCACTGTCTCCAGGGAGGGAAGGGATCACAACCCGGTGCCGAAGCTACCACTGGTGGAGACTGGTGGTAGTGCAGCACGTCGGGGTCATTAGGTGTGGTGCGTGACAGACGTCGGGTCTTGCCTTGATGTATAGACATCATGCACCTTAAGAAAGGCAGAAAAAATTGCTTGCTGCCTCCAGATGATGGCTCTCTGTTCCTCAGGGCATCCAGTGCCTTCCCGGTGCCTCCTGTTCCCCAGCAGCATCCCCGGGCCCTAGAAGTACACGCTGGGGCTATCCCCCCTGGTGCCTTTCCCCTCAGAGGAGAGGGACCTGCCCGGTGAAAGGGATACACCGGGATATCCCAGGGGTCAGCTGCAATCTGGAGATCTGAGAAGGGCCGGGGAAGGACAGAAGGGGGTCAGAAGGGAACCTGATAGAGCCCAAAGGAGTGGAGGACTAGCGAGCATGGGGGTGGAAAAATAGATCACTCAAAAAAAGAAATATTAGCCCAGAAGCAAACCCAATGGTGAGTTCCTGTTAGATGAGTATATATCTTTTGTAATAGTATTTATTTATTTTACTGGAAGATTCAGGCAATATTTTTGAGCACAAAAGCTTTTTTTACAAAGATTCCACATCAGATTGCATTATTACATTTCAGACAAAGCCCAAACAATCAAGGCAAATTCCAAAGGAAACTACAATCAGTCAGGGCCACTTGGGACTTGAAATCAGGCAGCTTACTCTTGTTAAGGACCCAACTATATTTTAATAGCCATGCATTCACACTCCTTAACAATATTTTTTTAGTTCTAGTTTGAAGCTTTATAGGTCCAACTTAAGAATGAAGGGGCAGCTCCACCTTGTTTATCTATTCTGTCTTATCTAAAGATGTTAAACCTTTGCAAGGAGATGGCTGAGTCAAGTATCTTGGGGTTAAGCCAGATTTTAGTGAGGGATATGATATCCAGTCATACTGATCCCAGGCTTCAAAATGAGTAAGCTTAAGAAGGAGGCTACCTATGTTTAATGAGACTATCATTAGTTGCCCTTGGTTACCTAGTAGCTGCTGAGCCTGGTTTGTGGTGAATGTTTCCAGATAACAGGAGTAGTGTTAGTGTTAGGCTCTGAGGTAATGACTCAGTTTGCAGGGTCTTAACCTGAGGGAATATATCTTAAGCTTATCCCTGGTAACACTGAAGCTTTGTTTTTATTTATATAAAAGTTTCACCAGGAAAGCACACTGAACAATCGGAATTGTTCATCTCTCAGTGTGTCCTGGGAGAGGGGGTACAGGAGGATCAACAACATATAGGTACATTTGCCAAAACTGGCTACATTAGTGACAAAGATTTAAGTTATACAATGTGTAAAAAGAATATTAAGCAATTAATTGAAGCAGAGACATAACAATTGCAGAAGCAGAGAACATAAATCTTAAGTGCTAATAAAGTGCTTATCAATAATCGAGTGTAGAGGTAGAAGGAACAGGGAGAAGAGCAAGGATTAAAGTTTAAGGTGAGACAGAAAGTTAGGTAGGCAGTAATATAAACTAGCCAACATACTGGTGAGGGGTGGGGACACAGATAAGTAGGGGTTTAGGGTTGGGCATCCAGTTAAGTAGGGTTGAAGATAAATTAAGGCACATGGGTAGAAATTATAACAGTAGAAGAGGAAGGACAAATAAACTGAGAGGAAGGAGATAGGGAGGGAAAGAACAACATGGACGAATAGAAAATAAAATTGGTGGAAGTTGTTAGGAGCAGGTACAGTTGGAAGAGAAGAAGTTTATCAGGGCCAAGGAGATGGTCGAGGGGGATGAGGAGTGCCAAATTTGATGTAGTAAGGAGCTCATCAGTTTGGGGAAATGGTGCGAAACCGCCGATTGACTTACAATGGCAGTGCAGCCCGGGACAGTCATAGTGCGAGAATCATTTGATCTGAGAGAGTGACATGGGAGGGGGAATGAGAAGGGAGGAAGAAAGGTGACTGGGGAGAGTGCCAAACCAGAATTTTGAGATGAATTTGGTGCTATGAGAGAGATGTCTGTTGTCAAGTGATGGAAAGGCAAGAAAGTGGTAGAGGCTGCAGTGGTGGGTGAGAGCGAGAGAGTCCAGAGTGAAGCAAAAGACAGCATTGAAGAGGGTATCCAATTTGGTTAAGGAAGACTTGGGAGCAGCACTGTAGACTACATCACAGTAGTCAAAAATAGGTAGTATCATTTTCTGGACAAGCTCACACCTGGCCGTTAGAGGTAGACAGCTATGGTTCCTGTATAGGGTGGCCAGCTTGGGGCACAGCTTTTTCAGGATGGCATCCACATGTCCAGAAAAATGAGGTGTTGGTCGAACCAAACCCCGAGGTACCTAAATGAGGATGTGTCTTCAAGGGTAGTCCCATCAAGGGTGTGGAAGGAGGGTAGGGGATTAGCCGGGAGAGTCTCTGCCTAGTGCCAAAGGTCATGGAGACAGTCTTCTTGGCGTTGAGGGAAAGTTGAAGCTCTGGTAAATCCTGTAGCATTCATTAAGTGACACCAGATGGAGGTGCTCTCTTGGTAAAGTGAGGTGCAGAGGGGCTTGAGCATTGAAGGGCAGTTCATGAGGGTTGGGGGTTGAGGGAGCAGTGTATCATAATTCACCTGGTAAATTGAGAGGTAGAGCAAAACAAAAAGAGTAACCAAATAGTTTAGGTTTACCTAGATAGGGTGTATGTAGTGTACGCAGGGTGAGAGATAAAACCTAACACCAATAAAAGTAATTTTCCTAGATTTACTTTGCAAATAGAGTGTTTAAAACTATACAGATAGGGCATATGCAGAGGACTAAAGGGCCATTTTGGCATCACCCATAGCTACAGTTATAGAGACTTTCCTGTTCTGGTATGTGGTGATTGCACAGCAACATTAAGCACATGTACAGAGCAGACAGGTGCACTATGTAACTCCTTGAAGTTAACTAAGCAACATTAGCTAGGCAAACAGCAGCAGAGTCACTACTGATTTTCTAATTGCTTACAGCACAGCCCTTCACTGCTAAGTTCAGTTTGATCACGTACAGTACTCATACGCAGAATCTCAAATATGTTGCAGTGATGAGGGCAGCATAGCTGGCTGTTGGCTGTCTCCAAGGCTGACTACCGGGGACTCCTTGATGTCCTTTGCACTATGGTCCTTCATGTCAAAGGGCTGTTAGAGGGAACTTGGTAAAACAAAAAAGTCCTGTTCTTACAGCCACCCAATTGGAACAGTACAACTGCGCATCCAGGCAGTGGTCGGGTGGTTCGAGGAGCAACAGATGAGTGTTGGCATGGGGAAGGAGAGCCAAGGATGTAGTGCAGGCTCCCACTCTGACCCCTGTGCTACCAGAATAAAGCCATGTTCCTGTGCAAATAAAGGATGAACTGGTGAGTTGGCGCAATTCGAAAATCATGTCTCACACTATACTCTGCCCTAACAGCCACCTGATTGATAGAGCATAGTTGCACATCCAGGCAGTAGTTGGGGGGGGGGGAGTCCAAGGAGCAACAGATGACTGGTGGTAGGGGTAAGAAGAGCCAAAGATGTGCCATACTCTTGATATCCTTTCAATGCATATCACCTATCAGCATAGCTGTGGATGTCATAAGCCAGCATGCTAGTGGACGCACACACTGTCTGCGTGCAGTAACACCTGGCCAGTTGATTTGAACTGAGAATTAAGCACCTGGAAATTCTTCCCTCCAGGGAATAAAGCAACATTTTTATACAACAGTTTTAGGGGTTTCACAATGGGGCTCTTTGAACCTTAATGTTTCGCTGCCACCAACTGCATATAATATTTTTATTATTATTTATTTGTTTGTAATTTTGACCAAGAAAGGCACACTTAGCTATTATAGCTTGTGTCCAGATGCACCCTGGGAATGGGTTATATGGAACTGTTTTTTTTGTTTGTTTTTTTATTGCTGGGAGAATATTGGCCATGACACCAGGGAAACCCCTGTGCTCTTCTTCAACAATAGCCATGGGATCTTTTACTTCCACCTGGATTAATGACCAGAGGTGGGCAGCAGGGACCTCAGATTAATGCATCATCTGAAGGATGACACTTCAACAGTGCAGCACCCCTTTCACACTGCACTATAGTGCCAGTCATGGGTATTAGGTATTATCTAAGTACCTAGTGTGTGGCGGGAACCCATGACCTTCCGATCATCTGGCTCCAGAGACTAGTGTGCAACCTGCTGAGTCACTGATACTAATGAGTATAATTATATAATAATGCTATCAGACCCATAATATCATCACATGCCATTCTGCTGCCACAGCAAAATGGCTAATCCAATGATTGGTAGGTGTTGGAGTAGTTTATTGTTAGATAGAAAATACTTTCAGCAATGTAGTATGTGTTTCAAATTAAGGAATGGTACTTTATCTTTAATTGAAGAGTTATTGCAAATAATATTTAATTCACGTGGGTGTGATGTGCATAAACAGTGAAGCCTGCCATGACACAATGTAAAGTCACAGATTCCTGCATGACAAAAGGGGTAAATTGCCATTGAAACTGCCTTGTATCCAGCAGTAACTCTGCAGAATGCTGCAGCATTCTGTGTTACATCCTGGCAGACTCCACTGTATATGACATACAGACAGAAGTGAGTATGAAATAAATTGCCCCAGCTGGGATTTGAGCCAAGGCCCTTCAGGATACCATTCAACTGTGCTGTCAGTTGGTCCCCCAAGACAACTGGAGAGCTGGGCCTCCCAAAGACACTGATTCTTTCTCTAATCTGCAACCTAGAGAAACACAAATTCTTACATTTTATACACATGGGTGTGAAATGCATTTATAAAATGGGTAAGTAAAATGACTGAAAATCCAGAGTGCTGGTTGGATGAAACACATCTCATGACCATGCATTATTCCACAATGACCACATGCCTCCAAGTATGACCGCACACCTGAACTACTTTTTAGCCTTGAAAACCTTCTCACCAGTAGTGAGATAATTCCACACCTGCTACAGATAGGCAGCCACATACATATAAGTGGTACATTCAGACTGCTACCAACATTAATATACAACTGCTCCTGATAAATGAATTGTTGCCAAAAGTTTAAAGTAAGACTGACTGCATTGAAGAATTAAAAAAGAGGTTTCTTTTTCTATTAATTTTCTTTTACTATTCTTAGAATAAAGTTGTCATCTTTACAGGGAGGAGACCGAGTGGGGTGCTCTTTCACTTTTATCAGTGACATGTACCGTGACCGAGCATGGTCAATAATGGTAATTAATATGCAGGCAAACACTGAAACCAAGTCACTCTCTGCTAGAAAAGCAAAGAAACTGTGCACTTTATGTTATTTTAATTTAGAATCCTTTAAAAAAAGCTGCCGTCTGAAGCAAGTGGAGAGCTAGCACAGAGTGATGGTGTTGGCAGCTTCAGAAAGGTAACACAAGCCAGAGTGAGTGTTGCTAAAGCAACAGTTGCTTGAGCAACACTCGCTCTGCCTTGCATTACCTTTCTTAAGCTTCCGACACCCTCGCTCTGCGCTAGCGCTCCACTTCCTTCAAGTGGCAGGTTTTTTAGAGGATTCTAAATTAAAATAACATAAAGTGCACAGTTTCTTTGCTTTTCTAGCAGAGAGTGACTTCGTTTCAGTATCTGCCTGCATATTACTTATCATTATTAACCATGCTTGGACTCACTACATGTCAGTAATAAAAGTGAAAGCGCTGCCTACTCGCTTTTCACTTGCTTCAGCTGGTGACTTCTTTTAGAGGATTCTAAATAAAATAACATAAAATACAGTTACTTTGCTTTTTTAACAGCGAGGGACTTACTTTCAGTGTCTGCCTGAATATTACTAACCATTATTGACCAAGCTTGGTCACGCTATATGTCACTAATAAAAGTGAAAGTACTCCCCACTCGTTCTCCTCCCTGTAAAGATGACAACTTTTTCTTGGAAAAGTAAAGGAAATTAGTAGAAAAATAAACAACCTTTTTTTAATTTTTTTTAACACAGTCAGTCTTACTTTAAACTTTTGGCAGCAACTCATTTATTCGTGCCAGACAGGGACTACTTTTTTGCTCTCCCACCAAAATATTTATGTCCATTTTATAAGATCGATAATCCATTCTAGAGTGTGCAATTGCACTCTGATATATGCATGCATTGGGTGGCTGAATGCATACCAAGGCATGCGTATATCAGAGCATGACTGCACACCCTAGAGTAGATTATCCATTACATACTTTATATGGGATATGTAATGGCATTATTAAAAAAATGAAATGTATCTTTAAGTGTGAAGGGGAAGGACTAGGGGCCAGACTCATAAAACATTGCCCAAAGGCAAACTGGGTATTGTCTGGAGCTGGTATTCACAAAGCCCAGTTTGCCCAGGCAAACTGTATTTGAGCCTGGGAAAGTTGGGAGGGAGGGGCTGCAATGCAAATGAAGGGTAGGGGACCTGTATATCCCTGCATTACCATTCACAAAGTTTATGCTCTTTGCAAGGGCCATTTGCGAAGGCCCTTGCAGGGAGAAATTACTGCCAGCAAATATCTGATGGTAATCCATGCAACTTTAGTGGTTGGCAGAGGTACTGCAGCCCCACCCTCCTCCCCAGTCCCAGATCTCCCACCTGATATGTTTAAATAAACTTTCCATAGTGTAGTGGCCCTTCCTGGTCCCCAATCTCCTGCCAGATCTGTTGAAATAATTTCCATATTATAGCATCCCTCCCCAGTCCCCAATCGTTCACCAGATCTGTGTGAATAGTTTTCCATAGTGTAGTGGTCCCTCCCCAATTGCCAACCCAATAAGTAAAATTCTGTTTCCGTAGTGTAGTGGTTTCTTTCCCCTCCCAGGTCACCGATCACTATCCCAAAATGACAAAAAAAAAAAATTCCCTGATAGTCTAGAGTCCCTGCACTCTCCCCCAATGTCTAATCACTGTCCCCTTATGACCACCATTCCCTGGTAGTCTAGTGGTCCCTCCTGGTTCCCGATCCCCATCCCCTGAAAACATCCCATAATCCCTGGTGGTCTAGTAGCCCCCCACCCTCTCAGGTAATCAACCACCACCCCACTACCCGCCATCACAACTCCTTGATGGCGAAAAGCACAGCCCCCCTTTCACAACCATGGCTGTCCACTGACTGAGCTATGAATGAGCACAAACTCTTATAGTACACGCTCATTCATAGCTCATTTAGCAGGCAACCATGGAGGTGAAAGGAGGGCTGTGCTACCGTCAACCCGAGAGTCATGGATGGGAGGGAGCGATGGTGGGTGATTACTGAGAGGGTGGGAGCCACCAGACCCGGGGATTGTGGGGTGTTTTAGGGATGGGTCAGGAACCAGTAGAATCACTAGACTACCAGGGAATTTTTCTCTTTATTTGGGTACGACAGTCGGTAACCAGGGAGGAGAGAGGGACCACTACACTACTGAAACATGATCTTACTTATCAGGTCAACATTTGGGGAGGGGGGAGGTAGCACCACACTATGCAAAATTATTTGTATAGATTGGATGGGCAATTGGGAACCGGGAAGGGACACTACACTATGGAAAAAATATTCAAATGTATCAGGTGGGCAGTCGGGGATGGGGAGGGACATTACACTGTGGAAAAAATATTTTGACATAAAGGGTGGGTGATCAGGCAGGGAAGGGATACTACACTATGGAAACATTTGGTTCTATAAGTCAGTGATCGGTGGATGGGGTGCAGCAGACCACCATCTAATGTGGCTGTGTGGGGAATAGGCTGGTGGGGAGGCACACTAAGGCACCTGCAGGCCATGCAAATGGGCCCATAACGGGCATGCTAATGCCCAATAGCACCTTGCATGCCCAATGGGTTCATTTGCATGGCTCCCTTAGTGAATAAGAGCTTAGCGCATGTGCGCTATTGTTGCCAGCCCATTCCCCTGACTGGCTCTGGGGGCAACGCTACTGGGGTTCCTGGTGGTTTTTATGGGTTAGCACTGCCCCCATCTGCCCCTCTTCACAGTTGCATAGCACACCGTGGTATTCGACTGTGAATAGAAGGTTGCCTATCAGCGCAACCGTCATATGCAGTGCAAATTTTGCACTGCACTTTGTATTTTTTTGTGAGTCCTACCCCAGAACCCATAAGTAGCAGAGCCACGAGGGAGTTATTTAAGTGTTGCCTCACCAGAAGGGATGATAAACTCTGTATGTTGAACCAGACCATTGTGTATTCTATTTATACAACATCAGTTTACTAGTTTAATTTTTAAATTTTTTTTTTTTTTTTCAAGATTTAACTGTTTTTCATTGATTGACAACTTCTGGTTTAAGTGCTGCACTAGGTAATTGTCATGACATCAGAATTGTGAAAGCTGCTCTCTAATTGATCCAGTATTCCATTGTGATGATATTAACATTTAAGATATTCAGGATATCCATTTTGACTTCAGTAACAACAACATATTTGTAATATCTTGCTGTTTCTATTGTCTTCAGCCAAGATATCATGTTTTAAGTTTGCTTGCATGCATGTGCAAGAAACATAGTGCCATTATCTGAGTTTTCATAGGTGTGGCACCCTGTCTTCCAATGCAGTCAGTGTGTTTGCAGGCGGGGCCACAGTTCTCCAATGAATGCTGCAGCTGTCTATGACAGCAGTTGAAAATGCAGTGCCATACAGTTGAAAGGGAGAGCTATGCTTCAGTGAGCAGCAAGAAGATACTGCATGCACATGCGTCCCCACACACACATGCATGCATATTGCATGCTAATGCACCCCACCCCACACACACACACACTGTATGGCCGATGGGGTGCCCAATCCCCGGTAGCTTTGCTGCACTCCCCCCCAACAGAGTTCCAGGTGCCATGCTGGGAGCTCACCCCAGCATGGCAACAGTCCGTATGGCCGACAGGGTGCCCAATCCCCTGTTGGCTCCACTGCCCCACCAAACAGCCTTCCAGCTGCCACTCTGGGAGCCCACCCAAGTGTGGCACAAGTCCCACGTCGTCCAAGAAAAAAAAACCTGCAAGAAAAACCTTCCTCTCTGACTGTCTCCTGACCTCCCACCTGTGCCCACCTCTGCACACCTGCCTCCCCACACCCACCTCACCCCATACTTACTTCCGGAGTCTGGCGTGATGATCTTCAGTGGACCGGGAACATGTCTGTACTCTTCAAAGCCGACTGCGAACTGAGGAAATGCCGGTAAGCTTTATAATGTAATAAATAGGGTTTTTTCAACTTTGATGCATATTTCTGGCATTTTTGGGAATTTTTTCACCAAATTTTCAACATGGGGTTTTTGGGACCCCACCTCATGAATTCTGTCACTGTCATTTTGTTACTCAGCCCTGAAAGGTGATTTTGCGGTCACTGCGTGGAACCATCTATCAGGACTGATTTACAAAATGACAGTCTGAATGTCACAGTTTATGAGTAGGCCCAAAAGCCTATGTTGCAAAATTGGTGGAATCCAAATGATCTGTTCTGAGCATCGTTGCGCTGTTCCTACACACGCTCGTAAGTTCGCGAATTTTCAACATTTTCACTCCAGATTTTCAATGTTGCCATTTTACCACACTTCCTTATGAGTAGTAGTCCTTCAAGAAGGAATTGAAAACCTATCTCTGGAGAATGGCCTTTCTTGAAAGTTAAATGCACTGTTTAGTGTGTGAAATTTTATTGTAATTTATTATGCTTTTAGAATATATTTTATAATTTTTATGGTTTGTGGTTTGTATTGTGTGTTGATGCTTTTATTGATCTGTTCAGTGCCTTGATATTGTGGAAGGCACTATATAAATAAAATTATTATTATTATTATTATTATTATTATTATTATTATTAGTACAGCTGTCATTTTTCACATCTCACCCAAAATGTGTTTCCGCGCATGTAGCGCACAATGGCACAGTCAGTGTTCAAAATCAATGTTTGGGACAGATTAAGAAAATCACAGTGACACTGTTCATGAGCAGAGGTGTTAAAATGGCTATGTTAAAAATTTGGTGAAAAAATTCCCAAAAATGACTGCTTTACGAGCATGCGTTGCGCTGTTCCTACGCATGTTTGTAGGTTCGTGAATTTTCATTGTTTTCACTCCATATTTTCAACATTGCCATATTACCACACCTCTCTATGAGCAGTATAGCTGTCATTTTTCACATCTCGCCCAAAAAGTGTTTCAACGCATGTAGCGCACAGTGGCGCAGTCGGTGTGCGAAATCAGTGTTCGGGACAAATTAAGAAAATCACGGTGACACTGTTCATGAGCAGAGATGTTACAATGGCTATGTTAAAAATCTGGTGAAAAATGTCCATAAGACTGTGTTACGAGTGACCATTGCGCAGTTTCCACGCACCCTAGTAAGTTCATGGATTTCTAATATTTTCAGTCCAGATTTTCACCACTGGCATTTTTCCACACTTCCTTATGAACAGTACAGCTGTCATTTTTCACACCATGGCTGAAATGTGTTTTTGCACTTCCAGCACAGAAATGCGTGGTCGCTGTGGGAAATCACTGTTCGGGACAGATTAAGAAAATCACAGTGACACTGTTCATAAGTGGAGGTTCCAAAATGCCTGTGTTGACAATCTACTGTAAAATCCCCAAACTAATTGCATTACGGCTGTGTGTTGCGCAGTTTCTACGCACGCTTGTGACTTCACCAGTTTTTTAATATTTTCACTGCAGATTTTCAACATTGCCATTTTTTTCACCTCCCCATGAATGGTACAGCTGTCATTTTTCACATCCTGTTTGAAATGTGTTTTCACACCTGTGGTGCCAAATGGCGTAGTCGCTGTACAAAATCAGCTTTCGGCTAACAAACTGATAATTCCACTGTTCATAAGGTGGGGGTCACAAAAAACCCATGTTGAAAATTTGGAGTGAAAATGCCAACGAACGACTGAGGCATTAGGGTTTCTGACCATAATGCCCCACCCTGTAGAGATTGACAGGCATCAGTGGTGTGACTTGGGATTCTCACCTGTAATGTTCATACCATTCCACACCCAGCAGCCAGTGAAGGGCATCAAGGTGTGCCTTGGACTCTTCAGCCCCAAAGTTCACCCCATTCTCCTATACAGCACCCATCTCACCAAATTTCCTGATGGAATGGGGTGAGCATAAGGGTCAAAGATCCCAAGGCACACTGTGACACTTGTCAGTGTCTGCAGGGTAGGGTGTGGTGAAATGGCATGGCCATTATGCCTGATGACCCAAAGACACACCCCAATGCCTGTCAGTCTCTGCAGGGTGGTGGCGGGGTTGGCTTCAGTTCAATACTTCACTGCCATTCCTATTATGCAGCTCTCTAACTCCTACACTACCAATGCCAATGCCAGCAAGCAAACATTCGGCATTGACAAATGCTTGTATCATCACTCCAGTTGTGGAATGGAATGTGGAATACAAGCAGACAGAATTGAAAATGGTTACAGTATGTTGTTGATTACAGCTTACTTCACACTGACATCACTTTCTGTCTCAAAACTGCACAGCATGGCTGCAGACTGGATTTACTTTGCAGATTATCTTCCGATGCTTTCTCAGGCAAAGAGTTGGTACTGCTTGGGGGGGGTGGGGGGATAGACTGAAATGTTTGCTATGTGATTAAGATCATAAGATGAATAAAAATTTAATTAAAAACTACATAGTTAATAATTAAATATTGTTTAGTGATACCAAAATTCAGAAAAAGTTGAAAAACATTTTTATTAACATTTTTTAAACCCACTGTGTAATTATATGTATCAATACAAAAAAATAGTATTGATGCAGTCTATTTTTAAAGAAAATCATATCAGAACTATATATGTGCTGTTTTTGGGTTGTATTGTAACTAAAAAACATGTATCAACAATATAGAGAAAAAGCAGGGTCAAAAAGTATTGATACAATTAGTAGTGCTGTGCGGAATGTGGAATTTCGCTGGTGGAATTAGGGCAGATTGGCCATTCTGCCACAGATATTCAACTGGAATTGCACTGTTTTTTCAGTGGAATTCTGCCTACTTTGATCCTTGGGATAATATTCCTCAGAAAAGCAATTTTTTTCCACAGAAAATTATTCCGCAGCAATTTCCTCAGAAAATGTTAAGATCAGTGGAATAAAATTCCATGAAACAGCATTTCTTTCTGTGGAAAATCATTCCACAACTATTTTCTACCACAGAATTTAACCATTCCATTTGTGGCAAAATTCAGTGGAATTTCGCAGAATTTTGAAAATTCTGTGGAATTTCATTCTGCTAGAATTTGAAAGTTCTGCACAGCACTAACAATTAGAATAGTATCCACACAAACAAATAGCAATGCCTGAGTTAATTCTTAACAACTGGACTCCAAGCTTTTATTGAAAAAAGAAAATTAATTTTCTAGCCTCAACAGTTTCAAAGCTAGACTTTTAAAAGATAACTTCTTTAAAATGGGTTAACTCTGGAACTGTTAGGGCTATAGATTTAATTTTTTTAAATGAAAGCTCCGAGTCTGCTAAGCAGACATAGTGATCTTAACATTTCCACCATTCCAGCTGCACATGCCCCAGCACCCAGCACTTACAATCATTCTTTGCACCCATAGCACCTTACCTGTCATATTCCCTTGACAAGGCCACCTGGCTGCACTGTCTCCTACCCTTGCCCACCTCCCCATACCTCCACTCCTGCACCCATCCCAACCACCTCCCTGTACTCCCCTTACCCCCCTCAATCTCCTACCCCTCACTTCCCCCCACCCACCCCCCTTCCCTTGTCTTGCTCACAGCTCAAGTCTTTGTACTAGTTATTACATGTCTGTAAGTCAATGGCTATATGTTTGCAATTAAAAATGATGACTGTTGCACATGCTGATGTGGAACTTTTGTAAAAGAGCCTCGGCTCAAAGGTATTGTAATCCTAGATTGAACTAAATAAATTAATAAAATAAATAAATAAATAGTATAATATTGACCATATAGCTATATAAAAAACATAACATGTTACATATCAATACCAAAAAATAAAATGGTTCACTGAATATTTAAACTCCTGTAATTTGTAACAACATATTATACTGGCATGTATAGACATGTAGTGACACAGTGAAAATGTATTATTAGGATCTATATATGTTAATCAGACTCCAAGCTTTCATTAAAATAAACTTATATGTCTATAATTAACAGTTCAGATTTTAAAGCTTTCAAAATATAATTTCAAGCATTATAAAATATCATAAAAGATTACTTTTGGACATGGTTGGAAGATACTAGTAATTTTTTAGTCTAAGAATAAACACATTCTTTTCTAGTTGAGATATGTACACCTTCAATTCAATTCAATTTTATTTTTATACTGGAAAGTATGTGAGCAAAAATGCCCTTTTTCACAAACGTCTAGTGGTACAGAAATTCAATGATACAGAGAAAAAGGTAAAATAAAATATTTGCAAAATTTTACAGTATTTACAATAGGAACAGTATACATGACAGGAGCATCCAGAGTAGAAAAAAAAATAAAAATACAGAGCACACAACAATAGCACCGATATACAGATACATATAAACTCTAAGGTAACACAAGGGTTGGTTGACATTCAGGGGGTTACCTACTGGGGCAGACACAAGTGGTGGATTGGAGGAGGTGGTCCTTGAGGGAGGAGGTGAATGAACAAATTAAACTACAGGCCTGAAGTTCAGGGGGCAGATTATTGTAAAACATAGGGCCCTTGTGTGTAATAGAGTTTTGCACATGCTTAGCGCGGTCAAAAGGGATGTCATAAATATGACAGATGGCCCCTCCTGCACTGTGCTTGGGAACCAATAAGGGAAAAAGGGAGTTAACACTAATTGGCAGCAGGTTACAGTGAATTGTGTAGGAAAGAGATCATTTTAAGTTGGAACCTGCCTTCAAGGGTGAGCCAGTTAAGGGAGGCATACAGGATACAGTGATGATCATCCAGGGGAGGCCGGTCACAAAGCATGCAATATTATTGAATGTAGTCCTGAGTGTGGAGAAAGGGGTGGGATTAGTGGGAGGTGGGGTGGGAGTAGACAATAGAACCATAATCAAGGAGGGGCAGGAGAAAGGAGCTGGTGATGCATAGTCTGGAGATGAGGATAAGAAACTTTCTGATTCGGTATAAGGGACCTAGCCTCATATGGATTTTCTTGATGAGGTTGGTAATATGGATACTGTAGGTCAGGTGAGGGTCTAAGTACAATCCAAGGTATTTGAATTTGCAGACTTGTTCTATGATGTTGCCAAGATTGTCTGAGAAGGATTGGCCCATAACTGAGGCTCTTCTTGGTCCAGAGATGATCATACACTCTTCTTGGAGTTCAGAACCATGCCTTTGGCAGTGAACAAGCACTTTGTACCTTTTTTTCTGTACTTGCATTTTTCTATGTCATTGTCATTTTTATGCAACATGTTAATGCTTGCTTATAATTTTGTACTTGAATTTGTACTGTTTTTTTTCTATTATGCAATCTGTAACTACCTGTCTGTGTCAAAGGACCTCCTTGTGAATGAGCTTGCTCATTAAAGTTTTCCTATAATAAGCTTGAACTTGAACTTGGGCCAAGTGTGTAGCTTGCTGAAGTCAGCCTGCAAGTTACTGAACATTGTACCCAGGTTAGTGTCACTGCAGTAGAGGGCTGCGTCATCAGCATAAAGGACTAGTTGGGTGGTTTGGCAGATGGAAGGAAGGTTATTGATGAAGACAAAGAATTCAGGCAGGCCCAGGATGGAGCCCCAGGGTACCCCATATTTAATTGGACATTCAGCAGAAAAATGACCGTTGATATTAGTTTTCTGCAATCTGCCAGAGAGGTAGCTTCTGAACCATTTGATGACATTTTCAAATGTGTGCAAGCCCTTGAGGGTGTCCAGGAGAAGGCAATGGTTGACCAGGTCAAACATCTTGGTCAGGTCCATAAAGACAGAGCCTATGTACTGGCCATTATCACTTGCCTTCAGGATATCACTGGTGAACCTGACCAGAGCAGTTTTGGTGCTATGTCTGGATCTGAAACCATGTTGGGCAACAGAGAACAAGTTATGACAGTTGAAGAAGGTGGTGAGTTGGGTATGAATAACTTTTTCAATGATTTTGGAGAGGGGGAGCAAGGAGGGAAATCGGTCAATAATTCCCTGCTTCATTCCTTGACCATGTCTTGAACAATGGTTTGACTGTGGCGGTTTTCCAGGTGCTAGGGAAATAGCTGGAGCAGATTGAGTGGTTTAGTGTGTTGGTGATGGGGACCGCAAAGGAGTTAATGGCCAGTTTAAGGATTTTAAAGTTGATTCCATCTGCCCCCTTTGCTGGGTTTAGGGTTGTTAGTATGGATGAGCTTTATGCTGTCTGAGGGTTTTATGTTCCTAAAATAGAATCTGGGTCTGGGCTCGGATGTCATATTTTGGTACTGCTGACACCTACAGGTAAATCTAGTACCTAGTTTGATAGATCCTTTTGTGGACTTTCAAAATGTGAGTTACCCATCCATGTTTACTTCCCTTTTAATGTTGAATATGTACCCCTTATATTATGTAGACTAATGAAATGTGCCTAAAATTTAACATCAAGAAGAGAATTTCTAAAACACAAACAGTGCAAATTCCTAGCACAATTTCTAAGTAAAATAAGGAAGCAGAAAATACATCATCACATGCTCTTTGCCCTAACCAATTAGGAGAGCTAACTGTGTTAGCAGGTAGAGAGATGACCTGATGGGGCAGACACACCCAGTCATTTGACACAGTCTGGTATTTGAGACAGAAAGCAACACTTGTAAAATTTGCTAGAATAAAACATGGTATGACTTTTAGAGGTTTACATGTGCATATTTTTCCAGATGTGCTTACTACAACCCTGGAAGACTGTTCCTGGCATTGAAAAATGACAAACAGGAACTTGCGGGCATGTTTGTCTTGCACTTTTCTTGCAAAGCTCTAATCATGTCCAGAAAAATGCTTTTTTAAGACTCCTCCTACCTGTTTTCAACAGTCAAAGTGGTTAGCCTCAAACATGCCATCTACTCCACATCCCTAATATAAAGGCAGCCTTCTCTCAGCCCATTCACCATCCTATCCCACACTCCTACCCAGTCAAAGTAAATATAAATAACCCCTTCCCCAGTCCAAATGCATCCATCTTACTTTCCTACCCCAGCAATGATATATAACAAACTCTGGCCAGAGCTGATAGGGTTGCATAGGAGGAATTTGAAGTAAAAATATTGAAAATTACCATTATGTCAATAAAGGGTTATAAACATGCAAGCATGTATTAAAAGTTCAGAAGGACTATTTTACCTTAAGAAACAGCAAGGGATGTAAACCATTGCTGTCATTGTGAAAAGGTGTTTACTGTCTGTAAACAAAAAATTGTTTATAATGGCAATGCAGTCTGTGCTCATTTTTACTACAGAAAACAAGTGTAAGGGCAACCACAACTGATAAAACAAAAATTTAAAATAAAAATGTTTAAAGAGAAGGTTATCCCTCACCCTTGCCTCCAAGGGCTGAGAGCTGTCCTATCCAGATAAAACATTTTTGAGTGCCTCAGTCTGTGAAACAGCTGCCTGCTCCATCCCGTTCTCGCCTTCTCGCTCTCCTGTGTGGCATTTCAGAAACGTTAGATGATTTTTTATTTTTCATTAAAATATGCCAGTTGCTGTCCCTTTTAAGAATGCTAATCCAGACAGACATCACATATTCACGCTCATACGCTGTGTTGAATCTGTAACATTACTGCTCTTATCTCCCACAAGGTGTTTATTTTTGTTATGTTAATACTGTATAATCTATGCCTTACCCTGTTTCGTATGCTGTGTTGAATCTGTATCCTCAGATGAACTGTAACATGTCTAATTTGTACAATGTCGTTGTATGTACCTAAATCTATTATTCCTGTACTCTCCCGGGTCGTACCTGAAAATAGGCAATTGTCTTGTCTAGTGTACCTGGTTAACAAAAGCTAAATAAATAAATAAATTTATGTATGCATGAACTTGTGCTTTACAAACTGAGTTCACAGTGTCTTCTCTCTGTGAAAGCAGCTCTTTTTTAAATTGTGAAGAAAACATTGGGGAATGGTACATCACACTTTCTGTCAGGTAGTGTTGACAGTTATTAGACATGGCTAATAGAAGATTTTCAAAAGGCAAATTGTACAGGCTTCTGAAATCTAATTTCTGTACATCAAGCGGTAAAGTAATTTGAACAAGAATGAAAGGGAAGGTACGGCAAATTGAGGTCTCAATGAATGCAGTGTTAGTAACATGCGGATGATTGTGTGTATGTGTGTGTCTATTTCTGCATGTGAAATGGGTGAGCTTCTCACCACTGAGAAATAGCCGGTGCGTACCAGCAACACCACAAACTGCACCCATGCCATCAGTTACATTAGAAAATGGGCTTAAGAATGTAAGAAATCTGATTGTCTGGCAGGGGTACATTAACTTACAGTGACAGCCCTGTAAGTTAAAAGTCCCAGCCATGCTAAACCAGTGAAGCATCATGGTGCCTATCCTCCTCTGTCATTGGCTAAAGCACCTCCTTTCATTTTAAAATCGCCGGCATTTTATTTCTCTTACTTAGCAAGAGACACTGCCACGAATGCTCATTCAGTGACACTACAGTTGCCCAATTTACACAAATGACAGCTCACTTAATGAGACTGTCTGTGGCTCCTCCTGCTCTATACTGTACTACAGTATCGCTCACAAGACTCACATACAACCTAACCTATATTAATGCTTCTATATTTTTTATTCTGTGATTGTTTCATACCTGACTGCTGTCCCTCATTCTCTTTGCATCCTGCTGTTCACTTTCTCCTGAAAACAAAAGTGCTCATCACTTGAGAGAATGGCCGAGTGTGGTAGACGCCCCCAGAAGCAGGGAATCACTGCCCAAAATCTCCCTTATTTTATAATTTAAAACACACCACAGGCACTAGTCACACATAAGAAAAACTGGCTAACCAATTGGCTTTGTAAAACTGCATCTCATCACTACACTTTTGAAATCTGCAGTGCACACCTCTCTCTGCTACTAAAACAGACTGCCAGCACAATACTGTGGTATTCAGTGTACCATGATTGTCAAATGAGCGCTCCACCAATACAAGTAGCAGAGATTTACAACTTTCTTTTCTGTCTCCTGCTGTTACTGACAGCATGTAAAAAACACTTTCACTAATGGGGCAGCAAAACAGGAAAGAAAGCACAAACTAACGGTGGTGGGGGGGGGGTTGAAACAGCACACTACCAGAGGTACATGGACTACTTTACATCAAAAGAACAAAAAAAAAGGAACTGTACTAATTTTTGTAGAAATACTTCATATTTTTCTTTGTAATCCTGCACAAATGACAGCTCATTTCCTAAGTGCAGTAATACCCTCCTGGGTGGGTGGTATGGCCACTACTGGACCTTTCAGGGGCTAATATGGAGGCAGTACAGAGCAGTGGGCTAAGGCTCTGAGCTGCAGATCTGGAGACCTGGGTTTAAATCTCACAGCATCCTAGGTGCACACTGTGTGATCCTGAACAAGTCATTTAACTTCCCTGTGCTCCTGGGTCGCATCTGGAAACAAGCTTCAGCTTAGTGTGCTACTCCTGGTTAAACAATGTTCCCTTTCCCTATAAGTCCCTCTGCCTGTGGCGTCAGGCCTCATTACACCCCTGGGAGGTTCAGTATTGCCCAATACCACCCACCCTGTTGGGTATTATTACTTATGTATCATAGTATGGTTATACAACCGCTGCCCTCAGAGTGGGGGAAGTATCTATAGTAGTTTGAAGCACATCACATTTCCCCTCAGACACCTTGAGATAGCTTTAAAATCAATAAGTTACAGATCAGATGGTCACTCCATATGCTATCAAGTAGTATAAAAAATTTAAATATGTATTATGTCAATATAGGGTTCTACAAACGCAGTCATACAATAAAAGTTCAGAAGTAATACATTAGCTTAGCAACAGAAAAAAAACCTTCATAATGGCAATGCAAACTGTGTTCATTTTTACTATAGAAGCTAACTGTAAGGGCAAGCAAAACTGATAATAAAATACAAGTAAAAAACATGATTGAACACACGCACACACTTTGAGCTTTTGCATCATGGACACAGCCGTAAACCACAGTTTATAGCCTTAGGAGATGTTCAGGGTGAAATTCATACAGTGACCATCTGTAATGGGTCCTATGACAGAAAGGTGTCATTTGTTTTTTAATCAAAATGGTGAAATATTGATAGAGTGCTGGCGATCTGCAGAGGTGATGTTAGTTACTTCAAACTGAGTGTTAGAATGGTTTCTCGTTTAGAATTTCAGTAGCTGTTTAGCGTATGGATACAAACATGTGCAATAAGTCAAATGAAAGAAACAGTCCTAGAGAGCCCTTTATAAATGTCTGTATAACTGTTATTTTACCTTCTGCAGTTTTGAATATATAAAAGCAACACCCCAGTGAAGTGTAGATATTGCATCTCAGCTAGGCTATCTTGGATAGATACACCGTAAAAATGGGTGAACCCAAAATTTCACTGCAAAAAGGTACTGCATCTCAGCTGGTCGATTGTGAGCCAATACAATGTGAAAATCTATTAAAGCAGGACTACAGGGAAAATGAGATGCATCATCAGTGTTGTGCTGTCCTGGATAATTGCCTTGTAAAAAAACACTGTCTAGCTTTCCCACTGCACTGCTGGCTTCACCATGACCTCTCCCCGCTGCTCACTTAACCATGAACTCTCTCTGTCTGTTTCTCCCTCCCTCTCTCAAGCTAGAAACTGGCTCACACACAGAAGGACATTAGTTTCAATGACTGCAACAGACAGAGATGCAGACAGGAGAGACCAGCAATGCTGCTTAATTAAATGCACAGAACGAAAGGGGAAACACTACTGTCCTGTCACCTCACACCCCAACACTTCTACTTTGCACCGACTTCTCTCCCCTGCTATCCTGAAAACTTATCCTGGTGTCTGTCTGTCTGTCACTCTTTCTCTCAATCACTTTGACACAGCAAATGTTATTTTGTTCCTGGTTTTACAGCCTTTGCTAAACGGAGAGGGAGAGTGGCTGAAGCCACAACACTGGGGATTGGGCCGCATTTCATGGCCGAGGAAGGAGCATTGGCAGCTATAGCCACAACACTGGGGGGGTTGGGCTGCATACTGTGGCCAAGGAGAATCATTGGCTGCAGCTGCAATGATGGAAGAAGAGCCACATCTGCAGACAGAGAAGGAGGACTTAGACTCCTGCAGGAGCCAATAGGAAAGCTAAAAAAAAAGGGTACGAAGCTTTGAATCGGCTTCCGGCCTTTATAAAACAGAGCCCAGCCACACTGACTCTTTGGGACTTTCTTTTGTCCCTGGTTCTGCGGCCATTGCTGCATGGAGAGGAAGAGTGGCCGTAGCTGCAACAATGGAGGTTGGGCCGCATTCTGTGGCTGAAGAAGAAGCATCAGTAGCTGTGGCCACTAAACCGGGGGGTCGGGCCACATACTGCAGCTGAGGAGAATTAGCGGTTGTAGCCGCAACAATGAGAGACTTTCCTCATTCACAGCCAGGGAAGGAGGCCTTGGGCTCTTGCAGGAGCCAATAGGAAGTCTCTAAAAAAAGGGTGCGAAGCTTAGAATTGGCAGCCGGGCTTTAAAGCAGCCCAACCACACTGACTCATTGGGACTTTTTTTTTGTTTCTGTTTTTTTCTCCCACCCACCCCATGCTGCCTCCATTATTAAGTGGGGTAGCTGAACCATTCCTTAGTAGTGGAGGTACCTATCGGGAGGGGAATGAAAAGGGCAGTGAGAAGCATTTAAAGTGAACTTACTTATGTGTTAGTGTAATTTGTGGGTGAAGTCTGTAAATGTGAAATTTAGGAGTAATTGCTGAGAAGACAGGGGAAAGACGTAAGTGAATGGGCAGTTGGAAACATCTAGGGTGAGATTACAGCTGGGGTATTGTAATTGTTGATACAGTACTGCAAATTTTGTGTCACTTGGAAATAAGGGAGAGGAGCTGCGGTAGGACTGATCTGTAAGGAGGCAGGAAGGTCAGTAGCTTTCTCAGAGATACTTCCAGTGCCCAGGGCGAGCACTGGAAGAAAGCTGAGGATCGAGGAATTTAACAAATGGCTTGGAACCTGGTGTCAAGCCAAAGGGCATGGGCTGGTGGGGATGTGGGGAAGGACCTGGAAAGAAAGAGAGCTCTACACTAAGGATAGGCTTCACTTAAGCGAGGAGGACAAGAGAGTTTTGAAGTGGGGTATTGAGGAGTACATAACAGGAGAAGGGAATTTAAACTAGGAAAGGAGGGTGGCAGGTGGGCAGGAGGCAGGCAGAGACTACAGGAAGGGGAGCAGAATGAGCTCACCCCTCTTTAAAAAAGCAACAGACTAAGGGAGAGTACTAGAGGGGATGCTAAAAAGGGAGGGCAGGAGGGTAGGAGGGAAGCAAAAGTGTGGAAGGTGGTCACCCTGACTGCTAGGAGCCTGGGAAGTAAAGCTGAGGGATTACAGGCTCTCATGAAAAAGGGGAAGGTGGACAAGGTGTCACTGAAACTTGGGCCACCCAGAACCATGACTGGGACCTATCAGTGCCAGGATACAGGATATTTCACAGGGATAGAGTAAAAGGGAAATGAGGGGGAGTGGCACTGTAAGGAGTGAAGTGTGTCCGGGAGGAGGGGGGCGGCATTATGGAGTCATTATGGATGCAAATCCAAGATTCCAGGAATAAGACTCTCAGGATGAGAGTGGTGTATAGACCACCCTTTTAAACAGAAGAGCTGGACAGGGAGCTAGCAGGACAGATCAGAAGGGCCTGTGGGAAGGGTAGTGTGGTGATTGTGGGGGACTTCAACCTGCCTGGAGTGGAGTAGAGTACCCTAACCACCATGAGTAGAAGGAGCAGGTTCTTCTGGATGCCTTCCAGAATGGTTTACTGATGCAAATGATCAGGGAGCCAAGCAGTTTAGGGAACACCCTAGACCTCATGCTGGCTAATAGGAAGTTTGTGAGAGTCCTGGAGGTGGCAGAACTGCTAGCGGGGAGCAACCACTGCTCAGTATGGTTCATGCTGAACTTGGGTAAAGAAGGAGTAAAATCAGGTACAAGGGTGTTAGACTTTAGGAGGGCCAGCTTAAGGAGGATGGGGGAGGTAGTAAAATGGTACCTGGCTAGCATTCAACCTAATAAGGACACTAACCAGAGGTGGGAGCTCATAAACCTGGGGATTATGGAAGCAACCAATATTGGTAGCAGTGCCAAGAGTAAGAAGGCTAGGGCCAAGAAACCTAGCTGGGTGAGCAGGGGGAGTCATGGAAAAGGTAAAGAAGAAAAGAAATGCTTTTAGGAGGTATAAAAAAATGTAGAGGGAAGAGGACAGGGAGGTTTACTTGAAGGAATTGAAGGAGGTGACAAAGGCAGTATGGGCAGCTAATGCATCCAGGGAACTTAGGCTGGAGAAAGAGAGGAGAGAAGAGAGAGAGAGAGGGAGGGAGTGAGCAAGGGAGGGAGAGAGACAGAGAGAGAGTTCTAGATTTGCTATTGCTGTTAAATAGTTCATCGCAGTTTACCTTGGTCATGCCAGTAGGGAACTTGAAGGTCTATCACATTGCCCCAGTAACCCATGATGATAGCACTTATAAATGAGCAATTGTAGAAACAGCAACTCATTTATAGTGCTGTCATGATCCGCTACCCTGCAAGGTAGCAATAGAATAGTGTCTACAGCAACTGGAAGGAGAGGGATGGGGAGCTGTATGGGAGGGATAGGAGGGAGGGTTCAGGAGGATAGGTGAGCCTAGTACAACTGAGCCAGCCCTGTGGTGTGATGGTGAGGGTGGCTGGCTATGGTGCAGTAGGCACTGGGTTTGGGACCTGCTGGGGGAAATAATTTTGCGGCTGTGTATGTAATTTTTTTTTTCAACAGAATTTCACCTCCTCCTCTAGTTGCATCCCCCCCTGGAGTTGAGAATTCTTGGGGGGGTGAAGCCCCCCGTGAAGAGGGGTTGGGGGGCATAGCCCCCCCAAAAACACTTTATTTCACTGGATGTCAGTTTGCTGAGAAATGTATATCACAGAAATGCTTTTCAGTGATATACATTCTCGATTATAGCGATTGCTGTTTTTTGATCACTATCATCACATGGAACCAATTGCCCCTTCCCTTCTGGCATCCAGTAAGTACAAGCTCAGTGCCCTAAGCTGATCCTCAGAGGATATGCACTGCAGGTCATGAATCATTTTTTACTCTATATGATACCATCTCCAACCTGTCCCTGTCTTTTCTCAACTGACTGCTCCAGAACTGGGCATAGTACACCAGGTGTGGCCTTACCAGTGATCTAGAAAAAGTTAGTAATACCTCCTTTCTGATCAAATCCCCTCCCAATACACACCAACATTCTGGTTAACTTAGTGTAAGCCCTTGTTATACTGAATAAAAGGGAACCACTTATGAGGAGTCATGGGTCCTTTTCCTTAGTAGTAATGTTCATCGTAACATTTCCCAACCAATGTGCTGTCCTGTGGTTCCTGTTCTCACTGTGCAGCACCTTGCTGTTTTCAGCATTGAACTTCAATGGTAGCTGCCAAACCTTTAGCTACTTCTCCAACCATTGCAGATTACTCTGCAACTCCCTTACCCCCTCCTTGCTGTCTGCCCAACCACAGAGTACTTTTTTTTAAGAGTAAAATAGAGCAGTTTGATTTTACCTGCTATTCACAAACACTTTATCTTTGCTTTACTTGGCTGTGGTTTGCTCTTGTTTTAATACATTCCAAACAGGCAGTATTGAATCAAGGGCAGGATAAATCTGCAAGGAGGGATGGTATAGAAAAAAGATACCTTGTGGATGGAGGGAATTATGTCAAAATTGCTTCATGAATAACGGCCACAGTTTGTTATTCAGCTCTCACACAAATAGGGTTGCCATTAAAAGGCAACCAGAATTTTCAGGGGTTTCCCACAGGAATGGTCAGGGGATAGGTTGAAGTTGGGGGGGGCAGGTAGTACAGCCAGGGGAGGAGTCTCAGCAGGTGAGGCCACTGGGAGGGAGTCGCCAGGTACAGGGGATCAGAGGGTTTTGATTGGTCCAGGTGTGGGAGCTAGCTGGGGTCCTGATTGGGGTCCTAGAGGGGTTCTTAAAGTGGGTACAGGCAGCAGTTCTCTCTTCTTTTCTGCTGACACTTACTTTTGTTTGGCTCAGCACATCTAAGGCTCATTGATTGATCCAGAAAGTTAAGATAATTCAGCCAAGAGGGGATGGCTTTCAGGTCAAGGCCTGCTGGCTTCTCCCCTGTGGCACTAGCCTGGGGTAGCATTTAATATGTCAAGTAGGTATTGAAAGTATAAGGTAAAATATCAATGATATTAAGAAGCAACTTGGCCAGCATGATGACCAGGAATGGGCAGGGAGTGGATTGGTCCTGGGACATGGGGCCACAGGCATGTAACAAGATCACAGGGATCATTGTAAGGCTGGGTTCCTGGTAATAGCAACCTGCAGTTGGCTAGAAGTTTGTACCTTTAATTAAAGGAGGCTGTATTATTTTGTAGCAACCTTGAATGTTTTTGTTTGCATTGTGGGCCTTTGATCAGGGACTGCACCTGCTTTGAGTTTGTAACTTCTTTTAAAGGGCCACAACAGGTTCTTCTAAACACCTTTTTTACATAGTATGCCATTACCAGCCATGCTTCAGATGATGAAGCTGCAAGTTGTTTCGTAAAAAAGTCTGTCATAGTCAGTTGTAGTTATTGTTTTATCAGCACTTTTTTCTGCCTGCTCCCCAGTATTTTGTGTGTGGCCACACCCCAGAATGATGTCATGCAAGGGATGTTTTACATACAGCAACAAGGAATTCTGGGTAAATTATAACAGTGATGTCAATGTTCATTACTCAGAGGTGCAGACCCTTATTTTGGTGGTGGACACTAAAGTACAGCACCTAATATGTTGACGTATTTATTTAAAGGTTTCACCTGGAAAGACATACTGAGCAGACAAGCTAGTTTCCAGATGCATCCTGGGGGAGAAGGACACATAT
Source organism: Neoceratodus forsteri (assembly GCA_016271365.2). NCBI lineage: Eukaryota > Metazoa > Chordata > Ceratodontiformes > Ceratodontidae > Neoceratodus > Neoceratodus forsteri. The sequence continues at coordinate 152,420,723 of CM028133.1, forward strand.
TAGGTACATATATAGCAAGGCATTGTGGGTACAGTACAAAGCTAATTTTTCTGTCTCCCTACTCCTATTTTGCTGAAATACCAAGACTTACCAACAGAGGTCTCTGTTCCAAACCAGCAGGTGTTTACTTCTAATAAAGAGAATACAATTGTATTTTGATGTGTTAGTAATTACCAGGGCCACTGGAAAATTGCAGAAAAGGTTACCCAAAATTGCAGAGCATTTTGCAAAAATTGAGGGAAATTGCAGAGGTTCGACTATAGACCCTGAGTGCTTCACAATAAACCTTTTAATATTTTTTGCAGCATATATTAGTCAGTATAAATTGCTAAATGAATACACTGGCACCTGAATATGTTTAAAACAAAAAAAAGTTTATGTTCCAAAAAGAATACTAAACTGATAAGCTATCGTGAGCGTTGCCTATCTTCCAAAATTTAAAAGCATCTGCCTCATACAGTGCTAAATAGATTCTATAAAGTGAGCCACAGCAAATCAATATTAAATAAAGCCAGAAAAAATATTTTTTTTTGTTTCTGGCTGTAGAATAATGTAGTCTAATCAACAGCTGTTTACAGTGCTCTGCCACTTATTCACCCACTTTGGTACAAAAAAAAAATAAGCTGCTAGACTGGTGAATAACTGAGTTTTAGTAAAATGTTGTTAAAGTGTTTAATGGTCATAATTTTTTACTGTAGGAACCGTACACTATTTTTGAAATCACATATTTAAACATTAAATCTGGGGGTTATTGAGGCTGGCAGTATAATCTAGAGGTTAGAATAACAAACTGTGAATGAGTTAATGACATCTAGCACACCTGGGTTTGATTCCCACAAGCTCCACTTGCATACTGTGTGATTCTGAGCAAGTCACTTAACCTCCTCGTGCTCCTGGGTTATACCTGAAAACAGACACTTGTGCCTAGCGGTCCTTACGCAGTTACCAAAAAAAGTAAAAAAATACCAATATAATTTTGCTGCATCAAACAGTAGTCAGGGTACCCTGTAATTTACCTTTGTTTTACTCTGGCTGCAATGATTTTGTTTAAAGATAAATGTTCAGCTACATTTTGCATTTTATAAGCTTGTTTTTAGACTTTAGTCGGGTATTTATTTGAGTCTTTGCATGTGAGCATCTAGGGGTAGTTGCTAAGAGTGAGATCACTGTTAGCAATTAGCTTATTCAAGTTTAAAATCGACAGGGCCAACCAAAAATCCTCTGCTGTTTGAATCAAAACTAGTCTGAATGAAAGTATACTCACAAAGAAAAACTTGCCCTGCCACTTACAAAAAGGCTTTATAGTTAGCACCCCATTTAAGTGAATGGGATAATTTGCAGCTTTTCTCCCACCTTTTGTTTCAGTCTGTGTGTCAACAAAACATTTTCTGATAGACTGTTTCAACACAAAACAAATGTTAAGTGTTTAAGTGTGCTTATGCTTGGCCAGTGGATTTTGAAACCAAACAAGACAAAGATTCAAAAGAAACCAGTGTCACATAAAACCCTTGACCTACCTTGTACTGCATTGTTTTGGCCAAACCCAAGTCTGCATGCAAAATTTCAATATCGTTTAGAGTATGTTATTAAAAATTTTAAAATAAAAACTCAAAAATTGCAAGAAATTGTGGAACGTCAGTTTTTTTCAGAGAATGGTGAAACTGCAGATTCCGCAAAAAAATTGCAGGTGCAATTTTCCAGTGACCCTGGTAATCACTTTTTACTTTAATGATAAAATATATGTTAGTGCAGTGACACAAGTGGATTTTCACCTTTGTTTCTCACACTGCTAGTAAAAACAAATTCAGCAGACTTCTGTTTCCAATGTTTCCAATTGTTTAACCAGCAGTATTCTGGTATAGTCATGTCAGAAACTGCCAGCTGCTTAATTGGATTCTTTTCTCAGCAGCAATCGGCGACATACAAATAGGATTTTGAAAAAGTAAGTAAAGAAACAAATAAAAGAAAACTGAATGACAGCAGAGGCATCTAAAAGCACTAAACCTTCATTCTCTCTTACTAAGCATTAGCTCTTTAGAAGCTTTGTTTACCTGGCATGATGTCACAGTTGGGGGCTTTGGCACCAAGGGAAAAAAAGGGGAGGGTAATGCAAATGAAGCAGAACACAGAAATAAAAGCATTTTTTCATGGAATACAGCACTTTTGGGCAGTTTGAATGTTAGGAGATTAAATAACAACTCTTACTGGTTACTATTGCCATTTGTTATGGCATATGTTGGTGGGTCCTTTTAAAAAAAAAAAAAAACAATTGCTGCTATATATTTGTTCCAACCAGTTTGATGCGTCTGTTGTGCTTTGTTGGTAATTGGAGTGAGATGCTGCATAGGTTGGGCATCCCTGGAGCTGCCACCAGTGAGACTGGGAGCGGATGGGCGGCCTCGTGGCCAGAACTCCTTTTGGTGTGTTGGCATCTAGGAAATCCCCTTTGTCGCTCCTGGTCTTTGAGGGGAAGTGAAGAAGGGTTCTTTTGTCCAATTTGTAGTGAGTACTGGGCAGTGGCAAGCCAGTGGAGAAAGGGTCAGGCAGCAGCAAGGCCGAGTCTCCATTTGGCAGCCGGCATTTTGCTGGAAATCTCGTTTGTAGCTGGTGGCTTGCTGGAACAATGAGAAGCACTGTTGCTCCTTTTGGAGGAACCTGCTCCCTGCCACAACAGCATGAGTGGCTCATTGTTCAGGAAGCCACAAGGGGAGTGGCTAGGGGGCCGGTAGGCCACCTGGTGGGGGAGAGGAAGGGGATTTCCAGTGTGAGGAATTTCAACAGGAGCTCTGGAGGAGAGTTCAGCATGGCCAGGGAGGGGAACAAACCTGGAAGAGAAAAACAAAACAGAGTTATGATGCCTTACTAGGTTTGCAGGGAGCTCTGGGATGAGGTACAGGCCTAGGCAAGTGGCATAGCAGTCAGCGGGTGACATCACCACCAGGGTCACTGTGCCTCTGCCTAGGTCAGCCATTGTGATTCAAACCAGTGGAACAAGCCGGGGGGGGGACTTCGGAGGCAAAAAGATCACAAACAAAAAAAGTGGACTGATAGAGGGGGGGTCAGCTCAGGGGTAATGTGAGGAAGTATTTCTTCACAGAGAGGGTTGTGGATACATGCAACAGCCTTCCTGAGGAGGTCGTAGAGTCAAAAACAATAGGAGATTTCAAGAATGCATGGGACAGATATAAGGCAATTCTAGTGAGGGGTAGGAGGAAGTAGGCTATTGGTTAATTAGGATCTGCAGCTTATCCATTAGATAGGGAAATGGGCAGACTAGGTGGGCCAAGCGGTCCTTATCTGCCATCAAATTCTATGTTTCTATGACTGGAAATAAAACAGAAATGAAAACAGAAAGGCAGGGCAGCTGCATTACGGTTAGCGGGGCATAACGGAGGAGTATTGAGTTTGCAGGAGAGTGGGGATGTGGAAGAATGGGTCCATAAGGGAGTGAGATTACAAGGATGACCTGGACAACAGGTCGTGTGCCACATGGGGGTGGGAGTTCCCAAGGTTTCTGCTGCTGGACGAGGGGGAACACTATGGGAGCCTGCCCTAGGATGGGCAGCTGGGCATTTAAAAAAAAAAGAAGGCAGTGATCAGGAAAGCCTGGGGGATGGGGAGACTTATTGTGGCTATTTTGCAATTTTGGCTTCCACGAGCATAATTTGCAGTATGGACAAAGAGAGCAACTCCCACAGCCACATGGTGTGGGCCTGAAACAGGGAGGGGAGAACATTGTTTTTCACAGCTTCGGGAGTTGAATTTATTTGAGGAGAGGTTCCCCAGCTGCTTGGGCCTATTTGGCTGAGTAATTTAAGGGTAAAAGGAGGAACTGGTCACAAGTTTTGAGGGAAAACTGGTGGGATGGGGGGCCCATAGTTTGAGGATGGGCAGGAGCCGGATGGCAGGCAAGGGAGTATAGAGGGTGCAGTCCGCTTTGGTTGGCAAGGGAAGGGGATGGTTTTAAGCAGATAGTGCCTCACAGGGATGGAGGTTTGATACCCGGTTTGGAAGCCAGTTTTGCTGGACCAGAGTGGCATGCAGGGTCTGGTTTTTGGGGTTCTGTTTCCAAAAAAATCAACAAAAAATACAGTATTAAGAGAAAGAATAAAGAAGGGTGCAGGTGGGTGCTGAAGGCATGGAGATCCAGAGTGGGTGGGGACAGCAAACTGTAAGGGACTACTAACAAAAAGAAAATGGGGGAGGCCTGGCCTAGACTGGGGGCATGGGGTGTTCTATAAACATAAACAGAGCAATCTATTTAGCCCTATTGCAGGGTGGAGTTTGCCATGGGGTATGTTTTGTGGCACTGGGGGGGGGGAGGTGTAGCTGGCCCATTGGGTGAGGTGAGGTAAGGTTCCAAGCATGAGTGGATGCCATGGGAGGGCCTCCCAAGAAGTGGCTAACTTAGTTTGAACTTCTCAATTGCAGCACTGTGGCGAGCGGGCAAGGTGCAGTCATTGCTGGGGGCACAAAGGTTTTAGCAATGCCATTAACGCAGTATTCTTTGTGTTCCTTGCAGTTAGAGCTTTTTGGCTAATTTACAAAGGCAAGCAAATTGTACCATTGACTCATACAAAGGGCTCCAAAGAAGGTCCCAGCACAACATTCTAGCGCCCAACTGAAGGCCGAGGCAACTCAGCTGATGGTAAAGATGTCTGAGTTGATTGAGGCTGCAAGGTTGCTGGAGGAAGAAGAGAAGCATACAAAGAAGAGAAAGGACCCACCTGCACCAGGAAAGATGGGCAGAAGAAAGAGGCCACTGGCACCGGTTCCTGTACCAGACCCAGAGCCAGTACCAGAGCCGGAGCTGCCCAATTGTGGAAATGGTAGGGGTAAGGTTGACCTTACAGATGAAGGTGACCTTAAAGAATACATGGAAGGGCTTATTAATGACATGGGGGACACAGGTGTAGAAAAGATGGAAAAGGCCCTCTTAGAGATAAAAGGCAGTAAGGCAAGTGCGGGAAAAGACACTGCAGCAGATGCTAGTGGGCAGAGTTGGATGGGGGGTGCCAGGCATGACATTAGGTGACTATGTGCCTTTGACAATAAAGAAGAAAATATGGAAGGGGGAGTTTGTGGATTTGTGTACTTTGTTGGACAAAAACACAGCAAAGAAGAATGAACAAAAAGAAATGGTGGGCAAGTCCAAGATGGCGGTGGCATTAGCAGTGGTGGGGAACACAATGTAAGAGGCCACGTATAAGGGAAAGAATATAGAGAGGTGGCAGGCTGGCTTTACTATTTTTAGCACCATAATGCTGGAGAAGAAGCTGGATTTGGCTATCCCATTGCTAACATACTCAGCCATCATCAAGGATGCCTATAAAGTTAAGTTAGGTTCTGGCTGGTTGAAATATGATGAGTCCTTCCAAAAGCAGATGATGGCTAAGGGGGATCTGAGAGGGGATTGCACTCATTCAGAGTTGTGGGTACAGATGTTGTCAGGACAGAGCCCAGGGAAGGGGAAACTAGCAAGAAGTCAGTGTAGTGTCAGGGTCAAAAACATGCTGGGGCTATACTTTGGCCTCATGCATGTGTGTGAACTACAAGTTCAAACACATGTGCTCTATATGTGCCAGCCAACACCCAATGACCTGCTGCAGGTTGGCAGGGGATAGGCAAGGATACCAACATCAGGGGGACCAATCATTTTGAGGCAGTTACCAAGGGAATGGGGGGAATGGCCACTTCCAAGGGAATAGAAGAAGGGGGCAGTCAGGTCATGGGGCTTATGACGGTGGTTTCAGAGGGAACTAAGTGTCCAAGGATGGGGGTGGTGGTGGAGGTTTCGCTTGCATGCACCCCAGATAATTCATGCCTGGATTCAAGGTTATCCAGATTGGGTTGGGGGGGCATTGTTGAGGGAGGGCTTCACAAAAGGATTTAGGTTGGGCTATGAAGGACCAAGGAAGGCTATGCAGGCAAAAACCTTGAGCTCAGTGAAGGGCAATGAAGGGGCAGTCCTTAAGAAAATAAAGAAGGAGGTGGAGGCAGGCAGGGTCGAGGGGCCCTTTCAGTTTCCGCCTTTATCGAACTTGAGGATTTCACCCCGGGGCTGGTCCCTAAGAAACAGAAGGGCAACTATAGATTAATTCACCACCTCTCTTACCTTGAAGGTGCATTGGAGAATGATGGCATTCCTGAGGAGATGAACTCGGTGTCTTATGCGACAGTGAACCAGAAGATGAACCTGATCAAGTCCTCGGTGGGGAGGTGGTTAGCAAAGACCAACATAGAGTCCACATTCAGGCTTCCTCCGGTACACCTGGAGGACTGGGACCTGTTGGGCTTTCAATTTCATGGCAGTTACTACTTCAATAAGGCCATGCCCATGGGCTGTTCCATAGCCTGCATGATTTTTGAGTGATTCAGTGCATCGGTTCAATGGGTCTTTGGGACCGGATATGATCACGAGGTGATGGTACACTACCTAGATGACTTTATGATCATAAAGTTCAGTAAACAGGACATATCTAAGAAATTAAAGGGGTTTCAGGACCTGTGCTAGGTTATGGGCATCCCATTAGTGCCAGATAAAATGGAAGGACCAGCAAGAAAGTTAGAATTTCGGGGCATAGAGGTGAATGCGGAGCACAAGCTGTTCTGGCTGCCTGGGGATAAGATACAGAGGCTGAGGAGGCAGTTAGACCAGGTCCAGTCCAAGAGGCGGGTCCCACTATCCGAGGTACAACAGCTACTGGGTCACTTGAACTTTGCCTGCAGGACAATCGGCCCAGGGAGGGCATTCATCAGGAGGTTAGGTAGATGTGCAGGTAAAGCAAGATTGCCGCACTATTGGGTGGATATAATGAGGGGGGTATGGTGGGACATAATGGTTTGTGGTGAATATTTGGCCCAGTATAATGGAGTCATGTTCTGGCAGAAAGACTGGTTATTCAATAATGATTTGGACCTGTACACCGACATGTCGTGAACTCTGGGCATGGGGGCTTACTTCAGAGGGGAGTGGATCTCTGAGACATGGCCTGACGAATGCAGGAGCCAAGGAATCTTGAAGTATATATGAAGTATATATACTGTATATGAAGTATTGAAGTATTGTTGGAGCTGTTTCCTATCTGGGTGGCACTCAAGGTGTGGGGCCAGGAGCTAATTAACCAGAAGATAGCCTTCTGGTGTGACAACAAGGCCATAGTCAAGGTCATTAACAGAGAGAAGAGGTCCACAGAGTCAGTGATTTGGGTGTTATGTTAGCTAATTCTGGGGGGGTTAAAACTCAATTTGTCTTTTAGAACTAAGCACATAGAGGGGATGCAAAAGACATTGCTGACAGCCTTTCCTGTCTCCAGTTGGACAGGTTCAGGTCCATGGCTCTGGAAGCAGCTATGCAGAGAGTGACAGTGTCTGCCCAAATATGGGCAGTTGGATGGACCAAGCCAAGCAACAGTACAGAAGCTCTTGCGCACCTAACACATTAAAGCCCTACGAGGGGATGTGGGTGACCTTTCAAGGATTTTGTCAGAGCCAGGGCTTTGAGGCTAGTAAGCCAGTGACAGAGGCTCAAATAATGCAGTACTTGGTCAACCGTTAGGATGGGGGAACGTCACACGCGGCTGCACGGGTTCAGGTAGCAGGGATTCATTGGGCATGTGCCAACAGGGGGTGGGCAGAGCCAAACAAGTTTAAAGTGGTGTAGTGCCTGCTAATGAGTTGGCATAGGATTCAAGGAGTTGCCATGGAACACCGAAGGTCCATAGCGGGGAAATTGCTGGTCCGAATACTGGGGGCAATACATCAGTATGCAAGTCAGCAACAGAGGCTTGCCTATTCAGGGCAGTATTTATGATAATGACAAAAGGGGCTTTTAGGGTTGGGGAAGTGGTAGCTCAGAATAAAAAACTGGGGGGAGTAGACTGGAGGGTGGTATCTTGGGGAGTGGAATCTGTCTCCATTTGGCTGGGCAGGTGCAAAACAGATCAGTCTGGGAGAGGGGCAGCAATCACCTTAAGGAGCCAGCCAGCACAGGAATGATGTGCAGTGGCTGCTCTCAGATTCTACAAGCAGATGCGGCCTAAGGGCACAGGGTCCCTGTTCATGCATAGGAATGGGGAACCAGTGACATGCTACCAGATGACGGTGGTATTGAAGAAGAGTCTAGTGTTCTTAGGAGAAGACTCCAGCCTATTTTCCCCACACTGTTTCAAAATGGGGGTGGCATCAGAGAGGGCAACCACAGGGGCACCAGGGGAGGCAATCAAATAAGTGGACAGGTGGAAGTCTGGCTGTTATAAGAAATATGGGAGAGAGTTGGTTTAATGCTGTATCATTTCCTTTGTACCTACAGGTGGGTACCAACAGACTGAAGTATGGCTTATAGGACATTCATTTATTTACTGGGAGGAGAGGAAAGCAGCCATTATGCCAGGAAGAAGGCAACTCCACAGGGACATCAACCAGACACAGGTCAACTGGAAAAGGTTCCGGGGCATGAAATGGTCCCAGTTGTTGCCCTCAATAGAGGAGCTCAGGAGGAAAGGCAAAAGGCTGGATTTATTAATAATTCATTGGGGGGGTAATGATTTAGGAGACAAACCATGGGGGACACTATTGCAAGAAATAAGGAGGGACATGGATATCATTAAGGGGTGGTGACCCAGGGTGACCATTGGCTGGTCCGAAATTAGCTCCAGAAGAGTATGGCGCCATGCCAGGGACATAAAAGCCATCGAAGGGACAAAGAAGCAGTTTAACCAGAAAGTGGTTCCTTTAATATGGACAGTTGGGGAATTTATATTAGTCACAAGAATATTACTTATTCAATACCAGGTTATTACAGGGAAGATGGAGTACATTTGTCTGTAGTAGGGAGGGTGTTCTTCACAGGGAATATATCTGAGGCTATAGAGGTTTGGGAGAGGGGGCAGCAGTAGTCTACGTGGGGGGAAGTCCACTATTCTGTCACAGGCTGGAGATGGGCTAGTGGAGGAAGGAAATATAAGGGTTAGGGAGGAGGGCAAGGGCAGGGAACATAATAAAAAGGGGGGGCAGGGAAGCAGGTTAGGGGGAGGGTTAGGCATGGGCCGGGGTCACTGCACCTGGCCGTGGCAGAAACAAAGGGGGTAACCAACTGAAAAGGTGACAGGAGGATGTCATAGCTGGAGGCACCTGACCCAGAATGTAGATGTGGTTGAAGGATGGGTAGGGCATCAGGGTCATGCACCTGGGCCCTGAGAAAACAGAGGCAACAAGGAACAAGGAGGCCTGCAAAAGGCAAGGAAACAGGACTGCAATCCTTTTAATGTGTGATTTATAAGTTCATTTGAGATGTATTGAAGATACTTTATGGTTATGGTTTCAAACATATTTTGAATGTTTGTATTCTGGATCAATAAACGCTTGCCTTTAGAGCACCCAAATAAATTGTAATTGTGTTCATTCCTGTGGGGAAGGTATCAGATCAATACCGCGCATCAAATTCCGTGCAAGCATTTCAGCATAGCGGTATGCGTGTAATCAGAGTCAGTGCATATGTCAATTTATTGCATACCACAATAGCAAAGTGAAGATCACAGGGGCCCAGATATTCAAAGCTTTGCTCGGTGTGCAAACCATTTGAGCGGGTTTAGCGTGGGATTAGCGCAGGTCTGCCATATTCAAAAGGCCATATAGAGTGCACAAACTGCATTAGTGCCGGGCAAACCATAATATATGCAAGGGGCAGACTGAACATGAATACAGGCGCTATGAGATATTCAGTGACTAGCACTGCACTAAGGTGTTTAGCATGACTTAGCGTGACCCTTTGCATGGTACAAATTACCACCCAGGAAAAGCCAGTCTTTACTCTGGGCAGACAGCTTTGCATGACATTGTGGCCTTGTGTGGCATTAGCGCGGCCTTGCATGACCCTAACATATGACTATGACACAGAGAAAAAGCCAGACATGGAGGAAACATGCTGCTCACTGATGGCACCACAATGATGCCAACTGCTGCCTCCAGGCCCAGCCATGCCAGGTAGTATGTGGTGACCTGGCCCCCGGGGGCCACCATGGTAGTGTGGCCATACAGCAGACACCTGCAGACCATACATCTGTGGTGACTAATAGATGCCAGCACACACATGCAGCACTGTGGGCATGGTGGGTGTTGAGGGGAGGATGTATGGGTGGTCAGGCCTCACCACAGACCGGGTGTGTCCACAAGGCTGGGACACAACACGCAGTGCACATGGGCCAGTATTGGGAATACTCCAATACCAGTGTGCCTGTCTGATTGTACATGCCCCCCCCAGTCACATACCACACAGCCGGCCATGTCTATGTCACTATGAGCATCCCATGCCAGAGGTGCAGCATCTGTGGGTCACACAACAGTGTGACAGTTGCATGCATCACCACCACCAACTGTGCCTATGCTGTGTTGTCCCCTGGGGTACACACTGCTGCTGTACTGCATACATGTAGCCTGCAGCTACCATTATGCACTGTCAGACTGACCTATAGGTGGAGCTGTGGCCAGATCTGGTCAGCCCCTGTATTTCCAAACTGACCTACAGGTAGAGCTGTGGGACCCTGCAGTAACGCTGGGCAAACTGCATGCAAATCAGAGCATAATGAGATGCTAATCTGGAGGTTTGCCCAGAGACTAGGCTCATTTGCATGTCACTTTTGAATATGGCAAAGTTTAGCGTGGGGCAAACGTGTTTGCACCGGGTAAACAGCTTAGCTCTGTGCTAAAGCCACGCAAATGTGTTAGCGCAGCGCTAATGGTTCGGGGAATATTATACAGTTTTGAACACTGTTCTTTCACATCCACTGCTGCCTGCAGCTGTACTGGGTCCACTCATTTGCTGGCACACACATTGGCCACATAGTTCACCTCTACCTACCTTCATGTCACTGTGCACTGTGTTGCTGTTGTGGTTTGCACTTCCTAGTTGCTATATTCAGAGCTGTCTTATTCCAGGGCTACGTTTGCCCTACACTCCCATCCCAGTTTGCCTCGGCCTCATTCCCATGCTATATATAGAAGCTGTTTGCCTGGGCTATTCCTTTTGAATATAGCTTGCTTTGTGCTTCGGGCTAAGTTTGCCCACTGGACAGTGCTAATTTAGCCCCAGGGCAAAGTTTTGAATATCTGGCCCATAGTCTGAAGAGAGTAAATTTTTTTTTTCAATTTAGTCTTTTTGCCCCTGCCTCAGTCGTCAATTTCGGCCCTAGTCACAATGTCCCTTGAACCTCCACCACCCGTATCTGCCTGCACTCTCCCAGTTACCTCTGGCTTAACCCCTCAGAGAGTGGCATCACAGCACTGTTGGGGCACCAGTGCCATGCTCCTAGTGACTGGTTGAGGGAGCTGGCTGGGTGGCTAATTGAGGCCAAGGGACAGGGCTTCATGGAGGCAGCAGTGCAGAGTATTTTTTCCCCTGTAATCTGGGGCTGGGAAGTGCAATGACGTCCTGCATCTGTCCCTGCCCCAGAGTTCCTTGTGGACATTAGCTGCTGTGGCACCCTGGCCTCTGGCAGGGGTCCCTCATCCACAGATGGCGTCCCTCACCCTCCCCCCGGAGAAGGAGAGCAGTCGTAAGATGCTCAATCCTTCTCCCCCAGCCGGCCCTCCGACGACCCAAGTCCATTCCCGAACCCGGGTCGCCAGCACCTCAAGCGGAAATCTAACCACTGCACCGGTGGGCCAGCCCTTGAAGAGAGCAAATTTAAAAGCCTGCTATATATATTTAAAGTAAATGCTGCCTATACTGTTGCCAGTACAAATGAACAAATGCTGCTGCTAAAACAAGATCACACAGTCTGCTCAAATGAATAAATGAAAACCAAACCAGTGCTGCTGCTAAGCTTAAATATATTTAATATTCTTACCTTGAGGAATTGAGCAGGACCCCACCTAGCACCTCACACCTCGCATTCATGATTTTATGATGTCCTTATGTGCGAACGTGCATCAACCTGTTTACCTGTATACGTCGAACAGGTCATTCATTCAGTATAAGTCGCTCAAACTCAAAATGAACACAATTGTTAAAATAGTCTGTTGTCTCCCATCCTACTATTCACATCTGCAACTGAAAATTGTGGGCAATGCCATGCAGGTAGTCTAAATCCACAGTGCTATCATACCTTTCAACAACTGCAGTAATTCTTTTTGCAGTATTCCGGTACTTTCTTTGTGGTGCTGGAGGTTAAATCCCAGCAAGCTACTGTTCCATCTTAAGTTCATAACCATTTTGTTCAACTTTAAAAACCTTAATATATTTCCAAATAGTTGGATGACTAGCCCCCAAAAGATTATTAAAACTTCTGTGCCACCCTTCCATAGAATTAATTGTGCATGGGAGCCCTTCCTTCACTGCAGCATAGCAGTTCCAAAACTTGATGCTGAGAAGTGGTCTACTGTGACAACAATGACCAACTGGCTGCCTGATCCAGCTATCCTCAAAATAATCTATCAGGGGGGCCAGTTGGTCATCATGTATTGTGTAAAATCTTAAATTTTCAAAAACAGATAAAACATCGGGTATACTCAGGAGGGATGTGCAAATCTGACATTGTGGTGGGCTGACAAGGAGCAACTGCTGCAGTTTTTCTCGCTTGCTGTGTAGTCTGTTTCAGGCATGAGAGTTAAGGCAGTTTACCACCTATTGCCTGGCTGAGATTGTGAGTGGCACTGGCTGCCACCTGATGTGTGGACTCCCAACAGCTGATAGCTCTCTCCTTAATATCACTTGAGACCTTCCTCACCTCAGCGGCACCAGGGTCAGGCACATGATTATGTTAGTTTAAAAAAGGATAATTTCATCATCTAAAGCATGACACCTTGACTTGCATTGGAAAGAATCATATTGAAGGCACATCCAATGTGTCTTGGCCCCATACATGAGCTCCTTTTGGTACAAATAACCTTTGTGCGAGAGAAGCTGCTGCCCACTATTACTAAGAACAACGCATAGCGGCATTTCCACAAGAGATGCAAAGGAGTGCAGAGGTGAAAAGAGTGCAGCTCTGACTACTAATGAATTTAAGAATGCTGCGCTGCTCTGAGTCAAACTCACAGCTGGACAACTGGACAGCTAATTAGTTAACTGACTCCTGTTACTACAGTAACATGCACGCACCCTATGACTTCGGCTAATTAGATAATTGCTCAGGTTGTCCCACAGTAACCTCTTGGTTGAAATAGTGGGCATACTTATGTGAAACAATGCTAAAATCCCTCTATAACCACTGATTAACTATTAGAATCATGCCAACTGCTATTCTACCTTTGGGAAACAGTACTGTCAGATACGGAAGAAAAGGAAATAAATACAGTAGCTGTTTTTCATTGTTGGCAACAGAAGATGTGTTGAAGATGATAGCCACACGCTGACATGTCTAGTGCTGAAATAGTGCTAAATACACATGGCAATTTGTGCTTAAAACTACTGCAGTGATTTTGTGCACACAGAATTGACATGGAACCTGGGAGGAATCCCTCTGACAAGTAGGGTGGATATCTAATATCTGTGTACTACAAACCACCAAGCAATAGCCAGACTTCTGTTAAAGGGACACTGTCAACCCCCTTAGGTCTCAAAGTGTCACTATTTTAAACAAGCATTTGTCAATGCCGAACGTTCGCTTGCAGGTATTTGCAGTGGTGTTTGGCACGTATGGTGGTTTACCCTAATGCCCTGTGCGATTGCTGGTATTTGCACAATAAATTTTCAGCATGAACTTTTTGTTACCCCCACCTCATAAAAGCATTTGAGACCTCTGCTGATGAACAGTTCCACTGTTATTTTGTTAATCTGTCCTGAGCGTTGATTTCCCACAGCGACCACACCGTTGTGCTCCACCTGTGCAAAAACACAGTTCGGGCAGGATGTGAAAAATGACAGCTGTAGCATTCATAGGGAGGTGTGAAGGGATGGCAGTGTTGAACATCTGGAGTGAAAATACAACAATTTCTCGAACTTACGAGTGTACATGGAGACTGCGCAATGAACGCTCATGACACAGTCATTTTGTGGACTTTTGTCACCAAATTTTCAACATAGGCATTGTGGAACCTCTGCTCATGAACAGTGTCACTGTGATTTTCATAATCTGTCCTGAGAATTGATTTCACCTGTGACCACACCATTGTGCTGGATGTGCAAAACACATTTCAGCCAGGATGTGAAAATGTCAGCTGTACTGTTCATAAGGAGTGTGAAAAAATGCCAGTGTTGAAAATCTGGACTGAAAATATTTCAAATTCTGGAAGGTATGAGTGTGCGTGGAAACTGCGCAACGCACACTCGTAAAACAGTCATTTTTAGGAATTTTTTCACCAGATTTTCAATACAGTCATTTTAAGACCTCTGCTCATGATCAGTGTCACTGTGATTTTCTTAATGTGTCCCATACATTGAGTTTGCACACCGACTGCGCCATTGTGCGCTACATGGGCGGAAACACGTTTTGGGCAGGATGTGAAAAATGACAGCTGTACTGCTCATGAGGAGGTGTGGTAAAATGCCAATGTTGAAAATCTGGAGTGGAAATATTGAAAATTCGCAAACCTACGAGCGTGCGTGGGAACTGTGCAACGCACGCTCGTAAAACAGTCATTTTTAGGAATTTTTTCACCAAATTTTCAACATAGCCATTTTAAGATCTCTGCTCATGAACAGTGACACTGTGATTTTCTTAATGTGTCCCATACACTGAGCTCACACACCGACTGTGCCATTGTGCGCTACATGGGCGGAAACACGTTTTGGGCAAGATGTGAAAAATGACAGCTGCACTGCTCATAAGGAGGTGTGGTAAAATGGCAATGTTGAAAATCTGGAGTGAGAATATTGAAAATTCGCGAACTTATGAGCCTGCATAGGAACTGCGCAACGCACGCTCATAAAACAATCATTTTTAGGAATTTTTGCACCAAATTTTCAACATGGGGTTTTTGGGACCCTTTCTCATGAATAATGTCACTGTCATGGCATTATTCAGGCCTGAAGGGTGATTTCACGCAGTGACTGTGAAATCACCCTTTGGGCCTGAATAACGCCACCACAGTGACATCATTCATGAGAAGGGGTCCCAAAACCCATGTTGAAAATTTGGCAAAATTCCAAAATGCCTGGAGATATGCAATAAAGTTGAAAACCCCTATCTAGCCCATTATACAGCTTACCGGCATTTCCTCAGTTCAAGTCGGCTTTGAAGAGTGCAGACGTGTTCCCGGTCCATCAAGATCATTGCGCCGAGCTCCAGAGGTAAGTATGGGTGGGAGTGTGGGGAGGTAGGGTGCGCAGTGGGTGGGTGCGGGTTTTGGGGGCTGGGAGAAGCGCCGTGGGACTGTTTTATTTTCAGGTTAAAAAACAGAAGGCGACCGGGACATTTGCAGCTGGGGTGGGCTCCCAGCGTGGCACCAAACTTGGGGGGCCTTTGGGGACGTGGGGCCAACGGGTGATTGGCCCCGTCAACTGAAACATGCAGGACATTTGCCACCATGCTGGGGTGGGCTCCAGCATAGCACCAAAGCTTTGGGGGGTGGACCTACCAGCGCTGTGTATGACAGCGGTATTTTTTCTTGAAGCAAAGACCACCGCTGTCATACACAGCTCCCGCACCCATTGGTGCAGGACCACCACTCCTGCTCAACAGAGCAGTGCATTGAACAGGAGAGGCACACCTCCAAGTGTGCTACTCTCAAAGCGTTCCTTAGCATGCGTAATGACGTAAAACATTTTATGATTGCCAACATTCTGTAAGGACTGCTGATGTAGATGGCAGTTTGCTTCTGACTCTTTTTCTTTGAATAAGTAAAAAACAGACTGCCCACCATACTGTTGTTACCACACAAAAACAGGTTTGTTTACATTCCTTGATCAGCTCCAGCTGCATCTTTCCTGGACTTGGGAACATCCACAACACAGTCTATCCACTTGTGATGCAGTAGGAGTTTAGGAGGCTACTGCCTCATGAGTGACTGCACTGTTTGGGGGTGTTTCTAATGCTCAAGAAGTATGCAGTAAGATACGATCCAGAATTGTAAACAAAAACAAAGTTATTTATAAATAATCATTAGCATGCATTTCAGTTCTATTAAACAAGGAGACAGACAAAACAAAAGGCAACATCAATTAATTTTAGAGAAGGTAAGCAATCATAAAATGTGAGTTTTTTAACTAGAAATGATATGATGAAAAATAGATCGACAGTGTCCCTTTAAGTTTCTATGTGGCCAGATTTTTCACCATCTCATAATCTGATCTCCCCCCCCCCAGCATTTCTACTCCTACCTCCCTCTCTCACTCATCCTACAGCTTACCCTCCCGTTTTTGCCCCCTACCCCCACAATCACTTTTTTGAGGCCTGACAAATGCCCACGGCTGCACCGCTCTCTTTGTGTCCATTCCAAGCCTCAGCTACCTCTGTCTACCCTTCCCCCTCTGGTACCCACACGTTCCCTAAATGTGATGTATTTCAGCTGCTAAAAAATGTCTGTACACCATTTCTGCATTGTTACTCAACTCTGTGTAATGTTTGTATTGTACCTCAATTGGCGTGGATCCAGTGTAAAAGAGCCTTGGCTCAAAGGTACTTGTAATTGTAGACTCTAAACAAATAAAATAAATAAATAAATAAATAAGTGACCAATCTGTCTATCTGAAATCTACAGTAGAATTAACAACAACAACAACAAATTAAGAAAGTGAAATACATGTATATTTTGGATTTGATAATATTTTGCTTTGGCTGTTGGATTTTTGATTAGTGATCAAAGTTGACTACCTGAAAAGAAACACAATGTGAAACAGTGTCAAACAGTGATAAAAAGCTGTTCAGCTCATCCAGAATGAACCACTACTTAATTCTAAACAGACAACCTTGTTCATTTTAATACTTTTTTTTCCTTAAAGGGACACTGTCAACCTGTTTTGCATCATATCATTTCTAGTTAAAACTCACATTTCACGATTGCTTACCTTCTCAAAAATTCATTGATGTTGCTGTTTGTTTTGTCTGTCTGCTTGTTTAGTAGAACTGAAATGCATGGCAATGTATATTTATAAACAACTTTGTTTTTATTTACAGTTCTGGATCTGTTCTTACTGCATACTTTCTGAGCATTAGAAACACCCCTAAACAGTGCAGTCACTCATGAGGCAGTAGCCTCCTAAACTCCCACTGCATCACAAGTGGATAGACTGTGTTGTGGTTGTTCCTAAGTCCAGGAAAAATGCAGCTGGACCTGATCAAGAAATATAAACAAACCTGTGTTTGTGTGGTAACACCAGTTTGGTGGACAGTCTGTTTTTCACTTTTTCCAAGAAAAAAAGAGTCAGAATTAAACTATCAGCTACATCACCAATCATTCCAGAATGTTGGCAATCATAAAATGTGTTTTTAAAACTAGGGACACTTTGAGACCTAAAGGGTGTTGACAGTGTCCCTTTAACTTGCCACATTCACTATCAGTTGAAAAGGTCTGTTGTCACTGACAGTTATCGGTTTACTCATTCAGAAGTTTCCCACCTTGGAACACTGTGGCATTATGTTTGATCTGGCCACCAAATCATTTAAACCAATAAAAAATGTTTAACTTCAAAACTGAGATCCAGTTTACTTAGAATTTGCTAATCATGGTAAACACTCCAGACTGAAAGAAAAATACAGTGATGCAGTTTGAATCAACATGGCAATCCTGCCAAGGGTTCGTGCCTGTTATGAGTCAATGCAAACTGATAAATATAAATAACGATCTTAACCACATTTGAAATTTGTTTCAGCCTTTATTAAAAACAAATGAAATCATGCATTCTGAGTAGAAACTAAAAGTCAGTAAGAAACATTGCTGCTTCAATGGCATGAGTCACTAATAATTTTTAAAACAAATTAAAAGGTAAATATATGCTTTACAGAAGCCACACATGGATACATTGTCACATATCTGTTGAATTCAGTATTTTTTTTTTCCAAGATAAACATCAATGAACAACATTAGTCATTTAAGGAACTTGCTTCACGGCTCATTTCTACAGGAAAGTAACACTCATGCTTGTTTCAACTGTTTCTGACAACCCACTCATCTAGGAATGAGTTCACAAACGTTATTATTAAATGACAAGAAAGCATGCTGGTCTCTGATTAGTCAGGCTGGGACTGGATCCATAATATTATCCCAGAACAACATCACAGGTCTAGTCTCTGCACTATGAGCCTTCTGACTGACTGCATTGTATTTGTTGCACCTGTTCCTCTTTTTCTTAAGAAACAAAAATATTTTTCCACACTAACAAAAACACTTTTAAAATGATTTTTTGTATTCTGTATAACAATGAGCCATTGTATAACATCAATAATGACATCCAGGCCTTTGGCCTCGTGCCCAACCACCTGAGGCATGACGTTGTCCCAGCACTACATACACCCTGGAGAGCATTATTGCTTAAATATTTTGTTTCTTGGGTAGTGGAAATACTTGCTTTTGTCTTATGCTTCAACTCATCTGAGGAATGTGATGTTATTACACACTAACACACAAACTCTGCTGTGCCTTGTTGTTTAATTAAAATAAAGCCACTTTCTCATGACTCTTATTTACAGTGGATTGGAATAGAGATTGCATCAGACATTGCACTTAAAAGCTAATACATTTTTTTCCCAGACAGCTTAGAGGTGCAGCTCCCAGCCCCAGTTTCAGATCATTTCAGGACTGTGAGCCCCATAGGACATGCAGGGAAGGGGAATAATGGATGTGAACCACAAATGGGCTGAGGGACACAGCATATTGTGGATCACCCAGCTGGAGATGTGAGGAGGATGTCAGTGAGCAGACCGGCACATCTGGAAGGACAAGTTCAAGACACAGCGGATTGTAGCAGCTATGAACAAAGTGCTGACTACACCTCATACCTGCTGATGTCCTGTTTCTCGGTCGCTCTCTGCAGCATATTGTGCTGGGGAGGGAAGGGGATGGGGGACAGGGGTGTCAGGGGGTTCCTCTCCACACACAGCACACAGTTGGAGATAACCCTTTTTGCCAAGAAAACTTATGGGGACTGACACTGCACACATAATCTTGTCTGGGAATTGCGGGCACCTTTCACAGTTCTCTCTCTCTTTCTGTGTGCTGGGTGTGGAACTTAGGGGGACACTGCAATAGAGGTACCAGTGGCTGTACTGTAGGGGGGTGTTCTGCATGCCCCCACCAAAAAAAGAAATTGGGCTAGAAGAGCCCACAAACATTTCAACAGAGCAGCAGCTTTCAAGAAACCAGTACTCCGCCATCGAACTACTGCATGGGAGGGGGGTAGTGAGTACAAAAATAATGCAGTGATACTTCCACCACAGTTGACAAGGGAGTGCTTCACAGCAGTTGTGGAGGTGATTGTGTTGACAGTTCAACAACTTGTTAACTAGGAAAGAATACAATGAATGTGGAGTCCTTTATGAAAGCAATAGGTCTGCAGGGCTCCGCCCACTGCAGCCCTAAAAAGTAGTAACTTTCCTTCAGTCCTTGTAGCACCAATCCCACACTCTTCCACCAGCCCTATACACACACACACACACACACACATATATATATATACCTCCATTTCCCTATCCCATATAGCAACTATCCACCATCTCCCTCAGATCTGATAAATAGACAGTCAAAATAATCCTCTTCTCCACATTCACTAAGTACCACATCCCATCCTCCTTCTTGGGTGTGTTGACAGTAACTTAGAGTAGGCAGTCACCAGTGCAGCCTCCCCCTAACTCCACCTCTACAAACTACCATCTAACTCATGCAATTCCTATATTGAGATGTCAGGGAATATTTTGATATTGTAGCTGCAAGATGTGAAATCACATGTTTCCACCACTTCAGGGTGCTGGCAGTAGTGCACCCAGTCATTATGACACTAAGTGGTAATTTGTCTGTCCTCTCCTTTTGCGGGGGCTGTGCCCCACACACCCCAGTGTGGGGTGATGTACCCCCCACAAGACCCCTTTCAAATTATTCTATCTCCGGGGGGGTGGACCTCGGGGAGGGGGCGGTAAATCTGAAATTCATGGCTGTAATGACCTGGTGCTGTAATGCCAGTGTCATAATGCCCTGAAAGGAAATCATACAGCAGCTATACCCATATACTGATTGGCAGATGAAGTAACCCTGTTCCCTTAACCCCATTAACATCCCAGCATGCCCTGTCCTCTCCCATTCACCCCTTTGGGTGAATTGACAGTAAATTAAAGTGGACAACAGTAACAAGTGCAGCCCCCCCTTACCCCACCTCAGCTGGCAGCAGTCTTTCACACAAAGCTCCTGTACTGATACAGCAGCAGGGACATCAATATATAGCAGTAGTTTTGAGATGTGAAGTCACATACTGTAGCTGCTACAGTATATCCATATACTAAATAGTATATCAATATAGTAGTTGTGAGATTTCACATTTGGCAACTACTATATCAATTTACCTTCCAGGGTATATAGCTAAAGTAGTCGTGAGACATGAAATCCCTCAACTGCTATATCAGTATTCTTCTTTGGTATATCAATGCGCTCTTTGGTATATCCATAGAGCAACTGCATGATTTCACATTTTACAACTACTATAGTAATATGCACTTTAAAAAACGCTAACTTTGGAACGGATATGGTGATTTGTGTATATAAGGGCAGACTAAATGGGCCGGTGAGGTCCTTTTCAGCTGTCAAATTTCTGTAAATTCTGTAAATCTGTCAGCTGACACAATCAAACCTAGTAGTCAAACCTGGAACACTATCATCACCCTTTACGCTAGTCACTCTCCATTGTCTTCCAGGCCGATATAAGCTCCGTTGTCCTTAATTACATAAAATCTGTGTTGAAGCTGTCTATGAGAAAATGTATTTTTCCCATAGAGTTTTTTCTTCCTTGTGGGCATCTGTGAGGGCAAGGCTATCAGCCCTGTCCCTACATCTCTCCCAACTGACACTCACCTCACACGGTACTTGCTGGTCATCTGGATTCCAAGTAACTGGGTAGCGGCTTGGGACGGTTAAAGCAGGCAGGACTTCATGGAGCCTGCACATTCCCTCTTTTTCTGTTTTCTCGCCCATGTATCCCCAACTGCAGCAGCACATAGACGTCTGCATGTGGATGCATACATGCACTACAAAAGCATGGCCCTTCCCTCCTATGCTCCTCTGACCTGTACTACCACCAGGTCTCCCCACCCTGAGGAGAAGAGAGTGGTCCACAGGATGCTCTACCTGTTACCCCACCAGCCGACTCCCAGTGATCCAGGGCCATTCCCCAACCCTGATCACTGGAATGGCAGCAGATAAGGCATTAAGCACCTCAGTCCTCCATGCCACTGAGCCATCCTTATCAGAAAACTTCTTACTGCAACAGAGACTGAAATGATAGGTTGGAAAAAAGATGAAAATTCACCAATTATCTAAATGGAGCACTAGCTAAAAATATTTTTGTGAGTGGCAGAGAAGGCGTTTCCTTATACAGTACCTCCATATGCAGATGCCTATGCACTGCTGCAGCTGGGGATACATGGGAGAGAAAATAGAAAAGGAGGGGATGTGCAGGGCTGCTGGTAGCCCTTTTTAGTGAGTTGCTTGATACAGTGGTGGTTCCAGAGGACTGGAAGGGGGCAAATGTAGTCCCTCTCGACAAGAATGGCAGCAGAGAGGAGGCAGGAAACTATCAGCCGGTCAGCCTCACCCCAGTAGTGGGTAAGATTATGGAAGCACTGCTTATTTATTTTTATTTATTTATTTGATAATCAGGTAAGGTACTCTGATCCCAGGGATCATTTTCAGGTACAACACAGGCCACTGGGATAGCACATCAACACAAGGAACAGAAAAAATACAACAAAAAAACATATTTACACAAGCATCATAGAGGAAGGAGCACATCTGAATACACATACAGTGAAATACTGTTACATTGGCAGACATGAATGAGTCAAATATGCTCTGACTCTCTTAAGGAAAGGACTGTGGAACACTTGGAAACAATGGGAGCACAAGATCCAAGGTAGCATGGTTTCACAGCAGAAAGGTCATGTCAAACAAATCTGATTGACTTTTTTGACTGGCTGACAAAGGAGGCTGATCAGGGAGGAGTGATGGATACAGCATATCTTGATTTCAGTAAAGCCTTCAACACCGTACCACACAGAAGACTGGTAAACAAGCTCAGAAGCCTGGGAGAGAGCTGCACAGTGGAAAACTAGGTTAGAAACTGGTTAACTGGTTGAGGGACAGGAAACAGAGGGTGGTGATGAATGGGATCAAATCCAAGGGAAAGAGGGTGACCAGTGGGGTGCCTCAGGGATTGGTCCTGGGGCCAGCCCTTTTCAATGTCTTCATCAGTGACATTGCTGAAGGGCTGCAGGGGAAGGTTTGTCTGTTTGCAGATGATACCAAAATCTGCAACAGAATACAAGCTCCAGAGGGGGTCAAAACAATGAGGAGGGACCTGGGAAAGCTGGAGAAATAGTCAAAGTTGTGACAGTTGAAATTTAATACAAAAAAGTGCAATCTCATGCACCTATAGTGAATAAACCCTGCAGAGAGCTACAGAATGGGGGGGGGACTGCTGACAGCCACCAGGAAAGATAGGGATTTAGGGATAATCATATAAGATGACATAAAGGTGGCCAAACAGTGTAACAAGGCTGTGGGGAGGGCCAGTGGGATATTGGGATATACAGGAAGGGGTATCACTAGCAGAAGGGAGGTGGTGGTGCTTTTATACAAAGTGCTGGTGAGGCCTCATCTAGAATACAGTGTTCAGTTCTGGAGGCCACATCTTCGCAAAGACATAAACAGGATGGAGGCAGTCCAGAGAAGGGCAACCAAGATGGTGCAGGGCTTGCATTAGAAAACATATGAGGACAGATTAAAATACCTCAACATGTATACATTTGAAGAGAGGAGAGAACAGGAGGACATAGACACATTATTGTTAGAAGATATATAAAACACGACAGCTAAAGGGGAGGTTCTGATAATGGGAGACTTCAACATGCCAGATACAGATTGGTCAATACCAGCAGGAACATCCACCAGAACTAGACACATAGTGGATTCTCTGCAGGGGGAGGGCCTCGAACAATTAGTACAACAACCCACAAGAGACAGGGCTATGCTGGATCTAGTACTGACTAAAGGGGAAAGGATCACAGATCTTCAGGTAGGAGGTCAGCTGGAGGCCAGTGACCATCACATAGTATGGTTCAATTTGGCCACTAGAACTAAATCATCCCATTCCAAGGCAAAAATATGGGACTTCAGAGTAGCTGACTTTGATAAGATGGCCAACAGAGTTAAGCTATACCTAGCAAGAAGAAATACAGGTGAGGGGGTACAGGCAAAGTGTGCAAGCATTAAGGATGCAATTCTTGAAGCAACATCCTATTGTGTTAGGGAGAAAAGCAAGAGCAAAAGAAAGAGGAAACCATTTTGGTTTTCAAAAACAGTAGCAGAAAAGATCAGAGCCAAAAGATTGGCCTTCAGGAAATATAAGGGAATGCAGTGGGACAAAGATAGGGAGGCATACCAAACTTCCCAAAGGGAAGCAGGGAAGCCAGTAAGGCAGGCAAAGGCTGAAACCAAGGAAACACTAGCACAAACAGTAAAAGAAGGGGACAAGACTTTCTATAGATACATTAGTGAAAGGAGAAAGTCCAGAGGGGGTATTGCTAAGATCAAAGGGGATAAGGGAGAGTGTGTGGAGGAGGACCAAGGAAAATCACCTATCTCAAATAGATACTTTTGCTCAGTATTTACTGAGGAGAAAGTAGGGTAGGGCCCACAGCTCAGCACCATGGACCTGGGGGGGGGGGAGGTGTGCACAAGTCTCTTCACAAAAGAAAGGGTCCTACAATAGCTTGCTAAGCTCAGAGTGGATAAGGCAATTGGACTTGATGGCATACATCCGAGGGTACTAAAGGAGCTAAGGGTGGAACAAGCAGAGCCATTAGCAAAACTGTTTAGTAAGTCTCTGAGCATAGGAGAGGTCCCAGAAGACTGGAGAAGGGCTCATGTGATCCCACTCCACAACAATGGCAGCAGGCAGGAGACAGGGAACTACAGACCAGTCAGTCTTACCTCATTAGTGGGCAAGATTATAGAGGCACTACTTAAGGAAAGGATAGTGCAACACCTGGAATCTATAGCAGTACAGGATCCATGAAAGTATTGGTTTACAACAGGAAGGTCCTGTCAAACTAATCTCATAAATTTTTTGACTGGATCACCAGAGTGGTGGACAAAGGGGGTACAATTGATGTCACCTACCTTGACTTCAACAAAGCTTTCAATTCTGTTCCACATAGATGATTGATTAAAAAGCTGGGTAGGCTCAGGGTGGGTCAGAGGTTGTTCAACTGGGTGGCAGACTGGTTGATGGGCAGAAAACAGAAAGTGGTGGTAAACGGTACACAGAGATGCAAGTCACAAATGGGGTACCACACGGATCAGAACTGGGGCCAGTCCTCTTCAATATCTTCATCAGTGACAATGCAGATGGACTGGATGGTAAGGTTTGCCTGTTGCAGATGACACCAATATCTGCAACAGAGTAGATGATCCAGAAGGGGTGGGCAGAATAAGATGAGAGCTGGAGAAACTGGCAAAATGGTCTGAAGAGTGGCAACTGGGGTTTAACGCAAAGAAGTGCAAGATCATGCACATAGGGAAGGAAAACCCTGAAGAAACCTATAGATTGGGAGGGGAGTTGCTGGTAATCACAAGGGAAAAAAAGATACTTGGACTTCATCATCACAGATGACCTGAAATCATCCAAGCAGACCACTAAAGCAGTAGGTAAGGCTAGAGGGATGTTGGGATGTATTAGTAGGGGTACCACAAGTTGTGAGAGGGAGGTAATAATCCCTCTTTACAAGACACTGGTTAGGTCCCATCTGGAGTACTGTGTGCAGTACCTGCACAAGGACATTAACAAAATGGAGGCAGTCTAGAGAAGGGCTACCAAAAAGGTGCGGGAACTGCATCAGAAAACATATGAGGACAGATTAATGGAGCTCAATATGTATACCCTAGAGCAAAGGAGGGAGAGAGGTGATATGATCGAAACATTCAAACATCTTAAGGGCATTAACAAGGTGAAAGAGTCTAACATGTATCAATATAAGAAAAATAACAGGACAAGAGGACACAGCATGAGATTAGAGGGTGCCAATTAAGGGGTAATGTGAGGAAGTTCTTTTTCACAGAAAGGGTGGTGGATGCATGGAATGGCCTACCTCAGAAAGTGGTGGATATGGATACAGTGCAGGGCTTCAAACAGGCATGGGATAGGCATAAAGGGAGCAAAACAGATGAGTATGAATAGATAGGCCATTGACAGATTAAAGGCCTATGACACATTCATAAGACAGAAAAAATGGGCAGACAGGATGGGCCTTGCAGTCCTTATCTGCCATCAACTTCTATGTTTCTATAATATGATAGAGACCATCAGGTATTTTAAAGGCTTGAACAAAGTGCAGGGGGGTGACATCTTTCCGTACAAGAGTTGTACAAGGACGAGAAGGCACGATATGAGATTGAAGGGGGTCAGGATAAGGGGAAATGTGAGGAAGTATTTCTTCACAGAGAGTGTGGTGGATGCTTGGAATAGTCTACCCCAGGAAGTAGTGGGTGCTGACACATTGGGGGATTCAATCATGAATTGGCTAGACATAAGGGAACCCTAGATGTGAGGAAAAGAGACAAAAGCCAATGACCAAATAGGGTCAGTGGCCACTGATGCAGGAAGAGAATACAGGCAGACTAGGTGGGCCTAGCGGCCTTTATCTGCCGTCAAATACTATGTTACTATGTTTTAATTCTGAATGGACTGGGATGCAAATGTGTACAATATTTGGGTGGCACTGCTTATTATGAACTTGAATGTGGTGTGCTTCTGAAGGAGTTGGTTACAGTGATTACAGGCTTCAGAATTCACCACCTAGAAATTCATATGCAGTGAGACCACAATAAAAGCGCTACTTAGATTCTTGGAAATAAGATGACAAAACAGGCAAAATATACTGTAACTGAGCATTTAACTTAAAAACCAAAAAACAAAAAATGAACAAAATTACTGCAGGAAAAGACAAGCATTTGCCAATGCCGAATGTTGTCACGCTGGCATTGGCATTGGCAGTTCCGTAGCTAGAGACGCATAATAGGAATGGCAGTGAAGTACTGAAGTGATGCCAACCCCACCCCCCACCCTGTAGAGAGTGACAGGCATTGGGGTGTGCCTTTGGGTCGTCAGCTATAATGCTCATGCCATTGTACCTCACCCTACCCTGTAGACACTAACAAGTGTCATGGTGTGCGTTGGGGTCTTTGGGTGTTATACTTACCCCATTCCATAAGGAAACACACTGATATGGGTGCAGTATAGGAGCGTGGGGTGAACTTTGTGGCCGAACAGTGCAAGGCACACCACGATGCCTGTCAGTGGCTGCAGGGTGGGGGTGGGGGTGGAATGGCGTGAACATTACATCCGATGATCCCAAGTCATACCCCTGATGCCTTTCAGTCTGTACCTGGTGGGGTGCTACAGTTGGAAACCCTAACACCGTAGGTGTGTGGTGGTAGTTTCACTCCACATTTTCAACATGGGCTGCTTGTCAGGCCACCTCATGAAAAGCAGCACAATCACTTTGTTAGCTGAAAGGTGGTTTTGCACAGCGACTGTGCCATTTGGTGACAGAGGGACAAAAACACATTTTTGGGCAGGATGTGGAGATTGACAACTTTGTTCATGAGGAGGCATAAAAAAATGTCAACATTGAAAATTTGGAGTGACAATATGAAATATTGGTGAAGCAATGAGCATGCATACAAGCTGCACAGCACACGTCCGTAACCCAATTATTTTTGGGAATTTGTTAGCCACATTTGTAACATAGGCATTTTGGGACCTACCCTTATGAACAGTGGTGCTGCGATTCTGTTAATCTGTCCCAAAATTTATTTCCCACAGCGACCACGCCACTGTGCGCCATAGGTGCGGAAACACATTTTGGGCAGGATGTGAAAAATAACAGCTGTACTGTCCAAAAGGAGGTGTGAAAAAATGCCAGTGTTGAAAATCTGTCTTGGAAATATTGCAAATTTGCGAAGTTACAAGGGTACATAGAAACTGCGCAACGCACGCTTACAACACAGTCATTTTATGGACTTTCGGCACCAAATTTTCAACACAGGCATTTTAGGACCTCTGCTCATGAACAGTATCACTGTTATTTCCTCAAACTGTCCCAAAAAGTGATTTCGCACAGCGACCATGGTATTCAGCGCCGGATGTGCAGAAACACATTTTTGCCAGGATATGTAAAATGACAGCTATCCTGTTCATCAGGAGGTGAGGAAAAATGCAAATTTTTAAAATCTGGAGTGAAAATATTACAAATTCACGAAGTTACGAGCATGCATGGAAACAGCTCAATGCATGCTTGTAAAACAGCAATTTTTGGTTTTCACAAATTTGTAACATAGGCTTTTGAGAGCCCCTCGCGCAGTGGCACTGTCATTTTCGATAATTAGTCCCGAAGGTGGTTCTGTGCAGTGACCGTGAAATCACCTTCGGGACCAATAACGCCATGACAGTGCCAGAATTCATGAGGAGGGGTCCCAAAAATCCCATGTTGAAAATTCGGTGCCAAAATTCCAAAACATGCCTGAGATGTGCATCAAAGTTGAAAAAACCCTATTTATGCCATTATACAGCTTACCGACATTCCCTCAGTTTGTGTTCGGCTTTGAAGAGTGCAGACGTGTTCCCAGTCCACTGAAGATCGTCACACTGGACCCGGAGATAAGTATGGGGTGAGGGGTGTGTGGGAGGCAGGGTGCGAGTGGGTGGGAGCGGGTTGTGGAGGGGGGCAGGGAGGCCACGAGGGACTGTTTTCTTTTTACAGGTGAAAAACAAAAACATTGGGAGGCGTTTTTTCTTTTGCAGGGGCTTTGGCGCTGGGATGAGCTCCCAGCATGCCACCTAAGTGTTTTGGGGGATGCCTAGGCGATGGGGGACTGGGCACCCCATCGGCACACAATGAAAGTGGAGGAGGCAAGAGCCAAGGGATTGGGCACCCCTTGGGCACATAACAAATGGGGGGATGACATGCTGGCGGGAGTGGTCTCCTGTCGGCACATACATTGAGGTAGGGTATGCCAACAGGGGGATTGGGAACTCGCGAAGTTGACAGTATGGCAGGCAGTGTGCCACCATATTAATTTTTTCACCATCAAGGAAAGCATGTTGGGAGGTCCACTGCGTATGACGAGCTTAGCTTGCATTGCAGTGGACCTTTTGATTGATCTCATGGCCACATTAAGTATGCACAGTGTGGTGCTGGCATGCAGACTGATTGGGAAATGAGGGACGCATCTACTGATGCGTGCCCTGCATTCGCCCAACAGTGACCACGCCTACAAATCTGCACTACCACAAGATGTTGTCTGTGCAAGTGCACCAACATAAAAAGCTAAGCTGTATTGCAGACCCCATGGAGAAGATGCACTAAGCATCAATAAGTAGCGCTATCTGCTATCTGTGCTTGGCAATATACTCTACACCAGTGAAACTTTATTGTCTGAAGCATAGAAATATAGGCAATGATGGCAGAAAAAGACAACAGGTCCATCCAGTCTGCCCAACTTCCCTATTTTGCCCTGGGGCCTACTGTTCCTCTAGGGTCCTATCCCTCCCCACCCCTCCATTCCCCTCCCCAATTCTGATGCTCTGAGGAACCACTATACCCTTCATTCTGTCCCAGCCATGCTTAAAACAAGAAACAGTTTATGCACTCACCACCTTGACTGGCAGCCTATTCCATGACTGTACCACCCTTTGTGTAAAATAATATTTCCTCATGTCCCTCCTGAATCTCCCTCCTGTTAACTTCTAGTCATGATCATGTGACCACGAGCTGATATTGAAGTTAAACAGTCAGTTCAACTTGTTAACTTCTTTTAATTATTCAGGAGGAAACGGCAACTAGACGATACAGCTGAGCTTCAAATGAAAAATACATACAACACACAGAAGAGTCTAGTTCTGGCTTCTCCAGTAGAGTCAGAATTCTCTGTCAATGTCTCTGCATCATGATAAGAAAAGGAACATGAGTAAGAGGAACAGAGGGGATAGGAGGGGCAAGAGAGGGTGAAAATTAAATGTAAGGGAGGAATCCAAACCAGAACTTCAATATGAGGGGAATATTGTAAGATTGGCATCTGCCTTGACGGGGGGAGGAAAAGGTAGGAGTAAAGGAAGCAAAGTGACAGAAGTGGGGAAGATGGGGTCCAGTCTGGTAAGGTCAGTTTTCTGGAAGGGTTATACACCCTATCCCTATTGTCAAATGCAGTGTGGATCATTTTTGTAACAGTCTCCTGGCAAGCAGTGAGAGGAATACACGATTTTTTTCCCTGTAGAGTTGTGTGGAATGTGAAATTCTGTCATTGGAATTTGTGTGGAATAGCAATTTTGTTTCTGAAATGCTTTTCTGCATTTCTTTTGTAATTAAAAAGCATGTCTATGTAAACCGTGGAATAATATAATCTGTGGAATATTTTCCACAGTTTGTAGACAATGACTCCTCAGTATACATGGACTGTAGAACATGATTCTGCAGTTAACATTCTACTTTCACAGTTCCAGAATTCTGCTTCTGACAGAATTCCACAGAATAGGTTCATAGGTTCATAGCTGTTTACGAGTTCTATAGACAATTTGTCCTTTTTTGAACTCGCCACCTTTTATTTCAATAGGTGGTACATTAATTTTTTTTCACCAATGTGCTAATCTAATCTATGTTTAAACTTAATGTTTGTTTCTACTAAATGTAAGGCTATGCCTAAAGTTCAGTGGCCAAGCAGTCAGCCACTCCCCACTTCCTGAGCTACATAAGCAGCAGTTCCTCTAAGGCTCTCTGTGAAGATTTTTTTCTTTGCAGCCAAAGGCTATGTTGGTTTGTCCTCTGAGCTGGCTGGGGCCCACCCCCCTCCCCCAGCCTGCTGTTTATGTGTGTGTCTGCTGGACTTCGGTGTTTGTTTTCTTGCTTCTGGTTTGTATTCCTGTGGCTGTGTGCGTCCCTGTGTGTTTTGTTTCTTTCTTGGGGGCCTTTTCCTGTTCTGTTTTGCTGTGTTTTGGTTTAGTCTTTTTGGGGGCTTTTATTTTCTGAACTCCTAGCATACTGCTGGCCTTCAGTTGCAACTCTCAAATTACTTGCACTGCTACTGCGAACCTACTCAGAGCTCATGCTACTGCTTTCAGTTACCTACAATTGCAGCCACTGCTGTTTACTTTAATTACATTATACCCAGTGCCTGTGTTTTTTAACATTGTGCTCACCATGCTCAAACTACTGCAATGCAACTGCATTCATTACCTGTGTATTTCACCTCAACCATAGCTGCTCCTTTATTTGCACTTACAACTCAGTGTACTCATTTGTTTACTACTGCTGTACAGGTCTACTTGCTTCCTGCTGCTTCATTGTTTACACCCATTCCTATTGTACCTTGTTTACTCTGAGGTTAGCTGAAGCTCCTGCTGAGGCTAATACATTAGTTTTTACATCTGCATGTGGTTTTCAGCCTTTCATCGCTTCCTTGTTTGTCCCAAGCCTGGAGGGAAGGCGACCTAGTCCTTGGATCCACAGAGATTTCCTCCTCATGGTTTTTTTTTCTCTCTCCGTTGCCTCAGGTCATAACTCTTAGTTAGCATAGTTGTTTTCCCTAGTCTCTTTAGGCAGGTTCCGTTGTTGGATGGAGGTGGAGGATGTCCTGCCATTCCCTCTCTCCTTAGGGGATCCCCCTCTCTCAATGCAAGCCATCAGTATCATGCTACGCAAACCTGGGCTGTTACTACAACAACTGAGCATGTCATTGAACTATCAAACTGCCTATGTTTCTCTACTACTGTGTTACAGTTTACTGCTTCCACGTCACTGTTACTGCTTGCATTATGCTTCA
Source organism: Neoceratodus forsteri (assembly GCA_016271365.2). NCBI lineage: Eukaryota > Metazoa > Chordata > Ceratodontiformes > Ceratodontidae > Neoceratodus > Neoceratodus forsteri. The sequence continues at coordinate 152,451,677 of CM028133.1, forward strand.
TGTTGCCTCCTTTTTGGGGATGATACTACATTTTGTGGGGGGTATTCCTAAGGTACCTTTAGCCGCGGGAAATGTCCTGTGGCACCTCTAGGGGTGGAACCCTCTCTGAGAGTTCCTTGCAGTCATACCCCTACAGGGTGGTAATTCCTATGGAATAGAGAGTGCAAACTGCCAAAAGCAAACTAACACGGTTGCACAAGCATAACACTATACTGGCTGCATAGGTCAGTGAAGTATTTAGGTAATGAATTCCAGCTTGTTATGATCCTTCGTGTAAAGAAGTTGAATAGTTTCTTGGTTACACTTAGTTCTTTTAATCTGTAATCATGAGACCTTGTTTTTTATTTTGTTCTTGACATTTCTGCAATCCAATACTTTCCATCTAGCTGGGATCTTGAAATGCTCTGAAAGTAAGACAAAGATCACCTCTTAACTGTCTATACTCAGTACAGCATAGATCAAGATATATTAACCTATCATTATAGCTATATAATTACTAGCCAGCAATTTTTTCTATTGAGAGAGCCGGATGATATTTGCCGTAATAACCCACAGGTTATTATGGCATTCACACGCTGTGTCAATTAAAATACATTGCTCCCTCATTGGCTGTCACTTTCTAGGTAGGTGGTCTGAACAGTTCTGAAAACAAGGCGGCTCCATCTTTCCGTTACCGAGGAGCTGCCACAAACAGACTTGTCGCTCCCTGTAATTTTCTGCCACATTTCCCACTCTATCTGGTTGATCCTACCTAATAGAGTAAAATTAAAAATGGTTATCTGGTTGATCCTGCAGTTCATTCGCTTGGGACACAGGCTACCGAGTGCAATCAGGAATGGGTCCCGGGATGACTGGTGTGATCCCCACTGGAAACAGTAAATTAAAAAAATAAAGATCAAAAACAAAATGCCCATTCTAGAAAGGGAGGGACAGGGAGATAGAGAGTGTGTGTGTGTGTGTGTGTGTGTGTGTGTGTGTGTGTGTGTGTGTGTGTGTGTGTCTCAGCAGTAAGACTGCAATGTGTGTGTGCGTGTGTATATGTCTATGTATGGCAGAAGTCAGGCTGCACAAAAATTGCTTACTAGCATTATAAAAAATAAAAAATGGGGAAGTGTGTCATATGAGAATTTAATCCACACCCTCAGTGTGGGATGCTTTAATAAACTGCTCGGGCTTCGCCCTCGGGGTTTATGTAGCATCCCACACCTCGGATGTGCATTACATTCTCATGTCACACACCTCCCCATCCTTTATTCTCTATGTTGTTGCAAGCCATTAATTTTCTTGTAATTTTTCTTTCCACACCTTCTTTTATTTTTTTACTTTTAACTGTATTTGCTGCTGAAAACTGTGAACAATATTCCAGATGTGGGCGAACTAGGCTAGTATATAATGGTATACTTATTTTTTCATCTCTACTTTTAATGTTAGATAGAATACAGCCCAAGATTCTATGACTTTTTTTTACCATCATTTTGGTATGCACATCTGAGGACAACTTGTTTGTTATCATTATACCCAGGTCTCGTTCTTCTGTTGTGTTTTCTAATACCTGGTTGTCCATTTTGTACGCAGTAAGCGGGTTTCTAGGTCCAAAATGCATGATGTTGCATTTTGATATATTAAACATCATTGTATTATGTTTTGCCCATGCAATCAGATTATCCATGTTGGCTTGGAGTTTTTTCCATAATTTTGATTTTGTACACGACCCCCTAGTTTACAGTTGTCTGTGTACTTACTCATCCATGCATTTTGCGTTGTCTTTAATAAACGTTACCAAAATGTTGAATAATGTTGGCCCAGTACAGAGTCCTGTGGGACCCCACTTGTTACATCACCCCAATCAGACTGGAACCCCTTTATTGATACTTTTTGTTTTCTGTTTTGTAACCATGCTGTTATCCATCTTACTATGTTTGGTTGTAATTTGATTTGATAAAGCAGTTCTATCAATGTTTTATGTGAAACCTTGTCGAAAGCCTTGGCAAAGTCCAAGTATATCACATCTACTGATATCCCTTTATCCAGGGCTATGCTCACTGGCTTAAAAAAGGAAATCAGGGCTGGCATATTCAAAGGGGTTGCACCTGGTGCAACATGGTTGCACCATGCGCAACCCCCCCAATGCACCCTGGTGCAATATTCAAAGGGGAATGTTGCGTGGCACAACATCCAATGCGCCAGGGCGCATTGTTAATGTCATGCAAGCATAGATGCAGAGGCGTGCCCTGCATATGCAGCACATCCCAATATTCAGCCTGGGATGTGCGGTGCATATGCTGGTGCAGCCCGATATCGCCCGCACACTGGTGTGCAAAGTTGAGCCAAAGAAAACAGGCTCAAATGCTGGCCACCCACAGGCGGGCAGCTGTATTGCTAGGCACAACACAACAGCCGCCAGGCATGGGTGACCACCCGCCCAGCAGGACCACCACCCACAAACACCCTGTCTCCTGGTAGTCCAGTGCCCCCCCACCCCACATGCCCATACATGGGAAGTAGTGTGCACACACCAATCCCAATGCCTGATCATGGGCAGCAGTAGGCATGTACATATGCCAGGTGGTGTAGTGGACCCCTTCCCCTGTACATCCATTTGCGGGCAGTTGTAAATATCACAGGAGTACCTGGTGGTCTAGCATTCCCCCCCGATCCCGATTGCAGGCAGTTGTAATAATGAAGAAGTACCTGGTGGTCTAGCGGTACCCCCCATGCCCAATTGCGGGCTGTCATATAGATCAAGATATACCTGGTGGTCCAGTGGTACCCCTCTCCCCACCCACCCATGGAGGGCTCCCAGCCACCAAGCACCCCCCATCATTGGCGGGCGGCAGCACCCCATCCACATACCGCCTGGCCAACGCTGAATGACAGCGTAGGTATGATCTGTACACCCTATTGGTCCATACTGTGGACCAATAGGTGTACAGATCATACTGTATGCTGTCACCGGCAGGTGGCCAGGCAGTATGCGGGCGGGGTGCTGCCACCCACTGATGGTGGGGGGGTGCTGGGTGGCTGGGGGCCCTCCGTGAGTGGGTGGGGAGGGGGGTTCCACTAGATCACCAGGTACGTCTTGATCTATATGACAGCTCTCGATTGGGTGTATGGGGGGTACCACTAGACCACCAGGTACTTCATTGATAATTACATCTGCCCGCGATCAGGTGAAGGGGGTACTGCTAGACCACCAGGTACTTTTTTATTATTACAACTGCTCATGATCGGGTGTGGGGGGGACCACTAGACCACCAGGTTTACTTTATTTTATACAGATGCCCATGATCGGGCATAGGTGGGATCACTAGACCATCAGGTACTTTCATAATAATCACAACTACCCATGACCTGGTGTAGGGGGGACCGCTAGACCACCAGGTCTACTTTACTTTATACAGATGCCTGCAGTCGGGCATATGGGAGCAGGGGGCCTGCAATAGCCCACCAGGGTGCCGACCCCGATGGCAGCAGCTTGGCAGGGTGCCAGGCACAATTCGCTGGGACCCAGCACATCGCATGCTAATGGGGCCATAATGACATGCAAATGGTCCCATTTGCGCTTTCCATATATTATGACCTCATTTGCTTGCCCCTGGTTGAATATCATGGGTGATGCACCTAGCGCAACTGCACTTGCGATGGCACCTCCCTGTGCTCTCTCTCTGTGTCTTGTGCTGGCGCAGTGCCACTGCGCCATGCACAGTATGTGCGCCCTCCATGCCATATTCAGTGGTGCTGAGCCATGGTGCATCACCGTTGAATATTGCGTGGTCCTGGCCCCGGTGCAGCCCAGGTGCCTGCGCCCAGGCTTGTGCCACTGCCCGGCACAGTCTGAATATCCGGCCCCAGGTTTGTAAGACATGAGCTTCCTATTATAAATCCCTGCTGTGCAATATCTATTATTTGTTCCTCATATAGATGATCTGTAATTTGGTGTTGTATAACTCTTGCTAGTATTTATCCTATCACTGAAGTCAGACTTATGGGTCTATAATTTTTGGTTTCTGATCTGGGGGAGGTCTTATGTATGGGAGTTATGAGAGCCTGTTTCCATTCTTGCAATACTTCACCATTTTTTAATGACTGATTGAATAAGAAAGTCAATGGTCCTACTAGTTCAGTTTCTAGTTCTTGGAGTAGTTTAGGTGTTATACCATCAGGTCCAGCTGAGCTGCTATTTTTGAGACCTTTTATAATTTTACTAACTTCAATTTCTCTAATTGGAATATAATCATATGTTGGATTTATAATAGGTTTAACAATCTTTTCCTTTGGTTATTCCATGCTTAGAAAGTATTTATTAAATTCTGATGCTATCTCTATTTCATCTGTAATAGATCCATTTTGTGTTATAATCGGTCCTACCCCCTTTTGGTTTCCTTTAAGTGCACCTATGTAATTATAAACTTGCTTATTATTATCTTTTTATTTATTAAATTTTGTTCTAGATTTTTATTTAGGTGGAATTTTCCAAATTTCTCAGAATTACGGTGTAAGGGGAATTTCAAAATTCTACACAGCTCTTCTGTAAAGAATGCTGGGCTTGGGGAGTAGTTTGCTATGGATCCAGAGTTAATTTGGAAGATGAAGCCTAGATGACTGCCCAGGCAGACACACAGATGCTTAAAGGAGGAGAATTCTTCCAATTGTGAATAATCCTTCATCTGAAAATGAGGACAGCCTGGATTCTAACCAGGCGCTGACTGGGAATAAAACTCATAGATTGTTGCAGGCGTTAAGGTTAAGCATGTTGGTCAGAACTACCCTTGGATCCTGGTGAAGTCTTGTTTGGTTTGTACAGCCAGATCAGCCATGGGTGGGGGGGGGGACTGGAAAACAGAACAGTATCTTGTGCATACTGTACATAATGTATAAGGAGCCACAGGCCTTTAGGAGGCCAGATAGGAAGAATGAGAACTGGATATGGTCAACCACTGAGCCTTTGAAACATCTGAACTGATTTGGGAAAGGAAAAGGTGCCACATACTATATGAGGAGAGCTTGTGACCTAACAGATAGGTGCTGAACCATTAAACCATAAGGTGAGACAGTCCAGCATCAGCTAGCTTGTATAGAAGGAGGGTGTGGGCAACAGTAGAAAGCTTTTGTAATGTCAACAAAAACAGCAAAGGTGATCCAATCCACTTAAGTGAGTCTTGGATGAGATGTTAAACTGAGGTCCCATCTGCTTGTTCTGGCAGTTGTTCAGATAGACATTACAGAACCCATGACACTTCTTGAGAAAAGTAGGGGAATTTCTCTGGTGGCCTGGCCAAATTTCCCCCATTTACTAAAAATATACCACCAACAGGTTAAGCTGATTCAAAATATCAGTTTGCATCTGTATCCCCCCAAGGACGAGACTGAAAATAGGCAGAATTTCCTTGCCTTCACTTCCGGGTCAACAAAAATTAATCGACTAACTAACCAACCCACTAACTAAATACAGTGGAGAGGGATTACCTAAAACCAGAATGATATAGGACAGAGCTACGAATAGCTAAGAAATGAAGGAAAAGTTGAAAGAGAACCAGATGCTCCTGGAGTTTAACCAGCACGGAGAGAAGGGAGATGGTTGCTGGTGCTAAGGAGTCACTCTGTGTAGGGGGTGACTTTGGCAATCTTCCATATACCAGTTATTGATCCAAGGAAGAAGGGATTAAGGAGATCAAAGACATGTGAAACAACTGTAATTGTGTTCTTTGAAAATGTACCTGTTATTCAGTGTAATAACGTACATTAAAATGTACACTGCAGCCAGTCTTTGTAACTACAGTACCTTACAATGTCAATTTATTATAAAAATTGCAGATCTAGGCTATTCACTGCTGCAGCACACCTGAGGGAACTGATTTCCTTATGTGGGTGACTCAAACTGAGTGAGTCACTTTGAGTAACATAATTTGAGCACCCGTGATGTTAGCGAATGTGAAAGGCTAGTGAGGAGCAGATATAGTGAGGGTAGAGGGGAAGAACAGTAAGTCAACAGGTTAGTGACCGGAAGAGAGAGGTAAAGAAAACTGGTATATGGGATGTAGTTTCACAGGGCAGACCTCAGCTGGCCATTTTGTCTGGTGGTGAGGGTGGATGCCTGCAGTGTGAGAGGATCTTGGTTCAGGGCTGGGTAGGGATGCCACTGTTTTACTGTGTTTTGAGTTGTTGTACTTTGTTTTTTTCCCCACTGTACCCCAGTCTCCTGGTTTTGTGATGAATGGAGTCCCTCCCCAAATAACCAAGCTGTCTACATTACCCCACTGTCAGGCCCCCCCTGGAGTTGATTATAATTTGAAAGGGGGGTGCAGGGGGCAAAGCCCCCCACATGGGTGGTGCAGTGTGGCGTAGCCCCCAGCATAAAAACTGTAGTATGTTATTGCACCCATACAGTACAGTATTGCAGACCTTCGCTCATTGTGGGTCCACTGTTGTCGCCGGTTCCGTTTTCAGTGATGTGCACTCGCTGATGTGAAAGTCGAGGTGATGTTTTTGCTATTATGATATGGAACTGAGGAAACTAAGTACATGCATTTATTTTCTAACCAATTGGAAACAGTTTGCCACAATATTGATTTATCTAATTGCCAGTACTTTCTCAGCTATGCCTTACATAAATTATCCATAGCAGCTGCAGGATAGCCCAGCACTCCGGGAACCTGGTGTGGGAGCTGCCTTGGTCATCAAGGGAGACTAGGGTGCCAGTGATTAATGGGAACACTACCAACTGTGGTAGCAAACACAGTTTCTGCTAACACAGTGATGCCTGAGGTGTATTGAGGAGATTGTACCTCCACAAGGGGGTTTACACAGATAATAAAAGTAGGACACAGCATTTCATGGCTAGGTGAATGGGCTAGGCAATAGACATGAACAAGACCCCCCACACACACACACACACGCACACAGTATCAGCTAAATCATTGTTGCTGGCACTCTCAGGCTTCACTTCACATTGGCTTCTGCCAGGAAGAGGGTGGCAGTAGCTACTGATGGGACTGGGAGGTAACTGAGGGATCTGGGCAAAGCAATACTGCAGAACAAAAAGCTATATTTAAATAAACCCACAGATTATTATTAGAGTGAGATACTGTAGCCTTAAAAAATTGTTTCTGCTACATATGTCCAACATAATCACTCATGATTCACGCATACTGTACCTGGCGAGTACTGCTAACAGAATTTTCCAATTCTGATGGACTGGAATGCAATAGAATTTTGGAGAATACTAACTAATTCTGCAGAATTCCACTGAAAGCACACTTTTGAAATTCTGAATGCAGAATTTATGTTATAGATCAATAACTCAGGGTTTTACTTAAAGTGTGGATTAGTTTGTTTTTTTTCAAACAGCGGAACACTAATCCATGGTTCATGTGATCAGTGGCAAACTAATCCACAGTTTAAATTAAAGCACACTGAAAATTCTGCAGATTTTCTTTGAATTCCAAAAAGCATGTTGGAAGCAACATTGCCATTCTGTCTGAATTTTGATGACAGACTTCCACATTCTGCACAGTTCTTCTGTTGAGTGATATGTGAACACAAAAGGAACACTGCAGTAACTTGCAGTAAATGACATGTCACAAAATACTACCTGACAAAAGGGCTAAATTGCCATTGATTAAGACTGTTTCCTGCAGCAGACTACAGCACCACTCTGCAATAATGCTGCAAGGCATTACATTGCATCCTGGCCAACACTGCTGTATGTAGCGCAGAAATTAAGAACAGACTTCAAGATTACTAATTGGTACCACAATTTGCAAAAATATAGCCACAGAGGCAGTCTATCTTGTAAGTTGCTGCAACTGCATTGTTAGAAGCTTTAGTTGGGAAAGCCTTCACCCTCACTAGAATACAATCACATGAAAAAGGAGACAAATCCACAATAGAACTTACAACTTTGCATGAATAAGGAAAGCTTTACTGCATGCACAGAACTCTAAATTATCATCTCTCTTTCAGATTAGTTATGATTCATCCATTGTGCTTCTTAAAGACAAGATTCAGTTTCCATCTTTTCTTCGGACAATCCCTAGTGATGACTTTCAGTCCACTGGAATAGCATGCCTTGTGGTCCACTTTGGATGGAGCTGGGTTGGAATCTTGGCAGAGGACAATGACTATGGCCAAATGGGAGGTCTGGCACTGAAAAATGAGCTGGTCAAGGCTGGTGTCTGTATTGCATTTTTTGAAAATGTACCAATTGTTTACTCTCAGAAGAGGATCAAAAGTATTGTTGAGGTTATCAAGGAATCATCTGCCACTGTTGTATTGATATTTTCCATAGATGATAGCCTGTTTCCCCTTATGGATGAGATCAGAAGGCTTGGCATTTTGGGTAAAGTGTGGATTGCTAGTGAAGGCTGGTCTTCTTCTCCTATGTATTCTCAAAGAGAGCTCTTCAGAATATTAGACGGTACAATAGGGTTTACAGTTCGAAGAGGTGACATGCCTGGTTTCAGGGAATATATATATAACCTTCATCCTTCCTCACATTGGAATCTCCCATATATTAAAATATTCTGGGAAAATGCATTTGACTGCAAATGGCCCAAACTAGGCAGTGGAAAAACTGAAAATAATATATCTTCTGAAGATTACAAAAACTGCACTGGGAAAGAAAAACTAGATGATCTTAAGATTTCAATTTTTGATTTTAATAACCTAAGAATCACCTATCATGTGTATAATGCTGTGTATGCTACTGCACAAGCGCTACATGACATGCATATGTGTATAACTGGACATGGGCCTTTTGACAATGGGACATGTGCAAATGTTTTTAAATTCGAATCATGGCAGGTAAAACTTCACAGTAATTTTGCAAGACTCTGGCTATTCATTGTCATTTACTGATAGTTCTTTTTATTTTCTTCTCCATCAAGCAACACACATGTAAGCCAGGAGAAATCTGCATAGTGTCTTTTGCCAAGGCTGAAGTGGGCTTCTCCCATGATTATATTACATGTTCACATTCCACTGATTGCTTTATGCACCATATCATTTTCTGTATTGCATGTAATTATACAGTACTATTCTGAATTCATTTATTTACTGTATGTATTAAACATTCATCCACATGAATATCCCCTTAAAATGAAACATTCCCTATGTAAGGAAATCCCAGGGCAACAACATACTCATACAGTATAGTTTAGGAATATAAATTGTTCAAATATTTGAAATATTGTTTTGTTATTCTGTATTATATGTAAAGTGCTTTGAATTCAGGAAAGGCAGAGCATAAAGAAAAGTCTCTGTCTATCCATATATCTATCTATCTATCTATCTATCTATCTATCTATCTATCTATCTATCTATCTATCTCCTGGTGGCCTGTTTGGAAAATATGTTTCTCTCTATTTGGTAAATACAGAGGAAAAGTAATTATTGAGCTATGGAAAACTTAAAAAAAACATATAAAATTCTAAAACTAGAACAAAAACAGACATTAGTAGTAAAATAGTGCAGTGAGTAAGGTCTTTGCTAACTAGTAGAAGGCAGAGAGTAATATAAGGCCATGTTTCAGATCAGGGCCATGTGATGAGTAGTGTGTCACAGGGGTCAGTTTTGGGACCAGTTATCTTCAGTACCTATGTTTCAACAATGCAATGCACTGGAGAGGCAAGGATGTGCAAATTCACAGATGACACTAAGCTAAGTGCCATTGTGGACAATGATGTTGGAATAGAGACAATGAGGAACATTTGGGATGGATTGTGGAATGGGCAAAAAAAAAGGTAAATTTGGTCTTTAGTATATAGAAAGATGCACTATTATGTACTATTTAAAAAAAAAAACCTGAACAACAAATATAAATTGTACTGGCTGGACTTGAAGGAATCTGTGGAGGAGACAGACTTTGTGGTCATTGTCCCAAATGATTTACAATTTAAAAGCTGATATAAGCAATCAGTTGAGAAAGGATATAAGATATTGATCTGTATTGTTGGGAATATCAGCAGCAGGAACAGGGCAGTGGCCTTCCCACTGTAGAGATCTATGGTGAGGCCACACACTGAGTACTGTGGACAATTCTGGGCATCTCAGTGCATTAGGGATATCAAGCTGCTGGAGGGGGTAGAGAAGGGCAACCAGAATGATAGGAGGTACTGTATGAGGGGTTTGGGATACAAGGAGAGACTAGAGAGTTGGAAATGTGTATCTTTGAGATGAGATGGTTGTGACGAGACGTGTGTCTGGTTTACAAAGCATTCCAGAATATAGACCCGTGGAACTGTCTGGGCCTACAGGCAAAAGACAGCTAGTGTGAAGGGTGAAGGAATCGTAGGCAACTTATAGGAGACATATATAAAACAACATGAAGGGGACTCTGGTTTATATAGAGGGTAGTCACTATGTGGAATTCACTACCAGACTCAGTTGTTTTATGTAAGACCATGAATTGTTTCAAGGGTAAGCTGGAGAAACATCTGAAAAGGAATTGTAACAGAGGATACAACCAGTGTAAAAAGATAAGCATTCAAAAGGCTCTAGTAACTTAACTATGCTTGTACTGTTTCCTATTATTCCTATGGTAAAACTAGAAAAGCGGTGTAGTTCTCCTTTAAAAAATACCACTAGTAGGGTGTTCAGGTCAGCTTTTTGGATTCAAACAGGCTGGCCTGGGTCATGTTGAAACCAAAACCACAATATATACAAAAAGGAAATAGTGTAATCAGCTTACATGAGAACATTCTATGTTTCTATAGGAATCTTAGTAAGAAAGCAGGAGGGGGAGTAGCCAGAGATCATGTATGGTCTGCAGTGACAACATAGGCAGAGACAAACTGTGCAGTGGGCCAAGCAGTCCTTATCTGCTGACAAATTCCATGTTTTATGTTTCTGTTAACTATTTTGAATCTATTTTAGTTTGTAAGTCTATCAATAAAAAAGAGAATAATGTATAGTTCCGTGTGTATTACCTGTCAGTAATACCATCGAGAGGTTCCTACCTGTCCAGAACCGCGAGATGGTATTGCTGACCGGTAATACACACGAAACCATAAATTATTTTTTTAATATATGGATCCGAGTCTATTTTGGGGTCTTTTCAGACGAGCGGTTCACCAGTTCAGTTAAGGACTGTCTGGGTCATGGCGAACCGCCGCACTGTTTCGTGCTGTGTCTTGAGCTGTCTGCTCGCTCCTGATGGTTCCCGGCACCTGCCTGATTTTTCCAAAAAATTCAGATCCGACCTGCACTTCATCACTGGAATGGCAGGATCAACCAGATATTTTCATTTGCTGATGGGGGAAGGAAAATAAAAAACAGAGAAGCGCGACGACCGAGTTCACTGTCGTTAAGTGACAGAAGGACCGCTATGTTTTTTAAACTGTTCTGCCCACCCACACAGGAAAAGTGGCCAATGAGGAGGCACACTTAGGATGTGGGGGCAGAAGGTATATTTTCTGAAGCTTGCAACAATACTATTAGTAGCACAAAACTGTAGTATTAAAAGTGATTGACAATACTGTTACCAGTGATTGACAATAGTATTATCACTGAACCTTTGAGGGTATTACTGGATTGTAATATATGGAGATGCTTAAATAATACTATACTAACCCATACAAAAAAATCCCGGTAATACCACATCAGCCAAAGTGATACCATCGTTCGTCCCTGATAATACTATCGTTCAGAAGTGATAATACTATCGCTGCTGCTCTGAACGATAGTATTATCAGTTAAATGGAACAGCGCAAGCCCAAGACTCAGAGCTGGTTGCTAAGCAGCCAACTGCAGTCGCTAGACTCACGATGTGAGATTTGTAAACTGTGCTTCATGATTGGCTGCCTTTTGTCTCAGAGAGGGCAGAATACTTTTGAAAAAATGGCGGCTATCTCTTGCTTGGCGAGAGTAACTCGTACCCACAGAACTTGGGATCTTTACTTTTGCTTGGACTTTTTTTACCCCACAAGACAACACTACCTCGTTGATCCTGCATTTACATGGATGAAAAAACAGGTAGGACTTCCTAACGAGCGAGAACTTGCTAGCGAGTGGGGGGGCAGAGTGATGGTGCGGCAGCAGAGAACATTGCTTCGGCGGACATTTTCACAGGCTGTGCGGAGAACAAAAATCATACTGACACAATCTGATATGGAATTTGGCTCCATATATTACAAAAAATAACTACAGAGGGAGTGCATTACAGTGAGTACTCCATCTGGAATTTGGGATATGCGAACCTTTGAGCTTCGCTCTCGAGGTTCCCATGTCCCCAGAATCTCTTGATGGGATTACTCCCTTGTAATGCATACACTCCTATGTATTATTCTATTTTTTTTTGTATGCTTTACAGACCTTTTAAATCCAAGATCCATATAGTAAGGTATTTTAAATAACTGTAGTAACAGTAGTAGTGTGTAGCAGTGGTAATAATAGCACTGTTTTTATTCAGTGCATTTCTAAAGGACAATTCACTTTACATCTAGCACTGACGCACAGAACAGCAACAGACAGCACATTGACAGCAACACACATAACAGCAAAAATTACATACTACAGTATGCATCACTTGAAACAGACATAAGTGTTAATTGCTTAGTTGACCATTATACACAATGTCCATTTTAGCCAAAAGAAGCTTTTTTTTTTTTTGCTGCTTGGGCGATCGAACACAATTAATAATACTGGTGGTGCAGGTGTTGCAAGGTGTCGGGGTAGGATAGTGCATGTGCAAACTTGAGTTTTACTTCTTTTTAGAACTACTAAATGGGGCATACTTTACGTAACCCCCACCCCCATCATTTTGCAAATGACAGGTGGTATGCTGTTTAAATCTGACAGCAGTACCAGGTGGGGACTGGGTTCGGGGAGGACTAGGTTACTCGGCACAAGGGCTAGGTTTGGCTACTCTGCACAGGGGCACCCAAGTAACTCCGAACACAAGAAGCAATAACTGTAATGTCCAGTACCAGGAATGGGATTCTAAAGTGTGGCTTTTATTCACATCCAAGCAGAACAAACAAAGCATAGACGGACCCCCACGGTGCTACACTTCTGGTAATGCAGATTAAAGAGAATCAGAAACACTTCTTCAACACTTCAGCCCTCAGGCTCTGAACCCACTGGGCACAAAGCCCTGACTTGCACACTGCTTTGGGTACACAGCCTGAACTTGTACACTGTCTGGGATTCCCAGGCTCGGCTCCCTTGCCGGCCACTCGGACACCTTCCATATGTCATGGAAACCTTTTCTGGTGGCTCCCTAAACCACCTAAGAGCACCTCAGCTCTATCAGGGAAACTTCCTTTTAATCCCACATCTGGTACTTTCCTCAGGCACTGGTCAAGTACCTGGAGAAAGTAAAGGTGCCACAGAGCAACCAGAGGTGAATTTGGTTACTACTGATGGGGGGTCTCCCACCTCTCTCTCCTACAATTCATACCGCCATTTCTCTGACATTAAACATCTCATTCTGTAAAAGCTTGGCAATGTAGATTAAGGCTAAATGTATGTCACATTTCATCTACTTGTCTTGCATTCCCATTGTGCTGACTTGAAATATACTTTTACTTGGCTTAGCCCATTGCTCTAGGGCTCCCACTGATTAAGCAGTCCAATCCCTACTTTACTTTACTTTTGTGCTGGACTTGAACCTACTTGAATTAACCGGCAATGTCTATTACACTAGACCTCCTACAAATTAAGTAGTCCAATCCCCATGTTCCAACAGTTCAGGTGAAAACATTGGCCCTCTGTCAGAGCGAACTCACCCTTTGGTTGCAGGTGCCCCACAGGCGATTCCTCACAGGAATTTCTCTCCCACAGCTTCTGGTGCCTCAGCACAACTCGAAATAAGGCAGCTTCTTCCTAAGCTGGAACCAGGAAAGTTCCCCTGAAAGACAGGCAAACCTTTCCACCCCCATCCCCTCAGGGATGGGGCACATGGACCAGTAACAGCGGTCTGCACCACTTCACAATCAGCTTACTGTGTTCCTCTTTCGGTGGAAACACACACCTCCCTTACAGTAACTCTAAAACAGAGCTTAAGGCTCTGAGAGCCTGCTCACAGACTGCTGTGCTGCTCATCTCTTCAAGACTGCACACAGACTCTGTTCAAAATCCCCAACATTCTATCCTAACTTCCAACTGCAGCACTCCAGTGTGGCTCATGCAGCTGTGAGAGTTCTATGGTGATGTCATACCTCAGTCTCAGCTGAGACTGAGAACAGAGTGAGACAGTGTGAAATCCATTTAACAGGAGTTTGACAAGCTGCCTTCCTTGCCTACCACTAGGTCTTACTGGGATTCTAGTAACCCCGGGTAACACTTATTAAAGTGAAAAGTCATTAATAATGGTCTGCTTCCGTCTTGTCATGCAGTAACTTCTCCACATTGTCTCCATTTTTCTCATGTTCTCCCAATCCAGTTCAGTGTTGTCTCACTGCTCCATAGCTCGTCTCAGTGTGAGTGGGGCCATTTTCACATCTTGTCCTAAGACAGTAGGCTGTAGTTCATCATCCTTCTTATTCAGTTCATCAGTGCCGGCATCTTCAATGGAAGCTCCCATCATAGCTTCCATGACTTCGGTTATGTCATCAGCCTGCTTTCTCTCTTTTTACACGTTGTCACCGAGGGTGCAGATAGAGTTGAACTCTTCGTCTGTGAGCCCTGTAGGTGGGGGGATGTTATCCACTGACTCCTGAACATCTTCTTCTTGCTTAGCTGTGCCTGGTCTGTAGAAACCACCTTTCCTAAAGCAGTTTTGAATGGTGATTGGTGTCACAGTGTGTGACATTCTTAGTGACATCAGAATCCTACATCAGACTTCACATGACTTACACAGGAAACAGGCCGGTAAAGTTAAGTCGAATCACAGTTCAGAGATGTATTTGGCTAAATAAACATTAAAGTACAACAATACAGGGCAGAATATTAGTAGCACTAACAATATTTAACATTATTTAAACAAAGAATTTTGGCGAGGCAATGCAGAGAACGGTGGCGAATGGCAGTTGCACACCACAGGATGTCCACTAATGCCAGCGCTTGAGGTATGCTATATAGACTATATTTAAAATGGGGCAGCATAGGCAACAGCTTTTGGAAAGCACATTTCAATTGGTATAACCAATTGTCTGCCTTATACGTGTCCGTTCTATTTTGTGACTACTGTATCTGGAAATGCACATGCTAAAAGATGTTTCTGCAGTTTGAATTTAAAAATAACAATGGAAAGGAAGAGATGTAAAGAAACACAGAAACAGAGAATATGTTGCTAGAAAAGAAACCTCTGTCCCTGCCTGTTCCTGCATAACTAATGCTGAATAAGGGAACCCTAGAATCCAGCTACTTGGAAAGTCCCCTGGTACTTGTGCTTCCACCGAGTCTGAACAAACCCACCACCCACTTTTTTAACCCATGGAGGTGTTTGCATCTTTTCAATCATATTCCTTCTTTTCCTTCTTGCCTCAAGTTGGCACATGTTCAGATCTGCTGACCTGTTCTCATACGTCCTTCTCTGCTGACCCTGGATCATCTTGGCCATCCTTCTCAGTACTGCCTCAACACTGTCCCTGCCCATCTTCTGATGTGACCTCAAAAGCTGCACAAAGTGCTCCAGGAGAGGCCGAACCACTGACCTACTGTGTAGAGTGGTAGCGATACCTCCCTTCTGTATCTGGTGATCACTCTCCCTATGCAACCCAGCATCCTATTTGCCTTGCCCACCACCTGGTTGCACTGTGCTGATGCTTTCCGGCTGTCTCATATTAATACTCCCACGCTCTTTCCCTCCATAATACATTCCAGGGGTTTGTTCAGATGTGCCAAAATGGAAGAGGAGAGAGTATACATTTATTTTTGCTCATGACATTGAGGAATCAACAAAACAGTACAAAATGCCAGGTCCATTACAAAGTGTAGTACAGTGTTGGAAACAATATCCTACTTGCTGGGAGAGCAGGGGACGAAAGGAAAAACCATCATACTTCCCCATCCTATTGTACATTCAGTTACATGATTATTTTGCCATTATGTGTATTACCTTGCATTTTTGGTATTTAATTTTAACTGCCACACCATTGGCCACTTTTCCAGTCTACAGTACCTAGGTCATTGTACATGAGTTTACCCCTTCCTCAATATCCACCTTGCCAGAGATCTTAGTATCATCTGTATAAAGACATATCTTTCCCTGGGTTACTACCCCTATATCCCAGATAAAGATGTTATTGAGAACTGGTCCCAAGACCAATCCCTGTGGCACCCTGCTATTGACCTCTTTGCCTCTGAGTATTTCCCATTTATCACCAGAAGGTAAACACAAAAGAAAGAGCACCACCATACAGCTCTTAAAAAGTATACATTTATTTTTGCTCATGACATTGAGGAATCAAAAAACAGTACAAAATGCCAACTCCATTACAAAGTGTAGTGCAGTGTTGAAAACAACATGCTATTCACTGAGAGAGCAGGGGACGATGGGAAATACAGTCATAATCTCCAAGTAGGTAGTACATTGTTTTCAACACTGCACTACACATTTTAACAAAGATGGTCTTTTGCACTCTTTTTTGATTCCTTGATATCATGTGTAAAAATAAATGTATACTTTATAAGAGCTGTATGGTGGTACTCTTTCTTTTGTGTTTGGCTTCTGAGATTGTCAGATGTGGCATGCCTTAGGACGGAGCTGATTTTTTGAGACACCCATTTATTACCACCCTCTGGGTCCTGTCACTTAACCAATTTCCAATCCACCTGGTAATTCTGTTCCTACTCTGAGGTCCTGCATCTGCATTATTAACCATTCTTTGCAGGATGGTATTGAGATTTTTACTGAAGTCAAGGTAACGTATGTCCACTGATTGTCCCTTGTCCACCGTTTTCGTCACCCATTCAAAGAAACTGATCAAGTTTGTCTAATATGATCTCCCACTGTGAACCCATGTTGTCTCTTGTCCTGCAGTCCATTCAGCTTCTGGAAAGTTACTACTCATTTCCATATTATATTCTGTAGCAGCTTACCAATGCTAGACATTAAGCTAACAGGACTGTAGTTCCCAGGATCACCCCTGCTTCTTGCCATGTGAGTGGCAGCTACATTCATCATCTTCCAGTGACTGGACACTATCCCTGTTTCCAGCGAGCTATTGACTAACTCAGCCAACAGTTCATTTAGGACCTACCTTATTTCCTTAAGAATACATGAATGCATCCCATCTGGGTCCATGGCCTTAGTCACTTAAAGTTCACCTAAGCTCTCTAGTACCCTTTTTTCTGGAATGGAATCCATATTTACTTATCCCTCTTTCCCATGATGGTGCAGTCAAGTATTGGTCCCTTTCCTCCACCATAACTACTGAGCAGATGTAACCCCTAAGTGGCACTATCCCAAAGGCTACTACCCCTGCCTGCTTGGCTGTTAGCAAGTTAAGGGGCATGAGTTTTGAAATGGGTGCCTCCACCAAGAGGTCAGGGTTGGTAGTGGTCAAACTAGCCTGGGCACAGCCCTCCGGAACCCTGTAACCCCCCTCTTTCCCTGCTAGTGGCCAAAACAGTACACAATAATTACTTTCACAATACCCTGATATAGCTTGCAAGTACCCACACTGTTTGCACTTACCAACAGGGCTAGTTTCTCCTGTTCGACCCTGGGGACCCCCTGTAAAACAAGGTTAGACAGAGCAAATAGCAACAGTACAATACTTCGAGCACAAACTGGAACCACGGGCTGGTTGAATGCAGAAAAAGGTAGATCTGATTTATTCAGGGGATTTGAACAAGGAAGGGGTGTAAGCAGATTAATTAGGTTACACAGCTGTGTATGCATTCAGAGTCCCTAACACAGTCACACTCTCTGGGTACCCAGGTGGAGGAAAGGTGGGCTAGCCAGGACCATTGCCTGGGGTAGGCCGGTGTTGCAGCTGGTCGGGGCCCTGTGATGGAAAAAACAACTTGCACAATACACACTATTTGTAATCCGGAGCCAGATGGCTCAGTTCATGAAGAAAGAGAAATAACAAAGAAATCAGATGGCACACTTCGATTAAACTGTAGTTGCAGGGAGCTACCCTGATTACTCACGATACCCAAGACTGGACACAGGAAGGATGAAAATCAAAACAGCAGGTGGTACCTCTTGAATGCCAGGAGAAGCAGGGCCCACACGATTCGCCGAGACGTCGTTCCTGTTCAAGCGTGGAGCAGTGGGCTGATCCCCAGGCAGTTACCTCATCAATGGCTTTTTCTGTGCAGTAGGGTAGTCTAGCAGAGCCCTTGTGGCAAGGCCCAGCAGCATAGAGATAACCACGGATTCAGTCCGTTTGGGCTAGATACAGCTTCCAGCAAGCAGAACACAGTTCTAACAGTGGGGAGCCAAATCATGACTCGTTTTCAGTACACAGCACATTCATATGTAAGGAAATTTTACTGTACCAGGCAAAATGCTTCCCGGTCACAATCGCAAAGTTTCTGCTCACACCGGGAGAGTAGGGGTAGCTGGAACTCCTGACAAGCAGATCGTACTCAGCAAAAATCTTCGGTTCTATTCAGGTTCAGCCTGGTCCCACTTCAGTAGCTTACTTTAGTCACACAACTCAGATTCAGTCTGAAAATACTTCCCTTCTCCATCTCAGGGCAATAGGCAGACATGCAGACCAGAAATCAGGCCTTTCCACAGTTCTCCCACGCAAAACTACGCAGACGGCTGCTCAAACTATCACGAGCTGTTCCCCCTTCAGCTTCCAACTTAGATCTGCCCTAAACAGCAGGCAGCCTGGGGGTTTCCCTCAGATCCAAAAGGTTTGGTTGGCTGATTTGGCTGTCAGTCAAAGCAAGAGCTCCCCCTTCAGTTGCAAAAAGGCACTAACAGTCCAAAACTACAATTCCCAAGTTTTTACTCCACACATCTCCTGTAGGCAGGCTCCATTTTAGAGTCCCAATGTACTAATTGGCCCAATTCGGCAGTGCAGGGCCAAAATGGTGGAGATAATCAGAACAGTCCTTGCTGCAAAGAAGGCAGGTTAGAACAAACTACATTATCATTATCACTCTAAATGATTTTCAGCAAATAGTTACAGCTTTCAACAGAGCTCCCCCTGCACAATTAGCGATGGCAGAAACAGAGCTATTATCCAGTAGCCCAGGGGGGCTTGAGCATGGAAACGCTCAGTCCCCCTCGCAGAGTAATCATAACTGCAAGCAGGCAGCTCTTAAAGAGACAGTACACAGAGGCTTTACAGGCACTCTCGAGCAATACTATTTAAACGGCTATAGAACCGAACACCACCCTGGCAGTGAGCATTTAGGCAAGCTCATGGAAGACTTTTTGGGAACCCCCATTTGTAGGGGGGTTACACCCTTCCCTGTCTGGAGAAAACTTGGCATCCGCGTCAAGTCAGTACCACCACATTAGTTGCAAATGCAAATCACACTATACATTTATACCATTAGCGTGTTATACAAGTAACATCTGATGCATCAATCAATGTAACTTAACTTTTGCTATACATATTCTGTACATTTCACAATACTCTATGCATTCTGAATTACATCATGCATATTTCACACAGGTAATTTACACTCTGCTATACAAAATCAGGTAATAACTTCCTGTACATTGAACAATGAGAGAGGGGGGGGATCTTCCCTATCAGCTAACTTAGAGCTAGATGGGGCAGGGGCACCATACCTAAAGGGCAGAACGTTCAACCTGGAATTGGTACTTACACTTAGTTTGGGCAGTGAGCTCTGGGAAACATAAACCCCCTTATGGACCACATTGGGAGGCAAATCCACTGGCCTCCCAGGAGAATCATAACTGAGGCATACTACTGGCTTGACAGCTCGGCCAGTCCTTCTGGGGGGGGACCAACCCACAGTCTCTGTACTCTCAACACTGATCCTGGGACTTTCATCACTTGTGAGGGGTGTCTCTGCCTGGGTAGGAAGGTCCAGACTTGGAGCACTGTCAGCCCCTTGCTCTGTAAGCTCTGTTTCTGCAACACTTTGCCCACTTGGACAGCACTCTGGCACTGAAAGGGAATTGTCAGCACCCTCATGGCATTCTTCATGTTCTGGCATGTCACCAGAAAACTCATACCCTCATCCCCCTCTCTGGACAAATCATACAGTGCCACCATACACAGAGACTCAGCATATTTAGATGTGATACTTTGCACTTCACTTTCAGGGAGCATTGGCCCCAAGGATGAAGCTGGGGGGTTAGGTAGTCCAGAAGGCCCAGCTTCATCCCCACAATTAATCATGGGGTTACCTTGAAACAGCTGACTCAGTTCATAAGAGGGGTAATAGGCATAGTCGCACTCACTTTCATCAGAAGTGGACTGACAGTCACTATCATTCTGGGCCTGCTGTCACCGTCCATGGAGAGCAATCTCTGGGGGGTTCAGCCTCAATCATGACTTGGCCGATAGGTAGCAAGTGGTTATGGTGCATGGTCTTGACGGCTTTGGAGCTGTTTTCAGGGCTCACTTTGTACACTGGTAAATCATCCAACTTGCCTACTACTACATGGGGAAGATGGTGCCATCGGTCATCAATTTTATGTTTACCATGCAGTCCCAAATTTTGAAACAACACATGGTCTCCGGGTCGCAGCTCTTGAGTCTTTACTCTTTTATCATGCCTCTCTTTGTTGGCTAAATTTCTCTTGTCTGCCACTGTCTGGGCCAGTTGGTAGGCATGATTTAATTGAGCTTTCAGCTTTTGTACATATTGCAGATATTTTTTGGCTTGGACCCCATCTGGAGAGACTGCAAAACAGACATCAACAGGCAATCAAGCCTTTCTCCTGAACATGAGGCGGTAGGGAGAGAACCCGGTAGCATCATTTTTTGTGCAATTGTAGGCATGTACCAAGGTGCTAATCTGCTGGCTCCATTTATGCTTGTCTTTTGGGTGAAGGGTGCCTAGCATGTCTATCAGGTTGCGGTTAAAGCATTCTGGTTGAGAGTCCCCCTGTGGGTAAGGGGTGGTTCTTGACTTTCACCCCCCCTATAGAGAGCATTTCTTTGATTAACTGACTCTCAAAGTCTCTACCTTGATCAGAATGAATTCACTGGGGGGCACCATAGCAGACGAAGAAATTTTCCATTAGCACCTTGGCCACAGTAGATGCCTTTTGATCTTTGGTG
This sequence comes from Neoceratodus forsteri, assembly GCA_016271365.2. NCBI lineage: Eukaryota > Metazoa > Chordata > Ceratodontiformes > Ceratodontidae > Neoceratodus > Neoceratodus forsteri. The sequence goes on from CM028133.1 coordinate 152,472,787, forward strand.
GGAAAAGCTTGTGCATACCATGTGAAATGATCCATAACCACTAACACATTACCAATGTTTCACTGGTCAGGCTCCAAACTCAAAAAGTCTATGCAGACTAGTTCCATTGGGGTGCTGGTAGTAATGTTGACAAGGGGGGCAGCCCTCTGAGGTGGGGCTTTTCTCTGTAGGCAGTGACAAGTCCTTACATGGTGCTCAACATTGGCCCCCATCTTGGGCCAATAGAATTAAGATTGTACTAGGTCAGGGGTTTGTTCGATACCGAGGTGGCCCATATGGTTGTGGAGGGACATCAGCACCAAATCTTTGAAGGCTGTGGGCAGGACCAATTGTTGCTTGTCTACTTGGCCACCCCAATCTACTGTCTTTCTATACAATAACTGATTAAGCAGCTTCAACCTGGGGCCTTCTTTAAATAATAAAGCAGTTTGCAAGTCAGAGGAATGCAACTTGGACACATCTTTCCCTGCACAGAGGGCATCAAGTGCTGGCTGAATCATAGGGTCTTGGGATTCAGCCCACTGAATGCTGCCATTGTCAAATTGAGGTAGTGCACTAATATCTAGAGCAGAGAAGTGACAGTACACAGCTGGTATGCAGGTATCAGAAGGGCCCAAGCAATCTACTAAGCAGTCCACTGTGTCCGCAGACATCTGTTCATCTCTGTCAAACTTTTGACACAATGCTCGAATGTCAGGTTCAGACAGTGTGACCCAGTCACTCTTGGAAGTGGGCATTTGGGATAGGGCGTCAGCATCAATGTGATTCAGGCCCAACCTTTATTCAACAGCATAATCATAGGTAGAGAATGCAGAAAGCCACCGATGCCCTGTGGCGTCTAACTTAGCTGAAGTCTGCACATAGGTCAATGGGTTATTGTCAGTCTTCACCAGTATCTTTGCCCCATAGAGGTTGTCATGGAACTGGTCAATGATGGCCCAGTTTAACACCAGGAATTCCAACTTATGCACGGGGTAGTTTCACTCTGACGGGGTCAGACTCCTACTAGCGAAGGCCACGGGTCTCAAACCATCCTCATGGTCTTGATACAGCACAGCTCCCAAACCCTGTAGACTAGCATCGGTATGCAGCACATAGGGTTTGGTAGGATCAGCATAGGCGAGGATGGGGGCATGGGTGAGCTGATATATGATTTCGTGGAAAGCTGCTTCATAGTTAGGCATCCAGCAGGGCCCAAAAAGTTCACCTGGGTGGAAGTATACTCTTTCTGGTCCTGGGGTGGCCCCTTTTTTGTATTTATGATTTGTGGCAGGGTAACCCTGGGTAAGATTCAAGAGTGGGTGAATCACCTTGGAGTAGTCTTTTATGAACCTGTGGTAGTAGCCACAGAACCCCAGGAAGCATTGTAGTTCTTTCAGATTGTGGAGCTGGGACCATGTGGTCAGAGCTTCAACTTTACTGGGATAAGTCTCTATCCCCTCTGTAGATACTATGTGCCCCACATACTTCACAGAGGTTTGGAAAAACTGGCACTTGTCAATGGACAGCTTGAGGCTGAAGACTTCCAGTTGGTCTAGGACTTTAAGCAGTCGGTTCTCATGCTCCTCTAAGGTGCTCCCAAACACAAAGACATTGTCCAAGTATGCCAGGCATTCCAGCAAATTCATATCTCCCACCGCATGTTCCATCAGATGCTGAAAATTGGCCGGGTCACCCGACATCCCCTGTGGCATCCTCAGAAACTCATAGAACCCCAATGGACAGATGAAGGCTGTTTTCTCATGGTCTTCTGGGGCCATCAGGATCTGGTAGTATCCACTGCAAAGATCCAACACTGAGAACCATCTGCTCCCTTTCAAACAGTCCAGAGCATCTTGTATATGGGGCATGGTGTATTGATCAGGGATGGCCTGTCGGTTCAGGGTTCAATAATCCACACCCATTCTGACAGACCCATTCTTCTTACACACAACCACAATGGGTGAAGCATAGTGGCTCCTGGATTCTTGTATCATACCAGCAGCAAGCATTTCCTGCAGGCAGCTTCTCACATCATCTATGTCTGCTGGAGCTAGGCGTCGAGACCTCTCTCGAAAAGGCCGTTCATCATGCAGGCGTATGTGATGCTCCGCACCCTGGACACATCCAACATCTCATGCCTCCAACGAAAACACTTGATCCCTCTGGGCAATTTTCTTGCTAATTCTAGTCTTCCATTCAGCTGGCAAGTGGGGGTCACCAAAGTCAAAGAAGTTTGGAGTCACTCTATCTGCCTTAACAGGGTGCTTGTTGCTGGGCAACACTGCAGAGTCTGCGCAGTGTACCGTAGCTAGGGTGCAGCCTCTGTTCACCCAACTCTTCCGATCTGACACACTGTGGATCTGAACCATCACTCGTCGTGCATAGGCATGAGCATGAACGGGCAAGATGCTGGACTTGACCAATAGTCCTTCTGGCAATTTTTCATCGCCTGGCACATCCAACATCAGTATTCTATTCTTGACATCTTTCTGTAGGTGGACCTCCCCTTGCAGGGTACACTGGGTGTTAGGAGCCAGCACCATTGACTCGGGATCCTTCTTCCACACCACCCCTACTGGTTCATCCTGGTCTACTTCCTCGGGATTCTGCTGCAACTCATAAGCCCTCTTGATCAGAGCTGGAATTCTCAGAGCCCTCCCAGTCAGGTGCCCCTGTTTCTCATAGCAGAGTTGTGCCAGTCTCCCAAACAAATGATTATTGGTCCCAATTAGCAGGGGAACCCCATCATACAGTCTAGTAAGGGGACACACTAAAGCCAGGGTCTCGACTCGCTCCACCACTCCAGCCACCGAGGTAGGAAAAGACAACCAGATCCAAATATACCCAAGGTATGGATACGACTTCTCACTCAACCCCCAGACATGCAAGCCTTCCAAGGGTTGTAAGGGCACATCAGGCAGGTGCTTCCGATACAAACATTATAGTCACTTGAGACCCATAGTCAAGCACGGCCCGGTTGGACACACCGTTCACCTTCACTGTCGTTTCCATTGAAGGACCCACTACTTTGGACCATTCAGGTGGCTCAGACTTGGATGTCAATTTGGCAGTGGCCTGTGAAGAGTAACTGTTTCAAGCAGCTCCACCTGGCGGCCTGTTGTTGTTCCATTGAATCAAGGCAAGTAGTCTAGTAGTGAGCTTCCTCAGATTCTCTGGCAAATGACAAAAGAAACAGGTGTGTCCATCCTCCCCACAATGGTAGCAAAATGTGGGTTCTGTACAGTCTCTGGGGGGCCATGAGACATCTCCTGGTTTGGGCACCTCAGGGGAACTTCGCAGTTCTTCTTTGACTTGTGACTTGCGTTCTTGATCCTCTGGACTGCCACCAAGTTTGGGGGTTTGTGTGGTTCATAGTAGGTCCCCCACCAGGGCTCTCAACTCTCATACTTCTTCCAATAGGTTACCATCAATCCGGGTTTCTGAAGAAACATGCACCCCCACCCCGCTTTTTGTCTCAGGGGGTGCCTGATAAAAGTTAGGTTCTCTGGCTGCCTCTGTCAATTCTTTAATCAGCTCTCTCAGCTGCTGTGCCTCATCTGCGTCACTTCTCTCAGGGGTCTGGCAAGTACCAACAACCCCAGCATAGGGCTCCCAGCCATTCTCTGTCTCACGAATCTCTTTCATCAGGTGACAGTACTCAGGAGGATTAGTCCTCCTGTCTTGCAGCTTAAGTTTTACCATCATCACATTGGAGTACCTGGCTGACTTGAGAATATGATCCAATCTGACCCGGTTCAGTTCCTTAGCTGGCACCTCTCCTTTTCTGTGGGCCCTCTGCAGAGCCCTCTCAATTCTGGTAATGAACACAGACAACTTCTCATTCTTCAATTGCTTGGCAGACTTGAACTTCCACAGCAAATTGTCCCCTGACTCAGTGCTCCCAAACACTCCTTCCAATGCAGAGAGGTATTCAGCCGCCGTAGCGTCTGGGCTAGTGGCTTGTAGGAAAAGGATGTCCTCCAGTGCAGGGCCCCTTAAGCTTTCCATGAGTCTCTTTCTCTTTTACCCCTCAGAGCACTGTCATTCCTGTACCAAGGGGGTAGCATAGTCCATCCATGTTTCAAGGTCATTCTCCCCTGTAGGCACTGGGAGGGTGCCCAAGAAAAGTCTGAGTTTATGGTAAGAGTCCAAATGCACAGATGGAATTATTATGGGGAAGGGGACCACAGGGGAACTCTTAGGGGAAGCAGGAGACGCGCCCGGGGACTGCAATGGTGTGTGTTCCTCTGAAAGGTCTAGCACCTTTACTAGCTCTTGAGCAGTTCATCCTTCAGACACTAATAACTTGAGCAGCTTGTCCTTAAACCCCTCTATACTGGGGAACTCGCCTGGGGTAGCCAGATCACTATGAGGGTGAATGACCCTCCACCCGTTCTGTGTCCCTTCAGGAAGAATAAAAGGGGGTACCTTCTCTGGATCTATGGGAGAACTACAGGAGAGTAAAATTATCATAGTCTGTTCAAACAGGTCTGAATCCCTCCCCTTCACTTCAACTTTGCCCAAACCTTTGACATGTTCCACAGGTTCTATAATGCCAGCATTAGTTGTCCCTAATGGGACATCCAGTAACAGGAGGGTCTGTCGGGCATCTAATCCCTCAGCATCGCTCCACCCCATCATTCGGTGCACTGACGGCTTATGGGGGGGCGATTTTGAGCTTGGGCATAGCAAGATCCTCCATTTTCTCACCAAATCTGAACATATTGTGGTAATTCCCTCCTTTGACCACTAGAGGATGCTAATCCCAATGGTGCCTCCAAAATGTAACCCCTAGGTGGCGCTATCCCAAAGGCTACTACCCCTGCCTGCTTGGCTGGTAGCAAGTTAAGGGGCCTGAGTTCTGAAACGGGTGCCTCCACCAAGAGGTCAGGGTTGGTAGTGGTCAAACTAGCCTGGGCACGGCCCTCTGGGACACTGTAAACCCCCTCTTTCCCTGCTAGTGGCCAAAACAGTACACAATAATTACTTTCACAATACCCAAATATACCTTGCAAGTACCCACACTGTTTTCACTTACCACCAGGGCTGGTTTCTCCGGTTCGACCCTGGGGACCCCCTGTAAAACAAGGTTAGACAGAGCAAATAGCAACAGTACAATACTTCAAGCACAAACTGGAACCACAGGCTGGTTGACATCAGAGAAAGGTAGATCTGATTTATTCAGGGGATTTGAACAAGGGAAGGGTGTAATCAGGTTAATTAGTTACATGCTCTATCAATCACACAGCTGCGTATGCATTCAGAGTCCCTAACACAGTCACACTCTCTGGGTACCCAGGTGGAGTAAAGGGGGGCTAGCCAGGACCATTGCCTGGGGTAGGCCGGCGTTGCAGCTGGTCGGAGCCCTGTGATGGAAAAAACAAATTGCACAATACACACTATTTGTAATCCGGAGCCAGATGGCTCAGTTCATGAAGAAAGAGAAATAACAAAGAAATCAGATGGCACACTTAGATTAAACTGTAGTTGCAGGGAGCTACCCTGATGGTTACTCACAATACCCAAGACTGGACACAGGATGGACGAAAATCAAGACAGCAGGTGGTTCCTCTGGAATGCCAGGAGAAGCAGGGCCCACACAATTTGCCGAGGCATCGTTCCTGTTCAAGCGTGGAGCAGGGGGCTGATCCCCGAGCAGGTGTCTCATCAATGGCTTTTCTCTGTGCAGTAGGGTAGTCTAGCAGAGCCCTTGTGGCAAGGCCCAGCCGCATAGAGATAACCGCTTATTCAGTCTGTTTGGGCTGGATACAGCTTCCAGAAAGCAGAACACTGTTCTCACAGTGGGGAGCCAAATCACGACTCGTTTTCAGTACACAGCACAATTATATGGAAGGAAATTTTACTGTACCTGGCAAGACACTCCCTGGTCACAATCGCAAAAGTCTCTGCTCACACCGGAAGCGTAGGGGTAGCTGGAACTCCTGACAGGCCGATCGCATTCAGCAAAAATCTTCGGTTCTATTCAGGTTGAGCCTAGTCCCACTTCAGTAGCTTACTTTAGTCACACAACTTGGATTCAGTCTGAAAACACTTCCCTTCTCCCTCTCAGGGCAATAGACAGACATGCAGACCAGAAATCAGGCCTTTCCATAGTTCTCCCACCGAAACTACGCAGAAAGCTGCTCGAACTATCACGAGCTGTTCCTTCTTCAGCTTCCAACTTAGATCTGCCCTAAACAGCAGGCAGCCTGGGGCTGTCCCTCAGATCCAAAAGGTTTGGTTGACTGATTCAGCTGTCAGTCAAAGCAAGAGCTCCCCCTTCAGTTGCAAAAAGGCATTAACAGTCCAAAACTACAATTCCCAAGTTTTTACTCCACACATCCCCTGTAGGCAGGCTCCATTTTAGAGTTCCAACGTACTGATTGGCCCGATTCAGCAGTTCAGGGCCAAAATGGTGGAGATAATCAGAACAGTCCTTGCTGCAAAGAAGGCAGGTTAGAACAAACTACATTACCATTATCACTCTAAATGATTTTCAGCAAATAGTTAAAGCTTTCAACAGAGCTCCCCCTGCACAATTAGCGATGGTAGAAACGGAGCTATTATCCAGTAGCACAGGTGGGACTCGAGCATGGAAACGCTCAGTCCCCCTCTCAGAGTAATCATAACTGCAAGCAGGCAGCTCTTAAAGAGACAGTACACAGAGGCTTTACAGGCACTCTCGAGCATTACTATTTAAACGGCTATAGCACCGAACACCAACCTGGCAGTGAGCATTTAGACAAGCTCATGGAAGACTTTTCAGGTACCCCCATTTGTACGCGGGGTTACACAGAGATACCTGTTCAGAATGTTTGCCTTTTCTCTATCTTCCTCTTCCCACGCCTCCTCTTGCTTCAGCCTGACAATTCCTTTCCTCATGTTTCTCGTCATGTAATGAAAGAAGGTCTTATCTCCTTTTTTCATACCCACCACAATTCTCAGTTTAGTATCAGCCTTAGGCAAGGCAAGGCAAATTTTATTTACAAACAACACCCATCCCAGAGGCTGTGGGTGCCGAACATATTAAAATTTTATACAAAACTCATAAACATATATACATACAGCACACTATTACAAATAAGAATTACAACAATTATTATAAAATTTGTAAATACTACCCTTGGCAACAGCTGCTAACCCAGAGATAGCTAAGGGCCAATTACAGCATATAATTCAAAACTTAGCCCTTCTCACTATCCTGTTGGCCTTCATCATCCTGCAGTACAACTCCACCCTGTCCCCCTCTGTTTGGCTTGCTCTGTACTTTTAAATGTGATTTTCTTAGACTTCATAGCCTCCCCTACTTCCCTTGTGAAACATAATTTTTTTTTAACCTTCTTCTTGCATTTTGCCCTTACACAGAAAGATGTGACCTCTGTCATCCCATTTTTTTTCCAATACTCATTTTGCTTCCTCCACCTCTGTCTCTTCCCCCCTCTAGTTTTTCCTGCTGAATCATCCTAATTCTTCAAAAATCAGCCCTTCACATTGGTTTGGGACTAATTTTCCCTGCCTCTAGTTTGACACTGAACCAAACTGTCTGAAGGTCCATAGTTCCCAATGGGTGCAGCACCCTCACCTCCCCCAAACTGTCCCTATTGGTACTGTAAATACTGTGTCAAGGATGACTGACTCCCTGGTAGGCTCCTCCACTATAAGACCAACTAATGCTAGGGACCACCATTGATTTCTCATGTGAAAATATGTTTCCAGCGTGGTCCAATTGCATTGCTTAAAATCTTAATTTCCTGTCCAGTAACCCTAAAACTTATATTGCTGTCATAGACTATGTCTTCTAATGCACTGGAGGATAATAGTCATCCCCCTCCCCTAAAAAAAATAAAAGAAATAGCTTCTTCATTGTGGAATAGCCCCTGTCCCTTCTTTAACAATTTCTTTTCATTTACTTGCCTGTGCAAACCATACTATTCCATTTCATGGTAGTTGACATTTTTTAGTAATTTGTATTTTATTTAATTTCCCATGTCTAGCAGTTGGTGCTATTAAATTAAATAACACATCTTTACAACTTACAACTTACTGATTACCTTGAAAAACACAATAGGATAACCTCATTCCAATCAGATTTCAGAAAAGGCAGGTCCATGGCCACTGCACTCACGGACTTTTAGATCTGGTTTCTACCCCTCTTGGGGCTGCCGAGTCCATGGGTGCAGTGTACGTGGACCTGTCAAAAGCATTTGATCTGATAGATCATAGCCTACTACAAAAAGCTTTGGTGAAAACTGCCTTGGCTGAAGATCCAAGCAACTAGTTTAATTCCTATCTAACCAATAGAACTCAAGTAGTAATGCAAATGGCTACCAATCAAAATCTTTGACTGTGAAATGAGGAGTTCTTCAGGGATCAATCCAGGGACCCCTCTTATTTATTATCTGTATAAACAATCTACCTAACTACATGGAACATTCTCAAATTAGACTGTATGCAGATGATACAGTACTTGTTGCAGCTGGATACCGCCCCGATCAGGTTGAACACAAATTGCAAGCAGATTTTTTACTGCTGCAGGAACTGTATACTTCTCTAGGTTTGTTGATTAATAACAGAAAGACATAAACCATGTTCTTTGGTCCAAACCAACAAAGGAAAAATAAATCAAGCCCTAAACTATTGATAAACACTCAGGAAGGTAATACTTTAGTTCAAACTTCAGAATATAAATAGTTGCATATATACTTTGATCAGTATTTAATTTTTGAAGGTCATATAAATGAACTTACAAAAAAAGTTAATACCAGGATTGGAGCTATGAGATGGTTTTCAAACTGCACCACTAAACAAGCTCACTTGATGACAATAAATCAATTAATAATGCCAATTATTTTTTTTTATTTATTTCTTTTGTTAACCGGGTAAGCATATGAGCCAGGGCCCTTTTTCATATGCAGTCCGTGACTATAATATAGTCACAAGATGTTATACAAAAAGATAACTTTTACATTCACTTAATACAGGAATACAAATACATGACATGTAAGACAATGGGTGTCATATCTATTGCCATGCTTACAAAATTGATCTATTGAAACTGGATAAAGTATACAACAGGATGGCGATATACATTTTAAGATGTGAATTTCGTACTCACCATTGCTTAATGTTCTCTGCTTTGGGGTGGAATCCCCTTGAAATTAGAAGGAAGGGTAGCTGGGTAAATCATGTACAGGGAATCTTAATAAATAACATTCTGACAGGATTTATTGGAAAATTGCATAAGCCAGGTCACAGTATTAATTTATGTAAAGGGGGTGCTAGGGAATTAATGGTACAGTACCTAGGGAAGTAAACAGTTTTAGTAAAATGATATTCCAGAATAAGGAAGCCCACAGCTGGAATTAACTTCCTCCTGATCTTAGAAATCTGGAAATTTCATCAACTGCCTTTAAATTGGAATCAGCATTTCAATGTAATTACTTTAAATGAGATCAGGGTACTTCTATGAAAGACAATGTTTTGGATATGATTACTGTATAATTGTCTATGGTCTTGGATTCTCTATGTATTTATGTCACTGCCTTTTACTGTAACTTTATGTATAAACTCAAACAGGTACACCTTGTAAAATGGGTATTTATAACCCTAATGGCGGAATCACTATATAAATATCATTTTACTACTACTACTATTACTACATCTTTGAACTATAGTATACTCCAGATACCACCATCCTATATCAACAAAAGTAAAACAAAAGTTTCATGAGGGATCAACATGTTTAATGAAGAAAATAAACCAATGCATCTTAGATCATGAGATAACTATATTCAAGTCGCAATATAAAATACACAATGAACAGTAAATATTAAACCATTTTGTCAGCTATACTCCCAATCAGCTTATCATCATCCATTCACATAATCTTGCCAGATTATTATAGGCACTTTTCATTACTACTTTTTATGTTTGCTTGCACACATGCGCAAGAAACATATTGGGGCAGCTTGCTGTAGTAATGAGTTGTGGAGACGCGGCAGTGTTGTTGCCAATGCCAGCAATCCATTTTGGGGCTGGTCTGTGTGGCACCAATAGAGGATCACCCTGTGGATGACAGCAGTTGTGTAGCTTGCCAACAACTTGAAAGAAAGTAGCCTCTGAAATCAGACACCGCCTCGTCATTGTACAATTAGCTGTTTTGTACAACAGTCTGATTCCCATTCCCTGTTTGCAGCAGTAAATGTAGGGTAATGGCACAGACAAAAGCATTTTTGTTAACTTGTAACTCAGAACAGATAAACTCCACAGCAGTGAAAGACAGTGTTGTACATACCATTCTTGTGTCTTGCTGTCTCCAGTCACACTAGCTGTGACTTGTTTTCGTTTACTTTTCCGCTCTTTACTGAAGCAGCAGCTGAAGAGAGAGACACTTTCACCAGGAAGTAAATGATCTCAAAGGGACGTGAGGATGATGACGATGAGGAAAAGGATGTTGAGATAGTGATGCAGCTTATGTTATCATTTTGTGTTTCACTACGCCTTCTCATTGCTTCATATGTATTTAAAAGTGGCGTAAAATTATTATTCGTTCAAATGCAAATTAAAGTCTGTCTTAAAGACGTTCCCTGGTGTTATTGTGCAGCTCCTATGTGCACCTGTAGCTCTGAAGTGCTCCAGCTGTAAATTCCTCACAGTTCTCATCAGTTATCCTGTCAGTGTAAGTTTAGCGTAGAGAGCTGTTTCTGTGACACTTTGTTATATAGGTATTTTATACATTTGAATATTAGGGCTTTTACAATGTTATTAGAAAAGTAGTTAGCCTGTCATGTTATTTCATTTCCTTCACAGCATCTCTTTCTGTCACACTGTTTGGGTGCGTCTTCAAACCACTGCATAATGTGGCCAGTTCCGTTTACACTATTGTTTAGATCCCCCCCACATAAATAATTGCCCCTGCACTATTTTTTTGTTGTTTGTCATGCCTTCAAATCTGTAATCTGTGTGTCTGACCACGAGTGCCATCAGTTTACAGGTTATTTGAGGTTAGTTGCATTATTTGCGGTACTGACCGCATTGTTTCCTTGGTGTTTAGTGGTCCCAACCCCCTCCTGATGCCCACCTGTAGCACACGTTTCCCTTCTGTCTAGTGGTTCACCCATTACCCCCGTATCCCCACCCAATGAACACAATTATGTTTCTCGGTGTCTACCCCCCCATGTTCAGTGGTCTTACTCTTCACCCGATGCCTGCTCGAAACAATCCTTGAAGGTTCCCTTGTGCCTAACAATCCCACCACCATCCGCACACATGATGCTAGCCCCTGATGGAGGATGATGTTTTGTTGATGTCTAGTAGTAGCACCCAACCCCCACCCGATGCCCACCCTTAACTGGGTAAGCCTGCTCCTTTTCTTTTTTCACCCTCCCCATGATAGCCATATTACAATTGCCATCTAGAATGCCCTCTGCAAGAACCCCACCAGCACCACCACTAACAAAGCTCTGAACCCTTTCCTGACCATTGCTCTTGCACCCCCAGACCACACCCTCAATAGTGTGTCTCCTCTCTATCCTGCAGCACCGACAACACCCTAGTGGGCTCTTTCAGTAATAGCAACCCCCTTCCCAAGCAGGTGAGTTCACCTGTCTCATCAGCTCAGTCCTGTACCTGCTGCTTAGTCACACCGGCCCAGCCAATACACGAAAACCACATCAGGAGATTATACAGTGGTGTCCCTTATTTTGTTCAGAGTTCTCTGTCCACAGAAATTGCTTCACTGGACACAAATAAGAAAGTGGAATCTCAGTACAGACAGACCAGTATACCAGACCGGAGGGTCACAGATAGCGGCAACAGAGATCCTGACATTGAAACCCAACCTGTTGGCAGATAGAATCATGATCAGTAAATTCAAGCAAGCTCTCTGCACTGGGCTCCATCACAATGGCTTGCTTCTGTGTTGTTTTTTTTGCACTGTCTTGATCTGGCAAGGATTGTAGCTGGCCATTCTGAACAGAGTCTGTATTTGGGTAAACACTGGCAGTGTGTGCAAACTATAAACAAGGAGATTTGGTGGAATGTCTTGCCATAGGCAATGACTGGCTGGCACTTTCAATTGCTATGCCGTAAATAATTCGCAAATGCAGAAAACTGCTCATTCTCAACCTAAGCAAGTCATTTTATCTACCTTTTGCCTATTTGCTTTGCATATTGAGAACACTTGCCCCCTCCTCCCTCTAAAAATCCTTTCTAGGAGCAGTAAAGTTGGATTGAAGTAGGGATATAATGAATCCCAGCTGTGTTATGTTGTGGAACTAAATTGCAAAAAATGGCACTGATTCTGCTGTATATGATTCCCTGCAGCTTCAAGAAGGATACACACTTTTCTGTATCCAGGGTGTGTCATACTTCAGATGACATTATAAATTGAAGTCCCTTCTGCCTATCTTTGGTTCTGCCTTGGTAGGTATGCAGGTGGAAGAAACGGATGTCTAAAGCAGTTTTCATAGCAGTGGGGTGGAAGTATAGCCTAGGGGATGGCAGCATACCCTGGAGGTTAGAGTAACAAGTTATGAATGAGCTTTGTACATCAAGCAGACATGGGTTTGATTCCTACAACATCCACTTGCATACTGTGTGACTCGGGTAACCACCCCAGTGCTCTGGTGCTCCCCTGGAAACAGATTCTGTTGCCTAGTGGGTCATACTGGGTTGCCAAAACAATAAATAAAACAAAATCATTTTTACCCCATGTGCCCCCCTTTTGGGTGCTCTCCTAGTGGGTACTGTGGTTGAGAATTTAAAAAATAAACTCACATTTTGTGAGAGTTGAGAAATTGTACAAAACAAAAATCAAATACCAAATCTTCAGTGCTGTCCTAGCCAATTGCCTGCCTCCCATAAAATCACTTTTGGATATTTTGTATTTATTATTTGTTTTTGTAGATCTGGAAAGGAGATATTAGCAATTTTGCATATTTTCTGCATTGTGCCAGGAGAGAGGGGAAGATTCGGATGCAAATTTACATTCAGGACCAGGTGCTGGTGGTATTTTAGTGAATGGGAGGAGATTTGGGCCAGGTACCTACTGGGATCTGTAATGTCCTTCTGAACAACCACCAAAACAGGTAGACAGGAACTCATGTTAGTGTCTCATTCGAAAGACAGTCCAAGGCCATGTGTGTGTTTGAAAGCAGAATTACTGCCACAAGGCATTCACAGTCATTCTTCTTCTTCTTTTTCTTTGAAGGGGAAATGCCATGCCATAGGTAAGCATTTTAAAACTGTTACATAAGGTAAATCACTTCAGCCTCCTCCTTGGCCAAGAGAGAGAGAAGTTAGCCACTGGTAATTTTTTTTCAGCTTTGATTTGACCCCTGTCTTATGTTAGGCTTCAGTACTGAGGATGAAACTCATTGGGTCCTATGTAAGGTAAATGATGTATCACCCCTTCCCCATCCCAATCATTTTCCACCCTCAGCTCTTCCCTCCTTCCAAACTGTTTCCAGTGAATTAGGAAAACTGGACTTGAGCCAGTCCAGAAGCTTGCTTTTGTGCTGTACAGAAACAGTCTTGGGCGGGGGAACGTACAGCTAGATGATGGTAAGTGACTGGTATTGTGGATGACGAGCCATAGAACTAGCCCCAACCAGTATGCCCTCTGTACGGCAATACTATTACAGTAAACACGTCGATGCCGACAACATCAACAGTTCACTGTAATAGTCTGCCTGAGACTCTGGCACTTTGTTTTCCTGTCCTACACCCCTTCCCCAAATCAACTCTGACTTGGAGGGTTTGGGAGGGGGTGAAGCCTCCTGATGGAAAAGGAAGTGGGTATCCTTTTGGATTTATGTTGACTGCAACTTACGGTCGACATAAAACCATCGCTATGATGTTGGCCGACAAAATAGTTGTCAAACCGACATTGTAGAAACGTGCCAACCCTCTAAAAAGGGTATTTTTTAAATCAGTTTCTTTATGGGTCCACACACAGTGACCTAACTATCTAACAGTCCAGATAACCTGCTTTAGTCCTACAGTGGCCAGTGTTTAGTGTCCATGCTTACCAATCCTAAACCTGCAGTGTCCACTGTCCGGGTCAGGACTCACCTACTCCTGACCTGTGGTGCCTGTTGCCTATTTGTGTGGCTCTGTTGCCCAATATCTGCATATCTGATATCCTGATTCAACCCCCAGAACACTTTTGGCAAGTTGGCACACCCCCAACTAGCAGAACTAGTACCCACTTATGGCATACCATTTACATTTAATAGAAATACTTAGATTGCTACCACGCCTAGCTTTAAAGAGTATACCAGGCTCATCAGCTAGAGAAAGGGGGTGGGGGTACATTGCCCAATTGAACCTTTGTGACTTCAACCAGGTCCGGGGAGAGGATGCTTGGCGTATACTAGACCTAACTGTTGAGGGGGCCCCAGTAACTCCACACAGAAGCAATGATCAGATGTCCAATTCAGCTGCTGGGATTTTACAGTACTGCTTTATTCTCTCACAGCATTAAAGCATGGGTGGATCCCCACAGGTTTGTCATTACAATTTCTGGTACGTTTCTACTTGCAGACATTTGCTAGGCAGACTGTAGTTATCCACAAAAACATTTTTATTCTCTTTCCAATGGTGTATGCTTGTGGATTGAACCACACACCCAAACATTTCTTTTACCAATAGTGTATGCTTGTAAATCATCAACTCAGAACATCTTCATTCCCATAGGTGTGTGCATGTGAATTGAATCACCCACCTTTAAACATCCTCCCGCAGCAACAGCCTTTGCTCACGGTAACCTGGTGCCCATCAACGAACCAGTTAGCCCTGCCTTGTAGATTCCAGATAACATTCACCCCACCCTTTGCCCCAACTGACAGTCTCTGCTATTCCTTCAGGGTTACACCAAAAGAGCTTTCAATCCCCACTAGATTGCTAAAGACCTCAAACTTTTAAACTTTAACTTGACACCAAAGTGTATCGGGGTCCTAATGGATGTGATCTAACCTTATATAGGGCACACACAGCACAGCCAATGTCCTAATGAGACAGTCTGTGCATCTGTACTCACATATTTGTTGCTCCTTCCTGTATGCATGGAAACAACCCAGAAATGAACTCTTTTCCAAAAAGCTGCAGTGCCAGATGTCTTCATTCTCATCGCAGTTGCCCTTAAGCTGCATTACCAAATGCCCAGGTCATAGACTTGCCTACCTCAAAATTGCAGTTTGTAGTTTTTTGTTGTCAGGGTTACCTACCACAGACTTGCAGTACTTGATTTCATAGTGCTGTATGACCTCCCACAACTCTGCAGATACGGACATACAAAATTGCCAGCAGAAACAGGCATCATGGTCTATCGAGTCTTTTCGAGTGTGCAGCTAGCACCAGATCTCACAGTTGTTTCTCCTGCTGCCCTCTTTCCAGAATCCCTTCCCTTGTCCCAACCCTTCTTGAAACTGCCCACTGTCTTACAGGATACTATCTCATCTGGTAAGATGTTCCATTTGTCCACCACTCTTTCAGTGAAAAAGTGTCTCCTCATCTCCCTCCTGAATCTTCTCCCCTCCAATCTCAGTCCATGACCCTCTTTTGTCCCTCCCCCTTCTCATATGGAAAATCCTTTCTGTGTTGGTCTTGTTTATCCCCTTCAGATACTTAAAGGTCTCACTCACTCACTCAATCACTCACTCACTCACATCCCCCTATCCATCCTCTCCTCCAGCAAAAACATATTCAACTCTTTCAGCCTGTCCTTGTAGGGCTTGCTTTCTAATCCCTGAATCATCTTTGTGGCTCTTGCTGCATCCCCTCCAACAATCTGATGTCCTTCTTCAGGAATGTGTGCCAGTACTTCATGCAGTACTCCAGATGCAGCCTGACCAATGACCTATACAGGTGCTGGATAACCTCCCTTCTTCTGGAGGAGATCGCTCTTGCAATACACTCCAGCATTTTTTGGCTATTGCTGCCATCTTCCTGCATTGAGCAGAGTTGTTTAGTCTCCCCATAATGATCACTCCTAGGGCCTTCTCCTCTGTGGAGCTCCTCAACTGTAACCCTATTTAAGTGGCAATGAACCCCAACTGCCTTGTTTCCACTCACTCCTGCAGCTTAGTCAGGTTCTTCTGCAACATAGAAACGTAGAAACGAAGAAGCTGAGGACTGCAAGACCCATCCAGTCTGCCCATTTTCTTCTACCTTATGAATGCGCCATAGGCCTTTACTCTGTCTGTGGCCTATCTATTCATACTCATCTGTATTGCTCCCTTATGCCTATCCCATGCCTGTTTGAAGCCCTGCACTGTGTTCATATTTACCACATCCTGAGGTAGACCATTCCATGCATTCACCACCCCTTCTGTGAAAAAGAACTTCTTCACATTACCCCTTAATCGGCCTCCCTCTAATCTCATGCTGTGTTCTCTTGTCCTGCTATTTTTCTTATACTGAAACATGTTAGACTCTTTCACCTTGTTAATGCCCTATTTAAATGTTTCAATAATATCCCCTCCTTTGATCTTGGGTATACATATTGAGCTCCGTTAATTTGTCCTCCTATGTTTTCTGATGCAGTCCCTGCACCATTTTGGTTGCCCTTCTCTGGACTGTCTCCATTTTTTTAATGTCCTTGAGCAAGTGCGGTCTCCAGTACTGCATGCAGTACTCCAGATGGGGTATAACCAGTGTCTTGTAAAGAGGGATTATTACCGCCCTCTTACGACTTGTGATACCCCTACTAATACACCCCAACATCCTTCAAGCCTTACCTACTGCTTTAGTGGCCTGCTTGGATGATTTCAGGTCATCTGTGATGATGATGATGGCTAAGTCTCTTTTTTCCCTTGTGATTGCCAGAAATTCCCCTTCCAATTTGCATGTGCTGGCAGTATAGCCTAGAGGTTAGATTAGTGAGCTGTGAACACGCTTGGTAAATCCAGCAGACCAGATCTGGGTTTGATTCTCACAGCCTCCACTTGCATCCTGTGTGCTTCCAGGTCACCCCTGAAAACAGGCACTTGTGCCTAGTGGTCCTTATCCAGTTACCAAAGACTAAAATAAAAAATAAACCTATAGGTAGCTTCAGGGTTTCTCTTCCCTATGTGCCTGATTTTTCACTTCGGTGTGTTAAACTCCAGCTGCCACTTTTCCAACCATTTTGCCAGGTTTTCCATCCCTCTTCTCATTCTCCCCAGCTGGATCATTTACTCTGTTGCAGATCTTGGTGTCATCTGCAAACAGGCAAACCTTACCCTACAGTCCATCTGCAATGTCACTGATGAAGATGTTGAAGAGGACTGGCTTCAGGACTGATCCACGAGGTACCTCACCTGTGACTTGCATCTCTTCTGACTGTATACCTTTTACTACCACTCTCCGTTTTCTGCCTGCCAACCAGTTTTCCACCCCACTGACCAACCTCTGTCTCACGCCAAGACTACCCAGCTTATTAATCAATCTTCTATGTGGAACAGTATCAAAAGCTTTTCTGAAGTTAAGGTAGGTGACATCAATGGCAACCCTTTGGCCCACCACTATGGTTACCCAGTCAAAGAAATCTATGAGTTTAGTTTGACAGGAGCTCCCTGTTGTGAACCCATGCTGTCTTGGATCCTGTGCTCTTATGGATTCCAGGTGTTGCACTTTCCTTTCCTTTCATTAAATCCATAGGAGCACAGGATCCAAGACAGTAACCCCTTCCACCCCTCAGCATCATCAACCACAGCTCCTATATTGGTGTTGTCGGCGAACAGACTGATCTTGCTCTGGATCCCCTGTGATACATCTGCAATAAAAATCCCAAACAGTACCAGTCCCAGTACCGATCCCTTTGGTACCTCTCTTGCCACTGCTGTCAGTGCATAGAGGACCCCCACCACCATCATCCTTTGCTGCCTTTCCTTTAGCCAGTTTGTGATCCATTTCACCAGTTTTGGTCCCACACCCTACAAATTCCAGTCCCCCCCCCCAACCTCCCATGCAGCACTGAATCAAAGTCCTTGCTGAAGTCTAAATACAGGACATCCACTGCAGAACCCTTGTCCGGTTCTCATTTCACCAAGTTGTAGTACTCTACAAGGTTTATCTGGCAGGATCTGCCTGTTACAAACCTGTGCTGTTGACCATTTTCCTCCAGAAAACTCACTAGCCTCTCTTTTAGGATGGTCTCCATGAGATTTCCCATGATCGATGTGAGGCTCACTGGCCTATAGTTTCCTGTTTCATCTGTTGGGCCACTTTTATGGATGAACACCACATGGGACATTCTCCAGTCCTGTGGTACATATCCCATCTCCAGTGAGGTGTTGAACAGGTCAGCCAGTGGCTCCGACAGGACCTCTGCCAACTCCCGTAGTACCCTAGGGTGAATGCCATCAGTTCCAGGTGCTTTTTTCCACCCTTGATGTTCTCAACCCATCTAGTACCCTGCTCTCTGTAATCCCTATATCTGTCATCTCCTCCCCACCACCCACCATGCTCTGCCTGGGGTATCTGCCCCCTCCTTTTTCTGTGTGATTACAAAGTAGAATTATTTGTTCAGTGCCTCTGCCTGCTCTGCCCCATTTCTGCACCCCCCCAGTCTTCTTAATACTGACCAGCTGATCCTGGCTCCTTCTTCTCTCTCTCTCTCTCTGTGTAGTGGAAGAAGTCTTTTCTCCATTTTATGTTTGCTTGCACATCATGAAAAGCTGATATGTAACTTAGGAGAGAAGCGGTTTGTGGAGGCGCAGCACTGTGGCAGCCAATGGAGGCAGTGCATTTGGGGACTTGGCACTGGTGGACCAATGGAGGCACAGTGTGCTGATAACACTGGCTTCCAAAAGTGCCACCAACTTGTAAGGTTTTCGCTGCAGCAATCAAGGGCTGTCTCATCATTGCAGCATCAGGCATTCCGCTGTGATGAGGGAGCGATCTGTCATTGAAGGGCGGTACCTTGCCTAGTGTAATATTGTTTGTGAACACAGTGACAAGCCACCACCATGTTTACAAACAATGTTACCAGCCCCCAGTGCTGACGGGGTGCTTAATCCCCCATGGCATCATTCAGGTCCCCCCAAAAAATCCGTAGTTTGACGATGGGGGCCCCAATCCTCATCGGCTTCAGTTCCTCCTTCCCAGATTAATTTGCCAATGTGGGGGCCCACTGCCTATTGGCATTATGTACTTCTAAAAAAACCTTTGTTTTGTTTCAAAGAAGTGCAAACTCCCCTGGTATGTCCGACAGGGGTGCCCAATCCCCGTCGGGCTACTGTCTCCCAAAGAAAACATTAGGTGGCATGCTGGGAGCCCACCCCATGCCAATTGTCCCTGTTAAAAATCTGTCCGCGATGTTTTTTTTTTTTTTGTTTAACCTGCAAAATAAAAATGGTCCTCGCTGAGTCCGATGGCCCCTCCCCAACCTGCGCCCACCTGCTGCAAGACCCCACCTCCCACCCCCACCCCATCCTACCTCCAGAGCCTGGTGCAATGATCTGTGGAGGACGGAACACGTCTGCACTCTTCAAAGCCAACCACGAACTGAAGAAATGCTGGTAAGCTATATAATGGCATAAATAGGGTTTTTCAACTTTGGTGCATATATCAGGCATTTTGAAATTTGGGCACCAAATTTTCAACATGGGGTTATTGGGACCTCCTCATGAATTCAGCCACTGTCATGGCATTATTTGGTCCCAAAAGGTGATTTCATGGTCACTGTGGAATCACCTTTTGGGACCGATTAATGAAATGACAGTGTTAGTGTTCTTGAGGTGGGCTCTCAAAAAGTCTATGTTGCAAATTTAGTGGAAAAAATCCAAAAAATTATTGTTTTATGAGTGTGCATCACGCAGTTGCTACTCATGCTCATCACTTTGCGAATCTGCAATATTTTAATTTCAGATTTTCAACATTGCCATTTTTCCGCACCTTCTTATGAACAGTACTGCTGTCATTTTTCACATCCTGGGCAAAATGTGTTTTTGTACTTCCAGCGCAGAATAGCGCTCTCGCTGTGGGAAATCACTGTTCAGGACACATTAAGAAAATCACAGTGACACTGTTCATGAGCAGACATCCTAAAATGCCTATGTTGAAAAATTTGTGATGAAAGTCCATACAATGAGTGTGTTACGAGCATGCGTTACGCAGTTTCCATGCATGCTCGTAACTTCACAAATTTGCAATACTTTCACTCCACATTTTCAACATTGTCATTTTTCCACACCTCCTTATGAACAGCACAGCTGTCATTTTTCACATCCCGGCTGAAATGTGTTTGCACTTCCTCACAGAATAGTCTGGTCGCTGGGAAATCAATGTTTGGGACACATTAAGAAAATCACAGTGATACTATTCATGAGCAGAGGTCCTAAAATGCATATGTTGAAAATTTAGTGACAAAAGTCCATAAAATGAGTGTGTTACGAGCATGCATTGCGCAGTTTCCATGCACACTCGTAACTTCGTGAATTTGCAATATTTTCACTCCAGATTTTCAACATTGCCACTTTTCCACATCTCCTTACAAACAGCACAGCTGTCATTTTTCACATCCTGACTGAAATGTGTATTTGCACTTCCAGAGCAGAATAGCACGGTAACTGTGGGAAATCAGTGTTCGGGACACATTAAGAAAATCACGGTGACACTGTTCATGAACAGAGGTCTTAAAATGTCTATGTTGAAAATTTAGTGATGAAAGTCCATAAAATGACTGTGTTATGCTCATGCGTTGCACAGTTTCTATGTATGCTCAGAAGTGTGAGCATATTTAATATTCTCACTACAGATTTTCAACATTGCCATCTCTTCCCACCTCCCAAGAGATGGTACAGCTGGCATGCTTCGCATCCTGCCCAAACTGTGTTTTTGTACATGTGGCACAGAATGGCATAGTCGCTGTTGAAACTCAAAGTTCGGGACACATTGACAAAATCACACTGCCACTCTTCATGAGAAGAGGTCCCAAATGCTTTCATGAGGTGGAGTCACAAAAAGGCCATGTTGAAAATGTGTAATGCAAATACCAACAAACGCTTGGGGCGTTAGGGTTTCTAACCATAATGTCCTACCCTGTACTAGATTGACAGGCATTAGTGTGCCTTTGGATTGCCGACTGAAATGCTCATGCCATCCCACCCCACCCCCAGCCAGTGACAGGCATCGAGGTGTACCTTGGACTCTTCGGCCCCAGAGTTCATCCCATTCTCCTATGCTGCACCCATTTTAGCATATGTCCTTATGGAATGCGGTGACTGTAAAGCCAAACACCACAAGGCACACCTCAACACATGTCAGTGTCTGCAGTATAGGATGCGGTGACATACCATGAACATCATGGGTGACAACCCAAACGCTTACCCCAATGCCTGTCCATCTCCACAGGATGGAGGTGGTGTTGGCGTGAAGTTTAATACTTCACTGCCATTCCTATTCTGTATCAATCTAACTCCTGCATTTCCAATGCTAATACCAGTAAGCAAACATTCAGCATTGACAAATGCTTGTTTATTCTTGGTGTCAGTCTCAGCTCCCTGAATGCCTTGGCTGCCCTGACCTGTCTTGTAACTTTCCTGGACTTCTCCATGTATGTATCCTTATCTTCACCCCTCCCAGATTTCATGTACTTTTGATAAGCTGCCCTCTTGGCCCTTACCCCTTCCATAACCTCCTGTATCAGCCAACTGGCTTTCTTTGCCCTTCTCTTCTTACTTTTATTCCTACTGCAAGACTCTGTAGCCCTCTCCAGTTCTTCCTTTATGATGTCCCATTTCTGGTCTGCATCCATGTGTGGTTGCATACCTGACAGGTGCTTGCCCCAATTTTCTCACATCTTCTTGAAATCCACCTTCTGAACTCAGTCACCCTTTTACCTGTGCCCCGTTTCCCTCCCCATGTTGAGTGTGAACCACACCAAATTGTGGCCATTCCCAGCTAGTGGATCCTCCACTTCCAGATTCCTTACAGCTTCATCGTTACACTGTGCAAGGTCCAGAGTCCTTTCTAACCGAGTCTGCTCCTGGACCAGCTGTTTCAGTTTATTTTGTCTCTCTTCATATGGTTTCTGGTGCAGACACTGCATCATTTTAGTTGCCCTCAGCTGGACTGCCTCCATCTTGTCTATGTCCTTACAGAGATAGGGTCTCCCAAACTGCACACTGTGCTGCATATGGGGTCTAACCAACTGTCTGTACAGATGGACGACTACTTCCAGTTTTCTACTTGTGATGCCTCTCCCTGTGCATCCCAGTATCCCCCATTCCTCCTTACTGCTTTTTCACATTGCCTTCCTGCCTTTAGGTCATCTGATATGACTACCCCCAGGTCCCTTTTCCATTTTTGTTGTTGTCAATACTTCCACTCCCTATTGTGTACTCTTAGCCTGGGTTTTTGTTTCCCAGATGCATTGCTTTGCACTTCTTTACATTGAATCTACGTTGTCATACTTTGGACCATTGCTATAACCTTGCCAAGTCCCTTCTCATTCTTTCCACTCCCTCTTGTGTCTCAACCCTGTTGCAGAGCTTTGTGTCATCTGCAAAGAGGCATATGTTTCCTTCCAGTCCCTCTGCAGTGTCACTTATAAAGACATTAAAGAGGACCGGCCCCAATACTGAACCCTACGGTACCCCAATAGTAATCTCCTTTTCTGTGGAGTGGACTCTGTGTACTATTACCCTCTGTGTCCTGTTGTTTAGCCAGTTTGTTAACCAGGCTACCACCTTGGGACTCACTCCCAGGCTGGCAAACTTGTTTATTAATCTTTTGTGTGGGACTGTGTTGAAAATGTCTTGCTAAAGTCTAGATAGGCCATGTCCACAGCCCTTACTTGTTCTACTACGTTGGTCAAACAGTCAAAGAAATCCATTAGATTCATCTGACAGGATCTTCCCACTGTGAATCCATGCTGCCTTGGGTCCTGTGCTTCTGCACGCCTCTAGGTACTCAACAATTCTTTCTTTCAGAAGTGATTCCATCATTTTCCCTACCACTGAGGTCAAACTAACAGGTCTTTAGTATTCTGCCTCTGCCTTGTTATACAGGATCATATTTCACAACAATGATTTGCATGTTTTGTTACAATGCTGGGTTATACTAGTTCAATTGATTTGTTTAAAGATTATCTCTTTTAGATGTAACAGTCCACATCAGGAGTCCCATCCTGTCTGAGTCATCCAAAGAGAACCAAGTTCATTCTTTGTCCCTGAGAGCTGTTCACCCACAACTGATAGATCCTGTTCCAGTTCACACAGTCTACAACTTTCTTTTTATATATTCCCCATTTATAAAACAGTAAACAAATAAATAACTAAACAATAAAGTATGTCTATTACAACAAAAATTGATGTGGTTCCTGAGATTTTAACCCTGTATGGATTACTAGTTTAATTTTCATTTTAGCTGTTGTTCTAGGACTGAAATACCTTTTATTTCCTCTATATACAGTATGTAAAAAAAGGATGCCAGCGGGAGTTATATCTTTCCATTTGAATGTGTTACAACAGGAGTTGTGCCCTTCTCCTGTGGGATCCCATGCCACTCTCTTGTTTGTCTCCTTTGTGGAGGTTCCCAGCATCCTCCTTGTCTACACTGCGGGTACCTCCATAGAGGAACAATGCTCCATCAGAAAGGCATTTGAACTGTGGAGAGGTAAAACTGGAGGGATGTGCCTCTGTTCCACCACCCTTATCCTCCCTGAGCCCACCGTAATACAACCACTCCTTATTCTTTGCAACCTCTGAGGCAGTGGCCCCGGCGGTCCCTGGTTGGGGGAGGAGATTTCCCAATCGCCTGCCAGGTCCTGGGTGGGGGAGGAGGTTCCCTACTCCTTGCCAGATCAGACTGGAGAGAGGCAACCTCCTCCTTCAGAGCAGAGAGGTGTCTGCAAATAGGGCAGCATAGCAGCTTCCAGAATGTCTCCTGGAAGGCTGCCGCCCCATAGTCAGCACATTGCACCACTCCCCACATGTCTCTTTCTCCCTCCCTGATGAAATTGTGTATGTTTTTTTTTTTTTCACTATTAGGGAACCTCACTTCCCCTTAGCAGTGTATCCCTTTCCTAGGGACTATTTACTAAGTCCCCCCAATTTTTTTTCCATTTCTGACACATTTTCCAATGGTGTATATGGTTATACTCCTGGTTAAACAATGTTCCCTTAAGCCCTGCAGCATCTCCTTGTACATCAAATTACCAAGGCCATGGATCATCTTAGTTGCCATGTGGGGTACTGACTCTACCTTACATAGATACATAAATACATGGAAGCTGACGACAGATAAGGACAACTTGTCCCACCCACTTTTCCCTAATAATCCCCACCTTGTGTGATTCACGATGCCCGTACTTATCTATGGTGCTCCAACCCCTTCCCCAGCCGGCAGGATACAATTATGCCGATCTTAAATTCTGTGACCATTTAAGCCCCTACCAGCTATTCCAAGCATCCGCACCCATATCCATAACAACATTTTTTCCTTAATTTCCCAATGCCCACCCCCCAACAACTTCATTTTGTGCTCCCTTGGTTAGTATCATCTCTTGCTTTGCAAGATGATCCCTTCCTCTGCCCTGTTTATACCAGTGTAGCCAGCCCCTTCTAGAATGTCTATGGGAAAATCACAGTTATTCTGGGGAAGGGAGCTCACAGCATAGATACCCTCTCTGAAATACACAGTTCCCAGGTAAACAAAGAAAGTGCTGCTTACCTTACAGTATCTTCTAAGGCTGAAAACATTGGTCACTGATCAACTGGTCCAAGCAAATACCCCAAAAAACCCACAGGAGGACCAGGATTCCACAATGACTTCACCCAGCGTTTCCCCCCCTCCCAGGCCCGGCCACCTGGAACTTGCAGGTTCTTAAATTAGAGGACCCCTTGAAATATAAACTCATGAAAAGTTAAAAACCATGGACTTTATATTTCATTTCATCTCTATTTAAAATTAGATCAAAAGTCATTATTTCTTCCCACAATTACTCACTTTATTTCTCCTGGCCCACATGATTTAAATGGGCCACAGGGGTTCACTCTTATCTTGACTTTAAAAGAAAAGCATCATAGGGCTCAACTATATTACAACTGCTGGCCACCACAGGAAGGAGGCACCCCCTTCAACTGTGTCTATGTTCCTCAAGGCTCTCGGGGAAGCAGGGGAAGGGTGGAAGGGAGGGGCAGCTGCAGAATAAGGGGTGCTAGCTGCACATTTGAGCGGACTTGATAGACCTCTAGGGCTTTATTGCTGGCAAATTTCATATGTTTGTATATTCATAAGCAGGTACCCTTGTTCTTTACTCACGTTTTGTGTGTTAGGACACCTTTTTTTTTTTTTTGGAAAGTCCTAAAGACGCTCAGCCACAAGAAACTTGGTTGAGATACATCAATCCAATTAACAATGCCTATTCTACAAATACATTCATTTTGCAAAGTATAATCAAAATTATTTTATAGAAAATTTCTGGGCCTGTTCCCTGTTTCCCCTGCTGACTCCTGCAGACTTCTCCGTACTCTGCCGGAGGAATCAGCTGGACACAGCCACCACTTTGAAGATGCCACCGCATCTTATGTCTGCTCCTTAAATATTAGCTGGTGAATCCCATGCTCACCACTGTACCATCTTTTCCCTACGTACAGTATGTCCTTCCAGCAGTGGTTCCTCCTATACATGACACGGTACTTGAGGTCTGGTCTTGCCAGTGAGGAGTAATTTGAAAATCTGAACTTTGGGTATTGTCGCAGGCAGGGTCTGCGGTATCTGTCCTAGTGCCATGCTGCAGCAACTTTCATGGAGCAAGGCTGGGGCATGCACACCTTGTTGCAATCAGCCTGCTGCTTGACACAGGGTACTTTCCTTCCTAAATTTACTCCCATCCAACCTCAGTTGATGCTCTCTAGTATCCCTCCCTGTTCTGATAAGGAATATCTCGCCTGTATTAGCTTTGTTTGTCCCCTTCTCATGAACATATGAAGAAGCCAGCAGAAGAAGAAGGCCATTTGGTCTATCAAGTCTGCTCATATTGCGGGGTTCACAGCTTAAGCTAATGTCACTGTGCTCCCTCCCCACTCCTCCCATCATCTCTACCCATGATGCTTACCTTCTCCCTATGCCTATCCCAGCCTCTCTTAAAGCTGCCCACTGCCTTCAACAAGACCACCACTTCTGGCAGACCATTCCAAGCATCCATCACCCTCTCTGTCAAGAAGTGCTTCCTGACTTCCCTCCTAGGCCTCCCACCCTCCAGCTTAAGACTGTGCCCCCTCGTGTTATGGTTACCACTCAGCTTAAAGAGACCCTCCTTATCAACCTTATTTGTCCCTTTCAGGTACTAGAAGGTCCCAATCATGTCCCCTCTCTCTCTCTCCTGTCTTCCATGGAGTACATGTTCAGTGGCCACAACCTCTACTTGTATGCCTTGCCCTGCTGACTGTCTATCATCGCCCTCCTCTGGACCTTCTCCAGCAGGTTAATGTCCTTTTTGAGGTGTGGGCACCAGTACTGAACTCCATATTCTGGATGCAGCCTTACCAGAGACTTGTACTGTACAAGGGCAGTATAACCTCCTCTCTCCTACTACTGATCCCCCTAGCTATGCATCCCAGCATCTTGTTTGCCTTTACTGCTGCTTTCTTTCACTGCGTGGAGTGCTTCAGGTCACTAGTGATCTTCACTCCCAGGTCCTTCTCCTCTGATGCAGATACTTGGACTCCACCCAGGTAGTACTCCGTCCTGGGTTGCTTGGCTCCAATATGCATAACTTTGCATTTCTTGGCATTGAAGCCAAGCTACCTGATCCTGGATCACCTCCCCAGCTTTCCCAGATCTTCTTGTAGGTCCTGTATCTCTTCAGCTGTGTCCACTCTCCCACAGAGCTTGGAGTCATCCATGAATAGGCACATTTTGCCTTTAATGCCATCCCCAATGTCATTGATGAAGACATTGAACAACACCAGCCCCAGCATGGAGCCCTGTGGGACCCCACTGGTTACCTCTCTGATGCAGATAACTCTCCCTCCACAATCACCCTCTAGGTTCTGTCCCTCAGCCAGTTTTCCAACCATCTGGCCATCTTTTCCCCAACTCCAAAATCCACCAACATCCTGATCAACCTTTTGTGGGGCACAAAATCAAAGGCCTTGCTGAAATCAAACTAGAGGATGTCTACCACTTGGCCTCTGCCTACTGTCTTAGTGACACAGTCAAAGAAGTTGATCAGATTTGTTTGACACGATCTCCCCCCATGAACACATGTTGTCTGTCATCCTAGAGATCATGCTCCTCTAGATAATCCACCAATCTTTCCTTTAGTATGGTCACCATGAGCTTGCCCACAGTGGAGATCAGACTGAGTGGTACTTAACGGTCTCGATCATATCACCCCTGTCTCTCCTCTCCTCCAGAGAATACATGTTAAACATGTTCAGCCTTTCTTCGTATGAATCCCCCTCCAAATCCTGGATTGTTTTTGTCCCTCTGCACTGCACCCTCTCCAATAGTCTGATGTCAGTCTTCAGAAATGGCCACCAGTACTGCACGCAGTATTCCATATCATCATATCCCAGTCCTGGTAGTGGGTGGCCTAAGTTAATGTTATTGCTGCAATGTTGACATGCCCCACTGCCAAGAAGCCTGCAGCTTGGCTGATTTGTTTCCCAGGCTCCTCATGTTTAACAACACTACCCTCCACCCTGCTCCTTTTACCTTTCCAACCCCAATTAACCACCCCATTTCTCTCCTATCCTGATGCCCTCCTCTATAGCTTGGGGGTAGGCTTATCAGAATCCACTCTCTGGAAACCCTACCTACCAGCTTTCCACTTGCCACCCCTGTTTCCTAGTTTAAAGCTATCCTTGTTGCTATATACCCCTCCTTTCCCCTGCCTGTTCAAGTTAAGCCAGTACCCTGCCTACAGATCATTATTATCCCAGGTTGTACCCTAGACCCCTACTAACCCATACCCCTTGGTATGACACCTTTCATGCAACCAGTTGTTGAACTCCCCTGTCCTTCCTGGTTGTAGTTCTCTGGCAATGGATCCTTTGTGCTTCCACACTGGTGCTTTGGCGGTTGACGTCTGGCTCCATGGCGCTGAAGTTCTGGTACTAAATGTTACTATCTCTGGTGTTTCTGCACTTGACCCTTGCTGCTAGACTGCTGGTTCCATGGCACTGATGCTCAGTCACTAAACTCTTTACCTCTTGCACTTTTTCACTGGATCCTCTCTGTTGGTCCGCTGGTTCCATTGCACTGAACTTCTGGTGCTGGGTCTATACAACTTTATACCTCTGGCACTGTACCTTCTGACCTCTGACACCATACCTGGCACATGAATTCTTCCTGTCAGTATTCCATCCTCTAACACTGCTGAATAACTGGAAGGTTGCATTCTTATTTTAAATTAACAGTGTTAAACTGTTGGTTGAAAAACTATTTTATTAAAAATCTCCCACTAAATGAGGAAAACATTTGAAAAAGTACGCTTTATACACTTTTCTTTTGGAATATTGTTATATGTTTGCTTGTGCACAAGAAACATGTTGTGACAGCTTAATGGAGTAGCAGGTTGTGGAGGTGTGGCAGTGTTGTTTTTTCACACATCTGGCGCACAATGGCACAGTCGCTGTGTGAAATCAACATTTGGAACAGATTAAAAAAATCACAGTAACAGTGTTCATAAGGAAAGGTTCTCAAAAGCCCAGGGTGTTAGGATATCCAACCATAATGCCCTACCTTGTAGGGGCTGACAGGCGTCAGAGGTGTGCCTTGGAATTGTCGGCAGGAATGCTCATGCCATTCCACCCCCACCCCCACTCTGCAGCCAGTGACTGGCATCAAGGTGTGCCTTGGACTCTTTGGCCCCAATGTTTACCCCATTCTCCTATACTGCACCCATTTCAGCATATTTCCTTATGAAATGGGGTGAGTGTAAAGCCTGAAAACCCCAAGGCACACCTTAACACTTGTCAGTGTCTGCAGGAAAGGGTGAAGTGAAATGGCATGAGTGTTATGGGCGATGACCCACAGGCACACCCCAATGCCTGTCCATCTCTGCAGGGTGGGGATGGGGTTAGCATCAGTTCAATACTTCACTGCCATTCCGATTCTGCATCTGTCTAACTCCTGCACTTCCAACACTAATGCCAGCAAGCAAACAATAGGCATTGGCAAATGCTTATATATGAATTATTATACATTTATGGTTAAAGAGCCCCTGACACCAATTCAAACTTTTGAAAAAATGTGAGATTTAGCCACAATGCAGTATACATTTCATATATTTTATGTATTTCTTTTCCACTTTTTCTTTATTACTGAGGACAGTAAAAAGAAAACAAGATCACTTCCCCTTAAGCTTTACCTGTGCCGCCTGCTTGTCTTCACCTCATATCGTATTGCCGTGTTAGACATTGTAACTGTTTTCACAGCAACTGGCTGTGATGTCACAAGCAGAAAACTGGGATGCCCGGTGTACAAGATAAACCAGAGCTGATAGGGCACAGATTCTGGTTTGTTGCAAATGTCCTTACTAATAAAGAAATCATGGTGAGAATAACAGAAAAAAAATAATATAAACTGAACTGTGTCTAAATACTATTTTTAGTTTGTTTCTATTTAAAATGTATTAACCAAGTAACTCTATGAGTAGCAATGTAGCAAATGCTGATCTTCATGGAGGACTCAGACAAATAACATGTAACAAATTACATATGCAGAATTCTCAGCTTACCTACATACAAAATAAGCAATATATATACATGATAAAACTCAGTCAAAACAATGACACTGAGACATACAGTATCAATGCAGTACTTATTTAAGTTAACTTTAAATGTACTATATTTAAATTCTCTGTACATTCACTATATTTTTTCAAAGTTGTTCCAATAATATAAGGGGCTGGTTAATGACTAATTAAAAGTCCCCTTGCATCTAATGTTAGATCACATTTATAGTACGGTATTCTGTAATACTGCTGTATATAATCTGAAGGGCTAGCTATTATTTTGATGTTGTAGGATTTTCAAAGGGATCCACCCAGAATCCACCTACAGCTATTTTCCATAATAGGCATCCATCTGCATGCAACAGAACTGCTTGAACATTTATTGGAGGTGTAGAAACATAGAATTTGATGGCAGAAGGAGACCAAAGTTCCATCAAGTCTGCCCTTACTATATACCTCACCTACTGACCTAAAGCCTTGGTAGGCTCTATCCTTCCCCCTCTCCTGAAACCACATCCCTCAAATGCTTGCTGCCCCCTCTGGGGACTATGAGCCCCCTTGCCCTATCTCAACCATGTTTAAACCCATGAAGCGTAACTGCCCCATCACTTTTGCTGGCAGTCTGTTCCATGGTTCCATCACCTCCTTAATGGATTATAATTCTCTCAAGTTTCTCCGGAATTTGCTCCCAACTAACATCCTAGTATGCCCCCTAGTTACTGCATCCATATTTCTTATAAATAGGTTCACACTGTTTACCTGGTTTATACCCCTGAGAAACTTATGTTACAGTCATGTCCACAGTTATGAGGGTGTAACTGTTCCATGTGGCTGTCTGAACTCTGGACACATTTCCATATAAAACATGTCTCATGTGTTTAACAAAATGATACAATTAGACAAACCATAGACAGTTACACTTTGTTTTAAGTGTCACTTAACTACACTGTTGTTACCATGCAATTACACTGTAACTGCAGTGCAACTACCATATAGTTGAATGCAACAAACAGGTAACTGCATTGTAATTACCACAGTACATGCAATTAACAATTAGTTACATTGAAATGGACAATATAATTGAGTGTAACCAAATTGACAAGTGAATCCTTTTTTTACACAAATTGTTCCAAGTCATGAATTTTCATTGCAGATGGATTTCTTTAAAAAATATATCAAGAGTGACTTACACTAGTAGGTGGGCATGGATGCACAGTATGTGTGCAGAGCATGCATTTGTGTCTGCCTACTTTGAAACTCTGACAAATGTTCTTTATGTGCTCATTTTAAGCAAGTGTAGGCACATAGCAACCTCAACTTTATAGTTATCAGAAGTACTGTAGTCTACAAAAGAAATTGCAAAACACATCAATCTCTCAGCAGTGTTTGACACCGTGGACCATGGGATGCTGATGGAGCACTGCAGGTATGCTGTGCACTGAGCGGCACAGTCCACAACTGGTTTAGATCTTACCTCACTAGCAGGTCGCAGCGTGTGGAGCCTGGGATTTATTCCTCAGCCCCCATGCCTCTGCCATGTGGGGTCCTGCAGGGCACCATCTTGTTCCACATGTTGTTCACGGTGTACCACTAGGGGACATTATAAGGCGGTATGGGCTGAGGTTTCACTGTCACACAGATGATACTCAGCTTTACATATCCTTTGCACCCAAGCAACAGGAGACGTCTCAGTATTGAACATCTGCCTGGATGAGATACAAGACTGGATGAGGGTGAACTGGTTGAGGCTTGAACCCAGATAAGACAGAGCTACTGGTGCTAGAACCTGGTTGCTAGGGGATTAGGGTGCAATCTGGTCGAATCTGATAGTTTAGGCTCAGGGACTCCCAGTTGCTCACCTCTGATTGGGTGAGAAATCTTGGTGTTGTCTTTGACTGTGGCCTGAACCTTACACCACAGTTGTCGGTTGTGGTCAAGACCTCTTTTTACCATCTGAGGAACATTACCAGAGTTAAACACCTGATACCTCTGGCTGATCTGCCGGCACTAGTCCATACCTTTGTGACATCACGCCTGGCCTACTGCAATGCTCTGTACCTGTGGCTAGTTGGGGTAGATCTGCACCATCTGCAGCTGGTGCAGAATGCATAGGCCAGGTTGTTTATTGGTCTGCCTAGATCATGTCATATCACACCTGTGCTGTGCCATCTGCACTGGCTGCTGGTGAAGTAGCAAATCCTTCAAGGTCAGTTTGCTGACCTATAAGGCCCTACATGGTCAGGGGCCCGGTTACATGCAAGATCTCCTGTATTCCTACCAGCCCACCTGCTCCCTACATTCTGCAGATAACAGTTTGTTGGGAGTTCCCAGGATTATATAAAGACATCGGGGGCCCACACCTTTTCTTCTGCAGCCTCAGTCCTGTGGACCTCCCTCCCTGCCTGCTTCTCTCACCAGATTCGAGAGAGTTAAGCAGTTAACATCTTCAAACAGGAACTGAAGACCTTTTTTCTTTAATCAAGCTTTTGTGATTAGTTAGTATGTTTTTTATTGGAAATTAATGTTATGTCTTTATTAGTATGCTTTTGTCTGGTTTGTGTTAGATTTTTAAAATGTTTTAAAATTATTGTAAAGCGCACTGAGTCACAATGTAGAAATGCGCTACAGTAAATTAAGTCTGATTGATTGATTGATTGACATAACAAGCTAACAGGATGAACATATGGTATAATATCACTGATTAATACCCATTGCGGGGGTATCACCCATAATACTTCCTTTTAAATAATTATTCAGCAGCATTGCTTGGCAAATTTCTTAACCAAACTCATTTTCTTTGAACATAAACAAAGTATTTAGAAAACATTAAATCCAGAAAAGCACAAATGGTGGCTCTAATCCAAGGATGAAAAGCTTAGAAAATCCAAAGTGAAAATGAAAGCTATATTTAAAATTAAAAGTTTTTTTTATTATTGTTTTCATTAAAGTTTTAAAACAGTACAAAATCAACAATTGCAGGATAAACAATACAGTTCTAGAAAAAAAATGAACAAAAACATAACAGTACAACACCATAAATGGTATTGTAGGATATCACATGGATAGACACTATCTGAAGATTTTTACAGATGGTGAGAGTGTGGGGGGATGTTCATCATGTTTGTTATTACTGCTTTATTTTTGTATCCACTATTACTGTTCAGATCATGACTACTGTTTCCTCTGTTTTCTTCTGACATACCAATTTATGTAGCAAGCCAGCGGCAACCTGCTTGTTTGTATATTTGTTGTTATAGCATCAATAAAAGTATACTAAATTAAAAAAAAAGACACTGGCCCAGATATTCAAAAGGGTTGCTCCATGCGCAATAGGGTTGCGCCAGCACAAGTCCGAAAATGCGCCATTCTGCGATATTCAGCGGGAGGCAGTTGGGCCCCCCAAATCACCCTGAGCAATAGCGTAATGATAATGAATGTATGTGCAACTGAAGGGGGAGGAACCATGCATAAATGGTGCAGTGCAATATTCAACAACATGAACCATGCGCA
Source organism: Neoceratodus forsteri (assembly GCA_016271365.2). Taxonomy (NCBI): domain Eukaryota; kingdom Metazoa; phylum Chordata; order Ceratodontiformes; family Ceratodontidae; genus Neoceratodus; species Neoceratodus forsteri. The sequence continues at coordinate 152,505,950 of CM028133.1, forward strand.
ATAGGGGAGCAAGCGGAAGTTGCGCCATAGTGGAAATGAGGCAAAATAAAAAGGAACAAGGGAGAGACGCAAGAACGCTACAGGGAAGGCACATGTTGCTGAACTATAGCCAGCCACACAGGCAACACACACACACACACACACACACAGGGCAGGACAGAGAAAGGGCACCTGGAACCCACAGGCTCATGGAAGGTGTGGGGAGCCACAGCCACAGTGCAGAAGGGGGAAGTGCCACGCAACACTGAGGCCAGCACAGTTGGGTGTTCCTGGTGCAGGGGAAGTAGCAGCCAGGGCAGCGGGTGGAACACAGAAACAGCTGCCAGGGGGGTGAACACAAGCCAGGGACATGGCCAGTGCCACCACCCAGATGGAGGCAGTAATGAGGGGGGTGAGAAGGCGGGCAGCAGGGGGGGCACAGTCATGGAAGGGCCAGTCAGCGGTATGCCCCCAATAGGCAGTACTGAGCCCGCACCAGCTTCGAGCTCTACAGTGATACTGAGATCGTGGGCTGGTCCCTCCTGAATCAGGTAATTCTGAGGCAGCTCTGTGAGCTGTGCAGTGATGTGATGCAGGCACCCACACAACGGAGCCATGCTCTGTCAGTGGAGACTAAAGTGACAGCTTGCATGTGCTTGCTCACCACGGATACCTTCCAGAGACTAACAGGGAACACCACAGGCATAACCCAGTTGGCCACGTCATGCCACCTCACCCAATTCCTCAGCGCACTGCTGCCACATGCTGCGGAGTACATCCATTTCCCCAGCATACTGGCAGAGTACACAGCAAACATACAGGAGTTCCACAGGGTAGCACGTATGCCTGGCATGCTAGGGAAATAGACTTCACCCATGTGGCCATCCACACACCACCTGGCCCCGAGGGGGCCGCATACATTAATTGCAAGGGCTATGCTAGCATCAACTGCCAGGTGGTGTGCGATGCCAGGGGGCGCATAATCAATGTCTGTGCCACGCACCTTGGGGGAGCACACGATGCCTTCATCTTGCACCAGTCAGCACTGTGCCACAGATTCAAGAGGGGGACATCTCCACTGGCCACTTAGTGGGTGAGTATGCAAACCACATGTACAAACTTAGGGCTTGGGAGGGGCATGGTCAGAGGTGACATGGGTAGTGGCCTACATGGCCCGGGGCAGGGCAATGCTGATCACCAAACTAACCTCCACCCTATACACACAGGTGACAGTGGATACCCAGTCCATCCCTGGCTGCTCACACCATACCGGTGGCCCACGACCCCATCGCAGCAACGCTACAATGAGGCACATGCCACCACATGTAATGTCATTGAGCAGGTGTTCGGTATGCTGAAGGCATGTTTCCATTGCCTGGACACCACCGGCGGTGCCCTACAGTACAGCCCCTCAAAGGCCTGTGGGCTATTTCTGGCCTGTTGCATCCTGCACAACATGGCCAACGAATGTGGGATAGCTGTACAGGTCGAAGAGTGGGACAGTGATGGGGACGATGAGGACGCCAGTGACAATGGTGATGGGCAGCCCCCTCTTGGGTGACGGGACCCCCGACTGCTCCGGCTGGCACTGCTGCACTGGGACACCATCACGGAGGAGCACTTCAGCCAACCCAGGTAAGTCATGGGGCCATGTGCAACCACCAGTGACAAAGGCACAACCCACAAACACACATGGACACACACCAGGGGTGCATGCTGTCAAGGGAAGTGGCCAGGCATGGAATCACACACACCACCAGGGAAGAGTGAGGTCTAACATAGCACATGGACAGACACACACACACACACACACAACTCACCAGACATGCACAAAGGGTAGGAGGCACGCCGACCCAGAATGCCACCCCTAGCCACACACATGTCCACAGACCACCACGCCCACTGCCCGTCACTGTGCGTGTGTCAGACACTGGGCACCATTGCACACTGGTGTACAGCGCAATGCAGGCATCATCACGCACACGCAACTGCGGACAGCAGCCGGGAGGGTGTGCAGATGAACTGTGTGTGTGCGTGCAGGGCCGGGTGCCCACCCGTGCATTGCCCGCTGAATGACACAATGCACACAGGGCAGCATCAGACAGTAGCCATGCTGGGAGACAGGTCAAGTCATGCGCCATAGTGCCCCAGCCACCAAGGATATGTGGGTGGCCCTGCCGAGACCCGCCAGCAGTGACAGGGTGACCACTGGCCTCATGGGGTTGCACCGATGGTCCCCAAGGGGTTCCACTGCGTGAACGCCACCATGCTTGCGCAGGCACCTGCAGTACACCGAACATGCCTGCGCCAGGTGTGCTTGGGATGCCCACAGCTGAACCCGGTGTTGACAAGGATGGTGTCGCACGACGCTGGGAATGGGGGATGGACATTGCACTGCGTGGTGTCTGCGATGCATGGGCAAATAACTGAGTGCTCCCTGTGACCATGGCAGCTGTGATTGTATGTGTCAGCCTGTCAATGGCAGCAGTCACATCCTCCCACATCCGGTCCATCCCTACCAGGAACAGAGCAGTTTCTCTGCTGCGACGCTCCTCTGCCTGCTGCAGAGCCACACTCAGTGCATCCACTGCCGTCACAAGCCGCATCTGCTGATTGACTGATGCTTGCAGTATGTGGGTGTGCTCATCCAAGAGGTCAACTGCCTGATCGGCACGCTGTCCCTCAGGGTGTTCGCGGCCCTGATGCTCATCACCCCTTGAGGGTGGGCACTGCACACCATGGCCAGGCCTGGGCATGTCCACAGGTGGTGCACTGATGCTGGCCCCTGACTCTGTACCCCCCAAGCCCATTGGCCGACTGCTGATGCTGCCCCTACAGCTGCAGCTCCCCAGGGCTCGATGGTGCCACCACAGTGGCCACAACAGTGCCACTGTCCTGTACACACACCAGTGCTGCCCCACCGGTGTTGACAGGACAGGCTGGGACTGTGATGACATGCAGGCCTCCACAGCGGCACCACCCACAGCCATGGCCGCGATGTTAACTGCTGTGTGGCCATCCTGTGGCACACACGTGTCACTACCATGCTGGCATCCATGGACACTGGCATGCTGAACACGGGCAGGGCCTCCTCTGCACCTGCTCCAACAACATCAGTCTGGATGTCCAAGCAGGCCCACTGTCGCCCTGAGTCACGTATTCCTGTGGAGGTGGATGGGCTCTCCTCCATCTCCATCTGACCAGCCTCAGTGGAGAAGCCCACCACTGCTGACCCATGCAGATGCTCAGGAGCTGTAAGGGAAAACAAAGTCGTGTTACTGCATGTGACCTACCCTGCCCCCCCAATAGACAGACCATGACCTACCATGCAGTGACGGGCTACCACCCAGCTGGAATCCACCACCCAGAACACCCTCAATATCACAATGCTGCATGCTGCCAGCAACCCTTTCCTCCTGTGGGGTCAGGCGTACCACCTCTGGCTGTCCCCCACCTGTTGCAGACCATGCTGCCCTGATGGCAGCCACCTTCTCCTTAATCCTCCTCCTGTCTGTGCCCATCTTCTTCTTGCACTCCTGCACAGAGCGCTTGTGGCTGCCATGCAGGTTTACAGCACGTGCCACCTCCTCCCATGCAGCAGTACGGGCCTTTGGTGTTCCCTGGCGTCCACTGAGAAGCGGCTCCTGGTCTAGGTAGGCCTTGAACAGGGCATCCGTCTCGGCCTTCGTGAAATTTGGCCTCCTCCTCCTCCCACAACTCTGTTCCTCTTCCTCCACAACTCGCTCGGTCATGATTCAGCCTGTGAGAATGACAGGTGTTACCTGTGACTGTGCAGTCCCATGCATGTCCCAAAATCCACAGTCCACACTCCCAAACAGCATGCAACTCACCAATAGACTGCAGTAACTGACTATGGCCAGTGCAGCCCAATGTTGCACTTCTGTAGCGCAACCCATGCAAATGAGGTGAGGCGCATCTTTAAGTGGATACAAATGCAGTGACTGTGCCATTAAATGGCTGATTAGCTGATTTGCATATGACGGCTGAATATCGCGCTGTTGCACTTTGCGCAATTGTGTTGAACGTGCTGAGCCAAGGGTGCAGTTCGGTGACATGCGCAGTACACACCTAACTGCTCATACCTGGGTTGATGAGGCAGGTGCCTGCCGCGCTGCTGACGTGCTGTGCACGGGAGGCAATGCAGGGCATGGCCACCATTGTGCCAGTGGTGCTACAGCACTGTTTACCTGTGTGGCACTGTGGCACTGGGGCATTGTAGGCACACTGGGGTAACAGTGCGGTAAGCCACTACAGGAGTTGGCACACAGGCACCCAATCACACTAGATGCATTGGGTTCCAGTCGCACTGTGACTGTCCATGCAACAGAGACCCTTGACCCTATGTCCGACCTTTGCCCACTAGGCACCATGCGTCAGGCATGGGTGCACCACTATCATGCTGTTCGATGACAGCGCAATAGGGAATGGCAGTGCTGTACCACGCAGCATCTGCATGTGGTGGAACCACACTGCAGAGCGCCATTTTGACTTAACTGAGCAGTAAAGATGGCGCAGAGGAGAGCAGTACAGTGGAGCCAGGTGGAGCTGGCAAACCTGGTTGCCATTGTGGAGCCACATATTGGCCCACTATTTGGTGAGGCACCCTGGACAGGGCCAGGAGTCAGGTGTGGCAGGAGGTGGCTGATGCCCTGGAGGAGGCCACCAACATGGGGTGGACGGTGCAGCAGTGCCACCACAGATATGGGGACCTGAGGTGGAGGGACCCGGACCTGCTTGCCCACCTGCAGGCACGTGCCAGCAGGGGTATGGTACCATGGCCAGGTAGGTGCAACATCCATACATTTTTATCTTCCATACTGGTATCACAGTTGCATGTGTTCGGCACATGGGGGGGCATCCAGTGTTGGCCGTGGTGGTGTTATCAGGGTGGGTGGGTCTGGCTGTGTGGGATTGCACACACATGGGGGCGGGGGACTTTGCTACAGGATTTTACTGATGTTCCTCTCTCCATGTTTGCACCTTAGGCCCAGACAAGCACAGGCTGGTGAGGGAGAGGAGGTGCCAGCAGGAAGACCATCAGTCCGGGAGGGGCGAAGGTCTGCAGAGGTGCAGAGACCAGCCTGATGATGGTGAGTGTCTTACATCCATGATTACTGTTGCATGCTCTGTAACAAGGTGGGCAGCGGGGCATGGCAACCATCCATTGACACCACAGGAAGACCATCAGTCCGGGAGGGGCGAAGGTCCGCAGAGGTGCAGGGACCAGCCTGACGATGGTGAGTGTCTTACATCCATGGTTACTATTGCATGCTCTGTAACAGGGTGGGCAGCGGGGCATGGCCACCATCCATTGACACCACTGCCATGCACGCAACTTGTTACAGTCAGCAGTGTTCAGTGGCACTGCATTTCTGGGAGTGCGTCAATGGTGGTCCATGCGTGCACCGGGCATATGGCTGTGCCATTGTCTTCACACCACATAGCCAAGTCACTGTACGGCCATGGTGGTGCTGTGCAGGACATGGGTGGTGGGTGTGTGCAGTGGTCCACATTGCTGTGGCTGCCTGGGTAGGCAGGTCTTGTGGACATGGCCACTGTGGGTGGTTGCACACCATCACAGGGGCATGGCATATGGCTGTATGCTATGCACAATGGTTTTGCTGCAGGGGACTGGACAGTCACATGTATTGACTCTGCTCCCTTGTCCTAGGTGGACAACACTGGATGGCCCTGGAACGGGCAATACAGGAAATCCTGCAGCTGGCACGGGCATCCCTGGCAGCCTTGAAGAGGTTGGAGAGACATGGGGTCCGGAGGAGGAGAACCTGGAGGTGCCACAGGAGTGCAGAGCAGGGCAGGAATAGGCACCACAGACCCCATGGACCCACCCTCCTCCTCTTCTTCCCTCCTCCATTTCTACACCCCTGCCCCATGCACGCCCCCACCTGATTGTGGCCTTCCCCTTGTATATATTTTTAAATATGTTTGATAGTTCTTATATTTTAATACATACATTTTGTTATAACAACTGTGGTGGTCTCTGATTTGCAGTGGGCTACAGGTGCTCAGCTGCAGTGGTGTGCATGGTGTCAGGGGTGGTGCATGCATGGGCGTGTGTGTGTGCAGAGGTGAACCACCTGTGGTGTGGGCAGGGGGATCAGTCACTGTCTGTGGTTTGTGTGTTGTACTCTGTGCTCTGGATGCCTGTGTGCAGTGGTCCATGGGGCCTGCACTGTGTGCATGGCACCCCTGTCAGACAGTCCATGGCCTGTGCAGCTGACACCCTTGCATGTCTGTGATATGCACGGTCTGCTGGTGTGTCAGTGGTGGCTGCTCTGTCCAGTGCTGGGATGGGATGTGTCCTTGGGAGGGTGTGCAGGGTGCTGTACCGCTGGAGGTGGGGTCCGGGGCATGCCCTGTCACATGTGGGGCACCTTGTGTGCTGACACATGGTTGGTCTCTCAGATGTACCTCGGGGAGGATGTGCAGGGTGGCACTGTGTATGCATCTGTTGCATCACTGTCTGCTGCCACCCACTGCAGGGTGTCCATGGTGGGGCTGCCTTGCATGGCTCCATGGTGCACAGGGTTGCATTGTCACAGTGGGGGTGGTGGCATGCATGGGGTGTCCTGCACTGTCGGGTGCTACTCCTGGGCAGGGTGTATGGGGATCATGGTGCAGGGTGTGCTCTGCATATGTGGGATGGTGTGGTACGGGGTGGTCGGCCATCCTTGTGTGCCAGTCACAGCTTGCCAGGGGGTGCGATGGGGCACCATGGCTCAGCTGTGGGTTGGTTGCTGATCTCCATGGGCCAGTGGTTATTCCAGTTCTCCCCCAGTTGTGCAGTGCATGGGGTGTGGGGGGATGATGTCTTTTCTTCTGTGTGTTCCTCTGCCCATCTGTGGCATGGGTGGTGGGCCTCTGCATCCCTGGTTGTGCTGTTGCATTGCTGCCCTGCTGCTGGGGGGCGTCTCTGGTTGCACTATGGTGCATCTGAACTGCTCAGCTGAACATCTCTTGTTGTGCTATGGCGCATCAGATATGCTCAGCTTCACCTCCTAGTTGTGCTATGGTGCAGGTGGTGAGATTTTCAGTCATCAGCTGTAGGCGCATCTTGGCCTGCGCAGTTTTTGAATATCGTGATTCTTGCACATGGGCGCAATGGACTTGTGCTTGCTCCTGCTGTTGCGCACTTTTTGGGTGCAGTTTGAATATCTGGGACACTATCTGAAGATTTTTATTTTATTTTTTATTTTATTTATTTAACAAATCGGAAAGACCTTTGCGCCAAGGGCTCTTTTACAGAGGTTCCACGTTAAGTCACAAGAATAGCAAATTACAATGGTTTCAGTAAGTAGTACAACATGAGGAAAGTAATTACATAAACAAAAGAACAATATGGCAAGATAAATATTGTGTGAAGTGCAGCCAGTGGCCTTGTCTGAAGAGGGGTGAAAGGGCTTACAAGGAGAGAAAGTACAGGGGGGGAAATGGAGGGTGGAAGGAGCATAAAAAGAGCAAGGAGGGAGATTCCACAATGAAGCTTATGCAGGAAAGACCCACGGGTTGGGGGGTAGAGAGAGAGAACAAGGTGAGGAAACAGAGCAGAGAGGGGGGAAGTGGGAGTGGAGAGGTAAATGAAGGGGGGATGAGGTAGGATGAAAAAGAGGGCAGGAATGGCAGAGGGATAAGGAAGGAAGTGCTGTGAGTGGAATAGCACAGCAGCAGCATAGGCCTATACAGGGGCAAATGATAAAAGAGGGAGGTCCCAGTGCATTTAGCTGTCAGCAGAGATTAGGTATAGCAGTCAAAAGATGCTCTGGAAACTAAGAATTGATGCAGCTTCCTCTTAAAAGGTCCCAAGGTTACAGTCGTTGCAATCTCAGCAGAAAGGGAATTAAATAAATTAGCAACTCTAACTGCAATGGATTGCTGTGGGAGTGAGATTCAACAGTGAGCGACATTAAAAGTTTGGCTCACAGAACTTCGTGTGCTCTGAGTGCCCAGGAAGGGACTGAAAAGCTGAAGGGAACCTGGTGGTAGGAGACCAAGATCTGCCTTCTTAGCCAAAAGGCAGGCTTGATATTCAATGCAAGCCTGGAGTTGAAGCCACTCTGCTTGTTCGGAAAGGTCACAAGTGTGAGTATGATACGCTACACCAGTTAGTAGATGGCATGCCTTATTCAGAGCTGTGGTGAGCCGACGTAGGGTTGTGTCTGTGGCGGAACCCTTAATGAACAATCCATCATCAATAATAGACACAATTGAACTTTGGATAGCCAATATGAGGGCTTCGGTAGTAAGGCAGTGTTTATGCCTGTGTTGAAGGCTTAGGCAAATGTTAACTACCTTGGCAACCCATTCTCAACATGGTTGGAGTAGGAGAGCGTATTATCCAGAGTAACTCCTAGGTATTTAAAAGATTGAGTCTGATCAAGGATGACACCTGCACTGTTTTTAATCACCAATTGTTTGGCTTTGTGCTTGCTGTGGGTACCATGGAAGAGCATGACCTTAGTTTTTTTGCAGTTAAGCACCAACTTATGAGAGATGAACCAGGACTCAGCTTCAGTAAACCCTTTCTGAAGTTGGGTCTGAAGGAAGGTAGGGTCAGCAGTCTTTGAGAAAATGACTGCATCATCTGCATAGAGGAGTACTGGTTCAGAACAGGTTGCTGGAAGATTATAGATGAAGGTGCTAAATAGAAGGGGTCCCAGTATCAATCCTTGAGGAACCCCAGAGCAGACAGGCAGTTTAGCAGAAAGGGCAGACCCTGTTCTCACCTACTGTGTGCGGTTTGCTAGATAGCTGGTGAACCACTTTAGGGCCTCTGAAGATATACCAAGCCCAGCAAGCTGATGTATCAGCAAATGGTGATTGACTGTGTCAAATGCTTTAGACAGGTCAATAAAGGTTGCACCAACAAGTTGACCTGATCAAGGGTATGGTGAATGAAACCTGTGAATTCCAGTAGGGCTGTAGATGTGCTGTGCCCTTTCCGAAAATCATGTTGTTGGACACATTGTAGTTATATTTTTCCAGGTACTCCACAAACTGGTCAGCAACAATACTTTCAAGTGCTTTGGACAGTGGGGGAAGAATAGATATTGGCCTATAATTCCCAGGTAGTAATTTGTCCCCACTCTTAAAAACTGGTGTAACCAGAGCAGATTTCCAGATCTGGGGGAATTGTGAAAGTATGAGGGGGCGATTAAGAAGCTTGGTGAGGGGTGAAAGGACTTCATCTAGAGTTAGGGTAAGAAGTTTTAGGTCAAGGGAATCACTGCTTGTCCTAGTTCCTCCTAGAACTTTATGTAGGTAGGTCTTGGTCTTGCTTCTCGAGATAGCTTTGAAGTAGAAACATGGGTGGGTAGAGGCCTCTTCTGATTTGGTGGATGTAGGAGCTGTGCTGGGTGATTCAAAGAAATTTGGGGGCAGAGTTTGGCTAAGGTCTGTGAAGGATGAATTAAATGTGCTGGCAATTAACACAGCTTCATGGGTGATAGACCCATCAACATTTAACATAGTTGGAGCCTGTTTGGATGCTTTCCCAGTGATTTCTGAGAGGTTTTCCCAGAATTTTTTCCCATCAACCCAGGTCTTGGCAAGGATGTCCTTATAGTAATGTGTTTTGTGCTTACGAATAGCCTTAGTACGTGCGTTTCTGGCCATCTTATAGGCCTGTATGTCAGGTTGACTGCCAGAGGTCCTGGCCCTATGCCAGAGGTGATCACGATCTTTCCTTTGAGCCAGAAGGCTAAAAGAGATCCAGGGATTATCAAGTCCCTTGATCCTACATGTCCAAAAAGGGGCGGGGATGTCACAGGCTTCATTGAAATGTTCAATGATGAATTGTAGAGCTGAGTCAATATCAGGTGCAGTTTCAATGTAAGGCCAGTCTTGTTGTTGGAGGAGAGACTTTAGTGGCTGCAGGTGGCCGTGGAAGAGCACTCTACTTGTGATTGTTCTGGCAGGAGGCTTGATAAATTTGTTAGACCAATATCACTTGGTAGGACAGTGATCACTGATCGTGTCAGACAATACTTCAGAATGGGAGATACGTGTTGGACGATTTGTTAGGACCCAGTCCAGGATTGTGTTAGTCCTAGTCTTATAGTTTATCTTGGTTGGAGTTGTTATTAACTGGGAAAAGTTCAGGCCTGCTAACTCATCCTTATGCCTTCTGGCACCTGACGAGAGCCAGTTGACATTAAATTCACCTAACAGGATGGTTTCTGTGTCTTGTTTTAGACTCATGACACAGTTCATTAGGGGTTTTATGCCCTGTTCGGCAATGTCTGGGGGAATATAGATTGAGACAATGTTGAGGACCTTATTGTGTGCACCGAGCATAACCTTAACAGCAAGGATCTGAATATCCATAGCTGGTTCAGGGAGGGAAAGTGGATAGGCTAACAATGACTCCTTTAGGTATATGGCACAGCCACTTCCTCGTCTAGATAGTCTGTCCTGTCTGAAAAGTGAGTAGCCTGGTAGGATGATGGCTGAGTCAGGGATAGATGGTGACAGCCATGTTTTGATGACTGACAGCATGTCGGGATTCTGTACTACAACCCAAGCAGTGAGGGCATCACATTTTTTTAACAGGCTACAGATGTTCATACTGGCCAGGACAAGGGTACCCTGTTTTTTGTTGCCATTGACTCCATATGAAGGAGGGCCTGGATTAGGGTATACACTCCCAGAAATAAGGAGAAGAAGAAGAAGAATGAGGCATTTCAGGAGTTGTTTTAGTAAATAGAGTGTAAGGGGATGAGATTTCCTCTTTAGATGTACTTTAACAGGGCCCCTAGGGACAGAGAGACTTTTAAGTAGCACAACAACAGCGGGGTCAATAGAGGACAGACAACTTCAATGTTTCATGTGCAGCCTGCTGTGGTGCAGCTTCCGTGGGAAGAAAGGGGTGCAGTATGTTACATCGACACTGGTGACCATGCCAAGTGTGATAAGAGGAGGCTCTGTGGTAGGAATAACAGGGGTATGAGATATGTGGTGCCATCCTAATGAGAGTGGGACCCAAAGTGTGCAGAAAAGCACCCAAAATAGTTTCACACCTTGTGATGCCATTGGACAGGCAAGGAACAAAGTGAGGTAAAATAGGACTTAGTTGGGAGGCAGCACAAGAAAGGTATATAGCAAGTAAAGCAACTGTGACTTTAAGAGGGTAGACTTTTTAAATGAAAGAACAAGATCCCTTTAGTGGCAGATCTGTATAACCTGCTAATGGCAAACTAGAAGAACAACAGGAGGTATGAGAAGTATGGGCTTACAGATTAACTTAACAAAGGGGGAAAAATAGTCAGGGGATAAGGAATGAAAATGAATTTGCAGCTAAAAAGGTGGTCTTGTTGCCACTGAGTCTGGGAGGGGCTGCAAGGCTATGCAGTATTTGATGCTAAACCTATGTCACCTATGTAACAACTTTAAAATTATACTGTATGAAATGCTAAATGTTTTTAAAATCTTTAAGAAAATAAATGAATAAATCAGTAATTTAGAAGCATTGGCCTGAATATAGTAACATCACCAAGATCAGGAACTTAACAGCCCTTTCAAAAAAAACAACAGAAAACAGTAATTTTAAGTATAAGGAGCAATTGTGGCATCAGGACAAATTAGCCAGGGGAAATTTCACTCGAGATGCAGCAACAGAGGGCAGTGTCCAATCAGGATGTGGCTGTGGAACATGCCACATACTGAACCTGATGGCTGAGTCCTGTCGTACCTTTGCAGGGCAGAGGAGCTTTCTTCCAGGCAGTCCAGCTTAGCAGCACAGCTGAAGGCTTAGTTAGGGCCGACCACATCGGGCAAGGCTTTGGGAGACAGCAGAGATAGAATCCGTGCTGGAGGTAGTACCCAATTTGGGCCTGCACTTTGCAGGGTAGAGGAGCTTTCTTCCAGGCAGACCAGATGAGCAGCACAGGTGGAGGCTTAGTTAGAGCTGACCACACCGATCAAGGTTTTGGGAGACAGCAGAGATAGGATCCGTGCTGGAGGTAGCACCCAATTTGAGCCTACACTTTGCAGGGTAGAAGAGCTTTCTTCCAGGCAGACCAACTGAGCAGCACAGGTGGAGGCTTAGTTAGAGCCAACCACACTGGGCAAGGCTTCAGGAGACAGCAGAGATAGGTTCCGTGCTGGAGTACCCAATTTGGGCCTGCACTTTGCAGGGTAGAGGAGCTTTCTTCCAGGCAGAACAGCTGAGCAGCACAGGTGGAGGCTTAGTTAGAGCCGACCACAGCGGGCAAGGCTTCAGGAGACAGCAGAGATAGGTTCCATGTTGGAGGCAATACCCAATTTGGGTCTGCACTTTGCAGGGCAGAGGCGTTTTCTTCCGGGCAGACTAGCTGATCAGCACAGGTGGAGGCTTTGATAGAGCCAACCACACTGGGCAAGGCTTTGGGAGACAGCAGAGATAGGATCCATGCTGGAGGCAGCACCCAATTTGGGCCTGCACTTTGCAGGGTAGAGGAGCTTTCTTCCAGGCAGACCAGCTGATCAGCACAGGTGGAGGCTTAGTTAGAGCCGACCACACTGAGCAAGACTTCGGGAGACAGTAGAGATAGGATCTGTGCTGGAGGCAGCACCCAATTTGGGCCTGCACATCACTAAAACAGGATAACAAGTTGCTACAGAAAATAACAGTTTTAGTTTCCGATATAATCAATGATTTGTATTCATGAGATTTAGGAAATGCTGCCGTGTTTTTTCAAAGATCTTTGTCTTCTGAAGAATATTAAAACTGATACTCTCATTGGATGCACATATACACATTTGAGACCACCACCCCTCAATTATTGGTCTAGAGTCTGTCTTCCAATTTCTAAGCAATACTTTGTTAAGGCTTACTGCAGCCATTTGTAACCATGACTTCTGGTGTATTTCTATTTGTGGAACTTTGGAGTGATTACTACAGTCAGGGGAGGAGGCACTGGTGTCTCTGCTTGGGGGTTGTACTGTATGTGGTGGGGGTTATTTGTGGTTGGGGTTATATGTGTGTTTGTGTGCACTGTATGTGCTTTTGTGCCACTTGTTGCTTGCATGGGGAGGAAGACACCTTTCAAGCTCACTGGGAAGGCCAGGTGTGTGGTGCATGGTAGCCTCTGGTGGTGCCTCAGATACAGGTGGTGTGGCCAGCCAGACCCAGTTATCATGTTCACAGTCAGCCTGTCCAGCAGCTCCCCTATGTGGTCGATTCTGCAATGCATGCCCCTCACCTCTGTGTCAGCTCCCTCAGTGCCTCTGTGTTTTCCAGCTCTGTGCAGAGTTGGTCCCATTCCAGCTTCCTCACCTCATAGTAGTAGGTGTGCAATATACCTCTAGTGGCCGGCCTCCTCCCCTCTCCAGGGATACCTTAGTTAGGGCTTCTGCCTCCATCCTGTCTACTGGGTACAGACTGCGCTCCTGTGTGGTGGCCCACTGCCCATGATACTGGTCATGCCATTTGTGCTTTGTCTTTGCAAGGGCCTGGCAACATTGACTGTGGCCTGAGTGTCAAGCTACTACCTAGCTGTGGTTTTTGCCATTGACTTCAAGGACTCTGCAAGGCACCATAGCGTTTCTGTATGTCAGTAATCATGGCTGCCACCTGTTCACCAGAGAAGTTAGAAGAAACATGTTTCTGATACACCAAGTATCCAGCCACATCCCTGCATCTCTTTGTGGCAATGTTTTGTGCCATTGGGTTCTGGTGATGAGCAAGTACAGCAGGTGGTGCCTCTCCCCACTGTTGTCTGACACATCATGCCCCTCAGCATCCATTACAATATTTACTTCTGCAAATGCATGCAGGATGGTGCAGATGTCCATATGTGGTGGGGTCAAGTGGTGTGGCAACATACTGAAGGCCTGTTCAGGGCCTACTCATTGTGGTCCTACTGTACACATCAGTGTGTTCCACCCATCCTTCCAATTTGTGCATAGCATGTACCTCCATCTGCTCATGCAGTGCAAAGGTGCATGCTGTTGCTACATCACATATGGGCACAGTTCCTGCATATTCATGCCTAGGTCCCATTATGAGAAAAACAATCAACTAAGAAAGAACAAAGGGTGTTGTCCATACAACACACTGCATTAACTACTCTCTAAAAATAGCAGTAACCAGAAACAGTGAAATCGTCACCTTGTAATTAAAGAAAATAATAATTTCAGTTCCACAAAGAATGTATGGGATGCAGCGAGGGTGTGGGTTGGGTAGTAAGGGTAAGGGATAAGTCATAATGTGTTGAGTGGAGGGGGAACAGGGAAGGGGGGAACATGGAACTGAAACATAGAATGTGATGCAGATAATGGCTGCTGAGCCCACCCAGTCTGCCCATTAACTTTTTTAATGCATTCATTTTTATGTTGCTTGCACACAGCGCAAGAAACATAATGGGACAGCTTTCTCAGAAGCAGGTTGTGGAGGCGAGGCACCGTTATGGTCAATGCCCCCACAGCCTGCAAAGGCTTGTCCTGCTTCCTCCAATGCCGTGGCACACTGCTGCTGACACTAGTTTGGAATCTTGCCACCAACTTGAGACAAATCAGCAGCTGCAATTAGGGGCTGCCTCGTCATTGCAGCGTAAGCCATCCGCTGCAGTGAGGGAGCAACCCGTCATTGCAGGGCGGGATCTTCACATGTTGATATTGTTTGTGAATATGGCGGCAGTTTGCCGCCATGTTCACTAACAGTATTAACCCCCCCACTGTGTTTACTTGCCGACGGGGGCCCCAATCCCCATCAGCTTCAGTGCCCCACATGCTTGTTGCCGATGGGGAGCACACTTCCATCGGCATTAGGGTAAACCCCTCACCTGTTATTGTTCACGACGGGTGCCCAATCCATGTCTGCATAATGATACATCCCTTTGTTGTGTGCTGACGTGGGTGCCCAAATCCCACAATCCCCTATTGGCTACTGCTGCCCCCCAAAAAAGAAAGCCTCCAGTGACATGCTTGGAGCCCACCCCAGCGTGCCACATGCCCCATTAAAGTAAAAAACGGTCCCTCGACGTCTTTTTTTTTCCTGTAAAAGGAAACTGTCCCTCGGCATTCTTTCCCCACCCACAACCTGCACCCACCCACTGACACCCGGCCTCCCCCACACCTCCTTCACCCCATACTTACCTCCGGAGTCAGGTGCGACAATCTTCAGTGGACCGGTAACACGTCTGCACTCTTCAAAGCTGACCGTAAACTGAGGAAATGCCGGTAAGCTGTATAATGGCAGAAATATGGGTTTTTCAACTTTAATGCATACCTCAGTCATTTTTGGGAATTTTTGCACCAAATTTTCAATATGGGGTTTTTGGGACCCCTCCTCATGAATTATTGAACTGTCATGGCGTTAATCAGCTGCGAAAGGTGATTTTGTGGTCACCGCGCTTAATCACCTTTCTGTGCTGATTAATGAAACGACAGTGCCAGTGTTCATGAGGTGGGCTCTCAAAAAGCCTATGTTGCAAATTTGGTGGAAAAAATCCAAAAAAATGACTGTTTTATCGGGCGCAGTGCTATGAGTTGTTACGACAGAATTCACGAATTTGCAATTTTTTCATGCCAGATTTTCAAAATTGACATTTTTTCACACCTCCTTGTGAACAGTACAGCTGTCATTGCTCACATCCTGGCCAATATGTGTTTTCGCACTTCCGGCGCAGAATAGCGCAGTCACTGTGGGAAATCCATGTTTGAGACAGATTAAGAAAATGACAGTGGCACTGTTCATGAGTAGATGTCCTAAAATACCTATGTTGAAAATTTGGTAATGATACTCCATAAAATGACTGTGTTACAAGCATGTGTTGCACAGTTTGCACACATGCTTGTAACTTCGCAAATTTGTAGCATTTTCACTCCAGATTTTCAACATTACCATTTTCCCTCACCTACTTATGAACAGTACAGCTGTTATTTTTCCCATCCTGGCTGCAATGTGTTTTTGCACTTCCGGCACAGAATACGGTGGTCGCTGTGGGAAATCACTGTTTTTATTTAGCTTTTGTTGACCGGGTAAGTGCACTAGACAAATCCTGCCTATTTTCAGGCACGACCCGGGGGAGAGGGATACAGATGAATGCCAACTGACCTTGAACCAGATTAAGCTGTTGGTGGTATTTTTTAGTGAATGAGGGAAATTTGGCCAGGACACTGGGGAAATTCCCTACTCTTTCGATAAGTGCCATGGGATCTTCAACATCCACCTGAACTACCACCAATCCAGGCAGATGGGACCTCGGTTTAACGTCTCATCCGAAGGCGGCACCTCAGAAATGCAGCACCCCTCTCATGCTGCATTACAGTGTCAGTACTAGGATATTAACCCAAGTGCCAGATGTGGGAACTGAACCCACAGCCCTCTGATCTCCCGGCCTCAGAGGTGAGTGTGCTACCTACTGAGCCACTGACACTGTTAAGGACAGATTAAGAAAATGACAGTGATACTGTTCATGAGCAGGGGTCCTAAAATGCCTATGTTGAAAATTTGGTGACGAAACTCCATAACATGACTGTGTTACAAACGTCCATTGAACTGTTTCCACGCACCCTTGTAACTTCCCCAAATTTGTAATATTTTCGTGCACATTTTCAACAGTGGCATTCTTTCACACCTCCTTATGAACAGTACAACTGTCATTTTCCACATCCTGGCTAAAATATGTTTTTGCACTCCTGCTGGAGAATTGCACGGTCGCTGTGGGAATCAGTGTCTGGGACAGATCAAGATTGAGTGAGTGAGGGGGGGAGTGACCGAGCTCAACTGAGCTCTGTCGGGACTGCTGCGGATTTGTTTGTGGGCAGAAAAAGGCCCCAGTGCAAGAGGTCAGTACAAAAGGGCAGCCTGCAGCACTAGCAGAAACAAAACGAGAGAGCAAGTGAGGGAGGGGGAGTGAGCGAACTCACCGGAGCACTGTCAGGACTGCTGCAGATCTCTTTGTGGGCAGAAAAAGGCGTCAATGCAGGCAGGGGCCTAGTACAAAAGGGCAGATTGCAGCGGTGGGAGAAACAGTATGAGTGAGTGAGACAGGGGGACTGAGTGCGCTCAGTGGAGCTCTATCAGGACTGCTGCGGATGTCTTTTTGGGCAGAAAAAGGCACTAATGCAGGCAGGAGCCCTGTACAATAGGGCAACTTGCAGCGCCAGCACAAACAGAATGAGCGCGTGAGAGAGAGAGACTGAGCAACCTCAATGGAGCTCTGTCAGGACAGCTGCAGATTTCTTTGTGGACAGACAAAGGTGCCAATGCAGCCAGGAGCCCCGTACAACAGCACAGCCTGCAGCGCCAAGAGAAACAGAACAAGCCAGTGACAAAGCAGCAGTGAGCAACCTCAATGGAGCTCTATTGTGACATGCAGATTTCTTTGTGGGCAGAAAAAGGTGGCAACGCAGGCAGGAGCCCAGTACAAAAGGGCAGCCTGCAGCAGCAGGATACACAGAATGAGCGAGTGAAAGAGGGGGAGTGAGTGAGCTCAACGGAGTTGTATTGTAATTGCTGCAAATTTCTTTGTGGGTAGAAGAAGGCAGCAATGCAGGCAAGAACCCAATAGAGAAGGGCAGCCTGCAGCACCAGCAGAAACAGAACGAGCGAGTGAGAGAAGGGGAGAGAGCGAGCTCAACGGAGCTTTGTCAGGACTGCTGCAGGTTTCTTTGTGGGCAGGAAAAGGCGGCAATGCAGGCAGGAGCCCAGTACAACAGAGCAGCCTGCAGCACTGGGAGAAACAGACTGAGCTAGTGACAGAGGGGCAGTGAACAAGCTCAACACATCAACGCATTCAACATTTGGCATTGACAAATGCTTGTTTACTGCAGACCCAACTTGATCTATGGCACCATCTCTTCCCCTCACTTCCTTACCCCTATGATTCCCTTGTGCTTGTCCCAAGCATTTTTGAACCCCGCCACTGTTTTTGCCTCCACTACCTCCACTGGAATGCTGTTCCAGGCACCCTACCCTCTCTGATTCTTTAATCAGCTCTCAGCTATGTTGCTAAAACATTTTGTGAATATTTCATTAAAACTCAGTGAAATGATCTTGAGGGATAAAACAGTTGTAAGTGGAACCTCCCTTAAAGGCATATCATTTATGTGGCCCATGGAAGCCATCCCATATTCTGAGACTCCTCCATAGTGCACAGGGATACTATTAGCAAACGTGAGCCTCAAGCATATAATAAGAATCTTTTGCTGTTAAAAAAGCTACACATTTTCTTCTAACTTTGTCTTCAGCTGATACTGATGTTCCAACATACAACTTTGAATCTTTTGTCCCTAAAATTCAAAGGTTAAGTTCAGGAGATAAGGTAGCATGCTTTCTGCTCCAGAGTCAGAATGGGGTACAGTGGGCCCACCTGGAACTCTCAGTATTCCACTGACTGCAATATTTTGTTACAGTACACCATTTATTTTCCAGAGATAGCCCAGTGGAGATGTACTATCTCAGTTTTTAGCCTTGCTTTTGCTTACATTCATCTCTGCACTTGGGTGGATTGAAGCTAGTTTGTGAGACCCCACCTGGAGTATTATGTCCAGTTCTTGAGGCTGCACCTCAGAAAGGACATAGGATGGAGGCAGTACAGAAGAGGGCAACTAAAATAGTGCAGGTGTTGCATCAAAAGTCCTATGAGGATTGGCATAGGGATCTCAACATGTACACCCTGAAGAGGGGACACAATAGTGACCTACAAGTACTTCATGGGGGTAACAGGTTTCAAGTGGGGAATCTCTTCCAAATGAGAAAGAGCATCAGGACCAGAGGGCATGTAATGAAGCTGGAGGGGAGAAATTTAAGAGGGATGCGAGGAAGTACTACTTCACTGAAAGAGTGGTGGATGTTTGGAACAGACTTCCAGTAGAGGTAGTGGAGGTGAAAATAGTAGGGGGCTTCAAGTCATGCATGAGACAGACATAAGGGAATTTTAATAATTAGGCAGGGAGAAGGGAGGGTCGCTGGAGACCAGTTAAGGTCTGCAGAGACAGACTAAGCAGGGACCATCTGGGCAAACAGCATGGGTCAAGCAGTCCTTTACAGCTGAAAATTCTGTATCTATGTTTTATGAACCACTGCAATGCAGAATGATATGCTGAGTATTTTGGTCTAGTCAGATTTGAGCCTGAGATATTTTAGCTCCTAGTATTTGAACACTAGACCCAAACTGTCTTTACTCTAACAAATGTTATGGCTGTTTTTTTTTCTCTTTGGTTATGTTGGTAAATTGTGCTACAGTATTTCTTCAGCTTCCTTCATCTTCACTAGCTTTTGTTCTGTTTATGCCCCATTATTCAGTCATAATTTTGCTTAATGTCAACATACTCTAGATGTACAGAGGCCCCTCTTTTCCTCAGAATGCTATTGCTCTGTACAGTCCCTAATTTGCATTTATTGAAATCTTTTTTACTGTTGCTCTGTTGTTTTTTTCTTCTTTTCCATCTATCTTTTTTACATATGTACACTGCACTTCCGTGCTCTAACTTTTTTGTGCAGCAATTTAGGTACAAGTACAAATTATGTTCTCTGGCGTTTTACAGTACCACTGTGTTTGTTTGCAGAACAATGTTGCCATGTTCAATATTTAAGCAATAAGGACCAAGGCGCTGGTCATTTCTGCGAGTTAATGAAGGGTTGGGGGCAAACTCCATCCAGCTGGCCGTTAATCCAAGGAAATGACCATCTTTGTGGCTGTTATTGTGATTATAAGTCTAATCATAATAATAACTTTCATTGTTACCATTTTTGTTTACTTACTTTCTGGTTTTGAGTTGAGTGGCATGAGTCTAGTATGATGCATCATGTCAGTTGGGAGCTGGACTAATCATTTCTAAGATGTTAACCAATGATCCAATAGGCAATCAGGAGCCTTACTAGGTGCAGGAATATTCAATTAGACTTATAGGGCTTGATTTTCAAAGCCCTGAAAATACCAAAATCCCGTGGTGCTCTGACCATTTCACGCATGGTGCTTGTGGCACTCTCCCAAGCACTAAATGCTACAAGTTAGCCCAAGTTTTCCTTTGTCTAACTTGTGCCATGTGGGGGCCCCGTTTTATGGGGCTTGCACCAAATGTTTGGTACAAGCTGCTGTAAAATGAGGAAACTGTTGCAACTGCACCTGATGTACTAAAATTGGGTGCAGTTGCAGCAATGGAGATTGGCACAACCGTGCCAAAAAACAGGTGCAATGCAGGGCTTGACGCAAACCCTGCATCACCCTTTCAAAATTGAGTCAATAATCTTTTTAAGTTAATAAATCATTATTTTGTTCTACCATTGTGCACGGTTATAATAAACTTCTCCCCTAAATGCATATAGTGGTTATTATATTTTCAGTGGATTGTAACTGCATAATCCGTAATTATTTTCAGTGGATTGTAACTGCATAATCCATAATTAATCAGGAATGCAGATAATAAAATATAACTTTGTATCATCAGCTGCTCCATTACCTGCGGAATGTCCACTTCAGGAACAAAGCTGGTGAGGAGGTTTTTTTTGACATTAATGGAAATCCACCTGCCATCTATGACATAATTAACTGGCGAATGACTTCTGATGGGACTCTTGGGTTTACACGAGTGGGCCGTTTTATCTCGAGTACTAATCAACAGAGGGAATTCATCATCAATGAGAGCAGCATAAGGTACAGCGGAGGTCAAACACAGGTTAGAGTCATATTGTTTTTATAATGATGTTACATAATTAAATCAGTATTTTAACCAGTTTCTTTAAATGCCATTTTATGCACAGAAACTAAATGATGTAATGCAGATTGTACACAATAAGGACCACTCTGATGTTTTTCTACATATGTTACTTAATTTATATCTAGTTTGTGACCAGGAAAGTCACACCCAGCTATGATAGCTTGTTTTCAGGCAAATTCTGGGATGTGTCCCTACTACAAACAAACATTTGTCAATGCCAGATGTTTGCTTGCTGGTATTAGTATTGGGAATGCAGGAGTTAGACAGATGCAGAGTAGGAATGGCTATGAAGTAATGAACTTCACGCCAGCCCCACCTCCACCCTGTAGAGATGGACAGGCATTGGGGTATGTGTTTGGGTTGTCGCCCATAATGTTCATGCCATTTCACCTCACCCTACCCTGCAGACACCGACCAGTGTTGAGGTGTGCCTTGGGGTGTTCAGCTTTACAGTCAACCCTCTCTATAAGAACATAAGTTGAAATGGGTGCAGTATAGGAGAATGGGGTGAACTCTGGGGCCAAAGACTCCAAGGCACACCTCGATGCCTGTCACTGGCTGCAGGGTGGGGGAGTGGAGGTGGAATGGCATGAGCATTACAGTTGGTAATCCAAAGGCACACCCCTGATGCTTATCAGTCTGTACAGGGTGGGCCGTTACGGTTAGAAACCCTAACGCCCCAGGCGTTTGTTGGTATTTGCACTACAAATTTTCAATATGGCCTTTTTGTAACCCCCACCTCATGAAAGCATTTGGGACCTCTTCTCATGAACAGTAGCACTGTGATTTTGTGAATGTGTCCCAAACTTTAAGTTCCCACAGCGACCATGCCATTGTGTGCCAGATGTACAAAAACATAGATCAAGCAGGATGTGAAGAAAAACAGCTGCACCATTCACAGGGAGGTGTGAAGAGGTGGCATCTGTAGTGAAAATATTAAAAATGCTTGAACTTTCAAGCATATGTGGAAACTGCACAACACATGCACGTAACACAGACATTTAGTGGAATTATTTCACCAAATGTTCAATATAGGCATTTTGTAACCTCTACTCATCAACCAATGTCAGTATGATTTTCTTAATCTGTCCCGCACATTGATTTCCTACAGCAACCATGCTATTCTCTGCCAGATGTGTAAATGCATATTTCGGGCAGGATGTGAAAAATGACAGCTGTACTGTTCATAAGGAGGTCTGAAAAATGCCAATGTTGAAATTCTGGAGTGAAAATACTACACATATGCGAAGTTATGAGGGTGCGTGGACACTGCACAATGCATGCTCGTAACACAGTCATTTTATGGACATTTGTCACCACATTTTCAACATAGGCATTTTAGGACCTCTGCTTATGAACAGAGTCACTGTGATTTTATATATGAACATACAAATCTGCCAGCAGAACACACCGATTGGTCTATCTAAGTCTGCCTGAGTGTGCAGCTAGCGCCCTAGATTGCAGGTGCCCCAGCCTTCTCCCCCTCAGTTCCTCCCCCGCTTGTCCCAGCCCCTGCCCCTCCAACTCTTCCTCTTGCTTTATCCCACTCCTTCTTAAAGCTATTGACTCTCCTACATGTTACCACCCCCTCTGGCAGTGCATTCCAACTAGACATCACCCTCTCAGTGAAGTAGTGCCGCCTCATTTCCCTCTTGAAATGTCCCCTTTCCAACCTTAGTCCATGCCCCCTTGTTTCTCTTCCACTCCTCAGTTTAAACACCCCCTCAGTGCTAGGTTTATTTACCCCCTCGGTATTTAAATGATTCAATCATATCCCCCCATCCCTCCTCTCTTCCAGTATGTACAAGTTCAGCTCCATCAGCCTAACTTCATATGCCTTTCTTTCCTTTCCCTTTAACATTTTTGTTTCCCTCCTTTGCACCCCCTTCAGTAACTTTATATCTCTCCTCAGGTATGGCCTCCAGTATTGCAGACAGTACTCCAGGTGCGGTCTGATCAATGATCTGTAGAGCAGTAGAATCACATCCCTGTGCCTGGATGAGAACCCCCCTTGCAATGCACCCCAGCATCCTGTTTGCCTTCACTGCTGCTTTCCTGCACTGGGCCGAGTTGTTCATACTCCCAGTTACCAACACCCCTAGGTCTTTCTCCTCCTCCTCTGTGATCCCCAACCTCACCCCCCCAACCAATAGTCCTTCTTCTGGTTCTTAGCCCTGAAGTGCATCACCTTACACTTCTTTGCGCTGAATCCTAGCTTCCACTCCACCGACAAAGTCTCTAGTTTGGTTAGGTCCCCCAGCAGTTTTTCCCATCTGTTCTCTTGGTCCACCACTGCCCCCAATTTGGTATCATCTGTGAGCAGACTAACCCTCCTCCCCACTCCATGAACTACATTGGAGATAAAAAAGCCCAAATAGCACTTGGCCCAGCACTGACCTTAGCGGCACCCCACTTGTCCCCACCACCACCACCCTCTGCACCCTCCTCTGTAACCAGTTCTCTATTCATTTAGTCAGCTTTTTTCCCACCCCCACTGCCATCAGCTTCCCCCCAGTCTCCCATGAGACATGGTATCAAGGGCCTTACTGGAGTCCAAGTGCAGGACATGTACCACATGGCCCCTGTCCAGTTCCCTTGTCACCCGGTCATAATACTCTATTAGGTTGATGTGACAAGACCTCCCTTAGATGAACCTGTATTGCCACCCATCTTGGAGGCCATTACTCTCTAGTAATGCCACCAGCCTCTCCTTCAGTATCACTTCCATAAGCTTACCCACTATGGATGTGAGACTGACCAGCTGATAATTTCCTGGCTCCTCCCTAGGCCCACTCTTGTGTATGGGCACCACGTGGGCCACCATCCAGTCCTGGGGCACATACCCCACTTCCAGGGAAGTGTTGAACAGATCTGCCAGCGGCTCAGCCAAGAGCTCCGCCATCTCCCTCAGCACCCTGGGGTGGATGCCATCGAGACCTGGTGCCTTGTCAACTTTTACTGCACTCAGCCCCTCTAGCACCCTACTCCCTGTGATCACTTTGTCTGTCACCTCCTCCCCTCCTTTCCCCCCCAGCCCATTCTGGTAGTGGACCATCCCTCTCCTTAGTGAAAACAAAGCAGATGTTCTCAGTTAGAATTCCCGCTTGCTCCTCCCCTTTTCCACCCAATCCCCTCCCCGCTTTATCCTCACAATATGTTCTTTGCACTTCCTCTTTTCCATGACATACCTAAAAATGTTCTTTTCCCCTCCCTTTATGCCCTTGTTAACCTTAATTCCCTGGAGGCCTTAGCATTTTTCACCCTCCTTGCCACCTCCCTTGACCAATTCCTGTAAGTCTCCTTATCCTCTCCCTTCCCTGTTTTCCTGTACTACCAATATGCAGCCCTCTTTGCCCGCACACCTTGCAGCACTTCCTTGTTCAGGCAGCATGGTGTCTTGGCTCTGCTCTTCTTACTCCTGGCCCTGGTGCAGGCTACTGTGGCCTCTGTTAGCCCAGTATTTATGACTCCCCACTTTTGTTCTGCATCCATCCCTGGCCTTATATCCTGGAGTCTCCCTCGCAATATTGCTCCCATCCTCCCAAAGTCCACCCTACTAAAGTCCGCCACCTTAGTGCCCATGCCTCCTGTCTCTCTGACCAGCATGATAACGAGCCACACTGTTTGGTGGTCACTACCTGCTAGTGGGTCCTCCACCTTTACATCTCTTACCGCCTCCCCATTTGCCAGTACTAGGTACAGAGTGCTATCAAGTCTTGTAGGTCCACTTACCAATTGTGTCAGAAGGCCGTCCTGGAATGCATCAAGGAGCACCTGCTCCCTGGTACTGAGAGTGGCCTGGGTGCTCCAGTCAACCCCTGGTGTGTTAAAATCCCCCACTATCACCATACTGCCCCTTCTACACACCCTCCTTATCTGCTCTGCAAACTCCCCATCCAGTTCTCAGGATTGGGCTAGTGGTCTGCACACCATTCCCAGCCTCAGCTTTCTGCCCTTGGAATCCAGGAGCTTCACCCAATGCACCTCTGTCCTCTCTTCTCCCTCATCCCTTATGCATTTGGTCCCTTCCCTCACAAAAAGTGCAACCTCCCCTTCCAACCCCCCAGTCCCTCCTGTATATCCTGTATCCCAGCATTGCCAAGTCACAGTCATGGTACTCTGCAGCCCAAGTCTCTGTCACTGCAGCAATGTCCACCTTCCCCTCTGAAAGGGGCACCTGAAGCTCTGCAATTTTGTTCCCCAGGCTTCTTGCATTGAGAAAGACCACCTTCCACCCATACACCTCCTTCTTCTTACTCTTCTCCTTGGCCTGTGTCCCTCCTCCCAGTAGTCCACACCCTTTCTCCTCCTTATTCTTACCGGGTGGTGGTGCCTTCTGTATTACACTCAGACCACTCTGCCCGCCCCTCCCGGGGTTACTACTTCTCCACCTTTACCTATATCTAGGGGGGGTTAGCACATTAGGCTCCCCTGTCCAGACATTTCTACCAACCTCAGTCTTTTTGCCACCCCCAAACTAGTTTAAATCCACCTTAGTAGAGATATACCCCTCTAATCCCACCTTTAATACTCCCCATCCTACCCTGCTCAAGTGTAGCCTGTCCCCCGTGTACAAGTCACTGTTCCTCCAGACCTTACCCTAGTTAGTCACTAACCCATCATTTTTGGTGTGGCACCAATCCCTCAGCCACTCGTTGAACTCCTCGATCCTACCCTTCTTCCCCGTGCTTG
Source organism: Neoceratodus forsteri (assembly GCA_016271365.2). Taxonomy (NCBI): domain Eukaryota; kingdom Metazoa; phylum Chordata; order Ceratodontiformes; family Ceratodontidae; genus Neoceratodus; species Neoceratodus forsteri. Next base: position 152,531,306 of record CM028133.1, read on the forward strand.
CACATGGTACCAGGTGTACCTCCGAGAATTCCAGACTACCACCCCCTCACACTGCCTGCCCAACTCCTCAAAACTCCCCCTCACTACTTCCACAGTCTCCCCCTCAAAGTCGTTTCTACCCACATGCAACACTAAATAAAGTTTCTTCCTCCCCCTCGCTGCACACTTGAGCAGTACATGTCCTTTCCCTCCTGCAGTCAACCCGGGGATAGCTTAAACCCAAATACGGCTATGCCTTCCCCCATCTCACCCCTTTCAGTATAGAATCCCCCAGGAGGAGTACCCCCTGGCCCTTACCCCCTTTCACTTCTAATGCCCCTTCCACCACCCTAGTATTCATTCTGCCCTGCCCTCACTCCCCGCCAGCTGCACCCCATGACTTCTGTATCTGCACCCCTACTTCCCTCACCCCTTTTCTATGCCATATTCCTCTCATCCCCTTGAACCCCTTCCCAGCCTGACTATTTCTAACTGGGCATCACATATCGACCTCCCCTCCACCACTGCTAATTTCCTACCCCTCTCCTATCCCCATTGTTGTCGATTTAGAGCCCCCATTCCCTTCGATCCTGATAGTGATACCCCTCCAATCCTTCCCCCTTCCCATAGCCTTCTCTCCTTTAGTCACCCCCTCCTTCCTTCCTTACGAGCCCCCTTCTACCCTTTTGTTCTAGCTATCTCTTCCCCTACTTGTTGAAATCCCTCTCATGCCCTGCTTGTCTTCCCCCCCAGTATGTTCCTGCTCCCCCTCTGTCTCCCATAGGAGAGGCTAAAATCTATTCCTAGTCAATACCCCTCCTACATCTCTTCACCTATTGGTTTCCCTCTCCTACTTGTTCCCCTTTGTGCCTCCCTGGTCCCACCCCTGGTCCCTCCCTACTCGCAACCATCTGCTCCCTCCCCTGGTACTGCTTGTAGTCTCTTCCTCCCCCATCAGGAGCCCCCCCCACTTCGGGCACTCCCTCCCTTCTCCTCTCTTTTCTACTAGTGCCTCTGATACTGGGGTCAGTTTCAGTCCCTAGTTGTTCTTCTCCGTCCCCCCCGTGCCATCCCCTATCCCCCCCAGCCAGGATGCCTACCATACTCATCTGCCCTACCACTTAGACTCCTCCTTAGCCTCCACAGTTCCTCCATCAAACTGGCCAGTTGTATACAGACCATGCACCCCACCCATCCTCCAAGCCTAGTCCAGGATCATGGCGGACCCACACCCTGTACACCCCACCACCATTCCAAAGATGCCTGCCGTATTGACATGTGGCACCTGCCCCATTTTGGCCATCTTATGTTACAGGCTCTTACTCCCAGTTTGTATACCCTACAACAACTGTTAGGCTCCTATTTACTCAAATTTTGTTCTCCCCACACTAGACCCCCTAGTGCCCTCTTGCTGAACAGGTTAATTCAGTCTCAAATCTTATCCGTAAAATACTGTATTACTGTAGCAATCCTACAACCTCCTTGTCCATTTTTCACCCCTCAGCTACCATACTTTTTGTTCTCAGCCCTAATATAGTTTTACTTAGCCCAGTTAGAAATCCTATTGCACCGCAAGTATTAGTCAGCTCAGTTAGAGAAATAAACGGAACAAATATGTATGATTACAGCAACCCCTAACAGTATAGCTCAGTACTTAGCTCACTTAGAGATATAAACAGAACAACTAAATCTGTATTATTACAGCAATCCTAAAATTATCCAGTCATTGCTTTGTCTCCACCCCAGAGACCCTGCTGTAATATAGGACCACACAGGACCATGGGTGAGAGGCTGGGCAACTCTAAATTCCCGACAGAGCTCCGTTGTGCTTGCTCACTCCCCCTCTCTCACTCGCTCATTCTGTTTCTCCTAGCACTGCAGGCTGCCCTTTTGTATTGGGCTCCTGCCTGCATCGGTGCCTTTTTCTGCCTACAAGGAAATCTGCAGCAGGCCCAACAGAGCTCCACTGAGCTCGCTCACTACCCCTCTCTCTCTCACGCTCATTCTATTTGTCCCAGCATTGCAGGCTGCCCTTTTGTACTGGGCTCCTGCCTGCATTGGCACCTTTTTCTGCCCACAAAGAAATCTGCAGCAGTCCCAACAGAGCTTCGTTGAGCTCGCTCACTCTCCCTCTCTCACTCACTTGTTCAGTTCCTCCCAGTGCTGAAGGCTGCCCTTTTGTACTGGGCTCCTGCCTGCATTGGTGCATTTTTCTGTCCACAAAGAAATCTGCAGCAGTCCCAACAGAGCTCTGTTGAGCTCGCTCACACCCCCTCTCTCACTCGCTCGTTCTGTTTCTCCCAGTGTTTGCAGGCTGCCCTTTTGTACGGGGCTCCTGCCTGGGTTGGTGCTTTCTTCTGCCCACAAAGAAATCCACAGCAGTTCCGACAGAGATCCATTGAGCTCGCCCACTCCCCCTCTCTCACTTGCTCATTCTCAGTCTGTCCCAAACACTGATTTCCCACAGTGACCACACTATTCCGCACTGGAAGTACACAAACACATTTCTGCCAGGATGTGAAAAATGACAGCTGTACTGTTCATAAGGAGGTGTGAAAAAATGCCAGTGTTGAAAATCTGGCATAAAAGTATTACAAATTTGAGAGGTTACAAGGGTGCGTGGAAACTGCACAATGCACGCTTGTAACACAGTCATTTTATGGACTTTTGTCTCCAAATTTTCAACATATGCATTTTAGGACCTCTGCTCATGAACAGTGTCACTGTCATTTTCTCACTCTGTCCTGAACACTGATTTCCCACAGCAACCATGCTATTTTGCACTGGAAGTGAGAAAACACATTTCGGCGAAGATGTGTAAAATGACAACTGTACTGTTCATAAGGAGGTGTTGTAAAATGCCATTGTTGAAAATCTGGAGTGAAAATATTACAAATTCACTATGTTACAAGCTTGCATGGAAACTGCACAATGTTCTCTCATAAAACAGTCGTTTGTTTGATTTTTTGCACTAAATTTGCAACATAGGCTTTTTGAGAGCCCTCCTCATGAACAATGGCACTGTCATTTTGTTAATCAGTGCCAAAAGGTGGTTCTGCACAGTGACATCAAAAGCACCTTTCAGGACAGAATAACACAATGACAGTGACTGAATTCATGAGGAGGGGTCCCAATAACCCCATGTTAAAAATTTGGTGCCAAAAGTTCCAAAAATGCCAGAGATATGCACCAAAGTTGAAAAACCCTGTTTATGCCATTATACAGTTTACCGGCATTTCTTCAGTTCACAGTCGGCTTTGAAGAGTACAGCCATGTTCCCAGTCTGCTGAAGATCATCACGCTGGGCTCTGGAGGTAAGTATGGGGTGTGTGTGTGGGGGGAGGTAGAGTACGCAGAGGGTGGGTGCATGTTTGGGAAGGGGCCCCGGAAAACTTCCAGGGACCGTTTTCTTGTTTTACAGGACAAAAAAAACCTCAAATGGACAACGCAGGTTGGTTTTCTTTTTTCACAGGTGTTGTTTGGTACACTGGGGTGAGCTCCCAGTGTACCACCTACATTTGTGGGGTGGGGGACCAAAGCCGATGGGGATTGGGCACCCCATTAGCATAGAAATGGGCTGAGGGGGTGCATGATGCCAAGGGGGATTGGGCACCCCCTCGGCACACAGCAGAACTCGGGGTTGGGGATATTATGCCAATGGGGAGTGGGCTCCCCTGTCAGCAACTGAACTGGGAAGGGGGGACTGAAGCCGATGGGGATTGGGCTCCCTGTCAACACAGAAATGTGGGGGGGATGCATGATGCTGAGGGGGATTGGGCATCCCTTCAGCACACAACTGAAATGGGGGGGCATTATGCTGATGAGGAGTGGGCTCCCCTGTCATCAGATAAACTGGGTCAAGGGCATGCCAACAGGGTGATTGGGAACCCCCTTTGGCTTTCTATGTGCTTTTGACGCAGTGGCATACAACCACCAGGGTCCTGGTAATGTTACACCAGGAAAGGTACCTCCCTGCAATGATGGGTCGCTCCCTCATTGCAGTGGAATGCTTGATGCTGCAATGATGAGGCATTCCCTGATTGCAGTGGCAAAATTGTTACAACTTGGTGGCACTCTGTAGAACCAGTATCATCAGGACACTGGCCCTGCATTGGCCGAGCACTGCCAAGCCCAACAATGAAGTGCCAGCATTGGTTGCCACAGAGCCACACCTCAACAACCCGCTTCTCTCTTAAGCTGCCACATAATATTTCTTGCACATGCGAGCAAGCAAACATAAAAACAGGATATACCAAAAGAATGAAAATATTTTGGAGAAATCATAGTGATGCTTTATTTATTCTCTATGTGGATCTCTCATTGAGTGGGGCAGTTAAACCAAGTTCCTGTCTGCCTATTCTGTTGCTTGTTTAGGTGGGTTTTAAAGACTAGGGGATAGATTTTCAAAGGACCAACTGTCACACAAGGTGCCTGCACCAAAGGTGTATGATACAAGTAGCACCATGCATCATAGTTTGCAGCATTCCTGATTTTCTAAAACTGACTGCAGCAACATTGGGATGCCATGCAGCAAAGTCCCCCTGCACTGCCCTTGCAGCAACAGTGCTGGTGTGCCAGGTTGCAAGGTTTATTGTACCATGGTGGGACTGCATCATCCCCATATTTGGGATTCTATAAGTCCTGCTGTGGGTGCAACAGGGGGCTCACATTAGACTAGCCAGGAGGTGGTCTAAGGGTGCTGCACCACTGCTTAGCAAGGCAATGAGAGAGAGCTGTGGGACCAGAAATGGGAGGATGGAGGCTTTTGAGGCAGTATGGGTGCCATAGGGAATGAGGGTGACATGGAACCAGTTACAGTGAGTGAAAAGTCAATGAGGTGGCTGCACATAGAAGCAGACCGGTGCAAAAGCAAAGAAGCAAGTACTTATAGAGAAGGCAGCTTCAGCATCCCAGTCTCCATCCAATGAGGATCCAAACAAAGCAACCAACACTGGTTCAAGAGCTGTACAAAATCCATTTATTAGATGCAACAAGTTAAAATCCCACTCGGTGAAGAAATGTGAGATAGCAAGGATACCTCACAGAGATTAAAGCAAAAATTTTCTCACAAGCATGTGCTTTCTGAAGACTGGTGAGGTACAGGAATTACATGTGTTTTAAAGAAAAGTTTTAAAGTAGGCAGTGCTAATAAATAAACTGCTGAAAGTGTTATAACATTCCTGCACCAAAAATATAGATAATTAATCAATTACCCAGGAAATGCAATAGTTAAAACAAAATAAACATTTAAAGATGTAAATAAAGAGGAAATGGGAAAGAAAAACACAAAACCAAAAAAACAACAAAGGTGCAAGGGGTAGATGAGAGGAAAAAGGGGGGAGGGGGAGAAGAGGGGAAAAAGATGGGAAAAGGTAAAAACTGATGTGGTGCATAATACTAATAAATAGAAGTTATGTGCCAAACTAGAGTTCTAAGATTTTTAAAAAATTAACAAACAAATTATTGGATTTAGGATTTGAGGTAGTCCTATCTGAAATCTTGCCTATTCCAAGAGCAAATCTTTCCCAACAATGTAAATTGAGAGAAATAAATAATTGGTTGAGATGTTGGTGTCTTAAACAAGATATACAATGTATAACTCACTGGGAGGACTTTTATGGTAAATCAAACCTCTATTGTTGGGATGGACTCCATCTCAGCAGGAGGGGTAGTAGGCTATTGGGCAAAAGCATAGTGCATTCTATCAATAGTTGTTTAAACTTTCAGCAAGGGGGAGTTGTATGTTCTAGATACAACTCTTGAACCTCAATTTTTCAACTATTCTTCAAACCCTGCATCCATAATCAACCGTAGATTCCCCCAAACAAACACTACTGGAGTCATTTCTAAACCAAATATACATATTATATTAACTAATGCCAGAAGTCTACTCAACAAAAAAGAAGAACTTACTTACATCCTTCAAGCACAAAAAATATCAATTTGTGGAGTTACTGAAACTTGGTATGAGGATGAAGACTGGAACACTGACAAAAAGGGATATAATAAGTTTTACAAAAACCAAAATGAAAATAAAAAGGGAGGAGGTGTTGTATTATACATTGATGAACACTTGAAAGCAAACACAATTAAAACTAAAACAAGTAATAATGAGAGCTTATGGGTCAAATTTTTTTCTTCCCATAGTCCACTAGTAATTGGGCTAATATGTAGATCTCCTAGTTTAACTAATGATGAAAATCAAAGTTTAATAGAAGAAATATCTGAGGTACACATTGATACTCCCTATATACTGATGGGTGATTTCAATCTTCCAACTGTCAACTGGGACAATTATACATCAGTTTCAAATACTGAAAAGATGTTTATGGATACTTTTCTTGAATCTAACCTAGAACAAATAGTTAATAAACCTACCCGTGGTAACAATATCCTTGACATTGTACTCACCAATGTTAATGAGAAAATTGATAACATCAAAATACTTCCTCCTCTGGGTGATAGTGATCATTGCATGGTCAATTATGAATACATAGCAGACTTTCCAAGCACAAATGGCATTACTAAAATCAAAAACTTTAATAAAGCAAACTATAAAAAAATAAATTATTTTTTACCAAAATGGAATTGGGAGACGGAACTAAATAACCTATATTTATTACAAATTTGGGATTTAATTAATAACAAAATCAATATTTGTCTCTCAAATTGGGTTCCTTATAGAATGAAGTACTGCAACAATAAACGTGTCCCTCTTTGGTGGTCCTCAAAAATTAAGAAACAATTACAAAAAAAAGGAAAACTATATAGAAAATACAAAAAAGTTAATTTCAACAGTCTCCTGGAAAAATACAAAATTGCAGCCAAAAAATTAAAACACATGATTAAATCATCTAAATCTAAAATTGAATTCAACTTAGTTACTAAAGTTAAAGACAACAAAAAACAATTTTATAATTATATTGGTTCCATGAAAGAAAGAAATCATACAATTGGACCCTTTAACATCAATGATATACCTATTTTAGATGAAACAACTACTGCTACAATTCTAAATGAGACATTTCTAAAAGTTTTCAAAACTAAGGAAGCTGCAAATACGCCTCTTCTAGTAAATAATTCTAGTTTTCCTGTTTTTACAAAAATGGAGGTTGCAAAACAAATTAAATCTTTAAAATCAAACAGCTCTCCTGGTCCTGATGGTATTCCACACAGATTTTTACAAAAAATAGTTATTCAATTTCTGGTCCTCTAGCCATGTTATTTAATTCATCAATCAGAGAAGGTAAAGTTGTTCAGGCTTGAAGGGAGGCTATAGTTACACCGATATATAAGGGTGGATCCAGACATGACCCTGACGATTATCGGCCCATAAGCCTGACTTCCATCATAGGCAAAATTATGGAAAGATTGCTTAAAGCACATATTATAGATCATTTAGAAAGAAATAAAATAGTAGATATCGTTCAACATGGTTTTGTGACTGAAAGATCAGTTTTGACCAACCTACTACATTTTTTTGAACCAGTAAGCACTGCCTTGGACTTGGGTATTCCAGTAGATGTAATATTTTTGGATTTTTCCAAAGCTTTTGATAAAGTATCACATAAAGTCTTACTACAAGAATTGGTCAAAATTAAGTTGCAACCTAATATTATAAACTGGATACAGTCATGGTTGGAAAACAGAACTCAACAGGTATCAGTCAAGGGTCACCTGTCTGCGATGGGTGTGGTGACTAGTGGTGTTCCCCAGGGCTCCATCCTGGGTCCGATACTGTTTAATATTATGGTCTCTACATTGCCTACTACTGATAAGATATGGGTCGCAAAATATGCTGATGACTGTAAAATGGGTAGTTTGGTAAGCACCTTTCATGATAATTGCTCCATACAAAATCATTTAAACAACCTATCAAACTGGGCAAAGGCTTATGGTATGTTTTTTAATGTTGACAAATGTAAAGTCTTACATTTGGGCAAAAATAACATCCCCTTCAAATATTCCTTAAACAATGTTTATCTAAAAAGTATTTTGGAAGAAAAGGATTTGGGTGTCATAATCTCAGATAATTTATCTTTTGAAAAAAATAATATAATTAAAGTTAAAAAATGTAATAAAATAATTGGCTCTATTTTAAGAAATATCAAAAGTAGAGACTCCAAGGTTATTATGCCACTTTACACCAGTCTGGTATGTCCCCACTTGGAATACTGCTCTCAACTTTGTGCACTAACTTCTATAAGGGGTTTAAAACTCGCTGAGGGTGTTCAGCGTAAATTCACTAAAAAAGTATCATCTTTACATAGTAATAGTTACGAAGATAGATTAAAAAAACTTAACCTATTTTCTGTAAAATACAGACAAATAATGGGTGACTTAATACTGGTATATCAAACCTTAAAAAATGATTATTTAAGAACCACAATTGGACTTACTACTGCCTCCAACGTCAAATCAGCTAGGAGCCATGGTTATAAACTTATTGGAGAAAGATGTATATCCACTAGAAGGAGTCTATTTTTCACACAGAGAGTTGTGGGTTTGTGGAATAACTTACCTGTAAGTGTCGTTAATAGTGATAATTTAAATACCTTTAAGCAAAGATTGGATAAACATATGGGAAACAAAAAAATTGATTTCCACCCATAGGACATATGGGTGGAGAGCATACAGTGGGCATCCTTACATATGCCTTCATTGCTCGTACACTTCTATGAACCTATGAACCTATGAAAAGATACAAATCATTTAGAAGTGAAAAGGACATAAGGTAAACAATCTTGATTTGATTTGTTGTATGTTATAACTGCAGGATAAACAAAGCAAGTTAATTGTTGCAAAAATGACCTTCAAAATAATACATTTAGCAGCACAAAATAATAGGATAAATACATAAGTTGGATGCCTTCTTTTCAATAATAAATAAACCATCAAGGAGCAGTAATAAATTACAAATAAGGTGCAAGCTGAAAATGTTCATTTATTTAGTTATTTTTTATCTAGTTAAACATAAGTTTAGAAACCATTTGACCTGGCCATTCATATGCTTTCAATGTGAACTGCCAGTACATTTCTCATTGTAAAAGTTTTGTACTCAAATTGCCACCTCTAACAGTAGGAGAAAGTTTTATCCACCATCTGGGACCCAAAAGCATGAGTTCTACCCTTTAAATGGCAATGTTGTGCAAGGCCACTGATGCCATCCAACTTCTGGATGCTGCAAATATGCTGTACTATTCTTTCTTTCAGTTTTCTTTTTGTCTTGCCAATGTAGAACGCAGGGCATGCATCACATTTAGCAAAGTAGAGCACATTTTGTGTATTGCATGTAATAAAGTGTCGTATTGGGTAGGACGTCACAGTGATTGGATGTTTGAAAGATAATCCCAGCTTGATGTATTGGCAAAAAGAGCAATTGCCACATTATTGTGTGCAAGGTAGAGATGGGAGAAGTGAGCATAATTCACTTTGAGGAGCAATCTTCGAAATGCCGCCCATTTTGCAGAGCATAATGTGACATTTCGCCTGGTGGAGTGGTTAAATTATGCCTGGCAGAGCTGCAAACTTCACCTTCCACTGTGAAATTCTGCCTTCCATGGTGAAATTATGCCTTCCATGGTGAAATTTTACCCACAGAAGGTGGAATTTCCAGCAGAAGGCGAAATTTCACCTAGGCAAAATTCCGTCTTAGGCGGGAAAAATTCGCGAATTGCTCCACCAGGCTAATTTGGCCACTTCACTACCACTTCACCAGCGGAATTTAAATTCACTGCATCCCCAGTGCCAGGGCAAAAATGTTGATCAGTTTGTTTAGAAATGTCTTTTTCCCACTATGTACTGTGGACCAGAGTGTCTTTAATATTTTTACCACTTTGAAAAATCGTGCGTGGTTCAGGTAATGTGGTGGTGGTGAATTTTTTTTTTTTGGTGTTCAGAATATGCCAGTTCTTTAAGATTATTTATTTGACTAAAGAAACTTGAGGGCTAAAAGTAGTGATAAACAAAGGGGTATTGTCACCAGCGGGTCCCATGTTGTTCCTTCTTGTACTGGGAGCTAAAAAAGATTCTCTACTTAACAGTTTCACTTTATTCTTTGCTTTCTGTATGACATCTGTGTTGCAACACCTTTTTTGGAAACAATTTGTAAGAGTCATCACTTGTTTTTGATAGTCAACTTCAGAGGTGCAGTTCCTTCTGTCCCTAATATGTTTTCCTACTGGAATGTTGGTAGTCACGTGTTTGGTGTGGCAGCTGTTAAAGTGCAATAAAGAATTATTGAATGACTTCTAATTCTTCATTACACTTTATCAGAAACAAAAAAGAGGTGATGACTGTTATAATTTGTTTCCAGAAAAAGGAGTTCCAACACAACCACAACAATGTATTGCCCCCATAATTGTCTGGGGCCAGGAGCAAAAATGCCATTGTAACCCCCCCCCAAAAAAACGCAGTTTCTAAAATCCAAACCATCGCAGTGAGTGGCATGTGCTGGCACATACCCTGCTTCCCGACCTGCCACAACTCACTGCTGCTGCTAATCACCTGATAGTGGCACACATCACCGTTCTACTCTCAGTAAAAGTCCAGTCCCTGAGAGAAAATACAAGTAGAAAAATAGTTTTTTGCCTATGTTTTCCATCCCCAGTCCTGCCATCCTCCGAGCATGAGGACAGTTCAGCACTGTGCCTTCCACTTTTGAGAGCTGCAATTAAAAATGTCCACAGAGTATTTAAATTTATATCAGCCATGCATTTACTGGCAGGTGAGGGCGTAGGGAGCTGCCTGTTAAAAAGAAAAAGTACAGCTACAGGGTGGGGGGCAAGGGAGACACCTTAAAAAGAGAAACATCAAAGGGACAGAGCATACACCATCAGAGCTGCTAACATGGAGAAGTCAGGAAGCATGTAGCAGCAGCATTACCTACTCGACAAATAAGGAATTGTGGACTTTTTAAAATAAAAATATATACTTCCACATCAGAAAATTAAACAAAAAATGTATTTTAAACATTTTTCAATCTTTTTTTCTTTGTTAATAATCAAGCCATTGTAAAATAGCAATAATGCACTTCAGGGTGTATGTCATGCTGGGATAGCATCACTTCTGGGGTGTTGGACGGACTCGGCCTGCTACCTCTTGGCCAACCACCATGAGCAAGATGTTATCCCAGCATGACACACACCCTGTCATACATTATTGCTTAAGTATTATGCACCACATCAATGTGTAGCTTTTTCCATTGCTTTCCCTTTTCCTTCTTCTTCCTTTCCACCTCCCCCCCTTTTTTCCTCTTGTCTACCCCTCGCTCCTTTGTTGTTTTTTTGGTTTTGTGTTTTCCTTTCCAATTTCTTTATTTACATATTTATATATTTATTTTGCTTTAACTATTGCAGTGCTTGGGTTATTGATTAATGATCAATCTTTTTGGTGCAGGAATTTTATAACGCTTTCAGCACTTTATTTATTAGCACTGCCACTTTAAAACTTTTCTTTATAATGCATGTAATTCCTGCGCCTCACCAGCTTTAAGAAAGCACATGCTCATGCAAAAACATTTGACTGTAATCTTGGGGAGGGGTCCTTGCTACCTCACTGTTACTATTCTTTGAGTGGGATTTTAACTTGTTGGATCGAGTAAATGGATTTTGTACAGCTCTTGAACCAGTGTATGGTTACTTTGTTTGGATCCTCATTGGATGGAGACCAGGATGCAGAAGCTGCCTTCTTTGTGAGTTATAGGGAGCAGAGGAAGCCTCTGGCTGAGGTGCCATGTGGCATATATGACAGCTGAGGGGAACAGAAAGGGAAGGGGTTGGCATGGTGAGACTATTATGACATAGTCCCAGGTGGAAGCAGCCCTGGCACCTGCTCCACAGGACTGCGGGTTCAGTGGGGCAGGTTCCAGGGCTGCTTCCACCTGTGTCTATGTCATAATAGTATCAATATACCAGCCCCCCATCTAGTCCCTTCAGCTGTCAGATATGCTGTATGGCACCTCTGCCAGGTGCCTCCTCTGCTCCATGTGATGCTGCCATGCCTTTTTCATGCCCTGTGGCACACTCACTGCCACACCACTGCAACCTCACTGCTACAGCAGCCCTCAGTCCTCACTTTCCAGCTAGAGTTCTCCTCCTACTTCCATGGGTGATGTAAGCTTGCAGTGGAGTGGTTGACAGATCCCTCCGTCAAACTCCACAGGTGTGCCCAATGTTTGGCACAGCCCTGTAGATGCAGCAACCCCTGGGTTTTCAGCACAGGGAACCCAAATGGTTTAAATTTCTTGTGTTCCACTACTGTCAATGACAAATCCCCTTCCTGTCCTTACATGGTTACCAAAGAAATCTCTACTGTGTATCCTGTCACAGATAAAATCTGAAAAAGCAATGGAATACCACTAACATCCTTTGCAAACATTAACCAAACCAATTATGGAATTGTCACTTTTCTGATTTTTTAGCCAAGGATCTTGTAATATTAGAGGTAGCAGAGACATTCTCCCTCCTAATTTCTTTGACCCACCCCAGTCAGCTTCTCCTCTCCCCCCCCACTGATGCCCCCCTTTTGTCTACATTGTATTTCACCTAACGCAGCTGAGCCGTATTTTAAAAAAACTCTAAGCCATTTCTGTTTCAGTAGTGGCACCTTAGACATGAAACTGCTCCGGCTCACCTTCCATGATGTACTCTACCCACTCACCCATATTCTTTATGTGCAGGAAATTTCCACTCTAGGTGGAAATCTGCCTCCATTACCACTATTTTCAAAAGTGAGGACTGTACCATCACCAATAACTACTGCCCCATCTCCATTCTCCCTACCCTGTCCAAGGCCCTTGAGTGGATTGTCTCTGATCAGCTCACAGACCACCTTAACAAATACAACCTACTCTGCAAACAACAGCATGGCTTTTGGAAAGGTCACAATACCACTACTGCTCTTCTGAAGTTACCAGCACACATCCACTTCACCTTGGATAGAGGAGATATAACTGGTGCAGTCTTCATTGATCTCACTAAAGCATTTGACACTGTCAGTCACTCCCTCTTAATAATCACACTCTCCAACTTTGGTTTCTCTTGAGACGCCCTCGTCTGGTTCTCTGATTACCTCTCAAACTGCTATCAGCAGGTCAAAATAGGTAACACCCTCTCCCCTAGAATGCCTGTCCTGTCTGGTGTTCCACAGTGGTCTATACTAGGACCACTTCTATTTGGCCTCTTCCTTAACTCCCTCCCCAAATCCTGCTCTGGCAACATACTACTATACGTGGGTGACACTGTCCTTTATTCCTCCAACTCTGACCCTGTTGTACTCCACCATTCCCTATTATCCTCCTTTAGTTGCACTGAAACCTGGTTCTCCTCTCAACGCCTTATTCTCAACCATAAGAAGACCAAAGTCATGCAATTCTCTCACCCTTGGAACTCATTGAAAGAGCTATTCCCCCAAGTACTAACTATTAATTTCACCCCTTTGGAGCAAGTGGACTCCTTTAAATACCTTGGCATCACACTAGACCCAGCCCTTAATATCCATCAGCATATCCATCTCCTGTCCACCACCCTCAATGCTAGGCTAAGGTTATTGTATCATTTCAAATACTGCCTTACCCCTGATGCCCTTAGGCTTGCTGTCTCCTCCTCGGTCCTCTCCCTACTCAACTATGGTCTACTCATCTATAGTGCAGCAAACACCTCTGCCCTGGATAGACTCCATCTCTCCCTGAATAAAGCCTGCCACCTCATTCTGGGATGTGACCATCTCACCCATACCTGCTCACTCTATAATGATACTAACTGGCTAAATCTTGACAATAGAATTAGGTTCCACACTTGCCTCATGGCTAAAAAGTGTGCCATTGGCCTCTCACCCCCCCCACCGGGATCACCTCCTTAGTCCACGCTGCCCTGGTTTTTAAGCATACCCGTAGCTCTGGCAAGCAACTCCTCTCGGTCCCCCACTACAGAACCTCCCAGTTCCAAAGGTCTTTCAGCTATAGGGCCCCTTTGTGGTTGAACAACCTGCCCCTGTCACTGGTGAAAGAAAGCAGAATTGGCCCTTTCAAAACCCACCTAAGGGCCCACCTTCAGTCCACAAATACCTGTGACTGTCACTGATCCTGCATTCCCCCCTTTTTATTTTGCTTATCTCTCCCAAGACTACTGCCTCTGGCCTGCTTACCCCTTGACCCTTACCGACTTGCTGACGATGATGTGTATCTGAGGTATACCTATTCCTAAAGACTTGCACAAAGTACCTGTCGGCCATCTGTTAGCCTTTACTGCTCTCTGTACATTATGCTGAACTGTATTGCTTGTTGAATTATTTTCTTACTGTCTGTTCTGTTGTTTTTCTGTGTGATGTGGAACCTTTGTAAATGAGTCTCTGACTCAAAGGTATATCTGAATACTCAATAAATAAAGAGATGCAAAACTAACTTCAAAGTAAGGGAAGGCATTTCTTTTATAAAGCATCCCATCCAACAAATGATTGGAGCACTACACAAAATTGCAGCAAATACTCTACACGCAGTACTCATTGACATGCAGCTGGTTAGCAGTATATCAATAAACATATTAAAATTATGAGAAGATTGCCTGACCTGTTAATTGAAGGCTAAAATTAAAGTGCGATGGGTCCTGTGGTCACTTAATTGCATCCAGCTCCATGGAGCAAAACTGAGTTGCAAGCATATCAGAGCAAACCCTTCCTACTCAGTGCCATGCAGTTAACTAGTTATCCCCTTCTAAAGAAAATGTCTTTGAAAAGAGCTAGATTGATTTTTTTTAAATGTCATTATAAATCTAATTAATTATTCATAAGACAAACATGCACTCTGATTGGCTGCTATACAAGGCATTAATCCCTTAGAAATGCCTGGTACAGATCACAGCAGCACGCACACTTATAAACTTTAAAAAAATATATGTTTTTCTCTGTTTGTAACACAATTACACTTATAAATTAATAATGACCTCACAGCTATCATTTCCTTTTTATTAATGACGGCTAGGAGGGGTTGGCCATAAGCTGTGCCTTGGGCCACCCTTCCCTCCAGCTGGTTGATAGTCATCAGGAAATGACCAGCTGTTTGATCATTATTGCTTAAATAAATGCAAACTGTATCAGTATAACCATTCTATCTTGATATGACTCTAGACTTCATTAAACATAAAATTACATTTCTCACCCTTAGAGTTCCAAAGCCAGCATTTTTCAAAAAAAATGATCTTTAGAAATATCTGATTTTGAACAGGGCTATAAATGTAATTTTTTTTCTCCAAATGAAAGCATAGATGCAGGGCAACATAGAATAATTATATTAATGCAGTTTTAAATTATCACTAATTTAAAATAGATTCAGTTATTTTAAATGCTGATCAGTATTTCTAACCCTAGCATCTCCAAAGTTAGCTATTTACAAAGAAGTTGGCCTGACTTTTCAAAGGTTCATATGCAAGACTTGCTGTTGTTGTTTGGCCACATCTGCAACAATTCAAATGTACAAAAATGTTTGAGGGTAATTTCCTAGCATTTTTACACATTTGGAACACTTTATGGTAAAATTATAATAATGATAATAATAATAGATAAATAATAAACTAACGTGTTTCTCATAGTTTTCATGCCTGCATAATATTTCATGCCCAACTGGTGGCACTTGTGACATGAAGTAAGACAATATTTTATGTGGTCAAATAGTTATGTTGCAGGTAGCACAAGTGAAGAAAAATTATGCTGCAAAGCTTTCAAAATCCAGCATATTGTCTTTAAAAAGGACTAAGTTTAAAATAGAATCAGTTATTTTAAATGCTGATCACTATTTCTAACCCTAGCATCTCTGAAGTTAGCTATTTACAAAGAAATTGACCTGACTTTTCAAAGGTTTATATGCAAGACTTGCTGCTGTTTTAAATGCATCTCATGGGAGCCACTCACTCCCTTGCCTGGGATATGCTAATGTGCTCCCACCGGTGAATGCACTGTGTCAGTGGGAACACATTAGCATATACACAAAATGGCTACCTAGTGAAGTTAGAAAAAAAAATGTTCATACAGAATCACTACTCAGGGGCCATAGGCAGCGTCAGAAGTGTGCCAGTCGGTATTCGGTGTTTTCCTTTAAAACGTTTATTGAATTTTTAAACAAACAATAGAAGTGCAAATCAATTGACTTCACATACAGAAACAGAAGTAAACTACGTGGAGGATGGGGACTGCCAGCAAAGCAACATAAGTACCTAGGCGAGAAACAACACTGTGAACATTTTAATTTCATGTTCAGTGATTCCAGTGTTGTCTTCCTTGGTTCACAGGCTTCACCTTTAAAAGCTACAGATGATAAGTTGGACTGCAAGGTCAGAGAGAGGCACAGTATCATCAAGAGGGACAGGGAGGCTCAAAGGGTGGAGGGGTTGCTTGGCTTTTCAAAGAAGGGATTGAAGCAAGCCAAAAAGATGGAGTAGGGAGGAATGGGAGCCACAAAGGTCGGTGGCTAGAATTTAAAGCTTCAAAAGAATGAAAGACAGTTCTGTGAATATATTATAGACTGTTTGGTAGTCTAGAAGAGCAGAACCTGACATGGGCAATTTTATACCCCCCCCCCAACATGTGTTTATTGAGTTTTCAGTATTTCAACAGTACTATAAAAACAGCAGAACAATTTTAAGTATTATCCCTGCTTGGGAGCACCTCACCCTTGGAAGTATAGACTATGTTCAGATTCAGTCTTCAAATTGATACAATTGTGGTAGAAAACTCATTGAAGTGGTTGAAAACATAGGTTAATGAGATGCAAAACAAAGCAGAGTAGAAGCATCAGTCTAACCAGTAGAGTACTAATATGAAAGATCACAGTCTGATTAATCAGCCCAAACAAATGTGAAATTGTCATTCACCTCTCTGTCATCTGGCAACTTAAATATCACTCATTGCTTCTCATTCTGTATTGTACATCCAGTCATCTATGTCCCTAAAAAGATTATTTCCAGGCTTATATCACTTGAAAAAACATGCAGCTTTTTTTAAAGATATATGGTGTGAATAGTACCAACATCAAAGATGTGCTGGTGGGTTACATCAGATAAACAGCTTACTACTCGTTCTGAGTCTGATTAATCAGTGTGGTGGCTTTTTTTCAACCAGGAAAGACACACTTAGCTGAAGCTTGTTTACAGGTGCAACTTGGGAGCACAAGGAAGTTAAGTGACTTGCTTAGGGTCACACAGTATGCAAGTGGGGCTGTGAGATTCAAACCCAGGTCTTTAGGATTGCAACTCAGAGCCTTAAACCACTGCGCTATACTGCTCTAAAGATGGAAAGTTAGTATTATTGATATACTAGTAGGGATGCTGGGGAATAACTGGAGAAATGTAGGTCAAAAATGCCATTCAAGGTGTCTGATGCCTGATCCGGGATATGATAGCAGGCATGAAGCATCCCTCAATGACCTTGCAGTGTAGAGAAGTTAAGTAAGCCCCCCATGTGGCCGGGTATTTATCCATTCTGTGGCTCATGCAGTAGTGGGCTCTCTCATAGCTGGCTGCTTTACCTAGCTCTAAAAGCCACTCAGGGGTTCCTGGTAGCTGCTGGGTTCTCCAGTGTCTGAGAACTATACATTTTCCCATGACCAGTGTACCCAGCAGCCAGTTTTTAAGATGGTGAGGCAGAGCATGTTACCCAACCGGTTGTCTTAAAAAGCCCAATTATAACTAGTGGCCTTGACAAGACAGATTCATTTTCCCATCACCTCACTGCATACCTGTTGAACCCCATACCAGAATTGTTGTAGTGTGCTGCAATCTCACAACAAATGAGTTATGGATTCTGGTTGTTTTTCACACCTCCAGCACCTGTCTCTGGGTAGCAAACCTATTTATGCAGTTTTTGTGGTGTCCAGTACCACTGGTGCATCACTTTGAACTGTGTAAAGTGTTTTTCTGTGTCCTTAGTCTGTGTGCAGAGTCTGTTCCAACAACAGTTCCAATCTGATTGTGTCAGTTCACAACCCAGCTTTTCAGTCCATCAACGCCTAAGTGCCTCTGTAGGGTGTAAATCCAGGCCACTAGCTTTTTATAAATACAGCTGCTTTTTAGCCTGTTCCTTGAGGCTGGGTATAGGGTCCTTTCTAATTCATCTGCCTCCCAGATTTGAAGCCTGGGCCCTAGTACTTTGTTCAAAGCATGCCTCAGCTAGAGATATTCTCAATGCTGACTCCTGCAGAGGGCAGCATCACCTTGCAATTCAGCAAAGGATTTAAGGTACCTTGTGGCTGGGTCTATGAGTTCACCTAACTAGTGAATGCACTTAGAGGTCCAGCTGCACAAACTATTGGGCACTTATCTATTGTAAGGCTTTGTTATTCCAGAGAGAGAGAGAGAGAGAGAGAGAATTTGAGAGAGTGCGGTGGTTCACAATGTATTACATGGACCACTTCCTCCAGGCTTTTGATTGGTTCACAGAGTTGGGTGCTTCCTAAGGTCCCTCAGGATTGTTTCATAATGTATTAGGCTGTCTAAATTGGATCCAGTGGTTGCCTCTAAGCAGTCCACCCACTTTGGTCTATATTCCTGTTGACTAGTGGTGTGCACTTGGGAGAGCTGGTGAGGCCAGTGAGCTTGATGCTTAAAATGAACAAGTTAATTTAAAATGGCAGCTACTACAGTATAAGGCTTGTTTTCATGTAGTATTTCAATGTACCTGACATTGGCCTGAAATCATGATGTTGTTTTCTGGGGCTTTGTGCTTTTTGCACTTGTAATATAGTCTTACTCCTTTCCTGAATCAGTACTGCCTTTTATGAGTGGAATAAATCAGCAAGAAGAGTAACATAAAGACATGAGCAACTAATGGCTAGCCTTGACTTGGTGCCAGCAAATAGGGGAAAAAATTTAAGATGTCATAATAAACAATTGAAACTAACCTACCCCAAGAGAAACCCAAGAAGACAGTTTTATATACAGAGAATTCTTCCCCTGTGGAATAAACTTCCAGCTGATATAATAGTGGCAAGAACCATAGAGGTTTTTAAAAAAAGACTAGACATCTATCTGTTAGGTAATGTTGAAAATCTGGAGTGAAAATATGAAAATTGGTGAAGTTACGAGCATGTGCAGAAATTGAGTAATGCAGGCTTATAATGTAGTCATTTTTATGTTGATTGCGTGCATACATAAGAAACGAATTGTGGCAGCTTGCTCCAGAAGCAGATTGTGGAGGCATGGCACTGTTGTGGCCAATGCCCCCACAGCTTTTGGAGGCTTGGCCCACTTTTCCAATGGGGTGGCACGCTGCTGCTGACAATAGTTCAGCGAGTGTGCCCCAATCTTGTAAGGTTTCAGCCGCTGCAGTCAGGGGCCGCCTCGTCATTGCAGTGTAAGCCATTCTGCTGCAATGAGGAAGCGACTCATCATTGCTGGGTGGAACCTTGTTAATGTGATATTGTTTATGAACATGGCAGCAGCTTGCTGCCATGTTCACAAACAATATGAAGCAGCCCCACTATCGAGGGGGTGCCTAATCCCCCTCGACAGCATGTGCCCACCCAACGTGTTTGTTTGCCAATGGGGGCCCCAATCACCATCGGAAACAGTGCCCTATCATTGATAATGCCAATGGGGGAGCTCACTCCCCATCGGCATTATGTCCCTCTCCCCAGTGTCATTTGCCGATGGGAGAGCCCACTCCCCATTGGCATACAGTAATTCCCCCCAAACAAGCACTACAGTTGTGCCGAGGGGGTGCCCAATCCCCTTGGCTCTGGCCCCCCTTTTTGTGCCGACGGGGTGCCTAATCCCCCATCAGCTACAGTTGCCCCCCAAAACAGACACTCTTTTTTTGGCACGCTGGGAGCCTATCACAAATGGCCCTGTAAAAAAAAAAAAAAATGTCCTACGGTTTTTTTGTTTGTTTGTACCTGTCAAAAAAGAAAATGGTCCCTCACGGTCTCCCTGCCACCCTGCCCACAACCCACACCCACCTTCTGTGCACCCTGCCTCCCCACACCCCCTCACCCCATACATACCTGCGGAGTCTGGTGTGACGATCTTCGGTGGACCGGGAACACTTCTGCACTCTTCAAAGCCGACCGTGAACTGTGGAAATGCTGGTAAGCTGTATAAATAGAATAACAGATAGGTGAGAGTGTATTACAAGGGAGTAATACCATTGAGAGGTTCTGGGGACAAGTGAACCTCTAGAGTGAAGCTTGAGAGGTTCCCTTGTCCTTAGAACCTCCAGATGATATTACTTCTAAGTAATACACTCTCACCTATTTTTAATTTTTTGTAGAATATGGATCTGATTTTAAACTTGTGTAGCCGCTGCTGCTTTGAGAACTTGCTCACTGCGTGTCCGCTGCTGCACTGAGGACTCGCTCAGTAAGTGTTCAAGAACTGCCCACCATCCCCCATCATCTGTCTCTGTACTTCAGTGCGTCTGCTTAAGTTTCATGGGGAGCACTACTTTTTTGCTGTTTTGATGTACAGGGAAGGCAGGATCCACCGAAAAAATGCGTTTGTTTAAATTAAAAAAAAAATCACGGAAACAGCGAAGACAAGATACTCTCTCGCTAAGCGAGAGATGGCCGCCATGTTATTTAAAATGTTTCGCCTGCCCACAGACAGAATTCAGCCATTCATGAGCCATGATTCGAAACGTGTGGATGCTGCTGTCTGATTGACAGTTGGGGAGGAGCATGGCAGCCATTGAATGGAGTGTGAGAGTTTGCGTTTGCGTTGTTTAGATTTTGTGATAATAGTATCATTCAGAGATCGGAACGATAGTATTACAGGCTCTGAATGATACAACTATCACCTACAAATGATGGTATTATCACTTTGGCTCCGGTGTATTGCTGGAAATTTTTCATGTGCTTTTTGATGGTATTATTTTAACTATCCATATATTACAATGGCATAAATAGGGTTTTTTTTTAACTCCGGTGCATCTGTCAGGCATTTTTTGGAATTTTGGCACCAAGTTTTCGACATGGGGTTTTTGGGACCCTTCCTCATGAATTCTGCCACTGTCATGGCATTATTCAGCCCCAAAAGGTGATTTCACGTTCAGTGTGTGGAATCACCTTTTGGGACTGATTAATGAAATGAAATTGCCAGTATTCATGAGGTGGGCTCTCAAAAAGATTATGTTGCAAATTTGGTGGAAAAATTCCAAAAAATGACTGTTTTATGAGCGTGCATTGCGCAGTTGCTACGCACACTCGTAACTTTGCGAATTTGCAATATTGTCTTGCCAGATTTTCAACATTGGCATTTTTTCAAATTTTTTTCACTGTGGGAAATCAGTGTTTGGGACAGATTAAGAAAATGACCATGATACTGTTTATGAGCAGAGTTCCTAAAATGCCTATGTTGAAAATTTGGTAACAATACTCCATAAAATGACTGTGTTACGAGCGTGCATTGCTCAGTTTGCACGCACACTTGTTACTTCGCAAATTTATAATATTTTCCCTCTAGATTTTCAACATTGCCATTTTCTCACACCTACTTATGAACAGTACAGCTGTCCTTTTTCCTATCCTGGCCAAAATGTCTTTTTACACTTCCGGCGCAGAATAAAGCAGTCGCTGTGGGAAATCAGTGTTTGGGACAGATTAAGATCAAGCGAGTGAGAGCGGAGAGTGACTGAGCTCAAGTGAGCTCTTCCAGGACTGCTGCGGATTTCTTTGTGGGCAGAAAAAGGCCCCAACACAGGTGCCCAGTACAAAAGGTCACCCTGCAGCAGTGGGAGAAACAGAAAGAGAGAGTGGCTGTGGATTTTTTGTAGGCAGAAAAAGGCATCAATGCAGTTAGGGGCCCAGTACAACAGGGCAGCCTGCCATGGTGAGAGAAACAGTACGAGCGAGTGAGGTGGGGGGACTGAGTGAGCTCAACGGAACTCTATCTGGACTGCTGCAGATTTCTTTGTGGGCAGAAAAAGATGCCAATGCAGACAGGATCCCTGTACAAAAGGGCAGCATGCAGCATTGGAAGAAACAGAATGAGCAACTGAGAGAGGGGCAGTGAGTGAGCTCAACGGAGCTCTGTCATGACTGCTGCGGATTTCTTTGTGGGCAGAAAAAGGCACCAATGGAGGCAGGAGCCCAGTACAAAAGGGCAGCCTGCAGCTCGGGGAGACACAGAATGAGCAAGTGAGATGGGGAGTGAGTGAACTCAACGAAGCTGTGTCAGGACTGCTGCAGATTTCTTTGTGGGCAGAAAAAAGCGCCAATGCAATTAGGAGTCCAGTACAAAAGGGCAGCCTGCAGCATCGGGAGAAATAGAATGAGCAAGTGAGAGAGGGGAAGTGAGCAAGCTCAATGGAGCTGTACTGGAACTTTAGAGTTGCCCACCCTCCCACCCGGCATCCTCCGTGGTCCTATATTACAGCAGGGTCTGTGGAGTGGAGACAAAGCAATGAGTAGATATGCCCACATCTCCTTATGAACAGTACACTGTCATTTTTCACATCCTGGCCAAAATGCATTTTCACACTTTCAGCGCAGAATAGTGCAGTCGCTGTGAAAATCAATGTTCGGGACACATTAAGAAAACCACAGTGACACTGTTCACGAGCAGAGGTCCTAAAATGCCTCTGTTGAAAATTTTGTGATGAGAGTCCATAAAATGAATGTGTTATGACTGTGTTTTTTGCAGTTTCCATGCACCCTTGTAACTTCGCAAATCAGTAATATTTTCATGCCACAATTTCAGCAGTGGCATTTTTTCACACCTTCTTATGAACTGTACAGCTGTCATTTTTCACATCCTGGCCAAAATGTGTTTTTGCACTTGCAGCCCAGAATAGTGCAGTTGCCGTGGGAAGTCAGTGTTCAGGACAGATTAAGAAAATGACAGTGACAGCGCTCATGACCAGCGGTCCTAAAATCCCTATGTTGAAAATTTGGTGACGAAAGTCCATGAAATGACTGTGTTACAAGTGTTCATTGAATTGTTTCCAGGCACCCTTATCACTTTGCAAATTTGTAATATTTTCATACCACATTTTCAAAACTGGCATTTTTTCACACCTTCTTATGAACAGTACAGCTGTCATTTTTCACATCCTGGCCTAAATATGTTTTTGCACTCCTGCCGCAGAATAGCACGGTTGCTGTGGGAAAGCAGTGTTTGTGACAGATTAAGATCGAGTGAGTGAGAGGGGTGAGTGACCGAGCTCAACTTCCCTCTGTCGGGACTGTTGCAGATTTCTTTGTGGGCAGAAAAAGGCCCCAACACAGGAGCCCAGTACCAAAGGGCAGCCTGAAGACCTGGGAGAAACAGAATGAACGGGTGAGGAAGGGGGAGTGAGTGACCTCAACGGAGGTCTGTTAGAACTGCTGCAGATTTCTTTGTGGGCAGAAAAAGGCAGCAATGTAGGCAGGGGCCCAATACAGAAGGGCAGCCTACAGTGGCGGGAGAAACAGAATGAGCTTCAGAGAGAGGGGGAGTGAGCGAGCTCAGCTGAGCTCTATCATGACTGTTGCAAATTTCTTTGTGGACAGAAAAAGACAACAACGCAAGCAGGAGCCCAGTACAAAAGGGCAGCCTGCAGCACCGTCAGAAACGGATCGAGCGAGTGAGGGGGGGGTGAGCGAGCTTAACGGAGCTCTGTCGGGACTGCTGCAGATTTCTTTATGGGCAGGAAAAGACACCAACAGAGGCAGGAGCACCATACAAAAGGGCAGCCTGCAGCACCAGGAGAAACAGAATGCTCTCTGCCCTGAGGGAGGAGGTTGCCCATCTTCAGGCCACACTGGACAGTAGTAAGGGAACCTGCCACACACAGGGAGCACTAGGGCCACCACCTCTACCTCAGAAACTGCCAAGCAAGTGCAGCAGTTGGACCACAATGGGCTCAGAGAGGGTGAAGGTGGTGGAACAGAGGCACACCCAGTCAGTTGTACCACTCCACAATCCATACACCATTCTGATGGAGCATAGTTCCCCTATGGATGCACCCACAGAAGAGACTAAGGAGGTTGCGAACAACTGTCACAAGGGAGCCCCACAGGAAGGAGACAGATGACACCACAGGAAAAGGAAGCAGCTCCTGGTGGGGGACTCAATTATTAGGGGGATAGATCTGGGGGGATCAGGGACAACTGATGTAAGGTGCTTGCCTGGCATCATGGCTTGGAGGGACAGGATAGCCATCCTCAGGATCACGAGAACAGCTGCATGGGAGACTGAGCTGGATGTCATTGACCACCTAGAGATGAATGACTTGGCTCAACATGAGATTAGAGCAGTGCAGGAGGAGTTTGTGGAATTGGGGAGGATCCTAAGGCAAGTAGAACACACAGTATCTTTCTCAGAGGTGCTGCCTGTCTGTGGCATGGGTGAGGTGAGGGTACTTCGCAACATGCAATTCAATGAATGGTTGAAAAAATGTGCAGAGCCCAGGGGTTTGGCTTCATCGGGGACTGGGTTTCCACCTAGAGGGATACCAGCCTATACTGGCAGGATGGTCTGCATCTGTCCAGGAATGGAACAAGTCTTCTGGGTGAACGGTTTAAATACTTCATTGGCAAGCTTTTAAACTAGTCAAAGGGGCAGGCACTGATAAGCAGCAGGGGATTCCCAGCCTTCCCCTACAAAACAGGGTACTAAATGAGGTAAAGACCAAGGTAAAAAGATCAATAGGGAGCTGGACAGGGGTAACTGGAGAAAGCAAAGTCAGTGAGGACAGGGATGGTGCTATAAGAGTTAAAGCCATCAAAAAATGGAGGGCAATGAGTACCAATGCCCGTAGTCTGGGTAACAAGCTTCCTGAATTAGTGGCCTTGATGGAGGAAGAACATCTGGATGTTGTGGCAGTCACAGAAACATGGTACACACAGAACCATGGCTGGGACGTAAACATACCAGGATACACCATCTACAGGAGGGACAGGGAGGTAAAAGAGGAGGTGGAGTAGCTCTCTATGTAAGGGATGGCATCAAAGCAACAGAACAAAAGGGTAAACAGGGAGGAGAAGAAGCACTGTGGGTCAATTTGGAGACAGGCAATGGCACCACAATCCACACAGGGGTTGTATACAGACCCCCATCTCAGGGGGAGGAAATGGACAAGGAAATGATAGAAAGTATCCTTAGAATGGCAGAAAAAGGAGAGATATTGCTAATGGGGGATCCGAATATGCCAGATGTTAACTGGAGTGCATTTGCAGCAGCCACTTCTAAGAGTGAGGTCATTTTAGATGCCCTACAGGGGCATGTCTTAGACAACTAGTATCGGAACCCACTTGAGAGGGAGCAATCTTTGACCTGGTACTTTCAAATGGAGATGGCGAGAGGATCATAGATTTGGAAGTGAGTAGCCATCTGGCAACTAATGACCATCGAACAGTATGGTTCACGATAAACATAGCAGTAGAGTCAAGCCCTACAAAGGCAAAGGTACTGGACTTCAGGAGGGCAGACTTTGCCAAAATGGGTGAGTGCCTATGGAATGCTCTAACAAATGGGCAGGAAGGAGGGGTGAAAGAACAATGGGGAATAATCAAAACCACCATCGCAGAGGCAACAAGCCTTTGTGTGAAATAAATAAACAAAACAAAACAATGTAAGAAATCATTATGGTTATCAAAGAAGGTGGCATTCAGGAAGTACAAGGAATCACAGAAGGAGCAGGACAGAGAATTGTATTAGTTAAAGCAAAAGGAAGCAGGAAAGCCAGTCAGAACAGCAAAGGCCCAAACCTAGGAAAAGATAGCCAACTCAGTTAAGGGGGATAAAACCTTTTATAGGTACATCGGGGAGTGAAGGAAGACAAAGGGGGGGGATGGTGAGGCTTAATAAAAGGGAAGGGGTTGGGAAGAGGGTGACTGTGAAAAGGCAGAGATACTAAACAAATGCTTTTGCTCAGTATTCACAAATGAAGAGGGGGAGGTACCTAAACCAAACAGTAGAAACACACTGGATATGGGGGTTGATACCTTTCACAGAAGAAAAGGTTCTGAAGGAACTTTTAAAACTGAAGGTGGACAACATAATGTGGCCTGATGGGATTCATCCCAGAATTCTAAAGGAACTAAGGGTAGAACTAGTGACACCACTGACTACCCTCTTTAATAAATCATGGGAGGATGGAGTGGTACCTGAAGACTGGAGGAGGGCAGATGTTATTCCACTTCACAAAAGTGGAAGCAGGGCAGAAGCAGGAAACTATAGACCTGTTAGTTTCTCAGTGATTTGGAAAATGATGGAATCACTTCTGAAGGAAAGAATTGTTGAGTACTTAAAGGTCAGAGGAATGCAGGACTCAAAGCAGCATGGATTCACAGTGGGAAGGTCATGTCAGACGAATCTAATAGATTTCTTTGACTGGGTGACCAAAGTAGTAGATCAGGGAGGGGCTGTAGACATGGTCTGCCTAGATTTTAGCAAGTCATTTGACACAGTCCCACACAAAAGATTAATATACAAGTTGGCCAGCCTGGGAGAGGGTCACAAGATGGTAGCCTGGGTGAAAAATTGGCTGGAGAACAGGACACAGAGGGCAATAGTAAACTGAGTCCACTCTGAAGAAAGGGGGGTTACTAGTGGGGTACCGCAGGGTTCAGTACAAGGACTGGTCCTCTTTAATGTCTTTATAAGTGACATTGCAGAGGGACTGGAAGGAAAAGTATGTCTCTTTGCAGATGACACAAAGATCTGCAACAGAGTTGATACACAAGGTGGAGTGGAAAGGATGAGAAGGGACTTGGCAAGGTTGGAGGAATGGTCAAATGTATGGCAGCTTAGATTCAATGCTAAGAACTGCAAAGTAATGCACTTGGGAAACAAAAACCCAGGGGTAGAGTACACAATGGGGACGAGATACTAACAACAACAAAAATGGAAATGGACCTGGGGGTAGTCATATCAGATGACCTAAAGGTGAGCAAGCAATGTGAGAGGGCAGTAAGTAGGGCTGGTGGGATACTGGGGTGCATAGGGAGAGGCAGCACCAGTAGAAAACAAGAAGTTGTTATCCCTCTGTACAGACAGCTGGTGAGACCCCATCTGGAGTACTGCATGCAGTTCTGGAGACCCAGTCTCCACAAAGACAGAGACAGGATGGAGGCAGTCCAGAGGAGGGCAACTAAAATGGTGCAGGGTCTGCACCAGAAGGCATATCAAGAGAGACTTAAGGATCTTAATATGTATAGCCTCGAGGAGAGGAAGGAGAGGGGGGACATGATAGAAACTTTCAAATACCTCAAGGAAATCAACAAAGCCCAGGAGGGTAGCATCTTTCAGAAAAAGAGATGTGTAAGAACAAGGGGGCACAATTTGAAGCTAGAGGGGGGATGGCTCAGAGATAATGTGAGGAAGTATTTTTTCATGGAGAGGGTTGTGAATGCATGGAACAGCCTTTCTGAGGAGGTTGTGGAGTCAAAAACAGTGGTGGAATACAAGAATGCATGGGACAGACATAAGGCAATTTTAAGTGGAAGAGGTTGGAAGATGTAGGCTGTTGGTTAGCTAGGATCTGCAGCTTATCCATTAGGTAGGGAAATGGGCAGACTGGGTGGGCCAAGCAGTCCTTATCGGCCATCAAACTCAAATTCTATGAGCACATGAGAGAGGGAGACTGAGCGACCTCAACGGAGCTCTGTCGGGACAGCTGCAGATTTCTTTGTGGGCAGACAAAGTTGCCAATGCAGACAGGAGCCCAGTACAAAAGCACAGCCTGCAGCGCCAACAGAAACAGAATGAGCAACTGACAGAGGGAGTGTGAGTGAGCTCAACAGAGCAAAGCAATCAACATTCGGCATCGGCAAATGCTTGTTTGGAATGTTTTCACCAAATGTTTAACTTGGCCTTTTTGGGACCTCCCCTCATGAACAGTGGCACTGTGGTTTCATTAACATGTCCCAAAAGTTGATTTTGCAAAGCAACTGCACCATTCTTCGCCACAGGTGTAAAAACACTTTTCAAGCAGGATGCAAAAAAATTGCAGCTGTATTGTTCATAAGGAGGTGTGAAAAAATTTGAATGTTGGAAATTTGGAGTGAAAATATTAAAAATTGTCAAAATTACAAGTGTGTGTGTACAAACTGTACAATGCACGCTTGAAACGCAGTCATTTTTTTGGAGTTTTTTCACCAGAAATGCAACGTGGCCTTTTTGGGACCCCACCTCATGAGCAGTGCTACTGTTGTTTTGCTAATCGGTCCCGAAAGGTGATTGTGTGCAGCAACCGTGAAATCACATTCTGGGACTGAGAAATTAAATGACAGTGCCAGTGTTCATGAGGTGGGGTCCCAAGAACCCCATGTTGACAATTTGGGACCAAAACTCCTAAAAATGACTGAGATATCAACTTAAGTTGAAACCTCCCATTGATTGCCATTTTAGGGCTTACCGTGATTTTCTTCAGTTTGCGGTCAGCTTTTGAAGAGTACAGATTTGTTCCTGGTCCACAGAATATTGCAGCGCCTGACCTACGCAGATAAGCATGGGTGTGGGGAAGTGCGGGGCGGTAGGTTGCACAGAGGGAGGGTCGGGATGTGGGAGAGGGTGGCGATGATGACGAGGGACCATTTTCTTTTTCTTTAGGTTACAAAATATAAAAAAGACCTCAGGGGATTCTTTTTTGACAGGTGAAATAGTGTGAAAATACATTTCTGCACACTGGGGTGGGCTCCCAGTGTGCCAGACTAATGGAGCAGGGATCATTGCCAACCTGGGATAGGGCACCCGAGATTGGCTAAAAAGGGGCATAAAAATACACAGCAGGAGTGGGCATCACAGTGTTGAAAAAGATAAAGAATTTTAGGGCACATGGGGTGGCTCCCAATGTGCCACAATAGTGGGTGGGGGGCATGCTGACATGGGAGTTGGGAAACCCAGTTGTTGGCAAAATATATGCTTGGGCTTGGGGGGAGAGTCATCTCACACTAAGAATGGGCATACCAGTGTTGGAAATATAATTAGTTTTGCACACTGGGGTGGGCTCCTAGAGTGCCACATTAATGGGGAAGGGTGGATACATGCCAACACGGGGATTTGGCACCCCAGTGTCTGCTTTGGGGGGAGTGTGTGGTGGGCAGCAGGAGCTGCCAATTATACAAAGCCACAGCGGGGTTCATTTATTGTTTGCTTATTTATTAATATGTTTCACCGGGAAAAGCACACTGAGCAAATGAGTTGCTCATAACTCTAGCCATGCGCATTACTGTGCACTGTAATGTTCATCGCAGGAACGTGCCTGGTTGCCGGGGAAGGGGGGAGAGATCTGTCACTGCAATGATGAAACTCTCCCTGGATTGGAGTGGCAGATTTCTTTCAAGTGCGGTGCTTGCCCTGGAACTGCTGTTATAGGCAGTTTCCCAGTTGATTGGTGGTTGAGGGATGCACCCATTAAGGCATCCCCTGCATTGACCACAACACTGCCACACCTCTGCAATGCTCAACTAACCTTAATGTGTTTCTTGTGCACTGTGTGTACAAGCAAACATAAAAAAAGTAGTGCATTAAACAGACTGCTGAGCAGATTGCTATATAACTCCAATAAAAAAGAAGGCTGTTAGACATTTGGTGTGCTCCTTATTTCTACTGTCCTAGCAAAACGTCTGCAGAGCTCTGCTCTGCAGCCATAAAAATAGAAACTTGAATGAAATGAAAACTGTGGTACATTAGAAATTTAGCTACATATAAACCAGAAAAGATCTGCTAAATTAGTTAAGTATCGCTGTTCAAACAAGTGCAGACTAGTGTAAAGTAAAGCCTTAGCTTAGACTGATGCACTGCAGAGCAGTTTAAGTTAGTAATGTAGTTAAGTGTAAATCAGAATAAAGTAGGGAAAATGTTTACATAAGCTTTAATCGTATCCAGAGGAGGCATTTCTAAGGAATTAATGCATGGTTGGGGTGCATAAGTCCGAAGGCTGAGTGCTCCCTCCACCCAACCATGCATTAATTCCTAAGAAATGCCTCCTCTGGAGGTGATTAATGCACTTGTAACATGGACAATGTTGCAAGGCATTAATGTAACTATGTTTATTAAGTAAATCAATGACGCTTCCATTGTTCATGTTTTTATAACTTTTTTTCTTTTCGGGATACATCAGAACAATGTCAGAAAACATAACGTGTGCATTAATGCTGTGGCTTGTTACAGATTTTTACACAGCTAACATTGTTAATATTACAGTTCTGTAACAAAATGATTGATTTTGCAAAACACTTTTAAACAGATTCAATATTTATCTTATTCAATGACTCAGAACAGACTCAGAAATATGTCTTGAAATACTGCGGTGGTTTCTGGGTGATCTATGCATTATTGTCATTCTTTACTTACACTTTCAAGCTGTTCATCCACCAACTGCAATTCCAGCATTGCTGCTATATTTTTTTTTTCAAAATCCTACTTTACCTAAAAATGGTACATAACTATGTCACAAAATATACATTTTCGCATAACTGTGACAACAT
Organism: Neoceratodus forsteri; assembly: GCA_016271365.2. Taxonomy (NCBI): domain Eukaryota; kingdom Metazoa; phylum Chordata; order Ceratodontiformes; family Ceratodontidae; genus Neoceratodus; species Neoceratodus forsteri. Next base: position 152,561,679 of record CM028133.1, read on the forward strand.
TTCAGATTCGTGGGTTATCCGGAAGTGCTCCATTATTTACAGTTCTCTGGAAACATTGGCACCCTATGCATAGTAATTAAAGTTAATGGGGCTGTGCACTGTGAAACGGGAAATATTTCATGGATTTCATTTGGTCGCTGTCTCGGCAATACATTTGGGATGCTGTTACTCATGTTGCACCTTTGCACACTACAGGTATTTGCACTCTGATATTTGCTGGGTTCTGCAATTTCAGTCAGGTGGTGGGTGGGTGGAGACAGTAGTTCTTGGATGACTTTGTGGCTGCACTGGGCATTACACTGCCATGTGTATCCTAGGAATTAATGCACGTTTACTTTATGTCACATGTGGTATTTGGCTAATCAAATTGTTGCATTTGGGGAAAAATTAATGACCATGTTACAAATAATTTAATTCCTTTCAACACTGAAAACTGTTTTCATAATTTGTTGTCATTTTCATTGACACTTTTTGTCCCCCCAAATCCACTGTATCCCTCAGAACCCCGCACCCCACCCAACAATGGAGCTTCCTGTCCTGCCACCAGTCAATGATGAAGCACTACCAAAGAGTAATGGAAGGACAATGTATCATCCAGATATGAATGGAGCTTTTTTTAACCTGCAATTTATGTTCCCTTCTTCACCACCCAGTCTGCTTCTGCCCTCTTCCTACCCAGCTCTGTCACCTCTTTTCTCTAGGACATGCGCTGTCTTCTCAGCCCCCATGGTGTATCCTCCATGGCAGGGCTCATGGTCATCAGGGCTGCCACAGGCACTTTGAGACAATGTCAGACAACCTTTCAGGGATGAGAAATCACAGTCGATTGTGTGGAGCCTAAAGGGGGAGTTTCTGTCATCCTACTGTGGCCAAGGTGCTTTTCCCATTTATTGTCTCCCTTCCCATTCGTTTTCTCCCTACCCCTTTACATCAGAACACTTGAAGTATAGGAGAATTCATTTATTTATTGAAAAAGTTGTTGTTTGTTTCAAAAGGAGGGCCACACAATATTGCCTATTTTCAGCCTAGTCTCTGAAGGGATACAAATGGAAACCAACTGAAACTGAAACAGCTTAGCTTTGGTGGTATTCTTAGCGTTGGAAGCATGTGTGATGACACATCATCATCAGGCCTGGCTGACACATCCACCCTTCTATTCTGCCTCCGCTGCACTACTACCTGTGGTCAACAGCTGGCAGCACTGTACTCCATGGAGTAACTTTACCTCCTCGGAGGACCCGGGTCACTGGCACTGTGAAAACAATGCTACTGCTGCACCAATGGTGCTGCTGTGGATGGAATTTTTACCCACCAGTTCTTTCCTATCCAGCCCCTTCCCACTGGTGCCATGTGCAACACATGTAACACACACACAAGAAATAAAGAAACATAGAATATGACAGCAGATAAAGACTGCTTGGCCCACCTAGTCTGCCCATATTTCCCTACCTTCAGTATCACTACAGACCCTACTTGATTCCTAGCTTTTTCTCTCCCTCCACTTCCTTTCCTCTAAGATTCCCTTATGCCTGTCCCATGCATTCTTGAGCCCCACCACTTTTTTTGCCCCCACCACCTCCACTGGAAGGCTGTTCCAGGAATCTACCACTCTTTCTGTGCAGAAGCACTTCCTTGCATCTCTCCTGAATCTTACACCCCTTCAGCTTCATAGCATGTCTCCTTGTTCTTGAGCACCTTTTTCCCTGAAAAATACTTTCCTCTTGGTTGAGTTCTGTGTCTAACTTCAAGGTTTTGTGTGGCAGTGAAATGTTTGCCACCCTCCCTCTCCCCATTAGCTATGATGTACTGCCATTTACAACACCCTTGACCCTGGGGCCAGTAGACTGTGGGTATACCAGCTTTACTCCATAACAAGGGTTGCCAAAACAGTAGAACAGCATGCTGATACATGGCCCTTATGGTAGTCTATTGGTTTACTAGTTTATGTGAATATGTAACCTGTTTTTTCAAAAGCTCCTAAGAACACTTTAAAAAAATTCTCATTTTTGTATGGCATTGATGATCTGATGTCTAGCCAAAAATTTCAGTTCGGTACACATATTCTCTAATTGTTGCTCCCCATACCTATTAAAAAACAAGCATTTGTCAATGCCAAATATTGTCTTGCTGGCATTGGCATTGGTAGTGCAGGAGTTAGAGAGATGCATAATAGGAATGGCAGTGAAGTATGGAACTGATGCCAAACCCACCCCACCCTGCAGAGACTGACCGGCACTGAGGTGTGCCTTTGGGTTGTCAGCTAGAACGCTCATGCCATTTCACCTCACCCTACCCTGCAGACTCCGCCAACTGTCGCATTGTGCCTTGGGGTCATCGGGCCTTATGCTCACCCCATTCCATAAGGAAATACATTGAGATGGGTGCAGTATAGGAGAATGGGGTGAACTCTGGAGCTGGAGAGTCCTAGGCACACCTTGATGCCTATCACTGACTGCAGGATGGGGGTGGGGGTAGAATGGCATGAGCATTACAGCCGACAATCCAAAATCACACCCCCGAAGTCTGTCAGTCTCTACGGTTAGTAACCCTAACGCCCCAGGTATTTGCATTCTGAATTTTCAACATAGGCTTTTTGTGACCCTACCTCATGAAAGCATTTGGGACCTCTGTTCATGAACAGTGGCATTGTGATTTTGTTAATCTGTCCCAAACGTTGATTTCCCGCAGTGACTGTGCCATTCTGTGCCAGATGTGCAAAAGCACATTTCAGGCAGGATGTGAAAAATGACAGCTGAGCCATTCATGAGCAGGTGTGAAGAAATTGCAATGTTGAAAATCTGGAATGAAAATACAAAAAATTCTCTAAGTTATGAGCGTGCATGGAAACGGTGCAATGCACGCTTGTAACAGTCATTTTATGGAATTGTTTCACCAGATTTTCAACATAGCCTTTAAGGGACCTCTGCTCATGAACAGTTTCATTGTGATTTTCTTAATCTGTCCCAAGCATTGATTTCCCATAGCGACCGCACCATTGTGCACCAGATGTGCGAAAACACATTTTGGGCAGGATGTGAAAAATGACAGCTGTACTATTCATAAGGAGGTGTGAAAAAATGGCAGTGTTGAAAATCTGGAGTGCAAATATTGAAAATGATCAAAGTTATGAGTGTGTGTGGAAACTGCTCAATGCATGCTCGTAACAGTTATTTTGTGGAAGTTTTTCACCAAATTTTCAATGTAGGCATTTTGGGACCTCCGCTCATGGACAGTGTCACTGTGATTTTCTTAATATGTCCCAGACATTGATTTCCCACAGTGACCATACCATTGAAAGTCATGCAAGTCATTCCCCACATATACTCTCTGCTGCACAAGCCCTACCCCTTGCTACCCCGACCCACAACTCCCATGCCCCACAGTATACTCCCCCTTTTTTCTCCTTCCCATACCCCCATCTCTGTCACTACTCTCATGCCCTTTCTCTCCCTCTCTTCCCCATTTAATCCTCCCTTTCTCTCCTTCTCTTCTCCTAGTCCTTCTCCTCTTAACTCTGCAATCTCTATTCCCCATTTATCCCCATCTCCTCCTCCCCCACAACCTCCCTCCCTCCCCCTACTCCACATCCCTTTGCAATACTCCTCATCCCCTTCTTCCTTCCCCACATTCCAATTCCCTCTGCATACTCCTCATGCTCCCACCCCTTCAACCTATATCCCCCTATTCCTCATCCCCCTCTCCTGGCTAATGCCATATCCACTTGCAGGGTTTTCTACATCCTGAAGGGGAGGTGGCTCTGGCTCCCCATCTCCTATTTCTACTCACAAGTTCTCCCTACCCCCCCCAGATTCCACTTGGCTCCACCTCTCCAAATTACAGCACTTACAGTCACAAGGGCTCCTTCCCATCTCTCCCCACTGCACTAATAAGGGTTGACCTCCTGGCATAAGTTTAATGTTCACCCAATTTAAATTGTTATCTGATTTTCTGCTCACCTTTAGCTTGTATTCAACATATTGTTCACGCTTTCTCACCTGGCTGTAAGCTAATGTTTAAGTGCTCAATTACAGATGCTCTGCTCACCTTTGTCTACATATTAACCTATGCTCATACTTCTATTACCTGATCCGCAACTGCAATGGCAGACCCTGTTTACTGCACTTGTTCCTAACTCACCAACTACCTGCATTGTATTCTGCTTTGTGTATGATTCTGTACTCTGTATTCACCTAAATGTACTGTACACTGTATTCACCTAAATGTTGTATTATCCCCCACCTATGTTCCTCCCCAAGGATGCTTCTGGAAATGAGCCATTCTCAATTCATGTTGCTTTCCTGGTAAATCTCTTCAAATAAATAAATTAATAAATTTTGCACACATGTGCAAAAACACATTTCGGGCAGGATGTGAAAATGACAGCTGTACTGTTCATAAGGAGGTGTCAAAAATGGCGATGTTGAAAATCTGGAGTGAAAATATTAGAAATTCTCGAAGTTACAAGCATGAGTAGAAATGGCACAATGCACACTTGTAACACAGTCATTTTTTGGAATTTTTTCACCAAATTTGCAACCTAGGCTTTTTGGGAGCCCACCTCATGAACAATGACACTGTCGTTTCATTAATCGGTCCCAAAAGGTGATTCCATGCAGTGACCAATAAATCACTTTTTGGGACTGAATAATGAAATGACAGTGACTGAGTTCATGAGGTGAGGTCCCAAGAACCCCATGTTGAAAGTTTGAAGCCAAAAGTCACAAAAATGGCTGAGATATCCACCTAAATTGACCCTTCCCATCAATGCCATTATACAGCTTACGGTGATTTTCTTCAGTTCGTGGTTGGCTTTTGAAGAGTTCAGACGTGTTCCACTCCACCGAAGATTATTGCACCAAACTCTGGAGGTAAGTATAGGGTGAGGGGTGCAGGAAGGTTGGGTGCACAGAAGGTGATTGCAGGTTGGGAGGGGCACTCAACTCAATGACAGACCGTTTTCTTATTTTCAAGAATGGACAATGTGGGAAGGTTTTCTTTATTTACAGGTAAGTAAACAGCTGTTGGGCACACTGGGGTGGGCTCCCAGTGTGCTCCATGACTTTGGGGGGGTTATGTTGGTCACACTGAAGTGGGCTCTCAGTGTGGCACACAACGGGGGCTGAGATGGGGCTGGGCAGGAACATGCCGACATGGTCGGCTTCAGAACACACTCAGGCACACTGGGGTAGGCTCCCAGTAAGACTCACAATCTTGAGGAGGGTTGTAAACATGCCAACAGGGGGATTGGGCACCCCTGAAGTTGGCTTGCTGGGGACTGTGAAAGGCAGATGGTGAGAGCCGCCGCCATGTGTATTGAGATGTTTCAGCAGGCAAGGCAAGCCCTGCAATGATGGTGTTCTCCCTCATCGCAGTGGTGAAATTCTTTCATGTTGGTGGCATGCTTCTCAAGGCTGTCATAGACAGCATGCTTAGTCATTGGTGCCACAGACACCAGCCCAAAAAAGCAGCGGTGTCAATGGCCACAACACGGACACACCTCCATAACCTGCTACTCTAGCAAGCTGTCACAAAATGTTACTTGAGCTACGTGTGCAAGACAACATAATAATCAAATTTTACCCAGCCTAGATGTCTCTTTGAATCTCTAAACAGGCTGTAAGCTTATAGCTAGAACTATCTTATAAATAACCAAAGTTTAAACAGATGCAGACAGTACTAAGTGGCTTAAACTAACTCAGATTCTCCAGATTAAAATGACAATGCTTACAAAATGTCACATGGGATAAGGGAGGTACTAAACAACTGTACATATAGTCGTATAGCCAGCATTCCTGCAAATGCCCTTGATGATGTTTGAATTGTTGACATAGCCATTATAAAGAAAATCAATACAGTCCCAGGTATTTTAAATTAGTGACAAACCTATTAAATAAGTTGCATCAAAATTTGAGTTCTAATCAGTTTATAATTGTAGCCTGCTGCCTACATCCATTTTGATAAACATAATTTATTAGCTATTTTATATCACACGCAATAAATAGTCTGTAGAAATCTTAACATTATTTTTTTCTGGCAACCACCGAATAGAGAGTTTCAGCCATGTTTTCCTTAAAACATGCAGTCATTAGATGTTTAACTTCAAACTGAAATATAAAAAGGTATTCTAAATCCACTCAACTTAAACCAATATTCTTACAAACCTTTTAGTAGTGAATGAATACATGTATTAATTTGCTAAACTATTTAAGAAAACAGAAAGGAAGCTGTTCAAGATGTGTACACTCTTCTTTCTAAGTGTTCTCTGACTGAACAATGGTACGTACGTTGTGGGTGTACACACTGTGTACACCCTCAAGTGCAGCTTATTCACACACCTCACAAATACTGTGCACCTTAAGAGTGACAGACATGCTCAGGAGAACTGTAACAAAAACATAATATTTAGGCATTGTCCAGCTTGTATTTCCATTAGTTCTGTATTCCTCCAACTCTCCATTATTTAGTAATGAGGTCATTTACATGAAAACAGGATCTTTGCTCCTGAGGAGTGTTTTTTTTTTTCTTATATTTAGCTTTTGTTGACCGGGTAAGTGCACTAGACAAATCCTGCCTATTTTCAGGCATGACCTGGGGGAGAGGGATACAGATGAATGCCAACTGATCTTGAACCAGATTAAGCTGTTGGTGGTATTTTTAGTGAATGAGGGCAATTTGGCCAGGACACCGGGGACATTCCCTTATTCTGCTTCCTGTAAGCAGGGGGGTCCCATTTTCATATGGGACCAAGACGGCTGCCTCTGGACATGCTGTGGAGGACATGGAGGTGTTGGAGGCAGTGGAGCTGGTCTCTTCCCCTGTCTCTGTTCTGAAAGAGACCCCATCTTCTGTGCCTATTGTGCTGCAATCTACTGAATATGGTTCTTCTGTGCCTTTGGATACTTCCCCTGCTGCTGTTGTGGATACCTGTGTACAGTGTTTACCTGTGGATCCTTCATTTATTCCTCAAACTGTGCTTACAACGTCTTCTAGCCCTGCTACTATGGATATACGTGAGTCTTCTCCTGTTTCTATGGATGTAGATGTGTTACTTAAAATCGAGAAACAGCGTTATTTCACTGCTAGACAGCGTTTGTTGGCCCTTAAGCCTCAGTCTGGTTTTGTACCTGCTGCTACTGATTCACTATCTGGGAATGCTTGTTTTACTGTCTCTTCGCGATTCTGACACTTCCACATTCTTTGCCTGTTGCTACGGACCTCCTCACTCCTTACCACCTGTACTGACTGCACCTCTTGCTCGGCTTTCTCCAGAAACTTCTTCTGTACAGGTGCCTGCTTCTGCTCTCCTGATGTCTTGCACACGACGGACTGGTCTGTTGAGTCAGCCCTGGAAGCTGGGTGGGAGAAGGATCCACCGTTAGGACTTGGCGTCCTGGTTCTTCCCAGATCTGTACTAGGCCACCTGACACTGACAAACTGCTGGCCTCTCCTGTTTTGAAAGACTCTGCTGCTTCTCTTGATCTTTCTTTGCCAACTGAACTCCTTCTGACTCAGAACCTGACTTTGCAATTTGGTCCTGCTTCCTAGACGCCTCAAGAACAACGGACTCTTCAGGACCCTGAGTCTCATCCAATTCCTGCTACTTCTACTGCTTCGTCCCCTAAAACTTATGTTGCATGCTTTCAACCCCTGTACATCAAGCTAAAAGACACAATGTTGTTCGTTGCATTATTTGGGGGCTTACCTGACTTTCCTGACCGATTTTTGTAGGTCGTCTCTTTGAAGGATTCTATGCAATTTGCTGCTTTTTGAGATTCATACCTTAATTCATGTTTCTTCAGAGTCTCATTTTGATATTAGTTTTAAAACTATCACTGGTTTAGAAAAGTTTTGGAGAAAATATCAGGAGCTTAAAACTTCTCCTTTATGGTCACCGTAATGCCATTCCCTTAACTAAACCTACTCAGAAAACTGATACTACATTGTTTCGTAATGAAGGTGTCAGTCTTAATGATATTACTGTCTGGTTAAAGCAAAGATGTACTGTCCTTTCTGACCCAGAGGCTATCTTTGATTCTGAGAATATCTGGATAGGTGGGTGGAGAGTGAGGGTTATGCTTCACACTTTGGAGGTTGAATACAGCATCTCTGAACAGCTTTGTGCTTGGGAAAGACAGGTGAGTTCTTTACCCCGGCCAGCCTAAAGCTTGCTACAGATGTGGCTCTCAGAATCATATAAGTAGTGTCTGTGACAAGATTAAATGCTCTGTTTGTGGTAACATTGGCCATGCAGGTTCCCAATGTGTGGATGAACCTCTTTGCATCCTTTGTGATGAATTGGGGCACACTTTCCAGACTTGTACTTGGGCAGCTCACAACTCCCTGACTCTTGCTGATGGGGAAAAACATTTGATTATTACTGTCACACAATGTTCTCGTTTATCTGACACTCTTTCTAGACCTCAATGTACCCTCCCTCATCTTGTTGTACCTGCTGTTGACCCTCTTCTACTTTAACGAACGGTCTGCTCCTGTTTTGGAACCACAGACCTTTACTACAGCTCTCCCTCACCCTTCCTCTGAATCTTGCTATTTCTACTTTGAAAGAGGTCCCTATTCCTGTCTTGCCTAGTATTTCTGGGTCTTCCATGGACCCCCGAACATTTTGTTAGAGTTACAGGATCTAAAGGGACTTCTTCTCTAAGGCCCTGAAATCCTCTACTGTGACTCATATGAACAAATTTGAGGTTTTACGCCACCCTCAGGACAACACGGACTCTGATACGTCCTCTGTTCTTTCCTCCCACCCTGATGTGACTACAGACACAGAAGTACCCATTGATAATATTGGTTCTCAAAACAGGAACACTAAGGCAAAACTGAAACATAGGGAAGGTACCCCTAGGAAAGGTAGGCTAAGGTGACTTTTGTGTTTTTATTTTCACTTTCCTGTTTCATGTCTTCTGCTTTCTCAGTGCATACTGTTAATGTTAACAGTATAAAGAAGCATGCTAAGAGAGATGCAGTTTTTTCCTTTTTATCTGGCTTGACAGCTGGTCTCATCTTTTTGCAAGATGTACGTTTCCATGCTCTTCCAGAAATTTCCAGGGCCACCTGTGCCTGGACCTCTGGACTCTCTTTTTGGTCCTTTGGACAGAACTCTTGTTCTGGTTTGGGTATTTTATTTAGTATACCTGATGTTACTGTTATTAAACTGTTGGATGTCTACCCGGGTCGGCTTCTGTTGTTGGATATTTTGATTTCTTCTGTCCCTTTCCAGGTTATTAATATTTATGCCCCTCAATTAAAATCCCACAGAATTGAACTACTGAAACTGATTCAACCCTATTTATACAGATCAATGCATGTGATTTTTGGGGGTGATTTCAATTGTGGGTTATCCACTAAAGATAAGTCTTCTACTTCAAAGACTACTAAGTTGTTTGTGACACGCATTTTCTGAAACAATTGCTCCATTCCACAGGTTTACAGGATGCATATTTATCTTTTATGGGTCAGCATACTCCTACTTTTCAAAGGCCCCTTGCAACCCGTATTGATTTTTTTATCTCTTCCCACCTCCAACTTTCTGATGCTGTAATTCAAGTTGTGGAATTTTCGGATCATATTTTATTATCTATTTCTTTAGGCCCTTCCTTGACATCTCGCTTTTGGCCCTGGCATTTGGAAACTGAATGCTTCCCTGTTATCTGATTCACGCTTGTTAAGCCACTTAACTGAGTATATTCATAATCAAAAGACTGTATTTTTTTAATATGGTGCCCCCTGGGATTGGTGGCGGGATACAAAATCTGGACTCTGAACTTTATTTAAAAATTTTAGTAAACATCATCATGATTCATTGTATTTTCTTTATCACACTAACAGACGACGACTTCAAAAATTACTTACTTTATCTCATGAAACTGGCCATGATTTTTCCACCCAAATAAGTACTCTTAAGAAGCGCATGATGGATTATCACCTTCTGAAGGCTACTTCTGTTCAGCATCAACAGCGTTTTGGGATCTCTGGTACCCGTGACACTGTATGTCCATATGCTTCTATTAGGTAACAGTAGAGAGTAAAACCTTTACTATGCTGTTTAATGACAGTTTCACCGAGCTCATTGATATTTTGGATATCAGGCACTGTGTTACCTGTTGTACACAAAACTGTTTGGTCCCATGCCCCCCCCCCATCTGCATCCATAATGGACTACTTTTCCTTTTTACAACTTCCTGATGTACCTTCTTCTGTTGTAGATATGTTGGATACTGAGATACAAGCACGTGAAATTGAAGCAATAATCAAGTCTTTATGTCCAAGAGTGACACTGGGCCTGGATGGTCTCTCCAGTGAGCTGTATAGATTGTTTTTTGCTGACCTCAGTTCTGAATTGGCTACAGTTTACAATTCTATTCTACAGTGTGAACATCTTCCTTTAGACTTTAACATGGGTTGTTTATTTTACTTACATAAAAAAGGGGATAGAAGATTGCTCTCCAGTTGGAGACCTTTATGCCTCTTAAATACTGATTTTAAAATATTGACCAAAATTTTGGCCCTGAGACTTTCTAAATTGGCCATATATGTGATTTCTACCGCACAATCTTGCAGTGTCCCTGGGAGATGTATACAGGACCATCTAATTTTACTTAGAGAAATGATTGAATGTGGAAATTCTAATGTTTTACATGGTTTCATATTCTCACTGGACCAACGGCAGGCTTTTGATTCTGTACATCATGATTTTTTATGGTCTATTCTTCGATATTATAAAGTACCTGATTATACCCTGACTAGACTCCGGTTGCTATATCAGTCTGCAACTGTTGTCCCACTGGTCAATGGATGGAAGGGCCCTATGCTTCCTCTACACAGAGGGGTTAGACAGGGCTGTCCCCTTAGTCCACTTTTATGTTTTTTTGATCCCTTACTTCGTTCTATTAATTCAGCCCCAACAATTATGCCACTTCCCTCAGCCCCATATTCTGTGTTGGCCTATGCAGACGATATGAGTCTCATGGTGGCTAATGTTGCTCCGTATGCTCTGCATTATGGCATTGTTCCAAGTTTGGGGCTGTTTCTGGCACAGCCTTAATCTTGATAAATGTGTAGGCAGAGATTAGGTTCCCTTTGTAGATGAGTCTTCTGTTGACATTAGACTTTGTGATGACCCTATTAGGATTTGGGGCATTTTATATGGTAATGGTCCTTTAGTTGTCCTTAACTGGACTGCCAAATTAGATTATGCTCAAACTATGGTTGCACGTTGGAATTATGGCAGATGAGTAAGAAAAAAGGATAAAGGATTTACATGATTAAAACCTTTCTGCTTCCCCTTTTTCTTTCTGGCTTATATTTTCCCCCTCCCGCAATTTGAAACCAGATTGCTTAGTCTCTTTTTTCAAGCCCTATGGGTAGCTGCCTGAACCCCATTAAATGTCAGATCACCTATCTCCTATTCGGGATGGAGGCCTAGCTATGGTCCAACCTTGATACTAGTTTTTCTTGTTCCATAATATCAGACCCTGCTGGTTAACCAAGATTGAGGTTGGGAACCTTGGTTTCTTGAATCCTGTGGTCCTTGGTTTCATAAATGGGAACTTAACAAATTGATGGTTTTAACATATTCCCCCCAGATTTCTGCTTATGTTAGGGATAGTTTTATTCATTTGAAACACTGGCAGATTACTAGCCATATGCTAATAACTGTCTCCAGAAAATCATTGTATAAGTATTTAGTGGACCGAGTATGTTTGGAGATTGTTGTTTTTCCCAAATGTCCTACGCAACATCTCCCTGCTTTGCTCACTTTACTTCGTAATTCTAGGGTTCCCCAAAAGATGTGGGACTTACATTGGCTTAGCTGCCATGAATGTATCAATGTCAAATGTACCCATAAACACAAATCACTACAGGACAGATTTTGTTCCAGACCTGAATGTCAGCAAGAAGAAGAAACTATTTCACACTTTTTTTTTTCATGTGCATTTATTGTTTCTTTTTGGACTCTATTAGCTGCCAGATGGCGTGAACCCTTGTTTGCTCTCATTACTTATGACAATTTGATGTATGTTTTTTTCCCTCACTTTGTCTCATTGGATATTAATGTTAAATTAGATTTTTGTAATAATCAAATGGCATGTGTGGAATGCTCGTTGTCTGTTTAATTTACAGAATCAGGATGAGCCTCTTCTTACCATTATTCAAGGATCGAACATGATTTGAAGGCCATATATTTTCAGAGGCAGAGCATTTGCCGTCTGACTCTTTGTTGGAATTATGGACACTATTACCTTGGATAACTGATTCTGATTTTCCTGTTACATAATTATTTTGTGTTTTATTTTCTCTGTATCATTTTCATTTTTCTTTCTGTTCAGTTGATGTTCAATAAAAACTTCCCTACTCTTTTCGATAAGTGCCATGGGATCTTTAACATCCACCTGAACTACCACCAATCCAGGCAGATGAGACCTCGGTTTAACGTCTCATCTGAAAGATGGCACCTCAGAAGTGCAGCACTCCTCTCATGCTGCACTACAGTGTCAGTACTGGGATATTAACCCAAGTGCCAGATGTGGGAACTGAACCCACAGCCCTCTGATCTCCTGGCCTCAGAGGCGAGTGTGCTACCTACTGAGCCACTGACACTGCTCATCTATTCCTGCTGCTTTCTCTCTACCTGATGTCACAGAGCACTGTTTGTAATATCACAGTTACTCCCATGGCAACAGATTGTAATGTCATAACAGAAGATTATGACTTAAAGTAGGGAATAAGCTATAGTGGCAGATGAACTCAGAAGGAAATCTAAGGACCAACAATCATATATTGATACACATTTTAGTAATAAATTATGGGAGGAGACATATATAAATTATAAATGGAATGCAAGCAGAATTATATATAATTATTATGCATTTTAAAGTGTTCTTTGAGTTGTCAGTAGCTCTTTAAATGAACTTTAAAATATGGGGGTCAGTTCTGAAAAGCTGGGCATAAGCCATGCAAAGGAAGATTGCATCAATTGCCGATGTGCCGAGGGCCCTGCACCCGATTCTCTATTGGGCATTGTCCTGTCAGCTAAGTGCCATGGCTTGTGGTGAACTTGGCCCTGCTCCAAACACAGAGTATATCAGGAAGCCTTGCACAAGCTGTGGGTGGACTGTGAGGCAACAGCACCATGTATAGGTGACTTACCATCCCCTCAGCCCCCATTTGCCATATAATTCATATAGAATGCCCTGGTGGGCTAGCGGACCCCCAAAGCCCTGATAATCCATAATATTATTGAAAGGTCCCTGGTGGTCTGCTGGAAACCCCACCCTCCACCCCCGCAGTGCCCTACCACTCCACTTCCCCAGCTCATAACCTAGCTGGTGGCTGACACAGCCCACCCCCTCATCACCACAGCCAGCCACCGACTGAGCTATGAATGAGCTCGTACTGTACATAGTACCCACTCAGTGACTGACAGCAGCTGTCAGTCACTGAGTGTGTACTATATAAAGTAAGCGCTCATTCATAGCTGAGTCAGTGGCTGGCCACGGTGGTGAAGGGTGGACTCTGTCAGTCACCGACTGGGTTACACGTTGGGGGGGAGTGGGGTGGTAGGGCACTGTGGGGTGGGGAGTGAGGGGTCCACTAGACCACCAAGAACCTTTCAATTAATATTATGGGTGATTGGGTCTTGGGGGTCCGCTAGCCCACCAGGTAATCCATATGTGTTATATGGGGAGATCAGGGGCTAGTGCGTTCACCAGGGCAATCTATATGTATTATATGTAAGATCAGGGTTTTGGGGGGCGGTGCTAGCCCACCAGGGAAATCTATATGTATTACATGGGAGATCAGGGCTTGGGGAAGTGCTAACCCACCAGGGCAATTTAAATTAATATTATGGGAGATTGAGGCTTGGAGGGACCACTAGACCACCATGTAACTGTACTTATTATGTCAAGGTGATTGGGGATTGAGGCTGTTGGGTTGGTCTAGATGTACTTAAACATTTGTCCTCTGTGGGTGGTTGTAGAAAACTGATTTAGGGGATGTGTCAGCTTTCATCTGCTGCAAACCCCCTAATGCCATGCCACAGCCCATTTTATGGGGCAAGCCCTTTGCTGCAAGCTGCCTGCAGTTGCTGCAGGCTGCTTTTGAGAATGGTTTGGGGCACATTTTTTGATGCAAGGTGCTACTTACATCATTTATGTTTGATGCAGGCACCTTGCGTCATTCTAAGGGCTTTGACGAGCGGACCCATGTACTTTTACTAATATACACCTCATCTGCACCTTAGTTTCAAATTTAATTTATTTACTTGACACATGGGACTCAATTTTCAAAGGTTAGAGAACAGTGCAAGCAGCTTGCGCCAGAAAAAAATGATGCAAAAAGTATCCTGTGTCAAAACTTGCATCAATTCCAATTTTCTAATACTGCTTTTGCAAAAGTGGAACTATCTGTGCTAAAGTGCCTTGCATCAGACTTGCATCAAAAAAATGGGTGCACCATGTGGCAATGGAGCTTGCATCCAAAAAATGATGCACCAACCCCTTTTTGGGATTTTCAAAGGTGCAAGCTGTTGACACTGTGCCGAAGATGCATGCCGCTGTTAGACTAGTCAGAGCCGGTTTAACTGACACTGGAGCATATAAAAGGCCTAACTGAAACTAGAGCATATAAAAGAAGAGGAGATTATGTAGCATGTTGGCTATAGAGCCAATATTCCCTTGCAGGACTAGTTTAGAGTGTTTTGGCTGCTTAACATGTGATTGTCTTGGCCATTTGGTCTACCATATTTTTTGCCTCAGCTTGAGTCACTCTCACTCCATGCATCATCCTTTTGATGCAGTTTGAGTCAGATTCTCACCTCATGAGTTGTCTTTTTGATGCAGCTTGCATCATTCTCGCTCCATGCATCGCTTGTCTTTTTTAGTCGGCTTTTGTCATTCTTACCCTCTTCATTGCCTGTTTGTCTCAGCTTGAGTCATTCTTGCACCATGCATTTTTGAGTCAGCTTCTCTCCATATACAACATATTTTTGAAGCAGTGGAGTTCTTGCACCATTTTGGGGGACTTTGACACAAAGAATGCTTTTCTTGCAAAATATGACACACAGTATTTGGTGCACCTGTATTAGATGCAAGGTGATTGTTTGTTGCACCTTGCATTGGTCTGAGAGCCCTTTTAAAATTCAGCCCATAGTCTTTACAAATACTGTATCATACAACTAGTATTACAAATTTTAAATTTTGACACATAATAAAATCGTAAATACAATTTCCATGACCAGTTATTAGAATTATTTCGGTCATATATTGTACCAAACAATAAAAGGAAGGAGGGCATGTGAAGGATGGGTCTCACTAATGTTAGCCTATTTGCCAAAATGTAAACAGGACATCATAGGATGTAGTCTGGCTACCTACTACTTTACGGCTATAATGTTACCTGTAATCCCCAATCTCACTAAAACAATACAGATGGCCCATAGACCTCAAGGAGTCATCTTGTCTGATGTGCTTCTTCTCATAAAAGGTACAGATTCAGAAAACAAGGCATATTTTCCTATCAACATACTCTAGCGTTTGTCTTAGGCACTTCTAAAATTGTATACATTTAATTGCTCTCAGAAAACCAATAACCTTTCTCATATTCCTTTCTGAGTAAGATGCCATTAATCTAGTGAAGAGTTTATCCAAACATTCATGTGTTTTTGATAGATAACCTGGGAGAAATATATTTCTTTGCATATTATATTTAAGGTAGATTAATAACACATATTTAAGTTTTTCCTTCTGCATTATTTCACAATAACAATTCACAGTTAAGGATGTACCTTTTGAGTATCTTGCTTTAAGAAAATTGCTATCATACAGTTCAAAATACTGCTGCATGTATAATTTTCTGTCTCTTGGTGTAAGAGGCAGCGTAAGGTAAAATTCAGATTTAGGAAGTATTTTTTAATTTAAGGAACCCAAACTGATGCCCTTTGTTTCTAAAATAATTCCATATCTGATTGTTTTGCTTAATCCTGCAGGCACAAACTTAACTTGTAAAGAAAAGTCTCATAGGTGCAACTGATGGGAAATCTTTTGGATAACCACAACTAGAGTTGAATGCATTCTCTAGATAGTGTCTTTTCTCATAAAGCATCATGCATATGTATTTATAGGAGAATTCAGTTTTGACTAAAGAATATTTTAAATTATTTTATCTATGAGCTTTTTAAAGTCAGCTAACCTAACTTTGCCCTTGTTGCAGCATTACGGGTCAATTTTAGTACATCACATTTTTTTTGTACTGCATGACTGGTTCACTACTTTTCTAAACTATTAATCTCTTTTATACCCCAAAGTTCTACCCCATAAAGGACTGATGCCTTTAATTTTAGATTTAAAACATGTAATATGCTTTTCATGGATTTACCACCACACTGAGAATTAAATCTGTTCAAGGAACACATTTTTTTTTTTTGGTTTTCCCTTGAATCATTTTAAAGTGTTCTGTCCATTTAAGATTTTCCACAAACCGAATACCCAAATAGTCCTGCTGCTTAACCTGTTGCAATTTAGTTTTACTAATAAACCAAGAAGACGTCTTATTATGTTTTCCAGCAACTACAACTTGTGATTTGGATATGTTAATCTTCAACTTTAAATGGTAACAGATTGCCTTTTTGATTTGGAGTTTCCTCTGCAGGCATAAACTTGAGAAAGACATTATTGCAAGACGGTTAGCATAAACTAGACAACCACAATTATCCTGAAATAGTTTGGGATTATGAATAGTTTCTTTGTTTATATCCTGAGGAATACAGGGTTAACATAAATGTTAAGGAACCCAGTGGCAAAGCATAGAATGGTGTGGGGGTGGTATTGACAGTTACCAAACAGAGGGACCTGGGGTGATCATAATGGATGACCTCAAGGTGGTAAGGCAATGCTACAAAGCAGTAGTGACAGCCAGTGGAATTGCTGGGGTGCATTGGAAGTGGTATCAACAGAAGAAGGGAGGTGATGTTGCCACTTTACTGGTCATTGTTGAGACCCCACCTGAAGTATTGCATCAGTTCTGGTAGATGCACCTCAGAAAGCATATAGACAGTTTAGAAACCATCCAAATAAGGAAACAAAAACAGTACAGGGCTGGTTCAAATGTCTGACGAGGAGAGACTGGGGGTAGCTAAACATGTACACCCTTTAAGAAAGAAAGGAAGAGGAGCATGATAGAGACATTTAAATACCTCACAGTGGTGAATAGGGTACAGAAAGGGAGCATTTTTCACAAAAAAAGGTGTACAAGAACTATATAGCATGATATGAAGCTGGAGTGGGGACATTTAGGATGGAGGAAGTATATTTTCACTAAGAGGGTGATAGGTGCATGGAACAATCGTCTAATGAGGGTGGTGGGGGCAAAAACAGTGGCAGTCTTCAAGCATACATAGTATAGGTATCAGAGAAAACAGGTATCAACGCGATGTGGTGGACCAGAGACCAGGTGGGGTCTGCAGTGGTAGAATAGGCTGGGAAAAGAGGGGGAGACTAGGTAGGCCAAGTGGTCCTTATCTGCAGACAAATTCTGTTTCTATGTTAAATACAGAAGGTGCCAGAAGGCAGTCTTGTCTGACACCTACATTTGTTTGAAAACTATTAAGTCACCCTGAAGGGAATTGCATACATTTGCTCAAGTATCGTAGTGTGATGAAATTATTATTGAAAGATGAGGGGGAGCTCTATTCTCTGTATCCCTACCAAAAGTATATTTCTGTCCACAGTATCAAAATACTGTGAAAAAATCTATGAAGGCTATGAATAAAGCTCTATTTTTTTATTTGAAAATATTTTTCCATTAAATTATGAAATACTGTGTCTTGCAACTATCTATCAATCTTCTATCTTGTCAGTCTCTCCACTCTGAAGTCAAATTGTGCACTTGCAAGCATGTATGTTTGTTGTAACTAGTCATGTAATTTATCTAATATCATTTAAGAGGATCTGAACAGGAGCATTTGTTTTTATAAACTGGAACAATCGCGGTCCCTTTCCAAGAGTCTGGAAATACCAGAGAACACCAAATTTTATTGAATGTGTATCAGGATAGTAAACGATCCAGATGGACATCCTTTATAAATATTTGTGGGCACCATATCTGGGCCAGGGGCTTTGAATGGTTTTTGATTTTCAGTTGCTACCAAAATGTCTTCTATTGCATATAAGAGGGCAGTTCCAGACTCTATAATTTCTTCAAAAGAAAAAGCTTGGGTAGTACTTTGATCAAAGAATGTGTTTTCAAAAAAGTCAGTCCAAACAGTGGGATGAATTGTGGCAAGAATATTAGTTTCTTTGTTAAGTATTCCCTTAGTAACAAAGCTACCAAAAGTCCTTAGTGTCATTAGTTACTATAGTCTGATTTTGGGAGGGCTTTGCCCATGGTTCAATGTTAGGGGATAACTCAGCCCACCACCCCTTTTTAAACCTGCCTTCCCCTCACCTTACTGCTTAGTAAATTTTTGAACAACTGAGTCACTGTGTGGTCCTTGTGGGAGTATTTCTTGACTCTCTCCTGCTATTTGTCATTTCTGTCATTCGCGCCTCCTGCCATCTTACTCTCCTCCTTCTGGCTTGCCTCCATCACCTCCCTTCTTCCCAATCCCTGTTCTGTGTCATCTCATGGCTTTGCCCCCCTCCCCCATCTGTAGCCACTCTTGTTGTCTGTGCTTGTTCTTCCCCATCCCGTCCTTCACTATTGCCACTCTGTGGCTTCTCTGTGTATCCCTCTCCCTCCATTATATTGCCACTTGCTCTGCATCTATGTTTACTGTCCCCCTGCCTCTCCAATTATTCTTGCCACTCTGTGGCTGTCTGTCCTGTTTCCACCACTCCCTATTGTTGTTGCAATGTGCTCTGCTGCTGTCTGTCCTGTTACCCCCGCTTCCTCCCATTCATGTTGCCTCCATGCTGTCTGTGCTTTGCCTGCATACTGCAGCAGTTGATTTCTATTTCACATTAATGTTTGTGTCCATCCATGTCCGGGTTCCCATTTCATGCTTGTTTCTCATTGCTGCCCTTCTTTGCTGTTGCCACTCTGTGACTTGTCTCTTCTTGCCCCTCCACCCTGTTTTTTTTTGTCTTTCCACCTCAAGCACATTTGTGCTAATTCCTCCATCACTGAAAATCTTGCTTCCTTTATTCTTTCTTCTCCTTGTTTGAGGGTTTACTTTCATTCTTTAATTTTTCAAGTATTTTGCTTCTAGCTCCTCCTCTCCTCTCTCTTCTGGGTTGGTGTGGTGTGTCATCATCACCTGGCTTAAAACCGCAACTCTTTCTTCCTTGCCTTACTATTCTCTTGCTTTCTCTTCTGCATATTCCCTGTCTCCCTTACAGGCTGCAATTCCTTGGAACTGGTTCCTCCCTTGTATTTTCTCATCTACCTTTCAGCTCTGAATCCCTTTTATATCTTCCTTTAATATTTCTCTCTTAACCAGCCCTAACCACAGTTTCAGACTCCATCTCCCTACCTCGTACATACATGGAGGTCACAAGCATAGACAGGTTCCAACTTCATCCACCAGAGACATGAGTCCTCATCCTTCTCAGGCCTTCATTATCATTGCAGCCTCCATCTCTCTATCTCATTCCTACATGGAAGTCAAGAGCATAAGCAACATCCACCTTTGTCTACCAAAGATGAGAACGCTTGTTTTTCTAAAACCATTGCTTGTTTAGACTCTGTGTCTTGACTTTGTACCTATGTGGAGGCTACAAGTGTCAGCAGGGTCTGACTTCATCCACCAGAGATGGGAATCTCATTCTCCTCAAACCTTCTTATTCATTTCTATCTTCATCTCCTTATTGCATACCTCCGTGGTGGTCACGAGTGTAACAGGGTCCAACTTCATCCAGTAGAGATGGCAGCATTCATTCCTCAACCCAACGTACTCATTTTAGACTCCATCTCCCCACTTCATATCTACATGGTGGTTATGAGCGTACATAGGGTTCAGCTCATACTCCAGAGCTGGGAGTGCTCATTTTTTTACTTAAGACTCACTAACTTGCTGCTGCTACTGCAACTTAGCACTATGGCTCTGCTGCCTCTCACAACTCCTCTCCTGCTTCTGAAGAAGGTCCTTCAGAGGCTCCATTGCTCTTTCCCAGACATACTAACTCCTTGCAAACAATCTGCTAAGTCAAATATGCTTTAAATGAATGTCCTGTTCTATACCTAATTTCTGACCATCAAAAGCTTGACATTTCCTACTAAGCAACTGCTAGTAAGCTAGAGCTATTTAATTTATTGTAGCAGAAAACTCTCAGCATGATGAAACTCCTGCTTCTGACCAGCCAGTCCTTCAGCAAGCCTACTGCCTTCTCTGAAATACTGGACCCCATAGTTCAACTCAACTCTTTAATTCTTATGCATAATCTTGCTTCACCTTTCTTGAAGATCACCTTCCAGTGCAGTCTTCTTCAGTGTCTACTTTAACCATTCCAGCTTCCCTCCTTTCCTTCAGCTGTTCCAAGAAGAAGTGGTTAGAGTCAGTATAGCACAGTGGTTAAGGGCTCTGAGCTGCAAACCTGGAGACCTGAGTTTAAATCCCATCAGCCCCCACTTGCATACTGTGTAATCCTGAACAAGTCACTTAACTTCCTTGTACTCCCAGGTCGCATCTGGAGACAAACTCTGGCTTAGTGTGTCTTTTCTGGTAAAACACCTTTCCTTTCCATTTTGCCTAGTATTCTTCCTCCCTCCAGCGCTTCATCGACTTCTGATCTGCCATTCTGTCAAGAGTTTGATACTTCTTCAGTTTCTCCTTCACCATTGATATCTCCAAAACACCTTATCACAGGTCACCATCTCAAGGACGTCATGGAAGAAAACAACATCATTAGATATATCTCCTCATTTCCTCTAATGACACCATTGGAAATAGATTCATATCTTGCAGAGATGTTTCTATAGTGCAAAAATTGAAAGACCCCAAGCTCATAAAGAATTTAACTATTTCAGAATATGTCCATTATATTGAGATGATGTTGCTCCACATTTCCATCCAAGCATGAAGACTTGAACCTTTTCATCTCCAGATTCCCTGAAGGCTTTCACACTGACAGAGTAATTCATACATATAAATTTATGGTCTGCTTTAAAGGAACCAGAAGTCATTCAGCAACTATTACAAACAAACTTCAAAAGGTTTTCTCATTAGTCCTTTGTAGCATCTACCTTTCACACCTACTGGAGGAGCCCCATCAGCATCATCATCACCAGAACATTTTTCAGGCAAGAAACAACTGATCGTCGATCTCTCAGTGCTTAGTACTAAGTCTTTCCAGCATCAACTCACTGATTCCTTCAAATAATTACTAACTCTTTTACACTTGTATGATACCTCCACCTTCAAAAGCAGACATCTTGGATGCTTTCAAATTACTGCCCATTCACCCATCCCTGACATCTCTGTGGAATTAAATCGGTAGACCGTTACTACTTCCTGTTTGTCTGACCTTCAGTTGCAAAAGCAGCCCCAAACTGTTTGATATGTTTTTAGAGACTCTTTGCTGGTTACTTCTCAATGTTTGCTGTCGTTTAGCTGTGATCTTCCTCTTTAATGACTTCTTACTAATCAATCCACATGAGTCTCCTCCAGCAGCTGGCATCTCTGTGCTCACACATTTCTTTCAAGAATTAGAAGTTTTCTTATCCGAAGAGAAGAACGCTGGGCCCTTTTATGACTCTCAAATTCCTCGGGATCAGATTTGATTCCATATGCACGGAAACCTGCCTGCATCCCATGATACTTCACATAATTCAAGTTCTGGTTGAGTTATTCTCCACTCACTCTTCCTACAATGAACATTCAAATGGACATCCAAAGGATGGCAGACAAGGGTGAGGTAGTACTGGTTGGAGACTTCAATATACCAGACGTGGACTGAGCATCCCAGCAGCAGCATCAACTAGGAGCAGATTTATCCTGGACTCCTTCAGGGTGCCTTCTCAAGCAACTGGTCATGGAACCAACTCGGCAGAAGGCAATACTGGACCTTGTGCTCACAAACAGGGACAGTGTGATGGGGTAACAGTGGGGAGCACCTGGTAACAGTGACCACCAGTCATTGTGGTTTGAAATCACAGAAAGAGCAGAACAAACCACACAAAAACACATATCCTGGATTTTAGGGGCAGACTTTGGGAAAATGGGGAGATACTTGAAAGAGGCATTAAGGGAATGGGACAGGAATCAGGGGTTGAGGAATAGTGGGCAGTATTTAAAATGGGGATTATAAGAACAACAGAATTATGCATTAAGCAGGTTAGCAAGAGAAAAAGGAAGAGGAGACCATTATGGTTTTCCAAAGAGTGCAAAGAAAGTGAAAGCCAAAAAGATTGCATTCAGGCAATACAAAAGACACAGGCAGAAGGGGATAGGAGAAGTACCAGGAAAACAAAGGGATGCAGGGAAGTCAGTAAAGGAAGCCAAAGCTCAGACAGAAGAACACATTGCAAAATCAGTGGGTAAAGGGGACAAAACCTTTTACAGGTACATAAGTGAAAAAAGAAAGACAAAGGGAGGGATAGTGAGACTGAAGGGGAGGATGTGAGCAGCGTGGAGGATGACAACAGTAAAGCTGACATATTGAACAGGTATTTCTGCTCAGTCTTTACTAAGGAAGAGGGGGTAATGGGTCTGAAGGAGTACAAGGGTGAGAATGGTGCAGAAATGGACACAAGTCCCTTTACACGAGAAAGGGTCCTGAAGGAACTGGAAGTAATAAGAGCTGATAAAGCAATGGGGCCATATGGGTGCACCCAGGGTCCTTAAAGAACTAAGAGAGGTGGTGGCTGAACCTCTGGCTATCCTGTTCAGCCAATCACTGGAAACAGGGAGGTACCCAAAGACTGGAGGACAGCAGATGTAGTCCCCTTATACAAAAGTGGGAACAAAGAGGAAGCAGGGAACTACAGACCAGTCAGCCTCACCTTGGTAGTGGGAAAGATCATGAAGCACTACTGAAGGAGAGATTGGTGGAACATCTGGTTGTCAATGGACTACAGGACCCAAGGCAGCATGGTTTCACCAGGGGAGGTCATGTCAGACCAACCTCATTGAATTTTTGACTGGGTGACTAGGAGGTGGATCAGGGGAGGGCAGTGGACATGGCCTATCTGGACTTCAGCAAGGCCTTTGACACTGTGCCACATAGAAGACTATTACACAAACTGGGGAATATGGGTGTGGGCAGGACAGTAGTGTGGTGGGTAGGTAACTGGCTGGGTGGCAGGACACAGAGTGGTGGTAATGGCTGTCACTCCACAGAGGAAGAGTAACCAGTGGGGTACCTCAGGGATCAGTGCTGGGACCGGTCCTATTCAACATCTTCATCAGTGACATTGCACAGGATCTAGAAGGCAGAATTTCACTGTTCGCTGATGACACAAAGCTCTGTAACAGAGTAGACACACCAGAGGGTGTAGACAGAATGAGAAGGGACCTGCAGAAACTTGAAGAATGGTCAAGGGTTTGGCAGTTGAAATTCAATGCAAAGAAGTGCAAGATAATGCATATGGGGCACAAAAACCCTGGCACAATATATCAGTTGGGGGTGAGGATATAGCATGCACCAAGCAGGAAAGGGATCTTGGGTTGTCATCTCTGATGACCTCAAGGTAGGGAAACAGTGGACAAGGCATCAGGTAAAGCAAATAGGATGCTGGGATGTATAGGCAGGGCATCACCAGCAGGAAAAGGGAGGTCATAATTCCCATACAAGACACTAGTGAGGCCCCACCTGGAGTACAGTGTACAGTTCTGGAGACCATACCTACGTAAGGACATAGACAGGGTAGAGAAGGTTCAGAGGAGGCAACAAAGATGGTGCATGGGTTTGCATCACAAGTCCTATGAAGACAGGTTGAAGGAACTGAACATGTACTCCTGGAGGAGAGGAGGGAGAGGGATATGATAGAGAAATACAAGTATCTTACAGGAGGAACAGGGTGCAGGAAAACACTATTTTAAGTGAAAAAGATGTTTCAGGACTAGAGGGCATGGGATGAAGTTGGAGGGAGGACGAGTCAGAGGAAACATGAGAAAGAATTTCTTCACAGAGCGGTGGTGGACAAGGGAACACCCTGCCAGAGGAAGTGGTGGGGCTGAACAATCATGGGATTTAAAAATGCATGGGATAGACATAAAGGAATTCTAGAGGGCAGGGGTAAAGGGAAACAGACTTCTAGGAAAACAAACTGAACTTACAAGCTCAAATGGGCAGACTAGGTGGGCCATAGGCCCTTATCTGCTGACACTGTCTATGTATCTATGTATCTATGTATCTATGAACATGAACTTCTCTTGTACTTGGGATATCTCAGGTTCACCATGTGAATTATTCCTCAAAGTCACTCCTTTACCTCATTTCTGCTGACACTGGTCCCTCCATCTCTGAGCCTGAATCATCACATCAGCATCACCATCACAACCAAATCAAATTTAGCAATGTGGTCCCATTTCTCAACATACTGGAACAATTGTTCTGTATTTTACACAGATCCATCTCCAGATCTTCATCTCAGTATTTACTCTGATGCTTCTCTCAACTATGACTTTACTGCAGTTTCGACAGTCCTGGTTTGCTGCTCCTTGAGCTCCAGATATTTACAGCCTCTTGGACTTTTCAAAGATATCTTCTCTATTCGAAATGTATCCAGTTGTAGCTGTTGCATTGACATGGGGCCATCATTGGTCCCTCCAAACCATCTCAAGTCGTCTCAGATAATCAAGCTATGGTCAATATTATTAATAAAGACAGATTCTCATTTCATTTCATTATGCTGTTCATGCTGAAGCTCACTCGGCTATCTTTATCATTATGTACCACATTATGCTTTCAAATTCCTGTTTGTGAATTCACAGTTGATTATTTATCTTGTTTCCAGTTCAGGAATTCCATTGTTATCTGCCCAATAGTAGACCAAGTCATGACTCCTCCTCCTCGATTTCCCAATATCATCATGATATAACATTCTACCATCAACAAACTGAAGCACTCATGTGGTCAGCACTATCTCTGAGTACTCAGTTACATATTCTATCACCTGGAAGAAATATATTTCATTTCTGCGCAGTTCAGTCAGTTCATAACAAGCCATGTTAAAGTGATCACATACTGGCTCATAACTTACTGCCATCAAACTCTTAAATTATCTTATAGGACAATTAGCAATACCTGTCTGGAATACAATATTCCACTCTCAAGCAAATCTTTACATGACCTCTATTTATCCAGCTCCTCCTTTAAGCTTCTATTATTTGAAATCAATATAACATCCATCTTAAAGTCTTCTAAATTGTTAGCTTATGAATGGACTTCTATTTCAGAAAGTATTGCACTTGCTCTGTTCTAACCTCTTCAAACCTACAATCAGCATAATGATATCCTTAGCTATTTACCTAGCCTTCTAAGTTTTTTGCTTTGTCCAGAAGAATTTCTAGTTTCATCAGCCTTTTCTACTGCATTTATCACAATTGCCAGTCTAAGAAAACAAGAAGACCACTACATCCTGCATTATGAAAATCAAAAACTGTAGAACAATATAAAGGAGTTCAGATCACTTACTATTCAACTCATAATAACTGGTGTCCTGTACAAATACTCAGTCAACTGGTCCTGTATCACATCTGACTACTACTGATCATTCTCCTTGACCACAAAAGCGTTTATGGAAATCAAGACACTTGTACTTCGACAAGTGCACCTTAATTCTTTCTCTTTTTTGGGTCATTCATTTTGGATTCGAGCAGCTCCTTCAGCCTCTCAAAATAATGCCCCACAAATATTATTAAAAGGCTTGGATTGTAGACATCCTCATGTTTTGAAACCTTTATTACAAATCCAGAACACGAAATTAGACAGTCTTTAGGAGTACCTCCTCAAAAGCCAGCCTAACGGTGCAGCAGCAAGGCATCCACATGTGACATTG
This sequence comes from Neoceratodus forsteri, assembly GCA_016271365.2. Taxonomy (NCBI): domain Eukaryota; kingdom Metazoa; phylum Chordata; order Ceratodontiformes; family Ceratodontidae; genus Neoceratodus; species Neoceratodus forsteri. Next base: position 152,587,635 of record CM028133.1, read on the forward strand.
ACATTCCAAGTTCAGGAATGGACCAAGGAGTCAGAGGGCTGGAGAGGCAGAGAAGGATTGAGCATCTGAGGGGCACCCTCCTTCTCCAGGGAGGAGGAGGGCAAGTGTCTGACTTTCTTAGCTTGACCTTGATGGGTGCACCATGGAACTCTGAACTCCCTCTAGCATTTAGACAATTTTGGCACTAGCCACTGAAATTATACCAGCACCATCCTGCCCTAACTACTCCTAGCCCCTCTCCTACCTAATCTCTCTTGACCTTGGTCACCCTCCTCTCTCTTGCAACTTTCCAAATTTCTCATCATCTTCCCCTGACACCCTAACCCCTCTCCATTGTGCCTTCCCCCTTCCATTGACTAAGCCTACTCTGGCTGATTCTGTTGTTGTCCATCTCTCCTCTAAGCCTTCCACCCCCCCTCCTCCCACTCTTCAACAATGCCTCCTCTGGCTAGTTCCTACACTGTCATGCTCACTCTGTAAGTTTATAATCATGTTATGTTACCTTGCTTCATATTTAACCTGTCTTTATTGTAAATTGTTTGGTTCTGTTGTATATTGCATTAGAAAATGGCAACAATCAATTTTAAATCTGATTGGCTGAGACAGGCTTCAAGCTGGGCATTTATTTTCAATAGATGCCCAACTAAAATAAAAGCCAGTCCAAGTGCCTCTTTACAAAGTAGCATTCTCTGATGGGCCATTTTCTAAGTGCAATATACCCTCCAGGTGGACATTATTGGGAAAACAGACCTTCCAGGTGCTATAAGGCCCTCCGCCTGTGCATCGGGCCTCATTACACCCTGGGCAATCTGGTATTTCCAATAATGCCTACCCTGTCAGGTATTATTTCTTACTTACATATTGTGGTCCTTGTATATTGCTATAATCACTGTATTCTAATTTGACTCGTGTAGCTTTACAAAATGTGTCATCAATTGTATAATCTGTTATGTCTCCTATGTGCTGTTGTTATTGCTAATGTAGAAATTTTGTAAAAGAGCTTCCAGCTCAAAGGTATTACAATTCCTAAATTTTAATAAGATAAAAATATCAGCAGTTTCGGCGGAGGCCAGGGATCCAAACGACTTGGTGCCAGGTTACATCAGAGGTGGAGACGCCAGATATCATTGCACATCCTGACTCCAGGGAACACAGAGCATGCAAAATCCTGGTCACCAGGCATGACACCCTGCTCCATCACCTTCTCTGCAGCCCTTATTGTCCGGGGGCGTGTCCCACTCTTTGTGGCCTCACCCTGAGGAGGCCAGGGCTCATTTCCATGTGTCCCTGGGGAATGCTCACCTAGCTGCCCCTCCCAATGGGCAAACATGGGCATAATGGGTGGTATGTGGGGCAGGGGCTGAGCTCTCAAATAAAAATTGGGGGCAGAGAACATAAAACAAAGGATTATCTCCTCATAGTATGCCCAGGGGAAGGGCAACTCAGTAGCCATGGTTCCACAGAGATTTCCTATACAGGGATTTTTTTCCTTTCCTGCATGCTACTGTTCACACTCTCTGTGAGTTGGAGGAGGTTATCACGCTATTCTTTTTGTGCCTTCGTTCCCATATCATTGCCCAGCTCCTCTACTGAGGTTGGGAATGACAGAGGCCAAAGTAAAGTTCACAAAGCAAAAGTTCACACAAGTATCACATATATTCCAACACAATGAATGGGAAGGCTTTGCTAGGGATTTATTATGTTAATAAGCACAGTATACTGATGCTCAGGATACCGAGTCCAAATTCCTGAACCGCACAGACCTGACAGCACCACTTGCCTGACATGATGTCGGTCAACATGGCAACATATGCCATTTGTCACAATGTGGAGGGCTGTGCCACCTGCACCTTTTCCCCGTAACTAATATATCTAACTCTGAGGGGAGCGGATCCCAGAGTAAAAGTATATCAGTTATGGGGGAGCAAAAGGTTGTGACAGGACCAGAACCCAGGTCCAGTGGAGCACGCTGGCAGAGCTGCCTGTGCTTTAGCCCTCCACACCATGGGGGCAGCTCGGACAGCTTCCAGATCCAGTAGTGTTTTCAGGGGTAAGGTAGCAACCCATCACATCCGCTACCTTAACCCCCTCCCATAACACTGTTGGGCATATAGCCATCAGAATGATCACTATCAGGACACTGCACCTGTTGGGCAATAGTGCCTGGGCAGGTGAGTGTCAGGATAGTGAGCCATGGGAACCTGTAAGGGTACCTTTGCTTGTGGTTCAATGTGGGTGAATAACTTTGCCCACCAGTCCTATTTAAACCTGCCTTCCCCTCACCTTACTGTTTAGTATGTTTTTGAAACCCTTCATCCTCCCCACCTCCTCCTCCTCCTCCACCAGCACACTTTCCTGTATTGCCACATGACTCCTCTACTAAGGGTGGAAATGAGAAAGGCCAAAGTAAAAGTTCACAAAGCATCACATATATTTCCCACACATTGAAAGTTTATTCTGTACAGAACTAATACAGATTTGTTTTTTTCTGGACGAAAATCTTTTTTGTATCATTTTCTTTGTTATTACAATTGTTTCATGTTTTCTAAAGTTTATGATTTCCTATTTTCTTAATAATTTATTAAGTTTTTTTTACTTTATGCATTTCATATTAATACTTTTTATGCATATAAATTACTGTCTTAATTGTATTAACTTTGTAGTAAGATTTATTATATCTGTATCTTCTTCAGTTTTGAGAATCTCTTGCTTAACAATTTTAACCACCTCTTTATACATGAGAAAATTCTTCATAATCTCCTTTACTAAATTCCATCATATATATCCTTATTTCTAATTTTAATACCTTCTCATTCTTTGTCCTAGCTTTGCAGTTTAATTCATAATTTTCTTTGAGAAGCATTGTAAATGGTCACTATTGGATCTAACAACACCAGTCAGTTTCTAAAGACAGGGAAGAAAATTTATACTGACCCAATTAAAACGATGGTCAAAAACATCTGCTATACATATAGGTATATCTCCTAGAATATCACCATCTACTTTTCGTTATGTATGTACAGTGCATATGAGAGTACTGTGTGCTTTAATTTTTGTCCACCTGCTAAAATGTTCTTGTCTTTCACACATCTATTCAGAAAGATATTATCACTAATTACTTCCAAAATATTCTGTATCTCATTTTCATTTTCCACGCACAGTAAACCCACTCTGTTGTAAAAATCACCAGCTGTCAATATTTTGGCTTCTGAGAACAATAAATCAATTTGTGAAAGAAGTTGTTCCAATTCTGTTAAAATATGTACATTATAATATTTTGATGATAGTGGGGGAATGTACACAGTTATAGTCACATACATTTGCCATTTACATTGAGGCAGAGGGTAGCAAAGTTCTTGTAAGACTGTTTTTTTTTTTTATTTACAGTTGTTTAACCATTTCTCATTTTTTATCCTTTTACTTGGCCTAGCTCCTATTGTGCCTTTATTAGCAGGAATTGTGAATAGTAAGAAAAAAAATCCTTGCAACTTCAAGTAATTTTCAATGAACAAGGAGCCCATTTCCAAGATGGCTTACGCATGGCACAAGCCAATTTATGCCAAAGTCCATGCCATAAATTGCAACTTGCACCATGTGTTACACAAGTCACAATTTCAAGTCACTACCCTCTGCGTCAGATGCGGGTTGCACCAAACGTGGTTATGCCACCCACCACGCCCACAACGGCATGGTGCAAGGGTGGGTTACGGAGCAATTATGCCCTATTGCAACAGGGTAGCTGCTGTAACCCACATATGGCATTCCAGAAGCCACAATGGTGCAGCACAGTTAGACCATCAGGGAGATGGTCTAAGGGGCATCTGTCCATGCCAATCGATGGATGCCCACTCTGTAGTGACTCCGTACAGCCACAGCAGGGCCCCTGTGCCTCCCCAACACATACATGTCCCCCACCCCTGAATGTCAGTGACTCTCAGGGTCCATTTTCTGATGTGCCCATGGGACGCTTGTGCCACCTGTCCAGCCCCACCATGGCCCCTGGTGCATGCAGTGGCATTCCGTAGTGGGGGTTTCCATGGGGCAGTAGTTGGCAGGCTGTGACTTGTGGCATGCAGGGCCATTGTGCCATGCCCATGGTGCTAGTCTTGTCTGCCACAAGTTGCAGGCCACAGGTGCTGGGGACCCTGCATGTCTTGTAATATGGCGCAGGTTCCCTGGCATAGCGCCACATGGCACAACTTACATACGCCCATGAGTAGCACCATGCCAATTGGCATCAGGCCCAAGGATTCTTGTAAAATAATAATTTGATATGACACATCCTTTATCACATAATTTTGATGTAACACCTGCAATATTCCATGAACAGACTATTAAAAAGCTGTACAGTACATTATAGTGCTCCAGTTGCTGTCATGCCAGTGTTTCTTTCAGTATTTTGTATTGATTTTGGGTAGGAACAGTGATTAGTGGAATAAGATCTTCAGTATTACCTTTGCACTGCCTAGCATGCTCACACTCATTTATTTTTGGGGCTTGTTCTGGGTGAGGTTCCTCAGTTCCATCATACCTATAATCTGGACCCCTACTGATCCTGTTTTGGTGCCGACTATAAAATTCTGTTGTACAGCATAGAGTCTCTGATTCCCAAATTTTTTTAAGCCCAGACCTGCAATACCTGTTTGCCTCTCCACCCAAAATATCTTTGTATTCTAGCTGTATTCCAAGAATATTTTTAAGAACAGGGCAGACATTTCTTGTTAAGGAATTGTGTGTCTCTTTTATGTGGTCCAGTAAACCATGAATTGTAAGTATAAACTCCTATTTGCCAGAAATAAGCCTGCACTCAGCATATGTATAGGGTTCTCAACCTGTGAGGGTCTTGGTTAAAACCACTCACTTAAAACATTATACTCATTAACAACCAGGTGAGCACAGATGGGTAGGTGAGGAAGCAAAAATCTTCTGATCTAATACTTGCAAAAGCTTTGTTTCTCGACAAAACACAGATTTCGTTTTCCACCTCTACATAATCAAGTGCCAATCAACAAATAAAGTGCAGATAAAGTGCATCCGAGTATATTAGCTGAATGGTTACCTAGAAAGATATACATGATACACCTACTCCTAGTCCAGTGTACCAGCCACCATTTACCCTGTGCTTCACCAGTAAGGCTTCCTAAGGATGTGGTTCTATTACCCCAACACTATATTTATAGTAAAAGTACATGTGCCACTTAGATTTTGAGTAGGAACAGTAACTACTGGAACATGATCTTCAATATTGCCTTTACTCTGCCCAGCATGCTCACTCTCATTTATTTTTGGGGCTTGTTCTTAATAACAGAGCAGACATTCCTTGGTAAGGAATAATGTGTACCTTTTACATGCTCCAGTAACCCATGAATTGTAAGAATACACTCCTGCCTTTTAAAAGGGGTTGCTGACTTATTTAAGTCTTGTTCCATTTTAAATGTATATTCTTTGTGGTATTAATGATTTCTGTCAAGGTTCTGTTTTGAATTGAAGTTTCCAGTACCATTTTATTGTCCTGGAATGGTTAATAGACATCCAAAATTGGGATGGTTCTTCAAGATAAAGCTCCAGATTTTCAAACTCCCGCTAACTTTCCAGTGTGTCCATATAACACCCAAAGATAAGACTATCATAACAATTTGGCCCATGTTGTTATAAGCTGCACATCTATGTAGTAACTTTAAAGTGACACTGGTGTTTCATCCTGGATTTTATTTATTTATTTATATACATACTTATTTCTCAGAATCACAATACCTTTGAGCCAAGGGCTCTTTAACAAAGATTACATGTCAAGGTACAAATTACAAGGAAAAAATAGCATGAGCAATCACATTTGATTGAGAATAAAAACAAGCAAAGACCTATTTAAAAGTAGAGCAGTAAACAATAACATGATGGTAAATTTGAAAAACAAGAGAAATTCAACAACAAAAAATTAAAACTGTAGGAATGAGAGCAGCCAAAGTCTGGCTTTATCAGGAGGAAAAGAGTAAAAAGGAAACAGGAAGAGGGTGAGGGTGTGTGGCAGGAGTAATGGGAGGAAGGACAGAAGGAGGGAAGAAAAAGGGGGAGGGAGAGACAGGAGATGTGGGGGTCATGCAGAGAAGGAAGACAGTAGAGTAGTGAGAGAACCAGAGGCTGAAGAAGGAGAAGTGACAGAGTAGAGTGGGGCAGGTATAGAATGAAGGGGCATGGAATGGAAGAGCCAGCAGGGGCAGTCACAATGATTAAGGGTGATAAGGTATTGACACAACTTGGATTTGAAAGGGCCACATTTTAACTCAGAGGTTACTTCCAAGGGGAAGGAATAAACCCAGTAGGGGCTCTAAAACTGAATGAGCGCTACAGGGAGGGGGCAGGGGGGACAAGGTAGGTTTGCTTGATAGCGATATGAGTGAGGTGTGGGTTGGATGAGGGCTGCAACAATGCATAGGTAGAAGGGAGAATGATGTTAAGACAAATATTTTTAATGAGACACATTTAATTCTTGATCCTACCCATAAGATTTAGCCAGCCAGTTTTTAACTTTCTTAAACTTGAAGTTTTTAACTTGATATTCCCCCGCCACCTGACAATTCCTCCACTATCTCTCAGGGCTCCCTATGTACCTCCCAAACCCCTCCTGCCTCTGACCTTTGGGTACCTACATCCATGCAGCCTTGGCTTCACCCTCAGGCAGGGTCAGGTGGGAGGCAGCTCCCCCCAAGACATCTAGTTGTGTCAGGTGGTACTCTGTTGCTGTGGGAGGCAGGGTACCCTGGATATACCATGGCCATCATCATCATAGAGGTATTGGCAGATACAGTGGTGTTTTTCACCCATGGTTTGTTCTTGCAGCAGAGACATCATGAAATATGATATCAAAATGCTTCTGTGCACACATTATGTATCTGATCCCACTCCAATGCCTGTGACAACTCTCCCTGCTTCTTTCTCCAACTGCACTGGCAACTGTGTATTCAAGGTTGCAGTATCACAATGAAGCATGGAATGCTCCCTCCTCGAAGGAAGAAAGTATCTTGTCAGGTGTTCAACCCTCCAGTACTCTGGCTGGCCCCTAACAACCAGAGCTAGTTCCTGAACTTGGGTTGCTGGTATCATGACTGGTAGTGGTACTGATGTGCCAACAGACTGGCCCCATCTTCCCTTTCATTAATTCATGAATTTGTGCACCTTCTCCACCATTAAATGTCATTTTACTTTTTGATCTGTCAGATCTACACCAGTTCTTTATAACTGGTCTTTTTCTGAATTTGTTTTATCATCTTTATTACCCTACACCTCAGGTTGTAATTTTTTCCTATCTGCCTCATAATTCCTGAACTTTAATACTATTTCCTCCTGTATAGCTTCATTCCATCCCATCTTCTTATCACTTTTTGAGTTATCTAGTATACAGTAGTTACTATAAAATTGTCCTGGCTGTCTTGTGGCGCTCGCTTATCTTTTGTGTTCTTTCTAGCATTATTATTTTTGCCTTTTTTTCTTATTTTTTGTCTTTCTTCTTTTCCACTATTTTTGTTTATTCTGACCCTTTCTCTCTCCTTTTTTTTAGCAGCTTCAAACCTGGGACTAAAATTTTACTATCTTCTATAAAAGAATCTGAGTCCAAACCCCCTATCCCTTATTTCCATTATTCTTAAGAAATTGTTCAAGAGTGCTTACTGATGTATCACTGATCTTTTCATGTTTACAATTTCCTCTTGTTTTACATGTAATAATCTGCACAATAAACTCATATTTAGCAGTATGTATCTCAACTACACCTTAAAAAGTTAACAAATAGCAGCATAAACCTCAACTTCACCTTACAAATTTAACTTTAAACTGTGTACACCTCAACTGCACTTCTACATCTGCCTTGTGTTACTGTTTATTTTTGTCCTGTAAGGACCCCATTGTCAATTTTGTTTTCTGAACTCCCTTGTGATACTGTACTTCCTGGTTACTGACAGTTGATTTAAGGCTGCAGTTGGAGGTCCATGTTTAGCTGCACAGTGCTTGCAAAATAACCAGGGCTGGAGTAGCAAAACACTTGAAATTCCCTCAGCTGCAGGAAAAAAGCAGCACAAGTGGGTTGCCAGCTGTGGGTATTCACAAAGGTGGAGCCAGATTACAACCAGCTCCACAATTTATGGTGGCTTGCAGGTGGTTTTGCTGTAGAAATCCCTCTAGCTGTGGAAGACTGTTACAGATGGTGGGACCAACTATAACATCTTCCAAATGGCATGCGGCTGTGAATGGCAATCTCTGCAGCTGCTGAGATTTTAGTATGCAACTGGAGTTGCCGTGTGGGACTTAGTCCCAAAACATTTTCTGAATCTAGCCCCAAGTCTTTTTCAGAGTAAGCAGTTCCTTGTTTCTAGTAAGAGTTTGTACAGTACATGTTGTAGAAAGTTGCAAGATTCTACTAGGGTGTGCAAGTTTTTTGATGTGTGTGCTTCTTCTGTATATTTCATTTGGGGGGGTAGGGGCAGTTTACCTCCATAGTACTTTTTCTGTAGCTTTTCTAAGATTCATTGTTTCCAGTGGCAAACATATCAAAGAAATATCTTTTGAATGCTGTTCCTGCAGACATTGTTACAGTAATGTATTTTATTCCAGAATTCCTATCTGTTTTGTCAGTTCTTGTAATAAGACTGGGGTGGTGAAGAGGTAGGAACTGCCCCCTTGTTAATACTTTTTGATGTTCTGCTTAAAATTAGTCAATTAAAAAGATAGTATGCATTTTCATTTTGGTGAATGTCTTGTCCATGCATTTAAAGATTATTTTTTGTAGCCACAAATGTGTGCACCTCAACAGCTCCTCTTGACTATATCTCTGGTCAAGGTGAACACCACCTCACTGAGGTATACCTAATTAGCATTTTTAGGAGCACATCAACTATCCCTCCCATCTACACTACAGGTCAAGGTATATACCTCACTGAGGTGTACCTAATTAGTATTTTTTAGACACACATCAACTATCGTACACCTCTTGACTACACCTCAGGTCAAAGTGTACATCTCACCAAGGTGTACCAAATGAGCACTCTTTAGAGATACATCAACTAAACCTATATTACACTTTAAGTGCAAGCTGCTGAACCTCACGTCCACCTCTTACACATTTGTGCAGTTGAGGTGCACATCTAAAAGTCTACAGAGAGGTTTTCACCTCAGTCCTTAGCTACACATCAAATGCACTTCAGGTGGGTCAGAGCTGTAAATCACAGTTAGAGGACAAGTAGCCAATGCATAAGCACAAGAGGTTATACATTTATAAGCAGAAACGTGGTTGGGGACAATAGCAAATGTAAATCTCAGCTCCATGGTAGTAATCATTCCTTGAATGCAGCAGTCTGTGGACTGGACTGCTACATTCCCATTTAAGGAGATATTTCCCAAGACAAAACACGTCCTGTCCTCCCCAGCCTCCTCCTCCTCCTCCTCCTCTGGCACTCTTATCTCACCCTCAACACTGGTCATTAATTCCTACACCTTCCCAGCATTTCACCGAGAGTGGGAAACAGAGAAAAGCAAAGTCTAAGTCTATAAACATCAAACATGTAACAGTCAAGCTTGTCAGTATACACAAGCACTAAGCTATGTATCACACATTGAATGGGAAGGCTATAGCCTGAGGTTCAAGGGGGGGGGATAGCTCCTCCCACATCCCCTACTTAATCCTCAGCACTTCCGCTACTCAGTTTTGAGTGTTTCTGAAGCAGCCCCATCCTCCTCAGCCTCTCCTCCTCAGGCACTCTTATGTCACTCTCACCACTGGGCCTTAATTCCTAAACCTTCCTAGCTTTCCACTGAAGGTGGGAAACAGAGAAAAGACAAAGTCTAAGTCTATAAACATCATGCACGTAACAGTCAAGCTCATAAGTATACACAGGCACTGAGCTATGTACCACACATTGAACACTGTCTTTTTATGACCCTACCTTATGATCATGGCAGGTGGAATTTTTAAATCTCACTCAAAAGGTGACTTCTCGGAACAAATGTGAAAACACGTTTTGTAGGAGTAATAAGAGGGCTATATGGAAAACTTGGGGCAAAAATCTGCACATATTAAAATGTCATGAGTAAACGTTGGGGAGGGGGGAATGTTTCTTCATAACTGGTTTTTTTTTGACATTTTGAGCCCAGATTTTCAACAGTCTTTTTATGACTCTTCCTTCTGAACATGACAGGTGTCATTTATAAAACACTGAAATGAATATCTCATTTTGCACTACCAGTGTGAAACACATTTTGACCAGGTTTTGAAAAATGACAACTGACATATTCATGAGGTGGTGTGAAAAAATGGCTATGTGGTTAAAATATTGAAAATTATCAAAGTTATTAGCAAGCCTTTAAAAATGTCAATGTACCTTCATAACTTTGTTGTGTTTTTAATATTTGGACACCTGATTTTTAACATAAGCTTCGTGTGACCCCACCTCAAGAACTTGGTTGGTGAAAATTTTCAGATTCTACACAAAAGGTGATTTCGCAGATTAACTGCAAAATCACCTTTTATGCTGGAGTAGAAGAATTTCACCAACCCTGTTCAAGAGGTGGGGTCCCAAAAAAGCCATGTTGAACATCTTGGGGAAAAATATGAAAACAATGATAAAGGTATAAGTACAAGTTCAAAATGCACAGAAATACATTGGCCATAGTTTTTTTGATTTCCTCAGTTCCAGGTCCAGCACCGAAGAGTGAAACCATAGACCAGATTTTCTAAGGGCATACTGTGTATTGTAGGAGCTCTAACAGTCCATTTGGCATCTGGCCATGGTGGTTTAAGGTGGGTGTGCCAGGGGTCCGATCAGGGTTCGGGATGGGGGTAGGGGTGGTGGGCACTACCTGGCAAGATGGTGGGCCACTAGACAGTTCCATGTGATAGCAGTGATTACAGAAAGGCGATCGCCATTAGGCAAGTGTACATCACCGAAAATTAATTTTGGTGATGTACACTCCCTGCGCACACTAAAAGGATGGCAAAGACTTGGATTTTTTTGTTATGCAGGGGCTGTACCCCCTGCACCCCCCCACTAAGAGATTCTCCAGGGAGGTGCATTTTGGGGAGGGTACAAAAAACAAAAGAAAATTCCCGGACCAGCACAAAAAATGAGCACATGCCCAGAACTGAACTCGGCGCCCTCCCAATCCTAGCCTGACACCAACCCTGCACACCACATGGCCGGCTCAGCAGCCTACCACTGCACTACACCCCACAAACCCTCCCTCAACTTCTGCCCATCGCACTGCATGGTCCCCCGCAGATGTACATATAGCAACATCCTGTTGCTATATTCACTGACCCCCATCCGTCACCCTCCCAGCCTGGTAGCCCTGTACACAGGTGCTGTGATTGAATCACCCTTTTAAAAGCACTCAATCATGGTCGCCATCATCACAGGCTACCCACAACAGCACCACGATGGGATGTTGATAGCTTTAACATATTCAGGCATATGGGACTGGGGTGGGGACATGGATCACATGTAAAGTACCAATATGCTGTACTGTTGTGCATAACCAGAATACCGGGGCTGAGGGGGCAAGCTTATCAGGGAATTACACTTTATTTTAATACTGCACATTATAGACATATCAGGGATTGGGGGAGCCAATAGATTACCAGGGATGGACTGTGTTATTATAACACATTCAGCATTATGGCATATCAAGGTGGGGGGCACTAGACCACCAGGTTGGGTTACTGGTAGATTGGTGGTGGTGGTGGGGGGGATGCTAGCCACCTGTAATGCTATGACTAAGGAAACAGTTGCCACCCCAACACTTTGCAGCTGTTGCAGCACATCTTCTGGGTGTGCCAACTGTTCATTGCACTTCCACTGTTGGGCAGACTGTGGGACACAGGCACCTGGACCCTTTCAATGGAAAATCGGGTGCAGGGTCCCTGATGCACCAGCACTTAGTGCAAGTTGCCATTGTTGCAGCCTGTGCCTGAGCTTCAAAGCCAGACCCAAGGATTTAATTAGAAAGATATATATATATATATATATATATATATATATATATAAATCATTGATTGATTGATTGAGATATATATATATATATATATATATATATATATATATATATATATATATATTAGAGGTAAAATTACATCGATAGTTAGCGCCTACGTGACAGTGAGGAATTTGTTGAAATCTCGACCGCCACCACCCGGCATAGTGCCATTGGGATCATCAGCCCCAACTCTCACCCCATGACATGTGTAAAGCAGCAGAAGTATAGGAGAATGGGGTGAGGGTTAGGACCCACATCCCAATGCGCATCCCAATGCCAGTTGGTGGGTGGATGGGTCCAAGGGGTTTTCAACCCAACACCAATTTCTCACTTTTGTCGCTGGGAACAACCCAACTAATGCATTAAACTGAGTTTTTGCCCCTAATTTCCTTCTTTTGAGAATGATAATGAGAAATAGTGAATGTAATGCAGCAGCGGAGGCGGGCCCACAGGAACAGTAATGCAAAGTGGCACATGGCAACACAAGCACAAATGAGAACAGAAAGGGTAATGCACATGGTGTGAGATGGAATGGTGTGCCACGTGATGTGTTGTCACATAGTAACATGGTGCCTGCAAACAGAAATGTCAATGGGCATGGTGACGCAAAGTGAAACAGAAAGAAAACAGTACTGTAGACTGAAATGGCAAAATAACAGAAACGCAAGCGCAAATGAAAACGCAGAGGATAATACACATGGTGGCAGACGCCAACGTAAGTGAAACGGGTATGGAACTGCAAGTGAAAGGGCAACAGTAACAGTAATGTGTTACAGGCTGGTTTTCCCCAAAACCTACTTTAGAGAAAGACAATGAATACAAATAATGTATGCATAATAATGAGTATCGGAGCAGAAAATGAGAACTTGGAATACTAAATATGTTATATCTCAGGAACCGATGACGAGAAAAAATTTAAAAGTCGTATGATTTATAACTGTCCTGGCTAATTTTGTACTTTAGCCCTGCTAGGGGTTAAGAATTTTTCTGACAAAGTCCATATCTCGCACCGCTTCCAGATACGGGCTCTGAAATGAACGGCTAACGCGTAATGTTATCCTATGGGGAAAAAGAGAAGTTCGAGTGCCAACTTTGCCTCCCATTAATATTTTTCACCAAACCACTGAAAGGCACATCTGTGGGATGTTGGCTGTCTTCCCTCCAAATTTCAGGAAAAAAGACCAAACTGTTATTTTGCAGCAGGGATCCAAAGGATTTCTGTAATGTATCGGGCGCCGTAATGTTATCCTATGGGAAAAACTGTCAAATTTGGAGTGCCATAACTTTGCGGCCGTGTAATATTTTTTCAATACAACACTGAAAGGCACATTTGTGAGATGTCGGCTCCGTTCCCTCCAAATTTCAGCCCAAACTCCCAACGTGTTCTTTTGCAGCGCAGTGCCAAACAATCGCTAGTCACTTTCCCACAGATGGAAAAGTATTGTCTGCATTTGCGAAAGCTGCAAAAAGTTCGACACTTTCATGAGCACAAAAGTAATTTGCAAATTACTTTTCCAGAAATTTGAAAACATATTTCTGGGGTGTTTTACCACAAAATAAAGACATGGAAAGCATCCTCAGGGGCCCGACTAGGTAAATACAAAAAAGAATTAGGTTGCTAGAGGGTCCCAAATTTAAATGCCAACCATTTTTCTGATCACCAACTGAAAAATGGTGGATTTGCAAGTAGTAGCCCATTTATGGAAAGTAAAAATGCATTTGTGACACTGTCGAACTTTTCTTAACTTTTCCCATTGACTTATAATGGGAAATTGTTTTTTTCAATAACTTTTGAACCGCTTAATATTTTTTCACCAAATCTTTGAAAGACACATTGGAGACCCTGGCCACACATTCCCTGAATATTTGCATGGTCGCACAAACCGCGCGACCTGTATGCGCGACCGTAGAATTCCAGAAAAAGCGTAACGTTGTAAGCAAATCATGCTTAATAACTCTACAACCATGTATCCGACTGGTACGACACTTGGCAGATGCTGGGCCTCATGGTTCTGATCATGTATTCCAAACTTCAGCCAAATCATGTCATATGGTTGCAAAGTTATTAAGGTAAGGTTTTGGGGTTTAACACAGAAATGGCTCCTCAACTCCTTAATCATGTAGCACTACTGATACACATAATATATATATATATATATATATATATATATATATTATCATTGTAGCTGGTGATCAATGGGGAGACCACTAGACACCAGAGATTTAATTATTTTAAGTATTACACTGTGGCAGGCAATCAGATCAGTGTGGGGTGGGGCCACCAGACACAAGGAGTTAATTAAAACATATTTATATATATATATATTTATATTGTGGTTTGTGATCAAAGTGGTGTGGGTGGGACCACAAGATACCAGGAATATAATAATAAAACAAATATATATATATATATATATATTCATGGCAAAAACTCTGTTTAATGCATCAGTTAAGGTTGTTCCACAGTGACAAAGTGAGGAATTTGTTAGGGTTGAAAACCCTAACTCCATCCACCACCCCCAGCACCACACACACACAGAGACACACACATCTAGTATGGGGAGGACCAAGTCAACACAACCAATGACAGACATCCAGCAGCAGGTGACAGAAATAATAAACAATTGTCTAAATGTACTACTTAGACATCCCCACCCACCTGACCAGGTACGTATGCTCAGTGGAGATCAACAGCAAACTGAGGCCATGTACACCAAATGTACACATCCCTGATTGCAGCTGCACACAACGCACCACACTTAGTAGTTGCATGGTCTTACCTACCGATGCCCTACACCACACCAACTGGTACTGTGTCATTATTCAATATAAATGCTGAAGGTGCATGATGACAGTTGTAGAAAGGTTTTAACACTACTGAGTATACATTAATTAAGAGAAGCAATATAAATTAACTACAAGACACTAGCATGCTCAAGATAAAAGTAGTGATAGATTTAGTAGGTGATTTACATAGTAGTACATTTACTGCAATGGTTTACTCAACATAGAGAGGCTGATGTAAACATATGGAAAGCATTGCCTGTTCAACGCCAGAAATTGTACTGCCAGTATCACATGCATTCTTACTGATGAAGGTGTACTGCTGATGTACATACATAGACCTTCAGTGTGTTTCATATTAAAGATGGCAGGTATTCTTCAAAAGAAAGCATTGTAATTGCATGGATCAGGCCAAGCAACTTCTAAAATGTCATAGCACCACTGAGCCAACAACATGTCGCTCCTGTGTCGGAGATGTATATAGGATAGATTTTCCTGTAGGCACTTACTGAGTATGTTGTACCTGATAAAGACAATCTCATTGCATCTGTGATGACTAACTTATTCAAATAGTAATACATTTGCTATTGTTGCAATGAGTGATCTATGCCACTTATGGACACAGTGTGATTTTTTAACAGTTGTTTCATACTCAGGCTGTATGCCTACTGTTTGGATTTGCCACAATTTCTGTCACTGATGCTATCAAAGTGATAACTATGTTAATTTGCCACAACAGGAATCAAGTAGGTATGGTGTGATATAAACAGAATGTCTTTAGTATTGATTTAACTCATAATGGGTAATGTACTAGGACAGCAGGGCTTATCCTCTATCACTGAGTCTGTCAGTTATAGTCACATTAGGGTCTCGGCGACTGTAATGATCAAATTACACTGTTCATCTTCATGAGTCTCATATCACAGCTATTCTCCAGCAACAGACAGTGTATGGTGTAACTGGGGGACACTGTGTTGCAAAGCTGCTGCAGTGCCTAGCAGAGGGAGTATTCACCATAAGATACCAAGTGCTAAGGCATGACCAACAGTTTGTTAATGGTCTGTTAATCACCCTGTAGGGTTTAATGTTGAATGAGGCATATCCGAGTGCCAATGTCACTAGACAGTGATAAACTGACCATTAACATAATACCTGAGAGTGGCTTTATTGCTATCATAATAAAACTGTTTTAAAGAACATTAAACCATGTTCACTGGTATGGTTAGGCTCTACATGTATGTTACTAAAACTAAACATAAGGCTGTTACAATGTTTACAGTCAATTAGAAAGCTGCTTTTCAAACCCTTGTTATAATCAGAGATATTACACCTGTACAACTCCTTGGTTTTGCTTAACTCTATTGTTCAGGTGGCCCACCACAAGTGGTGTGGTGTGGTGGTGGGGGCATCGGTAGGGAGGCCATGCAACTACTAAGTGTGGTACGCTGTGCAGCTGCAATCAGGATATGTACGCTTGGTGTACGTGGCCTCAGTTTTGCTGTTGATCTCCACTGAGCATGCAGTACCTGGTCAGGTGGGTGGGGATGTCTCGAGTACATTTAGACAATTGTTTGTTACTTGTCACCTGCTGCTGGATGTCTATCATTGGTTGTGTTGACTTGGTCCTCCCCATACTTGAATGTGTGTGTCTGTCTGTGTGTGTGTGGTGTTGGGGTGAATTGAGTTAGGTTTTCAACCCTAACAGCAGCGAATTTCTCACATTTGTCGCTGTGGAACAACCCTAACTGATGCATTAAACGGAGTTTTTGCCATGAATATCCTGTCTTTTCAGAACTATCACCAGCATACTACATGATTTATAGTTCTAAGAATAGTGCACATACATATAAAAAATGTTCCAATATCAGAAATATTTCAACTTTGTGGTTGCATTTACTGTTATTAATAGTAACAGTAGTCAACTGTTAATCATATTGTCTTAATGACTTTATTAATTGTAATTTTGTCATTCTGCTCCATGTAGTAGTTTTTATGTAAAAGTGTTCTACCTATTTTGTTTGTGAGCACATATGTTAATAAAAGATGTACATAACTAAAAGACAATATGACATGACATGGGCACTATTAGTTCATCTACTGAACAAATGGATATGCTACTATAGTAACTTGAGATTTCATAGAGTGCTTCCACTACCAACTGAGGTGGTACTATCAATCATGTGAACAGCGGTGGAAGAGGTTTCTACTGAATACATAAACTGGACCACCAGGGCTATGTTCAGGGGGTTACTGCTTACATCCCAAGAATCGGGAGTTTCGGTCCACAGGACTACCAGGGCTATGTTCGGGGTTATTGCTTCATCCCGCGAACGGAGTTTCGTCCACTGGACCACCAGGGCTATGTTCGGGGTTACTTGCTTACATCCCGCGAACGGGAGTTTCCAGTCCACTGACCACCAGGGCTATGTTTGGAGGAGGAGGTTGTATTTACACTGATACAGCCTGCAGTCAGGCTTTTCAGTCCACTGACCACCAGGGATGTATTCGGGGGTTGTTTTTAACTAAAGCTGCCCATGGTCGGGCTGGTGGGGGGAACATTTCTGCTGTTGCCCGTCATAAGGCCAGTGGGTGGTGGTGGTGGTGGGATTTTCACCTTTTGCCCACGATTGGCGCTGCAGGGAGGGCACATGGAGTGGGTTGGGGTCAGCCACAGGTGTCAGTTGCTGTGTTGTGCCCCTGCACGCAGCAGCTCACCTGTGGGGTGACCGGTCGATTTGAGCATTTTTTTTGGCTCAAAGTTGTGCAGGCGCAGGTTGGGGTTGGCGCTTTCGATAACTCTGCACAGCCTGGTTGAATATCAGGTTGTGCAGTTTATGTATGGTTCCTCCCCTGCAGTTCAGCATGCATTCATTTGTATTGCATTGTTGCTCAGCATGTTTTCTGTGCTCAACTGCCTCCTGCTGAATATCGCAGAATGGAGCAAGTTTGACTTCATAGGCACAACCCTATTACACATGGCTTAAACTTTGAATATCTTGCTCATAAAGTATAATACTAATAGAAGGAAGGCATTTTTTACACAGAGAGTGTGGCCCCTTGGAATGAGCCTCCTTTTGTCACTTATTTGTCCTAAATCAAAGATGCTTTTAAAACTCAGCTGGATAGAAATTTTATGACATGAAGCTAACATGACTACATATGGGATACTGGCTGGGAAACAGCTATGGCCTATTCTTTACTGTCTGGCCTCCACCCCTTGAACATTTGTATGAACCTTGTATGAACTATCTTATATTAGGGATTACAATACTACCACATATACCCAATGTTAGTATGATATGGTTATGACAATTGGCCCAAAAATGTTAGCTTGAATGTCACACTTCTATCTCTCGAATAGCAATAACACACCAAACACAGAGATATACTTTAACTTTTTTTACTATGAAAATATTTCTATATAAAAATAATAACAAAAATATTTTTTTATCAATACAAAATATATTTTTACAAAATAATATATATACACCCAAAAAGTATAGTGTGTGTATTGACATTACACAAATAAATATTTAATAAAAATATTTTTTTCTTTACATAAATAAAAACATATTACAAAAATATTTAGAATTTTCTTTAATTTTGTTGAACACTCATAGAGGTGTATGTAGTGGCTTGCGCAATCCAGGCTAGAAACTGATTCGATGTGGAGTGCAAAAGAAGTGGAAGCTGTTGTGCCTCAGGAGGAGAGATACCTGATCTGCTGTGAAGGGTGCTGCCTGGCCCCAGGAAGCTGCTGCAGGAACAGATGGTAGCCAGGAGGTGAAGCATCAGCACTTGGCATAGACTATCACCTACTGCTATGACCGCTCTAGCCGAGGTTCGTGTGTTGCATCCAGAGAGTCTGGATTTTGTCCAGCCTCTCAAGGATCATGTGCATTTTCTTTCCGCAGACTGACAACCTCGCGTGAGCTGCTTGTAGCAGTGGCAGTGGCCTGTGCACTTTCGCAGTTGCCGCGCCCCTACAAAGATTAAAAAAAGTTATGATGAATATACAACTATAAATTCAATAATTACAACTTTAAAATATTTCACTTCAAATATTTTATCTAATGCACATCAGAAATGCATTCATTTAAAAGTTATGATAATAGTTTCAAGTATGATGCTAAACTTATTTGTATCTTATTTCTCTCTGTCATACTTGTGACTATCTATATTATCTAATGTGTTGACAACAAAAAATGTATAGTTAGGTGTGGCTTAGAATGCTACTCTAGATTTTTTTTCACTACTCATAAATATTCAGTATGTACATACTTTTGCATTATTGACACTATTATACCAGTAGAATTGAAATACATCCTCATCAAGTGTGAGAATTTTTACTTCCCATGTCTTGCCTATAATGTGTAGTCATGTATTCAGTGAAAAAGTACTTTGACAGTAGTAGTATAATAAAATACTTTTCATGTGTACACTATCATGATAAGTTTAATGATACTTGAAACCAAACAGCTTTTTACCCGTGTTTCAAGCCCTCAATACACATCAGTACTTTAAATAATTAAGTCACTAATATAAGATGCGATGCAAACCATGCCAGATATCCAGCTGGGCTGTGCAGAGCTGCAGGCGCAACTCCAAAGCCGCACCTGCACAACTTTGAGAAAAAGTGATTTGAAGTTGAGGGTCACCCATATGAGCTGCTGCATTGCAGGATGCAACACAGCAGCTGCCACTCGTGGCTGGCCCTCAACACTCTGTCTCATAAGTCTCAACCGCTTGTTCCCAAATGTTACATTGTTTCAAAATGGAAAGAATGGGCAAAACGTGAACACTTAATCTAATTTTTTAAATTAGAAGCCCACAACACTGTTAAAATGTTTGTATTTAAGTTCATAAAGTCTGTAATTAATCAAATTGATATATTTAGCATCATTTACTATAGAGTTTTGTTAAAATATGTTAACACTGAATGTGTTACAAGTCCTGCCAATGTGAAACAGGGAGCTTTAGTGAATTAAAATGAGTAATATCTCTAATGTGGTATGGTTGAGATATGCACTCATGCCCCCATCACCAATCACGGGCAGCAGTATTGTGTGCCCCCAACACTCATGCGGTGTTTTGTTGGGGGTGTTGCCAACTACATCCCACAATTGGGATTTTCAGGATATGATCGGGAGGTGGGGGTGTTTCAATACCCAGCCTGCACTGGGCTTATCGGTCCACGCCGGGACCACCAGGACATATTACCAGGAGGTGGGAGGTATTAATTACTTCATCCCGCGACCGTGTTTATTGGTCCACTGGACCTCCACGCCTGTGTTGAAGGGGAGACACATTGCGCCCCAAATTGGGCCAGTGAGGGGGGTATTAACATAGTATGCCTGCAATCGGGCCAGTGGGGGTACGCCTTTTCGCGACACCTGCACGGGCGCCCTTCCCCAACGGCTGCTACCTGGTAAGGAGCCAAGTGCAAGTCCTCGGGATCACCACTCCAGATGCTAATGGCATGCAATGGAAGCCATAATCAGATGCTATCGGCCCCCATGCCTTGGTATGAATTACAGCTACTTGCATATCACCTTTGAATATCGGGATTTTATGAACATAGTTGAATGCTGTAGTTTCAACCTGCGCTGCTGCAAGTTCCATTGCCACGATGCACAGTGGTTGAAGTATAGGGTGATATTCAAAGCAGTTCCTCAACAGCACAACCCTTTGAATATCTACTAACCACCAAAAAACACAAACATGGTGGGAGGATATTGTAGTGACCTAAATGTTGTGACAATGCATAAAGTATCAATTATGATTTTTAGTTTTTTCTCAATCTACAAGGACTTCAAAA
Source organism: Neoceratodus forsteri (assembly GCA_016271365.2). Classification (NCBI taxonomy): domain Eukaryota; kingdom Metazoa; phylum Chordata; order Ceratodontiformes; family Ceratodontidae; genus Neoceratodus; species Neoceratodus forsteri. The sequence continues at coordinate 152,608,255 of CM028133.1, forward strand.
GTACCTTATAGTTCGCATGTCCACTTTTCCCAGATTCAAAGTAGACCATAGCTGTGCAGTATTGTCTGTCTTCAGCGCGCAACTAATGCTTACCTCTACAATGCAAGTGCACGTGCTGTTCAGTGCACTGTCAGATATGTACCATTTTTAAAGAGGTGATCATGAACTGAGGGAATGTCGATAAAACTAATAATACGGGTAATAATGGGACTGTTTGCGGTTCACCCTATAGATACACTCCTTACGTTTCTAAATAGCACTATAAGTTGTCTCACCACACTTAAAAATACGAGTACTATGACAGGTTGCAGTGGTGCAAAGTCCACTACATCATACGATGCGTAGTTCTGGGTTGGGTGTTATGAAAAGAAAGTTGCTGAGTAGTGAAACTGTGCTAAATATTGGGCCACATAGATCACATTGCTACATAATTCAATGATGCATGGCTTAGCGACACACAATGTACTTTCAATGAGCACCTATTCTTCAAAACAATGTTTTATACATCACTATATGATGCTTGGCTGTTGTCACGAGTACTTTTTGGGACAGTGTAAGAGGATGACTGTGAGACTGTATGTGATAAAGGAACGGTAATATGTCTATTTAAAACATTTGTTTTGAGAATGAGCATTATATGCTATAGTGAGCAACCCTTCTGGTGTGCAAAATACTTATTGCCGGGGTGTTGTCGGGTGATATTCAAAGGGTTGTGCTATTGAGGAACTGCTTTGAATATCACCCTATACTTCAACCACTGTGCATCGCGGCAATGGAACTTGCAGCAGCGCAAGTTGAAACTACAGCATTCAACTTATGTGCATAAAATCCCGATATTCAAAGGTGATATGCAATGTAGCTGTAATTCATACCAAGGCATGGGGGCCGATAGCATCTGATTATGGCCTCCATTTGCATGCCATTAGCATGCTGGAGTGGTGATCCCGAGGACTTGCACTTGGCTCCTTACCAGGTAGCAGCCGTTGGGGAAGGGCGCCCGTGCAGGCATGTCGCGAAAAGGCGTACCCCCACTGGCCCGATTGCAGGCATACTGTTAATACCCCCCTCACTGGCCAATTTTGGGGCAATGTATCTCCCCTTCAACACAGGCGTGGAGGTCCCAGTGGACCAATAAACACGGTCGCGGGATGAAGTAATTAATACCTCCCACCTCCTGGTAATATGTCCCTGGTGGTCCCGGCGTGGACCGATAAGCCCAGTGCAGGCTGGAGTATTGAAACACCCCCACCTCCGATCGTATCCTGAAATCCCAATTGTGGGATGTAGTTGTAACACCCCCAACAAAACACATGAGTGTTGGGGGCACACAATACTACTGCCCGTGATTGGCTTGATGAGGGGCATGAGTGCATATTCTCAACCATACCACATTAGAGATATTACTCATTTTAATTCACTAAAGCTCCCTGTTTCACATTGTGAGGACTTGCTAACACATTCAGTGTTAACATATTTTAACAAAACTCTATAGTAAATGATGCTAAATATATCAATTTGATTAATTACAGACTTTATGAACTTAAATGCAAACATTTTAACAGTGTTGTGGGCTTCTAATTTAAAGAATTAGATTAAGTGTTCACGTTTTGCCCATTCTTTCCACATTTTGAGAAGCAATGTAACACATTTGGGGAACAAGCGGTTGAGACTTATGAGACAGAGTGTTGAGGGCCAGCCACAGGTGGCAGCTGCTGTGTTGCATCCTGCAATGCAGCAGCTCATAATGGTGACCCTCAACTTGATCCTTTTTCTCAAAGTTGTGCAGGTGCAGCTTTGGGGTTGCGCCTGCAACTCTGCACAGCCAGCTGGATATCTGGCATGGTTTGCATCGCATCTTATATTAGTGACTTAATTATTTAAAGTACTGATGTGTGTTGAGGGCTTGAAACACGGGTAAAAAGCTGTTTGGTTTCAAAGTATCATTAAACTTATCATGATAGTGTACACATGAAAAGTATTTTATTATACTACTACTGTCAAGGTACTTTTTTCACTGAATACATGACTACATTATAGGCAAGACATGGTGAAGTAAAAATTCTCACACTTGATGAGGATGTATTTCAATTCTATGGTATAATAGTGTCAATAATGCAAAGTATGTACATACTGAATATTTATGAGTAGTGAAAGAAAATCTGAGAGTAGCATTCTAAGCCACAGCTAACTATACATTTTTTGTTGTCAGCTTATTAGATAATATAGATAGTCAAGTATGACAGAGAGAGAAATAAGATACCAAATAGTTTAGCATCATACTTAAAACTATTATCATAACTTTTAAATGAATGCATTTCTGATATTGCATTAGATAAGAAATATTTGAAGTGAAATATTTTAAAGTTGTAATTGTTGAATTTGTGTTGTATATTCATCATAACTTTTTTTTTTTTTAATCTTTGTAGGGCGCCGGCAACTGCGAAAGTGCACAGGCCACTGCCACTGCTACAGACGGCTCACCGCGAGGTTGTCAGTCTGCGGAAAGAAAATGCTGTGATCCTTGAGAGGCTGGACAAAATCCAGTCTCTTGGATCACAGCAGCAGACTGTCAACCTCGTGCTAACCAGTCATAGCAGATGGTGATAGGCTGTGCCAAGTATGATGCTTCACCTCCACCGGCTACCATCTGTTCCTGCAGCTTCTCCTGGGTGAGACAGCCACCCTTCATAGCAGTCCGGTATCTCTCCTCCTGAGGCACAACAGCTTCCACTTCTTTTGCACTCCACATCGTAATCAGTTTCTAGCCTGGATTGCCTCAAGCACTACATACACCTCTACTTAGTGTTCAACAAAATTAAAAGAAAATTCTAAAATATTTTTGTAATATGTTTTATTTATGTAAAGAAAAAATATTTTTATTAAATATTTATTTTGTGTAGTATGTAATACACACTTTTATACTTTTGGGTGTATATATATTATTTTGTAAAATATATTTTTGTATTGATAAAAAAATATTTTTGTTTATTATTTTATATAGAAAATATTTTCATAGTAAAAAAGTTAAAGTATACTCTCTTGTGTTTGGTGTGTTATTGCTATTCGAGAGATAAGAGTGACATTCAAGCCCCAACATTTTTGGGCCAATTGTCATAACCATATCATCTAACATTGGGTATATGGTAGTATTGTAATCCCTAATATAAGATAGTTCATACAAAGGTTCATACAAATGTTCAAGGGGAGGAGGCCAGACAGTAAAGGAATAGGCCATAGCTGTTTCCCAGCCAGTATCCCTTATGTAGTCATGTTAGCTTCCTTCATAAAATTTCTATCCAGCTGAGTTTTAAAAGCATCTTTTGATTTAGGATAAATAAGTACAAAAGGAGGCTCATTCCAAGGGGCCACCACTCTCTGTGAAAATGCCTTCCTTCTATTAGTATTATACTTTATGGGCCAAGATATTCAAAGGGTTAAGCCATGTGTAATAGGGTTGTGCCTGCACAAGTCACAACTTGCTCCAATCCTGCGATATTCAGCAGGAGGCAGTTGAGACCACAGAAAACATGCTGAGCAACAATGCAATGCAAATGAATGCATGCTGAACTGCAGGGGGAGGAACCATGCATAAACTGCACAGCCTGATATTCAGCCAGGCTGTGCAGAGTTGTGAAGGCGCAACCCCCAACCTGCGCCTGCACAACTTTGAGCCAAAAAAAATGCTCAAGTCGACGGTCACCCACAGGTGAGCTGCTGCATTGCAGGGCACAACACAGCAACTGACACCTGTGGCTGACCCCCAACCCACTCCATGTGCCCTCCCTGCAGCCCAATCGTGGGCAAAAGAGTGAAAATTCCCACCACCACCACCACCCACTGGCCTTATTGCGGGCAACAGCAGAAATGTTCCCCCCCACCAGCCCGACCATGGGCAGCTTTAGTTTAAAAACAACCCCCCCGAATACATCCCTGGTGGTCCAGTGGACTGAAAAGCCTGACTGCAGGCTGTATCAGTGTAAATACAACCCCTCCTCCCAAACATAGCCCTGGTGGTCCAGTGGACTGAAACTCCCGTTCGCGGGATGTAAGCAGTAACCCCGAACATAGCCCTGGTGGTCCAGTGGACTGAAACTCCGTTCGCGGGATGTAGCAATAACCCCGAACATAGCCCTGGTAGTCCTGTGGACGAAACTCCCGATTCTTGGGATGTAAGCAGTAACCCCCCTGAACATAGCCCTGGTGGTCCAGTTTATGTATTCAGTACGAGAAACCTCTTCCCACCGCTGTTCACATGATTGATGGTACCACCTCAGTTGGTAGTGGAAGCACTCTATGAAATCTCAAGTTACTATAGTAGCATATCCATTTGTTCAGTAGATGAACTAATAGTGCCCATGTCATGTCATATTGTCTTTTTTAGTTATGTACATCTTTTATTAACATATGTGCTCACAAACAAAATAGAGTAAGACACTTTTACATAAAAACTACTACATGGAGCGAGAATGACAAATTACAATTAATAAAGTCATTAAGACAATATGATTAACAGTTGACTACTGTTACTGTTAATAACAGTAAATGCACAACCACAGAGTTGAAATATTTCTGATATTGGAACATTTTTTATATGTATGTGCACTATTCTTAGAACTATAAATCATGTAGTATGCTGAGTGATAGTTCTGAAAAAGACAGGATATTCATGGCAAAAACTCCGTTTAATGCATCAGTTAGGGTTGTTCCTGGCGACAAATGTGAGAAGTCGCTGTTAGGGTTGAAAGCCCTAACTCCAGCCACCCCCAGCACCACACACACACACAGACAGACACACACATTCAAGTATGGGGAGGACCAAGTCAACACAACCAATGATAGACATCCAGCAGCAGGTGACAGAAGTAACAAACAATTGTCTAAATGTACTACGAGACATCCCCACCCACCTGACCAGGTACTGCATGCTCAGTGGAGATCAACAGCAAAACTGAGGCCACGTACACCAAACGTACATATCCCTGATTGCAGCTGCACACAACGTACCACACTTAGTAGTTGCATGGCCTTACCTACCGATGCCCCACACCACACCACACCACACCACTTGTGGTGGGCCACCTGAGCAATAGAGTTAAGCAAAACCAAGGAGTTGTACAGGTGTAATATCTCTGATTATAACAAGGGTTTGAGAAACGCAGCTTTCTAATTGACTGTAAACATTGTAACAGCCTTATGTTTAGTTTTTAGTAACATACATGTAGAAGCCTAACCATATGATGAACATGGTTTAATGTTCTTTAAAAACAGTTTTATTATGATAGCAACAGCCACTCTCAGGTATTATGTTAATGGTCAGTTTATCACTGTCTAGTGACATGTGGCACTTTCGGATATGCCTCATTCAACATTAAACCCCTACAGGGTGATTAACAGACCATTTAACATAACTGTTGGTCATGCCTTATTGCTTAATTGTCTTTATGGTAGATACTTCCCTCTGCTAGGCACTGCAGCAGCTTTGCAACACAGTGTCCCACCCAGTTACACCATACACTGTCTAGTTGCTGGAGAATGGCTGTGAATATGAACTCATGAAGATGAACAGTGTAATTTGATCATTACAGTCATCGAGACCCTAGTGACTATAACTGACAGACTCAGTGATAGAGGATAAGCCCTGCTGTCCTAGTACATTACCCCATTATGAGTTAAATCAATACTAAAAGACATTCTGTTTATATCACACCATACCTACTTGATTCCTGTTGTAGCAAATTAACATAGTTATCACTTTGATAGCATCAGTGACAGAAGTGTGGAAATCCAAACAGTAGGCATACAGCCTGAGTATGAAACAACTGTTAAAAAATCACACTGTGTCCATAAGTGGCATAGATCACTCATTGCAACAATAGCAAATGTATTACTATTTGAATAAGTTAGTCATCACAGATGCAATGAGATTGTCTTTATCAGGTACAACATACTCAGTAAGTGCCTACAGGAAAATCTATCCTATATACATCTCCGATACAGGAACGCCATTGTTGGCTCAGTAGTGCTATGACATTTAGAAGTTGCTTGGCCTGATCCATGCAATTACAATCTTCTTGCAAAGAATACTTACTGCATCTTTAATATTGAAACACACTGAAGGTCTATGTATGTACATCAGCAGTACACCTTCATCAGTAAGAATGCATGTGATACTGGCAGTACAATTTCACTAGCGTTGAACAGGCAATGCTTTTCCATATGTTTACATCAACCTCTCTATGTTGGGTAAACCATTACGGTAAATGTACTACTATGTAAATCACCTACTAAATCTATCACTACTTTTATCTTGAGCATGCTAGTGTCTTGTAGTTAATTTATGTGCTTCTCTTAATTAATGTATACTCAGTAGTGTTAAACACCTTTCTACAACTGTCATCATGCACCTTCAGCATTTATATTGAATATGACAGTACCAGTTGTGGTGTGGTGTGGGCATCGGTGAAGTAGACCATGCAACTACTAAGTGTAATCGTTGTGTGCAGCTGCAATCAGGGATGTGTACATTTGGTGTACATGGCCTCAGTTTTGCTATTGATCTCCACTGAGCATGCAGTACCTGGTCAGGTGGGTGGGGATGTCTCGTAGTACATTTAGACAATTGTTTGTTATTTCTGTCACCTGCTGCTGGATGTCTGTCATTGGTTGTGTTGACTTGGTCCTCCCCATACTTGAATGTGTGTGTTCTGTCTGTGTGTGTGTGGTGCTGGGGGGGTGGTGAATTCGGAGTTAGGGTTTTCAACCCTAACAACGAATATCCTCACTTTTGTCACTGTGGAACAACCTTAACTGATGCATTAAACAGAGTTTTTTGCCATGAATATATATATATATATATATATATTTGGTTTTTATTATTATATTCCTGGTATCTTGTGGTCCCACCCCACCCTGCTGATCACAAACCACAATATAAATATATATATATATAAATATGTTTTAATTAACTCCTTGTGTCTGGTGTTCCCACCCACACTGATCACAGATTGCCTGCCACAGTGTAATACTTAAAATAATTAAATCTCTGGTGTCTAGTGGTCTCCCCATTGATCACCAGCTACAATGTAATATATATATATATATATATATATATATATATTATGGTAGATAGCATAGTGCTACCATAGTTAGGGTTGAGGAGCCATTTCTGTGTTAAACCCCAAAACCTTGCACCTTAATAACTTTGCAACCATATGACAGATTTGGCTGAAGTTTGGAATACATGATCAAGAACCATAGGCCTTGGCATCTGCCAAGTGTCGTACCAGTCGGATACATGGTTGTAGAGTTATTAAGCATGATTTGCGCACACGTTTACGCTTTTTCTGGAATTCTACGGTCGCGCATACAGGTCGCACGGTTTGTGCGACCAGCCCAAAATGTTCAGGGAATGTGTGGCCAGGGTCTCCAATGTGTCTTTCAAAGATTTGGTGAAAAAATATTAAACGGTTCAAAAGTTATTGAAAAAACAATTTCCCATTATAAGTCAATGGGAAAAGTTAAGAAAAAGTTCGACAGTGTCACAAATGCATTTTTACTTTCGCAAATGGGCCTGTTACTTTCGCAAATCCACCATTTTTTTTTCAGTTGGTGATCAGAAAAATGGTTGGCATTTAAATTTGGGACCCTCTAGCAACCTAATTCTTTTTGTATTTACCTAGTCGGGCCCTGAGGATGCTTTCCATGTCTTTATTTTGTGGTAAAACACCCCAGAAATATGTTTTTCAAATTTCTGGAAAAAGTAATTTTGCAAATTACTTTTGTGCTCATGAAAGTGTCGAACTTTTTTGCGGAAGCTTTCGCAAATTGCGACAGTACTTTTCCATCTGTGGGAAAGTGACAGCGATTGTTTGGCACTGCGCTGCAAAAGAACCGTTGGGAGTTTTGGGCTGAAATTTGGAGGGAACGGAGCCGACATCTCACAAATGTGCCTTTCAGTGTTGTATTGAAAAAATATTACACGGCCGCAAAGTTATGGCACTCCAAATTTGACAGTTTTTCCCATAGGATAACATTACGGCGCCCGATACATTACAGAAATCCTTTGGATCCCTGCTGCAAAATAACAGTTTGGTCTTTTTTCCTGAAATTTGGAGGGAAGACAGCCAACATCCCACAGATGTGCCTTTCAGTGGTTTGGTGAAAAAATATTAATGGGAGGCAAAGTTATGGCACTCCGAACTTCTCTTTTTTCCCCATAGGATAACATTACGGCGTTCGCCGTTCATTTCAGGGCCCGTATCTCGGAAACGGTGCGAGATATGGACTTTTTGTCAGAAAAATTCTTAACCCCCTAGCAGGGGCTAAGTACAAAATTAGCCAGGACAGTTATAAATCATACGACTTTTAAATTTTTTTTCTACGTCATACGGTTCCTGAGATATAACATATTTAGTATTCCAAGTTCTCATTTTCTGCTCCGATACTCATTATTATGCATACATTATTTGTATTCATTGTCTTTCTCTAAGTAGGTTTTGGGGAAAACCAGCCTGTGCGCTTACATTACTGTTACTGTTGCCCTTTCCACTTGCAGTTCCATACCCGTTTCACTTACCGTTGACGTCTGCGCCACCATGTGTGTTATCCTTTGCGTTTTCATTTGCGCTTGCGTTTCTGTTATTTTTTGCCATTTCAGTCTACAGTACTGTTTTTCTTTCTGTTTCACTTTGCGTCACCATGCCCATTGACATTTCTGTTTGCAGGCACCATGTTACTATGTGACAACACATCACGTGGCACACCATTCCCATCTACGCCACCATGTGCATTACCCTTTCTGTTCTCATTTGTGCTTGTGTTGCCATGTGCACCACTTTGCATTGCTGTTCCTGTTGGGCCCCGCACTCCCGCTGCTGCATTACATTCACTATTTCTCATTATCATTCTCAAAAAGAAGGGAAATTAGAGGCAAAAAACTCAGTTTAATGCATTAGTTGGGTTGTTCCACAGCGACAAAGTGAGAAATTGATTGTTGGGTTGAAAACCCCTTGGACCCCGTCCACCCCACCAACTGGCATTGGGATGCGCATTGGGATGGGTCCTAACCTCACCCCATTCTCCTATACTTCTGCTGCTTTACACATGTCATGGGGTGAGAGTTAGGGCTGATGATCCCAGCGCACCCCAATGCCAGTTGGGGTGGGCTGGGTCCACGGGGTTTTCAACCCTAACACCGAATTCCTCACTTTTGTCACTGTGGAACAACCCTAACTAATGCATTAAACTGAGTTTTTGCCTCTAATATATATATATATATACATATATATATATATATATTATATATATATATATATATATCTCAATCAATCAATCAATGATTTATATATATATATATATATATATATATATATATATATCTTTCTAATTAAATCCTTGGGTCTGGCTTTTCGAAGCTCAGGCACAGGCTGCAACAATGGCAACTTGCACTAAGTGCTGGTGCATCAGGGACCCTGCACCCGATTTTCCATTGGAAAGGGTCCAGGTGCCTGTGTCCCACAGTCTGCGCCAACAGTGGAAGTGCAATGAACAGTTGGCACACCCAGAAGATGTGCTGCAACAGCTGCAAAGTGTTGGGGTGGCAACTGTTTCCTTAGTCATAGCATTACAGGTGGCTAGCATCCCCCCCACCACCACCACCAATCTACCAGTAACCCAACCTGGTGGTCTAGTGCCCCCCACCTTGATATGCCATAATGCTGAATGTGTTATAATAACACAGTCCATCCCTGGTAATCTATTGGCTCCCCCAATCCCTGATATGTCTATAATGTGCAGTATTAAAATAAAGTGTAATTCCCTGATAAGCTTGCCCCCTCAGCCCCGGTATTCTGGTTATGCACAACAGTACAGCATATTGGTACTTTACATGTGATCCATGTCCCCACCCCAGTCCCATATGCCTGAATATGTTAAAGCTATCAACATCCCATCGTGGTGCTGTTGTGGGTAGCCTGTGATGATGGCGACCATGATTGAGTGCTTTTAAAAAGGGTGATTCAATCACAGCACCTGTGTACAGGGCTACCAGGCTGGGAGGGTGACCGGATGGGGGGGTCAGTGAATATAGCAACAGGATGTTGCTATATGTACACGCATGCGGGGGGACCATGCAGTGCGATGGGCAGAAGTTGAGGGAGGGTTTGTGGGGTGTAGTGCAGTGGTAGGCTGCTGAGCCGGCCATGTGGTGTGCAGGGTTGGTGTCAGGCTAGGATTGGGAGGGCGCCGAGTTCAGTTCTGGGCATGTGCTCATTTTTTGTGCTGGTCCGGGAATTTTCTTTTGTTTTTTGTACCCTCCCCAAAATGCACCTCCCTGGAGAATCTCTTAGTGGGGGGGTGCAGGGGGTACAGCCCTGCATAACAAAAAAATCCAAGTCTTTGCCATCCTTTTAGTGTGCGCAGGGAGTGTACATCACCAAAATTAATTTTCGGTGATGTACACTTGCCTAATGGCGATCGCCTTTCTGTAATCACTGCTATCACATGGAACTGTCTAGTGGCCCACCATCTTGCCAGGTAGTGCCCACCACCCCTACCCCCATCCCGAACCCTGATCGGACCCCTGGCACACCCACCTTAAACCACCATGGCCAGATGCCAAATGGACTGTTAGAGCTCCTACAATACACAGTATGCCCTTAGAAAATCTGGTCTATGGTTTCACTCTTGGTGCTGGACCTGGAACTGAGGAAATCAAAAAAACTATGGCCAATGTATTTCTGTGCATTTTGAACTTGTACTTATACCTTTATCATTGTTTTCATATTTTCCCCAAGATGTTCAACATGGCTTTTTGGGACCCACCTCTTGAACAGGGTTGGTGAAATTCTTCTACTCCAGCATAAAGGTGATTTTGCAGTTAATCTGCGAAATCACCTTTTATGTAAGAATCTGAAAATTTTCACCAACCAAGTTCTTGAGGTGGGGTCGAAGCTTATGTTAAAAATCAGGTGTCCAAATATTAAAAACACAACAAAGTTATGAAGGTACATTGACATTTTTAAAGGCTTGCTAATAACTTTGATAATTTTCAATATTTTAACCACATAGCCATTTTTTCACACCACCTCATGAATATGTCAGTTGTCATTTTTCAAAACCTGGTCAAAATGTGTTTTCACACTGGTAGTGCAAAATGAGATATTCATTTCAGTGTTTTATAAATGACACCTGTCATGTTCAGAAGGAAGAGTCATAAAAAGACTGTTGAAAATCTGGGCTCAAAATGTCAAAAAAAAACCAGTTATGAAGAAACATTCCCCCCTCCCCAACGTTTACTCATGACATTTTAATATGTGCAGATTTTTGCCCCAAGTTTTCCATATAGCCCTCTTATTACTCCTACAAAACGTGTTTTCACATTTGTTCCGAGAAGTCACCTTTTGAGTGAGATTTAAAATTCCACCTGCCATGATCATAAGGTAGGGTCATAAAAAGACAGTGTTCAATGTGTGGTACATAGCTCAGTGCCTGTGTATACTTATGAGCTTGACTGTTACGTGCATGATGTTTATAGACTTAGACTTTGTCTTTTCTCTGTTTCCCACCTTCAGTGGAAAGCTAGGAAGGTTTAGGAATTAAGGCCCAGTGGTGAGAGTGACATAAGAGTGCCTGAGGAGGAGAGGCTGAGGAGGATGGGGCTGCTTCAGAAACACTCAAAACTGAGTAGCGGAAGTGCTGAGGATTAAGTAGGGATGTGGAGGAGCTATCCCCTTGAACCTCAGGCTATAGCCTTCCCATTCAATGTGTGATACATAGCTTAGTGCTTGTGTATACTGACAAGCTTGACTGTTACATGTTTGATGTTTATAGACTTAGACTTTGCTTTTTCTCTGTTTCCCACTCTCGGTGAAATGCTGGGAAGGTGTAGGAATTAATGACCAGTGTTGAGGGTGAGATAAGAGTGCCAGAGGAGGAGGAGGAGGAGGAGGCTGGGGAGGACAGGACGTGTTTGTCTTGGGAAATATCTCCTTAAATGGGAATGTAGCAGTCCAGTCCACAGACTGCTGCATTCAAGGAATGATTACTACCATGGAGCTGAGATTTACATTTGCTATTGTCCCCAACCACGTTTCTGCTTATAAATGTATAACCTCTTGTGCTTATGCATTGGCTACTTGTCCTCTAACTGTGATTTACAGCTCTGACCACCTGAAGTGCATTTGATGTGTAGCTAAGGACTGAGGTGAAAACCTCTCTGTAGACTTTTAGATGTGCACCTCAACTGCACAAATGTGTAAGAGGTGGACGTGAGGTTCAGCAGCTTGCACTTAAAGTGTAATATAGGTTTAGTTGATGTATCTCTAAAGAGTGCTCATTTGGTACACCTTGGTGAGATGTACACTTTGACCTGAGGTGGTAGTCAAGAGGTGTACGATAGTTGATGTGTGTCTAAAAATACTAATTAGGTACACCTCAGTGAGGTATATACCTTGACCTGTAGTGTAGATGGGAGGGATAGTTGATGTGCTCCAAAAATGCTAATTAGGTATACCTCAGTGAGGTGGTGTTCACCTTGACCAGAGATATAGTCAAGAGGAGCTGTTGAGGTGCACACATTTGTGGCTACAAAAAATAATCTTTAAATGCATGGACAAGACATTCACCAAAATGAAAATGCATACTATCTTTTTAATTGACTAATTTTAAGCAGAACATCAAAAAGTATTAACAAGGGGGCAGTTCCTACCTCTTCACCACCCCAGTCTTATTACAAGAACTGACAAAACAGATAGGAATTCTGGAATAAAATACATTACTGTAACAATGTCTGCAGGAACAGCATTCAAAAGATATTTCTTTGATATGTTTGCCACTGGAAACAATGAATCTTAGAAAAGCTACAGAAAAAGTACTATAAGTTAAACTGCCCCCAAATAGAAATATACAGAAGAAGCACACATCAAAAACTTGCACACCCTAGTAGAATCTTGCAACTTTCTACAACATGTACTGTACAAACTCTTACTAGAAACAAAGAACTGCACTCTGAAAAAGACTTGGGGCTAGATTCAGAAAATGTTTTGGGACTAAGTCCCATACGGCAACTCCAGTTGCATACTAAAATCTCAGCAGCTGCAGAGATTGCCATTCACAGCCGCATGCCATTTGGAAGATGTTATAGTTGGTCCCACCATCTGTAACAGTCTTCCACAGCTAGAGGGATTTCTACAGCAAAACCACCTGCAAGCCACCATAAATTGTGGAGCTGGTTGTAATCTGGCTCCACCTTTGTGAATACCCACAGCTGGCAACCCACTTGTGCTGCTTTTTTCCTGCAGCTGAGGGAATTTCAAGTGTTTTGCTACTCCAGCCCTGGTTATTTTGCAAGCACTGTGCAGCTAAACATGGACCTCCAACTGCAGCCTTAAATCAACTGTCAGTAACCAGGAAGTACAGTATCACAAGGGAGTTCAGAAAACAAAATTGACAATGGGGTCCTTACAGGACAAAAATAAACAGTAACACAAGGCAGATGTAGAAGTGCAGTTGAGGTGTACACAGTTTAAAGTTAAATTTGTAAGGTGAAGTTGAGGTTTATGCTGCTATTTGTTAACTTTTTAAGGTGTAGTTGAGATACATACTGCTAAATATGAGTTTATTGTGCAGATTATTACATGTAAAACAAGAGGAAATTGTAAACATGAAAAGATCAGTGATACATCAGTAAGCACTCTTGAACAATTTCTTAAGAATAATGGAAATAAGGGATAGGGGGTTTGGACTCAGATTCTTTTATAGAAGATAGTAAAATTTTAGTCCCAGGTTTGAAGCTGCTAAAAAAAAGGAGGGAGAAAGGGTCAGAATAAACAAAAATAGTGGAAAAGAAGAAAGACAAAAATAAGAAAAAAGGCAAAATAATAATGCTAGAAAGAACACAAAAGATAAGCGGCGCCACAAGACAACAGCTAGGACAATTTTATAGTAACTACTGTATACTAGATAACTCAAAAAGTGATAAGAAGATGGGATGGAATGAAGCTATACAGGAGGAAATAGTATTAAAGTTCAGGAATTATGAGGCAGATAGGAAAAAATTACAACCTGAGGTGTAGGGTAATAAAGATGATAAAACAAATTCAGAAAAAGACCAGTTATAAAGAACTGGTGTAGATCTGACAGATCAAAAAGTAAAATGACATTTAATGGTGGAGAAGGTGCACAAATTCATGAATTAATGAAAGGGAAGATGGGGCCAGTCTGTTGGCACATCAGTACCACTACCAGTCATGATACCAGCAACCCAAGTTCAGGAACTAGCTCTGGTTGTTAGGGGCCAGCCAGAGTACTGGAGGGTTGAACACCTGACAAGATACTTTCTTCCTTCGAGGAGGAGCATTCCATGCTTCATTGTGATACTGCAACCTTGAATACACAGTTGCCAGTGCAGTTGGAGAAAGAAGCAGGGAGAGTTGTCACAGGCATTGGAGTGGGATCAGATACATAATGTGTGCACAGAAGCATTTTGATATCATATTTCATGATGTCTCTGCTGCAAGAACAAACCATGGGTGAAAAACACCACTGTATCTGCCAATACCTCTATGATGATGATGGCCATGGTATATCCAGGGTACCCCTGCCTCCCACAGCAACAGAGTACCACCTGACACAACTAGATGTCTTGGGGGGAGCTGCCTCCCACCTGACCCTGCCTGAGGGTGAAGCCAAGGCTGCATGGATGTAGGTACCCAAGGTCAGAGGCAGGAGGGTTTGGGAGGTACATAGGAGCCCTGAGAGATAGTGGAGGAATTGTCAGGTGGCGGGGAATATCAAGTTAAAAACTTCAAGTTTAAGAAAGTTAAAAACTGGCTGGCTAAATCTTATGGGTAGGATCAAGAATTAAATGTGTCTCATTAAAAATATTTGTCTTAACATCATTCTCCCTTCTACCTATGCATTGTTGCAGCCCTCATCCAACCCACACCTCACTCATATCGCTATCAAGCAAACCTACCTTGTCCCCCACTGCCGCACCTCCCTGGCCCAGCGCTCATTCAGTTTTAGAGCCCCTACTGGGTTTATTCCTTCCCCTTGGAAGTAACCTCTGAGTTAAAATGTGGCCCTTTCAAATCCAAGTTGTGTCAATACCTTATCACCCTTAATCATTGTGACTGCCCCTGCTGTCTCTTCCATTCCATGCCCCTTCATTCTATACCTGCCCCACTCTACTCTGTCACTTCTCCTTCTTCAGCCTCTGGTTCTCTCACTACTCTACTGTCTTCCTTCTCTGCATGACCCCACATCTCCTGTCTCTCCCTCCCCCCTTTTTTCTTCCCTCCTTCTGTCCTTCCTCCCATTACTCCTGCCACACACCCTCACCCTCTTCCTGTTTCCCTTTTTACTCTTTTCCTCCTGATAAAGCCAGACTTTGGCTGCTCTCATTACCTACCACAGTTTTAATTTTTTTGTTGTTGAATTTCTCTTGTTTTTTCAAATTTACCATCATGTTATTGTTTACTGCTCTACTTTTAAATAGGTCTTTGCTTGTTTTTTATTCTCAATCAAATGTGATTGCTCATGCTATTTTTTTCCTTGTAATTTGTACCTTGACATGTAATCTTTGTTAAAGAGCCCTTGGCTCAAAGGTATTGTGATTCTGAGAAATAAGTATGTATATAAATAAATAAATAAAATCCAGGATGAAACACCAGTGTCACTTTAAAGTTACTACATAGATGTGCAGCTTATAACAACATGGGCCAAATTGTTATGATAGTCTTATCTTTGGGTGTTATATGGACACACTGGAAAGTTAGCGGGAGTTTGAAAATCTGGAGCTTTATCTTGAAGAACCATCCCATTTTTGGATGTCTATTAACCATTCCAGGACAATAAAATGGTACTGGAAACTTCAATTCAAAACAGAACCTTGACAGAAATCATTAATACCACAAAGAATATACATTTAAAATGGAACAAGACTTAAATAAGTCAGCAACCCCTTTTAAAAGGCAGGAGTGTATTCTTACAATTCATGGGTTACTGGAGCATGTAAAAGGTACACATTATTCCTTACCAAGGAATGTCTGCTCTGTTATTAAGAACAAGCCCCAAAAATAAATGAGAGTGAGCATGCTGGGCAGAGTAAAGGCAATATTGAAGATCATGTTCCAGTAGTTACTGTTCCTACTCAAAATCTAAGTGGCACATGTACTTTTACTATAAATATAGTGTTGGGGTAATAGAACCACATCCCCTTAGGAAGCCTTACTGGTGAAGCACAGGGGTAAATGGTGGCTGGTACACTGGACTAGGGTAGGTGTATCATGTATATCTTTCTAGGTAACCATTCAGCTAATATACTCGGATGCACTTTATCTGCACTTTATTTGTTGATTGGCACTTGATTATGTAGAGAGGTGGAAAACAGAAATCTGTGTTTTGTGCGAGAAACAAAGCTTTTGCAAGTATTCGTCAGAAGATTTTTTTGCTTCCTCACCTACCCATCTGTGCTCACCTGGTTGTTAATGAGTATAATGTTTTAAGTGAGTGGTTTTAACCAAGACCCTCACAGGTTGAGAACCCTATACATATGCTGAGTGCAGGCTTATTTCTGGCAAATAGGAGTTTATACTTACAATTCATGGTTTACTGGACCACATAAAAGAGACACAATTCCTTAACAAGAAATGTCTGCCCTGTTCTTAAAATATTCTTGGAATACAGCTAGAATACAAAGATATTTTGGGTGGAGAGGCAAACAGGTATTGCAGGTCTGGGCTTAAAAAAATTTGGGAATCAGAGACTCTATGCTGTACAACAGAATTTTATAGTCGGCACCAAAACAGGATCAGTAGGGGGTCCAGATTATAGGTATGATGGAACTGAGGGAACCTCACCCAGAACAAGCCCCAAAAATAAATGAGTGTGAGCATGCTAGGCAGTGCAAAGGTAATACTGAAGATCTTATTCCACTAATCACTGTTCCTACCCAAAATCAATACAAAATACTGAAAGAAACACTGGCATGACAGCAACTGGAGCACTATAATGTACTGTACAGCTTTTTAATAGTCTGTTCATGGAATATTGCAGGTGTTACATCAAAATTATGTGATAAAGGATGTGTCATATCAAATTATTATTTTACAAGAATCCTTGGGCCTGATGCCAATTGGCATGGTGCTACTCATGGGCGTATGTAAGTTGTGCCATGTGGCGCTATGCCAGGAACCTGCGCCATATTACAAGACATGCAGGGTCCCCAGCACCTGTAGCCTGCAATCATGGCAGACAAGACTAGCACCATGGGCATGGCACAATGGCCCTGCATGCCACAAGTCACAGCCTGCCAACTACTGCCCCATGGAAACCCCCACTACGGAATGCCACTGCATGCACCAGGGGCCATGGTGGGGCTGGACAGGTGGCACAAGCGTCCCATGGGCACATCAGAAAATGGACCCTGGGAGTCACTGACATTCAGGGGTGGGGGACATGTATGTGTTGGGGAGGCACAGGGGCCCTGCTGTGGCTGTACGGAGTCACTACAGAGTGGGCATCCATCGATTGGCATGGACAGATGCCCCTTAGACCATCTCCCTGATGGTCTAACTGTGCTGCACCATTGTGGCTTCTGGAATGCCATATGTGGGTTACAGCAGCTACCCTGTTGCAATAGGGCATAATTGCTGCCGTAACCCACCCTTGCACCATGCCGTTGTGGGCGTAGTGGGTGGCATAACCCACGTTTGGTGCAACCCGCATACGGCATGGCAGAGGTAGTGACTTGAAATTGTGACTTGTGTAACACATGGTGCAAGTTGCAATTTATGGCATGGACTTTGGCATAAATTGGCTTGTGCCATGCGTAAGCCATCTTGGAAATGGGCTCCTTGTTCATTGAAAATTACTTGAAGTTGCAAGGATTTTTTTTCTTACTATTCACAATTCCTGCTAATAAAGGCACAATAGGAGCTAGGCCAAGTAAAAGGATAAAAAATGAGAAATGGTTAAACAACTGTAAATAAAAAAAAACAGTCTTACAAGAACTTTGCTACCCTCTGCCTCAATGTAAATGGCAAATGTATGTGACTATAACATGTACATTCCCCACTATCATCAAAATATTATAATGTACATATTTTAACAGAATTGGAACAACTTCTTTCACAAATTGATTTATTGTTCTCAGAAGCCAAAATATTGACAGCTGGTGATTTTTACAACAGAGTGGGTTTACTGTGCGTGGAAAATGAAAATGAGATACAGAATATTTTGGAAGTAATTAGTGATAATATCTTTCTGAATAGATGTGTGAAAGACAAGAACATTTTAGCAGGTGGACAAAAATTAAAGCACACAGTACTCTCATATGCACTGTACATACATAACGAGAAAGTAGATGGTGATATTCTAGGAGATATACCTATATGTATAGCAGATGTTTTTTGACCATCGTTTTAATTGGGTCAGTATAAATTTTCTTCCCTGTCTTTAGAAACTGACTGGTGTTGTTAGATCCAATAGTGACCATTTACAAATGCTTCTCAAAGAAAATTATGAATTAAACTGCAAAGCTAGGACAAAGAATGAGAAGGTATTAAAAATTAGAAATAAGGATATTATATGATGGAATTTAGTAAAGGAGATTATGAAGAATTTTCTCATGTATAAAGAGGTGGTTAAAATTGTTAAGCAAGAGATTCTCAAAACTGAAGAAGATACAGATATAATAAATCTTACTACAAAGTTAATACAATTAAGACAGTAATTTATATGCATAAAAAAGTATTAATATGAAATGCATAAAGTAAAAAAAAACTTAATAAATTATTAAGAAAAATGAGGAAATCATAAACTTTAGAAAACATGAAACAATTGTAATAACAAAGAAAATGATACAAAAAAGATTTTCGTCCAGAAAAAAACAAATCTGTATTAGTTCTGTACAGAATAAACTTTCAATGTGTGGGAAATATATGTGATGCTTTGTGAACTTTTACTTTGGCCTTTCTCATTTCCACCCTTAGTAGAGGAGTCATGTGGCAATACAGGAAAGTGTGCTGGTGGAGGAGGAGGAGGAGGTGGGGAGGATGAAGGGTTTCAAAAACATACTAAACAGTAAGGTGAGGGGAAGGCAGGTTTAAATAGGACTGGTGGGCAAAGTTATTCACCCACATTGAACCACAAGCAAAGGTACCCTTACAGGTTCCCATGGCTCACTATCCTGACACTCACCTGCCCAGGCACTATTGCCCAACAGGTGCAGTGTCCTGATAGTGATCATTCTGATGGCTATATGCCCAACAGTGTTATGGGAGGGGGTTAAGGTAGCGGATGTGATGGGTTGCTACCTTACCCCTGAAAACACTACTGGATCTGGAAGCTGTCCGAGCTGCCCCCATGGTGTGGAGGGCTAAAGCACAGGCAGCTCTGCCAGCGTGCTCCACTGGACCTGGGTTCTGGTCCTGTCACAACCTTTTGCTCCCCCATAACTGATATACTTTTTACTCTGGGATCCGCTCCCCCTCAGAGTTAGATATATTAGTTACGGGGGGGGGAGAGGGGTGCAGGTGGCACAGCCCTCCACATTGTGACAAATGGCATATGTTGCCATGTTGACCGACATCATGTCAGGCAAGTGGTGCTGTCAGGTCTGTGCGGTTCAGGAATTTGGACTCGGTATCCTGAGCATCAGTATACTGTGCTTATTAACATAATAAATCCCTAGCAAAGCCTTCCCATTCATTGTGTTGGAATATATGTGATACTTGTGTGAACTTTTGCTTTGTGAACTTTACTTTGGCCTCTGTCATTCCCAACCTCAGTAGAGGAGCTGGGCAATGATATGGGAACGAAGGCACAAAAAGAATAGCGTGATAACCTCCTCCAACTCACAGAGAGTGTGAACAGTAGCATGCAGGAAAGGAAAAAAATCCCTGTATAGGAAATCTCTGTGGAACCATGGCTACTGAGTTGCCCTTCCCCTGGGCATACTATGAGGAGATAATCCTTTGTTTTATGTTCTCTGCCCCCAATTTTTATTTGAGAGCTCAGCCCCTGCCCCACATACCACCCATTATGCCCATGTTTGCCCATTGGGGAGGGGCAGCTAGGTGGGCATTCCCCCAGGGACACATGGAAATGAGCCCTGGCTTACTCCTCAGGGTGAGGCCACAAGAGTGGGACACCGCCCCCCGGACAATAAGGGCTGCAGAGAAGGTGATGGAGCAGGGTGTCATGCCTGGTGACCAGGATTTTTTGCATGCTCTGTGTTCCCCTGGAGTCAGGATGTGCAATGATATCTGGCGTCTCTCCCACCTCTGATGTAACCTGGCACCAGTCGTTGTGGATCCCCTGGCCTCCGCCAGGGGCTGCTGATATTTTTATCTTATTAAAATTTAGGAATTGTAATACCTTTGAGCTGGAAGCTCTTTTACAAAGTTTCTACATTAGCAATAACAACAGCACATAGGAGACATAACAGATTATACAATTGATGACACATTTTGTAAAGCTACACGGAGTCAAATTAGAATACAGTGATTATAGCAATATACAAGGACCACAATATGTAAGTAAGGAATAATACCTGACAGGGTAGGCATTATTGGGAAATACCAGATTGCCCAGGGGTGTAATGAGGCCCGATGCCACAGGCGGAGGGCCTTATAGCACCTGGAAGGTCTGTTTTTTCCCAATAATGTCCACCCTGGAGGGTATTATTGCACTTAGAAAATGGCCCATCAGAGAATGCTACTTTGTAAAGAGGCACTTGGACTGGCTTTTATTTTTAGTTGGGCATCTATTGAAAAATAAATGCCCAGCTTGGAGCCTGTCTCAGCCAATCAGATTTAAGAATTGATTGTTGCCATTTTCTAATGCAATATACAACAGAACCAAACAATTTACAATAAAGACAGGTTAAATATGAAGCAAGGTAACATAACATGATTATAAGCTTACAGAGTGAGCATGACAGTGTAGGAACTAGCCAGAGGAGGCATTGTTGAAGAGTGGGAGGAGGGGGGGTGGAAGGCTTAGAGGAGAGATGGACAACAACAGAATCAGCCAGAGTAGGCTTAGTCAATGGAAGGGGGAAGGCACAATGGAGAGGGGTTAGGGTGTCAGGGGAAGATGATGAGAAATTTGGAAAGTTGCAAGAGAGAGGAGGGTGACCAAGGTCAAGAGAGATTAGGTAGGAGAGGGGCTAGGAGTAGTTAGGGCAGGATGGTGCTGGTATAATTTCAGTGGCTAGTGCCAAAATTGTCTAAATGCTAGAGGGGAGTTCCAGAGTTCCATGGTGCACCCATCAAGGTCAAGCTAAGAAAAGTCAGACACTTGCCCTCCTCCTCCCTGGAGAAGGAGGGTGCCCCTCAGATGCTCAATCCTTCTCTGCCTCTCCAGCCCTCTGACTCCTTGGTCCATTCCTGAACTTGGAATGTCAATGTCACATGTGGATGCCTTGCTGCTGCACCGTTAGGCTGGCTTTTGAGGAGGTACTCCTAAAGACTGTCTAATTTCGTGTTCTGGATTTGTAATAAAGGTTTCAAAACATGAGGATGTCTACAATCC
This sequence comes from Neoceratodus forsteri, assembly GCA_016271365.2. Classification (NCBI taxonomy): domain Eukaryota; kingdom Metazoa; phylum Chordata; order Ceratodontiformes; family Ceratodontidae; genus Neoceratodus; species Neoceratodus forsteri. The sequence continues at coordinate 152,629,792 of CM028133.1, forward strand.
AAGCCTTTTAATAATATTTGTGGGCATTATTTTGAGAGGCTGAAGGAGCTGCTCAATCCAAAATGAATGACCCAAAAAGAGAAAGAATTAAGGTGCACTTGTCGAAGTACAAGTGTCTTGATTTCCATAAACGCTTTTGTGGTCAAGGAGAATGACAGTATGTAGTCAGATGTGATACAGGACCAGTTGACTGAGTATTTGTACAGGACACCAGTTATTATGAGTTGAATAGTAAGTGATCTGAACTCCTTTATATTGTTCTACAGTTTTTGATTTTCATAATGCAGGATGTAGTGGTCTTCTTGTTTTCTTAGACTGGCAATTGTGATAAATGCAGTAGAAAAGGCTGATGAAACTAGAAATTCTTCTGGACAAAGCAAAAAACTTAGAAGGCTAGGTAAATAGCTAAGGATATCATTATGCTGATTGTAGGTTTGAAGAGGTTAGAACAGAGCAAGTGCAATACTTTCTGAAATAGAAGTCCATTCATAAGCTAACAATTTAGAAGACTTTAAGATGGATGTTATATTGATTTCAAATAATAGAAGCTTAAAGGAGGAGCTGGATAAATAGAGGTCATGTAAAGATTTGCTTGAGAGTGGAATATTGTATTCCAGACAGGTATTGCTTAATTGTCCTATAAGATAATTTAAGAGTTTGATGGCAGTAAGTTATGGAAGCCAGTATGTGATCACTTTAACATGGCTTGTTATGAACTGACTGAACTGCGCAGAAATGAAATATATTTCTTCCAGGTGATAGAATATGTAACTGAGTACTCAGAGATAGTGCTGACCACATGAGTGCTTCAGTTTGTTGATGGTAGAATGTTATATCATGATGATATTGGGAAATCGAGGAGGAGGAGTCATGACTTGGTCTACTATTGGGCAGATAACAATGGAATTCCTGAACTGGAAACAAGATAAATAATCAACTGTGAATTCACAAACAGGAATTTGAAAGCATAATGTGGTACATAATGATAAAGATAGCCGAGTGAGCTTCAGCATGAACAGCATAATGAAATGAAATGAGAATCTGTCTTTATTAATAATATTGACCATAGCTTGATTATCTGAGACGACTTGAGATGGTTTGGAGGGACCAATGATGGCCCCATGTCAATGCAACAGCTACAACTGGATACATTTCGAATAGAAGATATCTTTGAAAGTCCAAGAGGCTGTAAATATCTGGAGCTCAAGGAGCAGCAAACCAGGACTGTCGAAACTGCAGTAAGTCATAGTTGAGAGAAGCATCAGAGTAAATACTGAGATGAAGATCTGGAGATGGATCTGTGTAAAATACAGAACAATTGTTCCAGTATGTTGAGAAATGGGACCACATTGCTAAATTTGATTTGGTTGTGATGGTGATGCTGATGTGATGATTCAGGCTCAGAGATGGAGGGACCAGTGTCAGCAGAAATGAGGTAAAGGAGTGACTTTGAGGAATAATTCACATGGTGAACCTGAGATATCCCAAGTACAAGAGAAGTTCATGTTCATAGATACATAGATACATAGATACATAGACAGTGTCAGCAGATAAGGGCCTATGGCCCACCTAGTCTGCCCATTTGAGCTTGTAAGTTCAGTTTGTTTTCCTAGAAGTCTGTTTCCCTTTACCCCTGCCCTCTAGAATTCCTTTATGTCTATCCCATGCATTTTTAAATCCCATGATTGTTCAGCCCCCACCACTTCCTCTGGCAGGGTGTTCCACTTGTCCACCACCCGTTCTGTGAAGAAATTCTTTCTCATGTTTCCTCTGACTCGTCCTCCCTCCAACTTCATCCCATGCCCTCTAGTCCTGAAACATCTTTTTCACTTAAAAATAGTGTTTTCCTGCACCCTGTTCCTCCCTGTAAGATACTTGTATGTCTCTATCATATCCCCTCTCTCCCTCCTCTCCTCCAGGGAGTACATGTTCAGTTCCTTCAACCTGTCTTCATAGGACTTGTGATGCAACCCATGCACCATCTTTGTTGCCCCTCCTCTGAACCTTCTCTACCCTGTCTATGTCCTTACGTAGGTATGGTCTCCAGAACTGTACACTGTACTCCAGGTGGGGCCTCACTAGTGTCTTGTATGCGGAATTATGACCTCCCTTTTCCTGCTGGTGATGCCCCTGCCTATACATCCCAGCATCCTATTTGCTTTACCTGATGCCTTGTCACACTGTTTCCTACCTTGAGGTCATCAGAGATGACAACCCCAAGATCCCTTTCCTGCTTGGTGCATGCTATATCCTCACCCCCAACTGATATATTGTGCCAGGGTTTTTGTGCCCCATATGCATTATCTTGCACTTCTTTGCATTGAATTTCAACTGCCAAACCCTTGACCATTCTTCAAGTTTCTGCAGGTCCTTCTCATTCTGTCTACACCCTCTGGTGTGTCTACTCTGTTACAGAGCTTTGTGTCATCAGCGAACAGTGAAATTCTGCCTTCTAGATCCTGTGCAATGTCACTGATGAAGATGTTGAATAGGACCGGTCCCAGCACTGATCCCTGAGGTACCCCACTGGTTACTCTTCCCTCTGTGGAGTGACAGCCATTTACCACCACCCTCTGTGTCCTGCCACCCAGCCAGTTACCTACCCACCACACTACTGTCCTGCCCACACCCATATTCCCCAGTTTGTGTAATAGTCTTCTATGTGGCACAGTGTCAAAGGCCTTGCTGAAGTCCAGATAGGCCATGTCCACTGCCCCTCCCTGATCCACCTCCCTAGTCACCCAGTCAAAAAATTCAATGAGGTTGGTCTGACATGACCTCCCCTGGTGAAACCATGCTGCCTTGGGTCCTGTAGTCCATTGACAACCAGATGTTCCACCAATCTCTCCTTCAGTAGTGCTTCCATGATCTTTCCCACTACCAAGGTGAGGCTGACTGGTCTGTAGTTTCCTGCTTCCTCTTTGTTCCCACTTTTGTATAAGGGGACTACATCTGCTGTCCTCCAGTCTTTGGGTACCTCCCCTGTTTCCAGTGATTGGCTGAACAGGATAGCCAGAGGTTCAGCCACCACCTCTCTTAGTTCTTTAAGGACCCTGGGGTGCACCCCATATGGCCCCATTGCTTTATCAGCTCTTATTACTTCCAGTTCCTTCAGGACCCTTTCTCGTGTAAAGGGACTTGTGTCCATTTCTGCACCATTCTCACCCCTTGTACTCCTTCAGACCCATTACCCCCTCTTCCTTAGTAAAGACTGAGCAGAAATACCTGTTCAATATGTCAGCTTTACTGTTGTCATCCTCCACGCTGCTCACATCCTCCCCTTCAGTCTCACTATCCTCCTTTGTCTTTCTTTTTTTCACTTATGTACCTGTAAAAGGTTTTGTCCCTTTACCCACTGATTTTGCAATGTGTTCTTCTGTCTGAGCTTTGGCTTCCTTACTGACTTCCCTGCATCCCTTTGTTTTCCTGGTACTTCTCCCTATCCCCTTCTGCCTGTGTCTTTTGTATTGCCTGAATGCAATCTTTTGGCTTTCACTTTCTTTGCTACCCTTTGGAAAACCATAATGGTCTCCTCTTCCTTTTCTCTTGCTAACCTGCTTAATGCATAATTCTGTTGTTCTTATAATCCCCATTTTAAATACTGCCCACTATTCCTCAACCCCTGATTCCTGTCCCATTCCCCTTAATGCCTCTTTCAAGTATCTCCCCATTTTCCCAAAGTCTGCCCCCCTAAAATCCAGGATATGTGTTTTTGTGTGGTTTGGTTCTGCTCTTTCTGTGATTTCAAACCACAATGACTGGTGGTCACTGTTACCCAGGTGCTCCCCCACTGTTACCCCATCACACTGTCCCTGTTTGTGAGCACAAGGTCCAGTATTGCCTTCTGCCGAGTTGGTTCCATGACCAGTTGCTTGAGGAAGGCACCCTGAAGGGAGTCCAGGATAAATCTGCTCCTAGTTGATGCTGCTGCTGGGATGCTCCAGTCCACGTCTGGTATATTGAAGTCTCCAACCAGTACTACCTTACCCTTGTCTGCCATCCTTTGGATGTCCATTTGAATGTTCATTGTAGGAAGAGTGAGTGGAGAATAACTCAACCAGAACTTGAATTATGTGAAGTATCATGGGATGCAGGCAGGTTTCCGTGCATATGGAATCAAATCTGATCCCGAGGAATTTGAGAGTCATAAAAGGGCCCAGCGTTCTTCTCTTCGGATAAGAAAACTTCTAATTCTTGAAAGAAATGTGTGAGCACAGAGATGCCAGCTGCTGGAGGAGACTCATGTGGATTGATTAGTAAGAAGTCATTAAAGAGGAAGATCACAGCTAAACGACAGCAAACATTGAGAAGTAACCAGCAAAGAGTCTCTAAAAACATATCAAACAGTTTGGGGCTGCTTTTGCAACTGAAGGTCAGACAAACAGCGAAGTAGTAACGGTCTACCGATTTAATTCCACAGAGATGTCAGGGATGGGTGAATGGGCAGTAATTTGAAAGCATCCAAGATGTCTGCTTTTTGAAGGTGGAGGTATCATACAAGTGTAAAAGAGTTAGTAATTATTTGAAGGAATCAGTGAGTTGATGCTGGAAAAGACTTAGTACTAAGCACTGAGAGATCGACGATCAGTTGTTTCTTGCCTGAAAAATGTTCTGGTGATGATGATGCTGATGGGGCTCCTCCAGTAGGTGTGAAAGGTAGATGCTACAAAGGACTAATGAGAAAACCTTTTGAAGTTTGTTTGTAATAGTTGCTGAATGACTTCTGGTTCCTTTAAAGCAGACCATAATAAATTTATATGTATGAATTACTCTGTCAGTGTGAAAGCCTTCAGGAATCTGGAGATGAAAAGGTTCAAGTCTTCATGCTTGGATGGAAATGTGGAGCAACATCATCTCAATATAATGGACATATTCTGAAATAGTTAAATTCTTTATGAGCTTGGGGTCTTTCAATTTTTGCACTATAGAAACATCTCTGCAAGATATGAATCTATTTCCAATGGTGTCATTAGAGGAAATGAGGAGATATATCTAATGATGTTGTTTTCTTCCATGACGTCCTTGAGATGGTGACCTGTGATAAGGTGTTTTGGAGATATCAATGGTGAAGGAGAAACTGAAGAAGTATCAAACTCTTGACAGAATGGCAGATCAGAAGTCGATGAAGCGCTGGAGGGAGGAAGAATACTAGGCAAAATGGAAAGGGAAAGGGAAATTGTTTACCCAGAAAAGACACACTAAGCCAGAGTTTGTCTCCAGATGCGACCTGGGAGTACAAGGAAGTTAAGTGACTTGTTCAGGATTACACAGTATGCAAGTGGGGGCTGATGGGATTTAAACTCAGGTCTCCAGGTTTGCAGCTCAGAGCCCTTAACCACTGTGCTATACTGACTCTAACCACTTCTTCTTGGAACAGCTGAAGGAAAGGAGGGAAGCTGGAATGGTTAAAGTAGACACTGAAGAAGACTGCACTGGAAGGTGATCTTCAAGAAAGGTGAAGCAAGATTATGCATAAGAATTAAAGAGTTGAGTTGAACTATGGGGTCCAGTATTTCAGAGAAGGCAGTAGGCTTGCTGAAGGACTGGCTGGTCAGAAGCAGGAGTTTCATCATGCTGAGAGTTTTCTGCTACAATAAATTAAATAGCTCTAGCTTACTAGCAGTTGCTTAGTAGGAAATGTCAAGCTTTTGATGGTCAGAAATTAGGTATAGAACAGGACATTCATTTAAAGCATATTTGACTTAGCAGATTGTTTGCAAGGAGTTAGTATGTCTGGGAAAGAGCAATGGAGCCCTGAAGGACCTTCTTCAGAAGCAGGAGAGGAGTTGTGAGAGGCAGCAGAGCCATAGTGCTAAGTTGCAGTAGCAGCAGCAAGTTAGTGAGTCTTAAGTAAAAAAATGAGCACTCCCAGCTCTGGAGTATGAGCTGAACCCTATGTACGCTCATAACCACCATGTAGATATGAAGTGGGGAGATGGAGTCTAAAATGAGTAATGCTGGGTTGAGAATGAATGCTGCCATCTCTACTGGATGAAGTTGGACCCTGTTACACTCGTGACCACCACGGAGGTATGCAATAAGGAGATGAAGATAGAAATGAATAAGAAGGTTTGAGGAGAATGAGATTCCATCTCTGGTGGATGAAGTCAGACCCTGCTGACACTTGTAGCCTCCACATAGGTACAAAGTCAAGACACAGAGTCTAAACAAGCAATGGTTTTAGAAAAACAAGCGTTCTCATCTTTGGTAGACAAAGGTGGATGTTGCTTATGCTCTTGACTTCCATGTAGGAATGAGATAGAGAGATGGAGGCTGCAATGATAATGAAGGCCTGAGAAGGATGAGGACTCATGTCTCTGGTGGATGAAGTTGGAACCTGTCTATGCTTGTGACCTCCATGTATGTACGAGGTAGGGAGATGGAGTCTGAAACTGTGGGTTAGGGCTGGTTAAGAGAGAAATATTAAAGGAAGATATAAAAGGGGGATTCAGAGCTGAAAGGTAGATGAGAAAATACAAGGGAGTGAACCAGTTCCAAGGAATTGCAGCCTGTAAGGGAGACAGGGAATATGCAGAAGAGAAAGCAAGAGAATAGTAAGGCAAGGAAGAAAGAGCTGCGGCTTTAAGCCAGGTGATGATGACACACTACACCAACCCAGAAGAGAGAGGAGAGTGAGGAGCCTAGAAGCAAAATACTTGAAAAATTAAAAGAATGAAAGTAAACCCTCAAACAAGGAGAAGAAAGAATAAAAGGAAGCAAGATTTTCAGTGATGGAGGAATTAGCACAAATGTGCTGCGAGGTGGAAAGACAAAAAAAAACAGGGTGGAGGGGCAAGAAGAGACAAGTCACAGAGTGGCAACAGCAAAGAAGGGGGCAGCAATGAGAAACAAGCATGAAATGGGAACCCGGACATGGATGGACACAAACATTAATGTGAAAATAGAAATCAACTGCTGCAGTATGCAGGCAAAGCACAGACAGCATGGAGAGGCAACATGAATGGGAGGGAAGCGGGGGGGTAACAGGACAGACAGCAGCAGAGCACATTGCAACAACAATAGGGAGTGGTGGAAACAAGGACAGACAGCCACAGAGTGGCAAGAATAATTGGAGAGGCAGGGGGGACAGCAAACATAGATGCAGAGCAAGTGGCAATATTAATGGAGGGAGAGGGATACACAGAGAAGCCACAGAGTGGCAATAGTGAAGGACGGGATGGGGAAGAACAAGCACAGACAACAAGAGTGGCTACAGATGGGGGAGGGGGGCAAAGCCATGAGATGACACAGAACAGGGATTGGGAAGAAGGAGGTGATGGAGGCAAGCCAGAAGGAGGAGAGTAAGATGGCAGGAGGCTGAATGACAGAAATGACAAATAGCAGGAGAGAGTCAAGAAATACTCCCACAAGGACCACACAGTGACTCAGTTGTTCAAAAATTTACTAAGCAGTAAGGTGAGGGAAGGCAGGTTTAAAAGGGGTGGTGGGCTGAGTTATCCCTAACATTGAACCATGGGCAAAGCCTCCCAAAATCAGACTATAGTAACTAATGACACTAAGGACTTTGGTAGCTTTGTTACTAAGGGAATATAACAAAAACTAATATTCTTGCCACAATTCATCCCACTGTTTGGACTGACTTTTTTGAAAACACATTCTTTGATCAAAGTACTACAAGCTTTTTCTTTTGAAGAAATTATAGAGTCTGAACTGCCCTCTTATATGCAATAGAAGACATTTTGGTAGCAACTGAAAATCAAAAACCATTCAAAGCCCCTGGCCCAGATATGGTGCCCACAAATATTTATAAAGGATGTCCATCTGGATGTTTACTATCCTGATACACATTCAATAAAATTTGGTGTTCTCTGGTATTTCAGACTCTTGGAAAGGGACCTGATTGTTCCAGTTTATAAAAACAAATGCTCCTGTTCAGATCCTCTTAAATGATATTAGATAAATTACGTGACTAGTTACAACAAACATACATGCTTGCAAGTGCACAATTTGACTTCAGAGTGGAGAGACTGACAAGATAGAAGATTGATAGATAGTTGCAAGACACAGTATTTCATAATTTAATGGAAAAATATTTTCAAATAAAAAAATAGAGCTTTATTCATAGCCTTCATAGATTTTTTCACAGTATTTTGATACTGTGGACAGAAATATACTTTTGTAGGGATACAGAGAATAGAGCTCCCCTCATCTTTCAATAATAATTTCATCACACTACGATACTTGAGCAAATGTATGCAATTCCCTTCAGGGTGACTTAATAGTTTTCAAACAAATGTAGGTGTCAGACAAGACTGCCTTCTGGCACCTTCTGTATTTAACATAGAAACAGAATTTGTCTGCAGATAAGGACCACTTGGCCTACCTAGTCTCCCCCTCTTTTCCCAGCCTATTCTACCACTGCAGACCCCACCTGGTCTCTGGTCCACCACATCGCGTTGATACCTGTTTTCTCTGATACCTATACTATGTATGCTTGAAGACTGCCACTGTTTTTGCCCCCACCACCCTCATTAGACGATTGTTCCATGCACCTATCACCCTCTTAGTGAAAATATACTTCCTCCATCCTAAATGTCCCACTCCAGCTTCATATCATGCTATATAGTTCTTGTACACCTTTTTGGGAAAAATGCTCCCTTTCTGTACCTATTCACCACTGTGAGGTATTTAAATGTCTCTATCATGCTCCTCTTCCTTTCTTTCTTAAAGGGTGTACATGTTTAGCTACCCCCAGTCTCTCCTCGTCAGACATTTGAACCAGCCCTGTACTGTTTTTGTTTCCCCTTATTTGGATGGCTTCTAAACTGTCTATATGCTTTCTGAGGTGCATCTACCAGAACTGGATGCAATACTTCAGGTGGGGTCTCAACAATGACCAGTAAAGTGGCAACATCACCTCCCTTCTTCTGTTGGTGATACCACTTCCAATGCACCCCAGCAATTCCACTGGCTGTCACTACTGCTTTGTAGCATTGCCTTACCACCTTGAGGTCATCCATTATGATCACCCCAGGTCCCTTTCCTGTTTGGTAACTGTCAATACCACCCCCACACCATTCTATGCTTTGCCACTGGGTTCCTTAACATTTATGTTAACCCTGTATTCCTCAGGATATAAACAAAGAAACTATTCATAATCCCAAACTATTTCAGGATAATTGTGGTTGTCTAGTTTATGCTAACCGTCTTGCAATAATGTCTTTCTCAAGTTTATGCCTGCAGAGGAAACTCCAAATCAAAAAGGCAATCTGTTACCATTTAAAGTTGAAGATTAACATATCCAAATCACAAGTTGTAGTTGCTGGAAAACATAATAAGACGTCTTCTTGGTTTATTAGTAAAACTAAATTGCAACAGGTTAAGCAGCAGGACTATTTGGGTATTCGGTTTGTGGAAAATCTTAAATGGACAGAACACTTTAAAATGATTCAAGGGAAAACCAAAAAAAAAAAATGTGTTCCTTGAACAGATTTAATTCTCAGTGTGGTAAATCCATGAAAAGCATATTACATGTTTTAAATCTAAAATTAAAGGCATCAGTCCTTTATGGGGTAGAACTTTGGGGTATAAAAGAGATTAATAGTTTAGAAAAGTAGTGAACCAGTCATGCAGTACAAAAAAAATGTGATGTACTAAAATTGACCCGTAATGCTGCAACAAGGGCAAAGTTAGGTTAGCTGACTTTAAAAACGCTCATAGATAAAATAATTTAAAAATATTCTTTAGTCAAAACTGAATTCTCCTATAAATACATATGCATGATGCTTTATGAGAAAAGACACTATCTAGAGAATGCATTCAACTCTAGTTGTGGTTATCCAAAAGATTTCCCATCAGTTGCACCTATGAGACTTTTTCTTTACAAGTTAAGTTTGTGCCTGCAGGATTAAGCAAAACAATCAGATATGGAATTATTTTAGAAACAAAGGGCATCAGTTTGGGTTCCTTAAATTAAAAAAAGAATACTTCCTAAATCTGAATTTTACCTTACGCTGCCTCTTACACCAAGAGACAGAAAATTATACATGCAGCAGTATTTTGAACTGTATGATAGCAATTTTCTTAAAGCAAGATACTCAAAAGGTACATCCTTAACTGTGAATTGTTATTGTGAAATAATGCAGAAGGAAAAACTTAAATATGTGTTATTAATCTACCTTAAATATAATATGCAAAGAAATATATTTCTCCAGGTTATCTATCAAAACACATGAATGTTTGGATAAACTCTTCACTAGATTAATGGCATCTTACTCAGAAAGGAATATGAGAAAGGTTATTGGTTTTCTGAGAGCAATTAAATGTATACAATTTTAGAAGTGCCTAAGACAAGCAGCTAGAGTATGTTGATAGGAAAATATGCCTTGTTTTCTGAATCTGTACCTTTTATGAGAAGAAGCACATCAGACAAGATGACTCCTTGAGGTCTATGGGCCATCTGTATTGTTTTAGTGAGATTGGGGATTACAGGTAACATTATAGCCGTAAAGTAGTAGGTAGCCAGACTACATCCTATGATGTCCTGTTTACATTTTGGCAAATAGGCTAACATTAGTGAGACCCATCCTTCACATGCCCTCCTTCCTTTTATTGTTTGGTACAATATATGACCGAAATAATTCTAATAACTGGTCATGGAAATTGTATTTACGATTTTATTATGTGTCAAAATTTAAAATTTGTAATACTAGTTGTATGATACAGTATTTATGTAAAGACTATGGGCTGAATTTTAAAAGGGCTCTCAGACCAATGCAAGGTGCAACAAACAATCACCTTGCATCTAATACAGGTGCACCAAATACTGTGTGTCATATTTTGCAAGAAAAGCATTCTTTGTGTCAAAGTCCCCCAAAATGGTGCAAGAACTCCACTGCTTCAAAAATATGTTGCATATGGAGAGAAGCTGACTCAAAAATGCATGGTGCAAGAATGACTCAAGCTGAGACAAACAGGCAATGAAGAGGGTAAGAATGACAAAAGCCGACTAAAAAAGACAAGCGATGCATGGAGCGAGAATGATGCAAGCTGCATCAAAAAGACAACTCATGAGGTGAGAATCTGACTCAAACTGCATCAAAGGATGATGCATGGAGTGAGAGTGACTCAAGCTGAGGCAAAAATATGGTAGACCAAATGGCCAAGACAATCACATGTTAAGCAGCCAAAACACTCTCTAAACTAGTCCTGCAAGGGAATATTGGCTCTATAGCCAACATGCTACATAATCTCCTCTTCTTTTATATGCTCTAGTTTCAGTTAGGCCTTTTATATGCTCCAGTGTCAGTTAAACGGCTCTGACTAGTCTAACAGCGGCATGCATCTTCGGCACAGTGTCAACAGCTTGCACCTTTGAAAATCCCAAAAGGGGTTGGTGCATCATTTTTGGATGCAAGCTCCATTGCCACATGGTCCATTTTTTGATGCAAGTCTGATGCAAGGCACTTTAGCACAGATAGTTCCACTTTTGCAAAAGCAGTATTAGAAAATTGGAATTGATGCAAGTTTTGACACAGGATACTTTTGCATCATTTTTTCTGGCATAAGCTGCTTGCACTGTTCTCTAACCTTTGAGAAATTGAGTCCCATGTGTCAAGTAAATAAATTAAATTTGAAACTAAGGTGCAGATGAGGTGTATATTAGTAAAAGTACATGGGTCCGCTCGTCAAAGCCCTTAGAATGACGCAAGGTGCCTGCATCAAACATAAATGATGTAAGTAGCACCTTGCATCAAAAAATGTGCCCCAAACCATTCTCAAAAGCAGCCTGCAGCAACTGCAGGCAGCTTGCAGCAAAGGGCTTGCCCCATAAAATGGGCTGTGGCATGGCATTAGGGGGTTTGCAGCAGATGAAAGCTGACACATCCCCTAAATCAGTTTTCTACAACCACCCACAGAGGACAAATGTTTAAGTACATCTAGACCAACCCAACAGCCTCAATCCCCAATCACCTTGACATAATAAGTACAGTTACATGGTGGTCTAGTGGTCCCTCCAAGCCTCAATCTCCCATAATATTAATTTAAATTGCCCTGGTGGGTTAGCACTTCCCCAAGCCCTGATCTCCCATGTAATACATATAGATTTCCCTGGTGGGCTAGCACCGCCCCCCAAAACCCTGATCTTACATATAATACATATAGATTGCCCTGGTGGGCTAGCACCCCCCCAAGCCCTGATCTCCCATATAACACATATGGATTACCCTGGTGGGCTAGCGGACCCCCAAGACCCAATCACCCATAATATTAATTGAAAGGTTCTTGGTGGTCTAGTGGACCCTCACTCTCCCCACCCACAGTGCCCTACCCCACTCCCCAGCGGTAGCTTCAGTCGGTGACTGAGCAGAGTCCACCCTTCACCACCGTGGCCAGCCACTGACTCAGCTATGAATGAGCGCATTCATATAGTACACACTCAGTGACTGACAGCTGCTGTCAGTCACTGAGTGGGTACTATGTACAGTACGAGCTCATTCATAGCTCAGTGCGGTGGCTGGCTGTGGTGATGAGGGGTGGGCTGTGTCAGCCACCAGCTAGGTTATGAGCTGGGGAAGTGGAGTGGTAGGGCACCGGGGGTGGAGGGTGGGGTTTCAGTAGACCACCAGGGACCTTTCAATTAATATTATGGATTATCAGGGCTTTGGGGGTCCGCTAGCCCACCAGGGCATTCTATATGAATTATATGGCAAATGGGGGCTGAGGGGATGGTAAGTCACCTATACATGGTGCTGTTGCCTCACAGTCCACCCACAGCTTGTGGCAAGGCTTCCTGATATACTCTGTGTTTGGAGCAGGGCCAAGTTCACCACAAGCCATGGCACTTAGCTGACAGGACAATGCCCAATAGAGAATCGGGTGCAGGGCCCTCGGCACATCGGCAATTGATGCAATCTTCCTTTGCATGGCTTATGCCCAGCTTTTCAGAACTGAACCCCATATTTTAAAGTTCATTTAAAGAGCTACTGACAACTCAAAGAACACTTTAAAATGCATAATAATTATATATAATTCTGCTTGCATTCCATTTATAATTTATATATGTCTCCTCCCCATAATTTATTACTAAAGAAATGTGTATCAATATATGATTGTTGGTCCTTAGATTTCCTTCTGAGTTCATCTGCCACTATAGCTTATTCCCTACTTTAAGTCATAATCTTCTGTTATGACATTACAATCTGTTGCCATGGGAGTAACTGTGATATTACAAACAGTGCTCTGTGACATCAGGTAGAGAGAAAGCAGCAGGAATAGATGAGCAGTGTCAGTGGCTCAGTAGGTAGCACACTCGCCTCTGAGGCCAGGAGATCAGAGGGCTGTGGGTTCAGTTCCCACATCTGGCACTTGGGTTAATATCCCAGTGATACTGACACTGTAGTGCAGCATGAGAGGGTGCTGCACTTCTGAGGTGCCATCTTTCGGATGAGACGTTAAACCGAGGTCCCATCTGCCTGGATTGGTGGTAGTTCAGGTGGATGTTAAAGATCCCATGGCACTTATCGAAAGAGTAGGGGAAGTTTTTATTGAACATCAACTGAACAGAAAAGAAAAATGAAAATGATACAGAGAAAAATAAAACACAAAATAATTATGTAACAGGAAAATCAGAATCAGTTATCCAAGGTAATAGTGTCCATAATTCCAACAAAGAGTCAGACGGCAAATGCTCTGCCTCTGAAAAATATATGGCCTTCAAATCATGTTCGATCCTTCGAATAATGGTAAGAAGAGGCTCATCCTGATTCTGTAAATTAAACAGACAACGAGCATTCCACACATGCCATTTGATTATTACAAAAATCTAATTTAACGTATTAATATTCCAATGAGACAAAGTGAGGGGGGAAAAAACATACATCAAATTGTCATAAGTAATGAGAGCAAACAAGGGTTCACGCCATCTGGCAGCTAATAGAGTCCAAAAAGAAACAATAAATGCACATGAAAAAAAAAAGGTGTGAAATAGTTTCTTCTTCTTGCTGACATTCAGGTCTGGAACAAAATCTGTCCTGTAGTGATTTGTGTTTATGGGTACATTTGACATTGATACATTCATGGCAGCTAAGCCAATGTAAGTCCCACATCTTTTGGGGAACCCTAGAATTACGAAGTAAAGTGAGCAAAGCAGGGAGATGTTGCGTAGGACATTTGGGAAAAACAACAATCTCCAAACATACTCGGTCCACTAAATACTTATACAATGATTTTCTGGAGACAGTTATTAGCATATGGCTAGTAATCTGCCAGTGTTTCAAATGAATAAAACTATCCCTAACATAAGCAGAAATCTGGGGGGAATATGTTAAAACCATCAATTTGTTAAGTTCCCATTTATGAAACCAAGGACCACAGGATTCAAGAAACCAAGGTTCCCAACCTCAATCTTGGTTAACCAGCAGGGGTCTGATATTATGGAACAAGAAAAAACTAGTATAAAAAAACAGGTTGGACCATAGCTAGGCCTCCATCCCGAATAGGGAGATAGGTGATCTGACATTTAATGGGGTTCAGGCAGCTACCCCATAGGGCTTGAAAAAAGAGACTAAGCAATCTGGTTTCAAATTGCCGGGAGGGGGGAAAATATAAGCCAGAAAGAGAAAAAGGGGAAGCAGAAAGGTTTTAATCATGTAAATCCTTTATCCTTTTTTTCTTACTCATCTGCCATGAATTCCAACGTGCAACCATAGTTTGAGCATAATCTAATTTGGCAGTCCAGTTAAGGACAACTAAAGGACCATTACCATATAAAATGCCCCAAATCCTAATAGGGTCATCACAAAGTCTAATGTCAACAGAAGACTCATCTACAAAAGGGGAACCTAATCTACGGCCTACACATTTATCAAGATTAAGGGCTGTGCCAGAAACAGCCCCAAACTTGGAACAATGCCATAATGCAGAACGCACGGAGGCAACATTAGCCACCATGAGACTCATATCGTCTGCATAGGCCAACACAGAATATGGGGCTGAGGGAAGTGGCATAATTGTTGGGGCTGAATTAATAGAACGAAGTAAGGGATCAAAAAAAACATAAAAGTGGACTAAGGGGACAGCCCTGTCTAACCCCTCTGTGTAGAGGAAGCATAGGGCCCTTCCATCCATTGACCAGTGGGACAACAGTTGCAGACTGATATAGCAACCGGAGTCTAGTCAGGGTATAATCAGGTACTTTATAATATCGAAGAGTAGACCATAAAAAATCATGATGTACAGAATCAAAAGCCTGCCGTTGGTCCAGTGAGAATATGAAACCATGTAAAACATTAGAATTTCCACATTCAATCATTTCTCTAAGTAAAATTAGATGGTCCTGTATACATCTCCCAGGGACACTGCAAGATTGTGCGGTAGAAATCACATATATGGCCAATTTAGAAAGTCTGAGGGCCAAAATTTTGGTCAATATTTTAAAATCAGTATTTAAGAGGCATAAAGGTCTCCAACTGGAGAGCAATCTTCTATCCCCTTTTTTATGTAAGTAAAATAAACAACCCATGTTAAAGTCTAAAGGAAGATGTTCACACTGTAGAATAGAATTGTAAACTGTAGCCAATTCAGAACTGAGGTCAGCAAAAAACAATCTATACAGCTCACTGGAGAGACCATCCAGGCCCAGTGTCACTCTTGGACATAAAGACTTGATTATTGCTTCAATTTCACGTGCTTGTATCTCAGTATCCAACATATCTACAACAGAAGAAGGTACATCAGGAAGTTGTAAAAAGGAAAAGTAGTCCATTATGGATGCAGATGGGGGGGGGGCATGGGACCAAACAGTTTTTGTGTACAACAGGTAACACAGTGCCTGATATCCAAAATATCAATGAGCTCGGTGAAACTGTCATTAAACAGCATAGTAAAGGTTTTACTCTCTACTGTTCGCCTAATAGAAGCATATGGACATACAGTGTCACGGGTACCAGAGATCCCAAAACGCTGTTGATGCTGAACAGAAGTAGCCTTCAGAAGGTGATAATCCATCATGCGCTTCTTAAGAGTACTTATTTGGGTGGAAAAATCATGGCCAGTTTCATGAGATAAAGTAAAGTAATTTTTGAAGTCGTCGTCTGTTAGTGTGATAAAGAAAATACAATGAATCATGATGATGTTTACTAAAATTTTTAAATAAAGTTCAGAGTCCAGATTTTGTATCCCGCCACCAATCCCAGGGGGCACCATATTAAAAAAAAATACAGTCTTTTGATTATGAATATACTCAGTTAAGTGGCTTAACAAACGTGAATCAGATAACAGGGAAGCATTCAGTTTCCAAATGCCAGGGCCAAAACGAGATGTCAAGGAAGGGCCTAAAGAAATAGATAATAAAATATGATCCGAAAATTCCACAACTTGAATTACAGCATCAGAAAGTTGGAGGTGGGAAGAGATAAAAAAAAAATCAATACGGGTTGCAAGGGGGCCTTTGTGAAAAGTAGGAGTATGCTGACCCATAAAAGATAAATATGCATCCTGTAAACCTGTGGAATGGAGCAATTGTTTCAGAAAATGCGTGTCACAAAACAACTTAGTAGTCTTTGAAGTAGAAGACTTATCTTTAGTGGATAACCCACAATTGAAATCACCCCCAAAAATCACATGCATTGATCTGTATAAATAGGGTTGAATCAGTTTCAGTAGTTCAATTCTGTGGGATTTTAATTGAGGGGCATAAATATTAATAACCTGGAAAGGGACAGAAGAAATCAAAATATCCAACAACAGAAGCCGACCCGGGTAGACATCCAACAGTTTAATAACAGTAACATCAGGTATACTAAATAAAATACCCAAACCAGAACAAGAGTTCTGTCCAAAGGACCAAAAAGAGAGTCCAGAGGTCCAGGCACAGGTGGCCCTGGAAATTTCTGGAAGAGCATGGAAACGTACATCTTGCAAAAAGATGAGACCAGCTGTCAAGCCAGATAAAAAGGAAAAAAACTGCATCTCTCTTAGCATGCTTCTTTATACTGTTAACATTAACAGTATGCACTGAGAAAGCAGAAGACATGAAACAGGAAAGTGAAAATAAAAACACAAAAGTCACCTTAGCTACCTTTCCTAGGGTACCTTCCCTATGTTTCAGTTTTGCCTTAGTGTTCCTGTTTTGAGAACCAATATTATCAATGGGTACTTCTGTGTCTGTAGTCACATCAGGGTGGGAGGAAAGAACAGAGGACGTATCAGAGTCCGTGTTGTCCTGAGGGTGGCGTAAAACCTCAAATTTGTTCATATGAGTCACAGTAGAGGATTTCAGGGCCTTAGAAGAAGAAGTCCCCTTTTAGATCCTCGTGTAACTCTAACAAAATGTTCGGGGGGTCCATGGAAGACCCAGAAATACTAGGCAAGACAGGAATAGGGACCTCTTTCAAAGTAGAAATAGCAAGATTCAGAGGAAGGGTGAGGGAGAGCTGTAGTAAAGGTCTGTGGTTCCAAAACAGGAGCAGACCGTTCGTGTAAAGTAGAAGAGGGGTCAACAGCAGGTACAACAAGATGAGGGAGGGGTACACATTGAGGTCTAGAAAGAGTGTCAGATAAACGAGAACATTGTGTGACAGTAATAATCAAATGTTTTTCCCCATCAGCAAGAGTCAGGGAGTTGTGAGCTGCCCAAGTACAAGTCTGGAAAGTGTGCCCCAATTCATCACAAAGGATGCAAAGAGGTTCATCCACACATTGGGAACCTGCATGGCCAATGTTACCACAAACAGAGCATTTAATCTTGTCACAGACACTACTTATATGATTCTGAGAGCCACATCTGTAGCAAGCTTTAGGCTGGCCGGGGTAAAAAAAAAAGAACTCACCTGTCTTTCCCAAGCACAAAGCTGTTCAGAGATGCTGTATTCCAACCTCCAAAGTGTGAAGCATAACCCTCACTCTCCACCCACCTATCCAGATATTCTCAGAATCAAAGATAGCCTCTGGGTCAGAAAGGACAGTACATCTTTGCTTTAACCAGACAGTAATATCATTAAGACTGACACCTTCATTACGAAACAATGTAGTATCAGTTTTCTGAGTAGGTTTAGTTAAGGGAATGGCATTACACCGGTGACCATAAAGGAGAAGTTTTAAGCTCCTGATATTTTCTCCAAAACTTTTCTAAACCAGTGATAGTTTTAAAACTAATATCAAAATGAGACTCTGAAGAAACATGAATTAAGGTATGAATCTCAAAAGCAGCAAATTGCATAGAATCCTTCAAAAGAGTGCGACCTACAAAAAATCGGTCAGGAAAGTCAGGTAAGCCCCCCAAATAATGCAACCGAACAGCATTGTGTCTTTTAGCTTGATGTACAGGGGGTTGAAAGCATGCAGCATAAGTTTTAGGGGACGAAGCAGTAGAAGTAGCAGGAATTGGATGAGACTCAGGGTCCTGAAGAGTCCGTTGTTCTTGAGGCGTCTAGGAAGCAGGACCAAATTGCAAAGTCAGGTTCTGAGTCAGAAGGAGTTCAGTTGGCAAAGAAAGATCAAGAGAAGCAGCAGAGTCTTTCAAAACAGGAGAGGCCAGCAGTTTGTCAGTGTCAGGTGGCCTAGTACAGATCTGGGAAGAACCAGGACGCCAAGTCCTAACGGTAGGATCCTTCTCCCACCCAGCCGCTTCCAGGGCTGACTCAACAGACCAGTCCGTCGTGTGCAAGACATCAGGGAGAGCAGAAGCAGGCACCTGTACAGAAGAAGTTTCTGGAGAAAGCCGAGCAAGAGGTGCAGTCAGTACAGGTGGTAAGGAGTGAGGAGGGTCCGTAGCAACAGGCAAAGAATGTGGAAGTGTCAGAATCGGCGAAGAGACAGTAAAACAAGCATTCCCAGATAGTGAATCAGTAGCAGCAGGTACAAAACCAGACTGAGGCTTAAGGGCCAACAAACGCTGTCTAGCAGTGAAATAACGCTGTTCCTCGATTTTAAGTAACACATCTACATCCATAGAAACAGGAGAAGACTCACGTATATCCATAGTAGCAGGGCTAGAAGACGTTGTAAGCACAGTTTGAGGAATAAATGAAGGATCCACAGGTAAACACTGTACACAGGTATCCACAACAGCAGCAGGGAAGTATCAAAGGCACAGAAGAACCATATTCAGTAGATTGCAGCACAATAGGCACAGAAGATGGGGTCTCTTTCAGAACAGAGACAGGGGAAGAGACCAGCTCCACTGCCTCCAACACCTCCATGTCCTCCACAGCATGTCCAGAGGCACGCCGTCTTGGTCCCATATGAAAATGGGACCCCCCTGCTTACAGGAAGCAGAATAAGGGAATGTCCCCGGTGTCCTGGCCAAATTGCCCTCATTCACTAAAAATACCACCAACAGCTTAATCTGGTTCAAGATCAGTTGGCATTCATCTGTATCCCTCTCCCCCAGGTCATGCCTGAAAATAGGCAGGATTTGTCTAGTGCACTTACCCGGTCAACAAAAGCTAAATATAAGAAAAAAAAAAAAAACACTCCTCAGGAGCAAAGATCCTGTTTTCATGTAAATGACCTCATTACTAAATAATGGAGAGTTGGAGGAATACAGAACTAATGGGAAATACAAGCTGGACAATGCCTAAATATTATGTTTTGTTACAGTTCTCCTGAGCATGTCACCAGCTCTTTAAGGTGCACAGTATTTGTGAGGTGTGTGAATAAGCTGCACTTGAGGTGTACACAGTGTGTACACCCCAGCAACGTGTACACCATTGTTCAGTCAGAGAACACTTAGAAAGAAGAGTGTACACATCTTGAACAGCTTCCTTTCTGTTTTCTTAAATAGTTTAGCAAATTAATACATGTATTCATTCACTACTAAAAGGTTTGTAAGAATATTGGTTTAAGTTGAGTGGATTTAGAATACCTTTTTATATTTCAGTTTGAAGTTAAACATCTAATGACTGCATGTTTTAAGGAAAACATGGCTGAAACTCTCTATTCGGTGGTTGCCAGAAAAAATAATGTTAAGATTTCTACAGACTATTTATTGAGTGTGATATAAAATAGCTAATAAATTATGTTTATCAAAATGGATGTAGGCAGCAGGCTACAATTATAAACTGATTAGAACTCAAATTTTGATGCAACTTATTTAATAGGTTTGTCACTAATTTAAAATACCTGGGACTGTATTGATTTTCTTTATAATGGCTATGTCAACAATTCAAACATCATCAAGGGCATTTGCAGGAATGCTGGCTATACACGTATATGTACAGTTGTTTAGTACCTCCCTTATCCCATGTGACATTTTGTAAGCATTGTCATTTTAATCTGGAGAATCTGAGTTAGTTTAAGCCACTTAGTACTGTCTGCATCTGTTTAAACTTTGGTTATTTATAAGATAGTTCTAGCTATAAGCTTACAGCCTGTTTAGAGATTCAAAGAGACATCTAGGCTGGGTAAAATTTGATTATTATGTTGTCTTGCACACGTAGCTCAAGTAACATTTTGTGACAGCTTGCTAGAGTAGCAGGTTATGGAGGTGTGTCCGTGTTGTGGCCATTGACACCGCTGCTTTTTTGGGCTGGTGTCTGTGGCACCAATGACTAAGCATGCTGTCTATGACAGCCTTGAGAAGCATGCCACCAACATGAAAGAATTTCACCACTGCGATGAGGGAGAACACCATCATTGCAGGGCTTGCCTTGCCTGCTGAAACATCTCAATACACATGGCGGCGGCTCTCACCATCTGCCTTTCACAGTCCCCAGCAAGCCAACTTCAGGTGCCCAATCCCCTGTTGGCATGTTTACAACCCTCCTCAAGATTGTGAGTCTTACTGGGAGCCTACCCCAGTGTGCCTGGAGTGTGTTCTGGGCCGACCATGTTCCTACCCAGCCCATCTCAGCCCCGTTGTGTGCCACACTGAGAGCCCACTTCAGTGTGACCAACATAACCCCCCCAAAGTCATGGAGCACACTGGGAGCCCACCCCAGTGTGCCCAACAGCTGTTTACTTTCACCTGTAAATAAAGAAAACCTTCCCACATTGTCCATTCTTGAAAATAAGAAAACGGTCTGTCATTGAGTTGGAGTGCCCCCCTCCCACAACCTGCAATCACCTTCTGTGCACCCAACCTTCCTGCACCCCCCTCACCCTATACTTACCTCCAGAGTTTGGTGCAATAATCTTCGGTGGAGTGGAACACGTCTGAACTCTTCAAAAGCCAACCACGAACTGAAGAAAATCACCGTAAGCTGTATAATGGCATTGATGGGGAAGGGTCAATTTAGGTGGATATCTCAGCCATTTTTGTGACTTTTGGCTTCAAACTTTCAACATGGGGTTCTTGGGACCTCACCTCATGAACTCAGTCACTGTCATTTCATTATTCAGTCCCAAAAGTGATTTATTGGTCACTGCATGGAATCACCTTTTAGGACCCGATTAATGGCTTGACGATGTCATTATTCATGGTGGGCTAAAAGCCTAGGTTGCAAATTAGTGAAAAATTCCAAAAATGACTGTGTTACAAGTGTGCATTGTGCCATTTCTACTCATGCTTGTAACTTCGAGAATTTCTAATATTTTCACTCCAGATTTTCAACATCGCCATTTTTGACACCTCCTTATGAACAGTACAGCTGTCATTTTTCACATCCTGCCCGAAATGTGTTTTTGCACATGTGGTGCAAAATTTATTAATTTATTTATTTGAAGAGATTTACCAGGAAAGCAACATGAATTGAGAATGGCTCATTTCCAGAAGCATCCTTGGGGGAGGGGGGAACATAGGTGGGGGGATAATACAACATTTAGGTGAATACAGTGTACAGTACATTTAGGTGAATACAGAGTACAGAATCATACACAAAGCAGAATACAATGCAGGTAGTTGGTAGTTAGGAACAAGTGCAGTAAACAGGGTCTGCCATTGCAGTTGCGGATCAGGTAATAGAAGTATGAGCATAGGTTAATATGTAGACAAAGGTGAGCAGAGCATCTGTAATTGAGCACTTAAACATTAGCTTACAGCCAGGTGAGAAAGCGTGAACAATATGTTGAATACAAGCTAAAGGTGAGCAGAAAATCAGATAACAATTTAAATTGGGTGAACATTAAACTTATGCCAGGAGGTCAACCCTTATTAGTGCAGCCCGGTAGGTCTGAAGGTAATGGGACACCATTGCAGAAGAGCACATGCCCAACACAGTAAGTCAAGGGACATGCAGGCAACACGTCCATGCGCAAACCACAGGCATACAGGGAACACACCGTGCAGGTCAGGAGTTGAAGGTTCCATACCAACACACCATCAGGAGGTGAGCATCATATGGACACACACACACACCAGGGCAGCGCGACATGGGCAGAAGCAGCACTGCGGAACAACATTGCCAACATTGCGCACCACACCCCACCCCCACCACCTGTACTGTCCAAGTACGGTGTCAGGACCTGGGCACCTTGCACTGGTGTCAGTGCAATGCAGATATCACTGCACACGCACCTGTGACAGTGGTTGGAGAGTGCAGGTGGTCCATGTGTCAGCGCAGAGCAGAGCACCCAGTGCACGCCCACCATGACACACATTGCAATACAGGCACCAGACAGGCCCACACTGGGAGACAGCTCTGTCATAGCACTGTCCCATGGCCACCATGATGTGGGTACTGTGCCCAGCAGCACTGGAAGGCTGAGGGTACATGGGGTGGCGCTGTTGTACCACCAGGGGTCCTGACGTGTGAACGCTGACCTGCCCGCACAGGGTCGCATCATGCTAACAAAACATGCACCAGGGGTGCTCGGATGCCCACAGCAGAACCCGGTATCGAGGCCCAAAATGCACGACACCGGAATGGGAGGAGCGCAGACTGGGTGGGTGTAAGTGTACAGGGCACCTGACAGTGTGCCCACGCATCAGCGACAGAGACTACTGCCTGGGTCTGTCAATGGTGGAGGTCATATCTGCTCAAGGACCAGCCTGCTTGTTCCAGCACACTTCTGCTGGCCGCCTATGGACAGACAGCCCACAGACCTTGCAACCCACCCCTGCAGCTGTACTGATTCTGCAGTAGGGTGCGCGTGCGTGCAATGGGTACTGTGCCCCAATGGCATGTACTCAGGGTGGATGTCCCGTGCACAGCACCCTGAGAGTGGGCACTGTTTTCCAGACCAGGGGTAGATCAGCGTGGACATGTGCCACTGCTTGACACTGTTCCCCAGACCTGTGTTCACGGCTGCTGCCGCCTTCCAACTGCTGAGCCCTGGTCCACCTGTTCCACCTCCATGCTGGCAACAGTGGACACCTGCATGCGCCACCAGTGCGTCTTAATTAGTATGCGAGGGCGTTCGGAGACTGTGCCAGCATGTGCTGCGCACAGGTGAACCAGGCGGCCCAGGCGTGGTTGGCCCGCGTGTCCGCCGTGGACACACACCATCACTGCTCATTGCAGGCCTGGTTATCAATGGCAGGTAGGTGCCACTGCCAGGCACAGCATGCTGGCATACCTTCATGCCGACTGCTGAGACACAGGCTGTGCACCCCGCCTGTATCACTGACATTGAGTTGTTGGCCCAGCATGCTGCTGCACTGTTTGCTGGCTGTGGCAGAGGATGGTCCTCCTCCACATCCACAGGTCTGCATCACTGTTGGACCCACCACCACCACCGCCTCCTGAAGACGAATAGGATCTGTAATGAAAGAGTATGTGAGTGCATGAACAACAGCCTCCAACACCACCACCATGTCATACCGCAGTGATGGGCTTCCACCGTCTGGAATCCTCCGCCTGGTACGCCTGCATGGCACTCAGCTGCATAGCCGCACCAGTGTCTCCATTGGGGTCAGGCAACACCACTGGCGGCCCCCACCCAGTGCCAGCATGCCGCCTGAAGGCTGCCACCTTCTCCAGCCCTGCGTCACTCCTCTTCTTCTTAGATTCCCAACGGAGTGCTGGGTGCACCTGTGGCAGGCTGGCTGATGGCCTCGAGCTACCCCTCCATGCAGCCACCGCTCCTGAGGTGCCCTCCATCCACTAATAGTGGCTCATCCTCCAGGTAGGCCTGGAAGAGGGCCTGCCTTGCGACTGTGAAGTTCTGGCCTCCCACGCCCGCTGTCCTCACCTTCAGCTTGGCTAGTTGGTCAGTCATGGTGATCTGTATGGTGGAAGTGGACACCTGTCACTGTGCAGTCGACAGCATTTCCCCATGAGCATAGAAAGGCCCGGGGCAGTTCTCACGCTTCTTCTCCATATGGCAGATACTGATAGAAAGGGTGCCCTTTGTCCCTTTCTAAGTGCCCTTTTCATTCTCAGCCCTCAGCCTTTATCATCCTCCGCACCTTGCCCATAGCAGTGTTGTCCTGAGCATCACACAGCATGTAACTCACCTTCACCTGCAGTAACCAATCTGGCCAGCACAACCCACTGTCATGTTTTTATAGCGCAACACATGCAAATGAGGAGTATTAACTTAATGACATGCCTACTGCGCTACCGCGCCTTTGAATGGCTGATCGAATGATTTGCATGTGTCGTCTGAATATCGCTGATCGGCGCTTGTACAATATGGAAGGCCAGCTGAGCCAATGGCGCAGATTTGCGCTCTGCATGCTACACCGCATTGGCGCATGCCCAGACAGCTTACGTGATGCTGTCATCGCACCGCAGACCCGCTGAGCAACGGCAGGCACCAGACCATGCATACCATTGTGCCAGTGGCGCCACAGCACCGGCACCAGGCATGTCAGGCACTACCGCTAATAGTCCACTGTGGCACTGGTACGTGCAGCTTGGCAGTCACGCAGATGCCTATACTCTGACGGTGCGTGCATAGCCTTGTGTCATTGCCGTGACCTCGTGTATGCCCTTGCCCCTGGCGCTGTTCGCATGCCATGTGTATCGCCCTTATTGCGCTTGTCTGGGACAGCACTATGTGAAGTGACGGCGCTGTTCAAAACAGCATGATTGAGCCCGTGGTGGTCTATTACAACATTCCACGCGGGGGTTACAGTGCAGTGACACCCATGGCTGCCCGCTGTAAACCGGGCTGGAGATGGCTAGAGGAGAGAGTGAGTTGTAGCCCACTGGAGGTGGCCAACCTGGTGGCCCTGGTGTTGCTCCACTGTGAGGCACTTATGGTGAGGCCCTCACCAAGCCTAGGATGTCGTGGCAGCAAGTGGTTACTGACCTGGTGGAGGTCACTGGACGGGCCGTCTGCTGAGCAGTGCTGGCACTGTACGGTGACCTCCACGTGAGGGAGCTGTAACTTGCTGGCCAGGCTGGCGTGTCACGTGCCAGGTGGGGCATGGTGCCTAGGCCAGGTGAGGTACCATCTATGCACCTATATTCTGTAGGGGGTGTGTGTGTGTCAGTGGTTGTGCATAGGTGACAGCTTGGACACGGCTGGCTGTGCCAGTGTGTGCAGCCAGCGATGGATGGTTATGGCTGTGGGCGGGCACTCACTGGGGCAGGGGCACTCTGCTTTTGAGTCACACTGATGTTTGTCTCAACATATGTCTCCCATGGGCCGGGATCTGAGGATGTATGGCTGGTGATGAGGGGGCTATGTCAGGCCCGGTCAGGCAGGAGTCAGCACCGAGAGAGCAGTACAGCAGCTGCAGCAACAGCAGCAGGGGCACAGCGCAGACAGAGCTGTTTGAGCAATGTGAGTATCATGACTTCATGGATGCTATTACGCTGGGGAAGTCCAATAGCCCTGCACAATACAACCATGCAGGAAAGGAGGTTATAATTCCACTATATAAGACACTAGTGAGGCCCTCACCTGAGTACAGTACATTTCCGGAGACCATACCTACGTAAGGACATAGAGGCCAGGAAGGTTCAGAGGAGGGCAAAAGATGGTGTATGGCTTGCATCATGGGTCCTATGATGACAGGTTGAAGGAACTGAACATGTACTCCTGGAGGAGGAGGAGAGAGGGGATTATGATAGAGACATACAAGTATCTTACAGGAGGATCAGGGTAGGACACACTTTTTGAAGTGAAAAGATAGATGTTCCAGGACTAGAGTGCATGGGATGACATTGAGGAGGACGATTCAGAGGACACATGGTGGATGGACTGTCTTCGAGAGTGGGTGGTGGACAGGTGGAACACCCTGCCAGAGGACTTGGTGGGGGCTGACAATCACTTGGATTTCAGACTGCAGGGGACAGACATGAAGGAATTCCTGGAGATCAGGGCAACAGACTTAGGAAACAACGAACTTACAAGCTCATATGGACAGAATTGGTTTGCTAGGCAGGTCTATCCCACGACACCGTCTATGTATCTATGTATGTAGGCATGACACAGGTGACATGCATCACTGTGCAGTATCACAGCACGCCTGTGGTGCGCGCTCACTGGTGGTCCAGGCATGCACTGGGCACATAGCTGTGACTGGTATTGGACCACGCTGCTACCGCCACTTGCCAGCCTTGTTTGTACTGTGATGGACGGGCAGTGTGTGTGGGTCAGTGGTGCATATAGCTGGCGCCAGTTTGTGATGGCCATGTGCATGTTCACTGTGGGTGGGCATGCCATCACAGGTGCGGGACATTGGGCTATATGGCTTGCAGGTTGGGTGGTAAGTCGGGGTTGTGGCTGTCCCAGCCATTGACTGTGTCCCATTTTTCTAGGCCTCGAGGTACTCAGGAGGATGTCCCAGGATTTCGGCGCCTCACCCAGGTTGCACTTCGTCATCCAGGAGATCCTGTGCTATACAGCACCATGGTGATTGGCGTAAGGAGTACAGGAGGGGCCGTAGCAGGTGGAGGACCAGCAGTCAGTCCATAGCTCACATCCCTTCTCACTTCTCCCATCCCTAGCACCCTGCCTTCCTCTCCAAGTTTTATTCTCCCTTGAACACCCTGCCTTACCCGTCCCCCCACTTGTACATAGTTTCACTTGGTTTTGTGGATTAGTCTTTAAATATACATTTCATTTTGATATGAATACTGTGTTAGTCTCTGATTTGCAGCTGGCTATGGAAACAGGCTGCAGGGGCATATGCCATCCAAGCCGGGTATGGTCCTGGGTGTGTGTGTGTGTGTGTGTGTGTGCATGTGTGTGATGGGGAGGTATCTCCAGCATGGCAGTGCCTTCGGTTGGTCTTGCTGTCTGCTGCCACCCACTGCTGGGTGCACAGGTGTGTCTGGCTTGTAGGCTTCTGTGTTGCACTGGGCTGATGAGTGCTGGGACTGTATGGTTTCCTGTGCAGTGCTGCCTTCACTGCACATGAGTGGTGTCTTGGGGTCACAGTGCAGGTAGCAAAGGCACGGGGGCTGATGTGCACTGTGGTTATCAACCCCGTGTGTGGCACCTCCGCCTGCCAGTGGTTGTGCTAGTGTCATGGCTCTGCTATGCTTTGTTGGCTTGTCCTCATGGGCAAGTAGATTATCTGTCCCACCCCTGTGATGCTGTTCTTTGGTAGGAGGTGTGGGTTCTGCAGTGTGTCTCTGTGCCCATTGTGGTATGTTGCGGTGGCCCCAGACTGCTTCCTGGATGTGCAGTTCCTTGTTTGGGGTTGTGCTTGTGCTTATGGCAGTTTGGATTGCTCAGCTGAGCTTCCTGTTGCTCCATACGCAACATTTTGCCTGGGCCCTTCCTGGTTGGCGCCGATGGAGGAGTATGTATGATATTCATTGGTTGCTTATGCAATTTGTTTGCCCATGTTTGAATATCCCACCTGCTGCGCATTTGCAACTGGTTTGTGCTGTTCCCTGCTTTTGCGCCGCTTGAGGGCAGTTTGAATATCTGGCCCATGTATATCTTTTCCAAGACAAATTTCCATCCAATCCAGAACAGTTAATATAAGAAATTCATTGTTTTCCCTGGTGATTCCCCTAACACTGTTTCTTCAATAACGATTTTCAAAAGAGGTAACTCACAAATATATAATTGGTAGTATGTAGTGTAGAACAAGCAGTGCCTGCCCATCAATCACAATACTTATAACATTGTCATAATGCATGTTTGTGACACAGAAACATCTCTGAAACATTACATGTATGTTCAATTCTATATATGTGCATACCTAATTATATGACGCTCTGTTCTTTTAACAGTTTTAAATTGAGTTATTATAATAAGAATAAACACAAACACAATGATAATGTCACTGTTCACTCAATGACCTCTAGTTGAATGTAGCAGCTATTTATGTAAGATAACTATATTACTCTACAGGGCTATTAAACACATTAACAAACATGTAGATATTCTATAATGCACATTAATAACTATTGCATAATAAAATGAAACATTGGCATGATATATAGAAATATTAACTTAATACAATCTAGGGCATGTCATAATTGGCAACGATAATTTAGCAGCACACCATTGAATCTCCACTGAGACACCTACAACATTATTAGAATTGGGTTATCTATAACTCATTGGTACATTGAACTCACCACCAAAATTAGCAGAGGAGAAGACCTGCCCCCACAACACCGCATCTACCAGTATGCACATCCATCCATTCTCAGATTCATGAAGAATAATAGTCCACTCACATCTGTAGTAATACTAGTTTGTTATGGTAGTACAGGATCTCTGCCATGGTGGCACTGCACATTCACTAGACTTGGTTACACCTTTTGAACTATTTTGGTGGCATATTCAAGATGATTGCATTTGCTACAACAGGGCTCCACATCTGCAAGTACAAAATTCTGCCATTCTGCAATATTCAGTAAACATACTTGCGCCTACTGAAAACTGGCTGAACAGCACAATGCAAATGAATGCATGGTCAAGTGGACGGAGGAACCATAAATGAACCCAGAGACCAATATTCACCCAGGCTGTGGAGAGCTGTGTAGCCACAAGTCCCCAACCAAGCCTGCATGACTTGCAGGCAAAAAAAAAAAAAAACTAACTCGAGGGTCACCCACAGTTGAGCTGCTAGATTTCAGGGTGAAACACAACTTTCATAGCACCTGTGCTGTCCCCCAACCTAGTCCCTATGCCCACCCTGGAGCATGACATTGCGTCCAACTGACTGTAAATCTTCCATCCTCCCAGTGGCCCGACTGTGGCCATTCTGTACTTCCCCAACACCAGGTGAATCACGGCAGCACTGTTTCCCCAAACGTATCTCTGATGCTCCAGTGGTCCAAATGTCCCATCACAGCCAGAAAGTTAAGGTAACCCACCAAATGTATCCTTTGTGGTCAAGTGACCAAAATGCCCAATTGCAGCCAGTAGCAAACAACGCACCTGCCTCCTGAACATATCCGCCCTGGTCCAGGGACCAAATGCCTAATCGTGGTGCAGTTAGTTTAATAACCCCTCTGAAGACAGCCCTGTGGCAGTGTCTCCCCACCCAACCCACCTATGAAGCACCATCACTCCGCCACCGCTTCACAGGCAGTGGGCAGCATCATCTCACACACCTGCCACCTATCAACTGACTGCCGATTAGGGCTGCACACCTATTGCTGCAGACCAAGAGCCAATGGGCATGCACTCATACTGTGTATCACATTCCGATTTGTGGAATCAATTCATTCATTAAAAATCTGAACTGTCATGTATGGTATGGGCTTCAATATTGGCTGTACTGTACAGCAATGGTCGTGCAGCCCTACCAGGCAGTCACCGCGGGTGGCGGGTGGCAGACATGTGGATGCTGCCCAGCAGCTGCCGGGGGTGGGGTGGTGAGCGAAGTGCGTGGTGGGTCATACAGCACCCACCAGGGCTATGTTCAGAGGGCTTATTAAACTTTACTACCTGCAATCGACCTTTCTGCTGGGCCCACTGACTGGAACAGTGGATATGTTCGAGGGGCCACATTGCTACCATCAAGCTGTTGCGGGAGAATCGAACCATTCCCTCTGATCAGCCCAGAGAGGGGTGCTGCGGGTATTCTACACTGCTTTCTCATGATCGGGTTGCACTGGAGTATTGTTCTCAAATGGCTGCAGCCTGTTAGGCACCACACACACCGGGATCGCAGACCTGCATGGTAATAGCATGCAAATCATGCCATAAATCTATATGCAATGCCTCATACTGCCTTGCAATGATTATACCCCATTTGCATGTCATATTGTCAATATTGCCCCAGACACACAGCTGTGCAGTTAATTTGCACAACACAATGGCTTGCGTGTATGAATGGCACAATTTGAATATCACACGCCAGTGTCATGAGAAACCCTCATTTCTTATTTGTAAACAGCCTAAGAAATTGTGATAATAAAGTCTCTTACCGGATCTAATCAAAATGACACTTTCAGTGTCCGACTGACCACCCTCCACAGCTTGACTCGTGCTGGCACTACTCACGCTTGCAGCTGGGGAACGCCCGATGTTCTACCATGAACCAAAACAAAAAAAAGTTAAATGTTAGATGTAAATCACAGTACATTTTTTAAAGACTTACAACAACAGTTGTGAGAAATAATGGTTTCTGATTTAGTATCAAAACGTTATTAGCTGTATGTCAATCTTTGATTGACATATATGTAGAGACTCACAATATACAAAACAATGTTCAACACTATTTTCAAAATATTGCTGATAATACTAATAAGGCACTCTGACTGTTTATATCAATGGTCACTTAATCACGGGGATGTACTGCCATGCCTCATGCCACATTACACCAATGCACACATTTACACAACATTGAATAATCGTCCTCGATGTCTTATTGCTTATTTATGTTATACAATGATTTTTATTAATTCTGAAAATATGGACAACTATTATGAAAAGTTGTGCTGATTTACTTTCACGTGAGTAAGGTGCCCCCGCAGCTGGCTTCCCAGCAGCCTTCCCAAAGCTCATGAGTGAGGTAGTACCAGCATGTGTCGTTGTCCGTATCACCTCCTGTTTCAACACGTAAAACGCTATGCAATAGCTTCCACTTCTCTCAGTTGTACGACTGACTTATTCTTCACTTTCATGGTGATGTACAAATAACTGTTAATGCGCTCCCGCATCGAATCCAGTTCCGATTCATACCTCATCAGCACTCTTATGCCTTCCTCAGCCTGACTGCCTCACAAGTGTAATACACACCTCTCGCAAGGTCCACTGCCTCATTTTTTTTTATAGGTCTTAGTAGTTCTGAAATACAAACAAAAACAATATCTACATTAGTATCATGTAACAATATAAATTATTTCTTAAATGAATTCCATACAATACTAATTAAATTAAATCAAAGAGCACCTGTCCTTCAATATAGCAGAAACACAGATCAAGTACCATTATATAGGGCTTAAAAGGATTCAGCCACCTCGGACAGTAAAAACAACTGCTACTACACAACATGCTATACTCTAGTCTCGTGGGTCGGAGTTACTGCATCGAACATCACATTGGGCACACCATGACATATCCATCTGTACTACACTGAAGTATTCAGCACAACATTGTAATGTGATGTTAAACAGAGATTAACCACACATCACAGAACTGTACACAGACCTAAGGAATGCACTTAATAAATGTGAAGACTAACAAAGTGATTGAAAGTAAAGTGTATGATAACGAGTTGTGCATTCATTGTATCCCATATACTAATAACTACCCATTTCTGTAACATTAAAAATAAATCTATATCCTGACATACCAGTGAAGAAACGGATACATTTTAAGTACCACTGTGTTTTATTGAAGTACATATACCATGTTGGTACACAGGGGTTTCAATAACTGCTGTCCACCCGTCTCGGACAAGCCGCTTTTTTAATTGGGGACAGGCGTTTTAGTTTTGTTGGCCTGTCCCTTGACAGGCAGTTCTGTTTATACCTTGTTAATTTCTATTAGGGTGTTAGGACCAACCACGGCACTCTGTTTAGGAAAAGGGATGTCAGGACCTCATGATCTGAAGATGCACCACAGGGCTCAAATAAGAGGGTGCTGAGCGCTAATCTGTGCTTCTATTTTGCTAATTGGCACCTGCCACTTTAGAGGCAGCAAGTTAGGGTGCCCTAGTTGCTCAGTGTCTGTGTCTGCGCAGTAGGTAAATAACGCGACGGCACCGGTAAATGGGATGTGAGCGGAAATAATCTGTCGAAAGCAGCAAGGAAAGGGGCATGAAATATGTAAACGCGTGCTGCTGGAAAACTGAAACCCTACAGGTGAAACTTCATGAGGACGAAAGAAGTAAGCACAAAATGGAAGGGAGTGAGTTTATATCTTCTCGTTTCAGAAATTGGCGGATGTTTAGCAGTTCACTGGTATTAATACCTTGCCCAGCCTGCCACATCATGATTGTTTTCTCAGAATGTGAAAGTACATTTATTCACATATGCACTTTTACATTCTGGAGAAAGAAACTCATAGTGACAGGTTACAGGTATTATGTAAGAGTTATCACTGCCAAACATCCTTCAACACTAAACCAGGGAAGGATATATTCTCCCAACCTGCCCAACTCCAAAACACTGAAGCATTAGTACAGCAGAGGATGCAGAGAAGTTGCCTTCCTTCACCATGGCAGCCAGGTTACTGTGGAGAATAAAATCTTGATAAAAAGTACAGTACTCTGTTGGAGACTCAAAACGTTCTTTTTTTTTATTTTAGTTTTAGTTTATCCAGGATAGCCCCAGCTGAGATGCAGCATCTTGTTTCTGTGAGGCTCCTGGGCTTCTTAGCCACAGCTTGGAGGACTGGGGCACTGGGTGCTTCGTTTGTCTATTGAAGCAGTAATTCATAGTAGTCAATGGTTATAGTGGCATTTACCTACTTTTGCATAGTTTGGCATGAGGACTAAGTCCCAGTGACTTGACTTCACAGCAGAAGTTGGTAAATCCCACCATAACCCACACCGCAGTGGATTATTAAAACAAGGTAAAAAAATCTGAAACAAAGCAGTTAGTATAAGGGGAACAGAGAGTGAAAAAATATGTAAAATAGTGTGGATAGGCAAAAGTTTAGTGGGACAGGCAAAATTTGTATACACCTGTCCTCGGACAGGCAACTCAAAAAATTATTTCTAGCCTCTGTTGGTTAGCCACAATACTCTAAGGCCACAGTAAATGGTACACTCATTTAATATACTAAACTTTTTTATCAATGTTGAGGCATAACAATATACACAATTGCATCAGACAGGACAGGAAAATTACTATTGTTGCGCCTCTAATTGTATTGCAAACCCACATATGTATCATATATGTGAGTGATGCATGCACTTGATCTATTTTTTGACCACATTAATATGGTTCTGAAAAGAACTTTGTGTATACTGTAATATTTCCTCAAACAGTCTCACGATCTTAAAGGACTTTCAGGATTCCATCTTGAAGGTCTCCCAGAAAATGACAATTGAGCATACAAGAAATGTACACCATCTGGTAGGAATAGCCAATCATTACAGTATTTTATTTCTGCGTGACGTGATAGTATGCATTCCATGCATGCGAAAAGCAGTAATCTGCATTTCGACTTTCTGATAGCTCTGTCAATCAGATACATATGATGCTCTGTCTGCCGGACTCTACGCCTATAATATCTGGAAAATATGATAATACAGGCAGGCAACATATGACATACTAGAAGCAAGGTCCAGTTTTTGCCTCTGTAACTAAATCTACCCAGCGCTTTTGAGCCCAAATCATTGCCTCCAAGATGTATTAGTATGTCAGAGGAGAGTGAGTTCTCAAAGTTCTGTGCATGGTTGGCATAAGATGTTCCCATCTCATTCCACCACGACCAAACCATCTTACATAGCACCGGGTTGCAGGTCCCTCCCAAAATCACTATGAACTGCAAACTCAGCTGCTCGCCTTATGTAACTGCTTCCAACTATCCATAAAAATCCTTTTTGCTATTTTCTGCCATTCTAAGTTTTTTAACTCAGAACCTACAGAAAGTTACTAAGAAAGGGACTGTTCACCCTGCAGTGACCAGACAGCACTGAAAATCAAACTGATATTTTCCTCCTTATTTCAAGCTAGTTTCAGTGCATTCAGACAAACACACAAATTAAAAAAATTCTCCCTGCTGTGGCTTCATGAACTATCGTAACTCATGCATTCAGTATTACTAGACTATGTTCCTGCAAAAATCTGAAACCACTGAGAACTGAAAAATGCATCCTTTCATAGGCAGTTTTAAACAATTACAACATCAGAAACAAGTCTGATTGGTTCCATTTGTCATACAACTCCACGGCACCTTCCTATCTCCCTCCATTTGCAGCTGTATCTGTACAAGTTAGTACTAAAATGCTTTCTCACTTTAAACTATTTTTCTTAAGAATATAGCATGCTACACAATAACAATTAACATTATGAGATTAAACACAAAAAAGTTTTGATTAATAGTATGTACATGTTCTAATAAGTTTTCAAATACTAGAAAATATCATGTGAAGATAAACCGACTTTATAGTTTCAACTGCTTTTTCTCAGCAATGTTCAAAATGGATCCTGTTTACTTCTTTCAGTGTTGTCCGCCTCTGATTCGCTCTCAGAATGGCCTGACAAATCTTTATTTCTACTGGAGCTAGCTGTCACTCAAACAGACTGTTTAATGATTCAATAATGATGTTCAGCCACCCCCAGTGTTAGATTAACCTTACTTTCTAATGCACGAAGCATTTATGTCTTCGATAGTACGCACAGTAACATTTCATGAAAGTGTCGGAGTTCGACGTACTTTTGACCATAGTGTCGAATGCACTCCAGTACATTTGCAACACTTTCAATGCACGAGTACTTTTTTGAAACAGGTCACGAAGTAATTTTCCAAGACTGTCTAAATATTGACACAATTTCACATTCTATGGAAAAATAGCTTAATTATCAATTTTAAACACATAATCTGCTGCATAGCTGCCTCAAACTCAGTGCAGTGCAGATATTTTAGATTTACAATGTTCCACGCATGCATAACAACTGTGCAACGAGACTTGCAAAACACTAATTTGTTGTAATTTTCACACTCAAATGTCCTCATATATCCATTTTATACCTCTGCTCATAACAGTTGCACCTTATGTTTAAAATTTCACCATATAGTCATTTCTCACATCAACTCATCCAAAACGCAGCACATAGCAAAAGCACACTATTGTTAAGATGTGACTAATGAAATCTGCACTATTCACAACGTTGTGGGTTGAAAGCAAAATAGTAAATTCTCAACTGAAAAGTATGACAACACAAACTTACTAGTGTACATGTGAACTGCACTGTGCAAGCTTGTAAATCAGAAATATTTCAGAATTCTCACACACATTTTTCAACATATTCAATTTAAGTTATCTGTTCAGAAACACAGCCACGGTAATTTTTGTGATCAGGGCCACACAGTTATTTCGCAATGAACTGCATCATTGCACAGTACATGTACAGGAAAACATTTTTTCCCATGTTGTGAAAAATTACAGCTCCAATGGCGATACACAGGAGTACAAAAAACACAATGTTGGTAAAATGCAGCAACGATATTGAAATTTTGCTAACATGCAAGCATACCTACCAACTGTGGCACACGCACTCACACAACAGTAATAGTGGCATGTCTTCCCCCTAATTGTAAACATACTAATTGTTACAGATTTGGTAATGCACACTATCACTCTCAAATTTTTGCTCTACCATATAGTTAATCATCATACTGACTATCCCATGACACGCTGCATGGTATAAAACACATGTTCATACACAGGTAAAAATAACAGCTAGCTGAATCATAAGAACACATGTGAAGAAAAAATCTTTACATGTGCACAAAAATATTGAGAATGAAATAAATTTCTGATATTACGAGCAGCAGGCTAAGAATGCACTTCATAACAACTATCATTTAGTTATGTTTTTACCAAATTGTTAACATTCTTAGCATACTATTCTATTAATACACAGTGTTATAAGAAATTTACTGAAGCCTATTCTAAAACTTTTTTTTTCTCTCTCATACAGGTGCCTGATACTTCTGTAAGATTGCTTACTGTCACTGTCAACCATAATACCCAAAAATGCCAACTAAATACAGACGTAGATGTGTCTCAAAACGAGAGCGGTATAATAGTACTACACTGTTGTATAAGGCAACAAACAAAAAGTAAAGGCACCCAAAAAATGAACATCGACAGACTTTACTGCAACAGTGACCCTACATCAAGTCACTGCACAAAGAAACAAAATCCATAACAAAAACAAAATGTATAGCATCACAAATGTTGTGTCGATCTCTAAGACGAAACACAACTATTTTGAGTGTAACCATCAACAGACGCCAAAACAACACCGTAAAAACAAAATTGTGACTTACAACTCAGAAAGAGAAAGTATTTCGATCACTAGCAAGTAAAGCTAAGATCAAAGACTTATCGCTGCTGTGCTATGCACACCCGTAAAAGAGCAAGAGTCACCTTCTCTGATGAATTTACTTGAAAGTACGGACTTTGTCAACAGAGCACTGTTTGTACTACGAATAGATTGTTGTTAAGATGTCTCATGTCCTTGAACAATTCAGGAAACTTGTATATGGCATTAAAAAGGCTTCAACAGTATCCTTGTTTGACTGTTGACAACTTCTGCCATGTCTTCACAGGACAGTGGCTGCACACACAGCACTCAGAAGCATATTCCTGGGAAGAGTCTTATCATGACTTTACGAAGAACAGACGCTCATTATCGAGTCCGCAACCAAAAATGTCCTCAGTATCTCTGATGACAATCAATTGATATCGATGATGACTGTGGTCCAACCACAGTCTTCAATAAACGGCACTGCCTTCACATGGTCATGTGATGCTACCCAGATACTGAGGCAATCATCATTTCAAAAGTAGAACACTTTGTTAACCTATTCATAATAACAGATCGCAAAGAGACATAAACTATTTACAGAAATTGACCATTGTGAAATCCGCCATACTGGACTCATGGGTCACTCACTTGCATGTCTCAATACTGGTGTTTGTGATAGTTTTTTTTCACAACATGCGGATGCTCGCAGTGCATCAAACAGGCATGCAAAACTTTGTCTACAGAGTATGTGAAGTACAGCGAGCTGTACATCAGTACACTTGTTTAAATGACTTATTGCATTCAGGTGACATGCAGGGTGCCATCACTTTCCTAAAAAACTGCAACACATTCCTTCTGGACCAGAAACAAGTAATTTCCAGTGTCACACTTCAACAGAAAAATCTGTTTCAGTGTTAGAAAATGACATTCTGAAACAGTACGGGAAGGAAATTGCTAAGTTTGAGGTTGCAAAGTATCAGAAGTTTGATTCTGTATGTGTGTCATGCAACCGTTTGTGCTACATGAAACAAACTGTCACAGTCAACCTAGAAACCTGGTCACCATACAATGACATGTGGTTCCGCCTCACAGCATTCTTGCTCCTGAAATCTGACTTTCATCCACAAGACACCATTGTGCTATGCAAACACTGTTTTTCAAAACTGAAGTGCAACACTTTGCCAGCAAGGTCAGTGCTAAACAACATGGAAACAGATGTTACACCAACTGAGATTTCAACATTGAATATGTTTGAACGTATTCTAATTCAGACAATGAAACCATTCCAAACGATTCTACGTCTGAACACAAAGACACGGAAGATTCCACAGAAAGAGCTTGTTAGATCTCTAAAGGGTTCGTGATGATCTACCACTTCCTCTACAGGAAAATGTTCAAGCAATCTCAACAGAAAATAGCTTGGTCATTCTAGTAAATGGTGTTCTACAAAGGCCAAGGTCATCTGTGAAGATGTTGTCAATGTGCAAAAGGTAAAGCTTGCTCTGGCTTATTTAAAGAGGAACAATTTCTTTTATATAGACCTTGGACATAGATCAGATGGCTGGTCCCTGTGCAACATGATCTATTAGAAAAGTAAGCCAATCACTGAGAAAGTCAGTACACAGACAAGGACAATGTGTATGAACAGTACACAGTTCACCCACTACATGGCAGAGATCCATTAGAGACAACATTGATCTCTATCAAATGAAGCAGGTGGAAGGTGAGCCTGTCAGCATTTGGGAGGCAACACTAGAAGCACGCTGCTTCCCAGACCTATTTCCAAAAGGGTCAGGTGGACGCCTAGATGAAAGAGAAGTACGGGTACAGGGTGCTGAGTACCGCGCAAGCCGTGTCCTGAGCAAAGATGGCAAATTCAGACGTAACATACAGTACCTGTTCCATCTGCTCTGGGAAAGTGAGCTTAGCATTCTGTCTGCGTCTATAGCACATACCATTCGGCTAACAACTCCACTAGATGGAATTACAGCTGCTCAATTTCTGGAGAAATTAAAGCAGAAAGATGAAATGTGCAAGTGAATCTGTCTTCCATATTTTCAAGTCTATGTGGCACCAAAGAATATTGGTATCACAGACACTCGGAAGTGATGACAATGCTACGAGAGTATGGCGCAGCCACATGGTTTGTCACACTTAGTTTTGCTGAATATGCCTGGGACGAACTCATTGAACTGTTGAAGTGGGCAAATTCATGTCAAGGCATCTCATCAATGACTGTCGGAGAAATGTGTTCACTTGATCCTGTGTCTGTCACAAGACATTTTCACAAGCGGTTCCATGACATTCTCACTTTCATCTTGTCAAAGGACAATCCTCCTCTAGGTATTGTAGAACACTACTTTTGGAGGACAGAATATCAAGCACTAGGTGCCCCTCATATCCATATGTTATTGTGGATCAAGGATGCGCCATGCATTGGTGAACATGAAGCAGCAGAAGTGCTATCATTCATAAAAAAATATATCACTTGTCACATTCCAGACAAGTATGACAGTCCTACACTATGGAAGTTGGTTCAAAAGTTCCAGCGACATATTTGCGCAAAATATTGCCGGCGAGCAGTAAAGAACAAATCTAATTGGTACACACGATGTCGCTTTGGATTTCCTAGAAGAGTTTGTCAGAATGGTGCCATGAATGACCTTTTCTCAGCAATGCGACACCACTTGAAGGCAAAATCAACCAAGAGGGTATACGAGTTACCCAGGCATGAAAAAGAGGTGTACATCAATGACTACAACCCAACTCTTCTCCTAATGTGGCAAGCAAACATAGATGTTCAGTTTGTGGCTGACAACTCACTGGCCCTGGTTCGGTACGTCACTTCGTACATAACCAAACATGAACAGACTAGCTTGCAAGATCTTTGGGAAGATATTGCCACTTCAAGCAAAAGCCTGACATCTCAGCTGTGGTCATTGGGTTTGAAGACTCTTTCACACAGAGAATGTGGAGCTTACGAAGCCAGTGACCGGTTAATGGATACACATCTGTACGGGAAGTCTGACGCTGCACGCTTCTCAGTGTAAACTACAAAGACAAACGGAAGTGTGTACTAATTCCTCATGCCGAAATTGGAGGAGCTTGTTGTCAATACACTTCTTCAAAATATATCTTGAAGAATAACCTGATAGACACATACTACCCACGTAGACACAACAAGATGAATGATATGTGTCTGTTTGAGGTGGCTAAGTGGTATGACTACAAGACAGGTGCAGCACCTGACTCAACACAACACATTTACAAGGTCAATGGACTAGATGGCTGTCTTGTGAAGAGGAATGCTCATGGCTTATAGATCACTGCAAACTGCATCTAGGCACATCAGAGAGCACAGAACATTACTACTTTGCTCTCCTATTCTATTTAGACCCTGAGGAGTGAGTCTGAATTAAAAGGTGACTCTGACACATCGAAGAACAGTTCAATCTCACTTATGAGAATTTCCAAACTGAGTACCTTCACAAATATATACAAAGACTAAAAGCTGAGAAAGAACAGTCGATCAGGCAGAGAAGCAACTTGGAAGACACCCAGTTAATTCACAAGACAACCTTGATCCAGAAGGACAAGGTGTTCTAGGTGACCCTCTGCCCTTAAATGCCCCAGAACTGTTAATCTCAGAAATTGAGACAGCCATACAACATGGCACACACTCTATGGTCAACCCAGCTGATGTAAGAGAAAGACTAAATAAGCTGCAGCATACAGTTCACTCCCAAGTGGTTGAAGCTGTACAACATGGTATACTACATGAAACAAAACAATGTGACTGCACTCAGTACAAACCACTACTAATGTTTGTTAGTGGTTCAGCTGGCACAGGAAAGAGTTTTCTGATTGAAGCTATCACTGCAGAATAATGCAGGTGACAGGCTCTTCAATGTCTGTTGCTGTGACTGCTCCCACAGGACTAGCAGCATACAACATTGGTGGGAGTAACATTACACCGTCTCTTTATGTTGCCAGTCGAACATGGAGAACTGGAGAGTATCAGAACTGTCATTCGAGGTTGCATCTCAGCTCCGCTCCATGTTCACAAAGATGCAGTTACTCATTGTTGATGAAATCAGCATGGTCTCCAATGTCATGCTAGCCTGTATTCATCTACGCTCACAGCAGATCTTAGGTACTGACGTAAGGAGTGCCATTTGGTGGCAAAAGTATACTTGTGTTGGGAGACCTTTGACAACTTGCACCAGTCAATGCAGAGCATGTATTCACAACTCTGACTGCCAAGCAAGCTAAGAATATCCTCGGTTGCATTGCAGGCTATAACATATGGGAATTATTTACCTATGTTGAGTTGTCTGAGAACATGCGCCAAAGTGGTGATCTAGCTTACAAATCACTTTTAGATGAAGCTCACACAGGTTCTCTATCACCAGAACATGTTTGTATGTTAAATGATTGAAAAATCACAGTACATAGTACATGCATAGAAACATCATGTAATGTCTTCAGCGATATATACTCTACTGCCAGACACATAGTGTATCTTATGCCACGACTAAAGAAATGCAATGAATTCAATCTAATGCTACAAAGAGAGAACCAAGAGATTGTAACTCTTCATGCAATTGATACAGTTGATGCATGCTATTCTTAGTCGCTAAAGCTAGTAGCAAAGATGACTGAACGACTAAGTGAACTGAAGTCAGATGTTTCGCCAACAGCTGGCCTAGAAGCTGTTCTCACACTTTGTAAGAATGCACGATCATGCTAAGGACGTAATCTAGATGTAGAACAAGGCATGGTAAACGTGCCATGGGAAGCATCACTGACTTTGTCTATAATGTCCAGAAGACATTTATTCAGACACTTGTAGTGCAGTTTGACAACATGCAACACTCTGCACATAGATCGAACCTGCATAAAATTCCAGGTTTTAAGGATATCTATGTAAACAGGAAACAGTTCCATTATGTGTTGCATATGCTGTCTCCATTCACAAATCTCAGGGATTGAGTTTTGATTCAGCAATGGTAGACATAGGTCAGACATTTTCAAGGATGGCATGAGCTACGTTGCACTTTCACCAGTATGAAGCCTTCTGGATTGCCACATCATTAGTATAGCACCTCAGAAAATACGAGCTGATGTGCATGTATTCTTGAGTACAACAGGTTACGACTTACATCAGCCACAAATGTCTTTAATACCACTGCCTACATATCTGTCTGTCTCACACAATTCAGTCACAGCTAGACGGAGCAACAAACAGCAGCAAGCTTCCCAAAGTGATTAAAAAAAAGAGTTCAGCAAAGCGCTACAACTTCAAGTAAACATTCACAACCAGCAATTCATCAGAAATCAGTTGGTGTAGCTGCTGTACCACTGTTTGACAACAGCAGTAGAGTAAACTGCTATGCTAACTCAGCTATGCAAGTTTTTCTACACATGCCACAGTTTGTGCAGGCAATATCTGCTTCACAAGACAATCCCCTATCAAATGCTTTGAAGCAGATTATCAACATGACTTCTGACCACTCTAACAATTTACACTCACTAACACCACTACGACAGGTGTTATCTACATATGCTGGATGTAGTACATTTGCTGCAGACATACAGCAAGACAGTACTGAGTTTATGATGGCTGTCATAAACAACCTGGATGAAGACGGCACCCCAATGCAGCAGTACTTCACAGTAACATAGGTTACAAAATATGTATGTATTTCATGTGGCAATTCACAGCGTGAAACCACACAAGACATGCTGTGGATAACTCTCTTTGTTCCTGAAGCCAAAAGTGTCAAATTTCGACAGCTGTTCACTAATGCTGAATGTAGTCATGCCTGTGGAAGGTGCAGAGGCAGATGCACTCAGTCCATACGTCTAAGGAGTTCATCTCAATATCTAATGCTTATGTTGCACAGATTTGACCCCAACGGGCTCAGAGTTGATACTCCTATCACAGATTACACAACTAGTAGAATAGTCTTCAACCAATCACTGTTTGACACTCACAGTATAATCTATCACCATGGTCAATCTATGCATTCTGGGCATTACACCTCGTTACTAAGGTGCACAACTGGATGGTTAGAGTGTGACGACTCTACAACGACTTTTAAACAGAGACTGCCACATCACTTGAAAAATGCATATCTTCTAATATTGAAGAATTATGACAACCTTCATATTTCAGAAGAATAGGACAAAACATGTAGCATTTTAAGATGACTACTTTGTCCAAAAAACATTCATAACTCGTTACAATGTTGTAAAATTTACAACTGTAAATGAACAATACAATTTCAACAAAATGGAATTCTAATACAGACATTACATACACTGTGACATGTTAGATCTTATGTAGATCAGTGACTACATGAAAATTGTTGTAGTGGCTTCAATCAGCGCCAACAATATTCACAGTCACTAGAGAAACCATGATTACATGTCTATAAAAGATGGTACATCTAAAAACTGAGGACTTACTACTCTCCTCTCTGTACATCTCTTTAAAATACATGTATCAACTCATATATAACAACAAATTGATATGACTTATAAGCTCTTACTCTTGCAAACAAAGAGAACTTTCAGTTATTATCGAGATTACTGAGCTACCCTTATAACATTCAACAAACATTCCACTTGTCACAAGTAGTCTATTAACACTTCAATTTGTATAGTGACTCTTCACATAGAGCACATCATTCGATCACCATGCAACAGTGTAGAACTATCACGCTTTCATGCGGTAGTGCTAGTATTGTACATATGTAAAACAACTACCTTATTGATAATGCAAGAAGTTGAGTTACACAATGTTAATAATAACCAATTACTGAATCTAATTTAGTGACTCTTACAACTGTTTAAAATTACTTGTACATAATAGAAACATTTGTTCTCAAGTGTACATTGTTAATAACTAGTTTGATACTTGAACTAAAATAGCAGTGTAGCACTACAGTACAAGTGAATGTTTTAGATATTATTCAGCAGTATAGTAACAACATTTAACTAACCATAAGTTTGTTAAAAATGCATTCCATGACAGTTTTAGTATTTATAGTTAAGAATTTACATAGAAGCCAATGTAAGAATTGATAACATGTCATTTGTTCATGTAAAACATTTTATTTTTTTTACTTACATAAGTAATTCTACCGTATGTAAAAAATATTGACAATTGTAATCAGGCACTGTTGCTTGATCACAACAAACTGCATACCTGTTCCTGACAATATTTATGATCGCCTCAATTGAGGGGTCGGTTGGGAATTTTCCATTTGCACCTAGTCAGTGACATATTATTTAATAATAACAATCAAATGTCACAAAACTTACATTTGTGTGAATTGTACTACTTAGACAGTCAACATATGGTTTTTCGCCCACCCCAGGAACATCCACATTAGCAGTCACACAATTACAACAAAACACTTGTCTATCATGTGTGTAATCATACTTCACAACTGACTGACATTCCCTTATTAACATAACACACAAGTAATGCACTACACATAATTACAACATACAAGCATTTTTTAAAAAAGTAACATTTTTTACAAACTCCATTCACATTCAATAGCAAAAATATAATGAAGCGCCACAGCTTCAGCCTATTAGAATTCCAGGTTGAATGCCAGAAACTACTT
Organism: Neoceratodus forsteri; assembly: GCA_016271365.2. NCBI lineage: Eukaryota > Metazoa > Chordata > Ceratodontiformes > Ceratodontidae > Neoceratodus > Neoceratodus forsteri. Next base: position 152,673,575 of record CM028133.1, read on the forward strand.
CCTCACATAAACAGAAGTGAGTACTGAAACATAACTAAAAACACACAACACCTGATTAGTTTCATATAATATCACACACTTACTCCAATCCATATCATACAGTTATTATTATTCTTACACATTTACATATTTGACAAGCAATGATTGCACACATACAAAGATTGTATTGTGAGACTGCTTCTGTTAACGAAATTTTACTTTTGATTGGACTTTTTCTCCATTTGACAAACTGGCAATAAATTTTTTTAAAACCATAACCACCTGTGTCGACTCCTTACTTTAAATACCATTATGACATAAAAATAAGTGTCTATGACTTAAGCATACAAATCAATGTTTACTAATACTGCTACAACTATACCTCCATCTATTTGTTTGGTACCTATGACATACAGTCAGTATCACAGCATATGCAACGATGTGAGACATTGCATGTCACATTTGACAGAATTCATAACAGTGTCAAAAACTCAGCAATGTACTTACTTTTCGTGTGCCTAAGCAGTCATTATTACTATACCACGGTGCCACACATCAGCACCCAACAGGTCACAGCTGTGACTATACCTGTACCATTCAATCACTACTATGTGTACTTCAGAGTCCGACAAAATGACGTTTCTCATTGGCTGCAAATATCCTAACAACCTTATGTTAATCTTTTATTACCATACATGAAGAGGTTGACAATATACTGAACAAGGTTTACAACTGTTTAAAAACATGTTCCATTATTATAGCGATAAGTCACTCCCAAGAATTGTGTTAATGGTCAGTCAATCACCCTATAGAGACATGTGTCAGACAGCCACACCTCATGCCACAACACACCCCTGTGTGTGTGTCCATGTGTGTGTGGTGCTGGGGGGGTGAACTCACAGTTACAGTTTTCAACCCTATCAGCGAATTTCCTCACTTTTGTGACTGTGGAACAACCCTAACAAATGCATTAAACAGAGTTTTTTGTCTCCAATGTCCATTCTTTTTGAGAATGTTATTGAAAAATAGTTAATGTAACTCGCTCCCACCACATGATGTATTGTGGCATAGTAACAGGAGCAGCAACGCAAACAGAAATGATAACAGTGCACACATGGCAACACAGCCATGAATGAGAACAGAAAGGGTAATGCACACAGTGGCGTATACGGGAATGGTGTGCCACGTGATGTCTTGTCACATAGTAACGTGGTGCCTGTAAATTGAAATGTCAATGGGCATGGTGACACAAAGTGAAACAGAAAGCGAAACAGTACAGTACACACAAATGGCTAAAAAGTAACAGAAACGCAAACGAAAATGAAAACGCAAAGGATGACGCACGTGGTGGCATTGGGGTGTGCATTGGGATCATTAGCCCTAATTCTCACCCCATGACATGAGTAAAGCAGCAGAAGTACAATAGAATGGGGTGAGAATTAGGACCCATGATCCTAATCCACACCCCAATGCCGGTTGGGGGGAGCACTGGGGTCCAAGGGGGGTTTTCAACCCTAACAGCGAATTTCCTCACTTTTGTCGCTGTCGAACAACCCTAACTAATGCATTAAATGGAGTTTTTTGCCTCTAATTTCCCTTCTTTTTGAGAATGATAACGAGAAACAGTGAATGTAACGCAGCAGCAGGAGCGAAACAGGGACAGCAACGCAAACAGAAATGCTAACAGTGGCACACATGGTAACACAAGCATGAATGAGAACAGAAAGGGTAACGCACATGGTGGCGTAGACGGGAACGGTCTGCCACGTGATATGTTGTCACATAGTAACATGGTGCCTGCAAACAGAAATGTCAATGGGCATGGTGACGTAAAGTGAAACAGAAAGATAAACAGTACTGTAGAGAGAAATGGCAAAAAATAACAGAAACGCAAGCGCAAATGATAACGCAAAGGATAACGCACATGGTGGCGCAGACGTCAATGGTAAGTGAACCGGGTACGGATCTGCAAGCGGAAAAGGCAACAGTAACAGTAATGTAAGCACACAGGCTGGTTTTCCCCAAAACCTGCATTGAGAAAGACAGTGAGTACAAATAATGTATGTAAAATAATGAGTATCGGCGCAGAAAATGAGATCTTGGAATACTAAATACATTATATCTCAGGAACCGTACAACGTAGAAAAAAAATTTAAAAGTCATATTATGTACAACTGTCCTGGCTAATTTGAATCTTAATTTTCCGACAAAAAGTCCGTATCTCGCACCGTTTCCGAGATACGGGCCCTGAAAGGCGCAGCGAACGCCGTAATGTTATCCTATGGGAAAAAAAGAAAAGTTCGGAGCACCATAACTTTGCCTCCCTGTAATGTTTTTTCACCAAACTATTGAAAGGCACATCTGTGGGCTGTTGGCTGTCTTCCCTCCAAATTTCAGGAAAAAAGACCAAACCGTAATTTTGCAGCAGGGCTCCAAATGATTTCTGTTAAGTGTCGGGCGCCGTAATGTTATCCTATGGGAAAACCGTCAGTTTTGAGTGCCATAACTTTGCCGCCATGTGATATTCTTTCACCAAACTACTGAAAGGCACAACTGTGTACTGTTGGCTGTCTTCCCTCCAAATTTCAGGAAAAAATACCAAACCATTATTTTGCAGCAGGGTGCCAAAGGATTCCTGTAATGCTTCGGGCGCCGTAATGTTATCCTACGGGAAAAACGGTCAACTTTGGAGTGCCATAACTTTGCCGCCATGTAATATTTTTTCAATACAACATTGAAAGGCACAACTGTGAGATGTCAGCTGTGTTCCCTCCAAATTTCATCCCAAAACTCCCAACGGTTATTTTGCAGTGCAGTGCCAAAGAATTGCTGTCATTTTCCCACAGACTAGAAAATTACTGTCTCAATTTGCGAAAGTCATAGAGGATACGACACTTTATGAGTAAAGTGATTTGTGAAAGTACTTTTCCAGAAATTTGAAAAACATATTTCTGGGGTGTTTTACCACAAAATAAAGACATGGCAAGCATCCTCAGGGCCCGACTAGCTGAATACAAAAATAATTACGTTGCTAGAGGGTCTCAAATTTAAATGCCAACCATTTTTCTGATCACCAACTGAAAACAAAATGGCCGATTTGCGAAAGTAACAGGCCCATTTGCGAAAGTAAAAATGCATTTGCGACACTGTCGAACTTTTTGTTAACTTTTCCCATTGACTTATAATGGGAAACTGTTTTTTGAATAACTTTTGAACCGTTTAATATTTTTTCATGAAATCTTTGAAAGGCACATTGGGGACCCCAGCTGCATGTTCCCTGAATATTTCAGGCCAGTCACGCAAACCGTACGACCTGTACGCGCGACCATAGAATTCCAGAAAACCGTAAACAAGCGCACAGATCACACTTAATAACTCCATATATCCAACCAGTATGAAACTTGGCAGATCCCAAGGCCTATGGGTCTTAATCAAGTATTCCAAATTTCAGGCAAATCCATCAAATGGTTGCAAAGTTATTAAGGTGCAAAGTTTGGGGGTTTAACATAGAAATGGCTCCTCAATCCTAACTATGGTAGCACTACCGTGCTACCATAATTAGAGGCAAAAAACTCCATTTAATGCATTAGTTAGGGTTGTTCCACAGTGACAAAAGTGAGGAAATTCACTGTTAGGGTTGAAAACCTTAACTCCAAATTCACCCCACCCAGCACCACACACACACACACACACACACACACACACACACACACACACACACATATGCAAGTATGGGGGAGGACCAAGTCAACACAACCAATGGCAGACATCCAGCAGCAGGTGACAGAAATAACAAACAATTGTCTAAATGTACTACAAGACATCCCCACCCACCTGACCAGGTACTGCATGCTCAGTGGAGATCAACAGCAAAACTGAGGCCATGTACACCAAACGCACACATCCCTGATTGCAGCTGCACACAATGTACCACACTTAGTAGTTGCATGGCTTACCTACCGATGCCCCACACCACACCACAACTGGTACTGTGCCATAGTCAATATAAATGCTGAAGGTGCATGATGACAGTTGTAGAAAGGTTTTAACACTAGTGAGTATACATTAATTAAGAGAAGTACATAAATTAACTACAAGACACTAGCATGTTCAAGATAAAAGTAGTGTTACATTTAGTATGTGATTTACATAGTAGTACATTTACTGCAACGGTTTACTCAAGATAGGGAGGCTGATGTAAACGTATGGAAAAGCATTGCCTGTTCAACGCTGTGAAATTCGTACTGCCAGTATCAGATGCATTCTTACTGATGAAGGTGTACTGCTGATGTACATACATAGACCTTCAGTGTGTTTCAATACTAAAGATACAGTAAGTATTCTTTGTAAGAAACAGTGTAATTGCATGGATCAGGCCAAGCAACTTCTAAATATCATAGCACTACTGAGCCAACAATGACGTACCTGTATTGGAGATGTATAAAGGATAGATTTTCCTGTAGGCACTTACTGAGTATGTTGTACCTGATAAAGACAATCTCATTGCATCTGTGATGACTAACTTATTCAAATAGTAATACATTTACTATTGTTGAAATGAGTGATCTATGCCACTTATGGACACAGTGTAATTTTTTTTAACAGTTGTTCCATACTCAGGCTGTATGCCTACTGTTTGGGTTTGCCACACTTCTGTCACTGATGCTATCAAAGTGATAACTATGTTAATTGTGGTACAACAGGAATCAAGTAGGTATGGTGTAGATATAAACAGAATGTCTTTTAGTATTGATTTAACTCACAATGTGGTAAGTGTACTAGGACAGCAGGGGTTTTTCTCTATCACTGACTCTGTCAGTTATAATCACACTAAGGTTTCGATGACTGTAATGATCAAGTTACACTGTTCATCTTCATGAGTTCATATTCACAGCCATTCTCTAGTAACTAGACAGTGTATGGTGTAACTGGGTGGGACACTGTGTTGCAAAGCTGCTGCAGTGCCTAGCAGAGGAGAGTATCTACTATAAAGACAATTAAGCAATAGCATGACCAAGTTATGTTAAATGGTCTGTTAATCACCCGTGGGGTTTAATGTTGAATGAGGCATATCCGAATGCCACATGTCACTAGACAGTGATAAACTGACCATTAACATAATACCTGGGAGTGGCTTATTGCTATCATAATAAAACTGTTTTTAAACAACATTAAACCATGTTCTTCTTATGGTTAGGTCTACATGTATGTTAATAAAACTAAACATAAGGCTGTTACAATGTTTACAGTCAATTAGAAAGCTGCATTTCTCAAACCCTTGTTATAATCAGAGATATTATACCTGTACAACTCCTTGGTTTTGCTGAACTCTATTGCTCAGGTGGCCCACCACATGTGGTGTGGTCTGGTGTGGGGCATCGGTAGGTAAGGCCTTGCAACTACTAAGTGTGGTACGCTTGGTGCAGCTGCAATCAGGGATGTGTACGTTTGTGTACATGGCCTCAGTTTTGCTGTTGATCTCCACTGAGCATGCAGTACCTGGTCAGGTGGGGGGATGTCTCTAGTACATTTAGACAATTGTTTATTTCTGTCACCTGCTGCTGGATGTCTGTCATTGGTTGTGTTGACTTGGTCCTCCCCATACTTGCATGTGTGTGTGTGTGTGTGTCTGTGTGTGGTGCTGGGGTGATTGAGTTCGGGTTTCAACCCAACAATGAATTTCCTCACTTTTGTCGCTAGGAACAACCCTAACTAATGCATTAAATGGAGTTTTTTGCCTCTAATTTCCCTTCTTTTTGAGAATGATAACGAGAAATAGTGAATGTAATGCAGCGGCGGGGGCCCGCTCCCACCACGTGATGTCTTGAGGCATAGTAACAGGAACAGCAATGCAAACAGAAGCGCTAACAGTGGCGCAAGACATGGTAACGCAAGCGCGAATAAGAACAGAAAGGGTAACGCACACGTTGGCGTAGACGGGAACAGTCTGCCACGTGATGTGTTGTCACATAGTAACATGGTGCCTGCAAATGGAAATTTCAATGGGCATGGTGATGCAAACTAAAACAGAAAGAGAAACAGTACTGTAGACACAAATGGCAAAAAATAACAGAAACGCAACCGAAAATGAAAACGCCACAGATAACGCACATGGTGGCGCAGACGTCAACAGTAAGTGAAACGGGTATGGAACCACAAGCAGAAAGGGCAACAGTGACAGTAATGTAAGCTCACGGGCTGGTTTTCCCCAAAAGCTGCATAGAGAAAGACAGTGAGTACAAAGAATATATGCATAATAATGGATATCAGAGCAGAAAATGAAGACTTGGAATACTAAATAGGTTATATCTCAGGAACTGTATGACATAGAAAAAAATTTTAAAAGTCATATTAATTACAACAGTCCTGGATAATTCTGTACTTAGCCCCTCTTGGGGGCTAAGAAATTTTCCGATGAAAAGTCCGTATCTCACACCGTTTCCGAGATACGGGCCCTGAAAGGCGCGGCGAACGCCATAATGTTATCCTATGGGAAAAAAAGAGAAGTTCGGAGTGCCATAACTTTGCCTCCCTGTAATATTTTTTCACCACATCACTGAAAGACACATCTGTGGGCTGTTGGCTGTCTTCCCTCCAAATTTCAGGAAAAAAGACCAAACCGTTATTTTGCAGCAGGCATCCAAAGGATTTCTGTAATGCGTTGGGCACCGTAATGTTATCCTATGGGAAAAAATGTCAACTTTGGAGTGCCATAACTTTGCCGCTGTGTAATATTTTTTCAATATAACACTGAAAGGCACATCTGTGAGATGTCGGCTCCGTTCCCTCCAAATCTCAGCCCAGAACTCCCAATGGTTCTTTTGCAGCGCAGTGCCAAAGAATCGCTGTCACTTTCCCACAGATGGGAAAACTACACAATAGCAATTGCGGCTTCATAAAAGTTCAACACTTCGTGAGCATGAAAGTAATTTGAAAGTACTTTTTCCAGAAATTTGAAAACATATTTCTGGGGTGTTTTACTGCAAATAAAGACATGGCAAGCATCCTCAGGGTCCGACTAGGTGACTACAAAAAGAATTAGGTTGCTAGATGGTCCCAAATTTAAATGCCAACCATTTTTATGATCACCAACTGAAAACAAAATGGTGGATTTGTGAAAGTAACAGGCCCATTTGCAAAAGTAAAAATGCATTTGCGACACTGTCGAACTTTTTGTTAACTTTTCCCATTGACTTATAATGGGAAACGGTTTTTTGAATAACTTTTGAACCGTTTAATATTTTTTCACAAAATCTTTTAAAGGCACATTGGGGACCCTGGCCGCATGTTCCCTAAAGATTTTGGGCAGGTCGTAGCAAACCGTATCGACCTGTGTGTTTAATCAGAGAATTCCAGAAAGCCGGACGCTGTAGATCATGCTTAACAACCCGCAGCCGTATATATGACTGGTACAAAACTTGGCAGATCCCAAGGCCTGTAGTTCTGGATCAAGTATTCCAAATTTGAGGCAAATCCATCAAACGGTTGCAAAGTTATTAAGGTGCAAAATTTTGGGGTCTAACATAGAAATGGCTCCTCAACCCTAACTATAGTGGCACTACCGTGCCACTATAATATATATATATATATATATATTTTTTTATAAAATAGGTAGGAAAAATAATGTATGCTGATTAGTTGGATACCATCACATGACCGTGAGAGCGCGACTGCACACCTGCACTTTAACCCCCTAAAAAGACAATTTTGCCATTTTATAAGATAGATAACCCACTTTACGGTGTGCGGACATGCTCTGATATATGCACGCCTTGAGTGGTTGATGCACTCATCCTGTGGCCTCTTGCATACAACGCACACCAAGGCGTGCATATATCAGAGCATGATCAGACACCTAAGAGTGGGTTATCTATTACATAGCTCCCCAGGTCCATCTTGTAAATGAGCTTGTCTGACTGATGTTCTACCTGGCAAAATAAATATTGTGATTGATTGATTGATATATATTGGCTGTATGGCCAGTATTTTCCAGGATAACACATGCCCCAGTGCCTTTACTCTGGGGCTCTTTCACAGTTCTCTTCACTCTCCACTTTTGGCTGCCCATGACCCAAACAAATAATATCTCTTATAGGGTGGCTGGCTACCTCTCTGTGGGCTGAGATACAGATATGGCACACTGATGAGTCCAAATCAACATGGAACACGTGTCTGTGTCTGCTGTTCTCAGCATCTGCTGATTGTATTGTGAGGCTTTCTGGTACCATGCAGTTCTGGTTAAAGTTGAGCCAGTCCAAATTAATTAATGGGCATTTGCAGATGCTTCCCATGATGTTTTGCATTATTGGGGTGTGTGCAATTTGTGTTTTTATATATATTATACTGTCGCGGTCACGCCACTATAGTTAGGGTTGAGTAGTCAGCTTAATGTTAAACCCCAAATTTTGCACGTTAGTAACTTTGCAACCATTCGACAGATTTGCATGAAATTTGGAATATGCAATCTTGCATGGTAGAGCTCTTGATTTGCCAAGTTGTGTTTTGGTCAGACTAACAGTTTCTGTGCAGCAAAGTGCTGAAAAATAAATTTTTTGCCACTTATCTCATGTTTTTGCACGTCACGCTGTGACCACACCATTTGGTATTTTGTTCTGACATTATCCAAGTAGAAAGAGTTTGGGTGAAGGAACAATCCAGCATTGGTTTTGTTAAAAAAATATCAATCCATTCCAAAGTTATTCAATTTTACATTTTGGGGTTCTGCACATGCTTAGTTCACTCCTAGATTCATATGTATTTTTTGCAAAAGGGGATTGGGCTCACAGTCAAGGATTATGTCAGCTCATGAAAGGGGATTTCAAAAATCACAGTCCATTAGGAAAAATTCCCCTTTTGCAAGCTGCCACCTTGTTTTCATTTTTTTCCCCCAAACAAAATGTCTTAGCTTCCTCCACAGGTAACTTCTTGTTGCAATAAGGCATGGGTTTTGTTCAAGGTGATGTCCTCTACAAACCTATACCTTTGGTTTGCTTTGTTTTGGCAAAAAAATGGCTGTTTCAAATTTTAAAATTCTTCTTTTACGAGTTGCTTCCGATCCCATTTCGTGAGCTGCCAAAATCCCAGTCCACGAGCCAATCCCTTTTTGGGAGGCAGCAAAATCCTTGACCATCACTTAAGGACCAGATGACCCTTCTCACGGATGAGGATTAACTCATGGTCATGGATTTTGCTGCCTCAGAATAGGGGATCAGCTCACGGACTGGGATTTTGTCAGTCTACGAAAGGGGATTGGGTTTTTGAACCCCTTTTGTGAGCTGACAAAATCCTAGTCCACAAGCAATCCCCTTTCGTGAGGTAGCAAAATCCTTCACCATCACTTAGGGACCAGATGGCTGAAATCTGATTGTCAAGGATTTCTCGCAGATGGGGATTATGACAGCTCGCAAAAGGGGATTGACCTCACGGTTAAGGATTTTGCTACCTCATGAACTAGGATTTTAAAAACCTTGCCACTGCACTATAAGTAAAAGGTTTGGACTTCTGAAATGAAATTTCAGGGTATTAAGGGAATGCCCCAGAGATGTGAATTATGATATTTTGGTGTTGAAAAGTTAATCACTTCTGTAGATATGCTATCATGAAGTTGTGATTTTTCCCATAGGATAACATTATGGCTCCCTTAGTGACTTTCAGTGCCCATATCTCGAAAATGAAGCAAGATACAGATTTTTCCCTACCTGCAGTGTAGATCACTTTAGGTAATCTAAGCTGAAAAAAACAAAGTTTGGAAGTCATAGATTACATATGCAGTGGAATTTGTTGCCTACTTGCTACGGCTATGGAGATATTGGCAAAAATGTGTTACAAGAGTTTCTTTTGAGTGCTATGGTGCTACTGTATGGCTCCATACTTACATATAAGTGGGAGTGCAGGGCCTGAAGGGTCCATGCTACCACACATGCATATCGTTATGCACAAATGGGCAGCTTGGTGGGAGGGCAAGCCCGAAGGTCTCAGGCACCCACCAACATGTACCAGTTACCAGGCACATTACACTATAAATAAACAGTTTGGTCTTATGGCTTAAAATTTGCAGGGCATAAAGGGGGTGTCCTAGAGATATTAGGAATGCTGTTTGGGTGTAAAAAAATGTCATTGGTTCCCTAGATATGCCATTATGAAGTTGAGATTCCCCCCAGGATAACATTGCAGTGCCCACAGCACTTTTCTGTGCCCATATCTCTGAAACAATGCAAGATGCAGATTTCGTGAACTTATGGCAAGTGGTGGTTTCACTGTCATGATTAGAACAACAGTTGAATTTTTGTCATAACTGCTATGGCTGCTGAGATATTGCCAAATTAGTGTTACAAGTGTTCCATGCCCAATAGGGCTGCTGTATGTCTCTATAGTTATGTATAAGTGGGAGTGCGAGGCCCAGAGGGCTAGTACTCCCACAGATGCATATCATAATGCACAAATGGGAAGCTTGGGCACCATGCTCCCACCAACACATACCATTTACTAGTTATATGACACTTTTTCAAAAAGTAAGGAAATTCATTGCAAAAAACTTTGTTAATGCATTACATTGGGTTAAAGCAACAAAACTGGAGAAATAAGATGTTAGAGTTGAGCTCCTAACCCCCCTATCACCTCACCACCCATCCTCCACAGACAGACAGACGCCGGGGTGTGCCATGGGGTCATAACTCTCAATGCATTCTCCTTTACAGTAGCATGTCAACCTGTTTACACATGGAATGGGTAAGAGTTGGGCCTGGTGAAACCATGGCACACCCCAGTGTCTGTCGGTCAGTGGAGGATGGGGGGGTGGGGTGGTTGGGGGTTAGGGGCTCAACCCTAACATCTCATTTCCCCACTTTTGTCACTTTAACCCTAACTGATACAATAATGCAGTTTTTGAAAGGAATATATATAAATACATATATTTTCACAGTAGTGTAGCTATAGTTAGGGTTGCCCAGCCACTTCTATGTTAAACACCAAATTTTGCATTATAATGACTTTGCAACTGTATGACAGATTGGCCTGAAATTGTTTATGCGTGGTGTGGCACCATAGATCTCTGGATCTGGTAAGCTGCATAATGGTCGGAAGAGTGGTTGCAGAGCTGCAAAGTGCCAAAAAAACACACAAAACAGGGGTTTTGTGCATTTCTTTGCTCAGGGCTACAGCCCAAATGATTTATCCATCTGATCTGAAATCTTCAGGGAAGAGGCAGTCTGTGTCACTAATGTGCCTTTTGAAGATTTGTTGAAAAAATATTAGTCCATTCAAAAGTTATTCAAATTTTAATTTTCCCATTATAGTTAATGGGAAAAAGTATACGTGTCTCACGAAAGCTGCCACCAGTACATTTTACTGTTGCAAATGGCCCTTTTACTGTCATGCTGCCACCATCTTGTTTCAGTTACTGGTGAAGAAAAACAAATGTAATTCAAATTCTACTGCCTCTAGGTAAACACTGACAGTTGTGTTTACCTTAAGGGAGCCTGGGGTACATAGGTGCCATCAGTTGTTTTCCTAAGACTCCTAGAAATACTTTTTTTTTTAAATCAGGTCTGCTGTATTGTCACAAATCACAACAGTACATTTGGGACACTTTCACAAATCACGACACTGTTGCATCTATACTGTCACAGTTTGCAACACTACTGCACCAAAAATTACAATTTCTTTGCCACACCACTACACCTAAACAATTAGGGCTTTTTTGCTGAAATTTGCAGGATGGCAAGTCCTGGTTCACAAATGTGCTTTTTGGTGGCTTGGTAAAAAAAATTGTAAAATGGTTACAAAGTTACAGTGCTCTGAAGTTGAGAAACTTCCCATCGGTGAACACTGAGGCTCCTGCGGTGCCTTTTGTTGCCTGTATCTCGAAAACTATCCAAGATACAGATTTTTTGTTACCCACAACTGGACTAAGCCTGCATGAAGGTTTCCAAATCATGATTACAATTGCAGTGGAATTTTTTCATAATTGCTATGGTTACTGCGATATCGCCAAATGTTACGAGGGTTTCTTTTTTAGTACTATGGGGCTGCTGTATGGCTCCGTATTTACATGTAAGTGGGAGCGCAGGGCCCATAGAGCCCCATCCCACATACAGTATGCATACCATTACACAAAAAATGGGCAATGTGAAGGGAGTGCAGGGCCTGCGCTCCCACAAACACATACCAGTTACCAGTTACACTACACTTTCTCAAAAATAAGGAAAATTCATTGCAAAAAACTTCATTAATACATCAGTTAAGGTTGATAGCACAGTAAAAAAAGTATGGAAATGTGATGTTATGGTTATCACCCCTACCACCCCACCCCCACCCTTCACACACCAACAGACGTTGAGGTGTGCCATGGGATTGTCAGGCCTAACTCTAAACCCATTCTTCTATACTGTAGCATGTCAGCTTGTTTACACATGTGGAATGGGGGTGAAAGTTAGACCTATTATGGCACTGTTAGTGTGTGTGTGGCAGGAGGTGCTTTTTGTTATGCTATCAACCTCAACTGATGCTTTAACCACATTTTGCAATGAATATATGTGTGTGTGTGTGTATATATATATATATATATATATATATATATATATATACACACATATATTCATTGCAAAATGTGGTTAAAGTATCAGTTGAGGTTGATATACACACACACACCCATATATACACACATATGATGTATATGTAATAGATAACCCACTCTTAGGTGTGCAGTCACGCTGTAATACATGCACTCATTGGTGTGTGTTGTATGCACGAGGCCACAGGCCTAGTGCGTCAACCACCCAAGGCGTGAGTATATCAGAGCATGATAGCACACTGTAGAGTGGGTTATCTATCTTCTAAAATGACAAAATTGTTTTGGAGGGGGTAAAAGTGCAGGTGGGTGGTTGCATTCTGATATACGCATGGTCATCTGATGTGTTTCAATGAACCAGAGGATTCCTTTTTTCTTACCCATTTGATATATATATATATATATATATATATATATATATATATATATGTATGTATTTATAGATTCATTGCAAAAATTTCATTAATGTATCATGATGGATATGAGGAAAGGGAGTGGCCACTACAGACAGGTGGGGACCCAGCAGTGCAGGGTGAAAAGGGGAGGATGTGGAGGCTGAAATCCCAGTAGAGAGAGTAAGGGAAGCCCTATGGTCCCTTTGGATGGAGAAAATGCCAGAGCTAGATAAGATACCTCCCAGGGTGCTAAGGGAATTGGCATATGTCCTGGAAGTCCCTCTAGTGGAGCTTTTCAACATCTCACTGGAGACCAGGTGTGTGCCCCAAGACTTGAGGGTGGCCCATGTCATGCTGATCCACAAGGGGGGATCAAAAGAGGAGGTGGGAAATTACAGGCCCATTAGCCTGACATCAGTGGTTGGCAAGGTGATGGAGGGTGTTATCAAGGAAAGGCTGGGGGGGTTACTGGAGCAAACTGGGTACTTGGATGATAGGCAGCATGGCTTTGTCATGAGAAGATCATGCCAAAAAAACCTTGTTGAGCTCTATAACTGGGTGACAAGGGCCCTGGACCACGGTAGGCCAGTGGATGTCCTCTTTCTGGACTTTAGCAAGGTGTTTGATTTGGTACTCCACAGTGGCCTGCTGGCTAAGCTGAAGGAAATGGGGGTAGGGAGACAGTTGTTAAGATGGATAGGAAATTGGCTCTCTGAGCACACTCAGAAGGTTGTGTTTCGAGGGTTAACCTCATCCCCAAGGTGGGTTACTAGTGGGGTTCCCCAAGGGTCAATGCTGGGAAATGCAAGGTTCTGCACTTGGGAGTCAGAAATCCAGGCCAGGGGTATACTCTGGGAGGAGACATGATTCAAATCATGGAGGGTAACAGGGACCTGGGGGTAGTGGTAGATGTCAAAATGAATAACTCAGAGACCTGTAGGAGTTTACCGACAAGGGCAAATAGGATGCTGGGATGCATCATCTGGGGGGATTACCTCCAGAAAGGCAGAAGTAATCCTTCCACTGTACAACTGCTTGGTTAGGCCACACGTCGAGTATTGTGTACAGTTTTGGAGACCACATTTAAAGAGGGACATTACACTCTTACAGAGGGTCCAAAGAAGTGCAACCAAAATTATATGGAGCCTGGGGGAAGAGGACCTATGAGGAAAGACTCAAGGAGCTCGACATGTACACCCTGGCGGAGAGGAGGGGATGGATGGGAGGACATGATAGAGGTCTTTAAGTACAGGAAAGGGATCAATAAAGGAGGCCCATTCAGGCTGCTCCAAAGGAAGGAGGCTGGGGCAACAAGAGGTCACAGGTGTAAGCTGGAGGGGGCAGGCTCAGAGAGGAGAGGTGGAGATGTTATTTCACTGAAAGTGTGGTGGAGCCATAGAATGCACTGCCCAGGGAGCTGGTAGAGGTGGAGACTGTAGACAGGTTTAAGAGGGGATGGGAGGGGTATGGGGGAGGGTAAATCTGACCAGGACCAATACAGGTGGAATATCTGGGTCTGGGGACAGTATAACCCAAGGGGAAGGGGGAGCACACCAAAATTGGCCCTCAGTGTGGATGCAGAAAATCGAGCAGACTCAGGAGGCTGTTAGGCCTATTCTGCTGGCATGTTAGAAAAAGTTAGGGCGAATACTATAGCAGCAAAAGCAGGGAAATGAGGTGTTAGGGTATCCAACCCTAACACCCTACCCTCATGGTTCCCACCCCCCATCCTCCACACAACAACAGGCATCAGGGTGTGCCATGGAATCATCAGGCCTAATTCTCAACCCATTCTACATGTAAACAAGCTTACTTGCTACAGTACAGGATAATGGAGTGACAGACCTGATGACCCAATGGCACACCCCGATGCCTGTTGATGTGTGAAGGGTGGGGTAGTGGGGTTGGGGGTGATAGAGGTGGTAACCCTGGTGTGGGGTGCTAAGGTCAGAAACCCTAATACCTCATTTCCCCTTCTTTTTGTTGCTATGGTATTCACCCTAATTGATACATTAACGAAATTTGTGCAATGAATTTCCCTTCTTTTTCAGATAGTATAATCCTATCTTCATTTCACTGGGGGAGCACAGGGTCCTTAGGACCCTACGCTCCCATTCCACCATTCAGATAGTACAACAGCACCCTGTGCTCCTATCCGTACATCCATATAGTAGAACAGTATCCATATGTCACAGTGGGAGTGCAGGGTCCTTTGGACCCTATGCTCCCATCTGTCCATTGAGGTAGTACAATTTTGTACCTTCTTTCTGTTACACATACATCATTTGTTATTAAGAAAAATCAGTAACAGTCACATCAATTAAAAAAATTTGAAAAAATGAGCTAAAAAACAGCAATGCTGCCGGTGTTTAAATGAGGAAAAAAGGTATAACTCATTAGATTCGAACCCAGGATGTTTCAAACTACAGCTCTGTGGGCTACCCACCACACCACTGCAATACTATTGTTGATTTCTGCTTTTCTATGTATTAATATCTGTCACTGTGGAAGAAGAGAAATATTCAAAATAAGCAGAATGGTTTCGAGAGCAGACTGGACAATTTTCGTAAGCAACACAACATCTTTGGAGAACGTAAAAATTTAAGAAAAAGGTAGAAAAAGTACCCTTTTTTGCAAAAGCAGCATACCAAAGTTTGAAAATGCTCCCTTGCTAATGAAAATGGAACACTTCTATTTCCTTAAACAGTACTTGATGATGTGTGAAAACTGGAGAAAATGGTTGAAAAAGCACCTTTTTAAAAAAAAAATTATATGAAAATATTCGAAAATGCTCCCTCGCTTCCAAAAATGGGACACTTCCATTTCAGCAAACAGTACTTCATTTTCAGACAAGAATGCTCAATTTTCACAAAAAAATGCCCCATTTTCAAGCACATTCCCCATTTTCGAACAAAAATGCCCCATTTTTTTTAAAAATGGACTTCGCAAAACAATGCCCAATTTTTAAACAAAAATGATCCATTTTTGCAAAAAATGGCAAATGTTCAAACACAAATGCCCCATTTTCACAAACAAATGTCCCTTTTTTGCAAAAAATTACCAGTTTTCAAACAAAAATGCCTAATTTTCGAAAAAAAAGTGTTTTGAAAGAATTCCATTTTTGTGGTAAACACTTAACTTTTTCCATAGAAAATAATGGAAAATTATAAGTTTAATAACTTTTAAACAGATTCATATTTTTGTCACCAAACCTTCAAAAGGTAGATCTGCAAACCAAATTCTTCCTGCCCTGAAAATTTCAGCCCACAACATAAAGCCATTTCTGAGACCCAGGATGACAAAAAAATTAAAAAAATCCAGACTTTTCTGTTTTTCCAACACTTCACATCTCAGAAACCACTCAAACCATTCCCACCAAACTTTGCAGGTCAAGATACCTTCCCCATGAGATTATGCATGCCACATTTCATGCAAATCCTTTGAATGGCTCCAAAGATATTAACCCTTAAAGTTTGAACTTTAATATAGAAGTGCACTTTCAGGCTAATTATACTGGCGTGGCCATGCCAGTATTATGGATATAGATATAGATATAGATATAGATATAGATATAGATATAGATATAGATATAGATATAGATATAGATATACGCATATATATACTATATATATATATATATATATATATATATATATATGTATTCATGAATATATTCATGGCAAAAATTTTGAGTATGCATCAGTTAGGTTGTTTATGTTATATTGGGGTGAGAAATTAATGTTAGGGTTTCACCCCCTGCACCCCACTCCTGCCCCCACCAACAGGCATCAGGGTGTGTGATGGGGGTCATCGATCCTCTCACCCCATCCCATCTGCAAACAAGCTGAGGTGGTGTAGTATAGGAGAATGGGGTGAGAGTTAGGACCGATGACCGCAACGCACACCCTGATGCCTGTTGGTGGAGGTGGGGTGCAAGGGGGTGGGAACCCTAACATTGAATTTCCTCACTTTTGTCACCATGGAACAACCCTAACTGATGCATTAAATTGATTTTTTTGCAATGAATTTCCCTTCTTTTTGAGAATGTGCACTATAAATAGTGAAGTAACGGCAACGCAAACGCAAGCGCAAATGCCAGTGCACATGGTGACACTAACATAAATGATAACAAAAATGGTAATATAAACATAAGTGCAAATGTTATTGAAAACAGAAATGCAAATGCAAGTGCATACGTAAACGCAAACCGTAATGCACACGGGCATGATAACGTAATTGGAAATGCAGACAGTTACGGTAACGGAAACGCAAATGAAAGCGCATATGGAAATGCTAATGGTAATGCGCACAGTCATGGTACCACAATAGGAAATGCAAATGCTAACGGTAACAGCAATGATGACGCCAAAGGAAACGCAAATGGAAGCATGAACACAAACGCAAATGGTAATGCACATGGTGACGCAAAACAAAATGCAAACAAAACCAGTAATGGAAACACAAATGTTAACAGTAACGCAAACACAAGTGCAAACAAAAATGCAAAGGGTAATGCACACAGTGGCATAGATGGGAATGGTAACGCAAACAGAAACAGAAATGCAAGCATGTTCATAAACGCAACTGGTAACACGCACGGTCACAGTACCACAATAGGAAATGCAAATGCTAACAGTAACAGCAACAGTGACACCAAAGGAAATGCATATGCAAATGAAAGCACGTATGCAAATGCAAATGGTAATCCACAAGGTGATGCAAAACAACATGCAAACAAAAACAGTAATGGGAACACGAATGTTAACATTAACGCAAAAGCAAGTGCAAATGAAAATGCAAGGGGTAACGCACATGGTGGCATACACGGGAGCAGTAACACAAATAGAAATGCAAATGAAAGCACATATGGAAACACAAATGGTAATGCGCACAGTCATGGTACCACAATAGGAAACGCAAATGGTAACAGTAATAGCAATGATGACGCCAAAGGAAACGCAAATGGAAGCATGTACACAAACACAAATGGTAATGCACATGGTGATGCAAAATGAAATGCAAACAGAAACAGTAATGGAAAAGCAAATGGTAACAGTAATGCAAATGCAAGTGCAAACAAAAATGCAAAGGGTAACACACACGGTGGCGTAGATGGGAACGCTAATGCAAACAGTTATGGAAACGCAAGTGGGAACGCTAACTGTGACAGTAACAAAAGCACACACCCTTTTTTTCATCAACAGCTGCATAGAGAAACACAGTGAATACAAAGAATGTATGCATAATAATGGGCCTTGGAGCAGAAAATGAGCACTTGGAATACTAAATTGATTATATCTCAGGAATCGTATTACGTAGAAAAAAAAATTCCATATAAATTATGACTTTCCTGGCTAGTTTTGCACTTAGTCCCTGAAGCATAGAGGCTTAATATTTTTCTGATGAAAGGTCCATATCTCAAAGCGTTTTCAAGATATGGGCCCGGAAAGGTGAGGCGGATGCCATAATGTTAGCCAATGGGAAAAATAGTCAACTTTGGAGTGTCATAGCTTTGCAGCCCTCTAATATTTTGTCATGAAACCAGCAAAAGACACATCAATGGGATGTTGGCTTTCTTCCCTCCAAATTTCAGCATAAAAGACCAAACTATTCTTTTGCAGCAGGGTGGCAAAGATTTCCTGTTATTTGGGGCATAGTTTCACAAAGTAGTGTCATGATTTGCAACACTTTCACAAAAAAAAATCACGAAAGTGTCACAAGTGTAACACTACTTTGCAACACTACAGTTTACTAAAATTTTAAAAACATATTTATGGGGTGTTTAACTGCCCAGAAAAGACATGGCTAGCATCCTCAGGGCTCGACTAGGTGGACACAGTAAGAATTGTGTCCCTAGAGGGTCCCAAATTTGAATGCCAAGAATTTCTGTGATTAGTAACTGAAAGAAAAATGGCAGATTTGTGACACTACAGGGGTAATTTGCAAAAGTAAAAACTGCATTTGCGACACTGTCAAGCTTTTTGTTAACTTTTCCCAGTGACTATAATGGGAAATTTGTTTTTTTAATAACTTTTGAACCGTTAAATATGTTTTCACGTAATCTTTGAAAGGCACATCGGGAACCCTGGCTGCATGACCCCTGAAGGTTTTGGAGTGGTCTCACAGACTGTGTGACCTGTAGGTGTGAGCAAAGAATGTGCAAAAATGCATAATTACCACATTCTACAGTGCTATGTAGCTCTGTGACCGTATATCTGGCCATTACAAAACTTGTCAGATCGAGAGACCTATGGTACCGCTCCATGCATTCCAATTTTCAGGCAAATCCATCATATGGTGGCAAAGTTATTAAGCTGCCAAATTTTAAAGTTTAACCTTAAATAGGGTACTCAACCCTAACTATAGTGGCACTACCGTGGGCTGGCAGTATAGCCTAGAGGTTAGAGGAATGAGGTGTGAATGAGCTTGATACATCCAGCAGACCAGACCTGAGTTTGATTCTCACAACCTCCACTTGCATACTGTATAACTCTAAGCAAGTCACTTAACCGCCCAGTGCTCCCAGGTCACCCCTGAAAACAGGCACTTGTGCCTAGTGGGCCTGACCCAGTTACCAAAAACTAAAAATAAAATATATATAAATATATACTAGAGGCAACAAAACTCAGTTTAATGCATTAGTTAGGGCTGTTCCCCAGTGACAAAAGTGAGGAAATTCGGTGTTAGGGTTGACAGCCCCCCTTGGACCCCCCACCCAGACCCCCAACCGGCATTGGGGTGCGCATTGGGGTCATCAGCCCTAACTCTCACCCCATCACATGTGTGAAGAAGCAGAGGTATAGGAGAATGGGGCAAGAATTAGGACCGACAGCCCCAATGAGCACCCCGATGCTGGTTGGGGGTGTGGGCATGGGGGTCCAAGGGGGGATGTCAACCCTAACACTGAATTTCCTCGCTTTTGTCACTGTGGAACAACCCTAACTAATGCATTAAACTGAGTTTTTTACCTCTAATTTCCCTTCTTTTTGAGAATGATGATGAGAAATAGTGAATGTAATGCAGTGGCGGGAGCCACGTGATGACTTATGACATAGTAACAGGAAAAGCAACACAAACAGAAGCGCGAACAGTGACGCACATGGTAATGCAAGCACGTATGAGAAGGCAAAGGGTAATGCACACAGTGGTGTAGATGGGAACGGTAATGCAAAGGGGGATATAAACACAAGTGGAAACAGTAACTGTAACAGTAACGAAAGTGCATACCCTGTGTTTTCCAAACAGGTGCATACAGAAACACAGTGTGTACAAAGAATGTATACATTGTAATGGGGATCGAAGCTTAAAACGAGCATTGGAAGTACTTAATTGGTAATATCTCAGCAACCACAAGACGTGGAAAAAAAATTAAAATTTCACAGAAATCACTATTTTCCTGGCTACCATTTTATATTTCATAGCCTGCAACTCATGATGAAAAATGTGTATCTCACACCGTTTTCGAGATACAAGCCCTGAAAGGCAGGGCGTATGCCACCATGTTAGTCTATGGGAAAAAATGCCAACTTTGGAGTATTGTAACTTTGCAGTCATGCAATATTTTTTCACCACACCAGTGAAAGGCACATCTGTGAGATGTTGGCTGCCTTCCCTCCAAATTTCAGTCCAACAGACCAAACGGGTCTTTTGCAGCAGGGTGGCAAAGAAGTGTTGTCATTTTGGCCATAGCCTGGAAAAGTATTGTTGCAATTTGCTACACCTTTCGCAAATTTTGTGAAAGTGTCATGAGTGTGATACTACTTTGCAACACTACTTTTTCCAGAAATCTGAAAAACATATTTCTGCAGTGTTTAAACCCAAAATAAAGACATGGCTAGCATCCTAAGAGTCCGACTCGGTGTACACAAAAAGAATTATGTCCCTAGAGGGTCCCAAATTTAAATGCCAAGCATTTCTGTGATCATTAACTGAAAAAAAATGGCTGACTTATGACACTACTGGGGTCATTTGCGACACTAAAAACTACATGTGCGACACTTTTGCACTTTTTGTTAATGTTTTCCATTGACTTATAATGGGAACTTGTTTTTTGAATAACTTTTGAACCGTTTAATATTTTTTCACAAAGTCTTCAAAAGGCACATCGGGGACCCTGGCCGCACATTCTCTGAAGTTTTTGGACTGGTCGTGCAAACTGTGCGACCTGTAGGCAAGAGCAAAGAATTTGCAAAAAAGCATAAACGCGCATTTCATTGGTGCTTAATAACTCCACGGCCATGTATCCGACTGGTACAAAACTTGGCAGATCCCAAGATCTACCATGCCCAATTATGCATACCAAGCTTCAGGAAAATCCATTGAACAGTGGAAAAGTTATTAAGGTGCAAAGTTTGACTCTTTAACCTTGAACTGGCTTCTCAACCCTATGGTAGCACTACTGTGCTACCATAAGATATATTATGGTAGCACGGTAGTGCAACCATAGTTAGGGTTGAGGAGCCATTTCTGTGTTAAACCCCAAAACTTTGCACCTTAATAACTTTGCAACCATTTGACAGATTTGGCTGAAATTTGGAATACACAATCAAGAACCATAGGCCTTGGCATCTGCCAAGTTTTGCACCAGTTGAATACACAGCTGTGGAGTTATTAAGCATGATCTGCGCGTGCATTTACGCTTTTTCTGGAATTCTACAGTCGCACGTACAGGTCGCACGGTATTCACAACCGGCCCAAAATCTTCAGGGAACATGCAGCCAGAGTCCTCGATGTGCCTTTTGAAGATTTGGTGAAAAAATATTAAACGGTCCAAAAGTTATTCAAAAAACAATTTCCCATTATAAGTCAATGGGAAAAGCTAACAAAAAGTTCAACACTTTCAAATGCATTTTTAC
The DNA here is from genome assembly GCA_016271365.2 of Neoceratodus forsteri. NCBI lineage: Eukaryota > Metazoa > Chordata > Ceratodontiformes > Ceratodontidae > Neoceratodus > Neoceratodus forsteri. Next base: position 152,695,372 of record CM028133.1, read on the forward strand.
AAGAATGGGCCTGTTACTTCGCAAATCGGCCATTTTGTTTTCAGTTGGTGATTAGAAAAATGCTTGACATTTAAATTTAGGACCCTCTAGCAACCTAATTTTTTTTGTATTCACCTAGTCGGACCCTGAAGATGCTAGCCATGTCTTTATTTTGGGGTAAAACACCCCACAAATATGTTTTTCAGATTTCTGGAAAAAGTACTTTCGCAAAGTACTTTCATGCTCACGAAAGTGTTGCAAATGTTTGCGAAAGCTTTCGCAAATTGAGACAGTAATTTTCTAGTCTGTGGGAAAATGACAGCAATTCTTTGGCACTGCACTGCAAAAGAACGGTTCGGAGTTTTGGGCTGAAATTTGGAAGGAACGCAGCCAACATCTCACAGATATGCTTTTCAGTGTTGTATTGAAAAAATATTATAAGGCAGCAAAGATACAGCACTCCAAAGTTGACGGTTTTTCCCATAGGATAACATTACAGTGCCCGATGCATTACAGGAATCCTTTGGCACCCTGCTGCAAAATAACGGTTTGGTCTTTTTTCCTGAAATTTGGAGGAAAGACAGCCAATAGCCCACAGATGTGCCTTTCAGTGGTTTGGTGAAAAAATATTACATGGAGGCAAAGTTATGGCACTCCAAACTTCTCTTTTTTTCCCATAGGATAACATTACGGCATTCGCCGCGCCTTTCAGGGCCTGTATCTCGGAAACGGTGCGAGATACGGACTTTTCGTTGGAAAAATTCTTAGCCCCTCATGGAAAAATAATGCAAACAGAAGCGCTAACAGTGGTGCGTAGCATAGCGCAAATGACAACAGAAAGACAGCGCCTGCGGTGGCATAGGCGAGAGCGGTCATCACATGATGTGTTGTCACATATTAACACGGTGCCTGCAAACGGAAATGTCAATGGGCATGGCGACGCAAAGTGAAACAGAAAGAGAAACAGTACAGTAGACACAAATGGCAAAAAATAACAGAAATGCAAGCGCAAATGAAAACGCAAAGGATAACTCACATAGGGCCCCGCGCTCCCAGCACATAATGTGGGTTGCCCCTCATGGGGGCTAAGTACAAAACTAGCCAGGACAGTCATAAATCATACGACTTTTAAATTTTTTTTCTACGTTGTACTGTTCCTGAGATATAACCAATTTACTATTCCAAGTCCTCATTTTCTGCTCCGATACCCATTATTATGCATACATTCTTTGTACTCACTGTTTTTCTGTATTCAGCTTTTGGGGAAAACCAGCCTGTATGCTTACATTACTGTTATCATTGGGTTTTCCGCTTGCGGTTCCATGCCCGTTTCACTTACCGTTGACGCTTACGCCACCATGTGCGTCATCCTTTGAGTTTTCATTTGTGCTTGCGTTTCTGTTATTTTTTGCCATTTGTGTCTACCATACTGTTTCTCTTTCTGTTTCACTTTGTGTCACCATGCCCATTGACATTTCCATTTGCAGGCACCATGTTACTATGTGGCAAGACATCACGTGGTACACCGTTCCCGTCTACGCCACCGTGTTCGTTACCCTTTCTGTTGTCATTTGCGCTTGCGTTACCTTGTGTGCCACTGTTAGCACTTCTGTTTGCGTTGCTGTTCCTGTTACTATGCCACAAGACATCGTGTGGTGAGAGTGTGGACCTTTGGGCCCCGCATCTCGCTGCTGCATTACGGCTGGGAGCGAGGCCCTATGCGCTGCTATCCTTGCGCTTTCATTTGCGCTGCATTTCTGTTATTTTTGCCATTTGTGTCTACAGTACTGTTTCTCTTCTGTTTCACTTTGCGTCACCATGCCCATTGACATTTCCGTTTGCAGGCACCATGTTACTATGTGACAACACATCACGTGACATACCGTTCCCGTCGATGCCACCGTGTGCGTTGCCCTTTCTGTTGTCATTTGCGCTTGCGTTACCATGTGCGCCACTGTTAGCGCTTCTGTTTGCGTTGCTCTTCCTGTTGCTATGCCACAAGACATCATATGGCGGGATGGGCCCCGCGCTCCCGCCACCACATTACATTCACTATTTCTCGTTATCATTCTCAAAAAGAAGGGAAATTAGAGGCAACAAACTTTGTTTAATGCATTAGTTAGGGTTGTTCCACAGCGACAAAAGTGAGGAAATTCGCTGTTAGGGTTGTTAACCCTAACTCCGATCTCACCCCCCCCAGCACCACACACACACAGACACACACACACACACACACACATATGCAAGTATGGGGAGGACCAAGTCAACACAACCAATGACAGACATCCAGCAGCAGATGACAGAAATAAACAATTGTCTAAATGTACTATGAGACATCCCCACCCACCTGACCAGGTACTGCATGCTCAGTGGAGATCAACAGCAAAACTGAGGCCTTGTACACCAAACGTACACATCCCTGATTGCAGCTGCACACAACGTACCACACCTAGTAGTTGCATGGCCTTATCTACCGATGCCCCACACCATACCTGGTACTGTGCCGTTAGTCAATATAAATGCTGAAGGTGCATGATGACAGTTGTAGAAAGGTTTTAACACTAGTGAGTATACATTAAGAGAAGTACATAAATTAACTACAAGACACTAGCATGCTCAAGATAAAAGTAGTGTTACATTTAGTATGTGATTTACATATTATTGCAATGGTTTACTCAAGATAGAGAGGCTGATGTAAATGTATGGAAAAGCATTGCCTGTTCAATGCTGTGAAATTCGTACTGCCAGTATCAGATGCATTCTTACTGATGAAGGTGTACTGCTGATGTACATACATAGACCTTAAGTGTGTTTCAATACTAAAGATGCAGTAAGTATTCTTTGTAAGAAACAGTGTAATTGCATGGATCAGGCCAAGCAACTTCTAAATATCATAGCACTACCGAGCCAACAATGACGTACCTGTATAGGAGATGTATATAGGACAGATTTTCCTGTAGGCACTTACTGAGTATGTTGTACCTGATAAAGACAATCTCATTGCATCTGTGATGACTAACTTATTCAAATAGTAATACATTTACTATTGTTGCAATGAGTGATCTATGCCACTTATGGACACAGTGTAATTTTTTTTAACAGTTGTTTCATACTCAGGCTGTATGCCTAGTGTTTGGGTTTGCCACACTTCTGTCACTGATGCTGTCAAAGTGATAACTATGTTAATTGTGGTACAGCAGGAGTCAAGTAGGTATAGTGTAGATATAAACAGAATGTCTTTTAGTATTGATTTAACTCACAATGGGGTAAGTGTACTAGGACAGCAGGGGTTATTCTCTATCACTGACTCTGTCAGTTATAATCACACTAAGGTTTCGATGACTGTAATGATCAAGTTACACTGTTCATCTTCATGAGTTCATATTCACAGCCATTCTCCAGTAACTAGACAGTGTATGGTGTAACTGGGTGGGACACTGTGTTGCAAAGCTGCTGCAGTGCCTAGCAGAGGGAGCGTATCTACTCATAAAGACAATTAAGCAATAAGGCATGACCAACAGTTATGTTAAATGGTCTGTTAATCACCCTGTAGGGGTTTAATGTTGAATGAGGCATAGCCGAGCACCACATGTCGCTAGACAGTGATAAACTGACCATTAACATAATACCTGGGAGTGGCTTATTGCTATCATAATAAAACTGTTTTTTAAACAACATTAAACCATGTTCATCATATGCTTAGGCTCTACATGTATGTTAATAAAAACTAAACATAAGGCTGTTACAATGTTTACAGTCAATTAGAAAGCTGCATTTCTCAAACCCTTGTTATAATCAGAGATATTATACCTGTACAACTCCTTGGTTTTGCTGAACTCTATTGCTCAGGTGGCCCACCACATGTGGTGTGGTCTGGTGTGGGGCATCGGTAGGTAAAGCCATGCAACTACTAAGTGTGGTACGTTGTGTGCAGCTGCAATCAGGGATGTGTACGTTTGGTGTACATGGCCTCAGTTTTGCTGCTGATCTCCACTGAGCATGCAGTACCTGGTCAGGTGGGTGGGGATGTCTCGTAGTACATTTAGACAATTGTTTGTTATTTTTGTCACCTGCTGCTGGATGTCTGTCATTGGTTGTGTTGACTTGGTCCTCCCCCATACTTGCATATGTGTGTGTGTGTGTGTGTGTGTGTCTGTGTGTGTGTGGTGCTGGGGGGGGAATTCGGAGTTAGGGTTTTCAACCCTAACAGCGAATTTCCTCACTTTTGTCGCTGTGGAACAACCCTAACTGATGCATTAAACTGAGTTTTTACCTCTATATATATATATATATATATATATATATATATATATACATTCATGGCAAAAACTCCATTTAATGCATCAGTTAAGGTTTTCCACAGATGACAAAAGCAAGAAATTCGATGTTAGGAGGTTGCCACCCTGCACCCCACACCCACCCACTCACTGCAGGCATTGGGGTGTGTCATTTGGTATTGGTCCTAACTTTCACCCCATTCCATGTGTAAACAGGCTGAGATGGTGCAGTATGGGAGAATGGGGTGAGAGTTAAGACTGGCGACTCCAGTGCACACCTTGATGTATATATCTATTTATATATATATATATATAGATTATATATTTATAGATTATATATATATATATATATAACTCCATTAATGCATCAGTTAGGGTTGTTTCCACTACAACAAAAGTATGGAAATTCAACTTTAGGGTTACCACCCCACCCCTCGCCTCCATCCTCAAAACCCTAACTTCGCATTCCCCAACCCCCTCCACACACACACACACACACACACACATATGCAAGCAGGGGAAGGGCCAAGGCAACACAACCAATCAGTGACAACCAGCATCAGGTAACAGAAGTAACATAGAACTCTCTAAACATACTACAAGACACATCCATCATGATCCACCAACTGTATGAGTTCTGCTGCCATCAGAGTGCCTTGGGGGTACACATGCATGCTGGGCAACCATGGGAGATGGCCCACAGCAAGCATTTTTCTGTTACAAACATCAATAACAAGATTTAAGCAGATGTCTATATTTCAATTGTTAACAAATGATGAAACCCACAGTATGTTATCTATAGATAGCTATATCAGAAATAAGAGTTTGGATAACCCAAGCAACAGTCATTGGTTTTTCACCTAATGTTTTCTGATAGAGTGAGTGAGTCAGTCCTAATAACAAATGGTAGTAATAATAAAAGTAATATTTGGTAGTATAGTTTATAAGCAACATGTGACAACAACAGTTGTAACATCCAAAGCTAACCAGAACATGCTGCTAATGAATGTTTCCAGGTAACGCAGCAGTATAGCAACATGTGATGGTGCTAGTTTCATGCCTGAGCAGTATCTGAAAAGTACTATGTACAGTGTGTACAGGGGGGTGGGGATAGGTGATAGGGGTTTCTGGAACACAAGGGGGGAGGGCCTCAGCACCCAACTAGGGATCTGAGGTTCGAGCAGACTCGATAGACCATAAGGCCTAATCTGCTGGCAATTTGTATGTTAGTATGTGTCAGCTATATCTTTCCTGCTACCACATGCCTATGTGGTAGCAGCAATACCTGCAGCAAGCAATCTATTGAAGTGTGACACATAAAAATCAGTATTCTGAAAATGTGTACAGACTAAGTTTCGCTGTATGAAAAATATATACCAGTTATAATGTGTCAGTATACTGTGCTGGCAGTATAGAGTTGATCTTACTGTATTTGTTTGTTCATTATATAGTGTTATGTGAAATAAGTACAGAGTAGTGATTGTTGTGCTTACAGATGCAACTGACTTGCATAGTGTCTTTCAGTCTTGCGTATGTGTGTGTGTATGTGTGTGGGGGGTGGCGTCAGGGTAATGCGGAGTTAGGGTTTTGAGGATGGGGGCATGGGGGTGGCGAGGTGGGGTGGTAACCCTAATGTTGAATTTCCACACTTTTGCCAGTGTGGAAACAACTCTAACTGATGCATTAAAGAAGGTTTTTTGAAAGGAATGTCCTTTCTTTTGGAAAAAGTGTAATATAAGTAGTAAATGGTATGTGTTGGTGGGAACACGGACCAAGGTTCCCATTCGTGTATAATGATATGTGTCTGTGGGAATGTGGGCCCTCTGGACCCTGTGCTCCCACTCACACATAAGTATGGAGCCATGTAGCAGCCCTATAAGTCAAGGGACCCTTGTAACAGTAATTTGACAATATCTCTGGAACAGTAACAGTTAGGAAGAAAATTCAAGTGTTGTTGTAATCATGACAGTAAGTAGTTCTCGTAACATAAGTCAACCAAATCTATATCTCACATAGTTTCTGCAATACAGGCACAGAAAGCACTGTGAGTGGTAACTCTGAGGGCAAATTAGTGTCCTACGCACATGAAAATGAGCAATTGGAACACTAATTCCCAAATATCTCAGTAACTATACAAGGTAGAAAAAAATTCAAGTTTCATGGTATACATGGTTTTCCAACCTACTTAGTTCCCCTATAGGTGGACTAAGAATTTTGTGATGACAAATCTGTATTTCAAACTGCTTTCAAGATACTGGCCCGGAAAGGTGTCACGAGCCCCACAATGTTATCCTATGGGAAAATTTCTCAAATTTGCAGTGCTTTAACTATGGTCCTGTACAATGTTTTCATGCAAAACCACCAAAAGGCACATCTGTGGGACTAGGGCTTGCCACCTTGAAAATTTCAGGCCAATAGCACAATCAGCCTTGCCACATTGAAGTGACAAAGAAAACAACACATTAAAAAATGTGTTTGTGCAGTGTTACCGTGATTATTTTAAATGTTATCGTGACGCTCCTATTTCTACAATGAGAATGTGACTGCAAACACAAAAAATAGTGCTGCGGTTACTTTTCTTATGATCCCGATTATTTTCGTGGTAACATAAAATATTGCAGTGATAAAAAAAAATGGCAAAACGGTGAAAAAATTTTGAAAAACTCATTTCCAAACCAGCTGGTGAAAACTAATGCCAGATTCATGTTCCTTAGGGACCAATTAGGTAAACACAACTGTTGGTGTTTAACAAAGTCCACTATTTTTTGAATTACAATGTTTTTGGTCTCTTGCTAACTGAAAACAGGATAGCAGCAGCACGAAAACAATTTCAGGCAGCTTGACAACAAAAATTATGATCGCCAAAAATTTTGCAGTGCATATATAAATTTTCCCATAGGCTATAATGGAACATGAAAAAATGGAATAACTTTTGAACGGAGCCATATTTTTTTCACCAAATCTTCAAAAGGCACCAGGACATGTAGACAGACCAATTTGAACCCACTCAAATGCATTCTTCAGTCCATTATGGCTTACTGAAGAATCTGCAAAAAGGGTGAATTTTCACTTTTTCAGTGCCCCATGGGTCCACAATCGTACATCCGACCGGAACAAAAATTTCCAGATCCAGAGATCTGTGGTGTGCAGGTCAGCATTCCAAATTCCAGGCAAATTGGACAAATGGTTGCAAAGTTATTAAACTGCAAACTTTGAGGTTTAACATAGAAATGGCCATGCAACCCTAACTGAAGTGGAACTACTGTGCCACTATAATATCTATATGTATATCTATATCTGTATATATCTATATATATATATATATATATATATATATATATTAGTGTTGTACAAAATTAAGAAATTAACACATTCATTACATAGAATATTTGCAAAAGTCGAGCATTTTGCAAAATATTTTGTGGGTGCGAAGTGTGAAATTTTACCTATGGAGAGCGAAATTTCATCCAAGAAATTATAAAACTTACCACTTATAGGTGAAATGTCATCATTTTCAGTATACCCTTTTAGTTAGAAAACATAAAGGCTTTTCAGGCTTTCCCAGCCACCTGATGACCACATTACAGTATGAAAAAAATAACATCCCTGGTGTCTAGAGGTCCCAACCCCTCCTGCCAATCATCTGGCCAATTCCTAAATTGAAGAATCCCTCCCCCAGTCCCTTCTCGACGAGATTTACATAAATTTCCCCATCGAGGTATAATAAACTAAAAAAAAATTCCCAGTCCCGACTTCCTGGTGTCTAATGGTCCCTCACCCCCTGGCCGATCACTGGCACAATTTCCAGTTACAAATTGAATGAAGAATCCCCCCCTTCAAAAGAGATTTACATCAATTTCCCTATCATGGTTTAATAAAAAAAAAATCCCAATCCCTGGTGTAGGTGGACACCCCCACCCCTCACCCTGTCATCAGATAGTGTCCCCCACCCCCCCAGTGCCCCGAGCTGGCTATCGGCATAGCACTCCACTCCCCTCCACTGCCAGCAGCCTGTTTGTGCACTTCAGTGACTGAGCACTTGCTTGTACAAGCACTCGCTCATTCATTAAAGTGCAAAGTCAGGCTGCCAGCCATGTAGGGGAGTGGAGGGCTGTGCCAGTGGCCTGCTCAGGGTACTGGTGGACGAGCAGGGAACCATGATCTGATGACATGGTGGGGGGCTGGAGGGTCCACTAAACACCAGAGAGTTGGGATTGGGAATTTTTTTTTAATTATTATACTGTGATGGGGAAATTGATGTAAACCTCGGAGATGGTGGTGTGGATACTTCATTCAATTTGGGATTGGGAATTGGGTTGGTGATGGGCTGGGATGGGGTGGGACCACTAGACACCAGGGAGTCGGGACTGGGAATTTTTTTTGTTATTATACTATGATAGGAAAATTGATGCAAATCTCGGCTGGGGGGGGTGCATTCTTCAATTTGGGATTGGAACTTGAATGGTGATTGGCCGGGGGGTGAGATCATTTGACACTAGGGATGAATATAATTTTAGCCAGACCTAATTTGTGGGCTTCTCTGTGCCATTGGCAGCTGTAATATATAAATTAGTGGAAAAGAGCTTCACAACTCTTTTTTACTAATTTATATATTACAGCTGCCCATTTTTGGGTGAAATTTTGCAATTTCATGAAATATTTCATGCTCTGCAGTTTAGACGGTGAAATTCTATTTCTCAACATCTCTAATATATTCATAAATTTACATTGTGGCCGGTGATCGGAGGGGGTGGGGGAGATTACTAGACACCAGGGATTTATATATTTTTACATTGCAGCCTGGGGGCACTACTACACCAGGCAGGGAAGTTTGTGTGTGAAGTGTAAAATTTTGCGGGCAAAATCCCAAAGTTTGAGTTTGATCCATTGCTCTGTGAATTAGTGAATTGAGTGCAATTTGGGAACTATTTTACAGAGCGAATTTTTCCAGCTTCGCACATCACTCCTTCTGGAGGTGCTTGAAATGGATACTGCCACCAGAGTACATTATGAAGAAATTTCACAGAACATACTGAAAAGTATTTCCAAACTACAGTAAGTGGGTGATTGTCAGGCTTCAGCATTCACATTGTGGGGGGGGAGGGGTTGTTCCTCCATTTCCTCATAGGGCTCAACTGTAGCTTGTTTCTGTTATGTTCCTGTCTGTCTGGAAAGCTTGGTAGTGAGTTTAGGGAGCCTGATATAAGGTTATGGATTGGCCCGGGATGTTCAAAGGTGCAACCCCCCAATTCACACTGGCATGATGTTCAAAGGGGCATGTTGTGCAGCTCAACCCCCGATGTGCCGGGGCACATTGGTAATGTATGCAGCGCAGATGCAGGTGGCGTGCCCATGCATATGTGGCACATCCCGATATTCAGCCCAGGATGTACAGCACATATGCTAGTGCAATCCCTACATGCACTGCACACTGGTGCCCGAAGTTGAGCCGAAAACAACAGGCTTAAATGCTGGCCACCCACAGGCAGGTGGCTGTATTGCTAGAAACATAGAAACATAGATTTTGACGGCAGATAAGGACCGCTTGGCCCACCCAGTCTGCCCATTTCCCTACCTAATGGATAAGCTGCAGATCCTAGTTAAACAGCAGCCTACTTCTTCCTACCCCCACCCCCTAGAATTGCCTTATGACTGTCCCATGCATGCTTGAATTCCACCACTGTTTTTGACTCCACAACCTCCTCCGGAAGGCCATTCCATGCACCCACAACCCTCTCTGTGAAAAAATACTTCCTTAAATTACCTCTGAGCCGCCCCTTCTATCTTCAAATTGTGCCCCCTTGTTCTTGCACACCTCTTTTTTTGAAAGATGCTACCCTCTTGGACTTTGTTGATTCCCTTGAGGTACTTGAAAGTTTCTATCATGTCCCCCCTCTCCCTCCTTTCCTCGAGGCTATACATATTCAGCTCCTTAAGTCTCTCTTCATATGTCTTCCGGTACAGACCCTGCACCATTTTAGTTGCCCTCCTCTGGACAGCCTCCATCCTGTCTATGTCTTTGCGGAGATTGGGTCTCCAGAACTGCACGCAGTACTCCAGATGGGGTCTCACCAACTGTCTGTACAGGGGGATAATAACTTCCCATTTTCTACTGGTGATGCCTATCCCTATGCATCCAAGTATCCCCCCAGCCCTCCTTGCAGCCCTCTCACATTGCTTGCCCACCTTTAGGTCATCTGATATGACTACCCCCAGGTCCCTTTCCATTTTTGTTGTTGTTAGTATCTCACCCCCATTGTGTACTCTTCCCTGGGTTTTGTTTCCCAGGTGCATTACCTGCACTTCTTAGCATTGAATCTAAGCTGCCATACATTTGACCATTCCTCTAACCTTGCCAAGTCCCTTCTCATCCTTTCCACCCCCCCGTGTGCATCAACTCTGTTGCAGATCTTTGTGTCATCTGCAAGGAGACATACTTTTCCTTCCAGTCCCTCTGCAATGTCGCTCATAAAGACACTGAAGAGGACCGGTCCTAATACTGAACCCTGCGGTACCCCACTAGTAACCCCCCTTTCTTCAGAGTGGACTCCATTTACTATTACTCTCTGTGTCCTATTCTCCAGCCAATTCTTACCCAGGCTGTCATCTTGGGACCCACTCCCAGGCTGGCTAACTTGTATATTAATCTTTGTGTGGGACTGTGTCAAATGCCTTGCTAAAGTCTAGGTAGGCCATGTCCTCAGCCCCTCCCTGATCTACTACTTTGGTCACCCAGTCAAAGAAATCTATCAGATTTGTCTGACATGACCTTCCTGCTGTGAATCCATGCTGCCTTGGGTCCTGAGCCCCTCTGGCCTCTAGATACTCAACAATTCTTTCCTTCAGAAGTGATTCCATCATTTTCCCTACCACTGAGGTTAAACTAACAGGTCTGTAGTTTTCTGCTTCTGCCTTCCTCCCACTTTTGTGAAGGGAATCACATCTGCCCTTCTCCAGTCCTCTGGTACCACCCCATCCTCCCATGATTTGTTAAAAGGGTAGTCAGTGGTGTCACTAGTTCTATCCTTAGTTCTTTAGAATTCTGGGATGAATCCCATCAGGCCCCATTGCTTTGTCCACCTTCATTTTAAGAGTTCTTTCAGAACCCTTTCTTCTGTAAATGGGCTGGTATCAACTTCTGTATCCAGAGTGTTTCTACTATTTGTTTTAGGTACCTCCCCCACTTCCTTTGTAAATACTGAGCAAAAATATTTGTTTAGTATCTCTGCCTTTTCATAGTCACCCTCTGCCCACCCTCCCGCCTCTTTATTAAGCCTTACTAACCCTCCCTTGGTCTTCCTTCGCTCCCTGATGTACCTATAAAAGGTTTTAACCCCCTTCTTAACTGAGTTGGCTATCTTTTCCTTGGTTTGGGCCTTTGCTGTTCTGACTGCCTTCCCAGCTTCCTTTTGCTTTAACTGATAGTTCTCTGTCCTGCTCCTTCTGTGATTCCTTGTACTTCCTGAATGCTTTCTTAGGTGCAGCATAACAGCTGCCAGCCATGGGTGGCCACCTGCACAGCAGGACCATTGTCCACAAGCACCCGGTCCCCACCGGTAGTCCAGTGGCCCTCCCACCCTGCATGCCCGATCATGGGCAATAGTGAATCTAAGCATAAGCCATTGTCTGAACGTGGGTAGTAGAACAAATAAGTACATCCCCAAGCCTGATCACGGGCGGTAAAACAAATAAGCACATCCCCATGCCCGATCATGGGCAGTAGAACACATAAGCACATCCCCATGCCCAATCGTGGGTGGTAGAACAAGGAAGCACATCCCATGCCCAAGCGTGGGCTGTAGTATGTATAAATAAATGCCTGGTGGTCTAGTGGACCCCCCCTCCCCGTATGCCCGATCGTGGCCAATAGTACAATGACAGGTAACCTTATGCCTGATCGCAGGCTGTAGCATTATGTGAGGGCAACTCATGGTCCAGTGGTACCCCCTCCACCCACCCATAGAGGCCCCAGCCACCCAGCACCCCCATCATCAGCGGGCCTTATTGGGTTCCTTCTTCCTATCCCATGCATTCTTGAACTCACCCATTGTTTTTTCCTCCATGACCTCTGCTGGGAGTTTGTTCTATGCATCTACCACCCTTTCTGTGAAAAGTATTTCCTCACATTACCCCTGAGTCTTCCACCCCAGTCTCATACTGTGACCTCTTGTTCTTGCACTTTTCCTCTTTTAAAAGACACTGCCTCCCTGTACTTTTTTTATCCCCTTGGGTATCTGAAGGTCTCTATCATATCCCTCCTCTCCCTCCTTTCCTCCAGAGTATACATATTGAGATCTTTTAGTCTTTCCTCATATGTTTTATTGTACATTCCCATCACCATTTTATTTGCCCTTCTTTGTACTGCCTCTATGCTCTCCATGTCCTTCTGGAGATGTGGCCTTCAGAACTGAACACAGTATTCAGATGTGGACTCACCAATTGTCTGTATAGTGGAATCGCCACCTCATGCTTACTACTGGTGATTCCTCTCCCTTTGCATCCCAGAATCCTTCCGGCCTTCCCCTCCTCCTTTTCTCACTGCTTGGCTGTGATGATTACCCCCAGGTCCCTTTCCAGTTTTGTTGTCATTAGTATCTCTCCCCCCATTGTGTATTTCTCCCTAGGATTCCTGTGCCCCAAATGCATGATTTTGCACTTCTTAACATTGAATTTAAACTGCCATACTCCTGACCACTCCTGTAGCTTGCCTAGGTCTCTTCTCATTATTTTTTCTCTCCTTCTGGAGTGTCCACCCTATTGCAGATCATTGAGGCTTCCCATCCCTTCCAGTCCTTCTGTAATGTCACTAATGAAGATGTTGAACAGAAAAGGCCCTAGTCTTGTGGTATCCTGCTGGTCACCCCCTTCTCCCAGGATTGGACTCTGTTTATCACCACCCTCTGTGTCCTGTTGCTCAGCCACTGTCTAACCCACTTTACCATCATCGGTCCCACTCCCATACTGCCCAACTTGTTTACTAACCTCCTGTGTGAGATAGTATCAAATGCCTTGCTAAAAGCTAGGTAGGTCATGTCTATCTCCCCTCCCTGATCAATCATCCTGGTTACCCAGCCGAAGAAGTCTATCAGATTTGTTTGACAAGATCTACCTGCTGTGAATCCATGTTGCCTTGGGTCTTGTGACCCATTTGCCTTGAGATATGCCACAATCCTTTCTTTCAGCATGGATTCCATTGTTTTCCCCACCACTGAGGTCAAACTGACTGGTCTGTAATTACCAGCTTCCAACTTGCTCCCACTTTTGTGTAGTGGTACCACATTCATTGTCCTCCAGTCCTTTGGTACCACTCCTTCCTCCACTGATTTGTTGAACAAGGTAGTTAATGGTGCCCCTAGTGCCTCTCTTAGCTCTTTCAATCATTCTGTATTCTGGGATTTATCCCATCTGGCCCCATTGCTTTGTCCACTTTTAGTTTCAAAAGTTCCTTAAGGACTCTTTCCACTGTGAATGGACTGATGTCTACCTCTCCTCCATGTGGATTTCTACCCCCTATTTTTGGTCCCTTCCATTCTCCTTCTTTTGTAAATACTGAGCAGAAGTATTTGTTTAAAATTTCTGCTTTTTCCAGGTCCTACTCCACATGTTCCCCCCCCCTTAAGCTTCACAATTGCTGCCCTGGTCTTTTTCCTTTCCCTAATGTACCTGAAGAGGGTTTTCTCACCTTCTTTCTCTGATTTGGCTATTATTTTTCCTGTTTGCACCTTTGTGCTTCTGACTGCTTTCCCCACCTCCTTCCGTATTCCCTGATATAGTTGCCTGTCCCCCTCCTTCTGCATTTTCTTGAACTTTCTGAACGCCTGTGTTTTTGCCTTAACTTTACCTGCTACTCCTTTTGAAAATGATAGTGTTTTTTTTCCTTTCTTTTTTCTTTCTTTACAAAACTATCGCAGAGATTTGTTGCCTCTGCTTTTGCTCCTTTATGTTTTGCCCACTGTTCATCTACCCCCTCCCTCCCCCTTTGCTAGGATTTTCTTGAGGTGTTCTCCCATTATTGCAGAGTTGGCCATTTTGAAATCTATGACCCTTACATTTGTGTGGCTTTCCTCCACCCCTGTCTTCACCTTAAATCACACTGTGTGATGATTGCTGGACCCTAGATGACTGCCCACTTGCAGGTCTGTTATTCTGTCACCATTTGTGAGGACCAGGTCTAATATTGCTCCCTCTCAGGTGGGCTCCACCACTAGCTATCTGAGGCATGCCCCCTGTAGGGCATCAAGGATATATCTGCTCCTGGTAGTGGCTACAGCACAGGTATTCCAGTTAACATCTGGCACGTTCAGGTCCCAAATCAGCAACACCTCCTTTTTTTCTGCCATTTTTTGGGTGATTTCTACTAGTACTCTGTCCATTTCTACCCCCTGCACTGGAGATCTATTTGACAACTCCATGCGAATGGTGGTGTCTTTCCCTGTCTCTAAGGTGACCCATAGTGCCTCCTCCCCTTCTTGTCCTCCCTTTAACTCCATTGTCTTGATCCTCTCCCTTATGTAGATAGCTACCCTTCCCCCCTTTTCCCCTACCTGTCTCTCCTGAATAGTGTGTACCCTGGTATGGTAATATCCCCTTCATTGTTACTCGTGAACCAGGTTTTGTTACTGTGACAATGTCCAGCATTTCCTCTGCCCTCATGGACACTAGGTCTGGGATCTTATTACCTAGACTGCAGGTGTTTGTACTCATGGCCTTCCATGCTTTGGTGCATTTGCCCTTACTATTTCCTATCTTCTTCCTTCCCCCAATGTCTCACCTGACTTTACCCCTGTTTCAGGCCCTTTTGTTGATTTCTCACCCTTAAGATTATTTTGTCTGAGTATCTTAACCTGTGGGTGGGGGGCATTTGGATCTTACCTGCTTATTCCCGCTTCCCCCTTGGGTAGTTTAAATGCTAACCAATGAAACATTTAAACCTCTCACTTAGGATACTGGTCCCCTCCAGATAGATGCAGACCATCCTTCTCATACAGGCCTGCATCCCTCCAGTTGGGCCCCAGTCCCCAATGAAGTCAAATCCCTCAGCTCTGCACCAGTTCTTCAGCCATTCATTGAATCTCCTGTTGCAGAGCATCCTGGCCTTTCCCATGCCATAGACAGGTAACACTTCTGAGAAAGTTACCATGTGTGCCAGCTGTCTAAGACTCCTCTCCAACTCTGTGAACTCCCTCTGCACTCTCCTAACCTCATCCCCAGCCAGATCATTTTTTGCCAGGTGGACAATGATATCTAGCTCACCTTCCCATCCTGCTACCTTAGTGATCCTTTGGATTAATTTCCTATCCCTCCAAGCCATGGCGCTGGATGGGCACCTGACCTCCCTGTCCACCACCCCCAAGACTACCCCCTTATAATAGAGCCCCCAAAAGGAGTTGCTTACTTCTTCTCTGGGGCACCATCCCTACCCCTGGGGGTCTCCTCTGTGGAGGTTCCTCACATCCACATTTTCCACCACAGCAGATGCCGCCTTGGGACAGCCCCATCCCACCAAAACAGCATAAGAATTGTGAAGTGAAACTGCAGGTGGGATGCTCCTCTGCCCAACCTACCTCATCCTCCCCAAGTCCACTGTCATCCAACTGATCCTCCTTGCTGGTGTCCTCTGAGGCAGATGGGGTGGACTTGGTGGTCCCTTGCTGGTGGAGGAGGCCTCCCGAACCCTAGCCAACTGGGCCCGGAAACAAGTGATCTCCTTCCTCAGCCCAGAGAGATGTCTGCAGGTGGCGCAGCACTGCAGTGTCCAGAATATCTTCCTTAAGACTGCCGCTCCACAACCATTGTACTGCACCACTCCTGTCATGTCTGATGTTTGCCTTCTGCTTAATAAGCTTTTGTCACACACGAAAAACATGTATATATTTTTTCTTTCTGTTACTTTCTTCCTCTCTCTCTCTCTGTCCTCCCAAACAAGCCGCTGTGCTAGGAATCATGCCATTCTTCTTTCCCATGCAGTATAACAGTAGGCTCCCAACCCATGGATAAATTTCCCTTATTCCCCTGCAAGAGGCCAATCCCCAAATGGTCTTATTATGTCAATATATTTTGCATGTCTATCCTTCCCTGTCCTGCCCCTGAGCAGAAAATACAATTCTATATCCTTGCATTAGGCAATAAAGGTAGACCAGCTAGGGGTAGTTGGGGTTTGGGGAAGGGTTGGTTGCCTCAACCCCGACAGCGATGGGCTGCAGGAAAAATGATCAGTTACTGCTGCTGTGGAAGTTAAAATAGATAGTTTGTTTAGTTTCTGCTGCTGTTGTCCATCACTCTCTGTTCCACCTCCCTCAACCAAGTTGGTAACATAAATAAGAAAAACAGAACAAATCCTGCATCTATGTAATTTGCCTCCCTTCTTCTCTGTCCAGATAACCCTGTAAACAAAGCAGAGCACCCACAGTCACTTGTCCTCCTACTCGCTTCTCCTCCCTAGCTTTAGTGATTGTCTCTGGAGCTAAACTGCTGTAAAAAAGTGCAAGTTCTGTCCTCCAGCCTACTTCCCCTTTCCTGCAGTCAGTTGAGCTAAAACTTATGAATAAGTTCCCAAGCATCATCCTCTGCTTCACGGTCATGAAGTTTCTCCATTCTATATATCTGTAGCATGGCTGGATACCTCATTTGATAATCAGTTCTGTTAGCCTGCAGGCAGAGTCTAACTTCATTAAATAATTTGTGTTTTCCACTATATCAGCAGAGTAGTCTTGAAATAGATAAATTATATTGCCCACCTGCATTAATACTTTCTTCTCCCTTGCCCTATTTAGAATTTGCTCTTTAATGGAGTAATGGAAGTAAGCCATTATAGGTCTTGGTTTGCTTCCTTAATTAGGTTTGGGGTCAAGAGATCTGTGAGCATGTTCTAGTTCCTATGGCCATGGTAGCATTGTTTGGAGGAACTGAATCATACAGTGACTCTCTGCACCTTCAGGCACTCCTACAATACAGAGGTCGTTCCTTCTGCCCCTGTTTTCTAAATCATCGCATTTCGATATTAGATAGTGGGGCCGATTTTGCACGATGAACACAGGGCTTGCAGCAAGCCCTACATCCACCACAAAGTTGGATGCAGCTGCTCCAAAGTCCCTCAGACGCACACCAGTGCAATTTTAATAGGAATGTCATATTTGTGACACTGTCCCTCTTTTATGGCATATTGCCCCAAAGGTTTGGTGCAAGTCCCATGAAAAGTGGCCCCCATGGACGCAATGGTAGACCATGTAGAAGCTGGTCTAAGTCTGTGGTGCATCCACCATTGGATTGCATTGTGGCAACAGCAGGAGTTTGACATTTATTTATTGAAATATTTCACCAGGAAGGGCACACTAAGCAACAAGTTGCTCAGCTGATGGAGTGACCTGGGGGAAAGGGTAAGGGGATAGCATTTATACAGTCAAACATAAACAATTTATACAGTATAATTGAAACATGACAGTGTACTTTGCTGAGGCATACAAAAAATAATGTATATAATAAGTGCAGCATTAGAACAAATTATACAGTAAACTCAAGGGGAACAGGTAAGTGTTAAATGCTAGAGTTCACATTTTATCCGAGTGAGATGTATACATTTAAGCAGCTTGCAGGTGACTAGTGAAAGAGTAGAGGTAGCAGAGGAGGGGCAGAATGGGAGTATAAGGAGTAGGTAAGGAGGTAGGAGAGGAGGGATACAGTAGGGATGGATATGCACAGAATCGGAATAGATAAAGGTATCATACTGGAAGAAGAAGAGGCAAAGAAGTGAGAACCAGGGATTAGCCACAGGTACAATTTACCTACAGTAAGTTATTTAGGGCTGAAGAGAGGGAGTATGAGGAAGATGAGTGGCAAATCTCATCACCAGAGGCCACGTGTAACCCCTGAATAAACTATATGCAAAGTACTACCAATTGCTTACATGTCATGATAACCATGCCTGTACCCATGCCTGCATCCGCTGCTTTTCTTTTACCGTACCTGTAAGCCATGCTTGTATCCACTGCTTTTCTTTTGCCATGCCTGTAATCATGCCTGTATCCACTATTTTTACGTTTGCTTGCGCGCATGCGCAAGGAACGTTTTGGGGTAGTAGCACACTCTGGAGGTGTGCCTCTCCCGTTCAATCCACTGCTCCATTGAGCAGGCGTGGCGGTCCTGCACCAATGGGTGTGGGAGCTGTGTATGAAAGCAGTGGTCTTCGCTTCAAAGAAAACCACCGCTGTCATACACAGCGCTGGTAGGCCGCACGCCCCCCCCCAAAGCTTTGGTGCCACGCTGGGAGCCCACCCCAGCGTGGAAAACATCCTGGGTCCTCTGCCAATGGGGCTGCCCAATCCCCGTCAGCTCCATATCTCCCAAAGGCCCCACCCCCAAAGCTTTGGTGACACGCTCAGGAGCCCGCAAGCGTGGCACGTCCATGCACCTGCCGACAGGGGTGCCCAATCCCTGTCGGCTCCACGCCCCCCAAACACCCCCAAAGCTTTGGTGCCATGCTGGGAGCCACCCCAGCATGGCAAATGTCCCGCATCATCTTTTTTTTGTTCAACCTGAAAAGCAAAACGGTCCCAAGTAGTCTTCCAGCCCTCCCTCCCCAACCCGCACCCATCCACTGCACACCCGCCTCCCCACACCCCTCACCCCATACTTACCTCCGGAGCTCAGGCGCGACAATCATCGCTGGACCAGGAACAAGTCTGCACTCTTCAAAGTCGACCGCGAACTGAGGAAATGCCGTAAGCTGTATAATGGGCTAGATAGGGTTTTCAACTTTATTGCATATCTCAGGCATTTTTGGATTTTGCAATTCAATTTTCAACATGAGTTTTGGACCCCTTCTCATGAGACACTGTCATGAGCAAAGATTCGTCCAAGGGTGATTTCGCAGGGCACTGTGCAAAATCACTCTTCGGGCCTGAATAATGCCATGACAGTGATATTATTCATGAGAAGGGGTCCCAAAAAACCCATGTTGAAAATTTGGTGCAAAAATTCCTATAAATGACTGTTTTACGAGCGTGCGTTGCGCAGTTCCTACGCAGGCCCATAAGTTCGAGAATTTTCAATATTTTCACTCCAGATTTTCAACATTGCCATTTTACCACACCTCCTTATGAGCAGTACAGCTGTCATTTTTCACATCCTGCCCAAAACGTGTTTCCGCCCATGTAGCGCACAATGACGCAGTCAGTGTGTGAAATCAATGTTTGGGACACATTAAGAAAATCACCATGACACTGTTCATGAGCAGAGGTCTTAAAATGGCTATGTTGAAATTTGGTGAAAAATTTAAAATGACTGTTTTACAAGCGCAAGGCTATGCAGTCTCTACTATGCCGTAGGTCTGCGAATTTTCAATATTTCTACTCCAGATTTTCAACATTGCCATTTTACCACACCTTCTTATGAGTAGTATAGTTGTCATTTTTTACATCTCACCCAAAATGTGTTTCGCCATGTAGCTATAATGGCGCAGTCGTGTGTGAAATCAATGTATGGGACACATTAAGAAAATCACATTGACACTGTTCATGAGCTGAGGTCTTAAAATGGCTATGTTGAAATTTGGTGAAAAAATTTCTAAAATAACTGTTTTTTCTGGCGTGGTTCGCAGTTCTCCTTGCCTTCAGTAAGTTTACTTGAATTTTTTAATATTTTCACTCCACATTTTCAACATTGCCATTTTACCACACCTCCTTATGAGCAGTGCAGCTGTCATTTTCACATCTTGCCCAAAGCGTGTTTCCGCCCATGTAGCACAATGGCACAGTCGGTGTGCGAACTCAGTGTATGGGACACATTAAGAAAATCACAGTGTCACTGTTCATGAGCAGAGATCTTAAAATGGCTATGTTGAAATTTGGTGAACAAATTCCTAAAATAACTTCGGCTTTGCAATGATGTGCTCAGTTCCTACATAGCTCATAAGTTTGCAATTTCAATATTTTCACTCCAGATTTTCAACATTGCCATTTTACCACACCTCCTTATGAGCAGTACAGCTGTCATTTTTCACATCCTGCCCAAAACATGTTTCCACCCATGTAGTGCACAATGGTGCGGTCAGTGTGCGAAATCAATGTATGGGACACAGTAAGAAAATCACAGTGATACTGTTCATTAGCAGAGGTTTTAAAATGGCAATGTTGAAAATTTGGTGAAAAAATTACTAAAAATGACTGTTTTACGAGCGTGCGTTGCACAGTTCCCACGCACGCTCATAGGTTTGCGAATTTTCAATATTTCCACTCCAGATTTTCAACATTGCTATTTTACCACACCTCCTTATGAGCAGTACAGCTGTCATTTTTCACATCCTGCCCAAAATGTGTTTCCGCCTAGGTAGCGCACAATGGGGGTAACAAAAAGGTCATACTGAAAATTTATTGTGCAAATACCAGCAATCGCACAGGGCATTAGGGTAAAGCACCATACGTGCCAAACACCACTGCAAATACCTGCAAGCGAACGTTCGGCATTGACAAATGCTTGTTCTTTACTGTAACCACCTCATGATGTAACTCACAATGCCTCAAATGTTCCTTATGTCCTTGTTCATTCTTATAACTTGTACTGTTATCCCGGATCGCCTCTGAAAAAGGGACCTTCGGGACTTAGTGGGCCTACCCGGTCACCAAAATTGAATAAATAAATAAATAAATCTGGTGAGGAAGTGTATTCCATAGTTTAGGGAAGCGGTGCGAGAATGCCGATTGGCCCACCATGGTTGACTGACAAGGGACCACCATTAAATGGGAGTCAAAGGATCTCAGCAAATTGGCAGTAGGAGGAGGGAGGATGGACAAGTGATGGAGTAAGGTGGGGGGGAGAGCAATATCAAGCTGGGATTGCAACTTATAGCCATGTACCACCACATCACTCCACTGGATAATGGGATATTAGCAAGACTATGCAAGCACTATGGTCAAAGGCAGACACTTCCAGCTCTTTGGAACAGCAGCCTCACACCAGCAATCAGTGTCTATTGCACACAGCAGTCAATGGGTCCTGTTAAACAATTCCATGTGTACAGCTGAATTCGCTACATGCATCCTATGTTGGGGACATGTGGCTAGGCAGTTGCAGCAAGCAGCTCTGAAAATTGCACTTCCCACAATGCTAGATGCAAGTCACAACTTGCATCAACCACCCCTGCCACAAGCTCCCTGCAATGAAACATCCCTTTTTATTATCAGGCCCACTAAGTTTTGTCATTTTGATTAAGAACTGACCTTTCAAGAAAAGAATGTCAGTCTTCTAAAGTGGCAGTCCTGTTCTCTGCTTCCACCACTGTTTCAGTTACGTTAGATAAATTGCTGTCAATGTTATTTACTGTTATTTTCAATTCAGAGATGTCTTGGCTAATAGTTTTTTTTTTATTGTTGACCGGAAAAGGAGGACTAGACAGTTCTGCCTATTTTCATCCTTTTCCTGGGGGCATGATATTTATGGCTGCTATTCCAGTGTTTTGGTTAGTAAGATTAGACCACCCCCTCCATTGTTAATGAAAGAGCCTGCAGTCTGTTTGCTATTAGTCATGGTCACTGGCATTTCAGACTATAGGTAGGCTAAAACTTCAACAATTATAAAATAAAAACTAAATGTCCGATTTAAAATCTGTTTACACCTGGTAGTATTGGGATATCAGGTCTATCAGTTGAACGGATTTTTACTCACTGACCCACCAATAAGAAAAGGGTTTCATGTTGGGTTCTTTTAGAGCTGTTAAGAGAATTTGAATTATGTGGACATTTTTCAGGCTGCTGGCATGAGTCCCCCACCCTGTATGACACATTCTTTACAGAATAAGAATGTATCACTTGCAGGGGAAAGGAGCGTTCTGACTGGTGGGGAGCACTTATTTAATCTCATTGCCTTTCAGATTCATGATTCAAGCCATTGATTATAAGAGGATCTAATTTGCAAAAGTTTAAAGCATTAAACATTATAGCAGACATGGATAAAATACATTGTTCGTAATACTTGCTAGCTCCACCTGTTGTTCGTTATTTGGCCTCCGCTCTCCATGCCCTCCACCCCTTTTTCTTGTCCCCCTTGCCAGCCCATGTTTATCATCGTTGTCAGGCACTAGGGATTGTGTGAAGGTGGAGGGGGAATTGGGGGGGTGTGGAGGGTTGTGGACAGCGGAGTGAGCGGTGCTCTCCCATAGGGGTGGTTAGGCCTCGAAGACGCCCTGGAGCGAAATGGCCTCTGGAGCATGGTAATCCCGTTCTGGTTCCCATACCCAAGGGTACCTTCTGTTCCGGAGGGCAAGTAGTTGGGACAACTCGTCAACCTCGTCCAACCCGGGCGCTGTTGTGCAACGCCAGATCTGTCTGCAATAAGACTGGTCTTATTGAGGACTTTGTCGCAAGGGCAGATCTGGCTTGCATTACCGAGACCTGGTTGGATGGGAATGCAGCCCCGTTTTTAGAGGCCACTGTTCTCGCCGGGTTCTCGGTTATACACTGCCTGAGATTGGATCGCAGGTGGGGGGTGGTGGTCTGTTTTAAGACTGAATTGGACCTAATTGGTGTTCCAGTTCAGGAGGCCAGATCATTCGAGTGTACTGTGGTAGCTGGTGTGGGGTGCAGGATTGCTCTCATTTACCATCCACCAGGGGATGAGAAGCTTTTCCTGCAGGAAATAGCAGATTTTGCCACCGACATGGCCTTGGAATCACCCAGATTGATGGTGCTGGGCAATTTCAATGCTGGTTTGATGACGAATCTTCGCTTTTTGGCCAACATTTCCTCCAGGTGATGACATCACTGGGCTTCACACAGGTTGTTTCCACAGCTACTCACAAAAGAGGTCACTTTCTTGATCTGGTTTTCCTCCTGGGGATTGAGGCATCCGATTTGGTGGTGGAACCAGTCAGTTGGTCTGATCAGTACTCAGTTGGGTTCAATTCTGAGGCCCCCCCCTGGTAGGTCAGCCCCTGTGGAGTTGGTCAAGTACCGCCCATTGTGGGATGTTGTTCCTGAAGACCTGATGGCGGTTATTGACCTCTCATTGTTTGACGAATTGTGCTCTGATCCTGAGCAGCTGATGGTGGCCTATAATGGGGCCATCTCGGCTGCTCTTGATCAGATTGCACCAACCCGTGTTCGCACCCTCCCTTGCTGTCCCATTGCCCCTTGGTTTGATGGGGCACTGAGAGGGTTGCAGAGGTTGGGGCATAGGTTGGAGCGTTGTTGGAGGAAGAGTGCCTCTGAGGCCAACCATCTTATTTTTGCTAGAGCATTATAAGCTCTATCAAACATAAGTTTCACATAAGAAGGCAGAATTCCTGTCGAGGGAAATTTCTGTCGCCCGGAATCGACCGGCTCAGCTCTTCAGAACTGTTGCCAGACTGTGCAACCCAGTCTGTCGGCAGATCCATCGAGTTTTCACGCAGAATGATTGCAAGGAGATTGCTCGATTCTTTGCGAATAAGGTGGAAGACATTCGGAGGCAGTGTCCCCAACCCCCTCTAAGGTTGTTGTAGTTGATCAATGTTTTGTCGCAGAGGCCGGAGTTTCCTGGAGTTCCTTTAATCTACCGGATTTTGTAGACACTATGAGGATTGTCCGTGAGATGCGCCCAACATGCTGTAGTTTGGATCCGGGTCCTACTTCCCTGATTATGGGTTGTAGTGAGTCTATCGGCCCGGTCCTTGCTCGGATTATCCGGTGCTCTTTAGAGATGGGAGTTTTCCCTAGCTCTCTGAAGGAAGGGGTGGTGACTCCCCTTCTGAAGAAAGCTTCCTTAGACCCGGATGACCTAGCAAACTACCTCCTGATCTCTAACCTCCCTTTTGTGGGGAAGGTTATAGAAAAAAGTTGTGGCAGCTCAGTTGGATAACCATTTGACCATCCATAGTTTATACGAACCTCTCCAGTCTGGTTTTCGTAAGAGGCATAGCACCGAGACTGCTCTGGTTCGGGTGCTCAATGATCTCCTGATGGCAAGAGATCAGAGACACCGCTCTATTTTGGTTCTCCTTGATCTGTCATCAGCTTTTGATACTGTGGATAATGGGGTTTTGCTCGAATGTCTGAGGTCCATTTGTAGACTTTCAGGTGTGGTCCTCAGATGGTTTTCATCTTACCTCGAGGGGAGAATGCAGAGAGTGGTCTCGGGATTACATTCATCCGGGGCCTTCTCTCTGCCTTGCGGGGTACCTCAGGGTTCGGTGCTTTCCCCCATGTTATTAGCAGTATACATGCTACCCCTCGGAGATATTGTAAAACAGTATGAGCTGAGGTTTCACTGCTATGCTGATGATACCCAGCTCTACCTGTCTTTTGCACCTGACCAGGCTAGTGCTATCTCGGTGCTGAATAACTGCCTTGCAGATATCCAAGGCTGGATGAATATAGTGGTTTGAAGTTGAATCCAGGAAAGACTGAGGTTATGGTGGTGGACCCCAGTCACAGGATGGAGGGTTTAGGGCCGGGGTTCCCCTCTTGATTAATTCTAGGAGTGGACCAGATCCCTACCTCTGAACGGGTGCGTAACCTGGGTGTGGAGCTTGACACTGGTCTGACCCTTCGTTATCAGGTGTCTGCAGTTGTCAGGACTGCATTTTTTCATCTTAGAAACATCACCAGGATTAGGCACCTGGTTCCACCTGGTGACTTGTCGGTTTTGGTCCACGCCTTTGTGACATCTCGTCTTGATTACTGTAACTCCCTGTACCTAGGGCTTGCTGGGGTTGATATCCCCCGCTTGCAGCTAGTGCAGAATGCAGCAGCATGTTTGCTGACTGGGGCTTCAAGAAGGTCTCATATTATCCCAGTGCTGCGCACTCTGCACTGGCTGCCAATACAGTGGCGGATCACCTTTAAAGTGGGTCTTTTGACCTACAAAATCCTACACGGGCTTGGTCCTGACTACTTGAAAGAGCTTCTGGTGACCTACACCCCTCTGAGACAGATCCGCTCAGCTGACGAGGGGTTGCTCGAGATTCCGAGGGTAAATTTGAAGTCCTCTGGAGCCCGTGCCTTTGGTTTCGTGGCTCCTTCCCTCTGGAATTCTCTGCCCCGTCAGCTCCGAGAGAGTACAACTGTGGAAAGTTTTAAAAGGGCCTTAAAGTTCTTTTCATGGGATAAGGCATTCCCTGTTATACCGTAATTTGGTTATTTTAATCTGTTATATTTGTTGTATTGTTTTATTGTATGCATTGATATGCTGGTGTTCTTATGCTTTATGTACAGCACCTTGAAAATTTGAAAGGCGCTTAACTAAATAAATTTTATCATTATTATATTATTATTACTCACTGAACAACATTGTAAATCATGCTGTAAAAATCTAAAATTCTTCTAATATCACTGTCCTTTAGCCCATAAGTCCTGTGGTAGCAGCACCACGTGTGTCACCAATGACCCACATTCTGAAGTGAACTCAGCATTAGTGGGCTGGCCGGAGGGGGGGGTAAGCATGAGCGTCTAAGGGACTGCTCTCCCCTTTGAGGGAGGGAGGATTTCAGAGCCTGGTGATATACTGACCTCTGGTGACAGTCTAGGTGGGGTGAGCAGGGACCAATTAAGATGCAGGGATTGGTGCAAATGGTGGACATTGGTACATCAGGTGTGGGAGCATGTTCTGTGTGCCAGGATATCACTGAGCATCCACCCCACCAGGGAAGCAAGACATAAGCATAAATTCCCTCAAGGTAGCACAGCATGATGCTCCCAGGGCTGATTCCAAATCTTGCACTGAAAAGATGCCTGCATAAGTCTTGGATTGGAGCCCCTATGAGGGGAACATCATTGGCCACTTGTCCAAGAAGCTAAGTGACATCACTGGTGAGGAGTGCAGGGTGTGGGTCTCAGGCAGATATGGGGTACATCCCCACCAGGCTTGAGAGACATAAATTACAGTTGGAAAAAAATATCACAGTACCTGTTAACAGTATTATGTATTTTATTTCCCAAGATCCCACGCTCCATTTGTAGTGAGAGTTGCCCTCCAGGTTATAGAAAGTCCACAAGGAAGGGG
This sequence comes from Neoceratodus forsteri, assembly GCA_016271365.2. Lineage (NCBI taxonomy): Eukaryota > Metazoa > Chordata > Ceratodontiformes > Ceratodontidae > Neoceratodus > Neoceratodus forsteri. The sequence continues at coordinate 152,721,597 of CM028133.1, forward strand.
CAGCCAGTCTGCTGCTTTGACTGTATCCTTTGTTCTGAAGAGAAAATTGCAAACTGCAGTGGTAAGTACCTATTTCAAAAGATTATGTAAAATTGTCTGGAATGTGAGCAACCAATAGCAACCATCAATATGTGATATCATAGTAAGGATGTTGAAAATCATGTTTTTTAATCTTTTTTTATGCCCCTTAATTTGTTGCCCAAACTTCTTCCAGAGTCCCACCTGTGGACTGGACCTACTTGCTACAGCTACCATCCTCCATGCTGTTTCTTCCCCCAAGTGGGGATGGGGGTAGGGGATATACCCTCAGGTTGCTTTTTTTTTGTAAGGAGAAAGGCTGTGCTAGGCTGGTCCAGCTGGGGGAGCACCAGGGCCACTTCGTTGTTGGTTGGCAGGGCCATCTTTTTCTGTTTTTCTACCCACTCCCCACAGATGCAAGAATACTGGGAAAACCAGCTGCACGTGCATGCTGAGCATGCTGTTGTATCATCCCTGGTGAGTATCTGTCCCAGCCACTGCATCATCAGCTACGCTAACACTGCAAGGGCCAGTGTAGCTGAGTTGCATCATCCCTGGCCAGTGTCTGTTCCACCCACTGCATCATTGGCTACACTGTCACCTGTGATTACTCATGTGGCAACATTGCAGTGAGGATGGCAACCCTCCCTCCTCAGTGGAGGAGAGTATTCTCTGGGATGTTCTGTCCTCCTCCCTTGGCCAGCCCCCAATGATCCAGGCTCATTTCCAAAGCTGGGTTGCCAGTGTCATGAGCAGTAGCCCTATGGTTACACCAATAGACCAGTGCTAGGATGTTGAAAATCATATTAATTTAATGTAAATCAGATTTGCAAATCAGACATTATGCTCTTTAAGCAGCCATACCAAAGTTTGCACTTTTACATACTTGGGCATGCTTGATAAGTCAAAATCAATTACAGAAGGGGTCCAGAGGAAACCCTGTAAACCTTATCCCCATAATCAAAGGCCAGAAGAATAATGTGGACAATAATTTCACAATAGTGGATACAAGCCTTTTACTAATTTATTGCACCTAGTTAAGTTTTAGTTTTTCTATAAATAGCATCTACTGTGATTGACTGGAGAAGAATTTTCAATTTAATCAGACACCCAAATATTTAAAAGAAGAAATGTTTTTAAGTTATGAGCCAACCAGGATGAAGAAACCTGTAGAGGTCTGGAGCTTGGCCATATGCTGCCTGGTGCCGAAGGTCATAAAGACCATGTTTACTCCTTGCTCTCTCTCTCTCTCTCTCTCTCTCTCTCTCTCTCTCTCTCGCTCTGCCCTCCCAGGGCAGTAGATGGTTTTCTCATTGGGTTTCCATTATTTCCAAACTGTGGTTTGGTATTTTTTCTTGTAATGTTAACCATGTAGTCTTGTATGTTTCTCCCTCCATAGACTCTTAAAACTGTGATTTGTGCACATTTTCCCTCCCTCCTCCTCCAATCAGCCTAGTTTGTCAGACTACTGTCTTTAATAGACATTCCCTTCTCTTGTCTAATGCTTCTCCTTCCACCTGCTCTTCATGCTCCTTTTCCTCTCCAAACGTTATGCTCCATGAGTACATTACCCATGCTTTCTTCTGTATCTAACCCTAATTTTTCTTTCCATTCTGTGCTCTCTCTCAGTCTCTACAATTAGTTATTTGAAGAACTGTCTTTTTTTCTCCAATAAACAGCTTTTATATTTTCTGGTGAAGAATCATCTAGTATAGTTACAGTATGGTAAACGGTTTTTGAATTTTGCATCTTCTGAATTTTTAAATTCCAAGTTCTTCTTATAACAACTGTTTATTTGTAATAACTGTTTAAAGTTGTGCTTGGCTTATTACATTGATGTGTATTGTAAATATCTGTTTCTCATCACTTGTCCCCTTTTCCATGTAACACACCTGGAAACAAATCATGTCACTCAGCATGCCTTCTTCAGAAGAAATAAAATTCAGATAGATAAATACACAGCCACAGTACTCTGACCTGATAAAACTGAGGAAGAATTGTATTACTGGGATTATTTATAGCTGACTGGGTGGGAGACAGGATGGAAAATAAGACCCACAGAGTCATGGTAAAGGATACACGGTACAGGCACCAACTGGAGGCCTGTAATGAGTGTAGTCCCCCAGGATTCTGTATTGTAGCCTCAGCTATCTAAGGCCATGGGTACTGTCTGTTTGGGAAGCAGCTGTCATGTGTGGCTCAGTGGAGGACCAAAGCATTATAATAGATGGACAGCTGAAGCAGTTGCTACAGTACACTGGGGCTGTAAGCAGGGCACTTAAAAAGCTGGGATATATAAAATGGGGCACTGCAAGACATAAAAGAAACACAATTATTTTTATCTACAAGGCACCAAAAGGCTACATTTGGAGTACTGTATGCAGTTGTGGTCAGTATAAGGGGGGAAATAGCAGCAATAGTAAGGATTTAACAGAGGGATACCAAAATGATTAAATGGCTGGAAGGTTTATACTGTACCAAAAGACTGGACAGGCTGTGAATATTTTCCCTGAAAAAGAGAAGGCTGGGGGGGGCATGATAGCTATCTACAACCTTCACTATGGACTGACTGATGGGGAGCAGGGAACATTTTTCATCAGGTTTAGGCCAGTAGGAGTAGGGAGCATTCACTGTGTCATGGGGGCAGGCTGAAGTCCAACAGAAAGATGACTAACATCACACAAAAGCACTGTTTAAACAGCCACTGTTCTCTGTGCTGCAGTCTGTGTCAGTGATCCTCCAATCTCCTAGTTGATTGCTACTCAGTTTACATTGCCCCTCTCAACACTGATGCAAGACACACTACACAGAGGTCCATGTCTGGGGAGGAGGACACTTGGAGACACAGGGGGATAATTGGAAGTCACTTGTGCATCAGAGGGAGCGACACACCCTGTCCATATGGATGTTTACACTGCTTATTCTGGAACATGTCCACAGCTTTGCTGTGGCTTGGGGAGAGGATCCAGGATCCAGGACCAACTTACCATGATTAGGTAAGTGTCCACACAGCTGAATTTGGACCACAACAGCCTGTGATATCAGGTTGTTGTGGTGCAAATGTGGCTGTTTAAACTGGCCTAAAGGGTTATGAACCTCTGGAACAGCCTCCATAAGGAGGATGTGCAGGTAAGGAGTATTGCTACTTCTAAAGACAGCCTGGACTAGTTCCTTTCTGAAAATGACATTCATGGATACAACAACCAGGGAGGGACAATTTTCTTGTGTTGCAGCTGTGGGGATGGCAGAAGGTGAGCAAGATGAGCCTATTCTCCTTATTTGTCTAGCTTAGTCAATGCTCCTAAAACAAACTGTGGTCAGAGCCAATATGGCTGCTCAGTGCGGAGAAAGTGCAATGAGTCACAATAGCAATACACAGAGCCCCAACTACCTTCCCTATATTCAGAGCCACATCTTCCCCAATACATACAGCACTACAACCACCTCAGCCAATGCACACAGAGCCACAACTACTGTCAGCAATATACAGAATAAGTACCTCTGATATACAGAAAGTCACAACCACCTCCTCCAGTACACAGAGCCACAGTCACCTACCCAGTACACAAAGAGCCACAGTGATCTATAGAGTCACAATGACTTTTGCAATGGAGAGAGCCACAACCAACTACCCCAATACAGAAAGGGTTACAGACACCTCTCCTACATACACAGAGCCACAATATCCCAAAGAGCAGGGCAGCTACCACTTTAGCCATAACAAAGCCACAGCCATTTCTGGTTAGATAGATAGATAAAAACTTTTATTTTTTGACAGGAAAGTAACTTTTAGGACCAAAGAAGGCCCTGTTTATCAAAGTTGTCCTGTTTTAAAAATACAGTTTCAAGGTACAAGAACATCATGTAATAATATGTTACAGGAACAATCTTACACATATAACAAATGTAATTGCACTACATACATTACAAAAAACATACATAGATACAAAATTTGTCAGCGAATTCAAGAGATTCATAACATACAATAAGTATGCGCGTTTCAAGATGGGCTGATGGATTAAATGTCTAATAAAGTACAGGGTTTTTTTTTTTCATTTTCAATATTTCCATACTGGAACCAATATAATAGGTAAGAAAAAGTGGGAAAGGAAAAGCAAAAAAGAAAAAAGGGGAGAGGGGGAAGAAAGGGGAACAGAACTTCATTCTCAAATACAATCCTAATACCCTATATCTAACACACACAAATGCATCCGGAAATAATCTGGAAAATCCAGAATAAGAAAAAAGTTAATTTAGTCTAAGTAACACCATAATAAGCACATCTGTCTCTCCAAATGATATCCAAAGAGTGCTTGAAATTGTTAAGACTATCAATAATTCTAATTTCTGGATCTATCTCATTCCATATTTTTGGTAAATAGAAATGTCTTTGCATTTTACTATAGATATTTAGTTCCAAAGGAACTTTTTGACATCTATGTCTTAAGTGCCTCAAATTATACCTGTAAGAAATAGAGACATCAAGAGAGTTCATACCATGTTTAACCTTCCCCCCATACTCATTAAAGGCTTTATACCCTACAAATGTTTTTCGGTTGGTTGCAAGAGAGTCCCAACCAAGGTCTTGAAGTAAATTACAGTGGTGAGTGAAGAAAGAACATTTCGCTACATATCTTGCTATTCTATGATATGTTTTGTCCAAACAATTTAATAAAGATTTAGAAGCAAACTGATATATTAAACTACTATATTCTAATGTTGGTAAGAATAGTTGTACAGCCACTCTATTTCTTGATTCTTATGATAGAATCGATGTTTTCCTTCTTAACACACCCAATCTAGAATTAACCTTTTTAGTTACATTTGTTATATGAAAGGAAAAAGTAAGAGAACTATCCATATAAACTCCCGGATACTTGTATACCTGGACCTGTTCTAACACTGAACCCCTTAGAGAATGAATATTTAATGTTTGATTACAAGGCAGTTTATTTTTCGAATGGAAAAGCATTACCTGGTCTTCTTAGTACTAAGAACAATTTTGGATTATATTAACCAATTTTGTAAAATATCAAAATCGAATTGTAATGTTTTTTGTAAATCATCCAAATTTTTAGCGTTCCCTATAAGAGCCATATCATCAGCGTACAAATAAATCTTACTATTTTGAATACACGATGGAAGAGAATTTATGTAAATCAAAAATAGTAAAGTACCCAAGATTGAACCTTGGGGAACTCCCCTAAAGGTACCCTCTTTGTCTGACATTGTTCCATCTATATATACCTGTTGTGTACGTTCAGTCAAGTATGATAATATCCATGTCTGAACAGGTTCCGATATACCCATCTGTGCCAGCCTTCTCAATAATATATTAAAATCAACAAAATCAAAGACCTTTGAGAAGTCGACGAACACCGCCCCAACAGACTCCCGGCCCTCGAGACCATTTGCCACAGAGTCCAGGAAGTCCATCAGGGCAGTATCCATTGACCTCCCCTGCCAAAAGCCCGCTTGACAGTCAGTCAAGAGTTTATACTTCTCCAGATATTCATATAACTGGGCACAGGCCAGGCGTTCAAAGACCTTCGAGATAATTGATAGCAAAGCTATCGGTCGATCATTTGATTGATTATTCTTATCTCCTTCCTTAAAGACAGGGATAATTTTAGAATTTTTCCAAAAATCTGGATAACTTTTTTTGCTGGAGGCTAAAATTAAAAATATTAGTCAAAATTGGACTTATTTGCCCTAGTGAAGCCTTCAAAAAAAGTGTCTCTATTCTATCCATACCTATTGCTTTCCATGAATTTAATTGCCGTATTTGTTTCTTTACTTCACCGATTTTAATTACTCGAAAGTAAAAACATGGTATGTTCTCTCTATATTGTGTCTCCAGAGGCCTAATTTGTTGAACATAATTCTGATTACCATCAGCCTGTTCCATTTTTATATCTGGAAGACAACAAAAATATTGGTTCAAATTATTTGCTACTTGTTTTGTTGACATCTCCCCTCCCATCTCATCCTTAAGGACTATATTCAAATGTTTCCTCTCCCTACCTTCCAGATCCTTGATTATGTTCCAGTTCTGAGCTGGATTTTTTGTTTGATTCACTTTATTTCTATAATATCTTTTCCTTGCCTTTCTTATCAAACTTTTACTTTTATTCCTGATCTTTTTAAACAACTCCCAGTCTTCTGCTTTTAAAGATTGAATAGCCTTTTTTCCATATCCTATCTTTCCATCTTATATAGTTTTTAATTGTTTCATTTACCCAAGGATTATGTTTAAATCTTTCTCTAGATTTTTTAAAAGGAGCATTTTTATCACATACTTCTAAATAAATCTTTGTGAATTCTCTGACTGCCATATCTACTTCTGGAATCAAATCTATGCGAGCCCAGTTTACTTGTCCCTTCTGAAACTGACAAGAAGATTTATTAAAATGTGTAAAATCTCTAACATACCGACATTTAACAATGTCAGAAATTCCAAAATCTTGATTAATATTGCACTCAAGGTAACAATGATCTCCTAAATTTGGAGAGCCCACTTTATAATCCAATAAGTGAATGCCATTTGAGATAAATATCAAATCCAGGATATTTCCTACACTAGCATAAGTACTTCTATGTGTGGGAGTGTTTACTACTTGAACAGGGCCCAAGGCCTGAAATTCGGATTGTAATTTAAGACCTCTTTCTGCTCCCCATGCTGCATTAAAATCTCCAATCAGGAGTACATCCCTTTGCCCTATTAACTCATTTAATCTTAGGGCCAGAAACTCAAAGGCTGACATTTTTATTCTTGGATGAGAATATACCACACCAAGACACATTTTCAATCTAGTTATACAAACCAATGATATCTCAATGCCCTCAACATTACCTGAAAAAAGCAACTCTACTTGGCCCAGGTTACTTCTAATATAAAGTGCAACTCCCCCTCCTCTAGTAAGCCTATCATATCTATAAAGATCATAGTTTTCTTTTTGAAATTCAGAATCTGGGTGCTTTTTTGATAGTCAGGTTTTCGTAATACCTGTGATATCATAGGCATTCTCTGATACCCAGTGATCAAAAATAGACTGTTTTCCAGCAAAACTTCTGGCATTATCATGGGCTATTTTAATAGTATTAGTCCGAGTTTCTGGGCCAGGATTTGATTTAATATCCCCACTGGCCAGTGCAAATATAAGAAGAGATATCAATCCCCTACTGGCCCTAGGAAGTATAGTGTCTTAGCCTAGATTTTGTACACTATGTTCAATCTTACCCAGGATCCAAGAAATATGAAATTTGTTTCTTCTACTGACTCCTTCTGTAAAAATGAACATTTTTATGTTTTCTTGCACGCATGTGCAAGAAACTTAGTGCGACGATCCAAAATGCAGTGCCGTACAGTTGAAAGGGAGAGCACCGCTTGAGTGAGCAGCGCTCCCCCCCACACACACACGCGCGCACACACATGCACACACATTGCACGTTCATGCGCTCCTACCTCCCCCATGCACACACTGTATGGCTGACAGGGGTGCCCAATCCCCTGTCAGCTCTACTGTCCCTTCCCCACAGTCTGTATGGCTAACAGGGGTGCCCAATCCCTCGTCGGCACTATTGTTCCCCCCCAGACTATCAGGTGCCATGCTGGGAGCCCACCCCAGCATGGCAACAAGTTCTGTGGCTGATGGGGGTACCCAATCCCCCATCGGCTCCACTGCCCCCCCAACAGCCTTCCAGCTGCCACGATGGGAGCCCACCCCAGTGTGGCAAATGTCCCACGTAGTCCAAATAAAAAAAAAACCTGAAAGAAAAGAACCTTCCCTCGCTGCTGGTCTTCACCCCTCTCACCCGAACCCACCCACTGCGCACCCTGCCTCCCCACACCCCCATCTCACCCCATACTTACCTCCGGAGCTCAGCGTGATGATCTTCGGTGGACCAGGAACATGTCTGCACTCTTCAAAGCCGACCATGAACTGAGGAAATGCCGGTAAGCTGTATAATGTAATGAATAGGGTTTTTTCAAGTTTGCTGCATATCTCAGGCATTTTTTGGAATTTTGGCACCAAATTTTCAACATGGGGTTTTTGGGACCCCTACTCATGAATTCTGTCACTGTCATGGTGTTAATCGGGCCCGAAGGGTGATTTTGTGGTCACTGTGCAAAATCACCTTTTGGGGCTGATTAACAAAATGACAGTGCTAGTGTTAATAAGGTGGGCTCTCAAAAAGCGTATGCTGAAAATTTGGTGAAAAAATTCCTAAAAATGACTGTTTTACGAGCGTGCGTTGCACTGTTCCTACGCACGCTCGTAGGTTCACGAATTTTCAATATTTTCACTCCAGATTTTCAACATTGCCATTTGACCATACTTCCTTATGAGCAGTACAGCTGTCATTTTTCCAGCTCACCTAAAATGTGTTTCCGCCAGATGTAGCTTACAATGGCACAGTTGGTGTGCAAAATCAATGTTTGGGACACATTAAAAACTCCAGTGACACTGTTCATGAGCAGAGGTGTTAAAATGGCTATGTTAAAAATTTGGTGGAAAAATTCCCAAAAATGACTATTTTACAAGCATGCGTTTCGCTGTTCCTACGCACGCTCGTAAGTTCGCGAATGTTCAATATTTTCACTCCAGATTTTCAACATTGCCATTTTACAACACCCCCTTATGAGCAGTATAGCTGTCATTTCTCACTTCTCACCCAAAATGTGTTTCCGCACATGTAGCACACAGTGGCGCAGTCGGTGTGCAAACTCAATGTATGGGACACATTAAGAAAATCACAGTCACACTGTTCATGAGCAGAAGTGTTAAAATGACTATGTTAAAAATTTGGTGAAAAAATTCCCAAAAATGACTGTTTTACGAGCGTTTGTTGAGCTGATCCTATGCACGCTCATAAGTTCACAAATTTTCAATATTTTCATTCCAGATTTTCAACATTGTCATTTTACTACACCTCCTTATGAGCAGTACAGCTGTCATTTTTCACATCTCGCCCAAAACATGTTTCCGCTCATGTGTCGCACAATGGCACGGTCGGTGTGTGAAATCAATGCACGGGACACATTAAGCAAATCACGGTGACACTGTTCATGAGCAGAGGTCTTAAAATGGCTATTTTGAAAATCTGGTGAAACAATTCTTAAAAATGATTGTGTTACGAGTGAGCATTGCGCAGTTTCCATGCACCCTCGTAAGTTCATGAATCTGTAATATTTCCAGTCCAGATTTTCACCAGTGGCATTTTTCCACACTTCCTTATGAACAGTACAGCTGTTATTTTTCACAACATGGCCGAAATGTGTTTTCACACTTTCAGCACAGAAATGCATGGTCGCTGTGGAAAATCATTGTTTGGGACAGATAAAGAAAATCACAGTGACACTGTTCATGACCAGAGGTCCCAAAATGCCTGTGTTGACAATCTGCTGTAAACAATTCCCAAACTAATTACATTATGGGTGTGCATTGCACAGTTTCTACACACGCTCGTGACTTCACCAGTTTTTTTAATATTTTCACTGCAGATTTTCTACATTGCCATTTTTTACACCTCCCCATGAACAGTACAGCTGTCATTTTTCACATCCTGTTCAAAATGTGTTTTTGCACCTGTGATGACAAATGCCATAGTCGCTGTGCAAAAGCAGCTTCCGGCTAACAAACTGATATTGCCACTGTTCATGAGGTGGGGGTCACAAAAACCCATGTTGAAAATGTGGAGTGAAAATTCCAATGAATGCCTGAGCCGTTAGGGTTTCCGACCATAACACCCCACCCTGTAGAGAATGACAGGCATCAGGGCTGTGACTTGGGACTGTCACCTGCAATGCTCATACCATTCCTCCCCCACCCACACCCTACAGACACTGAGAGGCATCGAGGTGTACCTTGGACTCTTCGGTCCCAAAGTCCACCCCATTCTCCTATACCGCACCCATCTCACAATATTTCCTAATGGAATGGGGTGCGCATAAGGGCCAAAGACCCCAAGGCACACCGTGACACTTGTCGGTGTCTGCATGGTAGGGTGTGCTGAAATGGCGTGGCCATTATGCCTGATGACCCAAAGGCACACCCCAATGCCTGTCACTATCTGCAGGGTGGTGATGGGGTTGGCTTCAGTTCAATACTTCACTGCCATTCCTATTATGCAGCTCTATAACTCCTACACTACCAGTGCCAATGCCAGGAAGCAAACATTCGGCATTGACAAATGCTTGTTGTCATAGCGATAGAAAGGGAGCATGTTCTAATCTCTGAATCTGATTGAAACTCCAAAATATGTTTGTCTGAGAAGGCCAGTACCAACATTCCAAACAGGAAAGCAAAGTAGGTCATTTCTTATCACTACTACAGGTCTAATTTTAGATAAACTAATGTAAAAGACTGCCCATTCAATTATCAAAAGAGAAGCTATTTTTTTGAAGAAAAAATTCCTAAAAGAAACACACAATTAATAGAATCACCTAATTTCAAATGTAAAACTTTTGGTACATAAATATACTACTAAATGGTCAAAAATTAAATTTCACCAATAATATATAAAGCCTTATCTGTAAATACTCTAACTATGACTACAGAAACGCTCTAGTTTAAATAATATCCACAAAAATGTTGTCATAAAAAGCAACAAATAGTATATTTAAACTTTACACACTGGCAGTCCAAACAATGTTTTTTCTCTTCCGCCACTCAAGCTCGTGCAGTACGTGGCGCTATCTTTTAAAACACACTGCCCCTCCTCCTTTGCTCTGACACACTGGTGCGTCTCTCCTCCCTCTCGGTACTGGAGGAATATACCGGGAATCAGCCAGTTCACTTTAGCAGAGCGAGATAAATCAGTGGCAGTCTGTGTTACACAAAACACAGTACCTGCAGTCTTAAGGAGCACAGACCAGCTTAAATGGCACACAAGCAGGCAGATGTAATTGCTGTGCAGCTGAAGAAATCAGTACGTAGCAAGAACTTTTAAAACACACTGCCCCTCCTCCTTTGCTCTGATACGCTGGTGCGTCTCTCCTCCCTCTCGGTACCAGAGGAATTTACCGGGAATCAGCCAGTTCACTTTAGCAGAGCGAGATAAATCAGTGGCAGTCTCTGTTATACAAAAAAGAGTACCTGCAGTCTTAAGGAGCACAGTCCAGCTTATATGGCACACAAGCAGGCAGATGTAATTGCTGTGCAGCTGAAGAAATCAGTACGTGGCACGATCTTTTAAGACACACTGCCCCCCCTCCTTTGCTCTGATGCACTGGTGCGTCTCTCCTCCCTCTCAGTACCGGAGGAATTTACCGTGAATCAGCCAGTTCACTTTAGCAGAGCGAGATAAATCAGTGGCAGTCTCTGTTACACAAAACACAGTACCTGCAGTCTTAAGGAGCACAGACCAGCTTAAATGGCACACAAGCAGGCAGATGTAATTAGATTGGTAGTATGGGAAAATTAGCATCTAATGTAAGAATTAGTCACAGATAAACTTGATATCTTCTCAGTTTGGTCTTTTTTTTTTTTTTACCAGGAGAGAGAGACACACCAAGCCAAAGCTTGTTTACATGTGTGACCTGGGAGCCCAGGGAAGTTAAGTGACTTGCTCTGGGTCACACAGTATGCAAGTGGGGGATGTGGGATTCAAACCCAGGTCTCCAGGTTTGCAGCTCAGAGCCTTAAACCATTGTGCTATACTGCATCCTTCTTGAACCTGAAACTGTTGGATGCATCTATGATTAAAGTCTTTGGGCCAGAAATTAAAAACTTTGCCCTGGGGCTAAATTAGCACTGCCCAGTGGGCAAACAGCCCAGAGCAAAAAGCAGCTATATTCAAAAAGAAAAGCCTGGTGCTAAACCCACTACATATAGCATGCAAAGGAAGCCGGGCAAACAGGGCCTGGAATGCAGGGCAAAAATAGCCCAGGAATAAGGCAGCACTGAATATAGAAAATAAGACAGCACTGAATATAGCTCCCAGACAGGCAGTGCAAACACCCACAGAAACACAATGCAGAGCTGAAAGTGGCCGCCCAGGAACACGTGCAAAGTAAAACAGCCCTGAATGTGATCACAGGAGCAGACAGCTCTGCAGTACCAGTGAATGGCAAGGAACAACCAGGACCCACAAGTGACAACCACAGAACCGGACAAAATGCCCAAAACCCACGGCCCCCAAAAAGACACAGGACACAGGGATCTCAACAAAAAGTAAGTATAATTCAAAAAGACAACAAGAATGGCATGAGAACAACAGGAACAGTAACAGAAAACACAAACTGGCCAAATACAGCAGCAAACTGCAGGTAAATAAGTAAAGAAGGACAACAGAGCAAGTAAAGAAACAATAAAACTGGCAAGAAACTGAAAGGGCCATATAACAATGGCAAACACAGGAAATGCAAGGAAAACGATAACCTATTTACATTATTTACAAATGTACAAGGGCAGCAGAAATGAAGGGCAAGATGACAGGGAAGTGGACACAGGGAGCAAAGGAAGACAACAGAAGGGGACAGACTGAGGGCAGGCAAAGGAGGTTCAGGGGTCAGGAAGCAAAACAAGACAGTGGGACAGTTAGGACTGGTTGCTGGAGGGTGCTGGCAGCTGTTCCTCAAGTATGGCAGCTACCCTCCTGGTCTCGGAGATGATAATGGCCTGCTGTTCAATCAGCATCCTCTGCTGATGTACCAGTTGGCACAGGAGCACATCCCTCCCCTCGGACTCCTCTGGATTGGTGGCCCACAGTGATGATCAGTATGGACCTCCAGGAGAAAGGGGGACCATATCAGGATGGGAAACTGACACAGAAGCACAGTGCAAGCCCAGTTGGTACCACATGGGCAGACAACATGTCCCAACAACCATGCCCAAGTGGCAGTACAGAACAATACACAATGCACACCTGACATGCGCCTGCAGGATGAGGCAGGATGACACAGGCAGCATGCACCTCCCCAATGCACACAGACATGCGTGGATGTATGTCAACAACACCACAGCACAGTGGACACTCACAGCAAAGAAGCATGCACAGTGTAACAGTGCAAGCAGACAGCCAGTCCCTGAGATGTGAATGACAATGGGCCAATGCATGACATACACACGGGATGACACATGTTGGGACATGCTGCCCAGAGGAACAGAGCTATGATACACAACACAGATGACACCCATTGGAGAAAGGGGCACAGCCACAACACAGTACAATGGTATGCAGCCCATACTATAGCAGAGCATGGCATGTGTCGGAGCCACCACTCACTGCAGCAGCACACACAAGGCAGACATGCATGGCCACGCCCATGTAACACAGGGACACAGGCCATGGGCCACCAGTGGCAGGACAGCAGTAGACCAAACACATGCACAGTACAGTGCCACACAGGTGTCTATGGTATGGCAGGACCACCCCCCCCCCCACTTATGGGAACAACACCTGTTGCAAGATCAGAAACACAGCACACCATGCCACCACAGTTAACCAGCCCCTTCAGCCCCCATGCATGACCGGTGTAGAAACACCAGGTACTGCAGGGAAAGGGGATCACTAGCCAGTAGAGGAACATGGCCCCCCACCACAGCTGTATGCTACAGGCGCACGTGACAGGCAGAGCCACACATGCCTATACAGCATTAGGGCCCCAGACAGCCCCCCTCCCCCAGCAGGAACAGTGTATAGCTGCTGCCCATCCAGATACATGCTGCACCCTGCCACACTGGTGGCCAACAGAGTACCATGTTGCACATGCCATGGTACCAGGCATACAGCTGTGCACACGGCAGGAACAGCACTGTCATCCCATGGAAAGACCCACCCATGTCACATGCTGTGCAGTCTGTAGACAAACAGTGTACTCATGCAGTAGGCTCTGATCATCGGTGCTGCTCTCCTCTGCCCACTGTGGCATTAGCGGCACCCTCCACCTGTCCCTGGTGGTTCCCTGGGTGCCCTGCAGGGCTGAGCTCCCTGTGCCAATCTAGTCGTTGTGCTCTGAAGTGGGAAGAGGGTACAGCACCATTATTACAATGTGAGTCCCCATGGTATGTCACAGCATTGTCTATGATACACAGGGTATCCCACAACAACCTCCCTGCCACTGGTGGTATGGCATAGCACATGCACATGTGCCACCCCCCACAGGCACATTGTGTCATCCATGCCATGCCCTGCCCCAGACAGGGGATGCCACAATGGCCCATTGCATGAGCACTGTGCACACTGGGCAACTTGGCATAGCAATAATGCCATGGACTGTGGCCACATGCAGGCGGCCAGCGGCATGGCACACACACACAGCGTTGGAGGTGTGCCATACACCAAGACTCCAACCCTACCACAGTCTGTCAGTGTGTACAGCATGGACAGTTGCACTCAGCCCCCTGCCAGCATATATGATCACAGCAGACTAAGCTGGGGCTCAGGTGTGGTGGGGGTACACAACAACTGTGGGTAGTATGGTCCATGTAAGCACCAAAGTGCACCACAGAGCATCCAACACTCCAGAACCTCTGGTGGTCTGATAGCCCCCACACCCCCACATCATTACACCTATGGACTCCAGCACAAACAGCACATGTCCAACAAATGTACCCAATGTCACCAGCAAAGCCAAAAAGCCCTCTTGGCAGGTATGTGTATGAAGAGTCAGCCACAAGCACAGGCACACCTCCCAACACACTGACACACCTGAGGGACTGCAGCCACATACACACACACACACACACACACGGGACACCTGGGTATGGTGCTAGCTATCACCTACCTGGCACGGGCATTGTCCCATCAAGCACCATCTGTCTGTACCTCTCCAGCAGCTGCTGCTGCCTGCACCACAGGTTTGCATGCAGGTGCCAGCACTATTCCCTGTCACGTGGGATGCCAGTCCTGGCAGACAGGTGACGGGCAATTGAGGCCCACACCTGGCAACGGGGCAGGTCCCCCTCCCAGACCTCCCGAAGCAGGCATTGGTGCCTCTGCTGGACCAGCTGGACCAGGCTGGTGATCTCACCTCACCCCAACGCCTGTCCCTCTGAATCACTGCCCTCTTCCTACAGCATCCAGACATGGCCACACGAAGGTGGATAGCACTAGTAATCACCAGGACACACGCTGCATCTGTACCACTGCCTGTGACCAGCACTGCACTGCACTGCTGCATGCACTAGCATCACGCAAACCATAAGTCTGCACAGTGCACATGCATGACCCCACCATGACCCTGGCACTGCTGTATCATGCATGTGTAGTGGTGTTACGCAAACAGCAGTAGCACAGCGCTACACCACGCAGTGCGGGCATGTTAGCATGGACCCCCAACTACCTGCACATGCGCAGGGCATGCATAATGACACACAGTGTAGTACTGTCATCACAGTGCCTTGCAATGACATGGCCAGATAGCTGGGCACTAGCCCTTTTCCCAGCGCCATCTGCTTGCCTGGCACTAACACAAGCCATATTAAAAGTGGCTATGAAAAGTAGGGTACATGTGTATGCAGAGAGCAAACAGGGTGATTACCATACCATTACAGCCTCATTTGCATGCCAAACAGGCTTGATTGCCCGGCAGGGCTATTTAAGGGCAAACAGTGCTCCGCCTGTGTTGCTGATAGGGATTGCAGTGTTGTGCAGGTTTGAAGTAGGCAGCACAGAAAGCAGGATGTCCCAGCAGACACAGCAGGAGCAAGCAGGTCTGTACAGCATGCAGGCCAGGCCTCTGTACTGTACAAGGGTGTAGGCTGGGATACGCACATTCCACACATGTGTACAGTTGTGCAGGGGGCCTGCAATTGTACAGATGTTGGACTGTTGCCAGGCAGATGATACAGTGCTGGGCCTGTGCTATGGATGGCCCATGGGGGAGGGTCAGTCAGCAGTGCCATCCAATCCTAGGGGTGAACACCATGGTGGTCTCTTGCACAACGTGTCCACTACACTGCTGGGCATGCCAGTGTCAACCATGGTGGTGGCTGTGTCCCAGTGGTGGGGACGGTTGCTGGAATCGGCCTGTACACCCACAGCTGCCTGTCTAGTCCTCTTGGGCCAATGGACATTGCTTGGGACTGTGTGCCTGGGGTGTGCATGCCGGTACACTGCACAGGCACAGACTGCACCATCCATGCCACCATGTGCAACCAGAGCAGTGGTCGGCAGCATAGGAGCACCGGCGGTGGCCGTGCAGGTAATGCTGGGCTTGCCATGTGGAGGTATGCGGCTATCCCTAGCACTGAGTGGTGTGGTATGAATGCACTGTTCCAGCTGCATGCAGGGGCAGGCAATGCATGGTGGGTGTGTAGTGTGCCATGCCCATTAGGTACTGCTACAGCTGTGCACACACTGTTTGCCTCTGTGTGTAACTCATGCTATTTCCTCTGTTCCACACAGGTGATGCTGCAGGGCAGGAGCAGCTCCGGGACCACAAATTCTCTGGGGATGAGCTCAGAGCCCTAGCACATGCAGTGAAGGAGAGGAAGCTGGTCCTGTGGAGGAATAAGTCCACGGATGCTGCCATGAGGTGCATGTGGGAAGAGATCACAGTAGAGGTGAACACCATGGGTGGCAGTGGCCATATCACTGATGCAGTCAGAAGGAGGTGGAATGACCTGCTTCACCAGCCAAGGAGTAGGAGGCCTGGTGACTGAAGGTATGGCTGAGGATGGGCAGGAGACCACAGCCCATAGAGCAGCAGGACTGGGACCCACTGATGGCCTTCGTTGCCTCTACCCTGAGACCAGTGGTGGTTAGTGGAGTAGAGGGCAGGGGTGTGTGAGACACCGCTCACACCACCTAGGGCAGGTACGTCTGCAGCATGTGTCCACCACTGCCTGACCAACACCGATGGGTCTGTGGCACCCCTTCCCACTGTCATGGTGCATGCAGGATGCATGCATGGATGTATCACATTGTGGTTGTAGTGTGTGTGCTGCACTGAGGTGTGCAGGTGTTAGCGGTGCACAGCATGCACCGGTGCACAGATTATTGGTGCATGTGTGTTGTGGGTAGGGGTGTGTGCATGGGGACATCACTTGCATTTGCATGGGCTGCACTGTAGGGTGTGCACAGGTGCATTGTGGGGACACCACTGTTGGGGATGCATGTGGTGGTGGTGGTGGTGTGTTGGCTGTCTGTGCACTGTACTGGACACTGATGCTGTCTCTGTTCCTTCATGGCACTGGGTGCCCAGCAGGCCATGAACAAGAAGGTACCTGGCACAGCAGTACAGGAAGCGGAGGATGACAATGCAAAGGTGCGGCCATCAACATCAGGCATGGGTGTCATGTGGGGTTCAGCAGTGGCATTGGACGTGTGGCCAGTCTGTGGGCATGGAACACAGGCGGATGTTGGTGCTGCTGGATTATCCGAGGAGAAGGATGCATTCCTGGAGTCCTTTGGCAGTTAGAAGGATGTACAAGTGGTGGACATGAGTGGCGAGTAGATGGTCATTCTCACTGTTACAAGTGACCGTGGCTCAGAGCAAGCAAAACACAACAACACCCTGCCAGTGGGCGGACCTGTGTGTGGAGACATTGGGCTGGGACCAGCGGGGGACATACACAAGGCAGCACTGGGGTGGGAGTGCACTGGCACATGGCACAGCACAGCTCACGGCTGTCATCTGTGGGGTTCACCAGTGTGCCCCGCTGGACATGAGCTGCCAACCATGGGGCACGGTGCTGGCCCTGCAGCATGACCTGACCCCTGTAGGCCCACAGCAGCAGTAGCAGCCTGCTCAGCAGTAGATGCCACCACCAGCATGTGCACAGCTGCCCCACTGTGCCCAATGGCAGCCACCACCTCCACCCACAGGGCAGGTCAGCACCACTCACCTGGCACAGGAAGGCCAGAGTTCACAGCCCATGCTCCAGGTGGTGACATTGCAGCATGTGGTCCAGCTGGACCTGCATGAGTTCCACAGGAAGGTGTGCTATGAGCTGTCCCAGCTGCTGGACACGGTGGGCTCTGCCCTTGCCTGTGCTGAGCAGCAGGCAGAGGAGTGGATGACCCACATCCTGGCCACCATTGACCGTGGCTTCGGGGGAGCTCACTGCCAGTGTGCGGGATCTCGTGATGTGCTGTGGGAGACACAGTAGGTGGGCCTACAGGGTGCACCTTGCACACAGTACAGCCACATGCCACTGGTGTACACAGGGTGGGTGGCAGCTCTTCCACACCTACATCCTGGTCCTCCACAGGCCTCCCGCGGTGTCACAGGGGCCTACCCTCCATACCTGTGCCTGCATCTTGGTGTGGCTGCAGGTGTACTGCCCTCCTAGCCTTGCCTCAGTCCTCCCCACCCATGTCCTTGGCACAGAGCACACCTAGCTTAGTGACGCGCACACAGGGGTGGCGTCATGTGCAGGGTGGTAGGTGCCACTGATGGGCACCACCTCCATGCATGGTGTTGCCATGGCTCAAACACACATGCACACTCATGCATACACACACACACTGCCAGTCCCCTGCCCGCACACACACCTCCACACCCCATGTTCCCTCATATGCCATACCACCAGTCAACACTTGCATGCAGCATAACTGTATATTCTGCACACATGTGTAACATGCACTTCACACCACACACTTCACCACATCACTACATCACACTGCCAGCATGTACAGTACCAGAGTGGTTCAATGTGTACACTGTACTGGGTCTTCCCAACTATTAAATGCACTGTTCATTACACCGAGGTAGAACGGTCAGTGGGGGATGCTGCAACAGAAGGTAAAGCCATCAAAAAATGGAGAGCAAAGAGTACCAATGCCCGTAGTCTGGGTAACAAGCTTCCTGAATTAGTGGCCTTGTTGGAGGAGGAACATCTGGATATCGTGGCAGTCACAGAAGCATGGTATACACAAAACCATGACTGGGACGTAAACATACCAGGATACACTATCTACAGGAGGGACAGGAAGGGTAAAAGAGGAGGAGGAGAAGTAGCTCTTTACATAAGGGAAGGAATAAAAGCAACAGAACAAAAGGGTAAACAGGGAAGAGAAGAAGCACTGTGGTAAATTTGGAGACAGGCAATGGCACCACAATCCGCACAGGGGTTAGAGACAGACTTCTTCAGGGGAGGAAATGGACAAGGAAATGATAGAAAGTATACTTAGAATGACAGAAAAAGGGGAGATATTGCTGATGGGTGATCTGAATATGCCAGATGTTAACTGGAGTGCAGTTGCAGCAGCCACTTCGAAGAGTGGAGTTATTCTAGATGCCCTACAGGGGGCATGCCTTAGACAACTAGTATTGGAGCCCACTCGAAAGGGAGCAATATTAGACCTGATTCTCTCAATTGGAGATGGAGAGAGGATCACAGATGTAGAAGTGGGTAGCCATCTGGGAACTAGCGACCATCGAACAGTATGGTCTACAATCAACACAGCAATAGAGTCAAGCCACACAAAGGCAAAAGTACTGGACTTTAGGAGGGCTGACTTTGCTAAAATGGGTGAGTGCCTAAGGAATGCACTAGCAAATGGGCAGGAAGGAGGGTGGAAGAACAATGGGGAATAATAAAACTGCCATCACAGAGGTAACGAGCCTTTGTGTGAAGCAAATAAACAAAATGAAACGATGTAAGAAACCACTATGGTTCTCAAAGGAAGTGGCAGTGAAGGTTCAAGAGAAAAAGAAAGCATTCAGGAAGTACAAGGAATCGCAGAAGGAGCAGAACAGAAAACTGTATCAATTAAAGCAAAAGAAGGCTGGGAAGGCAGTCAGAACAGCAAATGCCCAAACCGAGGAAAAGATAGCCAACTCAGTTAAGAAGGGGGATAAAACCTTTTATAGGTACATCAGGGAGTGAAGGAAGACCAAGGGAGGGATAGTGAGGCTTAATAAAGGGGAGGGAGGGTGGGCAGAGGGAGACTGTGAAAGGCAGAGATACTAAACAAATATTTTGCTCAGTATTTACAAATGAAGAGGGGAGGTAAATAAACAAACAGTAGAAACACTCTGGATGCAGAAGTTGATACCAGCCCATTTACAGAAGAAAGAGTTCTGAAAGAACTCTTAAAACTGAAGGTAGACAAAGCAATGGGGCCTGATGGGTTTCATCCCAGAATTCTAAAAGAACTAAGGGTAGAACTAGTGACACCACTGACTACCCTTTTTAACAAATCATGGGAGGATGGGGTAGTACCCGAGGACTGGAGGAGGGCAGATGTGATTCTCCTTCACAAAAGTGGGAGCAAGGCAGAAGCAGGAAACTACAGACCTGTTAGTTTAACCTCAGTGATAGGGAAAATGATGGAATCACTTCTGAAGGAAAGAATTGTCGAGTATCTAGAGGCCAGAGGGGCACAGGACCCTAGGCAGCATGGATTCACAGCGGGAAGGTCATGCCAGACGAATCTGATAGATTTCTTTGACTGGGTGACCAAAGTAGTAGATCAGGAGGGGCTGTGACATGGCCTACCTAGACTTTAGCAAGGCATTTGACACAGTCCCACACAAAGATTATATACAAGTTAGCCAGCCTGGGAGTGGGTCCCAAGATGACAGCCTCGGTAAAGAATTGGCTGGAGAATAGGACACAGAGAGTAACAGTAAATGGAGTCCACTCAGAAGAAAGGAGGGTTACTAGTGGGTACCGCAGGTTCAGTATTATTGGTCCTCTCAATGTCTTTATAAGCGACATTGCAGACGGACTGGAAGGAAAAGTATGTCTCTTTGCAGATGACACAAAGATCTGCAACAGAGTTGATGCACAGGGTGGGGAGGAAAAGAGGAGAAGGGACTTGGCAAGGTTAGAGGAATGGTCAAATGTATGGCAGCTTAGATTCAATGCTAAGAAGTGCAAGGTAATGCACCTGGGAAACAAAACCCAGGAAGAGCACACAATGGGGGTGAGATACTAACAACAACAAAATGGAAAGGGACCTGGGGTAGTCATATCAGATGACCTAAAGGTGGGCAAGCAATGTGAGAGGGCAGCAAGGAGGGTTGGGAGATACTGGGATGCATAGGGAGGCATCACCAGTAGAAAACAGGAAGTTATTATCCCTCTGTACAGACAGCTGGTGAGAACCCATCTGGGTACTGCATGCAGTTCTGGAGACCCAGTCTCCGCAAAGACATAGACAGGATGGAAGCTGTCCAGAGGAGGGCACTAAAATGGTGCAGGGTCTGCACCAGAAGACATATGAAGAGAGATGAAAGGAGCTTAATATGTATAGCCTCGAGGAAAGGAGGGAGAGGGGGACATGATAAAACGTTCTAGGTACCTCAAGGAATCAACAAAGTCCAAGAGGGTAGCTTTTCAAAAAGAGGTGTGCAAGAACAAAAGGGCACAATTTGAAGATGGGGGGCGGCTCAGAGATAATTTAAGGAAGTATTTTTCACAGAGAGGGTTGTGGATGCATGGAACGGCCTTCCGGAGGAGGTTGTGGAGTCAAAATCAGTGGTGGAATTCAAGCATGCATGGGACAGTCATAAGGCCATTCTGGGGGTAGGAAGAAGTAGGCTGCTGGTTAACTAGGATCTGCAGCTTATCCAGTAGGTAGGGAAATGGGCAGACTGAGTGGGCCAAGCGGTCCTTATCTGCCGTCAAATTCTATGTTTCTATGTTTGTTGTCTGTGTTGTGTTTACTTACTGTCTCCTCTGTGCTAGTGTCTTGATGATGCCACTCCTATGTTCCAGGGCCCTGTGTGCCATGCAATGATCCTGCCTCTCGAGTTGCTCTATTATCCCCCTGACCTCTGGCTCTGGCTCACTGTCAGACTGTTTCTCAGGTTCAGTTGCATGTATCCCATGGTTAAGCGCCATGCTGGTTAGTATGCAACAGGCTAGGATGATATGGCATACTTTCTGAGGCCTGTACTGTAAGGCACCACCTGACTTTTCTATGTTGCAGAACTGCATCTTTAGCATCCCAAAGGCCCTCTCTAAGAATTTCCTGGTTGCAGCATGTGCCTCATTATACCTTTCCTCAGCCACTGTGACCAGCCGGGGTACTGGTGTCAGCAGCCAGGGTCACAGGGGATAGACACTGTCCCCAGTGGAGAGATGTGCACCTGCTGGTGTTGCTGTCATGCTGTGTGCCCATTGCTGCTATGCATCTCTTGTGGTGCTGTCCCATGCACCCTGCCCCTGCCTCTTCCCTGTTTACCCATGCCTGTCCCCACCTCCCCTGTGCTATGTCCCTGTCATGGCTGTCCATACTCACCGACAAGGTCCGTACTGGGTATTCTGCCCTCCTTAAAAGCCTGGCACAGCCAGGACTGGTGCCTTATGAAGGTGTCAGGGGCACTGCCAGGGTACTGTGAAAAGACATTGCTGATGCACCCTGTTGCATCGTACACCACCTGGCAATTGATGGAGTGGTACCCCTTCCTGTTCATGTAGATGTCACTGCCATCACCAGGTGGTGCATGGATGGGGACATGGGTGCGGTCAATGGCACCGAGTAAGGCTGGTAGATGTGCAGCTCAATAGAATTGCTGCATGGTTTCTCTGTGCTCGGCTTCATGCTGGGGAATACTTTGAACTCACCAGCATGTGGCAGAAAAGCATCAAGGAACTGGGTCAGGAAGCATGAGGTGGCAGAATGATACCCCAATGGTGTCCCTCATTGGGCGCCAGAATGTCTCGGTGGCTAGGAATCACATTGCTGCCATCACCTTCTCCTCTACTGACATAGCATGGCTACACCTGGTGTTGGGCTGCAGCTGCTCATGCAGGAGTTCGCATAACTGCCTCAACATTCCCCTGTCCATCCTGTATCGGCCAATGATGTGCTCATCAGGCAGGGTCTCGAAGAAGACTCTGGGCCAGTACCACCTGTGTGCAGCATATCACTTCCTTGACCTGCGGTGTGGGCCTGGTTGTGCCTGCTCCCTTTCCTCCTCCTCCACAGCATCCTTCATGAGGTGCAGCAGTATAGTATTGCTGAACAGTGCCATTGTCACTTCCTGTTCTGACCACTCCCTCCTCTGTGGATTGCCCTGGGATAAGACCTGCCTTTTATAGGCTGTAAACAGTGCCGCACTATGTGTCGCACAATGTGGCCTTGCACCACGCTATCCCTCTGAATATCCCATTGCGCCTGTATGCATGTACCTGCCCCCTCACATTGCCCCTTACTTACATTATGGGTTTGCTGAGCGCTAATGTGGTTTGCGCATGCTATTTGCTCTTCTGAATATGGCAGCCCCACGCTAAACCGGCGCTATTCTTGCGCAAATGGTTTGTGCGCTATGCAAAGCATTGAATATCTGGTCCTCTGTCCCTAATCTATCATAATTTTGAGTATTAGCTTTATTTTGAATTTCAGATCTGCTTTGACATCTATTTATATTTTTATGTACTCCCTCCAACAATCTATTTATTGTTAGGTTTTCTCATGATCCAGTTATAATGACCTTATTTGTTTAATATATAATTCATCTGTCTCAGCTGTATTAGTTTAGTATGTCTCATGAAAATTTCAATTAAACCTGTAATTCCAAAATTCAGTATGGCCAGCTTTTCTAAGAGTAGAAGATTAAAAGTTATCTAAATTATATTCTTTAGGAAATATTTTAGCTGAATAAATTGTGTCTTCAAAATGTATGCTGGAGAGGGGGATCTTTGTCAGATTTTCAGCCTACTGAAAAGGTTTGCTACTACTACAGTTCTTGTTTCATGCACAGGCAGTTTTCAAAATCCAGCCCAATTTCTTTACTTACTGTATATTTTTATGTAAAACTTTTGGCTGGGAACAACAGAGAAAGCTGCAGATCATTACTAGGTGCAACCAACGAGTGAATTGTGCTCAAGGAGGTTAAGTGGTTTGGTTAGGGTCATGCAGTATGCAAGTAACAGTTCTGGGATTTATAACTGGGTCTCTGAGTCTCTTGTTTCACAGCGCCGTTCTTTTAAGTGGTAGGCTATGCTTCCTTCTGTGCTTTCTTTCCTGTTTCTGTTTGTTCATAAGCATGCAATGGACAAATTAAACGCCTGACACAACCACATGATCACCAGAGTAAGTAGGGCAGATACATTTATCAGGAAACCAGGTTCTGTTTTAACTGAATGCAAGTGTACCAGATATGAAAAACTGAAAACAGCACTGAAAGCTGAAAGCAATATCATTCAGAAACAACTGTCAGACTTACCTCAGTTAATGCAAGTGGACTACAGTTCTCGAGGCAACACCTTAGGAAAAACATCAATAGGATTGAGATGGTGCAGAGGAGAGGCATAAAAATGACTCAGGGTCTGCATCAAATGGCATGTGAGGATAGGCTGAGGGAGTGCAAAATGTACTCCCTGGAGCAAAGGAGGGAGAAGAAGGACGTGATTGAGACATTCACGTATATCAAGGGTACAAATTAGGTAGGGGTTCAAAAATGCCTGGGACAGGCACAAAGTTATCTTTTTACAGAAAGGTAGAGGGGGAGAGTAGTTATCCATATCAGGTAGACTAGATGGATCTTGTGGTCTCCTTCTGCTGTCAATTTCTATGTTTCTATATGCCAGATTTGACTAACTTAAAATGGCAACAAAAACAGAAAGCAAAATACGACAGTGCAGTGAGAATGAGTAAGTGAGGGTCACCATTTCCAAGATGGAAGTTCTGTCAGAACTGCACATGCTCAATACCTGCACAAGCACAGTTTGAGTCGGCGCCACCATCTTGGACATGGCAGCCATCACTTCTGCTATTGCAGAAAACATAGTGCCCGCAAAGGGTGTGTGTTTATGTGGCCCGCAGTGGGGAGGGGAAGGTCCACATGAACAGCACCACTGGATATTTGACAGAGCACCGTGGAAGCACAGCTGACAGTGGTCCAGTCACGTGCTTCCACAATGATCTACTATAGAACATTATAATGACATAATAGCTGAGGAGCTCCACCCATGCAGCCATAAAAATCACTGCTCTCTTCCGATAATACATTGCATCAGTATATATTAGTATATGCACATTCAGAAATAAGAAATAATTCTGTTTTTTGAGATTTTGATTTCTCCTTTATATCTTATTTTAGATTCCACCGAATGCTCAGAGTGCTCAGAGGATTACTGGCCTAATGAAAGACATACTCTATGTATTCTGAAAACTGTAGAATTTCTTTCATATCAAGAACCCCTTGGAACAGCTCTGGCTACCATCATCATCATTAGTTCTTTGCTTCCATGTGCTGTGCTTCTTTTGTTTGTCAAACATCATGATACCCCAATCGTCAAAGCCAATAATCGTGAACTCAGCTATTGTCTCCTGTTGGCCCTGTCACTTTGTTTTCTCTGTTCATTCATTTTTATCGGGAGGCCAAGTCCTGCAACATGCATGCTACGTCAGGCTGCTTTTGGCATAATATTTGTGCTAAGTGTCTCTTGTGTGCTTGCTAAAACTATCATGGTGGTTATAGCCTTTAGTGCGACTAAGCCTAATAGCAATTTAAGAAAGTTGGTTGGGCCAAAGTTGCCAAACATTCTTGTCATTGTCTGTACTTCTGTGCAGTCAGTTGTATGTGCATCTTGGCTGTCTAGCTGTCCACCATTCCCACAAAAAGACACAACTTCCCAAAAAGGAATGGTAATAATTGAATGTAATGATGGTTCCACAGTGTACTTCTGGTGCATGTTGGGATACTTGGGTTGTTTAGCCTGCCTGTGTTTCATAGTTGCTTTCTTAGCGCGAAACCTACCTGATAGCTTTAACGAGGCTAAGTTCATCACATTTAGCATGCTGATTTTTGTCAGTGTCTGGCTGGCTTTTGTTCCAGCTTATCTTAGTTCAAGGGGAAAGTACATGGTTATGATGGAAATAATTGCTATATTATTTTCTACTTTGGGTTTGCTTTTTTGTATATTTTTTCCCAAATGCTATATAATTATTCTCAAGCCTGAAATGAACACTAGAGAATATTTAGTTGGTAAAGGCAATCTCAGAAATATAAAATCATCTAAAATGTAAAATTCCATCTTGTAACTTCCTGAAGTTCTTTAACAGTACTTTTTTAGACATATTGTATAAACGATACAGTAAATAAACATACAAGAAGACAGGAATCAGGTTCCAGAATACCTTTGCACACACCCTGACATGAAACACTACATTCTGAGAATCCTAGGGCAAGATTTCCAAAAGGATCTGCCCAAGGTGCACATTTTACTCTCTTTGTGATGCAAAATGCATCCAAAGCTGTTAAATCTTCTATTAGATGACCTAACAGCATCTGACATTTGCATACAAAATGGATGCAATTACATCCAAATTGGACACTGCTGGGAGTTGCATCCAATTTGGATGAAATTGTGCCCATTTTCTACTGCAGACTGTGACTTTTTGTCATAAACAGCCACAGCATCTGAAAACAGCAACAAGGCTGCCTGGGCACAAGTTGATGGATGTATATACAGGCGCAGCAAGTCTTTGCATCTGTGTCCAGCCCTTTGGAAAATCCTCCTCTCCACTGTTCAAAATAAAACCAGGAGAATTCTTTACACCCATAGTTGCACAGAGAACTTATGAAGTATGAGATCAGCAACCTGTTGAGGTTAAACATGTTTAGCAGCATAACAATTTAAGTTTGGGAGGTACCATAAAGCAATTAAGAACAAACCCCTGCTGTATACTTACAGGTTTATAAGTAAGCTGTGAAAAAAATCATCACTTGCTCAATATAGTTTCAGGCTATGTGCAAATATAGCATACAGTATGTGTGACTCCTGTTCTTCTAAGAAGTAATAATGTACGTTCTGTATGAAAGTAAATGACTAAAGTGTCAAAAAACTACGTGTTGCGTCTATTTTTCAAATTGTCTCAAGCAAGAATTATCTGTTTCTCATTTGTTTCAGAAGTAAAGCTCAATTATTGATCATATAATTGAAAACTTGCAACAATCGTGTTTAAAAATATTCAGGGCCTGATTCGAAAACTCTATTGCTGGTGGTATGTTTTCACTATGGCCTTACGGTCTATCTAGTCTGCCCTGTGTGGTGGTGCATGCCCTCTAGGAAGACAGTTTCATAGTCATTTCAGATGCAGGACAAGGGTGACTGCATTTCTAAACCTGTTTGCTGAGTAATGGAGATGACATTCATCAGAGCAGTTAAGGGTGAGGACTGCGCCTGTGCAAAGTTTAAACTTCTCCAAGGAAGTTACCATGATGTGGTCCACTTCATGTTTCACATATTGTTAGTAAAGTGGCCCCTTCACAATTTGCCACAATTTGCAAAGCTAACTTCATGAATTCACCACTTTGTTGTAAAAACATAGCCATCAAGTGATAGTTTAATGCAGTCTGCATTGTTTCTACAATGCAAAGTGCAAAATTCACAGTTCACAGGTGCACAAGGTGCAAACTAAATAAAGCATGTTAGGATACAAAGTTCTGTACTTCGCAGAAAAATTCATGAAGTGTGAAGTTTTTTCATTCCCACAGAATAATTAGGGAACCAGGGGATAACGTTGAACATCATACGACAGAGTTCTAGGTGATCTGGAAGTTAATTCACAAAAAAAGGTAAGTGAAAGATGTTAAACTCCAGGAAACCTAATTTCAATAAACTGAGGGAGATGCTTGTATTGAAAATTTGCCAAGGCACCACTTGAATTATAATGGAGGCAATGAAGAAATGCAACATCATTGGCAGTGTAGGCAATGGAACTACAGCAAGGCCTTTCTGGGTGTTCAAGGCTTCTGACAAAAGAGCAAGTTACGCAGGGTACAGGACATTACAGATGGACTGCAAGGTCACAATTGTGCAGAAAAAGACAGGTGTGGATGACACCATTCGGCAGAGGGTCAAAGGGATGATTATATCCTTTTTTAAATACTTGCGGCATGAATTATCCCCACATCATCCCGGAAGGAAATTGTTCAAAAGATGACTCTTCCATTACTTGACTATGACGATGTAGTCTACACTTCTGCTCCCCCCATCCTCCCTAGCCAGTCTGGACACACTCTTCCATTCTGTCTGTCACTTCATCCTGTAATGCCCACATAAGACTGACCACTGCAACCTCTACAGCTCCCTAGCCTTGCCCTCACTCCAGGCCCACAGGCAGGTCCACTGCGCTAGGTCTCTAGCTAAATACTGGACTCAGTCCCTTCCCCCATACCTTGAATCTGCCCTCTCAACCCAACTACTGCCAGTCTACTCCCTCAGGAGCCATGATTCCAGGCTTTTTCATGTCCCATTTATGGACTCATCCAAAGGTCAAGCTGCTTTCAAATACCGAATGCCCAAACTTTGGAATGCTTTGCCTACCGACATTAGACATACCACAAACTCTCAGCATCGCAACCTCCTCCTCAATGCCCATTTCTCAATCAGATGTACATGCACCTAGCTCTAGCAAGGTGTCAGTTCACCCAATTCATGCATTATCTGCCAGCCTGGCCTCACTAATGGGGCCCTGCTTGACACCATACATACAGGCTCAGGCCCTGGCTGCTACTGTACACATGGGTCCATGCTGAGGACTTCCTCCCAGCTCTGTTACCGATACATAGGCCCCTTGGCATTGTTCTCACCCCTAACTTCACTATTACAGTCTACTAAGGCCGCTACCACTCTCAGCCCTGTGGCTAACTGCATTCTGTCTAAACAATGTAACTATGTCAACTGTATGATCTGTAATTTGTTTACTTTTGTATGCTTGTATTAAATCTGTGACCTAGCCCCTTACCCCCAGGATGCATCTGGAATCAAGCGGCCCCCCGCTCAGCATGCTCTCCTGGTTAAACTCTTAAATTAATAAATAAATAAAGAAGGAAAAGGCAGGAGCATGGCTCTGCTCCTGATCATTGTTGGGCTTGAGAAAGGCTGAGACACAATGACTTTCTTTCATAGATATTTAGCAAGGAAGTTAGTGGGCAAGGCAAGCTTGGGTGCAAGTTATAGAACAGGTGCAGACCACAAAGGTAGCAATGCTGATAATGCCAACGTTAGTATATGTGTCTAGTGAATGTGAATCAGGGTGGGATTTCTAGGACAAGATGATATCCACATGAGGACAATTGTTCGATTATTAGGGGGTTCTAGTTGCTCGTTAATAAAATTCAGTACTACATCAGGCAGAGTTATTGATCAAGGATCAGTAAATGACCAGTGTTTTCCCCTATTCAAGGGAATGGGAGAAAGTCTGATATAGGAAACAATAAGCCTGTTAGTTTTCCCTTTGTGTTTGTAAACATGAATCAGTTATAAAAGATATGGAGCAGGATTTTCAAAAGAGTGGGAATGTTGAAAGCCCTAGGTGTGCTGAACATATGGCCCACAGGGACTGTGGCATTCCCTGGCCCGCAATCAGGATATTCTATCCTGTGTGCCATTGCTGCAAGTTAGACCAATTTTTTATGGTCTAGCTTGAGTCAATAGTGAGGACCTTTTTATGGAGCTTGCACCAGATATTTGGAGCACGCTGTCGTATGTCATGGAAACTGTTACAACTCCTCATGAGATTGTGGAATTGGTCACGGTTGCAGTGAAGAGCTTTGGCACACTGCCAGAACCTAAGTGCCATGGTGCAAGGCTTGTCACAAGCCCTGCGCCATGCTTTGAAAATCCGACCCATGGTGGTTTAACTCATGAAAGTTAAATAGTATTTAGCTCATGAATGTGATTGTGCTATTCTCTGGCAGGCCTCATAGCTTCTCAAAAGGTAGATCTTTCCAAAAATTGATTTCTTTCTTCATAGAAGTTCTCAGTTACAGGGATAATAGCTTGAAAGTGATAAATGTGGAGATCAGGAAGGTAATTTATTTATTTATTTCAGTTTTGGACTCAATACCTTTGAGCCATAGGCTCATTTACAAAGGTTCCAAATTATACAAAAATAGTAGACATGACATGAACAATATAGTGCAAAAACATTACTATACATAAGATTACAGTGTAGGCTGAATAGATTTGAGACTCAAACAAAAATAAATGGTTGACATATTGAATATTGAGAGAAACAATAGATACTGAATTGAACATAAAGGCAAAACCAGGTAACATTAGATAAACATATCAGTAACACTACTTGAGTGTGGTGCAGTGCTTGAGTAAGTGCAGAGTACAGTTATAATTGGCATTATATTCCCTAGAATGCTCATGGAGAAAGTAATGTGACATTGACTGCACAAAGTTGTGTTACATGGATTGAATATCACCTCACCAGTAGGAAACAGATGGTAGCAGTTTTTGATAAGTACAGTGTTCCTAGGGGAGGTATTTCCTGAGTGGCCTACTGCAATACTCCGTACTGTGTCTGCTGATCCTGAAAATATTCATTAATGACCGAGATGAATGATTTAACAGCAGGCTACTGAAATTTGCTGATTGCCCTAAATTGGCAAGAAGGGAGGCCATAGGATGAGGAATACACTAAAAAGTAACTTAAATTAGAAACGTGTAAAAAATAGGGCTTAGTCTTAACTAGGGATGCTTAGAATTGGCTGATTCTGATCTGATTTTTGGGTTTAGGTTTTTAGAAAATTCTGATTTCTAATTGGATTCAGATTAAAATCCTAAAAAGACTTTAAAATTTGGATTGGATTTGGATTTGGAAACCTACATCATTACTCCTAAATTCTGAAGTTATATGTGAAAATAGGTTTTAGGATTTCATTTACAGTTTAAGATTTTTGGACTTCAGTTCCATAAAATCTGAAATCTAAAAACTAGGTCAGAATCTGACAAATATATTCCTGTTCAGTGGATTTTGAGCAGTCCTTGTCTTAACACAGAGACTACACTAAGTGGCAATTAATATGGGCTGTGCACACAACTTGATCAAAGTGGACATCTCAGGTATGAAGGGATCAATGGGAATTGAAAGCTAAAGCCAGGCAGGCAATGTGCTGCCACAGTTAAGAGAGCAAATGCAATTGTAGGCTGGAGTAAACAGGAGATAAGTAGCTGGTCAGTGAAGGTGACCACTTCTCTCTACAAGGCCTGGGCTAAATTCCACAAGTCAGGAACAAGCTGCAACTCAAGTGGTGCTGGATCTAGGCGTAGCTATGAGGTAAGTAGCCTCAAAGTAGGACACAGCAAGACAGGATGTAGCAACACTCCTACCAAGACATACCAGCAAGTCATAAACTCACATCAAAAGTAAGAGTTATAGATAAGGCATACTAGACCTTGACTAAATCCCACCTGTAGCATTGAGTCCAGTTCTAGTCACTGCAGTGTAGAATGGGATGGCAAAGATTAATTGGGTCCAGCACATAGTTGGTAAATTGTTTTTAACTTTATAGACAAGAAATTCAAGGAGATATTGGTCATACTCATACTATCTGGCCAAAGGAAGAAACACCTGAGACCATATATGATTACAGAAGCAAAATTTATCAGCAGAAGAAGACCACTTGGCCCATCTAGACTGACCAGATGTTGCCTGCTTATTCTGTCTCCACAGACCCTACCTGGTATTTGGTGATCCTTACTACTGACCATTTACCAATATTCTCCTATGCCTATCCCAAACATGCTTGAAGCCCCCCACTCTTTGTGCCTTTACTATCTCTACTTGCAGACACTGCTTTTTTAGATCCCTGTTAAACATCTCCTCTTCCAGTATCATTGCATGCTCTCTTTTCCTGATGTACTTCCTCATTTGAAATATATCCACCTCCTGTACCCTGTTCAGCCCCAAGAGGTACTTGTTTATTTATTTATTTAAGAGTTTTGCCAGGAAGGCATATTGAGCGGGGTACTACTCAATTCTAGATGTGCCCTGGGGGTGGCGGAGTGTGGGACAGAGAAAATAGATAAAATACATTAGAATCAAATACAGTAGAAATACAAATAGAGATACAATCGAATATACAGTTAGGCAACAGTAGAAAATACAATGGAGTATATGTACAGTGTGTTCAACTTGGATGTGCTATAACAGAAGAAAACT
The DNA here is from genome assembly GCA_016271365.2 of Neoceratodus forsteri. Taxonomy (NCBI): domain Eukaryota; kingdom Metazoa; phylum Chordata; order Ceratodontiformes; family Ceratodontidae; genus Neoceratodus; species Neoceratodus forsteri. Next base: position 152,753,427 of record CM028133.1, read on the forward strand.
ACAAGACAATGATGCACATGTATCTAAGAATACAGTGGTACAGTTGTGCAGGACCACTAGCTACCAGCTGAGGGGGCCTATAATGCATACCAGAATCTGCAGTGCTAGGTTAAGAACAGAGTACCCTGTGGTATGGCATAGGTAGAGGTCTGTGAAAATACAAGTGTGGAGCAGGGCAGCTCAGTAAGCTGGGCAGAAGTTCGCGAATAGGCACAAATTCTAGGCCCTCAGCCATGTAAGTTGCAAGACCATGTAGTGTTGAAATGCATCTTAAGGAGATAGTTGAGCATGAGTGTGCTGGAGGTATGCCTAATGTCTACCGGCAAGGAGTTCCATAATTTTGGCATTCTGTATTTAAAGGTAGTCTGGCTAGCAGCGGTGGACATGTGAGGGATGAAGAGAAGCTGGGAATCCATGTTCCTGTGTGAATAAGCAGGTGGGGGAAGAGCAGCGAGGGCAGCCGTAAGGTAAGAGGGGAGGGACTGTGCCCAGAATTTAGCTGTGGTCCTGGCACAATGGATCCTTCTCTGATCATGGAGAGAAGGGAGGTCTAAGAAGCAATATAGATCACAGTGATGGGTTGTTGAGGGCCAGGCCAGGGAGAAATGACAGAATGAGTGGAAGAGAGGATTAAGTCTGGTGAGGGAGGACTTGGGGGCTGCACTATAGACTACGTCCCCATAGTCCAGTATAAGGAGAATCATTTTTTGCACGATTGTTGTGTGCGTTGGCAGGGGATGCAACTTCTATTGTGGTATAAAGCACCCAGAATGGGGTACAGTTTATTGTGCATCGCATCAATATGCGCAAAAAGTCAAGGTGCTGATCTAGCCAGACCCCAAGGTAACGGAATGATGTACACACTTCCGGGGGGGGGGCATCAAGGGTGTGGTAGATAGGGGTGTAGTGAAGATGGGAGGGTTTTTCCCTTGTACCGAATGTGAGGGAGACAGTTTTCTTAGGATTTTGAAAGAGTTGATTGGAACGGAACCAGAGTTGGACATTGTTGAAGTCCTGCTGGAGTCTGGTTGATACTTCTGTGGAGGATGGACCAGAGTCATACAGTACTGTATCATCTGCATACATGTGAATGGAAGTATGTGGGCAGGCCAAAGGCAGATCATTTAGGAAGATGGAAAATAACATTGGGCCAAGTACTGAGTCTTGATGGACCCTTGTAGTGACAGGAAGGGAGGGGGGTAGAAGTGGAAGAGCCAATTTGGACAGTTTGGGACCTGCCTGTCAAGTATGAGTGAAACCAACTGGTGGCTGAACCAGATAGCCTGGAGAGGGAACGCTTGGACAGAAGCAGGGCATGAGAGACCACGTCAAAGGCCTTTGCAAGGTCAACAAAAATAGCTGAGGAGATGCCCACATAATCCACTTAAGTGAGGATGGAATTGGTGAGTCTGAGTAGAGAGGTGATGGTGGAGTGAGACTACCTAAAACCAGCCTGGTACGGAGTGAAGAAGGAGGTGGAGTCAAGAAAGGAGAAGAGCTGAGAGAGCACAAGGCATGACTGGATTTTAGCAAGGATGGGGAGAAGCAAGATAGGTAGATAGTTGTCCAGGAAGGAGGGATCACCACCTTTATGGAGGGGGACGACTGTGGCATGTTTCCATTAAGAAAGGATTGATCCATGCATGAAGGAGCGGTTAAAGAGAGTGGCCAGTGGGCTGACAATGGCTGGGGCAGTTAGGTGGAGCATTTTGGAGTCAAGTCCCAAGGGGCATTTACCTTTGGAAGGGTTGAGTGACCCAAGGGCTTTTAATACCTCTGTGGGGGTAGCTAGGTGAAAGGAGAAGTGGGAGAAGTGCAGGTCTCTATCATGTTTCCTGTCTCCCTCCTCTCCTCCAGAGTATATATGTTGAGAGCCCTCAGTCTCTACTGATAGAGGTTCTCAAGCAACCCCTGCAACATTTTAGTTTCCCCCCTCTGAACTGCTCTCACCCTGTCTATGTTTTTCAGTACTCAAGCTGGGGTTTCACCACCATCCTATTCAATGGCAGCACCACTTTCTTCCTCCTGTCAGTGATACCTCTCCCAGTGCACCCCAACAACTCACTGACCCTTCTTGCTGCCTTGTTACACTGCCCCACTATTTTGAGCTTATCAGATATTTTAACCCCAAGGTCTCATTCCTGCTTGATGACCATCAGGAACCCACTCCCATTTTATATTCAGCTCCTTGGTTTCTATGTCCTAGGTGCAGGATGATGCACTTTTTGGCACTGAGCCCCAGCTGCCATACCCTTGATCACTCCTCTAGTTTCCTAAGGTTCCTCCTCATTCTCTTCACACTGCTTCCAGAGTATCCACTCTATTACAGATTTAGTGTCATTTGATAGAAGGCATATCATGCCCTCTAGGCACTTAGGCACCGGGACCCTGTTCAAAGGAAAATCAAGCACAGGGTCCCTGATGTACCAGCACTTGATGCAAGCTTCCATTGTCACAGCTTGTACCTGAGCTTCAAAAATCCAGCCTCAAGCAATTAATTAATTAAAAAAAAAATATATATATAGATAGATAGATAGATAGATAGATAGATAGATAGATAGATAGATAGATAATATTGCTTTTGGTGATTGGCCAGGGGGGGTGACCACTAGGCACCAGGGATTTAATTATTACACTGTTGCCAGTGATTGGTAAGGTGGGGTGGGCCCACTAGACACCTGGGATTTAATTAAAAAAAATTATATATTATGGTAGCACAGTAGTGCTACCATAGTTAAGGTTGAGGAGCCATTTACATGTTAAATCCCGAATTTTGCACCTTAATAACTTTGCAACAGTTCAACAGATTTGCCTGAAATTTGGAATTCAGAATCAAGACCCATACACCTTGGGACCTGCCAAGTTTCGTACCGGTCGGATATACAGCTGCAGAGTTATTAAGCATGATTTGCAAGTGCGTTTACACTTTTTTTGGAATTCTACAGTTGCGCCTACAGGTCGCACAGTTTGCACGACCAGTCCAAAATCTTCAGGAAACGTGTCCACCAGGGTCCTCTGTGCCTTTCAAAGATTTTGTGAAAAAATATTAAATGGTTCAAAAGTTATTCAAAAACAAGTTCCCATTATAAGTCAATGGGAAAAGTTAACAAAAGTTTGACAGTGTTGCAAATGCAGTTTGCTACTTTCGCAAATGGCCCTTTTACTGTTGCAAATCTGCCATTTTGTTTTCAGTTGGTGATCAGAAAAATGCTTGGCATTTAAATTTAGGACCCTCTAGCAACCTTATTATTTTTGCATTCACCTAGTTGGACCCTGAGGATACTAGCCATGTCTTTATTTTGAGGTAAAATACCCCAGAAACATGTTTTTCAGATTTCTGGAAAAAGTACTTTCACAAAGTAGTGTCACACTCACAAAAGTGTTGCAAATTTTTGCGAAAGCTTTTGCAAATTGCGACAGTACTTTTCTAGGCTGTGGGAAAATGACAGCAATTCTTTGACACCCCGCTGCAAAAGAATGGTTTAGAGTTTTGGGCTGAGATTTGGAAAGAACACAGCCGACATCTCACAGATGTGCTTTTTAGTCTTTTGCTGAAAAAATATTACACAGCGGCAAAGTTACAGTACTCCAAAGTTTATGCTTTTTCCCATATGATAACATTATAGCATTCAATGCTTTGCAGCAATCATTTGGCGCCCTGCTGCAAAATAACAGTTTCGTCTTTTGGGCTGAAATTTCCAGGGAACACAGCCAACATCCCACAGATGTGCCTTTCAGTGGTTTGGTGAAAACAGTATTACAGGGAGGCAAAGTTATGGCACTCTGAACTTGTTTTTTTCCCCATAGGATAACATTACGACACTCGCCATGCCTTTCAGGGCCCATATCTTGGAATCGATGCGAGATATGGACTTTTCGTCAAAAAAATGCTTAGCCCCCTGACAGGAGTTAAGTACAAAACTAGCCGGGAAAGTGATAATTCATATGACTTTTACATTTTTTTTCTATGTCGTACAGTTCCTGAGATATAAGCAATTTACTATTCCAAGTCCTCATTTTTCTGTTCCGAGAGTCATTATTTTGCATAAATTCTTTGTACTCACTGTCTTTCTCTATACAGCTTTTGGGGAAAACCAGCCTGTGTGCTTACATTACTGTTGCCATTACCATTTCTGCTTGCAGTTCCGTACCCATTTCACTTACCGTTCACGTTTGCACCACCAAGTGCATTACCCTTTGCATTTTCATTTGCAGTTCTGTTTGTGTTGTTTTAACATTTCTGTCTACAGTACTGTTTCTCTTTCTGTTTCACTTTGCATCACCATGCGCATTACGATTTGCGTTAGCGGCCACAATGTTACTATGTGACAAGACATCACGTGGCGAGAGCACGGGGCCCTTCCCACCACAGCATTATGTGACGAGAGCGCGGGGCCCTTTGGGCCATGCGGTCCCGCTGCTGCATTACATTTACTATTTCTCATTATTCTCAAAAAGAAGGGAAATTAGAGGCAAAAACCTCAGTTTAATGCATCAGTTAGGGTTATTCCACAGCAACAAAAGTGAAGAAATCCGATGTTATCATTGAAACCTCTTTTGCACCCCTCCAGCCCACCCCCCCAACTGGAATCGAGGTGCGTGTTGGGGTATCGGTCCTAACTCTCACCCCATTCTCCTGTTCTCAGCTTTTTCCACATGTGATGGGGGTGAGTTAGGGCCAACGACTCCAACACGCACCCCAATTCCAGTTGGGGTGGACTGAGTGCAAAGGGTGTCACTGTGGAACAAACCCTAAATGATGCATTAAATGGAGTTTTTGCCTCTAATATATATATATATATATATATATATATATATATATATATACATATATGTATCTATATATATATATATATATATATAACGGCAGGGGGCACTACTACACCAGGCAGGGAAGTTTCTGTGTGAAGTATGAAATTTTGTGGGTGAAATTCCACACTTCATTTTCCACTTGGCACTGCACAAATTAGATAATTTTGCACCGCCTCAATGCTGTCCATGTCCTTCTGGAGATGTGGTCTTCAAAACTGAACACAGTATTCAGATGTGGACTAATCAATTGTCTATATAGTGACAGTGCCACCTCCTTCCTACTACTAGTGATTCCTCTCCCTTTGCACCCCAGCATCCCTCCGGTCCTCCCCTCCACCTTTTCTCACTGCTTGGCTGTTATGATTACCCCCCAGGTCCCTTTTCAGTTTTGTTGTCATTAGTATCTCTCCCCCCATTGTGTATTCCTCCCTAGGATTCCTATGTCCCAAGTGCAGGAGTTTGCACTTCTTAGCATTGAATATAAGCTGCCATACTCTTGACTACTCCTGTAGCTTGCCTAGGTCTCTTCTCATTCTTTCCATCCTGTCTGGAGTGTCCACCCTATTGCAGATCTTGAAGGCTTCCCATCCCTTCCAGCCCTTCTGTAATGTCATTAATGAAGATGTTAAACAGGACAGGCCCCAGCAGTGAGTCTTGTGGTACTCTGCTGGTCACCCCCTTCTCCCAGGATTGGACTCCATTTATCATCACCCTCTGTGTCCTGTTGCTCAGCCAATGTCTAACCCAGCTTACCATCATTGGTCCCATTCCCATACTGCCCAACTTGTTTAGCAGCCTCCTGTGTGAGATGTTGTTGAATGCCTTGCTAAAATCTAGGTAGGGTCATGTCTACTTCCCTTCCCTGATCAATCACCAGGGTTGCCTACTCAAAGAAGTCTATTAGATTTGTTTGACAAGATCTAACTGCTGTGAATCCATGTTGCCTCGGGTCTTGTGCCCCACTTGCCTCGAGATATGCCACAATCCTTTCTTTCTGGCAAAGTTATTTTTTATTTATCATTCCCAACATTTCACCTAAATAATAGGCGTCTTCTGGGGAAGTGTAACAAATATTCCAGAAGAAACCTATTATTTAGGTGAAACATTGGGAATGACGAATAAAAAAAATTAAAAAAACCTGAAAGAATAAGGTGTGGGCAACTTTCTTTGCCAGAGCTAGCCTATCTTATGTACTGACTTCTGCTGCCAATTGCTTTTGGCTAGCTCAACCCCTTCTGCTACTAAGAAACTGTCTTATGTGATTTCCCAGAGGATCTATTAGTTTTGAGAACAATCCTTTCTTTCAGCATGGATTCCATTATTTTCCTAACCACTGAGGTCAAACTGACTGGCCTGTAATTACCAGCTTCCAACTTGCTCCCACTTTTGTGTAGTGGTACCACATTCATTGTCCTTCAATTCTTTGGTACCACTCCTTCCTCCATTGATTTGTTGAATAGAGTAATTAATGGTGCCCCTAGTGCCTGTCTAAGCTCTTTCAGTCATTCTGTATTCTGGGATGTATCCCAGCTGGCCCCACTGATTTGTCCACTTTTAGTTTCAAAAGTTTCTTTAGGACTCTCTCCACTGTGAATGGACTGATGTCTACCTCTCCTCCATGTGGATTTCTACCTCCTATTTTAGGTCCCTCCAATTCTACTTCTTTTGCAAGTACTGAGCAGAAGTATTTGTTTAGAATTTCTGCTTTTTCCAGGTCCCCTTCCACACATTCCACCACCCCCAAGCCTCACAATCCCTGCCCTGTTTTTTTCCCTTTCCCTAATACACAGTACCTGAAGAGGGTTTTGTCATCTTACTAACATACCATTTGCCAGCAGATTAGGCCTTACAGTCTATCGAGTCTGCTCGAACTTTAGATCCTTAGTTGGGTCTTCTTTCACTGATTTGGCTATTCTTTCTCCTGTTTGCACCTTTGCGCTCTTGACTGCTTTTCCCACCTCCTTCAGTATTGCCTGATATTGTTGCCTGTTCCCCTCCTTCTGCATTGTCTTGTACTTACTGAACGCCTGTGTTTTTGCCCTAACTTTACCTGCTACTTCTTTTGAAAACTATAGTGTTTTTTCTTTCTTTTTGCTTTGTTTACAAAACTAATGCAGAAGTTCATTGCCTCTGCTCTTGCTCCTTTACATTTTGTCCACTGCTTCTCTACCCCCCTCCCTCCCCCTTTGTCAGGATTTTCTTGAGGTGTTCCCCCATTATTGCAGATATGGCCATCTTGAAATCTAGGACTCTTACTTTTGTGTGGCTTTCCTCCACCCCTCTCTTCACCTTAAACCACACTGTGTGGTGATTACTGGGCCCTAGATGACTGCCCACTTGCAGGTCTGTTATTATGCCACCATTTGTGAGGCCAGGTCTAATATTACTCCCTCCCAGGTGGGCTCCACCACTAGCTATATCAGGCATGCCCCCTGTATGGCATCAAGGATGTCTCTGCTCCTGATTGTGGCTGCAGCACAGGTGTTTCAGTTAACATCTGACACGTTCACATCTCCCATCAGCAATTCCTCCCCTTTTTCTGCCATTTTTTTGGATGATTTCCACTAGCACTCTGTCCGTTTCCTCCACCTGTGCTGGAGATCCGTAGACAACTCCCATGCAGATGGTGGTGCCTTTCCCTGTCTTTAAGATTACCCATAGTGCCTCCTACTCTTCTTGTCTTCCCTTTAACTCCATTGCCTTGATCCCCTCCCCGATGTAGATAGCTATCCTTACTCCAGTTTCTGCCTTCTCTGTCTCTTCTGAAGAGTATGTATCCTGGTATGGTAACATCCCATTCACTGTTACTCATGTACCAGGTTTCTTTACCGTGACAAAGTCCAGGTCTTCCTCTGCCCTCAAAGCCACTAGGTCTGGGATCTTATTACCTAGACTATGGGTGTTTTTACTTATGGTCTTCCATGCTTTGCTGCATTTGCTCTTACTATTTCCTATCCTATTCCTTCCCCCAATGTCTCACCTGACTTTACCCCCTGTTTTAAGCTCATTTGTTGATTCCTTACCCTTAGGATTATTTTTTCTGAGAATCTTAGCCTGTGGGTGGGGGATCATGTGGATCTTATCTGCTTATTCCCCTTCCTCCCTTGGGTAGTTTAAATGCTAACCTATGAAACATTTAAACCTCTCACTTAGGATACTGGTCATCCCCCCCCAGATAGATGCAGACCATCCTTCTCATATAGGCCTGTATCCCTACAGATGGGCCCCAGTCCCACAATGAAGTCAAATCCCTCAGCTCTGTACCAGTTCTTCAACTATTCATTGAATCTCCTGTTGCACAACATCCTGGCCTCTCCCATGCCATAGACAGTTAACACTTCTGAGAAGCTTACTGTGTGTGCCAGCTGTCTAGGACCCCTCTCCAGCTCTGTGAACTCCCTCTGCATTGCTCTAACCTCATCCCCAGCCAGATCATTTGTCCCAGGTGGACAAAAATATCTAGCTCACTGTTCCATCCTGCTACCCCAGTGATTCTTTGGATTCACTTCCTATCCCTCCAAGCCATGGTGCTTGGTGGGCACCTGATCTCCCTGTCCCCCAACCCCAAGACAACCCCCTTATAACAGAGTCCCCCAATAGGAGTTGCTTCCTTCTCCTCTAGGGCATCACTCCTACACCCGGTGGGTCTCCACTACAGAGGTTACTCACATCCACCTTTTCTACCACAGCAGGTGCCACCTTGGGACAGCCCCATCCCACCAAAACAGTGTAGGAGCTGTGAAGTGGAACTGCAGGTGGGATGCTCCTCTGGTCAATCTACCTCACCTTCCCCAAACCCAATGTCATCCAACTGACCCTACTTGCTGGCATCCTTTGAGGCAGAGGGGGTGGAGTTGGTGGTCCCTTGCTGGGGGAGGAGGCCTCCCAAACCATAGCCAACTTGCCCCAGAAATGAGCGACCTCCTCCCTCAATCCAGACAGGTGCCTGCAGGTGGGGCAGCACTGCAGTGTCTAGAACATCTCCCTGAAGACTGCTGCTCCACAACCACTGCACTGCACCACTCCTGTCATGTCTGATGTTTGCCTTCTCCTTAATAAGCTTTTATCACTCATGAAAAATGTGAATATATTTTATCTTTCTGTTATTTTCTTCCTCTCTCTCTCTGTCCTCCCAATCAAGACCATGTGCTAGGAAACACACCATTCCCCTTTCCCTTGCAGTACAACAGTAGGTTCCCAATCCAAAGATAAATTTCCCTTTTTCCCCTGCAAGAAGCCATTCCCCAAATGGTCTTATTACATCAATATATTTAGCATGTCTAGCCTTCCCTGTCCTGTCCCTGAGCAGAAAATACAATCCTATATCCTTGCATTAGGCAATAAAGGTATACCAGCAAGGGGCGGGTGGGGTTTGGGAGAGGGTGGGTGGCCTCAACCCTGTCAGCAATGGACTGCAGGAAAAAACAATCAGTTACTGCTGCTGTGGAAGTTAAAACAGTTAGTTTGTTTAGTAGCTGTTGCTGCTGCCCATCACTCTCAGCTCCATCTCCATCAACCAAGTTGGTAACATAAATAAGAAAATAAGAAAAAATCCTGCACTTATGTAATTTTCTTCCCTGCTTCTCTGTTCAGATAACCCTGTAAACAAAGCAGAGCACCTACAGTCACTTGTCCTCCTACTCGCTTCTCCCCCTATCTTTAGTGATTGCCTGTGGAGCTAAAATGCTGTAATAAAAGTATAAGTCCTGTCTTTCAACCTACTTGCCATTTCTTGCAGTCAGTTGAGCCAAAACCTATGAATAAGTTCTCAAGCATCATCCACTGTTTCAAAGTCATGAAATTTCCTGATTCTATATATCTCTAGCATGACTGGATACCTCATTTGGTAATCAGTTCTGTTAGCCTGCAGGCAGTGTCTAACTTCATTAAATAATTTGTGTTTTCCACTACAGCAGCAGAGTAGTCTCAGAATAACTGAATTCTATTACCCTCCTGCATTAATACTTTCTTCTCCCTTGCCCTATTTAGAATTTGCTCTTTAATGTAGTAACAGAAGAAGTAAACCATTATAGGTCTTGGTTTGCTTCCTTAATTAGGTTTGGGGCCAAGAGACTTGTGAGCACATTCTGGTTCCTGTGGCCATAGCCACAGGTAGCACAGGACAATAGGTTTAGTTTAGTTTAGTTTATTGTTCTAGGAATTATTACCTTTGAGCCATGGCTCTTTTACAAAGGTTCCACATCAGTAATGTACAAACAAATCATGATTACATCGAAATGGTCAACAAAAAAATATAAAGTAGCAATAAGCTAGCATACTATAGTACAGTAATGTCAGAAAACTTCAGAAAAAAGAGGGGAAGGACAAAGAAAATAATATTTAGCATACATAGAACAAACTGTATTAAGGAAAAAACTTAGGATAAAATGGTCAAAATAGAACTGGGTATGAGGAGATAGGGAGCAGACATAGTGAGATTCAAGATACTTAAATGCCTTTATCAAGAGGAGCAGAGGAGGAGAAGGAAGATGAAAACAGTAAAACAGCCATGAGGGAGAATCTTTAATCCATACAGTCACAGGAGCTAGAGGCTGAGAGATAAGAGTAAAGAATAGATTTGAAAGCTCCTAGTGAGGTGGAGGATGTAATGCACATGCTGAGGGCATTGAACCAGCTGGGGGCACGATAGGCCAAAGATCTTTGGCCCTGTGTGGTCCAGCATTGGGGGACCTGGAGAGTCTGGTGTGCCAATATTCTGGTGAGACAGATGGTGGTATTCGAGCATAGTAGAGCTTGGATACTCGGTGGAGTGATGCCCATGATGGATTTTTTCACCACCAAGAATGTGAGATACTTTATGCAATTAGAGAGTTGTAACCATCCTGTTTCAGTGTAGAGCTCACATGTATGAGTACGTCTTTGCACTCCAGTGAGCACCCGACAGGTCTTGTACAGGGAGGTTGTAATGCACTTAAGCGCAGTGGTTGAGGCAGAGCCATAGATAATCAAGCCATAGTCTATGATTGAGATGACAGAACTTTGGATAGCAATCTTCAGCGCTGATTGGGTAAGGAACTGCCAGTTTTGGAACAGGATACCAATGCGTTGGTTCACTGTTTTTGGTTTTTGCTGTGTTATCAATATGGGTTGCAAAGGTTAGTCCTTGATCAAAGGTGATCCCAAGATATTTGAATCTTTACACTTGTTCAAGGGTATTTCTTTGGTATGTTTTGATACAGAGTGGAATTTGCCTTTTCTTGTTTTGTGGACTTGTAAAGAGAATGGATTTTGTTTTGTTTTTTTTGTGATTTAGGACCAGCTTGTGATCTAGGAACTACTTTTCAACTTCAGAGAAGGCAAGTTGCAACCTATGGAGTAAGAGTTTCAGGTCCTTATGAGAGGAAAGAATCACGGCATCATCAGCATAAAAGTTTATTTGTTCAGGGCATGACTTAGGGAGAGAGTTTAGGAAAAGGCTGAAAAGGAAGGGGCCTAAGATGGACCCCTGTGGGACACCTGAGTGGACAGGCTTTGAGTCTGGGAGAACTCCTGAGATTTGTACTGATTGAGAGCGTTTGGCAAGGTAACTTTTAACCCAGGCATCTGGTCCTTGCGAGAGCCCAAGAATCTGTAGTTGTGTGATAAGTAAGCCATGGTGAACAGTATCAAACACCTTTGTTAGGTCAATGAAAACTGCTCCAGTTTGATATCCTTTGTCCAAGGCATTGTGAATTTCTCCTGAAAATTCCAGCAGTGCGGTCGACGTACTGTGTCCTTTCCTAAAGCCGTGTTGCTGCACACAGAGCATGTTATACTTGTGCAGGTAGTCTGAGAGTTAGTCAGCCACAATACATTCGAGGGCCTTGGAGAGGGGTGGAAGTATTGATATAGGTTGATAGTTCCCAGGTAGGGACTTGTCACCACTTTTGAACACTGGAGTGACTATAGAAGTCTTCCATTTGCTGGGGAATTGACTAAGGCAGAGGGCGAGATTGAAAATTTTGGTGAGTGGGTGCAGCACTTCTTCCAGGGTCAGGGACAGCATTTTAAGATCAATTGTATCACTGCTTGTTCTGGATTTAGAAATAGCATTTTTTATATATTTGTAGACTTCATGTCCTTTGACTAATTTGAAGTGGAAAAGTAGTTGGTTTGGTGTGGCAGTAGGAGACGTTGGTTTTGGTGAGTCCGTATCAGAGAAGAAGTTCATCAGGAAGACCCCACTGAGGTCTGTGACAGTTTTATTTAAGGCCTTAGCTATGACCATTGGATCTAGGGTAGTGGTTCCATCTACATTCATTAAAGTGGGAGAGGACTTGGACTGCTTGCCCATGATATTTCTGATGTTGTCCCAAAAAAGATCTCCCGTCACCCCAGGAATTGGCGAAGGCATTTTTGAAATAGGAGCTCTTCATTAATCGGATTTGTTTAGTATGGTTGTTCCGTGCTTGTTTATACTTTTGGGTATCTGTCAGGGAGCCTGTGGCTCTGGCTATGGCCCTAAGGTGGTCCCTAGCTTTGAGTTGGGTCAGTAGTTTGGCCGTAAGCCAGGGATTTGAGAGTGCTTTGATTTTACGCCTTTTTACAGGTGTGTAGGTGTCACAGGTAGTATTGAAAGTAGTGATAAAATAATCTAGGGCTACGTCAACATCTAGAGCATTGCATATTAGGGACCAGTCTAGCTGTTTGAGATAGGTCTTGAGCTTAGCAAGGTTTCCATGAGGTATGACTCTACCTGAGATGGTTTTTGGTGGTGGTTTTGTGAACTTATTCGACCAGGTACAGATCACAGGGGAGTGATCACTGAGGGAGTCTGGGAGAACAACTGTGTTCTTTATGCGGGCTGGGTGGCTAGCAAGGATCCAGTCTATGAGAGTGCTAGTTCCAGTTTTGTAGTTTTTTCTAGTAGGAGAGCTCACCATCTGCGTTAGGTAGCATTGTTTGGAGGAACTGAATCATTCAGTGATCCTCTGCAGCTTCAGGCACTCCTACAATATGGAGGTTGTTCCTCCTGCCCCTGTTTTCTAAATCATCTCATTTCTATATTAGAAAGTGGACCCAATTTTGCATGATGAACACAGGGCTTGCACCAAGCCCTACATCTGCCACAAAGTTGGATTCAGCTGTGCCAAAGTCCCTCAGATGCACTCCAGTGCAATTTTAATGGGAATGTCATATTTACAACACTGCCCCCCTTTTAATGCACATTGCCCCAAAGGTTTGGTGCATGTCCCGTTAAAGGTGGCCCCCATGGATGCAATGGTACACCACAGAGAAGCTTTTCTAAGTCTGTGGTGCATCCACCATTGGGAGTGCATTGTGGCAAGAGCAGGAGTCTGACCTTTATTTATTGAAATGTTTCACCAGGAAGAGCACACTAAGCAACAAGTTGCTCAACTGATGGTGTGACTTGGGGAGAGGGTAAGGGGATAGCATACATATAGACAAACATAAACAGTTTATTCTGTACAGTGAAAACATGACAGTGTACACATTGCTGAGGAATACAGAAAGTAATGTACTGTACATAATATGTACAGCATTAGAACAAATTATACAGTAACCTCAAGGGCAACAGGTTAAGTGTTAAATGCTAGAGTACACATTTTATCCAAGTGAGATATATACATTTAACCAGCCAGCAGGGGACTAGTGAAAGAGTAGAGGTAGCAGACAAGGGGCAGAACGGGAGTTTAAGGAGTAGATAAGGAGTTAGGAGAGGAGGGATACAGTAAGGGATGCATATGCACAGAATATGAATAGATGAAAGTATCATACTGGAAGAAGAGGAGGGAAATGAGGAGGAAAAGTGAGAACCAGGGATTAGCCACAGGTACAATTTACCAAGACTAAGTTGTATAGGGCTGAAGACATGGAGTATGAGGAAGATGAGTGGCAAATATGATGAGGAAGTATATTCCATAGTTTAGAGAAGTGGTGCGAGAATGCGATTTCACCAACCACGGTTGACTGACAAGGGACCACCATTAAATGGGAGTCAAAGGATCTCAGCAAATTTGCAGGAAGAGGGAGGATCGACAAGTGATGGAGTAAGATGGGAGGGGGAGCTACATCAAGCTGAGATTGCACCTTATAGCCGTGTACCACCGCAGCACTCCACTGGATAATGGGATATCAGCAAGACTATGAAAGCACTATGGTCAAAGTAAGACACTTCCAGCTCTTTGGTACAGCAGCATCATACCAGGATTCAGTGTCTATTGCACATGGCAGTCAATGGGTCCTGTTAAATCATTCTGTGTGTACGGCTGCACTCACTACGTACATTCTATGTTGGGAGCTTAAGGTTAGGCAGTTGCGGTCAGCAGCTTTGAAAATTGCACATCCTACAATGTTAAATGCATGTCACAACCTGAGTCAATCACCCTTGCCACAAGTTCCCTGCAGTGACACATCCCTTTTCATGTTTGCTTGCGCTTGTGCAAGAAACATTATGTGACTGCTTAGGAGAGAAGTGGGTTGTAGAGGCGCGGCAATGTTACAGCCAAGGGAGGTATTGCATTTGGGGCTTGACAGTGGTGGAACCAATGGAGGCACAGTGTGCCAATGACACTGGTCTCCAAAACTGCACCAAGTACAAATGTTTTTACTGCAGCAATCAGGGGCAGCTTCGTCATTGCAGCGTCAGTCATTTTGCTGCAATGAGGGAGCGACCCATCATTGCAGGGTGGAACGTTATCAAGCCTAATACTGTTTGTAAACATGGCGGGCAGCTTGCCACCACATTCACAAACAGTATTATGCAGCCCCCGTAATGACTGGGTGCCCAATCCCCCTCGGCAGCATATGCCCCCCCAACAGTCTTTGTTTGCCAATGGGGGGCCCCAATCCTTGCCAGCATCACTTTGTCAAAGTTTTTGGATGTGCCGATGGGGAGCCCACTCCCCATCAGCATAATTTCCCTCACACACATACACACACACACACACACACACACACCCAAAGCCTATGTTTGTGCTGAGGGGGCGTCCAATCCTTCATTGGCTACAGTCGCCCCCACAACGAAACAGTAGGTTGGCATGCTGACAGCCCACCCCAGCATGCCAAATGTTTAGTTAAATATCCCCATAAAACAAAAACTGTCCCATGATGTTTAGTTGTTTTTTTTCCTGTAAAGAAAGAAACAGTCCCTCGGTGGTCTCCCTGCCCCCCCACAACCAGCACCCACCCAGTGCGCATCTTGCCTCCTCATACCTTCCTCAACCGATACTTACCTCCAGAGTCTGGCACAATGATCTTTGGTGGACTGGGAATATGTCTGCATTCTTCAAAGTTGACTGCAAACTGAGGAAAATCCAGTAAGCTGTATAATGGAATGAATAGAGTTTTTTCAACTTTGATGCATTTCTCAGGCATTTTTTTGAATTTTGGCACCAAATTTTCAACTTGTGGTTTTTGGGATCCCTCCTCATGAATTCTTTCACTGTCATGCCGTTAATCAGCCCCCAAAAAGTGATTTCATGGTCACTGCGTAGAATCACCTTTTGGGAACAATTAATGAAACGACAGTGCCAATGATCATGAGGTGGGCTCTCAAAAAGTCAATGTTGCAAATTTGGTGAGAAAAATCCCAAAAATGACAGTTTTATGAGCGTGCATTGTGCAGGTGCTACACATGACCTTAACTTCATAAATTTGCAATATTTTCACTCCCGATTTTCAACACTGGTATTTTTATGCATCTCTTTATGAAGAGTGCAGCTGCTCACTTTTCACAACCTGGCCAAAATGTGTTTTCACGATTCCAGCGCAGAATAGCACAGTCGCTGTGGGAAATCCATGTGCTGGACACATTACTAAAATCACAGTGACACTGTTCATTGGCAGAGGCCCTAAAATGCCTATGTTGAAAATTTGGTGATGAAAGTCCATAAAATAACTGTTACGAGCATGCATTGTGCAATTTCCATGCACGCTCATAACTTTGCACATTTGTAATATTTTAACTCCAGATTTTCAACATTGCCATGTTTGCCATGTTTCCACACCTCCTTATGAACAGTACAGCCATCTTTTTTTACATCCTGGTCAAAATGTGTTTTTGCAGTTCTGGCGCAGAATACCGTGGTTGCTGTGGGAAATCAGTGTTTGGGACACATTCAAAAAATCACAGTGACACTGTTCATGAGCACAGGTAGTAAAATGCCTATGTTGAAAAGCTGCATTGCGCAATTTCCACATATGCTCAGAAGTGCAAGCATTTTTAATGTTCCCACTATAGATTTTCAACATTGCCATCTCTTCATACCTCCCGATGGATGGTACAGCTGTCATTCTTCACATCCTGCCCGATCTGTGTTTTCATACATGTGGCACAGAATGGCACTGTTGCTGTTGCAAGTCAGATTTTGGGACACATTGATGAAATCACACTGCCACTCTTCATGAGAAAAGGTCTGTTTGCTGATGATACCAAGGTTGGCGCGGTGGTGGATGACCTAGGGGGATGGCAGGGGTTGCAGGATGATCTGGCAAAGCTTGAAACCTGGTCAGACACCTGGCAACTGGGCTTTAATGCCAAAAAGTGCAAGGTGATGCATTTTGGGATGAAGAACCCAAGGAGGACTTACCAGCTAGGGGGAGTGCAGCTAGCCCAGACAGAGGAGGAGAAGGATCTGGGTGTGCTCATCACAGGGTCAATGAACAACTTGGCACAGTGTAGGAAGGCAGCTGCAAAGGCCAACAAAATGCTGGGTTGTATTGCAAGGGTATATCCTCGAGGAGGGAGGAGGTGATTCTGACTGTATAGGTCATTAGTTAGACCACACCTGGAGTACTGCGTGCAGTTCTGGCATCCGTGATTCGAAGAGGGACATTAAGTTACTGGAGGGAGTGCAGCGCAGGGTGACAAAGATGATCAAGGGTCTGGGGACTTATCATATGAGAGGAGGTTGAAGGAGTTGAACATGACTCACTGGAGGAGAGGAGAGACAGGAGTACATGATTGAAACTCTTAAATACAAGAAAGGAATAAACAAGACAGGTACAGAGGGGCTGTTCAAAGTAAGGGAGGGAGGGCCACCAGGGGCCATGATATGAGACTGGAGCGAGGAAGGTTCAGGAGGAGATGAGGAGACACTTTTTAGAGAGGATGGTGGCTGGGTGGAATCGTTACCTGCAGAAGTGGTATGCAGTAGAACAGTGGACTGCTTCAAACGAGGATGGGACAGGACAAGGGGAGGGTTAATGAAGGGAAGGGTGGAAGGGAGGGGCAGCTGCAGAATAAGGGGTGCTAGCTGCACATTCGAGCAGACTTGATAGACCTCTAGGCCTTTATCTGCTGGCAAATTTCGTATGTTCGTATGTCCCAAATGCTTTCCTGAGGTGGGGTCACAAAAAGGCCATGTTGAAAATTTGTACTGTAAATACCAACAAATGCCCGAGGCATTAGAGTTTCTAACCATAATGTCCAACCCTCTACAGACAGACAAGCATCGGGGTGTGCCTTTGGATTGCCGACTGTACTGCTCATGCCACTCCACCACCCCCAGCCACTGACAGGCATCGAGATGTACCTTGGACTCTTCGGCCCAAGACTTCACCCCACTCTCCTATGCTGCACCCATTTCACCGTATGTTCTTATGGAATGGGGTGACTGTAAAGCCAGGCATCCTAAGGCACACCTCAGTACGTGTCGATGTCTACAGAATAGGGTGAGGTGACATGTCTTGACCATCATGGGTGACGACCCAAACACTTACCCCATATCCTATCTGTCTCTACAGGATGGAGGTGGGGTTCACATGAAGTTCGATAATTCACTGCCATTCCTATTCTGCATCTGTCTAACTCCTGCATTTCCAATGCTAATACCAGCAAGCGAACGTTCGGCATTGACAAATACTTGTTATGATTGAGCCCACTAAGTTTTGCCATGTTGATTAAGAACTGACCTTTCAGGAAAAGAATGTGAGTCTCCAAAGGTGGCAGTCCTGTTCTCTGCTTCCACCACTGTTTCAGTTACATTAGATAAACTGCTGTCAGTGTTATTTACTGTTATTTTCAATTCAGAGATGTCTTGGCTAATAGTTGTTTTGTTGTTGTTGTTGACCGGAAAAGGAGGACTAGACAGTTCTGCCTATTTTCATCCTTTTCCCAGGGGCATGGCCTTTATGGCTGCTAGTCCAGTGTTTTGGTTATAAAGATTAGCCCCTTCCCCCCCCCACTGTTAATGAATGAGCCTGCAGTCTGTTTGCTATTAGTCATGGTCACTGGCATTTCAGACTATGGGTAGGCTGAAACTTTAACAACTATAAAATAAAAATGAAATGTCCGATTTATAATCTGTTTACACCTGGTAGTATTGGGATGTTAGGTCTATCAGATGAATGGGTTTTTACTCACTGAATCATGAATACAAAAAGGGTTTCATGTTGGGTTCTTTTAGAGCTGTTAAGAGGATTTGAATTATGTGGACATCTTTCAGGCTACTGGCATGAGTCCCCCACCCTGTAAGAGACACTCTTTACAGAATAAGAATTCTTTATTTGCAGGGGAAAGGAGCATTCTGACTGGTTAAGAGCACTTATTTAATCTCATAGCCTTTCAGATTCATGATTCAAGTTACTGATTATAAGAGGCTCCAGTTCACCAAAGTTTAAAACAGTAAACACTACAGCAGACATGGATAAAATACATTGTTCATAATACTTACTAAAGAACATTGTACATCATGCTGTAAGAATCTAAAATTCTTCTAATATCACTGTTCCTTGGCCCATCAGTCCTGCGGTAGCAGTACCACTTGTGTCACCAATGATCCACATTCTGAAGTGAACTCCACATTAGCGGGCCAGCCAGGTGGGAGCATGAGTGTCTAAGTGACTACTCCTCCCTTTGGGAGAGGGAGGCTTTCAGAGCCTGGTGATATACTGACCTCTGGTGACAGCCTGGGTGGGGTGAGCAGGGACCAATGCAGGTGTAGGGACTGGTGCAAATGGTGGACATTGGTACATCAGGCGTTGGAGCATGTCCTGTGTGCCAGGACATCACTGAACATCCATTCCACCAGGGAAGCAAGAAATAAGCATAAATTCCCTCAAGGTAGCACAGTATAAAGGTCCCAGGGCTGGTTCCAAATCTTGCACTGAAAAGATGCCTGCATAAGTCTTGGACGGGAGCCCGATTATGAGGGGTACATCATTGGCCATCTGCCGAGGCAGCTAAATGAGATTACTGGTGAGGAGTGCAGGGTGTGGGTCTCAGGCAGATATGCGGTACATCCCCACCAGGCTTGAGTGTCATAAATTAGAGTTGAAAAAAAAAAATCACTTTACCTGTTAACAGTATTATGCATTTTATTTCCCAAGATCCCACACTCCATTTGTAGTGAGAGTTGCCCTCCAGGTTACAGAAAGTCCACAAGGAAGGGGCAGCCAGTCTGCTGCTTTGACTGTATCCTTTGTTCTGAGGAGAAAACTGCAAACCACAGTAGTACCTATTTCAAAAGACTATGTAAAATTGTCTATGGAACGTGAGTAACCTATAGCAACCATCAATATGTAATATCATAATAAGGAAGTTGAAAATCATGTTTTTAATCATACTAACATACTATTTGCCAGCAGATTAGGCCTTATGGTCTATCAAGTCTGCTCGAACCTAGATCCTTAGTTGGGTGCAGAGACCCTCTCATCCCTTGTGCTCCAGAAACCCCTATCATCCATCCCCACCCCCCCGGGACAGGCATCATCTGATACATCCACTTTCTGTGTCTGTCCCACCTCTCTTAAAGCCTCCACTGTGGATCTCTGAACCAGCTCACCAGGCAGAGCATTCCAAGGGTCCACCACCCTCTCAGTGAAAACCTCCTCCTCTTTTCCCCTCACCCTTCCACCTTCCAACTTCAAACCATGCCTCTGGTGATGCCTCCTGCTTTAGTCTAAGGATCCCCTCCATGTTTACCCTATTTATTCCCTTGAGGTACTTGAAGACCTCAATCATGTCCCCTGTCTCCTCTCCTCCAATAGAAACAGGCAGGAGCTCCTCAAGTCTGTCCTCGTAAGTCAAATCCCCTAGCCTCGTATCATCTTTGTTGCCTCCTCTGTACCCTCTCCAGGAGCTGTATGTCCCTCTTCAGTGTGGTCTCCAGTACTGTACACAGTACTCAAGGTGTGTCTAACCAGTCCATTGTACAGCGGCAGAATCACTTCCTTGCTCCTTGAGGTGATCCCCTCATATGCATCCCAACATCCTGTTTGCCTTGCTAGCTGCCTCCTGCACTGCTCAGAGTTATTCATACATGTATCCACCATGACCCTAGGTCTTTTTCCCTGTTGAGGCTTCCAGCACCTCCTCCCAGGGTGTACCTGTGTTTAGGGATTTCCCGACCAAGATGCAAACACCTTGCACTTGGTGATATTGAAATTTAATTTCCATGTGTGAGCCCAGCTTTCCAGGGTGTCCAGGTCCTTGCAGGCCAACCTCCCTCTTCTCCTCAACTACTGCTCCCATCTTGGAGTCATCCATGAAGAGACTCATTTCACACCCTATACTATCCCTGATGTCTGATATGTATGCATTAAACAGGATTGGACCCAGGACAGAGCCCTGTGGTACCCCACTACCAGCCTCCTGTAGGGTTCGAGAGCTCCCCACAGACCACTACTCTCTGGAGTGCGTCCAGCTATCCAGTTTTCAATCCATCTGACCATCAAAGGCCTACTCCTAACCCCATCAGTTTCTCCACCAGACCATTGTAGGGGACAGAGTCAAACCTTGCTGAAGTCCAAGAATAATACATCCACAGGCTTACCCTGTCCAGTTCTGATGTTACCCATTCATAGAACTCCACAAGGTTGGTTTGACATGATCTACCTGGCACAAACCCATGCTGCTGACTATCCAGACCTCCCACCTCCCCAAGTAAACCCCAATCGTTCCTTTAGTATACTCTCCATTAATTTTCCCACCACCGAGGTTAAACTGATGGGTCTATAGTTTCCTGGTACTTCTTCGACCCCCTTTATGGATTGGTACCACATGTGCCTCTCGCCAATCCCACTGCACCCTCCCTGTCTCAAGTGACCTGTTGAAAAGCTCCGCCAGGGTGCAGCCAGTATGTCCGCCAATTCCCATAGTACTCTCGGATGAATGCCATCCGGCCCAGGAGATTTGTCTTTCTTTAGGGCCTTGAGGGCAAACCACACCCTTTTGGTGGGGATGGCATCATCTGTCCCCTCCACCTTACTGGTCTTTTTATCCTTATCCAGATGTGACACCCCTGGAGTACCTTTCCCTCCCTTTTGCTCCATTTCTGTTGCTCCCCTGATCCCACTCCCTGCCGCTTCTATCCCCTTTGTGCCTTGCTTTGTAGATAATCTTTCTTTATGTCCCCTTAGTCTGTTGCCCAAACTTCCTCCAGAGTCCCCACTGTGGACTGGATCTACCTGCTACAGCCACCATCCTCCATGCTGCTTTTTCTTCCCCCATTTGGGGATGGGGGAGGGATATACCCTCAGGCTGCTTTGTTTTGTTAGGAGAAGAGTTGTGCTAGCCAGTCCAGCTGGGGGGGGGGCAACAGAGCTACTTCGTTGCTGGTTGGCAGGGTCATCTTTTTTCTGCTTTTCTAACCATTCCCTACAGATGCAAGCATACTGGGATGACCAGCTGTGCTTGCATGTGTTGTATCAACCCTGGTAAGTATTTGTCCCAGCC
This sequence comes from Neoceratodus forsteri, assembly GCA_016271365.2. Classification (NCBI taxonomy): domain Eukaryota; kingdom Metazoa; phylum Chordata; order Ceratodontiformes; family Ceratodontidae; genus Neoceratodus; species Neoceratodus forsteri. The sequence goes on from CM028133.1 coordinate 152,774,878, forward strand.
ACTGCATCATCAACTACGCTAACACCACAGGATGAAGAAACCTGTAGAGGTCTGGGGCTTGGCCATATGCTGCCTGGTGCTGAAGACCATAAAGACCATATTCTCTCTCTCTCTCTCTCTCTCTCTCTCTCTCCTCCTCCCTCCCTCCCTCTCTCTCTCATCCCTCCCTCTCTCTCTCTCTCTCTCTCTCTCCCTTCCTTCCTCTCTCCCTCCCTCCCCACCCTCTCTTTTTCTCTCTCTCTCCTCCCTCCCAGGGCAGTAGATGGTTTTCTCATTGGGTTTCCATTATTTCCAAATTTTGGTTTGGTATTCTTTCCTGTAATGTTAACAATGTATTCTTGTATGTTTCTCCTCTACAGACTCTCTTAAAACTGTGTTTGGTGCACCTTCACCTTCCTCCCTCCTCCTTCCTGCTCTTATAATCAGCCTAGTTTGTCAGACTGCTGTCTTCAATAGACATTCCTTCTGTTGTCTAATGCTCCAGCTTCCACCTGCTCTTAATGCTCCTCTTCCTCTCCAAAAGTTATGCTCCATGAATACATTACCCATGCTTACTTTTGTATCTAACCTCAATTTTTATGTTGGCATGCATGTGCAGCCAACATCTTGTGATCGTGCAGCTTTAGAGGCACAGTCACTGTTAGGCGACTGCAGGGCACACATCAGTAGAAGCGTCCCTCATTCCCCAATCAGCCTGCTTGCAGGCGCCACACCATGCATACATAATGTGGCAAGTACATCTAAGGAAAGGTCTGCTGCAATCCGAGCAAAGCTTGTCGGATGCAGCGGACCTCCCGACGTGCTCGGCCACATTGTATACATGGCAGCTGCCCAACTACTGGCTTCAGGAGTGCCCAATCCCCCTGTTGGCTTACTGTGGCCCCAATGTATGTGCTGACGGGGGAGCCCATTCCCTATCGGCATAAAGCACTCCCCCCCATTTGTTATATGCTGAGGAGGGTGCCGAATCCCCCTCAGCTTTTGTCCCCCCTGCTTTCCTTGTGTGCCGATGGGGTATCCAATCCCCATTGGCATAAATTAACCTCCCATTTTATTGTATGCCAAAGAGTGTGCCCAATCCCCTGTCAGCTGCAGCACCCCCAAACAGTTAAGTGGCATGCTTGGAGCCCACCCCAGCAAGCCAAATACCCTGTAAAAAAAAAACTTTCCCATAATGTTTTTTTTTACCCTGTGAACAAAAAATTGTCCCTCACCATCTCCCTGCCCCCTCCTCCAGCAACCTGCACCCACCCTCTGTGCACACTGTCTCCCCACCCCCACCCCATACTTACCTCCAGAGTCTGGCACGATGATCTTCAGTGGACCAGGAACACGTCTGCGTTCTTCATAGCCGACCGCGAACTGAGGAAATGCTGGTAAGCTGAATAATGGAATAAATAGAGTTTTTTCAACTTTGATGCATATCTCAGGCATTTATTCTGAATTTTGGCACCAAATTTTCAACACAGGGTTTTTGGGACCCCTCTTTAATGAATTCTTGCACTGTCATTCAGTCCCGAAAAGTGAGTTTGCAGTCACTGCATGGAATCACCTTTCAGGGGTGAGGAACAAAATGACAGTGCCAATGTTCATGAAGGGGGAGGACTCTCAAAAAGCCCATGTTGCAAATTTGGTGGGAAAATTAAAAAAAAAGACCTTTATGAGCGTGCATTGCGCAGTTGCTACGCACGCTCATAACTTAGCGAATATGCAATATTGTCATGCCACATGTTCAGTATTGGCATTTTTCCACACCTTCTCGTGAACCGTACAGCTGTCATTTTTCACATCCTGCCTGAAATGTGTTTTTGCACTTCCGATGCAGAATAGCGGGTTCGATGTGGGAAATCAGTGTTCGGGACAAATTACAAAAATGACAGTTACACTGTTCATGAGCAGAGGTTCTAAGATGCCTATGCTGAAAATTTGGTGATGATACTGCATAACATGACTGTGTTACGAGCGTGCATGCGCAGTTTGCATTCATGCTCATAAGTTCACAAATTTATAATATTTTCACTCCAGATTTTCAACATTGCTATTGTTCTGCACCTCCTTTATAAACAGTACAGCTGTCATTTTTCACATCTTGACCCAAATGTGTTTTGGGAGTGCAGGCTCAGAATTGCGCAGTCGCTATGAAAAGTCAATTTTTGAGACACATTATGAAAATGACAGTGACACTGTTCATTAGCACAGGTTCTAAAATGCCTATGCTGAAAATTTTGGGGTGAAAGTCCATAAAATAAGTGTTTTACAAGCATGCATTCTGCAGTTTGCACTCACACTCGAGACTTCGTGCATTTGCAATATTTTCACTCCATATGTTCAAAACTGGCATTTTTCAACACCTCCTTATGAACAGTAGAGCTGTCAGTTTACATATTCTGGCTGAAATGTGTTTTCACACATCTGGTGCAGAATTGCACGGTCGCTGTACGAGATCAGTTTTAGGGACAGTTTGAGGAAATGATGATGACACTGTTCATGAGCAGAGGTCCTAAAATGCCTATGTTGAAGATTTGGTGTCAACAGTCTATAAAATGACTGTGCTGCAAGCGTACATTGTGCAGTTCCCACACAGCCTTGTAACATCATAAATTTGCAATATTTTCATGCCAAACATTCACCACTGGCATTTGTGCACACCTCCTTATCAACAGTACAGCTGCCATTTTTCACAGCCTGCCCAAAATGCGTTTCTGCAATGTGGTGCACAATGGCATGCTCACTGTGGGAAATCACCCTTTGGGACACATTAACAAAATCACAGCACCACTATTCATGAGGGGAGGTCCCAAAATACCTGTGTTGAAAATGTGCCTAAAAACTCTCACAAATAATTGGGTCGCCGATGTCTGTTGCTCAGTTTGTATGCATTTGTATCCTTGGGTGCTTCACCAATATTTCATATTGCCACTCCAGATTTTCAATGTTGCCATTTTTTATGCCTTCTCATGAACAATACTCTTATCATTCTCCACATTCTGCTCAAAACTGTGTTTTCATCCCTCTATCGCTAAATGGCACAGCCGCTGTGCAAAACCACCTTTCAGCTCACAAAGTGATTGTGCTGCTTTTCATGAGGTGGCCTGACAAGCAGTCCATGTTGAAAATGTGGAGTGAAACCACCACTACACACCTACGGTGTTAGGGTTTCCAACTGTAGCACACCACCTGGTACGGACTGACAGGTGTCAGGGCTGCAACTTGGGATCATCGGATGTAATGCTCATGCCATTCCACCCCCTCATGCCCACCCTGCAGCCACTGACAGGCATTGTGGTGTGTCTTGCACTGTTCGGCCACAAACTTCACCCCATGCTCCTATACTGCACCCACATCAGCGAATTTCCTTATGGAATGGGGTAAGTATAATGCCCAAAGACCCCAAAGCACACCACAACACCTGTCAGTGTCTACAGGGTAGGGTGAGGTACAATACCATGAGCATTACAGCTGACAACCCAAAGGCACACCCCACTGCCTGTCACTCTCTACAGGGTGTGAATGGGGTTGGCATCACTTCAATACTTCACTGCCATTCCTATTATGCATTTCTAGCTCCACCACTGCCAATGCCAATGCCAGTGCGACAACATTTAGCATTGACAAATGCTTGTTCTTTCCATGCTTTGCTCTCTTTCAGTCTCTAAAATTAGTTATTTGAAGAACTGTCTTTTTTTTTGCCCAGTAAATAGCTTTTATATTTTCTGGTGAAGAATCATCTAGTATAGTTACAGTATGGCAAATGGTTTTTGAATATTGCATCTTCTGAATTTTTAAATTCCAAGTTGTTTTTATTACAACTGTTTATTTGTAATAACTGTTTAAAGTTGTGCTTGGCTTATTACATTGATGTGTATTGTAAATATCTGTTTCCCATCATTTGTCCCATTTTCCACACAACACACCTGGAAAAAAATCATGTCACTTAGCATGCCTTTTTCAGAAGAAATAAAATTCAGATAGATAAATACACAACCACAATACTCTGACCTGATAAAACTGAGGAAGAATTGTATTACTGGGATTATTTATAGCTGACTGGGTGGGAGACCGGATGGAAAATAAGACCAATAGAGTCATGGTAAAGGGTACAGGGTACAGGCACCAACTGGAGGGGTGTAATGAGTGTAGTCCCCCAGGATTCTGTATTGTAGCCTCAGCTATCTAAGCTCATGGGTGCAGTCTGTTTCGGAAGGAGCTGTCATGTGTGGCTCAGTACAGGACCAAATCATTGTAATAGATGAACAGCTGAAGCAGTTGCTACAGTACACTGGGGCTGTAAGCAGGCATTTAAAAAGCTGGGATATATAAAATGGGGCACTGCAAGGCATAACAGAAACACAATTATTTTTATCTACAAGGCACCAAAAGGCTACATTTGGAGTACTGTATGCAGCTGTGGTCAGTATAAGTGGGAACTAGCAGCAATAGGAAGAATTTAACAGTGGGATACCAAAATGATTAAATGGCTGGAAGGTTTATACTGTACCAAAAGACAGGACAGGCTGTGAATATTTTCCCTGAAATAGAGAAGGCTGGTGGGGGGGCATGATAGCTATCTACAGTCTCCACTATGGACTGACTAAAGGGGAGCAGGGAACACTTTTCATCTGGTTTAGACCAGTAGGAGTAGGAAGCATTCATTGTGTCATGGAGCAGGCTGAAGTCCAACAGAAAGATGACTAACATCACACAAAAGCACTATTTAAACAGCCACTGTTCTCTGTGCTGAGGTCTGTGTCAGTGCTTCTCCAACCTCCTAGTCAATTGCTACTCAGTTTACTTTGCCCCTCTCAACAGTGATACAAGACACACTGCACAGAGGTCCATGTCTGGGGAGGAAGACACTTGGAGACACAGGGGGATAATTGGAAGTCACTTGTGCATCAGAGGGAGCGATGCACCCTGTCCATATGGCTGTTTACACTGCTCATTCTGGAACATGTCCCCAGTTTTGTTGTGGCTTGGAGAAAGGATCCAGGATCCAGGACCAACTTACCATGATCAGGTAAGTGTCCACAGAGTTACACTTGGAACTCAACAGCCTGAGATGTCAGGTTGTTGTGGTGCAAATGTGGCTGTTTAAACTGGCCTAAAGGGTGATGAACCTCTGGAATAGCCTCTATAAGGAGGATGTGCAGGTAGGGAGTTTTGCTTCTTTTAAAGCCAGCCTGGACCAATTTCTCACTGAAAATGACATTCATAGATACAACAACCAGGAAGGAACAATTTTCTTGTGTTGCAGCTCTGGGGATGGCAGAAGGTGAGCAAGATGTGCCTATGCTCCTTATTTGTCTAGCTTAGTCAATGCTCCTAAAACAACAAGCTGTTGTCAGAGCCAATATGTCTGCTCAGTACGGTGAGAGTGCAGCGAGTCGCAATAGCAATACATAGAGCCCCTAACTACCTTCCGAATATACAGAGCCGCAACACCTTCCCCAATACATACAGTGCTACAACCACCTCAGCCAATGTTCACAAAGCCACAAACATGGGCAGCAATACACAGAATAGGTACCTCTGATATACAGAAAGTCACAACCACCTCCTCCAGTACACAGAGCCACAGTCACCTACCTAATACACATAGAGCCACAGCGACCTGTAGAGTCACAATGACTTTTGCAATGGAGAGAGCCACAACCAACTACCCCAATGCAGAAAGAGCAACAGACACCTCTCCTACACACACAGAGCCACAGCAACCCAAGGAACTCAGGGCAACTACCACTTTAGTCATAACAAAGCCACAGCCACTTCTGATTAGATCAGTAGTATGGCAAAATTAGCATCTAATGTATGAATTAGTCACAGATAAACTTGGTATCTTCTCAGTTTTTTCTTCTTTTTTTTACCAGGACAGAGAGATGTATTGAGCTGCGAGCTTGTTTACATGTGCAACCTGGGAGCACAAGGAAGTTAAGTGACTTGTTCAGGGTCACATAGTATGCAAGTGGGGGGCTGTGGGATTCAAACCCAGGTCTCCAGCTCAGAGCCTTAAACCAACGCACCATACTGCATCCTTCTTGGACCTGAAACTGCTGGATGCATCTATGATTAAAGTCTCTGTCCCTAATCTATCATAATTTTGAATATTAGCTTCATTTTGAACTTCAGATCTGCTTTGGCATCTATTTATATTTTTATGTACTCCCTCCAACAATCTATTTACTGTTAGATTTTCTCATGATCACGTTATAATGACCTTATTTGTTTAATATATAATTCATCTGTCTCAGCTGTATTATTTTTGTATGTCTTACTGAAAATTCCAATTAAAAGTGTAATTCCACAATTCAATATGGCCAGATTGGCTAAGAGTAGAAGTTTAAAAGTTATCTGAGTCATATTCTTCAGGAAATATTTTAGCTTAATAAATTGTGTCTTCAAAATGTATGCTGGAGTGGGGACCTTTGTCAGATTTTCAGCCTACTGCAAAGGTTTGCTGCTACTACAGTTCTTGTTTTATGCACAGGCAGTTTTCAAACTTCAGCCCAATTTCTTTACTTACTGTATATTTTTAAGTAGAACTTTTGGCTCGGAACAACAGACAAAGCTACAGGTCATTACCAGATGCAGCCAATGAGAGAACTAGGTTCAGGGAGGTTACGTGGCTTGTTTAGAGTCATGCAGTATGCAAGTAACAGTTCTAGGATTCTTAACTGGATCTCTGAGTCTCTAGTTTCACAGCTCCATTCTTTTACTGGTAGACTATGCTTCTTTCTGTGCTTTCTTTCCTATTTCCGTTTGTTCATAAGCATGCAATGGACAAACTAAACCCCTGACACAACCACATGATCACCAGAGTAAGGAAGGCAGATATATTTATCAGGAAACCAGGTTCTGTTTTAATTTAATGCAAGTGTACCAGATATGAATAACTGAAAACAGCACCAAAAAACTGAAAGCAATATAGCTCATAAACTACAGTCAGACTTACCTCAGTTAATGCAAGTGGAGTACTTCAGCTATTGTAAGTGGAGTACTTCAGTTAATGTAAGTGGAGTACTGTGTACAGATCTGGAGGCAACTCCTTAGGAAAAACATTGATAAGATTGAGATGGTGCAGAGGAGAGGCACAAAAATGATTCAGGGTCTGCATCAAATGCCATGTGAGGATAGGTTGAGGGAGCTCAACATGTACTCCCTGGAGCAGAGGAGGGAGAGGGATGACATGATTGAGACATTCAAGTATATCAAGGGTATAAATAAGGTAGGGGTTCAAAAAACACCTGGGACAGGCACAAAGTTATCATTTTACAGAAAGGTAGAGGGAGGGGAGTAGTTATCCATATCGGGCAGATTAGATGGATCTTCTGGTCCCCTTCTGCTGTCAATTTCTATTTCTCTATATACCAGACATGAATAACTTAAAATGGCATCAAAAATGGAAAGCAAAAAATGACAGTGCAGTGAGAATGAGTGAGGGCCACCATTTCCAAGATGGAGGTGCTGTCAGAACTGCACATGCGTGATACTTGCACATGTGCAGTTTGAGTCGGCACCACCGTCTTGGGTACGGCAGCTATTACTTCTGCTGCTGCAGTAAAGGTAGTGCCCCACCAAGGATGTGTGTTTATGTGACCCACGGTGGGGAAGGGCCACATAAACAGCACCACTGGACATTTGACAGAGCACTGTAGCAGCACAGCTGACAGTGGTCTTGTCACGTACTTCCACAGTGCTCTACTATATAGCATTATAATGACATAGTGTCTGAGGAGCTCCACCAATGCAGCCATAAAATCACTGCTCTTTTCCAATAATACATTGCATCAGTATATATTAGTATATGCACATTCAGAAATAAGAAATAATTCTGTTTTTTGAGATTTTGATTTCTCCATTATATCTTTTTTTAGATTCCACCGAATGCTAAAAGTGCTAGGAGGATCACTGGTCCAATGAAAGGCATATTCTATGTATCCTGAAAACTGTAGAGTTTCTTTCATATCAAGAACCCATTGGAACAGCTCTGGTTACCATCATCATCATTAGTTCTTTGCTTCCATGTGCTGTGCTTCTTTTGTTTGTCAAACACCATGATACCCCAATTGTCAAAGTCAATAATCCTGAACTCAGTTATTGTCTCCTGTTGGCTCTGTCACTATGTTTTCTCTGTTCATTGATTTTTATTGGGAAGCCAAGTCCTGCAACATGCATGATGCACCAGGCTGCTTTGGGCATAATATTTGTGCTAAGTGTCTCTTGTGTGCTTGCTAAAACTATCATGGTGGTTATAGCCTTCAGTGCAACTAAGCCTAATAGCAATTTAAGAAAGTTGGTTGGGCCAAAGTTGCCAAACACTTTGTCATTGTCTGTACTTCTGTGCGGTCAGTTGTATGTGCATCTTGGCTGTCTAGCTACCCACCATTCCCACAAAAAGACACAACTTCCCAAAAAGGAACGGTAATAATTGAATGTAATGATGGTTCCACGGTGTACTTTTGGTGCATGTTGGGATACTTGGGTTGTTTAGCCTGCCTGTGTTTCATAGTTGCTTTCTTAGCCCAAAACCTACCTGATAGCTTTAACGAGGCTAGGTTCATCACATTTAGCATGCTGATTTTTGTCAGTGTCTGGCTGGCCTTTGTTCCAGCTTATCTTAGTTCAAGGGGAAAGTACATGGTTATGATGGAAATATTTGCTATATTATTTTCTAGTTTGGGATTGCTTCTTTTTATATTTTTCCCCAAATGCTATATAATTTTTCTTAAGTCTGAAATGAACACTAGAGAATATTTAGTTGGTAAAGACAATCTGAGAAATATAAAATCATCTAAAATGTAAGATTCTATCTTGTAACTTCCTGAAGTTCTTTATCTATACTTTTTTATACATACTATATAAATGAAACAGTAAATAAACACACCTGTACAAGAAGACAGGACTCAGATTCCAGAATATCTGTGTGCACACCATGACATGGAACACTGCACTCAGAGTCCTAGGGCCTGATTTTGAAAAGCATCTACCCAAGATACACCTTTTACTCTCTTTGTGAAGCAAAATGCATCCAAACTGTTAAATCATCTATTAGATGGCCGAACAGTATCCGTTGTTTGCATCCAAATTGGACACAGCTGGGAGATGCATCCAATTTGGATGAAACAAAGTCCATTTTCTACTACAAACTGTGACTTTTTGTCGCAAACATTCACAGCATCTGAAAACAGCAACAAGGCTGCCTGGGCACAAGTTGATAGATGTAAACACAGGAGCAGCAAGTCTTTTCATCTGTGTCCAGTCCTTTTGAAAATCCCCCTCTCCAGTGTTCAAAATAAAACCAGGAGAACTCCTTTCACCCATAGTTGCATAGGGAACTTATAAAGTATGACATCAGCACCCTGTTGAAGTTAAGCATACTTAGTAACATAACAGTGTAAGGCTGGGAGGTACTATAGAGCAAATAAGGTCCAACCCCTCTTGCATAAGTACAGGTTTATAAGTAAGCTGTGAAAACAAAAATGCATCACTTGCTCAATATAGCTTCAGGCTATGTGCAAAGTAAGCAATAAGGCATGACAGGGTGTGTGTTATCATGTAATAACGTCACTCTTGGGGTGGGTTGAAGCACGAGGCGAAGCCGAGCACTTTCACCACCCCAGGAGTGACGTTATTACACACTCTGGAGTGCCTTATTGCTATTATACAATGACTCGGTTGTTAATTATAAAGAAAAAACTAAAGATTTTTATGCATTTTTATTTAATTTTTTCTGGGTGGAGGAGTATGTTTTAAGAAAAAAGTCCAATATCTGTTTCTGTCACTAGATGGAGCTCTTAGCTGAAGCAGTGTGCTTTGCACAGCATGACACTGCTCACACTTTCATTTGCTTATGGTATTTTGACCACCACTCCCTATTCTTCCCCCGGTGAAAATGGGATGCAGCTGACATTTGTTTGAGTTTTAATTTTTATGGTTTAATTAGCTCATTTTTCTGGGTTTAGAGCCTGTTGGTGGTTGTGAGACACACGGTCGATGTCCAAATTTCATAATCGTGCTGATGGAACTGAGGTATCATGGCTTCATTTACTTTTCGGTGGTGAGTACAGCAGAACCAGGAGTAGCCAGCAGATTGCATGTTTTTTATAGCAGAAACTGTAATTTAGGTTTTCCTGGTACATTATGTGGCTTTTCTCATTTGTACCGAGAGAACACTGCAGGACAATAGCAAATGTGCAGTAGCAAGTTAAGAGAGGCAGGGAGTGAAGAATCCACTGAGCGCGCGACTGAGAAGCCACTTAGTGTGTCAGCATATTAAAAGAAAATACTTGGTGCGCTTTATTTAAAAGTGCTTTCTGTTTAGTATTGTTGCAGGCAGTATTTGTTGTGGCTGGAATTTGTGGGATGGTAACTTTGTTTGGGGGGGTGGAATAAAGTTGTTTAGTGTGACAGTCCATAGCGGCGGTTAACTTGTGAAGAGGAGGTATGATTTTTGAATCTGATATGCGGTCATGTGTGTGCCTGGCCTTCATACGGTGATGTTATTGTATAATATCATCACTGTCCCAGGCACCCACTGACTGTTAGAGGGTAGGAAATGTCCTTGTCATTGCATAATACAGTATATATGACTCCTGTTCTTCTAAGAAGTAATATTTTATGTTCTGTATGAAAGTAAATGACTAAAGTGTAAAAAAACTATGCATTGTGTCTTTTTTTCAAATTGTCTCAAACAAGAATGATCTGTTTCTCATTTGTTTCAGAAGTACAGCTCAATTATTGATCAAATAGTTAAAGAGTTGCAACAATAATGTGTTTAAAAATATGCAGGGCTTCGATTGTGCTGAGGGTTGAGGCGCTGGATGCCACACCTCGTGCTGCACCGCGACCCAGGTTCAGGAATGGACTCGGTTTGCTGGGGATCGGTGGAGTGAAGGAGGAGGATTGAGCATCCCAATGGATGCTCTCCTCCTTCTGGGGTGGGACACCAGGGGTGCTTGAAGCACCTGATGCTCCTGAAGCCGGTGCAAGCATGGGCTTTTGGGGTACTGGCAGCTGTGCTCTGAGGAGTCGGGGGTGCTATTAGGCACTTATCAGATGATGTGCGTCAGCATATCACCAGCCTGGATGTATGTCCTTTGTGCTAGCGTCCCATGGGTTGGGAGAAAATTAGGGAAAATGCAAACACCCTGGCCTTACGAGCAACAATGAAACTAGGGATGGAATGCCTTGGGATTGCCCTGTTGATGGAGTAGGAGGAGGTACGAGGCCCCCTCTGAAGCCGTAGGAGCTGAGCAAGTGAAAAAAAAATATGCAAGACCTGATTCTATAATTCTAATACTGGTGGTTTGTTTTCAGTATGGCCTTACAGTCTATGTAGCCTGCCCTATGTGGTGGCACATGCCCTCTAGACGGACAGTTTTATTGTCAATTCAGATGAAGAACAAGGGTGACTGCATTTCTAAACCTGTTGCTGAATAATGGAGATGTCATTAGTCAGAGAAGTTAGGGTTGTTGAGTAGGCCTGTGCAATGTTTAAACTTCAGCAAGGAAGTTACCATGACGTGGTCCACTTCACATTTCACATACTGTTGGCAAAGTGGCCCCTTCACAATTTGCCACAATTTGAAAAGTTAACTTTATGAATTCACCACTTTGTTGTAAAAACATAGCCACCAAATGAGGATTAAATGCTCTCTGCACTGTTTTCACAATGCAAAGTGCAAAATTTACAGTTCACAGGTGCACAAAGTGCAAACTAAATAAAGCATGTTGGGATGCTAAGTTCCATACTTCGCAGCAAAATTCATGAAGTCCGAAGTTTTTTCATTCCTGCAGGACTGTTAGGGAACCAGGGGATAATGTTCAACATAATATGACAAAGTTCTAGGTAACCTGGAAGTTAATGCACAAAAAAAAGTAAGTGAAAGATTCTAAACTCCAGAAAACCTAATTTCAATAAACTGAGGGAGATGCTTGTATTGAGAATTGGCTAAGGCACCACTTGAATTATAATGGAGGCAATGAAGAAATACATCATCATTGGCAGTATAGGCAAGGGAAGTACAGTGAGGCCTTTCTGGGTGTTCAAGGCTTCTGAAAAAAGAGAAATTAGGCAGGGTACAGGACATTTCAGAAGGACTGCAAGGTCACGATTGTGCAAGAAAAGGTAGGTGTGGATGATGCCATTCGGCAGGTCAAAGAGATTATTAAATAGTTTTTTCAATACTTAACAGCATGAAAGAAAAGGCAGTAGCATGTCTCTGCTTCTGATAATTGTTTCGCATTAAGTAAGGCTGAGACACATAATAACTTTCTTTCATAAATATTCATCAAGGAAGTTAGTGGGCATGGCAAGCATGGGTGCAAGTTATGGAACATATGCTGACCACAATGGCAGCAATGCTGATCACGCCAGAATTAGTATATAAGTGTCTAGTGAATGTGAATCAGAGTGAAATTCCAGGGACAAGATGATAGCCACCTGAGGACAATTGTTCAGTTATTGGGGGTTCCAGCTGCTCATTGGTAAAATTCAGTACTACATCAGGCAGAGTTATTGCCCAAAGACCAGTAAATGACCAATGCTGTCCCCTCTCAAAGGGGATTAGAGAAGGTCTGATATAGGAAACTGTATGCCTATTAGTATTCCCTTAGTGCTTGTAAAAGTGAATCATTTATAAAAGATATGGGACAGGATTTTCAAAACAGTGGGAATGCTGGAAGCCCTAGGTGTGTCGAACATATGGCGCACAGGGATTGAGGCATTCCCTGGCCAATGATTGGGATATTTTATCCCGTGTTCCAATTGCTGCAAGTTAGACCAGTTTTTATGGTCTAGCTTGCAACAATCTTGAGGGCTTTATATACGGCGCTTGCTGCCGAACATCATGGAAACTGTCACAACTGCTCATGATATTATGCAATTGGTCACAGCTGCAGTGAAGTGCTTTGGCACACTGCCAGAACCTAAGAGCCATTGTGCAGGACTTATCACAAGCCCTGCACCATGCTTTGAAAATCCTTCCCATGGTGGTTTAACTCATAAAAGTTAAAGGGGAGTTAGCTCATGAACGTGATTGTACTATTCTCTGGCAGGCCTCATAGCTTCTCAAAAGGTATCCTGTAGATCCTTCCAAAAATCTGATTTCCTTCTTAAATGATGTTCTCAGTTACAGGGGTAAGAGCTTGAAAGTGGATAAATCTGGACTTCAGGAAGGTTATTGGCATTGTATTGCCTGGAATGCTCATGGAGAAAGTAATGCGACATTGACTACGCCAAGTTTTGTTACATGGATTGAATACCGCCTCCCCAGTAGGAAACAGATAGTAGCAGTTTTTAGTATGTACAGTGTTCCTAGGGGAGGTATTTTCTAAGTGGCCTACTGCAATACTCTGTACTGTGTCTGCTGATCATCAAAATATTCATGAACGACCTAGATGAATGGTTTATCAGCAGGTTACTAAAGTTTGCGGATTGCTCTAAATTGGCAAGAAGGGATGCCATAGGATGAGGAATTGACTAGAGAGTAACTTAAATTAGAGACTTGTGTAAAAAATAGGGCTTAGTTTTAACTAGAGATGCCTAGAATTGGCTGATTCTGATCTAATTTGGGGGTTTAGGATTTTAGGAAATTCTGATTCCTAATCTGATTCTGATTAAAATTATAAAAAGACTTTAAAATTGCAATTAGATGTGAATTTGGAAACCTACATCCTTAATCCTAAATTCTGAAGTTCTGTGAGAAAATAGGTTTTAGGATTTCATTTACAATTTAGGATTTTTGGACTTCACTTCCATAAAATCTGAAATCCAAAAATTTGTCAGAATCTGATTACTTTGATTCTTTTTAGTGGATTTTGAGCAATCCTTGTCTTAACACAGAAAAAACAAGACACTACACTAAGTGGCAATGAATATGGGCTGTACACACAACCTGATCAAAGTGGACATCTCAGGTATGAAGGGATCAATGGGAATTGTAAGCTAAAGCCAGGCAGGCAATATGTTGCCACTGTCAAGATAGCAAATACAATTTTAGGATGGAGCAAACAGGAGATAAGTAGCTGGTCAGTGAATATGACCAACACTCTTTACAAGGCCTGGGCTAAATCCCACATGTCAGGTACAAGTTGCTACTCAAGTGATGCTGTACCTAGGTGCAGCTATGAGGTGAGTAGCCTCAAAGTAGAACACAGCAAGACGGGATGTAGCAGCACTCTTAACAGGACATATCAGCAAGTTATAAACTCGATAAGGCAGTTTGTTACCTGCACATCACTCATTACTAGACCTTGACTAAATCTCACTTGTAACACTGTGTCCAATTCTAGTCAATGCAGTGCAGAATGGGATGGCAGAGATTAATAGGGTCCAGCACATTGGCCCCTATATACGATCAGGGCATAGGGATGCATGAAATGTATGTACTAAGTTCACAACCCTGCACCCCCAGTGCACAGGTGTGCCAGTACCGGCATTCACATATGTCGACCACCTGTCCATGGCCCCACTACCCCTGCACCTAGGTCCATGCAGAGCGGGTGCGGGCAGAAATGAGGACCCAGTCAGGCATCCAATTGGATGCCCAGCATGGGTCTGACAGTGGGGCGCATGCACTGCATGGCACACATTGGCAGCATACCCCATGGATGTCTGAGGGCCAGTGGCTATGGCGGGTGGCAGGGGTGCAATGCCACTGGCCCTTGCCTTCGGCACTGATGCATTGCCTTGAAATGGGGAGCTGGGCAGTGCATGCCTGCTGACAGGGGGTGGAGAGGCACAACCATCAGCAGCGTGGAGGGGTGTTGGCATGCGGTGTTACTGGGGTTGGTGGAGTCCAGCCTTCATTGGGTGCCCCTGTGAGAGGTAAGAGTGTTGTGGGCATCGGGGGCACTACACTCACCGCTGCATGCGGAGGTGGGAGGGTGGCATCAGGCGGCCAAGACCTGTGGCTCTGGTGGTTTGGTGGGCTACTCACCCTGTCTAGCGGGGTGTGTAGGGGGTTTGTGTCTTTACTACCTCTACTGGCAAACTTTTCCAGGTGTTCACTGTTTTTTTAGTAAACTAGTACTTCCTTACATCCCTCTTAAACATCACCTCTGCCAGTATCATTGCATGCCTTCTTCTTCTGATGCACTTCCTCATTTGAAATTGATCCACCTCCTGTACACTGCTCACCCCCCTGAGGTACTTGTAGGTCTCCATCATGTCTCCTCTGTCTCTTCTCTCCTGCAGGGCATACATGTTGAGAACTCTTAGTCTCTCCTCATAGGGATTCTCATGCAACCCCTACACCATTTTAGTTGCCCTCCTCTGAACTATCCACACCCTGTCTATGTACTTTAGTCTTCTAACTGAGGTTTCACCATCATCTTAATCAGTGGTAGCACCACTTTCTTCCTCCCTCCTGTCAGTAATACCTCTCTCTATACACCCCAGCATCCCACTGGCCTTGCTTGCTGCCTTGTTAAACTACTCCATTACTTTGAGGTCATTGGATACTTTAGCCCCAAGGTCTCTTTCCTACTTAGCGACCATCATGACTCCACCCCATTTTATATTCAGCTCCTTGGTTTCTATGTCCTAGGTGCATGGTGTTGCACATTTTGGCACTAAACCCCAGCTGCCATACTCTTGATCACTCCTCCAGTTTTCTAAGGTTCCTCCTCATTATCTTCATCCCCTCCTGAGTATCCACCCTATTACAGATTTTGGTGTCTTCTGCAAGAAGGCATACCACCCCCCCCTTTTCTTTAATGTACTTTATGAAGACATTGAAGAGGAGCAGTCCCAGTATGAAGCCCTGCAGCACCCTACTGGTCACTGTTCCATCGTTAGAGTGAGTGCTTTTTACTACCACTTTTTGTTGCCTACTTATTAATCTATATTTATCTAATTTACCACTTTCATTCCACCCCTCCCTCAGACTGCCCAATTTCTTTATCAGTTTGTGTGGCACAGTGTCAGTGGCCTTGCTGAAGTTTAAGTAGGCCACATCAACTGCCCTTCCTTGATCTATTTTTTTTAACCTTCTTTATTAGTTTATATCAAATTTAATATATACACACATTAATCCTGAGCAAGCCCAGGATCCACAAACCCAAAACTGGTTGTGTAACCTATGTCCAATAACAACTATGTACATACACAGCTAATTGAGTTGGCTCTCCATTATATGTAGCCAGATCTAGTCACAACTATGTCCTGGGTAAACATTATCATTAGTAGAACTTAGCACACAGAGGTGAGACCTCTGAGTTGAAAGCCTCATTACCTGCTAAGTTTGTTAAATTAAAACCAAACACTTAGTAACATTATACCCAGGAGGTAGTCCCCCACTCTGTCCCCTGGAAAGAGAGAGTGTTCCCACCCATTCTTGAACCCCAGCAGACCAAAGCCTTTATCTTACTATCATTTTCTTATGTCCGCTTGAGCCTAAAACAATCACAAATAATTTTACCTTTTGACACTGTAGAGAATCCATATAATACCCTATAATTCTACATGATAATAATCTTTTGCTAATCACAACCCAACAGACAGGACTGTGTTTGGGCATTGCCTACTTGCAATGAGTAGATAGCCTCTAGAGTTGACCATCTTTTATCATATAACCATTTCTTACCCACCAAATACATGGGCCTCTTTATTCTTCCCAAGGCCCATATAAGATCTCTCACCCAGTGTTCATAGGCATAGCTATAATCATCTTTTCAATGTTTCAAAATAAAGGATTTGACTATTGCTGTCATCAAGGATATGTGGTATTTGGGTGCGACCCCCGATATTTGTGATATATCACCCAACATGCAGATTTCAGGCAATATGAATTCAGAATAGTCCAACATAGGGTCCATATGTTGTTTAATTTTGACCCAGTGACCATATTTTACTGCAATCCCATGTAACATGTAGGATGTCTCCTGACTCAACTCCACATCTAAAACACAGGTCTGTCTGTCTCAGCTGTCTATCACATAATTTCTTAGGAGTGAAATACATGTTAGAGGCAATGAAGAACTGCGCAATTCTATACTTGGGTATAGGTATATATTTGGTACATCTCCAGATGACATCCCAAGCAGGCTGCTGAGGGGCCAATATTCTATCCCAATATAGAACATGTGGTGGTAAATTCAGGCTGAAATAATCCAGTAGCACCTTATACATGTTTGATAGAGTTAGATGAAGGATCTACCACTTTTAAATTTTCCCAAGTGAATGAGTTTCCTGGACCCCCTAACCCTTTTCATACCCCGTCCAACATTTTAACAAGCTGTAATCTTCTGAAGAAGTGCACTGCATCACACCTCGCTGGAAGAACCACCCTATTGTCTTTTATAACATCCATTAATGTGAGACCCACTAGCTGATCAGCCTAGCATTTGGTGATTATCTGACCCCCAATCAATAAGTTGGGATTACCCAGCACCGGCTGAATTCAGGCCTTCAGTTGATCTCTTCTCTGGGAAGGAGTAAGAAACAATCACCAGGCCATTGCTGTTTTAACAATTGGAGTCATGGATGCTTTTTTAAAGCATTTTCCTGGGTTAGCAAAAAGCAGCACATCCGGAGATAGGTCCGAGTATTTAAGTAATTGCCTCTCTTTCTGGAGCCGTATTAGAATATATGTCTCTCCCTCCACATTTCTAACCCAACGAGTCATAAGACCCAATTGACCTGCCACATAGTATAAGTGGAGATCGGGCAGTTTAATCCCCCTGATGTTATGTGATAAGCATAGAACATTATGTTTTTTCCTGGGGGGCTTGGAATTCCACAGAAATTCAGAAAGTAGCATTCTAATTTTAGTGAACCATATTTTAGGGATGCTATATGGGGCTAAGTAGACTGGATATAGTAACCTCGGCAGTAGGTTCATTTTAACTAATCCCAATCTTACTACAAAGTTTAAAGGGAGTTTGTTCCATCTAAGTATATCCCCTTTAATTGCTTCCAGAACCTTATCCATATTTGTTGCTGCCCCGTCTTCCATATATGCAGTAATCCATATACCTAGATATTTGATCTTATCCACAGCCCAGTTTATTTGCAATGGTACAAAATCTGATCTGCATACATGTGGAGTCAAAGGAAGAATCTGTGTTTTGTTCAAATTTAGTTTGTAGTTCGAGACTTTGGAAAATTGTTCTATAATTTCTACTGGTCTTTGGAAGCTTTCGGCCAGGTCTTTTAAGTGCAGAAGTATATCATCTGCAAAAACTGAGAATTTTAATTCCCTCCCAGCAATTGTGATCCCTATTATATTAGCATCTTTATTAATTGCAATTAACAGGAGTTCTGGATATATATTAAACAATATTGGCGAAAGGGGGCATCCCTCTCTGGTCCCATTTTCTAGCTGGATCTCCTGTGAGATATACCCATTACAAAATACTCTGGCTATAGGAGCTGCATATAAATGTTTGATGCCTCTGAGGAGGCCTTCAGGGAAGCCCATCGTTTCCATTGTGGTAAATAGAAATGGAAGGGAGACCCTATCAAAGGCCTTCTCAGCACCAAGAGATATCAAGGCTAAGGGTAGTTGGGAATCCAGCACATATCTAAGTATGTGGTGGAGTTTTCTAAGGGCGTTGTGTGCCCCCCTCTCTGGCATAAATCCTACCTGTTCAGGGCTAATTAAACTTGGAGCAATGTTCAAAATTTGATTAGCAATAATCCTTGTCAGAATCTTCATATCCTGATTCATCAAGGCAATAGGTCTGTAACTGCCAGATAAGTCCTTGAATTTGTCCGGTTTTGGAACCAACATAATATATGCCTGATATAGTGCAGGGTGGAACACTCCTTCTTGCATTATGTTACTAAAAAGATCCTTATCATGGGAAGTATAGTACGGAGATGCACCTGGTAAAATTTAGCCGCGAGGCCATCCGGCCCTGGAGCTTTACCAGAGGGCAAAGACTGAATCACTGCTATCATCTCATCTTCTCTTATTGGGGCTGCTAGCTCCTTAATCTGGGCTGGGTCCAGTACCAGTAGTGAGATACCATCTAGGAATGCCCTGATTTCCTTCTCCCCACCCGTTTGCCTTAGTTGGTAAGTTTCTTTATAATAGGATGCAAATGCATCCGCCATTTTCTGGGGATCTATGAAAACTTGTCCCATCATACCTTATGGCAGTGACTGTTCTAGTGGCTTCCCACTCCTTAACTCTAGCTGCTAATAGGTGTCCAGGAACGTCCCTTGCAATAAATATTTAGCCTGAATCTTTTCTAGCCAAAATTCTCCTTTACTGTATTTAATGTCTTCCAATTCATTTCTTAAACTTTGGAGTTCAGTGTCTATTTCCCTGGAGGTCCCCTCCAGAGGAGTCAGAGATTCAATAGCCCCCATTATAAACTCCTCCTTAGCTCATCTCATTCTATTTCTTCATGCTGCATATCCCTGTACTACACCTGCATATAAGACCTTACAGGTTGGCCAAGCTAAAGATTTATTATGTAGCAAAGGCAATTGGTTCTGTATTATCTCCAGGAGGGCGTCCTCTAATTTACTCTGGACTGAAGTCTCTATCAATAAGGAGTCATTCAACATCCACCTATATGGCCTAGGAGGAACAGTTTCGGCTCCCAAGTCAATTGGATTGGGGAATGGTCTGACAACATCCTACATCTGGTTGGCACCTCCTTAACCTCCCTAAGTGCCTCACTATTAACCAGAAAAAAATCTATTCCAGAATGGCTCTTATGGGCTGCTGAATTAAATGTCATATTATTGCCTCCTGTAGAGTAAGTCCGGAGTGGGTTTACCAGGGCTGTAACCTCCACTAGTCTAATCATGGCCTCCTGAGCCCTAGTTAAAGGCCCTCTGGACGGTGGTATTCTATCCCCCCAATTATTTAAACAAAGGTTCCAGTCCCCTGCTAAAATAAGAGGGTGTGGGGAAAATATAGCAATATCCATCCCCAGTGAGGCCAGGAAATCCGGGTTAGAAGGAGTTGGACCATAAATAGAAGCAACTGAGAGTTCCTTCCCCCAAATGTTACCCAAGAGGTAGATGCCTCTACAATACTCCTTTGTTGTCACCTGTGCTATAGTATATGGACAGGTTTTCCCAATTAAAATCACTACATCCCCAGAGGCCATTTTCTTACCTGCTGCATAGACCTGGCCCACCCACATCCACTTAAGGAGACTCAGTTCCTCTGTCAGCAAGTGAGTCTCTTGTAGTGCAACTATATGAGCCCCTATCTGTTCAATATGTCTCAAAATTACTATTCTTTTGCATCTACCCCAAGACCTTTTACATTCCATGAAATAATTTTAACACAAGACAGTTTACCATATTATAGGAAATTCTAGGACCATCTTTTTTAACCCTCGTGAGGTCCATATCTCTCTCTTGTACCATGTTGGACTCTCTCTCCTTCCAGATCCCCTTAACCCCCTATCCCCCTCATCTCCCGATCCCTGGATCATCCTCCTATTAAATATCGATTCATGGGCAAGCCATTTTCTGTGTGCTCCCCAGCCCATCAATCTACATAAGTAGCTAACAGGACCCTACCCTTCATATGATACATTTAGTACGTTCCTACTCCACCTACCCTATACCCCCAACTCTATAGCTCACTGTAGAATCTCTTTTCCCTAAAGCTCACCCCGTTTAAGTTCTATCCCCATTCATATTAGTTTGTTGTATTGCCTATTAGATTCTCCCATCCTTTAGCTTACTCAGATTGATAAAGAATTAGGCAACCAGAGTGGAACCCAAACCCTTAAATCTGCCCAAAGAGGAGGCCAATCTGGCCAGCTGGATAAAATGGCCCATATTGTGCCCTCTATCCTCCTTCTTCATTTGGGCATTATCCAGCCCTCCTCCCACTCTCCTAAGGGTGCCCTTCAGGAGTGAAAAATTCCTTATGTTAAAAAAAAAACAGGTTACCTATCAGACAGTGACAGGAGGTACCAATTTCATCAGGTAGTGAGTCATTTATCCCACTCCTATTCTAGACAGTATGGCAAGAGACTAGAGGTTAGTTTCCCTGTCATTAAATTAAAAATTAAATCCATCCTCTCCACATTGTCCAGTTGAATTTAGTCCCACAAAGAAGGGTTCATCTCTTGTATTTTGCCACTCCCATAGCTTCTTTCCCCAAGTTGTCTCTAACTTCCCTCCCCTGTTCTCATATCCAACAAACACCCAGCATGGAGCCAGAAACAGTGCAGCCAGAAACCCCTCAACATAATAAAGAAAAAGGGGTTCCATCATAGCCCATTCTGTCCCACTCCCACCTAGACTACCAGGCTGTTAATTCGTACTCCACAGCTTCTTGGGGGTGTCAACCCACCTTCGGTCCCGTATTAACTCCTCTGCAACATGGCAACTTTAGCCTTAACATTTTAACCGAGTAAATAAATTCAACTTTGAGAAGACAACCTGCAAGAAAGAAAACACCTGCATCTCTTCTTTTCTATTTCTCAAGTCCCAACTTTTTAAGATTGTTTCAGCCATCTTTTTGTCTTCAAGGACTCAGGTCAATGACTGAAATAACGCTGGAGGTTTGAGTCGCAGACCCTCCAGGGCATCACGTGCTGTCAGGTACCTTTTCTCCCCGGACTGAAGCCATACCGACAAGGTCGCAGGATATTGCAGTCGGAATTTAATTCCAGCAAGATACAGTTTTTTCTTTATTTCTAAATACTCCTTTTTCTTCTCTGTAACCGAGGGCGTGTGGTCCTGGAATAACCAGATAGATACGCCATTCCACTGTAAAGCTTTATTTTGTCTAGCACAAGCAAGCACATGGGACTTTTCTTTATAATTCAAGAACCTCATAATTAAGACTCTGGGTCTCGCTCTGGGTGGGGGCCTCTCTCTCTCTTAATGCCCTGTGCACTCTCTCCAAGTTATAAGCCTCTCCAAATGATGTGGGGCCCAGTAGTTTAAGGAGGAGGTCTTGTACAAAGGAGGCACAGTCCAAACCTTCAACCCTCTCTGGTAACCCTGCTAGAATAAGATTATTCCTCCTACTTCTGGATTCCTGATCCTTCATCTGATCCTTGAGCTTCTTAATTTGCTTATGAGCTGCAACCAACTCTTGGTCTATAGCAGAAACCTTCCTTTCCTGAGAAGAGACTCTAGCTTCCATGTCCCCCATCCTTTGAGCCACAGAGTGTAGCACCAGTTTAACAGTGGCAAAATCTACCACCAGTCCCTGCAACAATTGTTTTGTTTCCAGTAGATCATCTGAATTCTTATTATCACCCCCGTCTCTTTCCATTTGGCCCACTTGCTCGTTCGGTAGGGTCAATTGAGATTTCGGTCATTTAACTGCTGGCGATCTTGCCGCTAAGGGCTTGGTAGCTTCGTTCTCCATCCCGATGCTTCAGTTCGGCTTAGCACTGACACCAAAAGCACGAGGTTGGGGGAGAGAACATCGCTTACAAGTACCGAAACCTGCAGTATTATTATTTGAAAAGCCACTCAGGAGCACTTCTCTGATTGGATTGAAGTAGGCAAAGCAAAAATATCGGTCCTACAGAGGTTTTAAAAGCTCTATAAATTTAATAGGGCCTAGGAGCAGCACAACAGACATCCTGTTACACCAGGCTCATCATGTGACCCCCCTTCCTTGATCTATTTGATCTATTTCCTTGGTTACACAGTCAAAGAAATCAATCTGATTCATATGGCATGTTTTCCCCCACCCAACACTGTGAATCCATGCTGCCCATTGGTCTTGTAACCCATCCAATTAAAAAAAATTACAGTCCCATAACCTTGTTCACATTTAGATTTGTTCATTCCTTCAGGACACTTTCCTCTGTAAATGGACTTGTGCCCACCTCTGTCCCCTCACTGTTTTTGTTGCTTCTTGGTGGTCCATCCTCCTCTCTCTCCATTGTGAAGCCTAAGCAGAAGTACCTATTGATGATGTCTGCTTTTTCTTGATCCTGTTCTGCACGGTCGCCCTCTGCCATCCTCCTTATCCTCACTTTCCCTCCCCTCCCCTTCCCTTCCCCTTCTTACTTATATACCTGCAGAAAGTCCTGCCCCCTTTTATTCCCTCTTTGGCTGTCCTTTTCTCTGTTTGTGCCTTACAGTAGCTCACCTCAGTGCCCTCCCTGCTTCCCTGTGTTTTACTTGGCACGCCTACCTATCCTCTTCCCTCTGTGTTTATTTCTGCCTCCTAAATGCTACCGTTTTTTTCCTTCAACTTCATGGCCACTTTCCTAAAGTACCATGATTGTCTTTTTTCCTCCTGCCTTTGCTCACTTCCTTCATGCAGAGTCTGGTTACCTTCACTATGCTTTTAATTAATTTTCCCCACTGTTCCTCTACCCCTCCCTGTCAATCCACCCCTGCTGGGCTGCTTCGAAGGTAGTCTACTGTTTCTATAAAATCTTCCCTCCTAAACTCCAGGACCTTCGTCCTTGTGCAGTTTGCCTCTACACCAGTTTTATTGCTGAACCAAACTACATGGTGTTCTCTGGTCCCCAGGGCACTACCCACTGGAATGTCCACAATATTGCCTCTGTTAGTAATCATGAGGTACAATATTGCCCCATCCCTAATGGGTTTGGTGACTAGCTGCTTGAGGAATGACCCCTTGCAGAGAGTCAAGGGTTTCCCTGCTTATGGCTGAAGCTGCAGATTGAAGGCTACAAATCCACCTCTGGTATATTGAAGTTCCCAACCAGCAGTGCCTCCCCCTTATTTGCCATCCTGCTGATGGTCCCCCTAGTGTTTTATCCAAATCCTTCCCTGGTGTTGGAGTTCACTCCAGTGCAGAGAGTGGTCCCAGCTCCTGTCTCTAGGGTGACCCACAGCACTTCTAGTCCTTTACCTCAGTTGTAGCCACTAGGTCCAGGTCTCCCTCCACATGATGGCTTCCAGGTATGACATTTTATTACCCAGACTCCATGTGTTGGTGCACGTGGCTCTCCAAACCTTGCTTTCTCCTTCCTTACAAGCCCCCTTTCCTCCCCATATCTGCTTGTGATACTCCTTGAAACTCCCCGTTACTGTCCCTTTCCTTCATTGCTCCATCTGTTTCTTGTTTCCTCTATACCCCTCTTTCAGCATCCTTTATCTTATCCCACTTCTTCTCCAACTTGTCTACACCCCCTTCATCTTGTGCCCCTGCCCTGGGGGAGTTTAATCCCTCAAGTCTCTTCCTCCTTTTTATGAGTACAAAAAACTCCCCCTCTTGACTAGTTTAACTGCTCATCCAAGTAAGATTTAAACCTTCCATTGAGGACTGTGGTCTCCTTCCCAAAAGGATACAGGTTATCCTCCCTGTAGAGGTCCATATCCTTCCAGTTCAGCTCCCCGTCCTCAATGAAGCCAAAACAGTCCTCCCTGCATCATACCTTCATCCCTCCTATCAGTCTTTCAAGGCAAACTTAAGGGTGTGGCTTCTGACCAAAGCCTGTTGTATCTGCAGCTGTTCCCTAGGTGGTTCCAGGGCTCGTATCCTGGCATAGCACCTATTAGTGCCCTCACCCTACCTCCAGTGCCCCTATGCTCTTGCACTGTCTGCTCCTCTGTTTAGCCTGGATATTACTTATCTGTTTTATCTGAACTATTAGCAGGTTCTGCAACTTATCTTAAATTGCATTTCTGCCTGTGACTTTTGCCTATACCACTCCAGCTGATAGACTGAACCTTCATTTTAACTGTATTTATTTCCATGGTTCCCCGGTGACTGTATGTACATTGCATGTAATACTTTTCCATAATCACCATGTTAAGCCTTTAATATTGCATAGCCACTTAATGCATGTCACTACACCAGTATGTACTGATTTCTCTGATGTATTTTTACTATGTAATTTGACCTCTTACCAAGTGTTTTTACAGTCCTGTTTTGTTCTAATTGTATCTCTGTATTGTATTGAGATTTGTTGTACTTGCCACCCTGGTGGCCTGGGTCATGACTGAAAATGGTCCTCTGGATCAGTTTGCTCACCCGGTTATCAAAGTCGTAAATAAATAAATCCAACTGTTGAAGTTCCTGGTGTGGAGTGCCCTATCTTCTCCTTGGCCGTACACAGGTAGCCCCTCAGTGAAGACAATTGTTTATGCTACTTTTTAAAGGCCCAGCCCCAGTTCCCTGACCTGCACCTAAACTACCCCTACTCCATCTTTTTCCAAGTCTTTGTCCATAGGTAGACAATGACATCCAGCACCCTCCCATGACCTGTCACCCTAACAATCATTAGGAAACCCTCTCTATCCCTCCGAGCAAAAGTGCCAGGTAGGATCCTTACCTCCCCCTCCTGTTCCTAAGGCTATTGCCCTCACAGTTTAGTTCACCACCAGCCACCGCTTCCTCTTCTGCTAGGGGCCTTTCATCCCACCTCGAGGCTTCCCATTCTCAGGACCCTCACATCCTTTCCTTCCAGCATGCTGGATGCATTCTCCCAGCTGTCCTGTCTGGCCAGAATAGTGAAGAAATTTTGTAGAAGCATAGGCTGAGGATTATGTACCCTATCTGCTACCTCCACTCTCATGGAAACCACCAAGGTCCATCCATCCATCCATTCATCCATCCAATCTCTGTCTATGCACCCTCTGAGATAATGGTGGCAGATTCAGTGCCCCTAGGTGGAGCAAGAGGTCCTCTGCATCCTTGCCAGCCTGGCTAAGAATTCAGTGACCTTAACCTAAAAAAAATAAAATTACCACCAACAGCTTAATCTGGTTTAAGGTCATCTGGCATTCCTCTGTATCCCTCTCCCCCCTGGGTCATGCCTGAAAATAGGCAGAATTTGTCTAGTGCATTTACTCGATCAACAAAAACTAAATAAATAAATTAAAAACCCTCGAGAGATGCATTCAAATGGAGCAGCACCTCAGTCTCCAGACTGCTTTCTAATAGACTATATCTCCACACATTTTACACTGCATTACTCCCGTACTTGATTACTAGCTTGCTTTTTTTTTCAACCACTTAACCTAGCCTGCCCCATTCTGCCTACTTCCTATACCTGTTTTCTTACTTCCCGTCCTTTCAGTTTTTGAATTTGGTTTATCACTCTAACCCCAGATGGGATGTTGCCTGCTTTCCCTTTCATCAGTGCTTGTTAGCTGAACCCTTTCCAGTACCCCAGTGCCACCTTACTCTGCCTTATTTAAACTTGTATCCCATTTTCCCTCACTTGAATTTGCTAAGACACTTTACCCCAGATAGGGTGTCTTCTGTTTTTCCTCTGTTAGCAGCTACCTATACCTAAGTCCCACAATGTTTACTCTTTCCCCTTAGCCCAGCACCTGTATCTTTTCATCTTGCTCCTTAATAGCAAGTGGAATAAGATTTTTAATTTAGTGTTGCCTGATTAAGATGAATACTGGATTCAGAAGCTCTGCCCCTGTAAGTTCATATTTATTGATTAACCCCCTCTGTAACTCATTTTTTTTTTTTTACTGCCAGTTTAGAGTCTTTTGCTGGACTTACTCATTAGTCAGCCAGGATCGTATTCTGCACAACTCGTGCTCCAGCTGTGGCCTGCTCAGCTGTTTAGCATGGAAGACCCTTCCTTACCTTTGTATTGTGAGACCCCCTCCCAACGATCCTCAGGTCAGGCCCCCTGTTTCAACAGCATTGCCTTATTGCTGGAGAATTTGGTAGCTGACGTGGCTGCTATTAATCTCTTTGGTCACCACCACTTCAGATGTTGTTTGCACTTAAGGATAAATTGAATGTTACAGAACAGTGTCTAACAGGCCTGGATAATACACAGTTTCATATCCTGAGGCGATTAGTGGATCATATGTGGCCGCTTGAACAACTCTGAGGGAGATCAGAGGGATCACGTAATGCAGAGCACCTAGCAGCAGCACTAATCTGGAGCTCCTGCCTACCACCGTTTGCCAGCTCCTTAACCCTATACATTGGGAGAGCTGCAACCTGGAATTTGTATCCAACAATCCTCCTGCCTTTAGCGATCGAATTTGTTTGTAAGTTTGCATCACATTTGGCCGTGTAGCTGTTATGGATGCTGAGATGAAACAGGCCGCAATTAAACACACACCGCCTCCAACCCCAGAAAAAATGCCTAAAAAATCCAGAGCTCAAGGACCAGCAGCAAACACCAAATCAGGCACTTCAACTCCTCTGGTGATTTCTCTGCCTGAAGATCGCTTTCTTCAGAAGCTTTTACCTTTTAGAGAAACCTTGGAAGATATCTCCACCAATCTCAAATCTATTAGAGGAGACGTCATAAACCTTACAAGAAGAGTAGGTGACTCCGAGGCCCATTCAACATCTCTGGAGAAATGGAGAGGGAAAGTTGAGCCGGAGATAGTACAGCTTTGCCAACAGCTGCACAAACTACAACTTAAAACCGAGGCTCTGGAGGGGAGGAGCCGTAGAAACAATATTTTAATACTTGGGCTACCAGAGACTGAGGAAGGCATTAACATCAACACCTTCCTACAGACATTTTTACAGAAAATCATAGGTCCATCGCCACTAAATCCACAGTACCATATCGAAAGGGTCCATCGCTCTCTCACGCTGAAGCCTCTATCGGGATCTCCCCCCAGGCCGATCACCGTTACATTTCTTAGTTTTGTAGAGAAACAACACATCTTATCAAAGGCTAAAGAACTGCAATTAATCACCTGGGAAAGCTCTACCATACAGATTATGCAAGCTTTACCCTTTGAAACTCACCAAAAACGTTCAGCATTCCACCCGCTTGTCAGCAAATTTATTGCGGCTGGTATCCACTTCAAAATGATGTACCCAGCAAAGCTGCAAGTTTCTCTGGAAGTGTCCTGGATTTTATATCAAACCCCAGAGCAAGCAACAACAGATCTCACAGCCAAGTTTCCCAATCTTTTTAAAATTGGGTGAACATTTGATAGACACATTATGGCTAAAAGTTGGTTAATCAGAGGATCTTTCTCCTAAAGGTTTGCTGTTGTACCGTTTTAGTGTTATTTACCTGCCTACAGCAAAGTTAGTTCTCCTTCCCTGCTCATTTAAAGGAAATCAAGGCTTAATGGGATGAGTAGGCCACAAATGCCTAGTAGACCAAATCCCCCATTGCAGTAGTATCAGGGTGCGCATGGGTAATCTGGGTAGGAACCACAGTTCCACTGTTAGTTTCCATGCAGCACTTTTGAGAACGGACGGATTCTAGTCTCTTCACTAATATCATTCCCCTGGTTCTTCCTAGCACGTTGCAGAAGTTTAGCTGGCACTGTTTAAATGGTCAAATGTAGATTCTTACCTATGGCACTATTTTATCTGACCAAATCAACCCAGAATGGTCATTGGGAAGTCGGGGGCTAGTGAGGTTCCAGCACAGATCATTAGGGCTACAGGAAGGTGAGTCCCAAGCAATATTATATATTCTGAATCCTGGCTGTTTTTCTTTCTCTGTACTCAAGACATAACATAGATATGTCTCTGGCTAAACAGCTCTCAGGATTCATGGTTTTAACAGGGACCCTGAATCTGTACATCTTTTAACCCTCTGTATAATTTTGTTCTATATAAAAGGGGTTCCCCTATAAATGCTCGAGGGATATTATTATGGGAACTGAACAAAATGTTGTTGGTTTAGGGGTTGGGGAGTGAGCTCCTAGATGGTACAGGCTTAGGGTCAGGCTGCAGAGTGTACCAGTTCAGGGTGTGTGTGGCATAATTCTGTGGATCCATGTCATTTGTGTTGGAATAAGGTGTCAAGTAGGTTACATTTCAGACTTAAGAGTCTGGGCTTCAAATAATGATGGATCCTATACATATGGGCACTATTCACCAAGGAATATAGCCAATAGGGACTCATCTCCTGATATTACCAAAATGTTGTTACTGCTATATTTATTATTTCAGAGGAGGCCTGTTGTATATAGTTGCTGGGAAATTGGGGGAAGGGGTGGGCCCTTTATAGGCCTGTTGTCTCTGACATTAATAGAGTTAATAAGTGTCAAGCACAAGTTAAATAGACTACTGGCAACAGTTAAGGTTGTAGGTACTTTCAGAGACAAGCATTATTATGATTTCAGAACATGTATTGTGGGAAGGGAAGGGATTGGAGTGTGCTTGTTAGGGCATAGTTATTCTCTGGATATTTACACTTTATCTTTATTTTTACATGATGATAATGGCTAATAAACCATTTAAAATTGCTACGTGGAATTTTAGAGATATTAGATACCTAACAAAAAGGTATCAAGTGCTCAAACATTGTGCCTTACTTAATGTGGACATAATATTACTTCAAGAAACCCATCTGGTACCCAGTGAAACAATCTGGTTGCGGTGACAAGGTTTTTCCAAAATCTTTGCAGCAGGTGAGTCCTCATCTAGCTGGGGTGTGGCTATCTTAATAAAAGGACATTTGTCCTTCTAGGCGGAAGGAAATATTATCAATCCAAATGGCAGATTTGTGTTAGTTAAAGGATCCCTTAACAACACCAAAGTAATTATAGGATACATATATGGCCCTATTGGGGGTGACCCAAAATGTCTCATGGACCTGGCTAATAAAATTGCTACCTTCCTGCCCTCCTCTTTAATCTTGGGTGGAGACTGGAACATACCACTGTCCCAGGATCTGGATAGATCCTACTTACCATTGAAGCCTCTATCCCCCTCTCAGAAAGCCTTAGCTGAGTTTATGGATCTTCTTGGTCTTTGTGATTCTTGGCAGCTCCTTAATCCTGTACATCATCTCTTCTCTTTCTATTCTAACATTCACCAATCATGATCTAGACTAGACTATGTACTAATTAGTCGTCCTCTGAGGCCCGGTCTTTGACAGGCCAGAATTGAGCCTATCATCATCTCTGACCATTCAGTAGCAAGGTTAACAATTCCCACTGACCCAGATATACAAAGAGACACAGTCTGGAGACTGAATACACAACTCCTTAAAGATAAATCCATGGCCTCCCACATAAAGACTCTTATCTCCAATTTCATGGATATTAACAAAGGCTCCAAACCAAGAGAGGATGAGATATGGTGCACTCTTAAATGTTACCTTCGAGGTGAGCTCATTAAGTTAGCTTCCAAAAGTAAAAGACAGAGAGAAGCAAGGGCAATTTCCCTGCTAGTATGGAATTGTGAGGCTGAAAACTCTCTTTCATCAACTTCCTCATCAACCTCTTTGGAAACTCTGCTAACACTATGGAATGAATATGCTGATTCATAAGGAAAAAGGCAGAATTTGCCATGTTAAAAACAAGATCCACATACATAGAACAAGGGGAGAAAGCACATAGACTGTTAGCCCTTCGACTTCATAAAATAGAAAGTTTGAGGTTAATCCCTTCTATTCGAGCCTCAGATGAAACGATCAAAACCTCTTCTCGAGACATTGCCCAGGTTTTTGAAACCTTTTACAGTACACTATATGGTAAAAGTTCTTCCTCAACATCGCCTCCAATAATAAAAGCTTATCTAGATGCCCTTCAAAGTCCCTGTGTACAATCTCATCATCAAACCTTCCTGTCGTCTCCTATCACTTTGGCTGAAGTGGAGGAAGCGATTAAGGGGTTAGCACTATACAAGGCAATGGGACCTGATGGGTTCCCCTCAAATTTCTATAGGGCCTTTTGCAAGGAACTTGCACCTTTTCTTCTTAATTTGTACAGTTATATGTTTAAGGCTGACACTTTAGATCCTACCCTGTTGGAAGCCATGATAATTCTGCTTCTTAAACCTGATAAACCCAGCATGTATCCAACTAGTTATAGACCAATGTCTCTATTAAATTGTGATATTAAACTATTAACCAAAATTATCTCTCTTCAAATTAAAAAGATTTGGTCCTACTTATTGAGCCCAGAACAAGTGGGTTTAGTTCAAGGCCGTTCCTCGGCGGATCACTTAAGAACACTTTCACATATTTTTGAAACTGCACAAACCTCTCCGATTCTCATGGCATTCATCTCGTTAGATGATGAACTGGCTTTTGATAGGGTTGACTGGAAGTTTCTCTGGGCTACATTAAGGAAAATGAGTTTTCCCATTCCCTTTATTCAGTGGATACAGGTGGTATATACATCCCCTTCGGCCAAAATCTATTGCAATGGTGTTTTCTCCTCCTAGTTTTCTCTATACACAGGTACCAGACAGGGTTGTCCTCTCTCTTCCTTTCTTTTCAACTTATATCTGGAATCTCTCCTTCATTACATTAAGGGATCCCCTCATATAGAAGGAATGTCAGCACTCCACCAAACTTTAACCTTGTCAGTATACGCAGATGGCATTTTACTTCATTTGGAAAATCTGGTTACATCTCTTGTACATGCTTTGGAAATTATTCCTCAGTATGGGTGTCTATCTAACTATAAACTAAATCTTTCAAAACCGGAGATTTATCCTTTAAATGGCCTCACTCATGAAGCTGACTTTAACCACCTTGGGATGAAATGGTCTTCTCATTCAATTAAATACCTGGGATTATACCTCACTAAAGACTCCCTAACTCTCAAAAAGTTAAATCTCGATGACTTGCTGGTTACAATCCAACAGGACCTTCAAAGATTGGTAGCCCTACCTCTTTCTTTATGGGGCCGTATAAACATTATCAAGATGAATATCTTGCCCTGGCTCTTCTATCCCTTAAACTTACTAAATACCTGTCTTCCAATGTCTTTTTTTTTCAACATATTCATTCTACTATTTCCAACTTTATCTGGCTTGGCAAGCACCTCAGGTGTTCCTTTCTTAAACTTAGCCTATCCAGAGACTTAGGGGGTCTATGTCTCCCTAATTTCCTTCTGTATTATTGGGCCAGTCACCTATCTAAACTCAGCAAATGGTTCTCGACCATGGATAATGAATGCTCTCCCATTTGGCTTCAGATAGAAAATAGACTATTGGGATCACACAATCTGAATGCATCTACCATCTTCGTCTTATCAAAATCATTTCTGCCAGCTCCATTACAAATCTCTGACATTGACACCTCTCGCAAAGTCTTATCTCAATGTTGGGCGTATTTCAAGATTTCCATTAAACAGGATCATGCTCAATCTCTCTTCTTCAACCCTAACATTAAAATAGGTGGGCTCATATCTCTTTCCTGACTGGCTTCCTCAATTACAAAGCTCTCTGGTAGAGGATCTCTTCTCTCAGGATTCTCTCCTCTCTTCTCCTGAAATACTTATCAAATTCATGATACCTCAGAAATACATCTTTAAAAGTCTTTCAGTTAAGGCATCTACTCGGTTCTCTGTTTGGATCTGTTCCTAGGCCTTCACAGGTTGCACCACATTGAACTATTTACAAGAATTTGCAATCATGCGCTATATTCCTATCTTTTAACATATAATTTCCCAAATCCTCTTCCAGGTTCCAAGGTCTGGGACACTCTCCTGCCTGACATAACCCCAATATGAGGCCAAATTTGGGAAGATCTATATAAATATCACACCCAAGACAGACTCAGACTCACCCAGTATCATATCTTAAATAATATGTACTACACACCAGTCCTACTTGCCAAATTGGGTAAACTTACAGACTCTGCTTGTACTAGATGTGGCAAAGCAGAAGGGAATCTGATACACATTTTCTGGCAATGCGAAAAAGTGATCCACCTATGGCAATCAATTCAATCCAAATTGGATCCATTGTTAGGGCTGGATGAGCTTTTCACTGCTGAAATCTGTATTCTGGGCATGTTCTCTAAAATTGGGGTTCAGAACGTAAATTCCACATGGCATTAATTTCAATAGTAGTTAAAAATTGGTATTAAAACACTGGATGGACCAACTGGTCATATCATATTCTGAATGGCTGAATGATGTATCGACTTGTTTTAGAACCAAACGTATGATGGCCAGCTCTTGTAATAATTTGAAGTCCTTTAATAAAAAGTGGGGCAAATTATATGCTCTATACTTACACTAGAGACCATTAGGGATAAGGTCTTTAATCCTCTAAGGTCATTGATACCTTGTTATACTGTACTTATACTTAATTTTATATAATAAGCACACTCCAGGAGAGGGCCTGGGGATTGGGAGGTGGGAGAGGGCTGGGAAGGGGAGTTAGTATATAATTGTATAAGTTGTCCAATGGATTTACATGCTCTTGTAAGTTTCTTGAACTGTGTGTTTGTATGTGTTGTTAAACAATAAACATTTTGAATTTCAAAAAAAACAAAAACTCTGGGGGAGATCTGAACTTCTCAACAACCAAATTTGCTGTAACAACTTATGTGTGATTGGTGTCCCTAAGGGGTCTGAAGGCTCCAGCCTTGATGTACTTTTATCTGATGTATTGCCTTAGACTTTGTCTCCAGCTTAAAGAAGCTCTCTAAAGATTGACTAGGTATACCATGTAGGGGCCATATACACTGATCAGCGTCAACGGCCATGATCAGTTGTGGTCTAGATTTTGCATTTTACTGCCAAACTGGCCATTTTGTGTGCAGCTAGACAGAAGGGTTTCATTAACTGGAGGGGTACTAGAATCTATATTTAGCTGGATTGTTCTCCTCTGGTGATGCAGAAGCAATGAGAATATCTCCCCATTCAAGCTGCTTTGAGTAAAACTGGCATTAAATGTCATTTTGCAGGAGCATAAAGCCTGATAATCTACGCAAATGTCAAACCGTGTACTTGTCACACCTCTCAGGGTGCATGAGTTGTCATGTATTAATGCTGGCCTTTGCTCAAAATTGACTCTCCTCCATCCAGGTGTTTGTGGCAGGACTCAGACTGAGTAGTCCCTCGTGACTCTTCTTTCTGACAGAACCTATCTCCAGTGTTCACATCCATGCATGGCTTACCTAAGCCCTTGAAGAAGCATCCCTTCATGCGGGAACCTAGAGAAATGGCTCCGGCATTCTTGCTTTTCTCCCCTAGGATGTCAGGATCCTTTGAAATGCATACCACCAGCCACTTTGCATCCCTCTGGTGATTGTCCTCATCTTCAACCTCATTAGCACAGTTCAGGCTTATCTTCAGCCCACTCCTCTCTCACCTCTCTACCTGTAAAGGCTTGCTATGAAAATCTTTTGGTACTGTCAGAACCTCCTTTGGAGTGACCTTCCCCATACCGTCTGCCTCTCTGCAATGTGCCCCCTCCCCAGGCTTTGCAGTGCAGTATCATTCTGGAAACTGAATTAAACCTAATGAATTTTGGCACTGTGTTCCAATGAGTGTCCCCCACCACAAGCTACCTCACTGGATCACTGGGTTCAGAGGAAGGAACCTCCATGAATGTTTTATGGACTATTATGGATATCAGTCTTATTGGATTTGCCTCCTTAAAGTTGACGTCTTCTATCTTTTACTCATTCCAATTCTGCTAGCTCTTTTCTGTCTGACTCTTCCTTCTAAGAGCTAAGTTTCCCAGTTTCGTTGTCCATTTGGCTAGCTCTTGATTAAGACTATCATGTTACTGTGCATTCTTCTGCAATGCATATCAGAGTACTCTTTCTCTCTACCCCTGCCTTCACCCTCTCCCCTCTTTGTTACTATCTTTTTTCTACTCTGATTTATTTTCCTCTTTCTACAATGTTGGTATCTTTCTTGATTATTATTTGGTACATCTACTGTGGTGTCTATTCTGTCTCTGTTGGAGGCAGGCTTCTACATATATGAGGGGTATTGATCGCTCCTTGTGGGGTAGACCGGCCTGCTCGTACTCCCCTTGTTTTTGTCTTCAGAGGTTGGGTACTTGCCTTCCTGCTAGATTACCCTGTCACTCTGGCAGGGGTGGTTTAGATAGCTTGTGAGTTACAGTTCAACACTCCCACTTGGTGCCCCTGTTAGAAGGATGTGGAGGATTCAGTACCTCCTTCCACTGGATAATGAGGATAACCCTGTTCACCTTTAATAACCTACTCTTACCTTGTTTATATATTAGCTGCATACACTGGGTTAATTGGTTATATTGGGTTCATTGTTGGGCCTTTACTGTTCTTCGTCATAGGTTTTGACACTGTGTTTAAGATTATTTTTGTTTGTTAGTTTTGTTTTTTTGAGATAGTGGTGTTATAGGTGGATTTACCTTGCTCTCTGTTAGTATGAGATTTACCTAGGCTTGTTCTTAACCGTTGCACTGGGAACTATTGCTTGTTTTTTGTACATTGCTGCTCAGTTTGGGATATCTTGTTTTATCTGCTAGGAAGGTTTTTTTTTTTTTTGAGATAACCCTGCTTTTACCTTTTCTCTTAACTTTTCTGTTGACACCACAGGATTCTCTTTAGAACGGCTACAGTGGGGGCCAGATCACCAGTGAGAATTCTCTCCCGGTCAGAATATGAAAGGTCTCAATCACCCTGTTAAACATATGAAGGTTTTTTAATATTTGAAATCAGTAAGAGTGGATATTGTGTTTCTCCATGAGATGCACCTCACCAGTAGAACTGCCTAGGGGATGCAAAAAGGTTGGGTGGGTCAACTGCACACAGTTTGGCTTTCAGTAAATCTAGAGGCACTATGATTTTGATTCATCATGCCTTACCCTGGAATATTGTCCAAATTGTAGCTGACATAGAACCATAGAAACATAGACTTTGAAGGCAGACAAGGACCACTTGGCCCACCCATTCTGCTCATTTGCCTACCTACTGAATAAGCTGCAGATTCTAGTTAACCAACAGCCTATTTCCTGTCACCCCCCACTACAATTTCCTTGTGTCTGTCCCATGCATGTTTGAATTCCCCCACTGTTTTAGCCAAAAACAACCTCCCCAGGAAGGCAGTTCCACGCATCCACCACTCTCTCCATGAAAAAAGATTTCCTTACAGTACCCCTGAGCCATCCCCTCTCTATCTTTAAATTGTGTCCCCTTGTTCTTACACATCTCTTTTTCTGAAAGATGCTACCCTCCTGGACTTTGTTGATTCCCTTGAGGTACTTGAACATTTCTGTCATGTCCTTCCTTTCATCAAGGGTATACATATTAAGCTCTCTTAGTCTCTCTTCATATGATTTCTGATGCAGACCCTACACCATTTTAGTTGCCCTCCTATGGACTGCTTCCATCCTGTCTATGTCCTTGCATAGATGAGATCTCCAAAATTGCACACAGTACTCCAGATGGGGTCTCATCAACTGTCTGTACAGAGGGATAACCACTTTCCTTTTCTACTTGTGATGCCCCTTTCTATGCATCCCAGTATCCCCCTGGCCCTCCTTACTGACTTCTCACATTGCTTACCAACCTTTAGATCGTCTGATATGACTACCCCCAAGTTCAGTTCCATTTTTGTTGCTGTTAGTACTTCCCCTGCAATTGTATACTCTTCTCCTGGGGTTTTGTTTCCCAGGTGCATTACTTTGCACTTCTTTGCATTGAATCTAAGTTGCCATATGTCTGACTATTCCTCCAACCTTGCCAAGTCCCTTCTCATCCTTTCTACCCTCCTCCCTTGTGTATCAACTCTGATACAGATCTTTGTATCATCTGCAAACAGGTATACCATTCCCTCCAGACCCTCTGCAATGTCACCCATAAAGATGTTAAAGAGGACTGGACCCATTGGCCCCCTTTCATCGGAATGTGTTCCACTCACTATTACCTTCTGTGTCCTGTTGTGCAGCCAGTTTGCAACCCAGGCTACCACCCTGGGACCCACTCCCAGGCTGGCTAACTTGATTATTAATCTTTTGTGTGGGACTGTGTCAAATGCCTTGCTGAAGTCTAGGTAGGCCATATCCACAGCCCCTCCCTGGTCTATTACTTTGGTCACCCAGTCAAAGAAATCTATTAGATTCATCTGACATGACCTTCCTGCTGTAAATCCATGCTGCTTTGGGTCCTGTGCCCCACTAGCCTCTAGATACTCAACAATTCTTTCTTTCAGAAGTGATTCCATAATTTTCCCTACCACTGAGGTCAAACTTACAGGTCTGTAGTTTCCTGCATCTGCCTTGCTCCCACTTTTGTGACGAGGAATCACATCTGCCCTCCTCCAGTCCTCAGGTACCACCCCATCTTACCATGATTTGTTAAAAAGTGTGGTCAGTGGTGTCACTAGGTCCTCCCTTAGTTCTTTTAGGATTCTGGGGTGAATCCCATCAGGCCCCATTGCTTTGTCCACCTTGAGTTTTAGGAGTTCTTTCAGGACTCTTTCTTCTGTAAATGGACTGGTGTCAACCCCCTACCCAGAGAGCTTCTTTTGTCTGGTTTAGGTAACTCCTCCTCATCTTCTTTTGTGAATACTGAGCAAAAGTATTCATTCAGTATCTCTGCCTTTTCACTGTCTCCCTCTGCCCACCTCTCGTCTCCCTTATCTTTACTATTCCTCTCTTAACCTTTCTATGCTCCCTAATATACCTATAAAAGGTTGTATCCCCCTTCTTAACTGAATTGGCTATTTTTTTCTCAGTTTGGCCTTTTGCTACTCTGACTGCCTTCCCCACTTCTTTCTGCTTTAATTGATACAGCTCCCTGTCATGCTCCTTCTGTGATGCCTTATACTTTTTGAATGCAGCCTTTTTCTCCTTAACCTTCCCTACCACCTCTTTTGAGAACCATAATGGTTTTTACTCCACTTTGTTTTCTTTAGCTGTTTCACACAAAGGCCTTTTGCCTCTATAATGGCAGTTTTTATTTTCTTCCATTGTTCTTCCACCCCTCCTTTCTGGCCATTTGTTAGTGTATTCATCAGGTATTCACCCATTTTGCCAAAGTCAGCCCTTCTAAAGTCCAGTATGCTTGTTTTTGTATGGCTTGTCTCCATGGTTGTGCTTATTGTGAAGCACACTGCGCAGTGGTCGCTTGTTCCCAGATGTCTACTGACTTCTAAATTTGTGATCCTCTCTCCATTTGAGAGTACCAGGTCTAGTATTGCTCCCTCCTGAGTGGGTTCCAGCACTAGCTGTCTAAGGCAAGCCCCCTGCAGGGCATCGAGAATGACCCTGCTCTTGGATGTGGCTGCAGTACATGTCATCCAGTTAACATCTGTCATATTCAGGTCCCCCATCAACAGTATCTCCCATTTTTCAGCTATTTTGAGAATGTCCTCAGTCATTTTCTTGTCCATTTCCTCCCCTTGAGATGGGGGTCTGTATACAACCCCTATGTGGATTGTGATGCCATTCCCTGTCTCCAAGGTGACCCAGAGTACCTCTTGTCCTCCCCCTTTACATTTTAGTTCTGTACCTTATGTATAGCACTACTCCACCTCCTCTTTTCCCCTCCCTGTCCCTTCTGTAGACTGTGTACCCCAGTCTGTTGACATCCCAGTCATGGTTCCCCATGTACCATGTTTATGTGACTGCCACAATACCCAATTTTTCATCTTCCATCAAGGCTACTAGCTCAGGAAGCTTGTTTCCTAGACTATGGGCATTGGAACTCATTACCCTCCATTTAATGTTGGCTTTATCCTTTTTTCCCCCATGCTTGCTCTTTTTACCCTTGTCTATTTTTCCATTTACCCCTGTCCTGCCCTCTGTTGAGCACTGTACCTCAGTGTTTACCTTACTACCCATCATGTTTTGTTGGGGGAGGCTTGACATTTCATGGCTCTTTTTAGCACCTCCCCCCATGGCTAGTTTAAAAGCTTGCCAAAGAAGCATTTAAGCCCGTCACTTAGGATCTTGGTTCCCTTCATGGACAGATGCAGACCATCATGCCAGTATAGACCTTTATCTCTCCAGGTGTACCCCCAGTCCCCAATGAAGCCAAAGCCCTGTCTGCACCAGTTTTGCAATCATTCATTAAACTGCATGGTGTGTAGTACTCTAGCCTCACCCCTGCCATTGACTGGTAGCACCTCTGAGAAGGTAACCGTGCTTCCCCAACTCCATAATTTCATCCTGCACTGCACTGATCCCATGCCTAGCTAGGTCATTTGTCCCAAGGTGGACAATGATATCTAGTTACCTCTATTGTGATGCTGCTTCTGCAATCCTGAGGATTTGCTTCTTGTCCCTCCAAGCCATGGCACTAGGCAGGCACCTTACTTCCCTCTCCTACCCCTTCCCCAGGTCTACCCCTCTAACAACTGAGTCCCCTATCAGAAGCTGTTTCCTTCCCCTGTGGTGTCCCTTGCCACCCTTCTGTGGGTCTCCCTTGTGGGTGTCCTCAGCATTCTTCTTGGTCTCCACTGAGGGTGCCATCATAGAGGAAAATTGCTCTGCCAGACTGGCATATGGTTTATGTAGAGGTACAAATAGAAGGCTTCACCTCTGTTCCACCACCCGCACCCTCCCAGAACCCACTGTGGTCTAACTGCTTTTCATACTTGGCAGCCCCTGTGGCAGTGGTGCTCTTTGGGTGGGGGAGACCTCCTTAGTCCTTTACAGTTCAGTCTGGAGGTGGGCAACCTGCTCCCTCAGAGCTGACAGTTGCCTGCAGATAGGACAGCAATGCAGTTTCCAGAATGTCTCCCAGAAAACTGCTGCCCCACAGCCAGTGCATTGACGATGATGGTAGATAGATTATAGCTAAAGTTAGTCACCCAGAAGGGTACTTGCATTTAATTTCTCTCCGTGCTTCCTTGACTGATGACACAGAATTTTTTAATTGAGTCTCTCAAGCTTTGACAGATATGCAGGTTGAGTCCCATTTTCCCCCTGATGAGAGGAGAGGACCTTAACCTTGCACTAGACCCCCTTTTTGGATAGGTCTAAAATTACTTCTGACTCCCACTCTAATTCAAGAGCTGCCATATTAGAACTTATGATTGAATGGAGATTGGTAGATATATGGCAGCTCGCTCACCCATCCAATGGATCCAGACTTTTCTTTTTATGCCAATGTGCATGACTCTTTGTCATTAAGACTATTGACTCATTAATAATATAGTTACCCTTAATATTTGTGACTCATCCTATTGTCATATTATAACTTTGGACCATGCCCTTGTAGCTTTTTACTTCCTACTGTCCATTTCTGAATCTCCTCTACTCGATGGCAGTATCACTACTACACTACTGCAAGATCCAGCCTTTTGTGAATGGATTTGTAAAGAAACCCAGTTTTATTCTGAGGTTAATGATTTCAAGAATGTAGGGATGGGGGTTGTCTGGAAGGCTTTTAATGCCTTTTTAATGGGTTGCATTATCACCTTTCTGCTTGTAAGCAGAAGGAAAGAGATGCAGTTTTCAGAGCTGACCCAATCATTGGCCCTGCTAAAACACTGCTTCAAGCAAAGCTCTTCACCCACTCCGGCCTTGCAGGCTGACATCTTGGGATTGAAATATTAGCTCAATACTTTCCTTTCATGCAAGGCAGAATGGCAGCTTATTAAAACAGGCCTCTGCTTCTGGGAGTTGGGTGAAAAGAGTAGCAGGCTACTGGCATAACTTTTACCTAAGCAGCAGGCCGATATTTGGATTCCTGCACTTTGAGGAATGGATAGATTTCACCCCCATCAAGAGGTTAATGATATTATGGACAGTTCTGTCAACAGCTCTACTCCTCTAATGCACCCCACCCCCTTCCATCTTAGCTAATCATTAGTACTTTTTTGGAACTACCTCCACTCCATTGCTCTCGACTCAGTTGCAGGAGGAGCTCATTGTGCCTCTAAGTGCAGCAGAATTTCACCCAAGCTGTTGACTCTAGTCAGAAATAAAGCTCCTGGGCAAGACAGTATCACCACAGACATCTGTCAACTTATGACAGACATCATTATGCCCCCCCCCCCCTTGGCAGCTTTGCAAGAGGTGCACTGAGATGGGCAGCTTCCCCATACTCTCTGTGAGGCTGTAATAACTCTCCTTCCCAAAAATTCAGACAATCCGCATGACTGTTCTAACTACAATCCAGTATCTGTCATCTCCACAGTTGCGAAGTACTTGCAAAGGCCCTTGCCACTCATCTGGAAATGGTGCTCCCCACCCTGATCCATTACTCCCAAGCTGATTTTCAAAAAGGTAGATCATCTGCGCACACTCCTCAGTCTGAAGCTTCATGCTAACGCTGCCCCCCATTCCCATGGCAGCAATTGCAGTTGATTTTTGGAAGGCTTTTAATTGTGTCCACTGGGATTATATGCACAGAGTCTTGGAACCTTAAAGCTTTGGCCTGTACTTTCATTCTTGGATTCAAATTCTTTATCATAGTCTGTCTGCAGTCATACTGACATATCATACCATTACTTTCCTGTTCCTTCTACAATTGAGCACCCATCAGGGATGCCCTCTTTCACATCTCATGTACCTGCTGGCACTAGATCCTGTCTCTCATTAATGATTGGCTACTCCTATGAATCATGGTATTCATGTAGACAACCTCACATATCTTATTTATTCCCACACAGATGATTTGCTGCTTACCTTGTAATCCTCTGCACAGTCTCTCTCTCTCTCCCCAACCCTTGCCAGCTTCCTCCACTTCACTGACTTCTTTGACCAGGCTGTTAATATGTCCAGAACAATTTTAGCCCCTTTAAATTCTGTGATAGCTCCTCTTGTTCAGGGCTTCAGATCAAGTGATCTGGTGATGCATTTAAATATCTAGGTGTTCAAATCACCTCTGGGTGGGAAGATCTTATTTCTGTGAATTACACCTTTTTACTCTCTGCCCGAGAGTACAGTACTTACCACTGGATTAAACTGAGGCTCTCTCTGGTGGGCAAAATCATTGCTCTCTAGATGTATGCTCTCCCTAAGTTAGCGTATCAGTTTTGTAATTTGACACTAGATCCTGTCTCTCATAAATGATTGGCTACTCCGATGATTCATCATATTCATGTAGGCAACCTCACATATCTTATTTATTCCTACACAGGTGATTTGCTGCTTACCTTGTAATCCTCTGTGCAGTCTCTCTCCCCCCAGCCCTTGCCAGCTTCCTACACGTCACTGACCTCTTTTGCCAGGCTGTTAATATGTCCAGAATGATTTTAGCCCCTTTAAATTCTGTGTTAGCCTTCTTGTTTAGGGCTTCAGATCAAATGATCTGGTGATGCATTTAAATATCTAGGTGTTCAAATCACTTCTGGGTGGGAAGATCTAATTTCTTTAAATTACACCTCTTTACTCTCTGCCCTAGAGTGCAGTACTTACCACTGGATTAAACTGAGGCTCTCTCTGGTGGGAAAAATCACTGCTCTCTAGATGTATTCTCCTCCTAAGTTAGCATATGAATTTTGTAATTTGGCACTCTCTGTCCCTCAGACTCTGTTCTGCACCATCAACCGCATTTTCGGTCAGTTTCTTTAGGAATGCACCCCCCCATCTCAGTAAATTGAAGCTTCAGTCACACTGGAACAAGGGTGGCCTTGGTCTTCCTTGGTTTGAGGACTATGCCCTCCCATATTAGATGTCTCAGGGCTACTGGTGGTTCAGGCCTCTGTCATCCAATGTTCCAGAATGAGTTTATATAGAGGTGACCGTGGAGCAAGTGCCATGCCTAAGTTTACTTTTTGTGTTTATGACCTGGCAGAAATTCTCAGCTCTTCCCATTATTGACATGACCCTTCATGCATGGGACACCCACTTGTTCCTAACTGCTATACTCTGACATCTTGGCTTCCCTCCAGGTCCCTAACATACCTCAGGGGTAACCCCTCTAGTCTTACTGAAGGCAAATCAATTGGATGGGCTGCCTAGGACAAAAGTAACATTAAGCTAATTGCTGATACCTGTATTCCTCACACTGATGACCTTTTGTCTTTTCAGCAGCTACTGGATAAATATGCACTTCCTATGTCTAATTTTTGGCACTATTTTCAATAGTGATCAGCTATTCGTGACTATGACAAGAAACTCACTCCTTGGACCTCCTGGAGTTGGCTTACAAATCTTTATGGGAACAATAGTACTATAGGCTGGGCAGGTAAAATGTATCATACTCTCTGTGAGGCTTTACCTCCGGCCAGTACTCAGTGTAAGATAAAATGGGAAAAAGAGCTTCATGCCACTTTTTCGGATGAAGACTGGTTCACTGGCATTTGTTTTACCTATAAGTTGTGTTTCAATGCCAAAAGTCACCTGCTTCACTTTAAAAGCTTACATCATTGGTACAAATACCACAGGCCCTTCAGTCTATGGCTCTCACTGCAGATTTGTCTGGTTGGCAATGCTCCCAACCCGCAATAGCCTTTAGCATATATTATGGAGCTGTCCATGCCACACTAGGTGGTGGAATTCCTTTATTTCAGATTGCACTAAGGTTTTGCAAGCACATATCTCATCCCACCCGGCATTAGTCATACTATACTAGGCCTTTCTTCTCAGTTACCCCTGCTTCCCTTCTATTAGCAATGCTGACTAGTAGCCATGTTGCTAGAAGCTAAATGGTTACTTCTTCTGTTATTGAAACTTCCTTCACCTCCGTTGACAC
Organism: Neoceratodus forsteri; assembly: GCA_016271365.2. NCBI lineage: Eukaryota > Metazoa > Chordata > Ceratodontiformes > Ceratodontidae > Neoceratodus > Neoceratodus forsteri. Next base: position 152,818,030 of record CM028133.1, read on the forward strand.
TCCAATGGGACTCCACACTTCCTCATCTAGCCCTTTTTGATAGACGAACTTTAATATCTTCTGAAAAACATGATGCATTTTACAACAAATGGGACTGTTTCCTTAACTCACATCTTTGTTTTGTGCCCCCCCCCCCAGCTTAATAAACCTTCTAGTGTTTAGGCTCCATACATCCTAGCAGATTGTACTCCACTGTTAATTGTGTGTTGTTGTTTCTCCGGTACTTCATTTTTTTTCATAGTACCCAGTTTTGGGGTTTTGATCAGCTACCTTTTCATAACTGCTATGATTATATCTGCTACTTGTGGTATGCATTTAGGTTGTATTTGTTTTTAGTGGTTATTTGTGTTATTCGGGTGATTTTTCTACTATGGATAACTCTTGTTCTTATGATCTTTCCCCAGTGCATATTTCCCTTATTGGTTTGTACATGATTGGTTGATTGGAAGCTCTTCCTATGTATTCAGTTCTTTTGTATTGTCATATGTGTGTATTGGTTAACACTTCAATAAATTATTTCTTGTTAAAAAAGATCTTTGATTTACCTTTTCATTACCTTGTCTTATGTCTCTCCGGCTGAGCCCCCTGCTGACTGCGGCTGACCTGAAGATGTCTGCTGAAAACTTGGATGCCTTAGATTACCTGTTCCACTCCTGCACTGTCCCACTTATGCTCTGGGACATGAGTGTGATTTTACACACTTGATAAGAGAGTCTGTTCTGGATTAGGGGAGATAAACATGGTGAAATTTATACAGATGTCTATGCTGGTGAGCACAAAAATCTAGAGGACATACACCCAGACATAGTGGTGATGAATAATGGGAAACATTCAACAGCATTTCCTAACAAAAGGTGGTTAACATGTGTGACACAATACTCAGAGGTAGTGGGATCTAGTATTGTCCATTCTTTCAAAGCAGAACTTGACCAGGTCTTAAAGGAGGATGGAATTTCAGGTTATGCAATGTTTGCAATGGTTACAGCGTGGCCACTATGCTTGGATGTGTAACCATGCTAAAATTGGGCACAATCATTTTACTGTAGCAGAAGGAGCAGAAAAGATAGAGCATAAGTCAGCCTCTTCATCCTGTTATGGTTTCTACGTAAAAAAAAATGTATAATTGAAAAAAGATGAAGAAATAACTTCTCAGATACACTGTTTGCAACAAACACTCTTTCCAAAACAATGACATTAATAATAATAATAACATTTATTTATATAGTGCAATTCAAACATATATCAAAACGCTGTACAAGAATTAAAACACAAATAATCATTAAATATTAAAAACCAGTATAATACAATTAAATAACATTCAACAATCCCCATAGGCACAGCTAAATAAATGTGTTTTTAGAGCTGTCTTAAACTTAGTTTTAGAAGAATTCTGGTCAAAAACATGAACAATTATTGAGATCACTTTGCATGCTTAGTAAACATGTCAGCCATGATGAAGTTTTTTTACACTGTGCATTGTATCTATGATTTTTTTTTATCTATCTGCAGATCTGTTCCGAGGGCATTACTGAAAAGACAGTGTTTTCAATAATTGGTGTGCAGCCTAGTAGATTACTATGATAATTCTTTTAACTGTGGTCAAGCATAATGTATTCAACTTTTTTCTAATGGGTGTGACAGGGTGGTGAACTGTGCAATTTCTAGCGAACAGTCAGAGACTGAACACTCCAGAGTCAAGTTCAGATGAAATGAAATTCAGTCTTTACTTCAGAAATAAAAATGAAGAGGCTTACACTTTAGCTTTACACAAGTTCTTGCAGATCAGTTTTTGCATTTCCATTTTACAGTTCAGTTTCTGTATCCAGTAAGCCTTCCTAGCTTCTCCTTTCCCTCTTCCATTATAGGGCTCCGCTCTTGCTTAACACCCATCTCCCTGAGGGATATCTATAACCCAGAAAACGCAATGCAGAGAGCTGTTAGAAATCCAAGTTTAAAGTGAGAGGGGGGTGGTTCAAGTCCCCCTTATAGCCCCTGTGAAAATCTGTGTTGCCTGTGTTGCTGGGTTTGAGACTTTTCTGTGCTTTCTTTGTTTTTTTTTTGATTCATACTATTTTTTTTTTTATTGTTATATTTCAATATTTTTCTTCGGGGGTTAGTGTCTCCAAATGTTTAGGGTTTTCTAATACCGTGGCAAGAATGTACCCCATTCTTTAGCCAGGGCATATTCAAAACTCAAGACATTAGTACTGTATTAATCTTTGATGTTTGCTGAGAGCACTCTTCTCAGCACACGCAACGTCCCCAAAATAGCTTCCTTTTGAAGTTCATAAGGTGTCACAAGTATTGGTGGCATATTTAAATGTGCCTGAAAGTTCTTTTGATTAGTCCCATTGCTCCAAGCACTACTGGAACAATCTGTGTCCTTATTCCACATCAGTTTGGTTTCTGACTGCATATCTTGGTATTTCATGATTTTGTGTCTCTCTGTATGCAGCACACTGTAGTCACTAGGGTGGCTATTTCAATCAGTAATGCTACCTTTGTTCTCTTTTCTTGTATTACAATATCAGGTTTTCTTGCTTCCACTTTCTTGGCTGTTGGTATTGGGTGATCCCATGTGATCATTACTTCTTCATTCTCTGTGATTCTTTGTGGTTCATGTTTCCAGTGTCTCTCTGCTACCTGTATGTTATAGTGTTTGCACAGTTTCCAGTGGATCAATCTTGCTACATTGTTGTGTCTTTCAGTATACAGGCCTTCTGCCATGAGTATTTCACATCCAGTCACGAAATGCGCAACTGTTTCTAATTCTGTACTACAGAACCTGCACTTGTCTGTTTCTCCTGTTTTTTCTATGGATTTTGTGAACCATCTTGTGCGTAGCCCACTATCTTGGGCTGCCATTATTAGTCTCTCATCTCATGACCTAAATTCACCTCTTTTTAACCACTCATGGGTCAGCGCTTGATCGACCTGTGGTTGCTTCAGTAGCTCCCTGTATTTTCCACTATAATTATGGACTTTCCAATTGTTTTTTTCTTTTCTGTTGGTTTTTATCCTTATACTCCTTTTTCTGATTCTTTGCATTTTCTGTTGCAGACAATTCCTTATCTACTTTTGGATTGACATCAGTCTCTGCTACCCTTCTGAAGGCTTCTCCTAATTTGATGAGTGAAGTCATTTTAGGCTTATTTTCTTCATGATGCAAGACCTTGACTATATTTGGGTCCAAGGATGTCAGTAAGTATGTATATAGCCCCACTATTGTGGATCTATATGTGTAATCAATCTCAATGAGGCCCATGCCTCCCTCTGCCCTTGGGATGTATAATCTTGGCATGCACTGATTTTTGTATATTAATTGGTGAGCATGAAACATTTTTCTTGTTTTTATATCTAGCTGGTTCAACACTTTCTGTGGCCAGTCTATCACACCAAAGCTGTATGATATCACTGGAAGGGCGAGTTGATTTATAGCTTGCACTTTATTTTGTGTTGTCAAAGCAGTTTTCAAAATTAGCTTTAACCTTCTAAAATATTCATTGTTTACTTTTACTCTCATTTGTTCATGTTGTGCTGTTGCTCCTTCATCTATTCTAGTATGCCTCAGCTGATGTATCCAGGATTTAACTTTAATGTGGTACTTATACCTTAAAGAATGGTGAATTGAAACAGCTTTTTTGTCCTTTGATTCCACCCCAGTGGAGCATCATGCCTTAGATATGAAGGGTTTCTTTTGAAGTCCATGTCAGAATATTAGTGTGGCTGGTCAAAATAGCGTCGATGAAAAGGGTAGCATCTGCATAACACCATGAGGATATTACAGTGCAGATCAGCCCCCCTGAGTTTCTCCCTCCCATAGCTGGTAACAATAATTCAGCCCCCCCGATTCCCCCTTGAGTTTCTGCCTTCCAGAGTTTGTAACAGTAAATTCCCCAGCTGTCTCCCATGCTGATCAGCCCTGATCCTCCCCAAGTTCCTCCTTCCAGGAGCTGATAATCGTAAAGTGGCCTCCCAACACCCCTGAGTTTCAGCCTTCTGGAGTTCATAACAGAAATCTCGATTTCTCCTTGCTTGGTTATTGACCGCTCTGTTTCTCCATAGTTATTTTGACCTAGATCAGATGTGAAGTGCTGGGGTTTTATGCCACTTGTTTCAATGTGAAGCACTTGGTTTTTATGCCACTTGCCTCTTTACTTTCTGCTTGAGGAATAAATCTGTATTTGGAAGACACTCTTTTGTTTCGTACAACATTGTGAATTTTTTCTGCATTTGCCATATACCTCAAGTGCACCTCCTTTGTGTTGTTAGCCTGTGTTGTTGTGTTGAGTTGGGATCTGTGAATGTAGGCAACATGATGGGCATATACATTTTTAACACTTTCTGGTGTCGGTGGGGATGTACCCCTTATTCAGACCTTTAGGCACCCCATTGTCCCCCCACCAGCCATCTTCCTGTCAACCCAAAAGGGGAGGCCAGTGACTAACCTCTCATGGCAGCACTTAGCCTGGGCTGGAGGATTGATCAAGAGCAACCTTTGAGCCCTTGATGAGCATGCCAGACATCATTTAGGTGCAGCAGCCTCGGGGCCTTGGTGTCACACTGCTTTGCTTTGCTAGGGTTTCCTGCTTTAGGCTGCTGGCACTGGAGGACCAGACATGCAATGACATCAGCACACATTGCGTGCACTTCCACTACTGATGTGCAGACATCTGCCACATCCACCAATCCCTGCTTTCACTCTGGTCCCAGGTGCACCAACACCCAACCATCACTAAAGGCTGGAATCTTTCAAAGTCAGTACCTCACCTTCCAGATGAGGAGACCAGTCGATTGGATGCTCATCCTCCTTCCCCTGTTCTGACAATTTTTATGCTATCTTGTGCAATACACAATATAATTTCTAACACATGATTTACCCTGTGAATCTGTACATGATTTCAATACATTTAAAATGTACCTACACATACGTAAGTGTTCATTTATGAGAAAAGCTTCCTGATTTCTGTACTTATCTACTAGAACAATACAAATAGGAAGATTACCACACACACTCTCTCTATTTGTCTCTCTTTCTTATGATTATACACTTGCATAATGAATGTAGGTTATGGAATACATTTACAATGTCGAAACACATCAATCATTGATTGAATCCATTGACAATGGTTAGAAGAACATGTCAAGATAAGGAATAATGGTCCCTCAGCTCTAATTAAAGCTTATGTATAAGTTTATTGGTGATCTTGGATGATTTCTTATGGCTATAAGAATGTTACCATGAAAGTTCTTAGGATGTAAGAATTGCGAACGAAAGGTAAGTAGTCCTGATGTCCTAGGAATGAAAGAGGCAACACTGTTATAGCTATGAAGCCCTCCAAGATCACCAATAAACTTATTATAGATCAATAAGTTTACAGTATAATAATGGCATTTAAACAAAACACAAAAATAATAAAAAACATGTTTTTTACCTTATCTGCACAAGCACAGTAGCATCCAAGCCTTCAAGTTGTGTGCATGCCTGCTTATCTACTGTGCGAGTTCATGCAGTAAGTTAAAACATGTATACATGCTGCTTTACAAACAAAGAACTTGCAGTGTCTATTTCCAGGTGAGGGGGTTTAAAACATTACTAGTTGCTGTCTGGAATGAAGCATGTGGAATTATTCATTATGTTCACTATCATTAGCAGTACCTGATGCTGAAATTCATGCTTTTATGGGTCTTCACAACTCCTTTTGTGGTTTTAGTGTGAGAGAGCCTGCACATGCCCCAGCTCACTTTGGTAAAATGTAGAAATTGCTTATTCACACTGAGAGTCAAGTTTACACAATTAGCCACAGTCTAATAAATTTACAGTGGCTATATACTGTAGCCTAAATGTAATATGTTGTATTAGTGTTGCAGCAGCTTTATTTTCATTTGTAGTGTTTTTTAACAAGATCTGTGTTGGTGGGATGGGTGCACTGGAAGGTGTCTGTGATCACAGTTATTTCTAGTCACAGTTTCAGTTCAGTGGCCTACGCAGCCAGTATGGTGTTATGCTTGTGTAACTGTATTACTTAGGTTTTGGCCATTTGCACTCTCTATTCCAGAGGAATTACCACCATGTAGGGGTAGCAAAGGCAAGGAACCTTCTAGAGGGTTCCACCCCTAGAGGTACCATGGACAATTTCCCTGGCTAAAGGGATCAAAGGATGGATCCCAAGGAGAGAGGAGCTGCCACTGGAGGATGAGGTGAGGATGGCGAGGCAAAGAAAAAGTAGTTCAGAAGGAGGCTGAGGGGAACTGCTTATATACTCAGGAAGTGGGAGTGGCTGGCTACTTGTCCATCAAACCTTAGGCAAAGCCTTCCAATTCAGTGGTTTCCACAGCCAGTATAGTGTTATGCTTGTGCAACTGTGTTAGATGGGCAGGTTAACAACAGCATGGGTTTGATGGGTTGCAAGAGAATGAGGGGACCTCCTAAGGAGAGAGGGAACTGCAACAGGGGCACCATCTCCCTCCATCCAACGGCAGATCCTGCCTACAGAACTAGGGAACACTGCACTAACCATTAGAATTTATGTGATAACAGTGAAAGCCTAAAAGTGATTGCCATTATCACGAAGCCAGAGTGCCAAAAATAAATTTCAGCACTCTTACTCCTCAGCACACAGCAAAACAGCACCAGGGACTTGGTTTTTAAATGTTTTATAAGATGGGCTGTGCCCACCGCACCTGCCCTACTTAAGGATTTTCAACTCCAGGGGGGTGCATGTTGGGGAAGGGGGTACAAATCCGAGTAAAAGAAAATTGGCACCAGGTGCAATAAAAATGCACAAGCACCAAGACTCAAACCCAGCATCCTGCCTACCAAAGCTGTCAACCCACCCACCACACCAGGGGGCCAGCTCAGTGATTGACCACAGCATCACCCCTCATGATCCCTCCCACCCCTCACTGTGTATGTTTGTGCTTCCCCTGCGTGCATATGTACATCGACATCCCATTGCAATATTCACTGACCCCCCCCATCCAGTCACACTACCCCAACGGTAGCCTTAATGACATACATCGGGGATTGAGTCACTGTTATTGCAGGCACCCAATTGCCGATGCCCATGTCCCGGGCTACCAACAATTATGACCTAAGACATGAGGAAAGAATAAAAAAACCCTTGGAGGAGGAAATCTCTTGGGATCCAAGGCCTAGGTCCCTTTCCCTCCAGGCTTGGGATATTTTATGTATTGATGGCTCTGCTGCTGCAATTTGGAAAACTTAAATAAGGAGAGATGGAAAATATTCCAATTTGGAGGGAAACTCTCACTCTATCCTTCTAATAGGAATGCTGTGGAGGTTTGTGAGATGGTAGCTTTGCAACTGCCACTCCAAGGCGGGAGGAGGAGAGTAACAACCACTGAGGCACTCACCCAGTCTACGATCTAACAAAAATAAACAAGGTGAACCAGAGGTGGTCGTAGGGAGAATGCAGTGAAGGTGCCTTGCAAGGGAACCACTAAAGCCAATGGACAACCTTTATAGTGGAAACCACTAGAGCTAAAGGAAATCACTGTGACCTCCCTTCATGGCTTAGTTATAAATTCTACAACTTGAGGTGCCCTCAGTACAGTTGACAACTGAAGATCTACCCAGAGTGAGGACATTCCCAGCTATGGATCAGGTGAGAAGGACCCGCCCCAAGCTTCACATGCTCAAGCTGCAGACTCAGTAGTAGCCAGTGACATTGCCAGCTATTTCCAGATATTTCACAAAATTTCTGAAGAGTTTCTCTCTGCTTCCCCTACTGTGGAAATGCAGAAATCAGGAGATATTTCTGGAAATATCACAGAAATTTGGGGAAATACCTGGCAGTTTCTGTGGCTACAACTGTAGGTGCAGAGCGAGACCGTTGTCTGCAGGGGAAACCTGCACCAGAATGGTATGGTTGCATGCCCCAGGGACTGAAGAGCTGAATGAGCATTGGGTGCTGAGACTTTACAGAGGGTAGATGGTGGGGAGCACTGAGCAATGATGACATGAGCAGGAGTGGATCTAGACATAGTTCAGTAAGGCAGGGTAGTTCAATAGGGCATTGTATCAGTAGTCAGAGCTGCATGTAGGTCAGTAAGCAGTAGGAATAGTCAGACCTGTACATAGAGTCTGCAAAACATAGTAGCAATGATGGGACACGAACGTAAGTGGGAGAGGCAGCACTATGATAGTGGGGCAAGGCAGCCAGGCATTCAAAAGGCCAATTAAAGTGACAAATATTTTGAGGATTTTCATCAGTGAAGGGAGGATTTAGAGCAACAGTAATTAGCCACATGGGGCCATGACTCCCCAAAACACTTCCAAGTCCCCACTGTAGGAAAAACAAGAAAGCGATGAAGGGTTAGAGAACCACATCCAGATATGAAAGCAAGTTTACATAATCAGCAGTGTCTTAGCTGTCCTCATGAATATAACAACAGCATACAAAAATGGAATAGCATCAGCACTGAGTAACCAGGAGTGGTAGTATACTATTATGCATGGAATGGAAGGAAGCACAATGCACTGAAAGCAGCTATGACCATGTGGGAGGTAGATTGAACTGAGAATGCATGATTGAGCTGCATAGCAAGGGTCAGAGGGAGCCTGAATCAGGTGAAAACGATTAGGCATGTCACATGGGGAGCAGTTTTGGTTGGAGTAGAACACAGATACTGATTGCAAAAGCAATGGGAGTAACTGAAAGCAAGTAGCTTGAGCTCTAAATGAGGAATGGTAGGAGCTTAGAAATCAAGTCCTCCTCCAAAAAACCAAAACAAAACGAAGACACACAAACACAGAAAAACAGGGAAGGGACAAAAGGAAGCACACAGCCAGAGGTAAAATACAAACCTGAAGCAGAAGAATAAAACACAGAAGTCCAGCAGAAAGAAGCAGAAAGGTAGGGGAGGGGGCATGCTCCAGCCAGCTGCAGAGGACAAAAGGGCAGAGCCTCTGGCTGGCAAAAAGAAAAATCGCTTCAGTAGGAGGATGAGGGGATCTGCTTATATAGCTCAGGAACTGGGAGTGGCTGGCTACTTGTCCATCGAACCATAGGTGGAGCCTTCCAACTATTGTTTGTCTATTTTAACAATTGTCCATGTGGGGGTGTGTGGCAGCAAGTAGAATCAGTGGAGCATTTCAGTGATCACAGAAAATATATTTTTTTTACCATTGGCTTTCTGATATTCTCTGTAAAAGGTATCAAATCATTTGCTTCTGGTGATATTCTCTGGAAATTTCAGGGAAAATCTGTACATCTACAACCTGCCTCCCTCCACGCACTCATACACAGATGTCGGCAATGACATACTCAATACAACACTGATCACACAAGGTGAACTGGGGGCATGATAGCTGCTCATGTTGCAACAGCAACAGTAAAACACTATTTGAACAGATTTTCTGTCCCCCATTGCTGCAGTGCATGTTTGACACTGAAAGCTGGATATGCATGAAGCAATTTGATGGCTATGAACATGCTGCATGCGATCCTTAATTCAGACTCCTGATTGGCTGGGACAACTCTAGTGATCTGTAATATTGTTTTATTTTTTGATGTCTGCAGCATCGCAGCCCTCTGTTGTAATTACTCTGTGAATTTTCACCTGAATGAAAGGAACTCTGAGGAACTGTTTGATGCAGTCCTATTTTTAATATAGAAACAGAACAGGGACAAAATTGCCAACTGGTTTTTGCCTTCCATGGCACCTAACAGAAACTTTCAGAGTAATGTTATTGGCTAGTGTGCTGTGATATCCTAAACGTGCACAACCTGACCTTTCTGGAGGAAAGAGGAACCTGCCATTGCCTTTTGACTACAGAGTGGAGCACAGCAAGGATCCACTAACCGCTTTATGCTTTATTTCAGCAACCAGGTTAGGTGGCCACCCTTTACATGTAATATAAAGTGGCCAAAGTGCTGCTTACCATTTCTAAATTTATTCATGTAATAAGAAACTAATAGGCTTCCTATCTGTGGTTCTAGTTTCATTGTCTTTTTCAGAATTGGGTTCAAATCTGCAGCTTTGCTGAACTGGTGACAGCTTTGATTTCTACTTTATTTATATTGCACTGTTTAGTGATACCATATTTGTATTGCTGGATCTATATACGTGCTATGTGTGGAATGGTATTTCTGGATTTTTTCAATAGGTTCCACTTACATCAGCAATGAAGATGGTGTAGGGCATCTGTCACTGCAAGCTATCTGTCAGGACTTGGTTTAAGTTTTGTGTGCGGTTTTGGGGGTTGCTCCTGTGTGCCTGCGCACATTTGCTTACTTATTTAATTGATTGCTTAATATTATTTCACACAGTATTTTGTGGCTCCATTTCTCCATGGCCTCTGGTTCCAGGTGGGGACTTTTGATTTTGTGGCTATATAATGCTCCATATCTGCCCAGGCTCAGTGGGAACTTTCACTTTTACAGCATGCACACTCCCTGTCCCTGGACTTCAACACAGAAGCAGAATTTGTCAGCAAAAAAGGACTGCTTGGCCTTCCCAGCCTGCCCAGATGGTCCCTACCTAGTCTGACTCTACAGATCTTAACTTGTTTGTGGTGAATCTCCCTCTTCCTACCTATTTACTAATGTTCCCCTTTGTCTGTCCCACACATACTTGAAGCTCACTACTGTTTTTGCCTCTACCACCTTCGCTGGCAGTCTGTTCCAGAGGTTCATCATTCTTTCAGTGAAGTAATACTTCCTTGCATCCTGCTTAAATTTCCCTTTCCAGCTTCACTGCATGCCCTCTGGTTCTGGTGCTCTTTTTCATTTCAAAGAGGCTGTACTCCTGCACCCTGTTCACCTCCATGAAGTGCTTGTAGATGTTTCTAATGTCCCCTCATGTGATCCGATCTTCTAGTGTGTGCATGTTGAAACTCCTCAGTCTCTCCTTGTAGGATGCAACCCCTGCACCATTTTAATTGCCCTCCTTTGGGCAGCTTCCACCCTATGCCATTGCTGATGTTCAGCTTCCAGAACTGGACAATACTACAGGTGGAGTCTCACCAGTGAGTGATACAGTGGCAGCAGCTCTCTCCTCTTGTTGGAGATACCTTTCCCTGTGAATTCCAATATCTCACTGGCCCGATCCACTGCTTTGTCACACTGCTCTGCCACTTTGACATAATCAGATATGATAATGCCAAAGTCCTGTTGTTGTTTATTGACTTTCAGTACCTCCCCATCTCATACCCAGCTCCTGGATTTCTATGCCCTAGGTGGATGATTTTGCACTTTTTGTTATTGAACCCCCACTGCCATGTTCATGACCACCACTTGAGTTTCTCATGGTCCCTAGCCATTCTCTCCACCCCTACTGGGTGTCCACCCTATTACAGATTTTGGTGTCATCTGCAAAATGGCAAACCTTTACTTCCAGCTCTTCTGCAATATCAGTTATGAAAACATTAAAGGGGACTGGTCTACATACTGAGCACTGCAGTACCCTGTTGGTCACTCTGCTTTCATTATAGTGAATTCCTTTATCCACCACCTTCTGTTGCCGATCTATTAAGCAGTTCTTTACCCAGTTCACCACTTTGGATTCCACCCCTACGCTGCACCTAGTGGAGAGTTTGATGTTTTTAGTATGGCCCGTCCTTTTTTCTTAATTGAAATTTCACCCTAGCAGAAACAATATTCTCTTTAGAACTAATACTGTGATAATTAAAAATGTTATGCATGCAAATCAATAGTTTGAAATGATCACATACCAGGAATTAAGTAAAATAAATCTAAGTTCCTGAAATAACAGTAGAACAGTTCATGAAACAAAAAGCAAATATTAAAAACACTAACAGTTCACAGAGTTCATTGTCTGTAAAGTTCATGGAAATCAGTTGTACAATATGTGGGCATTTACGTGCCTTTATAACATGGGTTCCTAAAATACTGTCTTTTGATTCGTCCAAACAGGTCACCTGACCATTGATTAAGCCCTGATATACCCACAGTTGCATGTTTAGAGGGCTTTATTTAACTATTTCTTTAGGTAAATCTCCAACAAAACATTGCCCATGCAATAAGAGGATTAACCCACGACAGGGTATGGCTTTACTGAGCATTAATCCATGCCTGGGTGGTTGAAGTTACTCAGTTTCACCTCATGACTACAACCTCCCAGGCATGGATTAATGCTCAGAAAACCCATACCCTGTTGTGGGTTAATCCCTCCTTATTCCCTGGGTGCCCCCCCCCCCACTGATCAGAATCAATACCACTAGTCTCTTGCCTCTGAGAGTTAAGAGGCATGCTGTCTAAATATTCTTTGAATGCAGCCATCTTTTATCATATGTGGTCATTCATCCTGTAAATCTGATCACCATTTGTTTCAGCACAGCACACTCTGCAAGGTGTTTCAACCATATCTGACTGATGGGAGCTTTCTTGACTAATTTGGCACAGAAGATGACTATGAATATGAACTTTGTAGCTCCCTACTGGATTTTCTCAAGTTTTTCAATGTCCCCGTGGATGAACATTTATGCTTTCAATGTTACCTCTGGGATGGTTGGCTTCATAGGAAGTGGAGTGTACCTGTGAGTTCATAAGGGCTATTTATACTCTGAGGTGGGGGCAGGTGCACAGCAGTCATGTCAAGCACAGATGCATGCTGCCACTTCACTGGTGCCCATTTGATGCTCAGCAACAGACAACATACTCTCTGCGAGGCAGGTAGGGTAGGCAAGACTTACCAGACTTATCAAGCTTGTTTGCAGTACCTTTATACCCTTTACATTCATTTCCTCCAGCAATGGTTTTGATTCCAGTTCTCTCTATGACTTTCCTTTAGCCTGCTCTACACAATCAGGGAGCTCACACCCTACCACCATTGTAAAGACTGTGCAAAATTATTTGTTGAGGATATCATCTTTTTTTGCAATCATTCTTTTTGAAATCCTGTCGTGGTTTTAAACTCTATATTCTCTCTTTGATTTTCTTCTCCCAGATGCATCTAAAAAAACAACCTCCATTTTCCATCACTCCCTCAGCTATTCTCAGTCCTGCTTCTGCTTTTGCCCCTATTATTACTCTGTTAACCTCATAAAGTCTCATTAAGTCCTCCTAATGGTTCATTCCCATGTCTTTTAGTAAAACATCCCAGACACAGATGTATGCTGTGGATAATACTTCAAAGTCTAACATCAAACAAGAATACACTTAAATGTGTCAAAATGATGTAGAACATTGAATCTGTAAAAAAACAAGTCTTGTAGAGGATGCATCATACCAGAATTATTATGCATTAAAGAAAGACCTGCTACACGTAGCCTCTGGTTCCTGAATGTTTCCACCATTGGTGATTTCCTTCTTTATGGTGTAAATGTTTATCTAGATATTTTGGTCAGGAAAAGCACAATTTGCTGAAACTCATTTCCAGGTGTGACTCAGGAGTGGATTCATTTTTAATTCACCCATGGAAAGTTTCAAATGTGGCCTTCATGCACTATGTGTAGCATTCGCACAGTGCACACTATGCAATTTGCTGCAGTTGCAATGAATTTTACTTTGTGAATTGCCACAATTTGCACTTTGTGGCAAATTCTTTTATGTGAATTACATAGTAAAATTTGCTGCAGCTGAATACTGCATGTGTAGTGTGCAGTTTGTGTAGTAAAATTCACTTCAACTACACAAATTTTACCATTTGAATTGCGGCCCTGTGCTCCACTCTATGTGAATTGCAGAGTTTTTTAGCATTGCATTGAGTTAAAAGGGAGAATAAGAGGCTTGCTCAGGGTCACTAAGTCTGCAAGAGGCAGTTGTAGGATTCAAAGCTGGACTTGCTTGGTCTCCAGGTTCAGAACCATGTTCTCTAACCACACAGCTATACTGCAAAAACTTACCATATAACAAAACGTTTTGCTATTTCACCTTTTAGTGCTTTGACTACCTGGTCTGCTGGAGATGAACACAATGGGCCTTTGATCTTATTATGTTTAGTTTTTCCGGTAACACTTTATTTTAAGTGTCCTTAATTACACTATAACTACTGTATAACTATAATGTAACTGCACTGTAACTACTATGTAGTTGTTAACTAGGTTCACTTTTTCGTGAAGTGAAGTTACACAATTTGCATTCATGTGCAACTACTACTGTCTTGCTTTTGGCATAAATAATTTCATTCTGACAAGTGTAGCTACGCATTTAATAGCTGTTGCATAATGTAACAGAAAATCTATTATGCAACTACCACTGTATCTCTTCTGACATTATGTAATTTTTTCTTACAAGAGCAACTACATTTGTTATAGCTATTGCAAAATGTAACAACAAATCTTTTGTGTAACTACTACAGTGTGTTACTACTTTTGACATTATTAAATGTGTTCTTATAAGTGTAACTACATATGACTGCAAGTCTTGTGCATTGTTTCAACAGTCTATGTCTATCTTACATTTATTTAAAAGGTAATCACATAGAAAAACTTAAAAGTGTAATCAGAATGGTAACTAAAATATAATTACAATGTAACTTTAGTCTGTAACAGTTAAATGCAGTAACTGGGAACTCTTTAGATGACATTCCGTGTCTGTATTTTAGTTTTTCATGAACTTTCAGGTTAATAAACATGCAGTCTAACATTATGAATTTATTTGTAACTGTACACACAAATATTTCATTTGCATAATTTCTAATTGGCATTGACAATATTATGACTAAGAAATAATGGTATTACAGTGTATGGTAGAACATTTTAGTGTATGGGTGCAGGTTATTGTACATAGAAATAGATCAAAAGACAATGTTGTTGTACCATCGTTCTGACATCATGTTGCTGTTGTACTATCGCTAGTACATCACAACGATGGTACAACAGCACTGAATGTGTTTGTGCATGTGCAAGCAACGGTTCTTAGGAGTTCATAAAATGGCCACGGCAGTTCAGTGAGGGCACAGGAAGTTGAAATATATCAGTAAGTGCTGATTTCATTTTCTAAATCTCAGCCAGCACACAGCAGAACACCAGTATTTCTTTTTAAATGTAAAAATAAATAGTATCTATGTGGACTGGGAAAGAGTGGAGTGTTTTCACAGACGGGGGGAGGAGGGATCCCTGACATCATGGCTCAACCATGGAAAACGTTATAAGCTTTTTTTTCACTTTTGTCTATACACTATACAAGATATTGGATGGGCAACAGTAAACAACAGCACTGCTATCCGTGTCTCAAGGTTGTATGCCAACTGAAAACCTCCCAAGCTTCGCTCTCGAGGTTTACATGGTTGTCATGACAAGCTCTCAAAGTGAACAACAGTGTTGTTGTTCACTGTTGCCCATTCATTATCCTTTATGTTACACCTCAATTTTTATATCAGATAAAATGCTGTTGTACCACAGCTCAAAAGTCATGGAACACTATTCAACCATTCTGTGGTACACAGCATTCACTCTGATTTCAGGAGTGTGCAAGCCTCACCAACAGAAACAGCAGGATCAGCCAGATCAAAGGAAGCAGCAACAGAAGGAACAGACAGTCATGTAATCCCACAGATGCAGGATTAACCAGATATGGTAACATAATATACAGGATCAACCAGATATACTGTCTAAGAAAAAAATAAATAAATGTAGGACCAACCAGCTATTTATAATTACTTACGGAAAACAATCACTTCATCCATGTACTCTCAATAAGTGACAAATACAGCCATCATTGTTTTTTACTAAGGTTTTACAAAGTTTACAAGGTTTGTTTATTTATTTATTTGTGTGTCATCTCAGATTAAACCTTTGAGCTACAAACTATTTACATAGGTTCTACATCAGTGAAAGAACAAACTATAACATTAAATAACAGACATAATAAACAAGAATATTGAAACAGGCAAATACATGAGTCACAACTATGCAGAAGGAATTAATTAATTCCATCACCAAGAATATGGTAAGGCACACTGGATGCCATAACTGAATATGCCAATCATGGAAATTTGGAGATTGACAGCGACAAATGTGGGCTACTGCCAAAAGGAGGAGAAACAGGAGACATGAGGCCATTGTCATAGGTTTATGTTAAACATAAAAGGCATTAAGCCCATTAAAATGTCTCCCACAACTGTGTGGGTGTATTATGATGTCTTGACAACCCACTGAGGATGAATATCTAGTTTTCTTTTAAATGTATTGAAATCAGTGCCTTCAGCCACTATTTGTGGCATCTGATTCCATGCTTTAACTGTCCTAATGGTAAAGCAGTTATCTCTTTTAGTGGAAATGGCCCAAGGAACTACCAGTAGTTTAGATTGACTCCTAGTATTTACTTTTTGTCTACAAATAGGATACCACATTGAGCTGTTTGATCTGGGTCTAGTAATATTTTGAAGAGAAACAGGAGATCACCCCTGAATCTTCTGTCCACGAGCGTAAGTAAACCAGTGGATGTTAATCTTTGGTGGTGGGAGACATATTCAGTTTGGGATAGTCTTAGTTCCTCTGTGTTGTATTTGCTCTAGAAGTTTAATATTGTGTTTAAGGTAAGGATTCCATACTGGAGAACAGTAATCTAAGTGAGGCCTGATATATGTTTAGTAGAGGGGAATTTAAGGACCTTTTAGTATTATTTAATAAGATGTTGACAGTGATAGAAATGTTTTGAAGTGATCAGATGATGACAGGTTTTTATTTATGATTACCCCAAGGTCTCTTTCTTTGTTAGTTGATTTAATAGTTGAACTATTGAGAAAGTAATTATAATTAGGATTCTTTTCCCCAAATGGATAACTACACATTTATCAGTATTAATTATCATTTTGTTTCTCTTGATCCACTCTTCAATCATTTTTAAATCATGTGTAAGCATAGAGTGGTTATCTAATATGTCCACTTCTCCAAATATGTTGGTGTCATCGACAAATTTTATAATATAATTTTTTTATATCTTGGTTAATATCATGGATAAATAAATTAAACAACAGGGATCCCAAGAATGACCCCGGATGGCATTACTGGTTAGAAGGCTTGTTGAGGATAACTTTCCTCCAATTCAGACTTTCTGAGTTCTATTAGTAAGTCAGTTAGCAATCCAGCTTATTAAAAAGTAACTTAGACCTAGGTTTGTTAGTTTGCTTAATGGTTCCTGATGAGGCACTTTGTTGAACGCTTTCCAAAAATTGAGGAGAATAGTAATTTTTGCTATCCAGCCTGGTACCTACCAGGTTATAAAATGTAAGTAAGTTTGTTGAGCAAAATTGTCCTTACAACCAAGTGATGTTAATTCATCTTCAATTTGTTTTTTGATCAAACAGTCCATGGTTTTACTGATAACTGATGTACCACAAATGGGACGATAATTAGATCATATATTTTTAGACCCCTTTTGTATAGGAGAACTACAACCAAGATTTTCCAGTCAAGAGCGACTTCACCAGAACTAGTAGAATTGTTAATTATTAAAGAGATTGGATAGGCTAGGTTGGAAGACAGCTCCACCAAAAACCTTGGGTTAATATTGTCTGGCTCAGGAGAAGAATTAATATTTAGTTTATTTATGGCCATTTGTACATCTTGTGCAGTGAAACTAATTACATTGGAATGGTGGCCAGTAATAGGTGTGGTAGCCAAGCAGTGAAGATTATATAGTGTACAAAAATAATTATTGAATGTATTAGCTCATTCAACATCATCTGTAATTTCAACATTATTTTTAATAATTGAGCCAATATCATAAGTATTTTCTTTTAGAATTCACATACAAATAAAATGCCTTATTATGATCTCTTGAAAGACACATTTTGAATTCAAGTTGGCATTTTTCAATGCATATCTGATTTTTCAGACTCTCTAGAATCCCTCCCAACCCAATTTACAACCAGTGGGAGTGTGTGACAAAAATGTAGGGAGGTCTGGTCCCTAACCTCCACATCATTCATCCTGGGAACCAGATGTAACTTTTGAAAGAAGATGAGGATGTCAAAGTACTTTTCTGCTTGAAAAAATACAAACAAATTGCTAAAACTACATAAAAATTGATGTCAGGGACACCATATATTATAAAGAGCAGTGGATGGGCAACTCTTTGTAAAACCAGTGTGTTCTGCCACCTAGGGGTTCTGATTCTCATTGACCTCAAAGAGCATCACTCTTGAGGTCACAGGGAATCAGAACCCCACTGTGGCACAACACACTGGTTCTGCATGGCTGTCCATCCATTATTCTCTATGTTTTTTTACAGTTAACACCTAGGTAACATGTATTTGCATGAGTGCACACTTATATTTACCAAATGCCAGCACTGTAGCTATGATGTAAAATCTCATTCAGAAATCAGTCCCTTATGAACCTACTGCTTACTAAACATGTAATCTAATATTGGATCCTATTCACATATGGGCCTATGCATCAATGGTGCAACAGGTGCATGCAAAAGGAGGATTCCTGGCATGCATAGGTGCTCACCCATGAATGGTTGTTCATTTATTGAATTTTTTTGTCTATTCACAATTGCAAGCAATGAGCACCTCCCATCCATGGCCACACATGCCAGTGCTCTAGTGTATGGGGCAGATTGGTGAACACATTTGGGCATCTAATGGGATGCCCTTTCCTGGTCCACGAGTGGATCCTCTGCACCATATGGAGCAGGGGATCCAGTGTAGAATGCAGGACTGAAATGTTACAAACATGAGAAATGTTTTAAAAATCACCAGTGCTTGCCCAAGCGGCCATCTCCAGCCCTCCCTGTTGTCCCTGAGGAGTTTCCATGAGTACTGCATTCTAGCAAAGCTTTACACTGTCCACACATTGGGACAAGATTTCAAAAGCACTCTTTATTTTGTTAAAGGATGAGTGCTGCCACGCATATGAGTCAGAACTACTCACCCCAGTGCTTCACCAGAAAGGCTTTTCATATGGCTGCTAACCCCTAACATCTTCTCAAAAGTTTCCACAACTCGCTGCACTCTACCAAAGTATTGCACTGTCCACAAATAGAAAAAGATTTCAAATCTAATCTTTATTTCATCAAAAGACAAGTGTCACCTTGCATACAAGTCATAACTATGCACCCCAGAGGTTTGCCGGAAACATAATTACTTATTGCAGATGGATTGAATAAACAACATATATTGAAAGCAAGTCAGTCAGTGTCAGAATCAAGCCATTGTATAAGCTTATATTTAAAGGACCTTACAGTTCTACATTTAATTAAAGCAGGAGGAATGTTCTTAAAGAAAGTTATAGCTATATAGACCACGGACATTTGACCAATACTGCATAACATTAATCACACATCACTTCTCCTGTAAGGAAATGCCCATATTAGATGGTTTGTAAAGCTGAAGCTGCCTGACTAAGCAAGTAAGCTAACACTTCAGCTAACGTGGTACCTTGAGACATGTGTGATAAAGGGGAAGTTCAGGATGTCTGACACTGCAGCTAGCTGTAACCAGCATTATCTTTGCCTCTTTGACACTAATGGCAACACTATCAGTCTTTGCTATAGATTATAAAACAGTGTCTCAAAACTGAGCATTCTGATTGGCTAACAACATTCTAAAAGGGTTAAGTTAATTTCTGGAAATCTTAACTTACAATAGAAGAACTACAGTGAAAATAGTACTACTAATTACTTAATTACATATTTAATTACTATTAAAACACTCCTTTAAAAAAAATTAATATGTTTTACATTAACAATAGCATGAAGGACCTCCAGGGATTGGGTCATCTTTGTTAATCTAACTCTAGGGAGTCTAAGATACTTGGGTATACCTCTTGTTTTATGACTCCCCCCCCCCCAAGAATTAGACTAACAAATGCTAACCCAACACCCGGTCATGCAGTACTGCTTAATAACATATTGGCCACATAAGATCACAAACTAGCTAATTTTAAACATTCATGAACTTGTTTTGCTAAAATATGTCAAAAATGTTTTATCAAAAAAGTTTTTACACAAATCAATAGGAACAGAAGACAACACTAATTTTCAAAATAAGTTCGCCGACTTAGAACACAATACTAACATTATCAGACCTTGTGTTTTCTTTTAGCACATAGAAATAGAACATAGAAAATAAAAAACTGTAAACATAAAAAGACATATCAGATGCATGAAGTTTTCAAAAGCTAAACAAAAAATGCATTTGTAATGATAACACTTAGACAAAAAAAAAATCAGAAATTAAACCACTCACCAGGCTAGCTTTTCATACATTTGATTGGTTAGATTTCTGGTAACCAGTCTACAGTTTTTGAGGCCTGTAAGTGTCTGCAGCAGTTTGCAATCCAGGAATATGCTTGCCATTATCCAATGTACTATGTACAGACAGTAGTGGCATCCATAGATGCTTTTGTGCAACAAAACAGAACTTGTGCTCTT
Source organism: Neoceratodus forsteri (assembly GCA_016271365.2). Lineage (NCBI taxonomy): Eukaryota > Metazoa > Chordata > Ceratodontiformes > Ceratodontidae > Neoceratodus > Neoceratodus forsteri. Next base: position 152,838,342 of record CM028133.1, read on the forward strand.
AAGATGGCAGTCAAGTTGCAAACATTAACAGACATATGTAGCAATACTACCTGATAGGGTGAGTGGTATTAGGAAAAACGGGACCACTCAGGGGCATAATGAGGCCCAATGCACAGGTAGAGGGCCTTATAGCCCCTGTAAAGTCTGGGATTTCCCCAATACCACCCACCCTGTTGGGTATTATTGCACTGAGAAAATGGGCATTGTAAAGAAAGTTTTAATAAAAAAACAGAAGTGAAAAATTTGTTTAAAATACATTTTTTAGTAATTTTTCAATAAAGTAGTTCCTTTGCCAGTATGGATTCGGTCCTATTGGGGACTCCATAGTGGGGTAGGGGGATAAACTGTAGTGGTGTGCAGTTTGAGATACAAGCTACCACTCTATAATATGCGGACAGGTGGGAAACGTGGTTGAAGCTGCCATTTACATATTGGAAGGCAGCAACAAAAAGGAAAGAGATGTGGCTGCATGACTTTTTTAAATTTGTGCATCTGAAAACATGGTCAGGATACTGGGTGACTGGTCAGTGACATCACAATAAAGAGAGTGTTTCTGGTGTGGAGGTGAGTGGAGACCATGCTAGCAAGATGGCTAGATGGGAGAAAAAAGAATAGCCTGCTGCATAAAGGTAAATCTGTGTTTTTGTTTTGCATAATCATCCAATGGTGGTACATGGGCTAGGTGCTGGCTACACTGTAGTGAGACACAGAGACTGGAGTGACAGAGCGAGACAGAGATCACTAGATCTGTAGTCTGGAAAATGAAGAAACTATAGGTGCTCTAAGTAGATCTAGTGCTCTCTGTGTTGCTCAAGCTCAGCTTGGGATTGTGCAGGTATTGTCAGTTTCCAAGAAGTGCAAATTTTTCTGCTTCCAGTGGGAATGGAGGTGATCACCCGCTTAGTGACAGAATAAAATGGCTGCTGAGGAGTTTAAAAATTTGCTGTGCCCAAAGATTCTCTTAGTGATGCGGCACCCTGAATATGGCATTCATTTTAAGTGTGCGCTGTTGAAAAATACCTGCCAGCTTGGGTCAGTATCCTAGCCAGTCAGAATGCTAGGTTTTATTTGCCCTTTTTCTAAAGAAGAAAAATCAACCACTTGAGATTGCTTCCAATGGTGAGTGTAAATAAGATAAATAGAAGCAGGTGTTCCCTCTAATAACAATAAATGCTACATGCAAAAAACACAATATGTTAATAATTTATTTATTTATTTAGTTTTTGTTGGTCGGGTAAGTGCACTTGAAAGATTCTGCCTATTTTGAGGCACAGCCCAGGGAAGGGCGATACAGATGAATGCCAACTGACTCTGAACCAGATTTAGCTGTTGGAGGTATTTTTAGTGAATGGGAGGAAATTTGTCCAGGGCACCAGGGAAATTCCTCTACTGGACTATAAGGGGAATCTTTGTTGGATGATGGAGGATTCTGGACAGTTGGCTCCAGGATGCAGTGAGGAGCAAAATGTTGTGCAAGCGGAGGGCACTCCCAGTTGCTCTATGTCAGTGGATAGTACAGAAAAGGATATTTCTTCACAAAATAATATGGACATAACTAAAGAAGAAGCGATTGCCACTGCTGAAAAAACACTGAAAAAAACTATGACGGAGAAAAACAACTTCAGGAGCAGCTCCACAATATAGAAAAAGAATATATGGTGGAAAAAATATAGATTTGAAGAGGAAAAAAAGAGAAACATCTCATTAATTCTTTTCTTGCCATTCCAAGGAAGAAATCAACCCTCCAACAAATGTTTTGGTTTGTCGCTTCTAACGATGCCCCAGATCAAACCTCAGACTCGGCCAAAGGAGAAGAGGCTTCTACTAGCTCAAAAGGGTCACCTGAAACTGCTTTAGAATCAACTGGATGGAAAAAGGCTTTGAATGGAATCTGGCTTCCAGACCCTGATATCCCTTTGCCTGGCACGCCTGAGTGGAGGCAAACAGAACAGCCTAACTTGCATCATTCAGCCATAGAGCAAATTATCGGACAAGCTTTGCAACCTGGTTGCCAACCTGAAATGCACAAGCATGTGAACCAAATTACTGAGGACAACCAGATAAATGATTTTACCAGCCAACAACTTCAGTCAGGTAAACTCTTAATTTTACCTATTGAACCTACAGAAGAAATGTTTTATGAGGCACAGACTGTAACTGCAATTGATGATAATGAAATATTGGATGCCCCAGAACTTTTACAAACAGCATCTACTGTGGTCACAGAATTCCTGGCTGAGCCACAGAGAACTACATTTGCTAGTTTACTCCAAAACCCTGTAGAAAATGCCAAAAGAAGACATGTGGTGGGATTCAGATATTTGGGGGGAATGCAATGCCCACTGGACAGGTTTTTTTGTAGGTAGAGAAATTATTAAACACAAAATGGGTTCCTTACAATCAGAAATATATGCTCCCATTCATGCTATGGGTGAGATGATCTATGACATAAGTTTTAAATCAGAAGAACTGTTGAATAAATTCTGGGTACTCCACTCTACTCAGAAAAATGATGGTATCTGGATTCACTTTCAGGCTATCCCCTTGACAAAACACACAATAAAAATAGTGACTATTCTGTTATGGAATGAAGGGGTAAACCTAACAAACATCATGTATTGGCTGGAAAAGAGATGTGCTATTCAAGGTACACCTGAACCCAGTATCGACTAGGAAGGGTTCTGGAAGGGAGGATGGAAATTTAAAACCAAGTTAAGAAGTACATTGCAAGGCACAGAATACTCGCCTAATTGTTTTTTTCTGGGAAGAGATAAGGGGATAATCTTCTATCAGAGTCAACTATGTATATGTTTTAAAGGTGGCTCTTCCAGATACATCAGTACTGACTATGAGAAAATTAAATGCTCTGTATGTGGATTAATGGGACATGCAGGATACCATTGTACAGCCACCCCAAAATGTAACTTATGTGATGAGGAAGGATGTCTGTTCACAAAATGTCCTTGGGCAGTGCACAATACCACTAATGCAGACTATGCTGAACAGGATTTTATATAGATAAAGTTGCCCGCATGCAACAAAGAGTACCTGTTAACAGGAGAAGATCAGACACCCCTGCTGCAATGCATATGCCCCCCCAAGGCAAACCCCGACATAGGTTCAGAACATCCAGATGAGAACCCACCAGTGGCAGGAATCAGCCTCCTTATGCACTAATGCAACCCCCATGCAGATGAGGAAGAATGCCAGATAGTCTCCCATGGGGGGAAAAAAACACCTTACAAAACACAATAACTGAACCTGTTTTATTACCAATTCAATACACTGCTCTCCAGTGGGAAGAGACAGAAATGGAGGAAGAATCAGATTCTATTACAATCTCCTCATCTCAAGTGGAGATGCCCTCTAACACAGAAAAGCCAGAAAATTTGACCCCAAGCACAACACAGGAAAAAAATGGAAAATGACATGGGGTCAAAATGTTGCACGCACAATGCCATGTGACATAATTATGTTGCGTGATTTATTTGTAACTATTGATCTGTGGGGGGCTCTGCCCACCACATCCCCCATTACGGGGGGGTTCTATGCCCCCAGACCCCCCCACTTAGGATTCCAACCCCGGGGGGTCCAACACGGAGAGCGTATAGGTCTGTGATTCATGCATAATGCCATGCGTTATTAAGTGTATGACATTGTGACCCAGTAGGATGGAAAACAAGGACAGAAGCAAGAAAAAAGAAGAAAAAGTAAGAAACTTAAAACATGTTTGATTACCTCTCTCTTTCATTGACTTATACAGTTTGAAAATTGCTTCTTTAAACACAAATAGCATTAAGTCTGAGAGAAAGAGAGGAGCCACATTTGCCATTTTTGAAGAGGATTATTATTATGACTTAATTTTCTTACAGTATACTAGGTTCCATACAAATAAGTAAATAGTAATGGCTGAAACCTCTTGATTTTGAGGTCAAAGTGTTTGGTCCAATGGAGTGGATCAATGATATGGCTTAGGAACTGGTATAAATAATGAAAACATGAAAATTAGACATTTAGTGGATGTCTGCTCTGGGTGAGCCTTGTTAGTATACATATCATTTAATAACACTGATTTTAGGTTGCTCAATATATATATATATATATATATATATATATATATATATATGCAAGACAGGCAAGGCAGGGAGAATAGAATTACTTAAAGCAATTCAACCTTTTCCTTTCACATCCAGGCAAATAATTTTTGCAGCAGACTTCAATTGTAGAAGACCACACTCAGGCACAGGTCTCCAGATAAAAAAACATTTTTTTGTGATACTCTTTTCCTTATTCAATTATTATTGCATGCTAGATTAATAGATATTTTCCAAAACTGCAAAATAAACCAGCATATGCATATCACAGAGGGAAATTATCATCTCCTATAGATCATTTTATTTCCCCAACTCTACCACAAATTTCAGTCCAAACTCAAACATTTGACCATGATTTATTAGAAATAACTATTACAAACTATAAAGAAGCAAATACTGGTAATGGTTGTTGGAAACTGAACATAACCTTAACAGAAGACCAAAACATACTTCAAGGCTTACATCATATTATAGCTGCTAGAAAATCAATGGGTTTTCTGTATGATGCACCAGTGAATTGGTGGTTAGACACCAAAACAGACTTAACATATTTTCTTAAAATCACAGGACAGCTGAAAGGGACACAGAAAATTCAAACATATAGAACTTTGTCAAAACTTATGTCATTTAATATCTCTTCATAACACCACAGCTATGGATTATTCCACAGAAATCACACAAATTAAAACCAGCATGGCCTAATGTCAATATAACAGGATGACCTCTTTAAATCAGGAGCAAAAGGTTGGAACTCAAGGTAAATCCTTCTTCACTAACCCTTTTTATAGCTGTCAATCCAGAAGGAAACAAAGAATGATGTCTTTTGTGAAAAACAACTCAGGGGTCCTGGTAACTAATAATAAGGATATCTTAAAAACTGCAGAACAGTATATTACTGATGTTTTTAGATCCCCAGTGATAAATCAAGAAGAAATGCTCATGTGGTTTCATCAACAAGATCTACCACAAATTTCAAAAGAATTTTCAGATATTTTATGACAACCAATTAACACACCAGAAGTAGAAAGTACTATGCAATAACTTAAAACAGGGTCAGCATCTGAAATAGATGGATTGCAGTAGAATTTTACAGGAAAATAATATCACAAGACTTATTACAGAAACTTACTAATGTGTATAGTTTTATGTTAACAGAAGGGACCATACTAGACATAATATCACAAGGTTTGATCATCTTTATATACAAGAAAGGGGACAAAGCTATGCTGAATAACTGGAGACCAATCTTATTGTTAAACTGTGATTTCAAAATTCTAACAAAACTTCTTAGTAACAGAATATTGCTTACCTTACCCCACATTATACATGCTACACAAGTTTGTTTTGTTCCAAGGAGGACAATATCAGATGTGTTAATTCTGATTAGAGAGATTACAGCTAAAGGAACAGATGGTGATGTCTCAGGACACATGTTATGCCTTGACCAATGAAAAGGATTTGATTCTGTGGTGCACCCTTACTTATGGTCATGTCTACATAGTTACATTTTTCTTGAATCCTTTGTAAAATGGATAAAGAAATGTTATGTTCTAGCCTCAGAACATCCATACATCACTGGCTGAATAGGACATAAATGTGACTAGAGATGCAGTGAAACAAATTTTCGCCAGCAAAATTGTGGTGAAATCGGCAATTTCACCAGGTGAAATATTTCTCGAAATTGCAGCAAAATTTTGCCCACAGTTTCATCCACCGCCACCAGCCACCACAAGTCCGTAAACTGAACCCCCCTGCATGCAAGTTACCATGCCCCCCATTTGTTTTATTAAAAAAACTTACCCTCCACTTCCTCGGTGTCTAGTGGTCCTCCCAGCCAATCACTGGCCATAATTACATTAAATAATCACCACCCCAAAGGTACCCTGCCCCCTCCTTTTGTTTGATTAAAAAAATCACCCTCCACTCCCTGGTGTCTAGTGGACACCCACCCCATCATTAGGTTGCAGCAGTCATCCAGCTCCCTTCCCAGTACCCCAGTTAGGCCACTGGCACAGCCCTCCACTCACCTCCATGGTCGGCAGTCCAACTGAGCACCACCGAGCGCTTGAATGAATGAGCATGGTACAGCTGATTTCAACCACACAGGTAAGCTAAATTCTGATATATTGGTATTCTAACCCACAAAGATTCTGCTACTGTACATGCTCTGTCTTGTGGCATGTTGAATGTTTTAAAATGTTAACAGGATACACTTTCCAAAGACCTTGCCAGATTACCCCATCAAGGCCTCAGACTGAAATTTCAGTATAAAGTACGTAAAGCACCATCATTAATCCTTTTTAGAATTTTGTACTTTTCAATCTTTCTATTAAATGTCAGCAAAGTGTCAAAGGACTAATATTGAGGTCTCTCCTCATGGCAGTTTAGTAATGAACACAGGGGAAATCTAATGTAATTGGAATGTTGTTCAGGCCCAGAGGGATGTTCCTCCAGATTTAAAAAAAATTACTTGGATAAGCTTAGTGCTGGGTCAGCAACCACTATGAATATTGTTCCCATGACAAATGACTATAGAAAATGCAGACTCTGGAAATAGGATTCCTGAAAGAAATAGAATATGTAAACCATTTTTCATTACAAAGTCATGTATGTCACTTTACAATATTGATGTCTACATTTTACATTTATGGAGTTATGCACTTTGTCTTTAATTAAGAGACAATGGAATTCTGACATGAGTGTATGGGGTAATACATGTATCTTCTGATCATAATGCAGGTCAAAGTGTTCATGCTTAGTGGGATATTTTTATTCTTAAGTAGAACTACACTGCATGGGCACTACTGAAATTTAAAATATTTTATTTGAAATTAAAAAATAGCTTTCTTACAGTGTGTATTACACTGTATGTTTATAATCAGAATGAAAGAAACAGTGGCATAAGCTGACCAGATGTAATGTAAGTATAATTACATGATACTGTGGTGCAGTATGCACTGATTCATTCAATCACTCAGTCACGCTCAGTCAGGCTGCTGGCCATGGAGGTGAGTGGTGGACTGTTCCAGTGGTATGATCAGTGTACTGGGGGAGAGCTGGGTGGGTGCTGCTACCTAATGATAGGGTGTGGGGTGGAATCCACTAGACACCAGGGAGTGGAGGATGAATTTTTCTTTTAATGAAACAAATGGAGGGGAAGGGTAACTGTGGGGGTGCTTATTTAATGCTATTTCACCTGGTGATCGCTGGGAAGGGGGGACACTGGACACCAGGGAAAAATGTTTCAGCCAGTGAGCAGCCTGGGGGGGAGTGGGGGGGGACCACTAGACACCAGGGAGAACTTTGGCCAGTGGCCACAACATTTCACTGCGAGAGGCAAAATTACTTCCGCAGGTGGCAAAAGTTTGCAACGAATGGCGAAATTTCACCTGCAGGTATGAAATTTCACCCACAAACAAAATTTTGCTGGCCTGGGGGTGATATTTCACACCCAACCACAGGAGAAATTTCACATTTCACCCAGTGAAATATTTTGCAAAATGCTCTAATTACGCAAAATGTGTCGCTGGGCAAATTTTTGCAATTTCACACATCTCCAAATGTGACATTGAAAAGGGAGTGAGACAGGGATGTCCCATGAGTCCAGCTTTGTACATTTTGACATTGGACCCTTTAATTAGAGCCATTCTAAACAACGTGTGCATAAATGGTTTATTAATCTCTAGTCAAGACCCAGAAATTAAGACTCTGGCATATGCAGATGACTTGGTTTTAATTCTAGCAAACATACAATCAATTAATCCCACACAGAATGTATTGGCAAAATATGAATCCATGTCTGGAACAAGCTGAATTACAAAACAAGCATTTGTCAATGCTGAATGTTGATTGCGTTGGTCTGTTGAGCTCTTTCAGTGGCCCTGTGTCACTCGCTGATTCTGTTTCTCCCGGTGCTGCAGGCTACGCCTTTTGTAGGGGGCTCCTGGCTGCGTTAGCATATTTTTTATGCAGAGTCCTTACTAGAGGGCAGCTTGAACACCTAAAGTCACACCTAAGAAACCAAGACCAGACCCCAATCAACTCTACAAATAATGTTAATTCTGTGCTAGAATACTTCAGTACCTGTTCCAACGCTGCCTGTGATAACTATGCCCCCTTTAAAAAATAAAAAGGTTAAGGGCACCTGAAATCGGTGGAGCATAACAACACTTATTGAATCCATGAAATCCAGAGATCACCTGTGGAAAAGGGTTTGAGCCACAGGCAAACATGTGGATATGCAACATTATAAAAAGGCAAAGAATGTCTGTGCCTGGGCTATCTGCCTAGGAAAAAATCATTACTTCAAAAAGGAGCTTACCAACTGCTGGGGAGTTGTTAGGAAGTTCTGGAGCAATATAAAGGATCTGACAGAAAAAGACACCACAATGGCACCTTCCATGCTTGACATTGAAGGTGTAGCCAAAATTTACCCTAAGGTTATTGCTGATACATTTAATATTGCCTTCACTGACCTCAGTAGTGTTCTCCCCCAGACCTTTTTGAGGATACAGGTAACTCTAATAATGTAGGGAAAGGAGACTAACCCCAGGGACACCCTCATTCTATTTCAAAGCTATCATTGAATTTGATGCCAGAAAGTATATACTGAGGGTACTTCGAAAATCTAGACTTAGTGGTGACACGCTTGACTTTAAACTAGTCAACCTAACCTTAGAAGAGATACTAACACCTCTTGCTAAGATATTGAATCTATCATTAATATTCACTCAATTCCCTCATATTTGTGACCACCTTTCCATCTTCTTAAGGTCCTATTACAGTTGTCTGACTTCCTCCATACTATCCACTCTTCTGCTGAGTTTCATGTCATCTGCAAACAGGATGATGTTGCCATTTATGCCCTTGCTGATGTCACTAATGAATACATTGAAGAGGACCGTCCCCAGAACCAACCTCTGAGGCACCCCACTAGTGACTTGCATCTTGTTATATTTCAGCCCATTTACTACCATCCTTTGTTTTGTGTCTCTCAGCCAACTCCGTACCCACTTTACTATCTGTTCTGCTACCCTGAGGTCTTCTAGCTTTTTTAAGAGGCATCTATGTGGGACTGTGTCAAATGCCTTACTGAAGTCAAAGTAAAGCAAGTCCACCACATGACCCATGTGCAACTCCTTGGTTACTTCCTCAAAAAATGTAATGAGGTTCATTTGACATGACCTGCCCATCAGAAACCCATGTTGTTTATAGTTCTGGAGGTGATTTTCTTCAAGGTATTCCACTAGATCTTGCTTGATAAGGGCCTCCATAAGGTTATGCACTGGTGATGTGAGATTAATTGGCCTAGACTTATCTGTATATTCTCTGTCTCCACTCTTGTGCAGTCACACCATATCAGCCACCCTCCAGTCACCTGGAACTACCCCTGACTCCAGTGACCTGTTGACTAGGTGAGCAGGAGGTGCTGCCAGGTCTTCTGCAAGCTCCCTGAGCACTCCAAGGGTGTACACCATCAGGGCCATGGGCCTTGTCAGTTCTGATGTCTGAAAGGCCCTTCCTGACCCTGTCTGTGGTAAACTCCTGGGTGCACATTTTCTGAACCCCTCTGATCTTGGCCTTGATACTGCTGTCTGGCAGTGAGCCCTGATTCCCCCTCATGTATACTGAGCAAAATTATTTATTTATTTAGGGCCTCAACTATTTGTTTGCTGTATTCCAGAGCATCATCCTCCACTTTTAACCTTACAATTCCTCTCCCTTTCTTCCTTTTCTTGCTGATATAGTGGAAAAAAGTTTTCTCCCCTGATATGATTCCATGAGCAATTTGTAGTTCTTTTGCTGCTTTGTCCTCCCTCACTATTTCCTGGCCTCTTTACTTTTCTGAGTATAATCCTCCCACTCCCTGTCCTCTTTATGTTGCCTGAACCATTTGTATGCATTACATTTGGCCCTGATTGCCTCTCTTACCAGATGGGAGAACCACAGTGATCATTTAAACCTATGTTTTCTTTGTTGTAGTCCTGATGTAGAGTCTTGTTGCCTCTAGAATGATATCCCTAATATCGTTCTATATTTCTACCATGTCTGGCTTGTCTCTGATGTTTGTTAACTTATCCCTCATTATCTGCCTCTATCTACCAAATGCAGCCTTCTGAAAGCACGGCACCTCTGTGCTTGAGGTGGTTTTAGTAGCTCCTGTGGTTATTTCAAACCAGTCTGCTTAGTGATTGCTATTTGCCAAGGCTTCTTCCACCCTCACAGATCTAATTTCTTTAGAGTTCATGAGGATCAGATCCAAGATGCATTCCCCCCAGTCGGGTCCTTCACTAGTTAAGACAGCAGGTAGTCCTGCAATGTGCCCAGTAAAACTTCACTTCTAGAGCTCTTGGCTGCTGGGATATTCCAGTCCATTTTTGATAGGTTAAGGTCCCCAACCACCACTATGTCACCTTTACCAGCCATCTTTTGTGACTCTTCATCTAATTGTTAATCTTTCTCTTCTCCCTGCCCTGGGGGTCTGTATATCATACCCATGCACATTTCTTTCCTGTATTGGTGGCTAAGTTGGCTCAGAATGACTCCAAGCTCTAGCCTTGCTGCTTTTATCCTCTGTTGCTTTGATGCCCTCCCTCACATAGAGGGCATCTACAGGTACAGGACCTACCACTGCATCTGAGCATCTAGCTTAAAGGTTTTTTTTATAACTCAAAGCTCTTATAAATAAATAATGAACTGGCAAGAAGGTGGGGGTGGAGCAACATTGGGGAATCATCAAAACCGTCATCAAAAGCCTTTGTGTCAAGCAAATAAACAAACCAAATTGAAAGAAAAAAACACTATGGTTCTAGGAAGAAGTGTTGGGGAAGGTTAGGAAGAAAAAGATAGCATTCAAGAAGTACAGGGAAACACAGAGGGAGCAGGACAGAGAACTGTACCAGTTAAGAAAAAGGAAGCGGGGAAGGCAGTCAGAATAGCAAAGGCTCAAACTGAGGAAAAGATAGCCAACTTGAAAGGGGGATAAAACCTTTTGAAGGTACATTAGGAAGCAAAGAAAGACTAAGGCAGGGATACTGAGGCTGAATAAAGAAGAAGGTGGTTTGGCAGAGAGCGACAGTGAAAAGGCAGGGATTCTGAACAAATACTTCTGCTCCGTATTCACAATGGAAGAACAGGGGGAGATACCTAATCTAGTCACTAGAAGCACTCTGGACAGAGGGGTTGATATTAGTCCTTTCACAGAAGAAGGGGTTCTGAAAGAACTCCTGAAACTGAAGGTGGATAAAGCAATTGAGCCTGATGGGATTCACCCTAGAATTCTAAAAGAACTAAGGGAAGAACTAGTAACACCACTGACTACCCTTTTTAATAAATTGTGGGAGGCTGGTGTGGTATCTGAGGACTAGAGGAGGGCAGATGTGATTCCCCTTCACAAACATAGGAGCAAGACAGAGGCAGGAAACCACAGACCTGTCAGTTTGACCTCAGTGGTAGGGAAAATGATGGAATCACTTCTGAAGGAAATAATTGTTGAGTACCTAGAGGCCAGTGGGGCACAGGACCCCAGGCAGCATGGATTCACAGCAGGAAGGTCATGTCAGATAAATCTAATTGACTTCTTAGACTGGGTGACCAAAGTAGTAGACCAGGGATGGGTTGTGGACATGGCCTACCTAGACTTTAGCAAGGCATTTGACACAGTCCTGCTCAAAAGATCAATAAACAAATTAGCCAGCCTGGGAGTTGGTCCCATGGTGGTAGCATGGGAAAAACATTTGTAGGACAACAGGACACAGACGGTAATAGTAAAATAAGTTCACAGTGAAGAAAGGGGGGTTACTAGTGGGGTACCACAAGGTTCGGTACTGGGGTCAGTCCTTTTAATGTCTTTATTCATGACATTGCAGAGGGACTGGAAGCAAAAGTATGTCTCTTTACAGATGACACAAAGATCTGCAACAGGGTTGATATGCAGGGTGGGGTGGGAAGGATGAAAAGGGTCTTGGCAAGGTTGGAAGAATGGTCAAATATATGGCAACTTAGATTCAATGCAAAGAAGTGCATAGTAATGCTCCTGGGAAACAAAAACCCAGGGGAAGAGCACACAATGGGGGGCGAGATACTGAAAACAACACAAATGGAAAGGGACCTGGGGGTAGTTATATCAGATGACCTAAAGACAGGCAGGCAATGTGAGAAGGCAGTAAGAAGGGCTGGGGGATACTGGGATGCATAGGGAGAGTCATCACCAGTAGAAAACAAGAAATTGTTGTAGCTCTGTACAGACAGTTGGTAAGACTACATCTGGAGTACTGTGCACAGTTCTGCAGACCCCATCTCCACAAAGACATAGACAGGGTGGAGGCTGTCCAGAGGAGGGCAACCAAAATGGTGCAGGGTCTGCACCAGAAGACATATGAAGAAAAACTAAAGGAGTTTAAGATGCACAGCCTCGAGGAAAGAAGGGAGAGGGGGGACATGATAGAAATGCTCAAATACTTCAAGGGAATCAACAAAGTCCAAGAGGGTAGCATATTTCAGAAAAAGAGGTATGCAAGAACAAGGGAGCACAATTTGAATTTAGAGGGCCGACAGCTCAGAGGTAATATGTGGAAGTATTTCTTTACAAAGAGAGTTGTAGATGCATGGAACAGCCTTCCTGAGGAGGTCATAGAGTCAAAAACAGGTGGGGAATTCAAGAATTCATGGGACAGACATAAGGCAATTCTAGTGGGAGGTAGGAGGAAGTAGGCTGTTGGTTAACTAGAATCTGTAGTTTATCCATTAGGTAGGGAAATGGGCAGACTAGGTCAGCCAAGTGGTCGTTATCTGCCATCAGATTCTATGTTTCTATGTAAATCTAAACACTTAGTTAAATATAACCAAGATACTTTCTATTATGGTTTAAAACATTATCCTGCCTCCCAGAAAAATCACTGAACAGTCTTTATTTATTTTTATTTTTATTTATTTATTGAAACGTTTCATCAGGAAGGCATGCTGATCAATGGGTTGCTCATCTCCTGGTGTGGTCTGGGGGGAAGGGGAACAGGAGGATTGTTTACAGAAGTTTGGTGCACAATATAAGATTCACAATCGATTACATTCAAATAAAATGAGTAGACTGTACAGAGTAGTGAAATAGGAGAATTGCTAACAGTTCTAACTAGATAAATACAATGCTAACAGTTTTGAACTAGATGGATACAACAGCATAAAACAACATTAAGGCAAACAATAAGTGACACATAACTTTATAACTAGAAAATGGCTGAATAGAATGCTAGTAGATTAGCATTGACAGAACTAGATAGTTAAGGTATAGCAGAAGTGCAAATTGTCTACAAGTGCAGTAGAGATTAGGAGTAAGCCATAACTAGGGCCAAGTAATAAGGAGGGGTGAAGAGGGAAGGGGCTAAATGAAGGTGGGCAGAGAATGGGGTAGGTGGAAGGAGGAATGGAAGGAGGAGGGGAGAAAAGGGATCTCCCGGGGTCTGACCCCACCAGTATGCTGAGGACCCTGCCTGCACAAGGCAGAGGTAGAGCATGACAGGAGGGAAGCAGGTTGTAGGCAATTAGGAGGAGTAGGCTTCAGAAGGCCAGAAAAGAGGGTGATGGTGAGAGAGAAGAGAGGCTGAATCCCAGCCCATTCAAGATGCAGAGAAATCCTTCAATGGGACTGTGATGACAGGAGAATTGGAGGGGATTGGGTTGTTTGATAAGTGAAGACAGAAGAGAGGGATGGTGGGAAGGATGGATACAAGTAACAAGGTGTGGTGGAAACAACTTTGCCTAAAGCTAGCCCCCTCCTGGATGTTGAGAATCCAGCGAGGGAGGGGAAAGACAAGGCTTGCCATGACTAGGTTCCTCCAGGATGTGGGGAGTCCTGCAAGGAGACAGTAATATGCAAGGACAGTACTGATATGAGAGAGAGAGAGAGAGAGAGAGAGAGAGTGGCTAGGAGGACAGAGAAAGAGGCAGCCTATTCTAGCCTGCTTTATGCAGAGAACTCTGTTGGGGGGTAGGACCACACTAAGGGGAAAAGGGTGAGAGAGGGAAAGAGATGGAGGCAAAGGAGAGGGTGGCAAGCAGGACGGGGATAGAGGTGCTGGGAAAACAAGTTCTTGGGGGAGAGGGAGAAGATGCAGAGTGGATGCCTTTAGCACTGCAGACTTACAGGACATAAGGTGGATTAAAACAGAAGCAGCTAGAGGACAGAAGGTTATGTAGGGCAGAGGAGAGGGAGTAGGGGAAGAGGAGTGATGAATTTGGGGGGCAGGTAGTTCTAGAATTTCAGGAAACAATGGGAGAAACCAGACTGTCTAATCAGTGTGGATCTGCAAGGGTCCTGTAAGGTACACGTGTCAGAGGATAGAAGGGAGTGGGAGGGAGAATGAGGAGAGGAGAGGAGAGTGAACATGACAGGTATAGACGAAGTTCCCCATGCCAAAATTTGGAAGTGAATTTGGCTCAGTGTGTGAGGTACCTATTTATAAGCGGGGGAAAGGATAAGGTATGACAGGTGTCACAGTGGTGAGTGCAGGAAGATGCATCAAGGGCAAACTGGGAGAAGGAGTTGAAAAGTGTGTTCAATCTTGTCAGGGAAGATTTGGGAGTGGCACCATAGACTACATCACAGTAGTCAAAAATTATGAGGTTCATCTTCTGGATTATGTCATGCCAGGCTGTAGGAGGAATGCAACCATGGTTCCTGTATAAGGCATCAAGCTTGGGGTGCAGTTTTTCAGGGCAGCATCAATGTGATCAGAGAAGTCGAGGTTTCGGTCTAACCAGACCCCAAGGTATCTGAGTGAGGAGGTGTCCTCGAGAATTTTCCCATCAATGGTGGAGAAAAAGGCTAAGGGACATAGCCTAAAGAGGCTTTGCCTAGTGCCAAAGCTCATTGAGGCAGTCTTCTCAGTGTTTAGGAATAGTTGAGGTGTGGCAAACCAGTGCTGACACTGGTGGAAATCATGCTGAAGGGTGGTTGCAACATCTGCTTGGCATTTGCCAGAGGTGAACAGGACCATGTAGTCAGCATACATGTGCCTAGAGGAGGAAGGGGAGCATATTGAGGGTAGGTAATTGAGAAAGATGGAGAAGAGAATGGGGCCAAGCATAGAGCCCTGTGGGACTTCTGTGGTGATGGGGTGGGGGAGAGATTGCATCCTGAATCTTGACTGATTGTGTTCTATCAGTGAGATAAGCTCTGAACCAGTTATAGACAGATGAAAATGGAACAGCAGTAGTTAGGGAGTCAAGCAGTAGGGCATGGGAGACTGTGTCAAAAGTCTTAGGTAGGTTGACCAAGATGGCAGAGGTGATAAGATCATTGGCGCAGGGCAACAGTAGTACCAATACACAAACAAGGGAATAAAAGTAAAACTGATAATTATCGCCCCATAAGCCTCACCTCACCAATCAGTAAAATAATGGAAAAAAAAATCTAAAACAGAAACTAGATACAGAGTTGGAAAATAAGGGATTACTAGACAATTCATAACATGGATTTCAAAAAAACAGGTCATGCACCACCAATTTGTTATCTTTTTATGAAGGTGTCAGTAATAGTTTGGACAAGAACTGCCCAGTTGATATTATCTAGCTTGACTTTCAAAAACATTTGATAAAGTGTCCTAGCACATATTAATTAATAAAATGATAGCACTAGATCTTAACAGTTACACAGTAAAATGGGTAGAAAGATGGTTAAACAGTAGATTACAAAGTGTAAAAATAGTAGACACCATATCAAACAGCATAAAAGTCACTAGATTTGTTCCCCAGGGTTCGGCCTTGGGACCAACAATCTTTGGTATATTTATTTATGAACTACACAGGGATATCAGTAATTGAATTAATACATTTGCAGATGATACCAAAATCCCATCCGAGGTAGATACAGAGGACAAAATCAAAAAATTCAAACAGGTCCTAAAAAAAATTGAAGACTTGGTGGTCAACAACAGAATAACTTTCAACACTGACAAATGTACAGTTGTACAGTTAGTATCTAAAAATCTCAGCATTAGCTATATTTTATATGGTAGCATCATTTTCTCAACAACTGGACAGTTTCACTGAAAGTATATATAAGTATGATGAGAAAATTAAAAATATTAAAAAGTCTAAATTTGAGAGAGATGAAAAGGACTATCTGAATGACAAGGTGTTTAATTGGTCTGCACAAACCACTGTTATTAATACAAATACATACAGCTCGCTACAAGTTGAAGAACAACCGGCTTACATAACCGCAACTGCAGATGAACAAGATCAGGATCGTTTTTTAGGAGAAGAAGAGGAACCATGTGCTATTCTGGAGGTTCAGCTACCTTCTGTCCCATGGAGAAGTCAATGAATAAGGAGACAAAATGTGGAGTCAAACGTACCAGGAGAGGTGGTAGAAAGAGGAGGCCGAAGAGGAACACCACGGAGAGGTTGGAGAGGGAGACGAAGATAGGGGAGATTTCTGTAATCAACATCTCAAGCTACCAACTGAGTGAAATTGAAACTGCAGTTTTAAACAGGGGTCTCTCCTTCACTCCAATACAGAGATTTAATTATTTTGAGACAGTGTTGGACCTCCATAGACTGGTACATAATTTGGGACTGAAAGCCTTCTTTTCGGGGGGGGGGGGCAAGACCCTGTAAATAATGGAATTAAAAATTCTGAGATCCATATGTTTCCTGATAATGTGAAGTTGTTTAAACCGGTCTCTGATTTTTGTCCTCCACTGTCTTCTGCACGTCAAATGTTTTTAAAATGTTCTGAGGAAGATTTGAGGCTTCTAAATAGAGATATAGATTTACATTACTATCATAATTTAAGCAGAGTTGAACAGGAAGCCTTGGCAGGTCTGGGGAGAAATACAGACATTACAATAAAAGCAGCAGATAAAGGGGGTGCTGTTGTGATTATGGACACGACTAAATATGATTCTGAAGTTTTAAGACAACTTTCAGATAGAATTTATTATGAAAAACTAAAGTCTGATAATACATTGCTTTTTAAAAAGAACATCGATGCTTATTTAAAGCAAATAAAAGATGTAGGATTGATTTCTGATAAGGTTTACAAATTTCTAACTGTTGAGTGTCCAACTAGGTCTACATTTTATGTATTGCCTAAAATTCATAAGGACTTGATGAATTCACCTGGGAGGCCGATTGTATCAGGTAACAATAGTTTGACTGAACCACTAGCAAAATTTGTGGACTCCTTTTTAGTCAATATTGTTCAGGAACAGGTACCAGCCTATATAAAAGACACTAGTGACATTTTGTCAGTATTAGATGACTTGGCTATAGAGGAAAAGAGTATTCTGGTAACACTTGATGTTACATCCTTATATTCGAACATTCCGCACAATGAAGGCCTGGAAGCCTTAGAATTTTATTTGGATGTACGGTCTGTGAAAGAACCACCAACGGAAGTGTTAATTCAATTGACTAAGTTTATACTAGAAAACAATACTTTTTTCTATAAGAATGATTTTTATTTACAGAAAATGGGTACGGCCATGGGTGCAAGTATGGCACCAAATTATGCAAATCTGTACATGGCAAAATGGGAACTTGATATAATTAGGAACCATAATAATCCCTTTCTACACAAAATTGATCTGTGGAGACGTTTTATTGATGATGTTATTATGGTGTGGAAAGGGAGTCGGGAGAAACTGTTTTCATTTGTGAAATATCTAGAAAATAGTAATGAGCATTTGCAGTTCACTATTAATTTCAGCTATACTGAAATTCATTTTTTGGATTTTAGAATCTATAAAGATGGAATAGGTGGTGTGAAGACAGATCTTTACTCTAAACAATCAGATCACAATACTATTTTACTTGCAAATAGTTGTCACCCTAGGCATGTTATTAATGCTATACATAAAGGTCAGTATATTTGCACAAAACAAAACTGTAGTGATTTACAGGAGTATGACAAGAGGGCGAAAGAACTGACTGCTAAATTACAAAGTAGAGGGTATAACAGTAATATACTGGAAAAAGCTAAATGTGCAGTTGATGGAATAGCAAGGGAAGATTTATGGATTGAGAAACATCAAATTAATGATGGTGACCCTCAGACCACTTTAGTCACTACCTATAGCCCCCAATCAGGAGAAATAGCCAAGATAATTAGAAAACACTGGCATTTGGTCCATTTGGACACTAATTTACTTCATACCAGTGTTGGGGATCCACGTGTAGTATTTGGAAGGGGAAAAAACATCAAAGACTTGGTGGTGCACTCTGTACAACCAATTATGGAAAAATCAGGTAATTGGTTAGTTAAACCAGTGGAGGGGTGCAATAGATGTGGTCACTGTAAGTATTGTTCATGGGTAAAAAACACTAAAACCTTTAAAAATCATGCAACAGGAACTGACATTAAGATAAAGGGCTTTGTCACATGTCGTACTTCAGGAGTGGTATACATTGCAGAATGTTCCTGTAATAGTTTCTACATTGGCAAAACAAAACGTCCATTTAAAGTACGTATAGGTGAACATGCTAGGTCCATTTTAAATGGTGATGAAAATAATGCCTTAGCTCTTCATATATTAAGAGCAAGTGACAAGGGTGCACACAGATTTGTGTTTACAGCTATTGAAAAACCTATGCTGACAAAAAGAGGGGGGATTTCGATAACCTCCTTCTGCGTAGGGAATAATACTGGATATTTGCTATGAGAGCAATGTATACACCAGGTTTAAATGAGAGGATTGAGATTCGGCCTTTTTTGAAGTATAAAAAATAAGTTATTTTAAATTTTTGGTGTTTTTCTATCTAATATCTATGTCTTTTTTCTTCTATCTTTCAGCAGTGCACAGATTACATTATGACCTGCTGGATAAAGGTATCATTTGTTATTATGCGGAATATTTCCATCAGTAAGTTGTGCAGCTGTATACTGGTGCTGTATAATGAATACTTAGCACAGTTTTGATTTATCTTCTTTTTTGTTTGTTTAATATATTTGACTATTTGATGTTTTGTATTTAATTCTTTGTATTGAGAAAAATATGGGTGATTTCCCTTTAAGGTTACTGTTTAAATACAGATGTATACTTTTGGATGTCAGCCTTTGAAAAAGCTATGTGCGAAACGCGTCAGGTGATGTCAGCTGGAAGCGACCCTCAGCCTTTGCTCCTACCTGTTCTGGACATACAGCCGTTTGTGTTTTGGATTACATGGCGTTTTTTTGATTTAAGGAACTTTATGGACTTTAGCCATTCATGAACTCCTTCAGTTTCTTTGTGCCATTTTTAAGTGAGTTTTTTGCATCTGTATGCATTATTAAAATTATTTGCACTACATCAGCACTCTCGGCTGTTAATCCTTTAAAGGAGAGCTATAATAGAGCTAATAGAGCTTTACATGTTTTAAAGCAGGTGCTGGTTCCCTGTTTGCCTTTTCTTAACATCGTTAAAACAGCAAAATCTGAAAAAGATCTAGGGGTCATTATCCATAATCAATTCACATCAAGAAATCAGTGCAGGAAAGTTGCACAGATGGGGAACCGTATTTTAGTATCCATAAAGAGATCATTTATTACAAGAAACAAAAATTATACTCTTCAGTTATATAAATCCTTTATCAGACCACATACTGACTATGCTGTTAGCTTCTGGCCCCCTCATCTTAACAAAAATATGAAAATTATAGAAAAAATGCAAAAAGGACCACAAAATTAATACCAAGGGTAAAGGATCTATTTTATGAGGAGATGCTAACAGCTTTTGGATCATATGATTTACAGCTAAAGAGAAACTGAGGAGATTTATTATTATTATTTAATATCTTGAAGGATTTTGATCTAATGAATGACTGTAATATCAATTATGCCAATAAGCCCATAAATCTTGGGTGCAACAATAGACATATATTTATTCCTAGGACCATTACAAATAAACATGGACACTATTTTACAATAAGGACTAATAAGCTCTGGAATATCCTGCCCCAACATATTGTCGAAAGTGATACATTTCAGGAATTTAAAATCAAACTGGATAAACTCCTTCTGGGGACAATAGTATGAATACACCCCGCAATGGTGGGGATGGTGGTCACGATGTGCCAAGGCCTACTTCTACCTTCTTAAAACTGAGTAATACTAAGTAATTGTCCATCCTGGTGAGGATGGAATCAGTGAGTCTGAGAAGGGAGGTGGTGGTGGAATGGTTCTTCCAAAAACCAGATTGGAACAGTATAAAAAAGGAGGAGATAGAAAGAAAGGAAGTTAATTGGAGAGAGAGAACCAAGTACTCTTGAAGCTTGGCAAGGGTTGGGAGGCGCGAGATTGGTTGAAAATTGCCAGGGGTGGTAGGGTCACTGCTCTTAGGGAGAGGGAGGACCACAGCATGTTTCCAGGCTGAAGGAACAGATGAGGTAGAGAAGGAGAGGTTTAGGATTTGGGAGGGAGGATAGGCAATGGCAGGGGCTGATAGGTAAAGGAGCTCATGGTCTAGGTCATTTGGGGATGAGCCTTTAGAAGGATAAAGTGAGAGAAGGGCCATTAATATTTCATCTGGAGAGACAGCAGAGAAGGAGAAAGAGGGGAGGGAGGGGATTGAGAGCTAGACAAGTGGGGATCAGAAGAGCCGGGGTTGGGGGAAGGGACATTAGGAGGTTTGAGGTGTGGGAGGTGTAGTAGGAGTTGAACTCCTGAGCCAGTAAGTTAGGGTTCAGACACTGAGGTATTATTTATTTTAAGCAAGGGGGGACAGGTCAGATGCGGGGGGGGAGAGGGAGTGAATCACTTTCCAGAACTTGGATGGGGAGTTGGTATTTTTTAGGAATGCTGATTTGAAGTAATCAGACTTAACCACCCTGGCAGCTTTAGTACAGGCATTTCTTAGCATATGATACTTTGCATAGTCAGATGGAAGGGTGGTGGCGTTATGTTTCCTCCAGTTTTATGTGATAAGGTGATTTCCTTATCGTGTTACTCATTAGAGTGGACGAAAAAAACGCCCTGGTCAAAAGGCCGACGTTGCAGTAGAGAGATCACCGCAAACAGTGACGGTCCTCAATGACAAACAAACCATCTATGTTTATGCAGGGCAAGCCCTCCGCCCCCCTCAAAATAATGATTCTCAACTCCAGGGGGAGTGGACTTAGTAGAAATACAAGATTCCACTGGACACAAAAAAGATCCACCCACACCAGGATTTAATCCCGGTACCACGGGCTGCAAAGGCAGTCGCTCATGCCACTACACTAAGTGGCCAGTTCAGCAAAGTTTGAAATTCAACATCTTTATTGAATTATAATATAACAAGAAAAACATGGTATACAGACAGTGGAACATGTTACAGTGACACAAGATATCATGTGGCTAACATGTCATCAAACCAGCTTTGAGATAAAGTACGCCTATACATTCGTATCAGAGAACAAGACCCAACCCCTCCCCTACCCTCCTCACAGCCATCCACCCTCCCACCCCTGGAGAGTGCCAAATCAAAAAAAAAAATGAATACTAGACAGACAAAAAAACAGGAAGTACTCTGGCAATGACAACATTCCAAGGGAGATAAAACAAGCTGGGGCAGTCAGAGGTCACCATTGTGTGAGCCTTGGTTCACATACAAAGCTTATAGTTTACCCCATCTCTGATTGAAGGTGGCCATGCAACTCCGGGAGCTTGCTATTAACCTTTCAGTTTTGAAGCAAAGGGACATTTCTTTCAGCCATTCAGGATATGAAATGGCTAGTTAATCCATCCAGTGTTTGAGAACCAACCTTTTGACTCCTATAGAAGTTAAAGCCATATGAAAAGTACACTCCTGGACTCCAATATTAGAAAACATCCCTAGGACACATATTTCTATGGTAAACAACTCCCCAGTCCTAGGAGGGGGTCTAACTTGGTTTGGATGGTACTCCATAGAGATGCCATCTTGTCATAATACCAAAAAATGTGTATCAGGTTCCCTTCAACCGCTCCACACTGTGTACAAGTAGTTGATGCTAGTCTGCCAAATTTGGCCAACTTAACCGGTGTATAGTACAGATTATTTAGGATATGAAATTGAATTAGCCTGTGCCTATCCTGAGTGAGGTATCTGTGTGTGTGTCAGCCCACATCTGGTTCCAGGGCAGAAAGGAATCTGGCAGGAGGGAAGCCCAAATCTTAGAACCAGTAAGAGCGCTAGGGTATTTTATGCCCAGTAGGAAGAAGTAGGTCCTGGAAATTCTGTGGGGTTTATTTACACACTCCTGTATCTGTTCTAGAAAGGGCCTCATTTGGGACAATGTGAATACAGTCCCAAATGTATTAACCAAGAGGTGTCTCAATTGGAAGACCTTAAATACATGTTTCTGGGGGATATTCAGCTTGGCTAACATGTCAATAGAGGAAAGAAGAGAGCCCTGAGAGTATAGGTTTTCCACTAACACATCCTACAATTGTGGAAGCCAGTCAGGGGTCAGCGGGAAACCACCTACTTTGATATTAGGGTTTAAGATGAGGGGCTGTGCCAAACCTCTTTTGTGTGATATATTAAAGAAACTCCAGCACTGGGATAAAACTTTAATGGAAAGCCCTATAGCTGAACCTTGTATAGCTTCCAGTAGTGCTGAAAAGGTGTAGTAAAAGATTTGAGGTGGACGGAGGTTGTACTTGTCCAGCAGGTTGAACTCTAGCTGTAACCAAATGGGAAGGTGTGTATCGGGCCAGATATCTAACCAACGCCCTAATTTGGATAGATGACTAGCCCAGTAGTATAACATAAAATTAGGGAGGCGAAGTCCCCCTCTCTCCTTGGGTAAATTAAGTTTTAAGAAGGCCCATCTAGGATGTTTACCCCACCAAATGAAATTGGAGAGAGCAGAGTGAATCTGTTGAAAGTAGGACCTTGGGAGCCAAATATATATTAAATTTAAGGGGTAGAAAATGCGGGGCAAAACATTCATTTTGGTAATACTGATACTGCCCCATAGGGATAGCGGCAGGTTGCCCCATCTGTGGAGATCTTTCTGAATTCTCATCAGCAAATTATCCAGGTTAAGTTTCTTAACAACCTCTGGGTTTTGGGTGAGATGGATGCCAAGATATTTGAGTGAAGCTGGAGACCATCTCATACCAAATTGGGTAAAATTAGTTTGGGGCATGGAAGAATTTTATGGGAAAATGACTGATTTAGATAAATTTAATCTATAGTTGGCTACTTGTCCAAACTGATCAATAATTTGTAAAATGTATATTAAAGAGGACTCTGGGTTGGTAAGATACAGAAGAATATCATCTGCATAAGCTGAGAGAGTCAAAGGTTTCTGGCATATAACACAACCTGTGACCTGGGGCAAGCTCTTGATACTCGGTATCAAGGGTTCCAAATATAGGTTAAACAAATAGGGAGACAGGGGGCAACCCTGCCGAGTGCCGGTGTACAAGGGAAACCGAGATGAGAAAAACACGTTACAGTAGATTTTAGCAGTGGGTGATTTGTATGCCGTCCTAATCCACTGAATAAAAGTTTCTGGGAAGCCCATTCTCCTTAGGGTAGACCACAAAAAAACCCAATTTACTCTGTCGAAAGCTTTTTCTGCGTCTAATGCGATTAGTGCCATGGGGGCCTGGGAGTCCTAGGCAGCCTGGAAGATATGTGAGAGGGTTCTCAAATGGTCTGCGGCAGATCTGCCTTGAACAAACCCCACTTGTTCATGGCTCAGTAATTGCTGCCAAATCTGCTTAATTCTGAGAGAGAGGATCTTGGTTAGAATTTTTATGTTGTAATTTAGTAGTGAAATTGGCGGTAACTGGCTGGCTCTGTCAGGGGTTTATCTGGTTTCAGAATTAGTACTGTCATGGCCTCTAACAAAGTAGGGTCAAGGGAATCTGAAGTGAACATGTATTTGTATAATTTCAGGAGAAGGGGAGATATATCCTTGCAGAAGACCTTATAAAAATTGGCTGGGGAAACCGTGAGGACCTCGGGATTTATCCACAGTTAGCCCGTTTATCCCCTCTTCCACTTCGGCCAGGTTAATGGGAGAGGTCAGCATCTCGCACTGGTGGGCCTGTAGGGAGGGGAGACTTATGCCATCCAAGAAGCTTTCAATATTGGGATGGGATGGTTGGGAGGTACCTTTACCATATACATCCCTATAAAAAGATTTGAAAATGTGCTCAATATCCCGTGAGGAGGTTTTAATAGATCCATCAGGGGAACTCAACGCAGGAATCAGTCTTGAACTTTCTGTCTCCCGCAGTCTAAGAGCTAACATTCTGCCAGGTTTCTCACCTTGATCAAAATAGCGAGATTTAGTTTTTAGGATGGCGTACTCCATTTTTTCCCTTAGAAAGTCTTTGTTCTCGTTCCTAAACCTCCATAAGGTCTCCAAGTCAGCTTGCGAAGCTGAGAGGGACAGATTGTTTTCGGCAATCCTTATCTGATTTGACAACGAAATGATTTTAGCCTCTCTTTGCTTTTTCCTTCTAGAAGCTAACTTTATAAACTCGCCCCTAATAAAGCACTTTAGGGAACACCAGATCAGATCTTCTCTGCCGATAGAGCCTGCATTAAACTCTATAAAGGACAAGATCAAAGATTTAATATGAGAGATTATTCGATCTTCCTTTAGAAGTTGCATGTTTAACTTCCACGAGGTATCCCTTTGACCATGTGGGTCAGGGGAAACTGAGATCCATGCCAGAGAGTGGTCAGATATGACAATTGGCTCTATGCCTGTTTGGAGAACACCCTCCAGGAGAGTAGTGCTGATTAGAATATAATCAATTCTGGACCACGTTTGATGTACTTGTGAGTAAAAAGAAAAAACCTGGCCTGAGGGGTTGAGCAGGCACCATGGGTCACATAAACCCTGTAAATTCATGAAGTCCCTGAGGGCGATTTGAGAAGGGGAAAGGAATTTTAATGGCCTATAACAGCTCAGCAAAGTTTGGCCACATTTTCATTCTTATTCTTTCTATAGTGAGTGTAGTGCATATTCCTCAGTGCTATACTCACTATTCCTATACTGTAGCTCTGTTTCTCGTCTCACTCTTCATGGACGTAGTATTATTGAATTGCTCATAGTGGAGCTGCTCAATAATACTTGTCCATATTGCCTGCTACCATTTCCTTCAGGTTTTGTCTCTCTGCCTGAGACAGGGTAATAGTTGGAGGGTGATCCAGGGAAGATGGTTGCTGTATACTCTGGTGCATCTGAATGGGGAAAAGTATTCCAGGAATTCAGAAATTTTTCTTTAAAGAATCGAGGGCTTGATCAGCAGTAGAGGCTGATAATAACAGGATCCAATCGGTAGTGGCTAGGGCATTGTGAAGGGGATTCAGGCCTAGGGAGTTGAAGGAGCAGAGCAGCAGGGTTTTATGAGGCAGTTTGGGTCAGTGGACCTTCTGGACAATGAAGATAGGGTGATGATCACTGAGGGCATCCGGAAGGATGCCTAATTTAATTACTCGTTTGGGGTGGGAGGTGACAGCCCAGTCTAACAGGGAGTGGTTTAGGGTTTTGTGATTGTGGCTGATAGGTTCAAGGATGAGTTGAGAAAGATTGAGGGCAGAGATGTCATTTCGAGCTTTGTAAGTGGCGGGAGACAGCCAGCTAAGGTTTACATCACCCAAAATGAATAGCTCACCTTTGGGAGAGAATGAAGTTAAAGAGTTAATGAGTTCAGTTGTGACAGAAGGCTTAATTCCAGGGCAGCAGTATATTCCTGCTATGAAGATGGGGGAGGAAAAAGGTAGAGTGATGTTTATTGCATTATGAGGAGAGATGATGCACCAAGTTTGAGCGGAAGTGTATTATAAAAATATGCTAAACTAGAAATTTAAATAAGACATAACACAAATGAGCATTTCATAGCATTCAGTTCAAAATGTAATTGTTTAGGCTTAGGGAATGCAATGAACTCTGGTGGTAATAGAACAAAACTAATAAGCAGAAAATTACAGGTACAGGACCTATCACTGCATCTGATTCATGTGACCTAGAGCACATCATTTGACCCCACAGTTATTATCATGGTTACTGGCTACTTTAAAGCAACAGTGCAACAAAAATGGGTCAAAATTTGACCCTACCTTTTTTCTTCCTAATTAATGCCAAATCTCTTCCAGTTTATTTCAAATGTAAATTTTTCAGTTTTCATTATCATTTAAGAATTTTATGAAAGTTTTAAAATAATTATTTCTCAAGAAAAATATATGGCTGCCTGAGTGTTGCATAGAAATAACACTGAGGATCTGAGGAGGGTAAGAGTCCAGCTACAAATACAGATGTACCCCACACAGCATAGGAAGCATCCAGAAAATCCAGATCAACAGTTCTGCCAATATTTTTCAAAACCATAGGAGAAAATTAGCTTTTTGGAATAACTTTTTTCATTGCACTGCTGCTTTAAAAATAAAGAAATATACATTTTCATTAGTTCTTTTTACTCTGTATGTCATTTCCATTTTTATGTTGATTGTGTGAATGCAAAAGAAACATATTGTGGCAGCTTTCTCCACAGGCAGGTTGTGGAGGTGCAGCACTGTTGTGGCCAATGCCTCCACAGCCTTTAAAGACTTGTCCAGCATCTCCCAATGCCATGGCACACTGCTGCTGACACTAGATCAGCCAGCATGCCACCAACTTGTAAAAAATCAGCCGCTGCAATCAGAGGCCACCTCGTAATTGCAGCATAAGCTGTTCGCTGCAATGAGGGAGTGATTCATCAGTGCAGGGCAGGATCTTGACAGACTGATATTGTTTGAGAACATGGCAGCGATTTGTTGCTGTGATCACAAGCAATACTAAACTCCCCCACTGTGTATATTTGCTGACGGGTGCCCAATCCCCAGTGTCTTCAGTGCCCCCATGTTAATGTTGCCAACAGGGGAGCCCACTTCCCATCAGCATTATGTAACCCCCCCACTTATATTCTCTGCCAACGGGGTGCCCAATCCCCGTCGGCATAATGTCACCCCCATCCTTTTTGTTGTGTGCCAATGGGGGTGCCCAATCCCCCATCAGCTACAGCTTGCCCCCTCAAAAGGAAGACTCCGGTGGCATGCTGGGAGCCCACCCCAGTGTGCTCATGCCCCTGTAAAATAAAAATCGTCCTGCAATGTCTTTTTTTTTTTCCCCTGTAAAAAAGAAAACTGTCCCTCGGAGGTCTCCCTGCCCCCTCCCACAACCCACTCCCACCCACTGCACTCCCTGCCTCCCCACACCCCCCTCACCCCATACTTACCTCTGGAGCTTGGTACGATGATCTTCGGTGGACCAGGAACATGTCTGCACTCTTCAAAGCTGACCACGACCTGAGAAAATGCTGCTAAGCTGTATAATGGAATACATGTTTTTTTTCCAACTTTAATGCATATCTTGGTCATTTTTTTGGAATGTTGGCACCAAATTCTCAACATGGGGTTTTTGGGACCCCTCCTCATGAATTCTGGAACTGTCATGGCATTAATCAGCCCTGAAAGGTGATTTCATGGTCACTGCATGGAATCATCTTTTGGGGCTGATTAATGAAGTGACAGTGCCAGTTTTCATGAGGTGGGTTCTCAAAGCCTATGTTATAAATTAGTGGAAAAATAAAAATGACTGTTTTAAGCATGCATTGTGCGGTTCTTCGCATGCTCGTAACCATGAACTTGCAAATATTTTCACACCAGATTTTCAAAATTGGCATTTTTTTCTCCTGTCCTTGTGAACAGTATAGCTTTCATTGTTCACATCTTGGCCAAATGTGTTTTCGCACTTCTGGCACAGAATAGCGTGGTCGCTGTTGGAAATTAGTGTTTGGGACAGATTAAGAAAATGACAGTGACACTATTCATGAGTAGAGGTCCTAAAATGGCTATATTAAAAATTTGGGGATGATACTCCATAAAATGACTGTGTTTTACGAGCGTGCATTGTGAAGTTTGCATGCACGCTCGTAACTTCATGAATTTGTAATATTTTCACTCCAGATTTTCAACATTGCCATTTTTCCACACCTTCTTATGAACAGCACAGCTTTCATTTTTCCAATCCTGGCCAAAATGTGTTTTCACACTTTTGGCACAGAATAGAGCGGTCATTGTGGGAAATCACTGTTCGGGATAGATTAAGAAAATGACAGTGATACTGTTCATGAGTAGAGGTCCTAAAATGCCTATGTTGAATATCTGGTGATGATAGCCCATCAAATGACTGTGTTATAAGTGTGCATTGTGCACTTTTCATGCACCCTTGTAACTTCACAGATTTGTAGTATTGTCATGCCAGCTTTTCAACACTGGCATTTTTTCACACCTCCTTATGAACAGTACAGCTGTCATTTTTCACATCCTGACTGAAATGTGTTTTCACTATTCCGGCACAGAATAACGAGGTCGCTGTTGGAAATCAGTGTTTAGGACACATTAAGAAAATGACAGTGGCACTATTGATGAGCAGAGGTCCTAAAATCCCTATGTTGAAAATTTGGTGATGAAACGTCATAACATGACTGTGTTACAAGTGTGCGTTGAACTGTTTCCATGCACCCTTGTAACTTCGCAAATTTATAACTTACCTAACTTAACATTTATTTCATTTCTTGGGATGATGACAGGTTCATTTTGAAGTGTATGAATTCTCTTTGTAGTCTTAAACTGTAAAACCCAAAGTCAATTGGCTGGTCTTGGCAAAACCATTTCATTGTACTTGCTCAGCTCTGTGGTAACTCCTAAAACCCATTCAGCACTTTTGCCCACATCTACTTCCCAGTAATGTTTTCTCAACAAATACCCAGGGGTTCCAAGCGCTAAAGCAAATTATTCCTTCCCATCTGGGACTTCAGAGTATTGTATTTTTCCACAATACTTCACTGATATTTTGTCTTCTGACAGAAGAAGATCTTGATATGATTTACATTTATCCAACATGAAATCATCTGGAAAAAATGTAATAAATATGTAAAAATTTGAAATGTCAATGAAACAGAATTAACTCCAGCAAAATGGAATTTAAGTGCCACTGTAATTGGAAATATGGCGTGCACTGCAATATTGGAAAGCAGTCCTGAATCTGGTATTCAAGGTGCAACCTGGTTTCTGAAGTAAATTTAGGATGTGTGAGCCAGCAGCAAGAGGAAGCAATATCATGTTCTGATGATTCTCAATGATTCCCAACTAATCCCGTGTTCTGCCAGCAGCAGAATTCCAAACTTTCAAAAGCTGAATTTTTTTTGAAGCTTTGTAATTTGTAGTTTACATAAACCATGATTTTTTTTTTTTTTTGCCATAAAGATTTTTTTCTCCTGTGGTTGACAATGATAGGTTTTCCAGTCCCATCCCTGCCTGGCATCCACCTCATCAAGACTCATCTTGCCCCTGAATCCCCACAGATTGCCCTCTTGGCAGGGCCAGGAAGGAGAGGGCCATTCTCTCCTCTCCTCACCCTGCGTCTCTCATCTAGAACCAGATTCTGTGGTCTAGGTAGTGGTGTGAGGATGGGGGTAGGAAGGCAAGGCTTCATGAAGATGGTGCCAACCCTTTTTCCATTTTTCTACCACATTCCCCAACTACAGCAGCATATAAGCAACTGGACATGGAGGAGCACACATTCTATGGAACTACATCCCCTCTCTGCTGCATCACTCATAATTCTGCCTCTACTACCCAGCCTCCACTAGGTGGCAGCCAAGGTCCAAGATGGCGTGCCCTCCCACTCCAATAGAGAGTTGTCCAGTGGATGTTTGATTCACTCCCTTCACAGCAGACCTCTGGCAAGCAAAGCTTATTCCAGAACCCAGCTAACCAGCATGGTAGGAGGTAAAGTGCACAGCACCACAACCCTCCATGCCACTGGGCCACATACCATGGATTCTTTTTCTTTCTTTTTTGTTTTGCTTTGTGTTCTCCTCATCTCAGCCTGCAGTAGGAGCCCTCTTCACCCCCCTTCTGGCCCCAACCGTATCACCGCACCTTCTCCATGAACTTACCATTCTTCCAGTCAGTCCACTCATGTTATCCCCTTCTTGTGAGGAAGGTTACATAGATAGTTAAAAAAAATAGCAAACTACTGTCCATTTAGCTCGCTAATACTTAATATGACTATTCCTTGATATTATTAGAGACACAATATTCATCTAATTTTTACTTAAGTTCCAGTATGTTCACACTGCCAACCAGTTCTTCAGTGAAAGAATTCCAAAATGTCACCACTCTCTGGTTGTTCCAATATGACCTCTGGCTTGTGTGACATAACTCCCCTCCTAAATGCAAAAAATGTGATCTAGTGCTGTAAGCCTGATGTTTCATGTCTAGACCCAACAGTCCCACATATCATTGTTAGTGCCCTGTATAAAAGGCACATGTCTCCACTGAATCTTTATTATTCCAATGAAAACATCCCCCAATCTATGAACAAAGTGGAAAGTGGAGCTACAATGAGTTAGTGAAAAAAGAACCATTGAACTTGGTTCAAGTAAAATATACCAATTTTTTGCACCATACATAAATAACAGCAGCAGCACACCATTATCGACACTGAATGTTTTTGCATCACTCTGACACTTTCTCAAGGCGTACACCAGTGAATAGTCACACCCTTAATAAAGGTACTCTCTTAAAGTGCCAGTATGTACATGTACATAATGTTATCACACATGCAATCTATTAAAAAGCATTATCGCACATGCAATCAATTAATTACTGTACCAAACACAGAGTTCTTCTGAAATATCTTAATCTCAAAGAATTACTTAAAAAGCAGCTCTACCTCAATAAAACAGGTGATAAGACCCACAATAATCTATATGTATACAGAAAATATCTACTGTGTATATATCTACAAAGGGAGAGAGGAGAGAAAGAGAGAACTGGGGAAGGGGGAGGGAAAGAGGAGAAGGGTGGGGGAGTGTAAAGGGAAAAAGAAAATGAAAAGGAGAAGGAAGAAAGAAGCAAAGGAGGGGGGAGGGGGAAAGAGTAAAAAGACTCTCAACACATTTAAAAATAGCCTGTTTATAATATATGGCATTAAATAAAAAATTATTAAATGTCAACAATTCAGAATTTTACATTAAGACCTCACTAAGCTCAGGGTGGACAAGTCAGTTGGACCTGATGGCATACATCACAGGGTACTTAAGGAGCTAAGGGTGAAACTAGCACAGCCATGAGCAGAACTGTTTAGTGAGTCTCTGAGCAAAGGAGAGGTCCCAGAAGACTGGAGAAGGGCTCATGTGATCCTGCTCCACAAGAGTGGTAGCAGGGAGGAGGAAGGGAACCACAGACCAGTCAGTCTTACCTCAGTAGTGGGTAAGTTTATGGAGGCACTCCTTAAGGAAAGGATAGTGCAACACCTGGAATCGATAGAGGCACAGGATCCAAGACAGCATGGGTTTACAAAAGGAAGGTCCTGTCAAGCTAATCTCATAGATTTCTTTGACTGGGTAACCAGAGAAGTGGACCAAGGACGAGCAGTTGATGTCACCTA
Source organism: Neoceratodus forsteri (assembly GCA_016271365.2). NCBI lineage: Eukaryota > Metazoa > Chordata > Ceratodontiformes > Ceratodontidae > Neoceratodus > Neoceratodus forsteri. The sequence continues at coordinate 152,869,838 of CM028133.1, forward strand.
CCTTGACTTCAGCAAAGTTTTTGACACTGTTCCACATAGGAGATTGAGAAATAAGCTGGGTAGGCTTGGGGTGGGTCAGAAGTTGGTCAACTGGGTGGCAAACTGGTTGATGGGCAGAAAACAGAGAGCAGTGGTAAATGCTATACAGTCAGAAGAGATGCAAGTCACAAGTGGGGTACCTCAGGGATCAGTCCTGGGGCCAGTCCTCTTCAATATCTTCATTAGTGACATTGCAGATTGACTAGAGGGTAAGACTTGTCTGTTTGCAGATGACACCAAGATCTGCAACAGAGTAGATGATGCAGATGGGGTGGGCAGAATGAGAAGAGATCTGGATAAGCTAACAAAATGGTCAGAAGAGTGGCAACTGGGATTTAATGCAAAGAAGTGCAAGATCATGCACATAGGGAACCCTGAAGCCACCTATTGGCTGGGAGGGGAGTTGCTGGCAGTCACAAAGGAAGAAAGAGACTTAGGCATCATCATCACCGATGACTTGAAATTATCCAAGCAGACCTCTAAAGCAGTAGGTAAGGCTAGGGGGATGTTAGGGTATATTAGTATGGGTATCACAAATCGTAATAGGGAGGTAATAATCCCTCTTTACAAGACACTGGTTAGGCCCCATCTCGAGTACTGTGTGCAGTACTGGAGGCCACACCTTCACAAGGACATTAACCAAATTGAGGCAGTCCAGAGAAGGGCAACCAAAATGGTGCAGGGACTGCATCAGAAGACATATGAGGACAGATTAACGGAGCTCAATATGTATACCCTTGAGCAAAGGAGGAGGAGAGAGGTGATATGATAGAAACATTCAAACACCTTAAGAGCATTAACAAGCTGAAAGAGTCTAACATGTTTAAATATAAGAAAAATAGCAGGACAAGAGGACACAGCATGAGAATAGAGGGAGGCTGATTAAAGGGGAATGTGAGGAAATTCTTTTTCACAGGAAGAGTGGTGGATGCATGAAACGGCCTACCTCAGGAAGTGGTAGATATGAATACAGTGCAGGGCTTCAAACAGACATGGGATAGGCATAAGGGAGAAATACAGATGAGTATGAATAGATAAGCCACTGACAGAGCAAAGGCTGATGGCACATTTATAAGGTAGAAAAAGAAATGGACAGACTGGATGGGCCCTGCGGTCCTTATCTGCCATCAACCTCTATGTTTCTGTGTTTCTATGTAGACCCTGTCTATAGAATTATACTCTGGAATGCTGTGTTTTCTTCAAAAAAAGGCATTCAACTAAACATGGCACTGAGGCCCTGAGGGAGAAGCAGACGTTCATGGAAGACAAATCACTGGAATTAGAAAATAATGTAGTGATCAATATATCAAATTATGAACTGACGTGAGTAGAAGAGAAAGTTTTACAAAAAGGATTAAAATATGTCCCCACTTCTAATCCCAAGAAGTTTGATATGATTTTAGATTTACTTAAGTTTATACACAAGTTGAAGAGCTCTAACTTTGGAGGTGGTTGGAAGGTGGAATTGGATCCAAGATGGCGACGTGAGCATCCTAAAGGGTGGAGGTACAAGTTTTTGTAAGCCCCACAAGCCCTGCATGTTTCAAGCTGAACTGTTGATTATGTAATATTGGCTCAGTAGTCGCCAGTAATCCTTTCTGTGTGTGTAGCTAAGAATGCTGTTCCGCGGTCAGCATAGACTTGGTATAGAGTGTGCCTTTACCAAATCCCTGCAAAAACACTTCATTACATGCCACACCAGAACCAACAGGGCAGTGTGAGCAGAGAAACCTTAAGAAGAAAAGAAGACAGTTGGTTTCTTTGGGCCGCATTGCTGATTCTGATGATCAGGTTCCCGGTAACTCTGAAGCTTTTGAACAATGAACTCGAGTGCAGCAGCAGAAACTGAATGTTTTTTTTCCCTCCAGCTTATTTTCTCAAGCAAACCTCTATCCCCCATCCCAGACTTTCTCTCACCTGTAGCAGACTGTGACTGTGAATCTTCAACGCTCCACTTGGATCAGGAAGACATGCATTACTCTACTGTAGACGAAGAGGATCAGTGAACATCAGGTTCTATACTTTGCTCTCTACAGCCACTAAACTCCCTGAAACTGATAAGGTCAGTACTCATTTCATGTCTGAATTAATGAGACAGAAGGTAAAACAAACTAATTAAGGGGCAATAGAGGCAGTAATGAATGGGAAGTCTGGTGGCGAAATGCACGAGAAGCATCATTTAAACCAAGCTAGTTCACAGAGTTCTTCACAGGCTGACTTTATTGTATCAGACACTTTACAAAAATCTTGCATATGAGTTGGCATGTTACTGAAATGCCTCCACTAAATGTCTTTAACACATTTCAGGTAGAGATTCGAAATGAGATTCATAATGGTTTTGCTACTATTACATTGTCTCTTGTGGACTTTTCAAATGTTCTTAATATTATTCAGTAGAAAATGGAAACTTTTACTATAAGAACCACAGAAGCTGAAAATCTTATTAGTGTATGGGAAGGTAAAATGGCTCCCTTCATTAAAAATCAGTCTGAACATATTCAGATTCTACTTGAGCTCCAACATAAAATTGCTGATGTAGAGGACCGCTCAAGAAGAGCAAACATTAAACTAACTGGACTTCCTGAAGATATTGAAGGAAAGGAGGCCCCCCTCCAGTTTTTTAAAAAAAAGTTTCTTACCATCGCTTTATAATGTCAGTATCCAGAGGAGAGAATTGTGCTCGACAGACTTCATCGAAGGGGTGGGGGGAGAGATTTCAGCATGTTAGACTCACCCCAATAAAAGAAATATCAGACCAGTATTTTTGTGTCCTCATCGTTTTCAGGACCAGGAGTTAGACTCACCCCAATAAAAGAAATATCAGACTAGTATTTGTGCGTCCTCATCGTTTTCAGGACCGGGAGGTGATTCTACAATATGCCAGAATCCACAAAGGTCTTTCTTATAAAAACTTTAGAGTTTCAGCATACCCTGACTTATCTGTCACTACAACACAACAGTATGGATCCTTTGATCAGGTCAGAAAGCAATCACAGCAGAAGGAATTAAACATTATTTGCTCTACCAGGCACAGCCATGGATCTTTGTTCATGGCAAAACTTCAACTTTGTTTGATTCTAAGAAAGCGGCAGCTTATTTACATTCCTTGTCTGTCAATGAAAATGTTAATGAATCCTCAGACCACATTCACTCTGGTCACTAACATTTAAGATATGCAATTTCAGACAAGCTATTTGGAATGGATGCAGCTTTTCCCAGACTGCTTAAGTTGGTCTAAAGTTGGACAAAATGTGGACTAAATTTACTACAGACTTTAGGAATTTTTGTAGTCTAAATTAATAACAGTGAATAAGGGTGTGTTTTTGTCCGGCTTAAATGGTGTTTTTTAAACTTTCTTTGCTGGGGGGGCTTGGACCTTGTCTCTGCTGTACTGGGAATGAATGAACATCTGGACTAAGTACTGGGGGGGTGGGGGATATTATGTTTGGATATGTGTTGGTTTTATTACAAATAGGTCTTGTTTACTTTAGATTGGGCACCTATTTACAATTATTATATTGGGGAAAGTGTTTTCAGTACTTGTAACCTTAAGGCTATGCTTTGTTTTTTTGTCCTTATGTAACTTATAAGCCAAACATAAGTATAGACATAGTGCTTGTTTAGAGATTCTGCATAACCAAAATAAAATAATATTTTTCCATGGGGTAAATGTATACAGATGGGGTGCAGGGGGGAACTGGTATATGTGTATTTTTCAGATTTAATGGTATATGGAATGCTCAAATGTTTGTATGTTGCACACAGTGCTGGCAAATTAGAAATTATATTGGGTCACATTTTTTTTTCCTTTTGCTTTTTGTTTATTTTTTTCCTCTCCTTTTCCTTTTTTTTTTTTTGTGTCTTTTTCCTTTTTTATATTTATTATGAAGGAATGGCTAATCAACTGAATTGTGTCAGCTGGTATGTCAATGGGATGTTAGATCATCATAAAGCACACAAAATATTTAATTGGCTAGATAAAAAAGGGGTTATTTGCACTCTTCTTCATGAAACTCATTTACCCTATTCCGAATTTCTATTTCACTCCAAAAGATGGGGATTGTGTATAAATGGGCCATATAAAAATAACTCCATATTCTTTAAAAAATCTTTAAATATACAAATTAGTTAACAAATTGTAGATACGGAAGGCTGGTATATTATTGCTCATATTACACAAGCAGTCAAGTTTATACTATAGGGAATATATATAGGCCCTAATGAAAATTCTCCTGCCTTTTTTCAAAAAACATTTTTAGAGCTCAGTTCTTTTCCCACTCCTTATATCATAGGAGGAGACTTCAATCTCACTTTAAATCCCTCTTTAAATAAACCAGGCATACACCCGGATCAGAGAACATCTGGTGCTTCTACAGTTGCACAATTTATGCAAGATCTCCATTCAATAGATATATGGAGGATCCGGAATCCTAAGTCTCAGCATTTTACTTATTATTCTCCTGTGCATTCATCTTATTCCTGGATCAACTTTTTTCTAATTTTGGAATCCTGCCAGTATCAAGTTGTTAAAGCTAATCATGACAGCATTATCATTTCAGATCATGTCCCTTCTCTGCTTAGTTTACATTATGCAGATAGATCACAGCTGATTAAATTCAAGTTTGATCCATTACTTATGAAAGACTCTAATTTCATTAAGCAGATGGGATTAGATATAGACATTTTTTTCAGTACCAGTTTTATGAGGGATACTAATATGGAGACTTTATGGTAGGCATTTAAATCATATATACAGTAAGGGGCTGCATTACGTCTTTTAAGATTAAAAGAAATAAAAAAAGGCACAAGAGAATTCAGGAGTTAGAAACAGAAATTCTTCACAAGGAGAAAACTCATATGCAGACTAATGGTCCAATTATATTTATGCAACTAGCCACATGTAAAGAGCAACTGAATAGTTTGCTCAAAAAGAAGCGGAAAGACAAATTCTATACTCTAAATGCAATGGCAAGATAGAGCTCAGCTGCAAAACCATTTATTATCTGCAATACAGTATAATTTGGGCCAAATTGTCAACTGTCCACAGAAACTTATAATGTTTTAAACATTATAATTAAGAATTGTATTCGTCAGATAGTACATGCACTCTTGGAAATATATCTAATTTTATTTCAGAACTTAGTTTTCCCAATGTTGATTTACCACAACTTTGAGTCCTAGAAGCTGAAATTACTATAACTGAGATACAGGCAGTGATAAAAGCTTTGCCCTCAGGCAAAGCTCCCGGTCTTGATGGATTTATTATAGAGTTATATAATGCATTTTTGAACATATTAGCTCCCCATCTCAAGCAATTATTTTATTATATACTTTAAATAAAACAACTTATTCCATCTTTCAAAGAAGCTAACATTCATGTCTTTCTAAAAAAGCTTAAAAATCCAATGCTGGTTCATTCATATAGACCCATTTCACTTATTAACTCCAATGCTAAAATCTTGACTAAGATCCTGGTCACTAGGTTAGAGAGAGCACTTCCCTATTTAATCCATTCTGACCAAAATGGGTTTATTAAAGGGCGATCACTTTCTTCCAGTATAAGAAGAATGCTGAATATTATTGATTATTATAAAAACTCAGATCTTTCTCTACTCTTATTAGATGCTAAAAAAAGCATTTGATCATCTAGAGTGGGAATATATTAAAGTCATTCTCCCTAGCTAGCCCAGTGGTGCTGAGGACTCTGGTGCTGGATGCCTTACCTCACACTGTGCCGGTGACCTGGGTTTGGGAATTAGCATGGGTCACCAGGGGTCAGCAGGGGAGGAGAAGGATTGAGCATCTGAAGGACTGCTCTCCAGGGAGGGAGGGTAACTGCTGTCAGTGTTGCCTGCCCCCTAGCAGAGGCTGGGGGATGAGACATTGATGCTGGGAAGAGGGAGAAGAGAAGGAAGACACTTGGAAGGGCATGTGTGAAAGTATGCACGCTCCCTCCTTAGGTGTCATTGCTTGCCCCCTCTCCTAAGAGGTGTAATCATTGAGCTAATATTACAGGAGAACTCAACCATTCAGAAAGAGGTGGCAATTGACATTAATAAAAAGGAAGAAATATTGAGAACATTTGCACATACCCATCTTCATGACCAACTTTTGGAAAACTTTGCTGAAAATATAAGAAAATATGAAGAAAAAATTAAGTTAAGCAAAAGAAATAAATTTGAGAGGGACGAGCGTGATTATAAAGAAGGAAGGATTTTTGAATGGACTAATCCAAAATCCTGTGATATAGAATTTGCCACTGAAAATCTTACCTCCTTTAACAACTGCACAGTCACAAATTCAGAAGAACTTGAGGAAGAGGAAACTTTTTTAGGAGAGGAAACAGTGGTAAAGTGTGCTACTCCAAAGATTCCGCAGGCACCATCTGGTCCAACAGGCCCGTGGCACAGCCAGAGATCCACACGTTGGAACCCAAGTGCAAAAAACGCACAAGAAGAGGGGGAACCAAACACAAGAGGAGGCTTGAACACAAGATGAGGCAGACCATGGAGGATGTGATGAGGAAGGGGCAGACTTTATCAAGGAACATTGTGAATATCTCGAGCTATGAACTTGATGATGTGGAGATGTGCACCTTAAATAAAGGACTTTCCTTCACACCTACTAAAAGATTTGACACATTTGGGACCATAATTGATTTACATAAATTAGGACGTAACTTGAGTCTCAAATCTTTTTTCTCTAGAAAAGAAATGCTCCCTCGAGATACTTCAGATTCAGATGAGGCAACACTTGATATAACCTGTGACCTTTTTAAACCAAAATCTGATTTTTGTCCACCTATGTCAGCAGCATTACAGGTTTTTTAAAAAGCTTAAAAATCAATTTGGATAAAAAATATTTTCATAATATGAGTGTTAGTGAAAATAAAGCTTTGGAAAGACTAGGAACAAACTTAAGTATTACTATTAAAGAAGCTGACAAGGGAGGAGCCATAGTTATTATGGATAGTACCCAATATGAGGCTGAAATTATGAGACAACTTGGTGATGTAGATTGCTACACCAAGTTAAGCTACGATCCCACTTTAGATTTAAAAAAAATCATCGATGGGTATCTTGATGTGGCCAGAGAAAATGCCTGGTTACCAGGTACTGTGGTTGATTTTCTCAAAGTAGAATTTCCAGTGTGCCAGACTTTCTATTGTCTCCCCAAAATACACAAAAATGTATGTAATCCTCCAGGTAGACCCATTGTTTGAGGTAATAATTCACTAACAGAACCATTGGCAAAATATGTTGATTTTCTAATTGCTGACTTTGTTAAAGAGGTACCCTCCTACATTAGGGACACCAGTGCAATTCTAGAAATATTGGAGAATATAGCGATTCAGGATGGTTGGTATTTGGTAACACTTGATGTTACAGCATTGTATACCAACATACCCCATAAGGAAGGGCTGGAAGCAATCAAATTGTATCTAAATTCTAAAACTGTTACTGTACCTTTAACTGAAACTATCATCAAATTGGCAGAATTTGTCCTGACTTGTAACACTTTTTGTTTTAAAAATGATCTTTATCTGCAAAAGAAAGGGACAGCTATGGGTGCAAGTTTTGCACCTAATTATGCTAACCTCTACATGGCAAAATGGGAAAATGATACAGTACAGAATCCTAATAACCCATTTCAACAAAAACTTGATCTGTGGAAATGTTTTATTGATGATATACTGATCATATGGAAGGGTACAAGGGCTGAACTTCTATTATTTGTTGAATATCTTGAAAACAGCAACAGCAACTTAAAGTTCAGTGTGAATGTTGATTTACATGAAATTCCATTTCTTGATTTGCTTATAAAAAAAAGATGGAAAGGGAGGTATTACTACTGACTTATTCCGTAAACCTACAGATAGAAACACTATACTGTTAGCCAGTAGTAATCACCCACAACATGTTATCAAAGCTATACCAAAGGGTCAATTCATCAGGACCAAAAGAAATTGTGGTTCTGATTCCACATTTCAAATGAGAGCAGATGAATTGACAGATAGACTAATTGAGAGGGGTTATTCACGAACACTACTGAGCAATACTAGAGAAACTGTTGATCGAGTCCCTAGAACAGATTTGTTCCAAAGTAACAGAAAAATATTAAATAACAAAAAAAGGGGACCCTCAACTAACTTTTGTCAGTACTTTTAACCCTCAGTCTAATTCTATAGCTAACATAATCAAAAAACATTGGTATATAGTTAAACAGGACCCAGGCCTTACCAATTTGGATGACGAGGGACCCAAGTTTGCATACCGAAGGGGCAACACCATCAAAGACCAAATTGTGCATTCTCTGCAGCCCACACAACATAGTTTTAGTATGTGGATTCCAAAAAGGGAAAATAGCTGCAACAAATATGGAAATTGCAAATTTTGCTCTAAAGTCATTACTGCAAAATCTGTAAAGGACCCCGTTAAAGGAACAGATATTCCAATAAGGGATTTCATCACATGTAGTACTACAGGTGTGATATACCTTGCTGTATGCAAGTGCAGTTGTTTTTATGTTGGAAAGACAATTAGAGCATTCAAAACCAGGATTGGGGAACATGAAAGAGCAATTTTAAATGAGGATCTAACTAATGCCCTGTCTATGCATGTATTTAGGATAAGATCTAAAAATCAACATGTATTCTCTTACATAGGTTTAGAAAAAACATTTTTGTCCAGGAGAGGGGGGACCTCAATAATTTACTATTAAAAAAGGAACAATATTGGATCTACACTTTTAAAGCAATGGATTGCAAAGGACTAAATAGTAGATTTGAAGTCAAACCATTTTTGAAAGTATAATGTATACAATGTGACACCTCATAATCATGTTTTTAACTTTTTTTTCTCTCTTTTTCTCTATACAGATTTGCACCAGCATATCGTGCTGCATGGCTTTACAACTGAGTGCAATCTTTTTCACTTTCATCAGGTCTGACTCTAATAATGTTAATGTTTGCCATATGGTATAGTGCTAAAAACATTACGCTTTGTGTTTTATGCATAATGTACTGTATTTTGTACTGGAGAACATAAATACCAGGAAGATTTTCTATTACAAAAGTGACTTAATTATTCATCATTATGCATATTATGTTTTTACTGCTTTTGTTCATTTTTGTTTTTTATATGGTGTATTCATAATGGGTTATTAGGTTAATATCTCTTTAAATTTTCAGTGTATTTAAGGACCTGGTTTAGCAAGATCTCGGAACCTTTTAGAAAGTCCCTGATTGGGTGAAAAGCATCAGGTGATGAGATACCTAACCAGGAAGTGTTTAGATGTGTGCTAAGCTGTATTTTTTACTGGGACTCACTCTGTGCTTCATATTGGATGCTTTGGATTTTATTCGGCTGGAATATTAAAAGTTTTTGTGGCCACAGCCACTACTTCTCCAAGAGTCGGTGAGTCCTTTGCAATATTTTCTAAGTCTCAAGCGAGGCGCTTTCTGAATAAGCCTTGGTCACGGTGCTGGTTTCCATTTATTCATTTAGTGACTCATTTAAACCTAAGCACAACTGATCCAGGTGCATTACAACCTCCATGTATAAAGGAGAAAATACCCTGGTCACAGCACAATGACAGCAGATCCCCACAGGCCCTGCTCTCTCAAATAGCAGTAACCTTCCACACTGGATCCATTCCAACAGGTTCAGGGAACCCCACCACCCCACCATGGGGGGGAAAGCCATGAGGGACAGTGGAAAGGTAAGCTGTGAGTGGGAGGCAGGGCTGGGGATCTAGCCTGATGGGATGCTGACCAGGAGGTAGAAACAGGTTAACAGCAAAAAAAATCATTATCCCCAAATTTGGATTTATCTCCTATTGTCACAGATGGATTGGGGTGCTCTGCTTTGACTTGGTGGCCAGGATCAAAACAAATCAAGAAATCTCTTTACCATTCCCCCTTTCCTGAGAAACCCAACAAGGCTGCCCCTTGTCCCCACTTATTTTTTGCTTTAGCAATTGAGCCATTTGCTTTATCAATTAGAATGTCACCACACATTAAAAGTCCATGTATAAATAATGTGGAACACCATATTAGTTTGTATGCAGATGACTCACTGATTTATATTAATAATTTGAATTCTTCCTTTCTCCCTATTTATGAAATTATTACACAATTTGGTTTGGCCTCGGGCTACAAAGTTAATTGTGATAAGTCAGAACTTATGGAAACAAAAGTTCATACTGATCCATTTAAACCCCTTCCTGAAGCTAAAATTAAAAAGGTCTCAGAAATTCTTTATGTGGGTATCTCTACTGATAGTGAAGTGAAAAATTTACAGGCTTTAAATCTAGACAAACTAATACAGGACACCAAAGAGATGCTTAAGTAATCAGAAAATCTTCCCCTAACAAATATTGGTCAGATCAACACCATCAAAATAAATATTCTCCTGACATTTTTATTTATGTTTCAGAATGTCCCTATTATTATCAAAGATGATTTTTAAGGGACTTGAAGCACTAATTAAAAAATGAGTGTGGAAGGGCAAGAAGCCCAGACTGAAACTAAAGAAACGTTTACCCTCAGTTACAGAAGGTGGCCTTGCACTTCCTTGTTTAAAGAATTATTATTTTGCTGCCAATTTAATGGCTACATAATAATTGGTTCAATCAAATTGAGACTGATTACTCTGTTAACATGGGCACTTTTCATTCCCTGTATAATAATATAAAGCATTGTTTATATGCTGGCAAATATAGCCATAAATTTGACTCTCTCCTTTTGCTCCAAAACTGTGTTTTGTATTTGCATAGAATCTTGGGGAAAATTAGTTCTCTCCAATATTCCAAGCACTCACCCCTATACTTAAACTCCCATTTTTTTCCCTCAATTACTGATCATATTGTCAAAAATCGGTACTCTAAAGGGCCAACAGAGATAAATCAACTGCTTTTGGATGATCAAGTTATTGATTTGGATTCCTAAAGGATACATATAATTTACGTAATAATCAATGTTATGGTTACTTACAAGTAAGGGATTTCATTAGAAAATATTTTCGCCCTGGGAAAAATGAGAAATTAGAACAAATTGAAAACATCTTAACACTACCGCAACCCCATGAAATAATTTCAAGTATTTATAAAGTGTTAATTTGGGGTATTTCTCCAGGGTCCATTGATTTAAAATCAAAATGAGAAATGAAATTACAGCAAAATATCCTTATTTCCCTCTGGAAGAAAATTATAAACATAAAGGGATGGGGATTAAAATCTGACAGATTTAGGCAAATATAGTTTAACATACTTCAGTGCACATATTACACTCCACATCAGATTAGTTTAATGAACCCCGCTATTTCTAATGCCCATCCATGAAGTCAACACTCACGTGGCACCTTAGAGCACATGCCAATTATGTGATCTGCAATGGATACCTGGTGGAACTTAATAGTATAATTTTTGTTCCAAGCTACTTCTAGAAAACTTTATAAAGATCCTTTCTGGATGCTACTCTGATATGGAGGTCCCATTATAAATGTGAAACCCTCTGCCCGAACCCTTATTAATATCAGCCTTATATATACATTTAAAATAATATTCATGAAATGGAAGGATAAGGATCTACCCAGTTTTAACAATTGGATCAACGCTATGTCGGATATACATTTAACTGAAAGGGCGTTTTATCTGAATGTTAAACAAATCAACAGATTCACTCAAATATAGACACCTTTCTGTAATGTGTTACAAACTCCCCTTAATGAAAATAATGATGGTTGACTCCCCTGGGCATATCCAATTTATTTTATTTGGAGACCTTTTGATAATTTGAGTTTTAGTAGCATTTGTATTGCCAGATTAGTTACTTATTTTCTTTGTTATATATCTATTGTCTATTTGTGCAATGTAATTGGAGCTATTTAATGGATTTTGTATGTTTTGTAAAAAAAAGTTTACACGCAAGTTGGACTTGAAAGTAACATTTTATAAAGAACCTTTAGATCCTATGGAACCACTTGAGCTCAACACAGAACAGACTACTAACTGGGACAAACTTAAGAAACTTTCAATGTGTATTCCACCATCTTTGTCTATAGTAATGACATTTCAAAAAGCATGTGAAAGGGACATTCAGGAATTTGTGAAGAATAGTCCAAGACCAAGATTTAATAACTGCACAGCTGAGGAGTATGCAGCTTTAAGAAATCTGGCACAGAATAAATCCATTGAAATCAAAGCAACTGACAAGGGGCATGCAATTGTCATATTGGATAAAGTTAAGTATGAACAAGAATTGCTAACACAGCTATCTAACACTGAGTTTTATCAAATAGAATTCAGATATCTGACAATGGTTTTTAAACAAGAAATAGATGTATATTTATATAAGATTGTGTTGAATGGCACCATTACAAAACAAATGTATTAATTCTTGAGTGTGGAGTGTTCGGTTAGACCAACTTTGGTTTACCTAAAATTCATAAAACTTTAGTGGACCCACTAGCTCATCCTATTGTAGCAAGCACTGGCTCTGTGACTGAGCTTTTAGCTCAATCTGTGGATCAATACATTAGGCCTTTGGTCCCCCTTTGGTCAGTTAACATTAGGGACACCTTATATATGTTACAAATCTTAGAGGATGTGAAGGTGGATGAACATGACTTATTGGTAACATTAGACATAAATTCATTATATACAAATATTCCTCATCAAGGGGGCCTGGAGGTCTTGAGAACTATTTTATATGAAAAAGCAGCATATACTAATGCATTTATTGAATGTCTGTTAAGTCTAACTGAGAAAGTACTTAAATGTAACTGATTTGTATTCAGTAAGAATTTCTATTTACAGATAAAGGGAACAGCTATGGGGCCTCCTTCGCACCAAGTTATGCCAATCTTTATTTGTCTGATTGGGAGCAACAACATGTGATGTCTGAAACTAACCCCTATAGACAACTTATGTCTTTATATAAACGTTACATTGATAATATTATTTTGGTGTAGAGGGGGCCCCATCAGCATTGTTCAATTTGGGACATATTTGGAATCTACAAATGTGAACTTGAGGTTCACCATGAATGTAAATATGAGAGAAGTCACATTTTTAGATTTACTAATTGTAAAGAATGAATGGGGAGGATTGGATGCTAAATTGTACAGAAAACCTTGTGCAAAAAATGCATTATTATAATTTGATAGCTGTCATCCCAGACACACTATGGAAAATATTCCTAAAGGCCAGTTTATGCACCTTAAGAGCACCTTAATACAACATCTGAAAATAAATATAACAAGGATGCTTTGTTGATGTCAGAAAGGTTTGGGGTGAGAGGCTACAATATAGGTACTATTAGAAAAGTTAAAGAAATAGTTGCTATTATGAGTAGAAGTACTTTATTACAAAAAAGTGATAGAGATCGACTAAGTAACCAGTTTTCTTTTTTGCGACAGAATTTTTTCCTCACACTTACAAAATTAAGGAAATTTTGACTAAACATTGGAACTTGCTCTCCTTGGAACCCAAACTGAAAATGAAGTGCAAAAGTCACCTAGAATGGTATACAGAAGAGGTAGAAATATAGCAGATTTGGTTACCACCACTCTATATACAGCACCCTCGGATCTTTCCAACTTAACCTTTCCAGGTGGCACTTTTCGGTGTAGACATTGTTCCTTTTGTACCCATGTACAGCCAGGTACCATGTTTATTACTGTATGCGGATGATGCTGTCCTCTTCTCCTCCAACCATGACCCATTTCAACTCCACCGCTCCCTCTAGTCCTACTTTAGCTGTGCTGAGAACTGGTTCTCCACTCAGCGCCTTACTCTCAACTATACAAAAAACAAAGTTATGCTGTTCTCCCACATGCAGAACACCTGAAAGGAGCTTTGCCCCCATGTACTAACTTCAAACCATACCCCATTGGAGCAGGTGGACTCCTTTAAATACCTGGGCATCACCTTGGACCCTGCACTTAACTTCCACCATCAATCAATCAATCAATCAATCAAAATCTTTATTTATTTAGGCGAACATCATTGAGCATAGCTCATTTACAAGATGGACCTGAGTGGTCATAACAATATAAGGTTACAAATTTTACACAAAAACATGGTACAGAATGAACACAAATACAATGATTTATGAATGAGACAGATATACAAATATTTACATATACACAAGACAAAATGACAATAAACCCAAATCATATTAAAAGGAAAGAAACAGACAGTATAGTAGGGATAAAGCTCGGGTAGTTGGACTTGGGTGGGCATTTTTGTATGAAGTAGGTTGGAGAACAAGCTAGAAGAACGATAGAGAAATAGGGGGTAGCATAAAAAGGGGTGGGGAAGGAGGGGGTGTGAGAGGACTAGGCCTTATGGAAGCAGTTGCATGATTCTGGGAATAGACTAGTGTACAGTTTTTTGAAGGATGTTAAAGGAATGAGGTTATCCAATTTCAGGGTCTTTTGAAGAGAATTCCAGATAAGTGCTAGGGAATAGCTGATTGCAGCCCTTCCATACCGGGTGCAGGTGATAGGAATCTTCAGCATGATGAGTTTATTGATCCTTAGGGTGTAAGGCCTGGTTGTGATCCGGTTGAAACAGTCTGAGATGTAGGAAGGGAGTTTGTTTGTCAGAGCTTTGTAGATCCAGACAGCAGCATTTTTGTTTCTTCTATGTTGTAGGGATGTCCAACTGACTGCATTGTAGAGAGAGCAATGATGGGTGCTGGTGGAAGATCTGTAATGAATCTAATAGCTCTATGATACAAGGTGTCTAATTTATTTAAATGGGAGAGGAGCAGTGGCCATAGAGGAAGTCAGCATAGTCAAAGAGGATAGGAATGATGCCAGGATTAGCCTTTGTTTGGAATCTCTGGTCAGGTAGTGTTTGATCCTATAAAATAGGCCAAGTCTTTGTCTAAGCTTTTTCAGGAGCTCTTCAATGTGGCTAGTGTAGTCAAGTTTATTGTCAATCCAGACTCCAAGATATTTGAATTTGTCCACGATTCCAGATTTTCACCAAGGATGGTAGATAATTGTGGGATGGTGAATGATGGGACAGTGGAAGAGCAGCTCTTGGTGGCAAAGAACATAGCTTCGTTTTCTTGGCATTTAGTAGTAATTTCTTTTCTAATAGGTTGTGCTGTAGGAGGAGAACTCAGACTGTAAAGCTCACAGGCTTTTGATGGTGAGGGATTACTGACATATAGTACAGTATCATCTGCAAAAGAGGAATATTAGATTGTGAGAGATTGGAGTCAATATTGTTGATGTAAATGGCAAAGAGGATGGGGCCCAGGATGGAGCCTTGCGGTACACCTCTTAGGAGTGGTTTAGAGGTGGATAGGTCACCTTCATTTTTTACCAGTTGTAGCCTTCTGGAGAGATAGCATCTGAACCATTTAAGAGAGTGAGTCAAGGCCTATGGAGTTCAGAGAGAGATTAGTAGTTCATGGTCCACAGTGTCAAAGGCTTTGCTTAGATCCAGGAACACAGCACAGGTGTTATTCTTTTGTCTAAGGCAGTCTGCCAGTCATTTGTAACTTTTGCTAAGGCAGAGATGGTGCTGTGCATAGATCCAAAACCAGATTGAGCTGGGTTAAGGAGATTGTTGGTATCAAGGTAGGCACTTAACTGAAAGTTTACTAACTTTTCAAGCATCTTGGACAGTACTGGTAAGATGGAAATGGGCCTATAGTTGTTGAGGTCCATAGGATCACCAGCCTTAAGTAGTGGAAACACTTGAGCTGTCTTCCATATTGAGGGGATAGAACCAGTGGCTAGGGACAGATTGAAGAGGTGAGTGAGGGGGGCAGCTAAGGCGTGCAGTGCTACTTTTAGAAAGTAGGGATCCAGGGAGTCTGCACCTGCACTTTTAGTTGTATCTAGTTGGAATAGAAGGTCTTCTACTTCTTTTAAGAGTATTGGTTTGAAGGAGAATGTGGAAGCAGCCTTCTGTCCCTCAGTAGATTGTAAGTTTAGTGATGATCTCATTAGGTTTGCAGGTGAGTAGTCGAAAGCTAGGCCAGCTGTAGTGAAATGGTCGTTGAAGGCATTTAAGATTTCTTGCTTGTCAGTGATTTCAATACTATTTAGGTGCACTTTGGGTGGTAAGACAGGGGTAGAAGTTTGACCTAGGATCCCTTTATGGTACCCCAGAACCTGGAGGGGTTGTGATAGAGGCATCCAATTCAGCTGTGTAGAAGGCAGCCTTGGCATTTCTTACTTGTTTTGTGCAGGAGTTTCTGGCTTTTCTGAATTGAAGCCAGTCATTTGGATCCTTTGTCTTTCTTGCCCTTTTCCAGAGTTTATCTCTGGCAAGCAGTGCAGAATTGAGGTCAGCAGAGAACCAGCGACAAGATTTGAGTTTGGTTCTGACACTGGTGAGGTGCATGTATATTGAGGGCACTTGTGATAATATCACTTAAGATCTGAAGAGCTGTCTCTATTGAAGCTGTGAGATAGAATTACGTGCCAACGTGTGGTGTGGCACAAATCATGGAGATATCCTGAAATATTAAAGTTCTTTTGACCTTCTTGGGAGAAATTTTGCAGGGTTGGGTGGCTTGATTGTTGATCTTATGCCAGCAATGGGACAGTGATCACTTATGTCACTGAATAGCACTCCAGCATGAGAATACAGATGAGGCTTATTTACCAACATGATGTCCAGGAGTGTGCTGTTGAGATTATTCTTTGGGTTAATTCTTGTTGGTTCTTTGATTAATTGAGTGAAACCATAAGTGTCACAGAAGGTTACTAGGGGTGCAGATGCATTGGCTAGCCAATTTAAATTCAGGTCACCTAAAATGATGGTGTCTTCAGGGCCTAGATTAAGTATAGATCCTAGGTGGGATAGGAGTTTGATCATCATATTCGCCACCTATCTAACACCCTAAATGTTATATTGGGACTGTTGCACTGCTTCAAACATTGTCTTACCCCAGACACCCTTAGGTTTGCTGTCTCCTCCTTGGTCCTCTTGCTGCTTGATTATGGCTTACTGATTTATGGAGCAAAAAACACCTCAGCCCTAGCTAGCCTCGGTCTCTCCTAAAATAACGCCTGCCACCTCATCCTGGGATGTGACTGTCTCACCCACACCTGCTCACTTTACAACACCACCATTTGGCTTAAGCTAGACAACAGAATCAGGTTCCACACCTGCCTCATGGCTAAAAAAATTGCCCATGGTCTCTTTCTCCATTGGGTTAGCCCCTTTAGTTAACCCAGAACTCAAGGTGAAGCTCACCCATAACTCTGACAAGCACCTCCTCTCGGTTTCCTCCTGCTGTACCTCCCTGTTCCAAAGGTCCTTCAACTATAGGGCCCCTCTGTGGATGAACAGCCTGCCCACCTCCTTGACAAATTAATTAAGACTTGGGCCATTCAAAACCCGCCTTAGGGAACACCTCCTGATCTCAAGTACATGTGACTGCAATTGAACTGACACTGGCCTCTGATGATGGTCCCTGCCCTGACTCTACACCCCACTCCTGCTTTTCAGCCTAACCGGAGTCTGTTAGACATTGTTTCAACTCTTTGTCAACCTGTATTGTGTAGGACCTGTACTAAGTAATCTCTAGCATTTGAATGTTTGCCTTACTGTTCATTGTAACTTTATCACTGATCAACTGTTAGTAATGTCAGTCTGTACCTTATCTCTGTGGCATGCAACCTTTGTAAATGAGTCTATGACTCAAAGGTGTTTTCCGAATCCAAATAAATAAACATCCAGTCACATGCAGAACTTTTGAGAACTGACAGTTTATTAGCTGTTCAACATACAATGTGAGTTATGTAGCAAGCTGTAAGCATCATTGTTTCTATGTAGGAAAAACTAAGAGAATGTTTAAAAACGGAGTATCTGAACATTTGCCAAGTATAGAAAACAAAGATAAAACAAACGCATTGGCTGTTCATGTGTTACAGAAGGGAGTGGGACACAAATTTAAGTTCCAAGGTCTAGAAAAGTGTCCCTTAGTATTAGAGGTGGTAATCTCAATAACATGTTGTTGAAACTGGAGGGCAAATGGCAGTATAATCTGAAGGCACATTCTGAAATTGGCCTCAGTGCCATGTTTAGTTTAATGCCTGTTTTGAAGAAAACATAGTGTTCCTGAGTATACTGCTATAGACAGGGTCTTAATACAAAAGTTCATACAAAGGTTCAAGGGAGCTAAGGAGGCCAGACAGTAAAGAATAGCCCATAGCTGCTACCATCCAATATCCCTTATGTAGTCGTGTTACCCTCCTTCATAAGATGTCTATCCAGCTGAGTTTTAAAAAGTATCTTTGATTTAGAACAGATAAGTGACAAGAGGAGCTCATTCCAAGGAGCCACCACTCTCTGTGTAAAGAAGGCCCTCCTTCTATTAGTATTATACTTTATGTACCTAAGCCATAGAGGGTGACCTCTTGTACATGTAATGTCATTTTTAAATTGAAGGTGTAATTCATTCAGTAAGTATTCATCTCCCATTATATCATAACACAGCAATAAATCTCCTTTAACCCTTCTTGTCTGAAGGGACACAAGTCTTAAATACTCCAAGCACCTTTTATAGGAGAGATTTTTTTAATTATGCATCATTTTGGTGGCCCGTTTTTGAACCCTTTCAATATAATTTACTGCTCCGTTGGTTATGGGTCCCTGCACTGGGGCCCCATAGTCCAGGGTTGGTCTGACATATGCCCTATATAGGGGCATAATCACTTCCTTATTTCAACTCCTGAAATTTATCCTAATGTTGTGTAACACCTGTTTAGTTTTCACAATCTGTTTATTTATATGTGAATAAAAAGTCAATTTATGGTCTATAAGAATTCTCAAATCTTTCTGTTCAATTGAGTTTCGTAGCACCTTACCGTTCCTATAATAATTCTGCATACCATTATGATTCCCCAGATGTATCAAACAACACTAGTCCACAGTAAACGTCATACCCCTAAATCTTACCCAGTTATATATACTATTCAAATCTGCCTGTAGATCTCTAGCTCCTTCTGGGTCTGTTACCACTGTAGCAATCTTAGTGTCATCTGCGTACTTATTAATCCAGCCAGAGCTATCCCTACCCATAGAGGACATAGAAATCCTGAACAACACTGGGCCCAGGACCGACCCCTGTGGGACCCCACTAGTGACCTCCACCCTATCCAAGTAATAGCCATGTAAGCAGACCCTCTGGGTGCTCCCCTCCCACCAGGCCACGATCCACTGCACCACTCTATGGTCCACATCCATTTCAGTGAGACACTGGAGGATCTGATAGTGGGGAACCCTATCAAAAGCCTTTGCCAGATCCAAATAACCACAATCCGCATCCTGCCTCCTATCCAGTGCTTCTGAAATTTTCTCATAGAAACAAAGCAGGTTTGTCACTCACGACCTCCCCACAATGAAACCATGCTGTTCTCTATCCTTCTAACCTGTTCAATTTAGGTGAGTGTCAATGCTATCCTTCAAAATGGATTCCATAAGTTTACCAGGGGCTG
This sequence comes from Neoceratodus forsteri, assembly GCA_016271365.2. Taxonomy (NCBI): domain Eukaryota; kingdom Metazoa; phylum Chordata; order Ceratodontiformes; family Ceratodontidae; genus Neoceratodus; species Neoceratodus forsteri. The sequence goes on from CM028133.1 coordinate 152,889,349, forward strand.
AAGTAAGACTAATGGGTCTATAATTTGTACAGTCCACCCTATTTCCCTTCTTATGTATAGGCACCACATTTGCCTTCAACTAATCCCCCGGCACAGTCCCGCTGTTAAGGGATTCATTAAACAGCATAGCCAAAGGTAGTGTCACACTGTGGGACAATAGTTTAAGCATCTTATTTGAAATATTATCAGGACCTGCAGAATAAGTGCTTTTTAAGGCCTGAATTTTTTTAAGAATTACATTTTTTGTAATTCGTATGGATCTTTCTTCATTTACTTTAATATTAAATCTATTTTGCTGTTGCTAGAGAACACTGTACCGAAATAATCATTAAATATATTTCCAACATTCAGTGGGTCTGAGATAATTTTGTTACCTTTTCTTATAGAGCACACATTATAATTAGATTTTCTCAGGGAATTGACATAACTATAAAATTGTTGCATGTTATCTCTATTGGCTGAGGATGCAGATTCACTTCCATTCTTTTTTCCTCACTCATAAACTTTTTAGATTTAGCCTGCACCACTTTATATTTACTCCATATTTGAGGATCCTGTCTGTGATTTTTGTATATGTCAAATAATTTCTGGGATTTTTTTGCAAACGTTTTTGAATATCCCTACTTAACCACTTTTTTCCCACTAGTATTATATAGCTTTATTTTTTTTTTAATGTTTATCACATGCTATGAATAGTTCTTTATTGAAAACATTCCACATACCTTCCAAAGACTTATCTTTCTGTATACTATCCCAACCTATATACATTAATTTATCATTTATTTCATTAATACCAGCTTACTGAAATTTATATACCTCCCTACATCACTTAGTGATGGGAATATAGTGTGCCAGAGTAAAAGATATCCCACTATGATCACTATTCCCTAATGGGGGGATAGTTACATAAGATGAGATGTTAATTTCCTTAGTGGACAATACTAAATCTAATATAATATTTTCTATTGTGGTGGTAACATTTTGGGCCATGTCCACTTCCAGACATAATTCCAAAAATTCTGAACTAAGAGGGGATTCTGCTTTGAGATCCAGCCAATTAACATCCCTATAATTTAAGTCTCCCACCACCTTTACCCTCCCTAATTCGCAAGCTATTTTTTATTTCTTGGTTTGTTTCCCTAGAGGTCTCTATAGAAAATGCAGGGGGACTATAGCATACCCTACAAGGATGGCTGAGCTACCACCTGCTTCTACCCTAATCTAAATAGTTTCTGGCCCTGTCCCCATGTTCTTTCTTATCTTATCAGAGATATTAGTGGACTTTAGAGTATTTGATATATATGCAGCTAGCCCCCTTATCCCTTCTATCCAGGTGATACAGGTTATATCCAGGGATATGACGCCTCCATGCTACATCTCCTGTCCACCAAGTCTTGATAATAAATGCTATTTGTATTCCCCTTCTTAGTTCAACCTGCAGCTCATCCATCTTATTATTCAGACTTCTAGCATTTGTGAGCAAGCAGAGTACTTCACTTTTTAATTTAGGTTTAGAGTAAGTTAGAGGCCTACATTTAGTTAGGAATTGCATGGATAAGTGGAGCAGATACCCTCCCCCCCATATCTAGTTTAAATTTTGCTGTGTGGAAACTTTTATTGCAGTAGCCAATGTACGGGTTCCCAGCAAGTTGGGATACAGCCCATCCTTCTTATACATTCATTCGTTATCACAAAAAGAGTCCCATAGATCAATAAAGTGAATACCTCTGTTTTCACAGCCATTCATTAATCTACTATTTATTCTTTGTATGGTAAGACTTTTTTCAGGATTACAACCATACAGGGGGAGGATACCTGAAACAATAGATGTCTGCCCTTTCTCCTGTATTAAATCCACACATGCAAATAGTTCCATAACAATGTCCTTCTCATGATCCCTTCCCAAATTATTACTACCAACATATAACACCACAGTTTGTGTGCTTGGTATCTGATGTAGTAATTTTGGTAGTTGACTCTTAATGTCACTTATCCTTGCACCAGGGAGACAATTTACAATAGCATAACCTTTATTTCCCCTTGTGACAATTTTATCTATCTTTAGCTGTATAGAATCTCCTATAACCACAACTTGATTACTGTTAGGGATATCCTCAGTGACTGAGCTTGAACTAGTTTCAGAAATGGTGCTTAATGTAAAATTCTGAAGTGTTGACGTTTAATAATTTATATGTTGTCTTGCGTGCACAACACAGGCAACACGTTGTGGTTGCTTGGAGTGGAGAAGCAGCTTTTGGAGGTGTGGTCCTGCTGCAGCCAATGGTGCCACTGCTTTTTGTGACTGGGCTCTGTGGCACCAATTGCATAGCACACTGTCTACAACAGTAGTTGAGAAGCATGCCACCAACTTGAAAGAACTTAACCACTGCACTCAGGGAGTGCCATGGGGTGGTCCCTGATTGCAGCAGCCAATTACTGCTGGCCTTGTCTGGTGTCCCCTGTCAAGCAACATGGTGGTGGCTTCCCTGTCAGCTTCTCACAGTCCCCATGGATGCCAAGGGACAGCCGCTGCCTTTCACAGTCCCTCTGAAAGCCAAAAGGGGCGCCCAATCCCCCTGTTGGCATGCCCCCTCCTAAGTTAATTTGCAGATGGGGTGCCCAGTTCCTAGCAGCATAATGTACCCCCCCTTCTTGTGTGCTGAGGGGGTGCCCAATCCCCTTTGGCTCATGCACCCCCACACTCTGTATGTGCTGATGGGAGTGCCCAATCCTCATCAGCCACAGACCCCCCTCCCATAAAACACACAGGTGGCATGCTGGGAGCCCACTCCAGCATGCAAAAGTACCTGTACAAATAGAAAGCCTTCCTGCATTGTTTTGTTTTTTTTCTGTTTTAACCTGTAAAATAAAAAAAAGGTCCCTCGTTGAGTTTGGTGCCCCTTCCACAACCCGCAGCCATCCTCTGTGCACCCACCTCCCCACACCCCCCTCACCCCATACTTACCTCCAGAGCCTAGTGCGATGATCTTTGGTGGACCAGGAAGACGTCTGCACTTTTGAAAGCCGACCATGAATTGAAGAAATGCCAGTAAGCTGTATAATAGCACAAATGGAAGGTTTTCAACTTATGTGAATATCTCGGCCATTGTTTTGACTTTTGTCACCAAATTTTCAACATGGGGTTCTTGGACCCCTCCTCATGAATTCAGTCACTGTCATAGTATTATTCAGTCCTGAAAGGTGATTTTGTGTCACTGTGTGGAATCATCTTTTGGGACCGAGTAACAAAATGACAGTGTCGTTGCTCATTAGGTGGCCTCCCAAAAAATCTATGTTGTAAATTCGGTGAAAAAATTCCAAAATATGATGGTTACAAACATGTGTTGCGCAGTTGCTACACAAACTCGTAACTTCACCAATTTGTAATATTTTCACTCTGGATTTTCAACTTTGCCATTTTTTCACACCTCCTCATGAACAGTATAACTGTCACTTTTCACATCCTGGCCAAAATGTGTTTTCGCACTACCGGTGCAGAATAGTGCGGTCGCTGTGGGAAATTGGTGTTCAGGACAGATTACAAATATCATAGTGATACTGTTTATCTACAGGGGTCCTAAAATGCCTATGTTGAAAATTTGGTGACAAAAGTCCATAAAATGTCTATGTTACAAGTGTGCATTGTGCAGTTTCCAAGTGCACTCATACACTCATAACTTCAACAATTTGTAATATTTTCACTCAACATTTTCAACATTGTCAATTTTGCACATGTCCTTATGAACAGTACAGATGTCATTTTTCACATCCTGACTGAAATGTGTTTTCGCACAATTGGTGCACTATGATGCGGTCACTGTGGGGAATCAACGTTCGGGACAAATGAAGAAAATCATAGTTATAGTGTTCATGAGCAGAGGTCCCAAAATGCTTATGTTGAAAATGTGGTGAAATAATTCCACTAAATGACTGTGTTACGACCGTGCATTGCACAGTTTCCACGTACGCTAGTAAATTCGAGTGTTTTTAATATTCTTACTCAATATTTTCAACACTGCCATCTCTTCACACCTACCTATGAATGGTACAGCTGTCATTTTCACATCCTGCCTGAACTGTGTCTTCCCACATCTGGTGCAGGATGGTACGGTTACTGTGAGAAATCAACATTTTGGACAGATTAATAAAATCACAGTGCTACTATTCATGAGGAGAGATCCCAGACACTTTCATGAGGTGGGGGTCACAAAAAGACCATGTTGCAAATTTGTACTGCAAATACCAACAAACACCCTGGGCATTACAGTTTCTAACCATAACGTGCCATCCAGTACAGACTGACAGGCGTTAGGGGTGTGCCTTTGGATTGCCAGCTGTAATGCTCACACTACACCACCCCCCAACCCTCAAGCCACTGACAGGCATCGACATGTGCCTTGGACAGTTTGACTCCAGAGTTCATCCTATTCTCCTATGCTGCACCCATTTTGGCATATGTCCTTATGAAATGGGGTGACTGTAAAGCTGAACACCCCAAGGCACACCTCAGCACTTGTTCAGTGTCTGCAGGAAAGGGTGAGGTGAAATGCCATTAACATTATGGGAAAATAGGGTAAGCATAAGGTCTGAGGACCCCAGGGCCAAACGCTATATTTGTCACAGTCTGCAGGGTAAGATGAGCTGAAATGGCATGAACGTTATGGCCAGCACCCACTTCAGTGCCTATCAGTTTGTAGGATGGTGTGGGGTTGAGGTAAATCATACTTCACTGCCATTCCTATTATGCATCTTGAACTCCTGCACTACCAACACAACACTTGGCATTGACAAATGCTTGTTATATGTAAGGATCAGATAAGAGGAATGGAGGAGCAATCCTTAGGGGAACAGGGAGGTGTGGAAATGCTCTGGATATACATTGCATTGGTTGAAGGGGGGAACATTACACAGACAGTTATTTACAGGCCCTCAAATCATTCAGAAGCAGAAGACTAGCTTCCTGGAAAGAGACCAGGAGAGTTGCTGGGCTAGGGAAAGTGATCCTGGTGGGTGATACCTGGAATGGACTGGGCCATGGTGGTGACAAAGAACACATATTCTGGCATTGATAGACATATTCCAGGATTGCTTGTTAACATAACATGTCAGGGATTACAGCAGACAGGGAGTTATCCTGGAGTTAATGTTCATGTCTCTAGATGACGATGTGAGCATCAGGGCCCATTTAGTTGCCAGTGATCATAACATGATGTGGTTCTCCATAAACCTTCTGTCAAGACACAGTAAAATCCAAGAATCATGTACTGGACATTCATAAAGTAGACTTTGGAAAAATTATTAAGCTACTGCCAATTCCATGGGAGTATGAAGGGTGGATAGGGAGGAAGGAAAGTGGGAGAACATAAAAGAAGCAGTCCTGGAGGTCAACAAGAGCTACATGAGAATGATAGGTAAAGCAAGGAAGTACAAGAGGCCTTTCTGGTTCAGAGAGAGGTTAATGAAGCTACTGTGTAGTTAAATAGAAAAAAGCCTTCAGGGCACATAAGAAGGGACAGACAGAGGCAAGCAGATCAGTCTACCAGGGCAGCCTGAGGGAAGCAGAAATAGCTTGGGGGGAGACCCAAAGCTGAGGCAGAGCTCCAAATCGACAGGGAGTCAAAGAGAATGATAACACCGTCTTCAGGTACATCAGGGAGAGAAGGAAAACTAAGTAAGGCATTGAAGGACTGAAGATGGCCAGGCGAGGGTGTAATGATACGAACAAGGTGGATCTCCTTAGTGAATTCTTCAACATTGTATTCATGGTGGAAAATGGGGGACCTCTCCACAAGTGATCAGTCAGACCAGCATGAGGGACAGAGGAAAGGGGACAGGAGCTGGTCATAAACTCAGTCATTAAAGATGGGAGTTCAGCAGACTTCTGGGACTGAAAACAAATGTGGAGCCATGCCCTGATAGACTCCACCCTAAGTACTCAAGGAGGCAGTGGTGGCACTGGCAGGTCTTCTATCAGATCTGTTTAATTACTCCTTGGCAGCACTAGTATAGTTCTGAAAGACTGGAGGGAGACACATTTCATCCCACTACACATGGGATGGGGATAATGGGGACAAAGGTAAATACTGGTTGGACAGTCTGACCTTTATAGCAGGGAAACTGCTAAAGACAACCATCGAAAAGTGGAGGGTGGGCTTCCTTGTGAGGGAGGGTTTACAGGATGGGAGGTGCCATGGTTCTGTAATGGGAATGTCATGCTAAACCATCCTCATTTACTTTTTCTATACAATGTCACAGACAGTGGATAAGGCTCAAGCTGTTGATGTCACTGTCCACTGAGTACAACAGATCTTCCTAGAGAGATTCCTCAGAGTTCCTTACTTTAAAATCTAAATTGGTCTTCCATTGTTGATAGAAGATAATATAGTATAGCTTTTTATTTAAGTGGGTAAACAGTTTAGTCCAAGATCAACTAATTTGATCAGAATCTTAATACTGCTTACATAATATACTGGTACAGGGTTAAAAGTACCAAAAATGCAGTCCTATTTTGGTCAGACTACTCTTTTGCACATCACAGCCTCCTCCTTGAATAGATTCTACTCAAGTGTTTCAGCTACCTACTTATGTTAGACTTTAGCTTTCTATTCTGGAAATAAATCTCTTTTGCATGTGATTGCCCTTGAACTGATGTATTAAATTCTACTTGTAGAATGTATTTTATGTGTTTCACACTGTACATTGTACTTAGTACTACTGTAATTTTGACCTACGCAGGATGATTCTGAAAACAGGTCATGTACTGTACTCAGTGCTCATATACTACTAAAATATAAGTATCAATAAAAATAAATTCATCTATGTCCTATACTTGGACTTCAGCAAGTCCTTTGACTCTGCTGCACAGGAGGCTGGCAAGCAGCTATAAAACCTGGGGGTGAGAACAGCTTAGCCAAGCATATTTGTTTGGTTATAGGACACAGATGGTAGTGGTGAATGGGAGCCCCTTAGGGGTCAGAAAGGTTATGAACAAGGTGCCTCAGGGGTCTGTCCTCAGACCAGTACTCATCAATATATTCATCTGTGACTAGCACTGGGAATCCAGGGTAAGATTAAGTTTTACACAGATAATACAACACTATGTGGCTGGGTCATCACAGAGGAGGGAATAAAGGAATTGAAGAGCAATCTAGTAAAACAGGAGAAATGGTTTGGGATCTGGCAGTCCAAATTTAATGCAAAGAAATGAGGAGTCATGCATATTGGGCCCAATGCACCCATGCTATGTAGGCATTACACACTGCATAGCATAGGCCTCAAGATGTGTAAGACAAGAGCAGCTTGCCACAACCATTATACTACATACCCAACCTCCTGCACATGTACATAGAAACATAGAATTTGATGGCAGATAAGGACCGCTTGGCCCACGCAGTCTGCCCATTTTCCTACCTAATGGACAAGCTGCAGATCCTAGTTAACCAGCAGCCTACTTCTTTATATCCCCACCCCATACAATTGCCTTATGACTGTCTCATGCATGCTTGAATTCAACCACAGTTTTTGACTCCACAACCTCCTCTGGAAGGCCATTCCATGCATCCACAACCCGCTCTGTGAAAAAATACTTTCTTACATTACCTCTGAGCTGTCCTCCCATCTTCAAATTGTGCCCTCTTGTTCTTGCACACCTATTTTTTTGAAAGATGCTACCCTCTTGGACTTTGTTGATTCCCTTGAGGTACTTGAAAGTTTCTTTCATGTTCCACCTCTCCCAACTTTCCTCGAGGCTATACATATTAAGCTCCTTTAGTCTCTCTTCATATGTCTTCCAGTGCAGACCCTGTACCATTTTAGTTGCCCTCCTTTGGACAGCTTCCATCCTGTCTATGTCCTTGCGGAGATTGGTATCCAGAACTGAACACAGTACTCCAGATGTGGTCTCACCAGCTGTCTGTACAGAGAGATGACAAATTCCTGTTTTCTACCGGTGATGCCTCTCCCTATGCATCCCAGTATCCCTCGAGCCCTCCTTACTGCCCTCTCATATTGCTTGCCCACCTTTAAGTCATCTATTATGACTACCCCCATTTCCCTTTCCATTTTTGTTGTTGTTAGTATCTCACCCCCCATTGTGTACTCTTCCCCTGTGTTTTTGTCTCCCAGGTGCATTACGTTGCACTTCTTAGCATTGAATCTAAGCTGCCATACATTTGACCATTCCTCTAACCTTGCCAAGTCCTTTCACATCCTTTCCACCCCACCTTGTGCATCAACTCTGTTGCAGATCTTTGTGTTATCTGCAAAGAGACATACTTTTCCTTCCAGTCCCTCTACAATGTCGCTTATAAAGACATTGAAGAGGACCAGTCCTAATACTGACCCCTGTGGTACCCCACTAGTAACCCCCCTTTCTTCAGAGTGGACTCCATTTACTATTACACTCTGTGTCCTATTCTCCAGCCAATTCTTTACCCAGGCTATCATCTTGGGACCCACTCCCAGGCTGGCTAACTTGTATATAAATCTTTTGTGTGGGACTGTGTCAAATGCCTTCCTAAAGTCTAGGTAGGCCATGTCCACAGCCCCTCCCTGACTACTACTTTGGTCACCCAGTCAAAGAAATCTATTAGATTCACCTGGCATGACCTTCCCACTGTGAATCCATGCTGCCTTGGGTAATGTGCCCCTCTGGCCTCTAGGTACTCTACAATTCTTTCCTTCAGAAGTGAATCCATCATTTTCCCTATCATTGAGGTTAAACTAACAGGTCTGTAGTTTCCTTCTTCTGCCCTGCTCCCACTTTTGTGAAGGGGAATCACATCTGCCCTCCTCCAGTCCTCAGGTACCACCCCATCTTCCCATGATTTGTTAAAGAAGATAGTCAGTGGTGTCACTAGTTCTACCCTTAGTTCTTTTAGAATTCTGGGATGAATCCCATCAGGCCCCATTGCTTTGTCCACCTTCAGTTTTAAGAGTTCTGTCAGAACTCTTTCTTCTGTAAATGGGCTGGTATCAACTTCTGTATCCAGAGTGTTTCTATTGTTTGTTTTAGGTACCTCCCCCTCTTCATTTGTAAATACTGAGCAAAAATAGTTGTTTAGTATCTCTGCCTTTTCACCATCACCCTCTGCCCACCCCCTCCCCTTTATTAAGCCTCACTATCCCTCCCTTGGTCTTCCTTTGCTCCCTGATGTACAGTACCTAAAAAAGGTTTTATCCCCCTTCTTAACTGAGTTGGCTATCTCTTCCTCAGTTCAGGCCTTTGCTGTTCTGACTGCCTTCCCAGCATCCTTTTGCTTTAACTGATACAATTCTCTGTCCTGCTCCTTCTGTGATTCCTTGTACTTTCTGAATGCTTTCTTTTTCTCTTGAACCTTCACTGCCACCTCCTTTGAGAACCATAGTGGTTTCTTACATCGTTTTGTTTTATTTGCTTCACACAAAGGCTTGTTACCTCTGTAATGGTAGTTTTTATTATTCTGTCACATGTCACAGGTGGGCACTGATGTAGGAGCCAGAGGTACGCATCTGAAGTGGGCGTGTCCAGGTATGCTGTCCAGCTACATTATGTGTAGGCACAAAAGTGTGAACAGCTGGTGGAAGGCATGTAGCATGGTGCAGAACCCTCCATTCACGAAGCAGCCCAAGGGACAGTGATAAAGATGACTGCACACATCACCCCAAAGAATGACATGGGACACAAAATGGGTGTTTGACACACTGTTTACTGCACAGATGGTACATATAAAACATGACATATCCTTTATTAGAGAACATAATATGGTACTGCACTGCAAAACATACAGTCAGTTCACACAGCACATGCCAGAGTCCCATAGTCTGTGCCACACATCCCTGGTGGTAGTCCATGGCTGTGCCATACCTGTGCCTGTATCCCATAACACAGTGCTCATATGTGGTGGCCAGGTACCTACTAGTCATAGGCGCCACCACTGTAAATATCAGTGGCCCCTGGCCACTATGCTTTCCAAGTATGCATGATTGCCACCCCATAATACATGGCACATGTTGCCTTTTCGCTCTCCTCCAGAGGCTGTTGTGAGGGTTCAGGATTAGTGTTGACAATGTTAGGTCCCTCCTTCACAGATGTATCACTGTCTGTGGTGGCAGGGTATCCTGTAGGGGAAAAGGCAGCCATAAATGGATGTGTCCACACCCTAGACAGCCCAGCCCCTCTTGCCAAATGGCAAACTTTCCCAATGCACCTCCCCTACCTCAATTCACCCACCTACCCTCATGCCCTCTACGGTGACTGAGGGCTTTGCTCTCCACAGATGGTTCAAGAATGAATTATACCATCCTGAACTTTTCTCAGCAATACTTTCCAGTGTATTCAAGCCTCTCAGTCAGTCGCATGGCCCTTGCTGGGTTGGCCTGGTGCCATAGTCTATGGCTCAGCTGACTCTTGTGGTCCCGGTCACAGCAGGATCTTAGCCAGCCATCCTTGGAATAGTTACAGTGGCAAGAACACAGGCATTAGTGACAGCCATGGAGGAAACCCTCCCAGGTGTGGGTGTGCACTGGCCATACAGTAAATACCCTCACAGGCTTGGTTACCCCCCCCCCCGAGGCAGTCATCCTGTTCCTCAAGCAGTAGGTTGCTATGGCTCCCAGCATCTGCTGTCAGGAAATGGAATCTATGTAGCAGTGGAATGTGACTGTGACCACACTCTTACACACCTGTGGAATGCTTTCTTCTGTATCAGCATGACAACCCCACCTACAGATAGCTGTGTAGCATCTGTAACACCATGTTACATGCTCGGTATGCTCCATGCTGTGCACAGCAGGTGTGCCATGGGCTGAGCGTGGCCATTTATGGTACAGTTATAAGGTGTTCCCAGTTCTGGGAACCACCAGGTGGCCGCCCTTCCCTATTTGTGCATTGCTTTATGCTCACCTACATGGCAAGGGGTAGGTACAGGTAGCCAACCCCCACACTTTTTCACATGCCACGGTGTGGTTCCATGCAGCCATCACACCACATCACAGTCCATAATGGACCCAATAGTGCATAGAACCCATTCAGAATAAAAATCCCAAAACAGAGTATTGAATAGGGGGTGTTACTGTAAAGTGATCTGGAGGAGAAAAAAGACCTTCAAGTCACCATCGATTGGGATGTTCTGGTGGCCAGGAACAAAAAAGGTCAGGCCTTGCTGAATGTGCTCCAGAACTTTCTCCTGGAACAGCTAGTTAAGGACCCTAGCTGACAGTCTGACATCCTTGATGTGATGCTTACCAACTTGGAGGTGGTAGGAGCAGTGAGAGTAGGGGAGCTGCTAGGGAACAGCCACCATAACTCCATTTAGTTCAAAGTGACCCTTGGGACTGGAAAGCCCCACTTGAGAACTAAAGTCCTTGATTTTAGGAGAATGGACTTAACAAGCTGAGGGAACTGGTCAGGGAAAACTTAGCCAGGGTAGACACTTTACATGGGGTGGGAGAGAGAGATATGGGGGTAATAAAGGCATGCATTCTCAAGGCATCTAAGTTATGATGAGAAGGATAACCAAAAGGAATAAGTACAAAAGACCATTATGGTTCTTTGCAAAGGTTAGTGAAGCAGTGGGGGCTAAGAAAAAGGCCTTCCATGAATACAAAGAAGAGCAAGGGGAGGAAGAATGGGGAAATATTTACTGAGAAATAAGGAGGCAAAGAGAGTGCTTAGTGAGGCAAAAGCAGATACAGAGCTATGTATTGCAGAAAGGGTCACGGGCAAAGAAAAACATTTCTTCTGATATGTTATGGAAAAAAGAAAAAAAGGAGGGGGAATTGTTAGGCTAATGGGAGAGTAAGGTGATAGAAGAGGGTGGGCAAAAGGCTACTGTCCTAAATGATTATTTTTACTTATTTTTCACCAGGGAGGAAAGTGGGCCCTTGCCTGAAAGTGGCATCATAGTGGCCGATAAGGGGGTCCTGAAGATGGGGCAGACAATATTTACAAGGGATATGGTCCAGAAAGAGCTGGCAGCCCTAAAAATAGAAAAGGCCCCTGGACCAGATGGCCTGCATCCAAGGATACTCAGGGAACTGGTGGCAGAACTGACTGAACTTATGGCAGGAGTATTCAACAACTCACTATGGATGGAGGTAGTTCTGAAGGATTGGAAGCTGGTGGACATCATTCTGCTTAATAAAGGGGTAGAGAAGGAACACGCAAAAAACTACATACCTGTTAGTTTGACCTCCATCGCAGGGAAACTGATGGAGTCACTGTCCAAAGATGTCATGGCCTACCTGGACAGCAACAGTCTCAAGGATAGTAAAGAGCGCGGGTTCATGACAGGGAGCTCCTGTCAGATGAAAGTGATAGTTTTCTTTGGTTGGGTGACTAGAGAATTGGGTAAGGGCCATGCTGTGGATTTGCTCTATTTGACTTCAGCAAGGTTTTTGACTTGGTGCCCCACAGATGCTTGCTGAAGAAGATGGGGATCTGGGCGAAGCAAAGGACATAGTTAATTGGTTAGAAAACTGGCTAAAGGATTGGCAGCAGAGGGTTGTAGTCAAGGGGGTCAAATCAGAAGAGAGGGATGTCATAAGTGGGGTGCCACAGGTATTGGCCCTGGGTCCAGTCCTCTTCAATATGTTCATCAGTGACATTGGGGAAGGTATCCAGGGCAGGTTGTGACTCTTTGCAGATGACACTAAGCTCTGTGGGAGGGTGAATAGTGATGAGGGAATCAGGGAAATGCAGAGGGACATACAAAAGGTAGAGAAATGGTTTAAGATGTGTCAGTTAACATTTATGCCAAAAAATACAAAGCAATTCACCTACAGAATATGAACCTCAGGACAGAGTACTGGATGGATGTGGTGAGACTTAGAACTATGGCTGAGGAACATGACTTAGGAGTTATCACCAGTGACACCATCAAACAATCAAGCCAGTGCATCAAAGCCTATGGCAAGCCAATAGGATGCTAGGGTACATAGCGAGGGGTATTAATAGCAGGAAGAAGGAAGTAGTACTGCCCCTTTATGTCTCTTTAGTGAGGCCACACCTGGAGTACTGTGCCCAATTCTAGAGCCCTCAACTGAGAAAGAATAGGGACAGGCTGGAGACAGTACAGGGCGGGGTAACAAAAATTACTTTGGGGCCCACAGAGCAGGGCTTATGAGGAGTGCCTTGAGACAATGACAATGTACTCACTGGAGAGCAGAAGGGAGATGGGAGATATGACAGAGACTTTTCAGAAAGGAATAAACAAAGTGAGCAGTGAGGAACTATTTATCTTGAATGCTAATCCGAAGTCACAAGGGCATGAGTAGAACCTAACAGGAGATAGGTTCAGGAAGGACATAAGAAAGTATTATTTTACAGAAAGGGTGGAGGAGCAGTGGAACAGACTACCAGCCAAAGTGGTGCATAGTAAAACAGTTGATGGTCTCAAGCACAGTTGGGCCAGAGTGAAGGGTATGATAGTTACTATTGAAAGGGAAAATGGTGTGGGGGGCTAAGACCCTGGATGACAGTAAGTCACAGGGTTGTATAGGGAACTCAGGCTGACTGGATGGACCATTGGCCTTTTGGTAAGATCATCGTCTATGCTTCCGTGTATCGTAAGTGACAGTGTCACTTCATCAGCACAGTGGAGCACAGCATTTGCAAAGGCTACCAGATGAGGTGTTGTATCAGTAAGGGCATCACCAGGAGAAGCAAGGAGATGATCCTGCCCCTGTATACCTGTCCAGTGAGTTGGCACCTAGAGCACAGTGCACCACTTTGGAGCCCCCACCTCAGGAAAGACCACACCTGCTTGGAAACAGCACAGAAAAGGGCCACTGAAATGGCATGGGGGTATGAAAGAAATGTCATTCATGGAGCAGATGAGTAGTCTAAACATGCACTCAAGTGGGACAAGAAGAGAGTGATAGAAAATGACAGACATTTCAAACTATATCCATGGGGTCAACAGAGTGGACTGGTCAACACTGTTATGGCAAAGCAATGGGTCAAGGACCAAGGGCCATGAGTAGAAACTGGTAGGAGGAAAATTTAGGTGGAATGTAAGAATGTACTTCATCATGGTGAGCAGTGGATGGCTGTAATAGACTGCCAAACAAATGGGTAAGATCTGAGACTGTCCATGGGTTTGAAGTTGTATGGGATAAGTACAGGGAACTGGTGGTTGTAAGAATGGAGGGATGATGATGCACTGCAGTCAGAGTTCACATCGGGAGGCTTAATCTGACACTGATAGCAGTAGGTAGTAATGGGTCATAACAACATAAAAAGTAATTTAGCAGAAGGAGACCACATGGTCTATCTTGTCTGCTTGAGTTGTGTTGGGATTTTGTATTTTACCCCTATACCATTGCCCCTACTCCCTCCCCTTCCCTTTTCCTATGTCCCACGACTTCACTTTGTATTTGTCCCAAGCTTCTTTGAATGATCCCACTGACTTGGCTGCCACAACCTCTTCTGGCAGCTTATTCCAGGCCAACACCACCTTTTCTCTGAAGAAGTGTTTCCTCATCTCCCTTCTATATCTTCCTCCCACCAGCTTTAGGCTGTGTCCTCTTGTGGAGCTGTTTTCTCTCTTGTTGGAGACCCTCACACTTTACCTTGTTTACTCTCTTCAGGTACTTGTATGTCTCTATCATACCTCCCCTCTGCCTCCTCTCCTCCAAAGAGTATATACTCAAGTCCCCCAGCCTCTCCTCATATGACCTGTTCTGCTGTCCCCTGATCATTTTAGTCACCCTCCTCCTCACCCCCTCTAGCAATTTAATGTCTTTTTTCAGGTATGGGTGCCAGTACCTCACTCCATATTCCAAATTAGACCTTACATATGATCTATATAATGGCAGAATAACCTAGCTGTGCCTGCTACTGAAACCCCTTGCAATGTAACCCAGCATCCTGTTGGCCTTCACCACTGCCTTTTTGCATTGCATGGACTGCTTCAGATCACTAGTAATTGTAACCCCAGGTCTTTTTTTTTCCTGAGTCTCGGCTACTTGTACTTTTCCTATGTAGCACTCTGCTCTTGGGTTTGTTGCCCCATGTGCATCACCTTGCACTTTTTGGCATTAAACCCCAACTCCTAAATCCCTGACCATTTATCCAGTTTGGCTAGGTCCTCCCTTACCTCTTCAATCCCCTCCTGAGTGTTCACCCTCCCACAGAGCTTGATGTCATCTGCTAGTAGGCACATTTTGCCTTGAATGCCCTCCCCGATGTCACTTATAAATATATTAAATAATACCAGGCCCAAAACCAACCCCTGTGGAACTCCGCTGGTGACCTCTTTTGTACTGGAGGTTATGCCCACTACCACTGCCCTCTGTGTCCTACCACCCAAACAGTTTTCAACCCATCTTACTATTTTATCCCCCATACCTAGCCCCCTCAGTTTTGTTATCAGTCTTTTGTGTGAATCAAAGGCTTTACTGAAGTCCAGATAAATGACATATACTGCCTGACCCTTGTCTACTGCACTTTATGGTGGTAAAATAAATAAAAAGTAGTCATTTTCACAGTGTTGTGCTAGACGTTTTTGTTTCTTTCTTGCCCTTTTAGTAATTTCATATGCAAGCATGACTACATTTTCATTTGTTCATGATCTTACATGGAACCTGGACCCAGCGGAGTACCCCTTGGCAGGCCGAACAATGAGTATGCAAATGGAGGCACCTACATAGTGATACCAAAGTAAAAACTATCACACAGTTGGGGATATTGTCTGACCACCAAGCAAGGTGGATACATTTTAGATAGCTTCCATTAACCTCTGCATAAATCTGCCACCATCTGTAATCACTTACACTTTGATTTGATTTGACCTGCACTAAAAAGAAATAAAACGGTTTACTCCAGTTGGTCAACAGTTTTTGGTTTTCTGATGCTGCCATTTGTGCAATCTCTCTCTCTTAGCCATAACTTCAAACCTCTTCTCCAACCCCTTTCCCTTACTCTATCCTGTCAAGAAATGCAAGGATGGCCACAGGGCAAACAATAAAACCAATCTCAAACATGGCTAATATAGATTCCATATTTAGTCAAATAATACTACAAATGGAGGCAATGACTGACTCTGCCATCTACACCCAGAAGGAAGTCACAGAACTGGAAGATTGAGGTCGTTCAGTAAAAAGAGCACAGGGAAAAGGACGACAGTAAGAAGAGCAACAGGCATTTTGTCACTACAGACACAGATCGCATAGCCCAGTTCATGATCCTGCACCCCTCCACTGCAGGAGGCTTTTCCTCCTCACAGCCCCCCTCAAATATATATAAAAAAACCCATCCGGCACAAATTATGGATAAAGAGAGAAACACAGTTATGGCCCCACCCTTACCGAGCTGTCAGTAGCAGATGCTTAGAAATCCTTAATGCTCACATTGCACACACTCTCATAATGACAAAGACATTATGGAGCTCTATTTCCTGCACCCTATTGACTGGATACCAGTTTGGAAGAAGGCTACCCAAACTGATGAGCAGCAATTATCCCTTCAAGCCAAACTCTGCAACCAGGCCATGCTGATCCAGGTACTATGGGCCATGTCAAGGTCCTCGAGAACTGGAGCACAAATAATAACCCCTGGTACATTGGGTTTCCCAAGATGGTTAAAGAGGACTGATGCAGTTCAGTCCCTGCAAGGTATTCTCTCCATACTCCTGAAGACATCTGGGAAAGATCAGTTAAAATGGACAGGGCACATTGATCATTGGCCTCTGTGCCAAAGCCAGGGAAATGACCCAGACCCCTTCTGGATTGGTTCCTTAGATTCCAGTACAAGGATGTGATAATGCACCTAGCCAGGGAGAGAGAGACCTGCTCTCTTGGAAAGGACACATGATCTTTATATTTCCAGACTACTTTGTTGAGGTCTCCCATAAAAGCAGGGCTTATGCTCCTGTGACTAGAGCCCCTACAATGCCTAGGGTGTCCCATCCTCTCTGGTATTCCTTCTACCTCAGAATCAATGTGAGTGACACCAATAGGGTTCTTGACATCTTAGAAGCAGCTCAACGGTTTGTGTGAAAACCATCACCTGACAGTGGGCTACAAAAGTTCTTTGACACACCACCAATGGGACCAGATGCCCAAATCAAAATTGACACTACCCCTCTGGAGATGAATGAGATGTCATACAAACTCTCAAATGAAGATGCCTGCCTACCATTGCAGATAGTCCATGACTGCCATAGACAGAAACATAGAAGAAAAAGGAACTCTGAGCACCATACCTCCTGCTCCAGCAACCATAACAGGCATATTACCTCCACACTGGTCTCACTGGACCTGCTGGTACCACATCATACTGTTAACGAGTTTGATTCTCTCAGTTTTCTTACCTAGCTGCCAAGGAACACAAAGTAAGCCACCCACTGGCCAAGAAGGAGCAGAGATCATGGGCCGAGATTGTAGCCAGTGCTAAGCCAGCACATCCAGACCTGGCAGGGGAGGCAATGTCCTCTGTCACCTGCCAGTTAGATTCAACAAGGACCCTAAACACACCCACAGTAAGTACCCTTCCACCCTCAACATAAGCTAAAGCAGAAAGGGTGTATTGCATGGAACTTAAACTGAGTGCTGGTAAAGACTATTTTCTTCTGGAGTCTTTTCCTGTTAAGCTACAATACTATTATGAGCCCAGTATTAAATCTGCCCTAGACTTCTTTATTAATAACTTCCTGTTGGCTTCAAATCTTCATACCCCTAAAAATAGATCAGGGTCAAAGGCCAGGACTCCATATTCCCTTATATCCTATTAGCCACTTAATCTTCTGATTTGTCTGGATAGTTCATACTTAAAGAATGATGAAATTTGTTGAATTTCTCTGATATTTGAGTTTATATGTATGTCTCTATAGGTAGTGGAATTGTTTGTTTAAATATGTAAGATTTGTTCCTGTAATGTAATATTGCATGATGTCTTGTTTTTGGAACCATATGCTTAAAACAGGACAACTTTGACAAACAAGGCCTCTGGTCCTAAAGTTATTATCCTGATAAAAAATAAGTTTTATTATCTCTATCTCTATATTGCTTACCCTGGAGCTAAGAAAACATTTAAAAGATAAGAATAAGGTGTGGGGACTCTTCAAGTCCTCTGGCCTCAGGCAAAAATCCATCCAACCCTAAAATGTTCTGGGCACAAATCAGCTCCTTACTGAAAAACCTCTCCAAATCTACCAAATTAGATATTGTTGTGGATGGTCAGTCTGTCATTGACCTTTTGGTTATAGTAAACACTTTTAATGACTTTTTACTGATATGCAGAGACTCAAATCTCCTTCCATTGGTCCTACCTCCCTCCACCCCATCCCTTCTGAACCAGTGTGAACTTCCCGAGTTCCACTTTTGGTTGGTTACTTGGAAGGAAGTATTAGCTCTAAAGATGCTGAAAGCAGAAGGATCTACAGGTTTTAATAAACTTGAGCCTAAACTTTTGAAAAATTGCTGTCTCTGTTTTTGCCTCCCAAGTTGCCATGCTCATTAATAAGTCCCAACATGAAGGACAAATTCCTGAGTGCTATATGAATGCCATAGTTGTGCCAGTGCATAAAGGTGGCACATTTTAACCTGTTGAGCACTACCAGCCCATTTTCTCCTCCACTCCCTTGCTAAAATACAGAAATGTCTGGTCCATAACCAGGTCCTTGACTTCCCAGTCAGAGGTACCTGCTGACTGATAGGCAACATGGGTTCAGGTAGCATCATGGAACTGACACAGCCCTTGTCAAACTGATCATGGTTATCTTGAGTGTCACATATAAAGGGCTGCTGATTGGCCCAGTCTTCATTAACCGCACTAAAGCTTTTGGCTTGGTTAATCATAGCCTTCTTCTATAGAAACTAAAGCAGATTGGTCTTGATGTACGTTCTCTCAGCAGATTCTTCCACTGTCTCACTGGCTGGTCCCAACTGGTCAGGTGGAAGGACTATCCAAAACTAAAACAGTCCTGGACAGTGTTCCACATGGTTCTATTTTAGGGTGCTTGCTATTTTCTCTGTTTGCTAATGGAATGCCGAGGAACTCTTGGAGGACAAAGCTTCTGCTGTATGCAGATGACGCTGTGCTATATATAAACTCTATAGACCCCAGCTACCTCAATGCCCAGATTGAAGGTGATCTCCTTGAACTAAAAAAATGGTTTATGGACAATAATCTGGTAATTAATGCCAAAAAGACCAAGGCAATATTGTTTGCCCTAGAAACTTGGGACTTTTTATGCAACACCTGCTTGCTCTCACTACTGCTGCTACAACACCCATAGAGGTAAGTGAGTACATCCAATATCTAAGGGTCCACTTGGATCAGGAACTTTCCTATATCACTCACATTGATCACGTTACACTGGCCAAGTACTGACCTTCTGTACCACTTTGGGTAATCTTATTACTCAGGAATCATAGCTTTTAGTTACTACCAGTACTATACTCCCCCTTCTGCAGCATGGCACCCCTGTTTTGCAGTCCCTGAGGTGCTCTGAACTCAATAAGTGCAACGTATTATACAATAAAATTTGGTGCTTTGCCACTGATGCTCCACTGAGGAATCACCGCTGCAATGTAGTGCACTCATTAAATTGGCCTTCACTGTAAAGTCAGCATGAGTACCTTTTCCTCTGCCTGGTCTATAAACTTGTTAAGAGTCCCTCCACTGCCCCTAGCCTCTGTGGCACTACAAAAAATCAAGCACTTAAGGAGGTTCCTGTGGTCCAGCAATCTTCTACTGGAGATACCTAAACTTAGATCTTGTGGTGGAAAAAGGTCCTTTGCCATTTTATGACCAGCTATCTGGAACTCCCTGCCTTCTGCCTCCAAGACTGCCCTACTGTACAGTTGGGGGGTGGGGTGAAAAGGGCTTAAAATTGTATTACTGGAATGGAGCCTCTGTGCCAGTAATAACTCACAGCTCCTTGCACTACTGTATAATTGATGAATCACTACCATCTTGGATCATTTGGGATCATCTTGATGCACTATTGATTAATGTTTCCATTCCCTACCTTGTGTGGTCTAAGATTGTTACTATCTCTATGTCATATGTTGAACTCCATTACTATTAACTCTACATCATATGTTGAACTCCATGCTTTAAGCGAAACTAACAAGAATTATAAAATGTATCAATATTGTTACCAGTGGACATCTGCTTTACATAAGCTATTGGCTGAATCTGTAAAACCTTTAGGGTCAGAATTGTAACCTATTTAGTTGCCCCTCCTTATAGCTGTAGGCATCCATTTTCTAAATCACAGGCACAGGAGATAACATAGCATCAGGGGAAAACAGAGGGAAAATACAGTGCTGTCAGTAAATTACAATGAATAGTTTTTGATCCCTTCAACTCTCAGTGACATTGCAGTATATTGTGATAATGGCATTTTCAGGCATCAGCATATCTGCCATCTTACAAATGTGTAAAGCCACTGTGTCATGGAGCTACAAGTATATTGACCTGTTGTAAAAAAAGTTGTATGCTGCTAGTGCCAACAGTTTCCGAGCTCCTTTGGGGTTCTGTTGATTAGTACAATGTTTTTTTATGACATTTCAGTTGAGTGAAATGTTTTGCACATGTGTGGTTTGCAAAGATTCCTGCTAGTACCACTCTAAATGTTTGCACCAGTGCTGTTTTTCATTTCTTTATACTGAAGCAGTTGTGTATAATTTTTGTTTCGCTAGCGTCATTTTGTGTATTAGGAGGCAGTGTGGTCTGTTGGTTTGAACATCTGATTTACACCTGGGAGGTCACAGATTCAAACCTCAGTAGAGTCATATACTAACAGTGTGACCTTCAGCAGTGGCTTGACCTCCCTGTGCTCCATTCCACTTAGCTGTACAAATGGGTAAAAATAGGGTCCCACTGGAAACAAGATGTTATATCCTAACTAGGCTACCATTGATAAATCAGTTATTGTTTTGTGCTGGTGTGTGATAAGGAAGATAACCGGTTTAAGTGATATTGGGAATGCTCAATAAAAGACCCTTTTAAGGGTTCAAAAATGTAAAGTATTTATTTGAACACTCTAGAAATAGACTTTATTTTATCAAAATAAAAAAACAGGTTTATTTTCTTTATAACCACAGCTTTTTCAAATCAAATCAAATCAATCTTTATTTGTAAAAAGCACCTTTCTCATAACCAAGGTGCTTGTACAGTAGATATATAAACAACATAATACATAATCTGATGAATCAATGAAATTAATAAGATCCAACAATTTAAAACTTGATAAATTACAGTGGCGGCCTAAAAATCTGGGTTCACTCTATCATGCCTTTCCAACATGAAATATACAGCAGAAACTCTCAAATCAAGCTGGTCTGCTGAGACTTCAGATCAGAACCCCAGAATATGAACGTTACTCAAAAGCACCAGAAAGGATGTAGGGTCCTGCCTTTCAAGTCTCATATAGGGCGTTGCACCCATTGGGATATGTATTAATGTGTGGACTCCATACTTGCAGATGGACTTTCCCAACAATATATCCTTTTGTATGTATAGCGGAGAATGACATTGTTTGCGGCCTAAGCTATTGTTTGCATGCTTTCTCTTCTTACTAATGGTACTAGGAGATGAGTGGAGATGAATATAGCCTGACATACAGTCTCTAATGTTGGACTCTGGGAGGCCCTAATTCTGCTTTTCCCTCTAGGTTTGCCTGCCACACCCATGAACTTCCACCACATCATCAACTGTAATGGTTCTGCTCTATGATACAGCAACATCTCCCAGGTGTGCAGGGACATCCTCTGCCTACTCCGTTAAACAACTCCAGCGCACTGAATATGAAGGGCCCCTTAAGATTCAACACAAGTATTGTAAGAAAGTCAGGGTCACAACTGCCCCAGCTCTGAAGCACCAGCCCTCCCTGTGTAGCCTGAGTAGTGCATCCTGCCTCCTCACAAATCCATTAGCCTGGCCCTCTTTACAAAGCCTAACTGCTGATGAGTGAGATAAGGAAGCAGGGGACATTCAATCTTGATGTATTAGCACAAATGTACCCGGTTAGAGTTACAGACAGGGAAGGTAGACATAGCTCCCTCATCCATTTATACTCCCATCCTCCTCCCATCCCCCCTTTTGTCAGGCATCATTAACATTACATGGTCAATGACCCAAATGGATGACCCTCCCCTTGAGCTTGCATGGTAGAAATTGGCATATCCAGTCAGGACCCCCTGGTTCCTATCTAGGGCTTGTATGACACCAGACTTTGTCCAGACATGACAACATCCCTTCCCTAGATCATGGCTAGGGCTTTATTGTTTGTAAAAGGCCTTTATAGGATGCCAAGCTTCATGACATTTGCATGAGGGAAAGGGACATTATAGGGGTTCAAAGTCCATAAATTTATTATTCATATGAACATTTCAGAAAATATTTATACGCTTCCAAATTAGACACTTTTGGAGCTGGAAAATTGAAAATTTATATACACACTTGTTTGGAAAAGTCATAGAAACTGCTATCTAGAGAGAGAGATAATTGGGTATATAAATTGTAAGTTATGGGGCATTAAGCATTTTACAATTTATTTGTTAAATTTTGTGAAAATGTTAAAAATATTTGAATATTTATGCCTTCATTGCTATTGCAGGTATGCACTCACGATTTGGCATGCATACCAAACTAAATATGTTCCTTAATCTAAGTATGCTGGATAAATGTGTTTTAGTAGGTTACAATTTATTGTTGATACTTTAAAAATTACTAATTGGCAAAATGTGCTTTAAAATTCATTGCTGCATAATAGGTAATGCCAGTAGAATTCCACTTATAGAATTGGACTCTGACAAAGCACTTGTCATCACTGAATCACATTACCCGCACTAGCATCATGGCTCTGCAATGCCCCTCCAGCACTCCTGCAACAGTGATACCCACCAACAAGCTCTGTCATGACTGAAGGCATCCAGAAAATTGTGTCACAATGCCCTACATTGCAAGTAGTTGTAAGGCTTGGTATCACTAGGTGCCACTATTTTCAAACAGTATCTAATGGGTTGTTAAAGAGTCAGCAAGTAGCACTGTGCAGATAAAATGCTGTCCAAGCTTGTGCTTCCACAGGTGATTAAGTCAGCGAGCTCTAGTGGTTTACTGGCATATTGCAATAATACAGGGTAGTGCACTGTGATGTCTATGACTATTATTCATGTTACATCATTCAAGATACTGACCTGACACTTGGCACCACTATAATTTTATTATGGAGCCTCTTAGGAATGTTACCTTATTGCCACTTTACCCAGCCTTTGCTGTCCTGCACAATGGCAACTCAAGTGTATGACTAGCCAAAATGCATCAATGTGGCTTTGACAAAAGTATCACAACATTCCACAACTTTACAACAGCTCATGAAATTCAACTTTGATTACTAATGTTATTTTGCAATATTTGGCTGCTTATAACTTTGCCAGTCTTTAAGCAAGAAATTTGAGAGTTGATGCACACAGATTCTTTTTTCCCCTTATTGTTTTTTGGCTGAGCTAGCAGCTCATCTCTTAGGGCTATACTCTATTCACAGGGACATACTCAGATAAGGCTGAACAAAGCCATCATTCAGCTGGCTATCAGGGTTTTCACCAGCGCTTTTTCCCCTCCCATCTCCCCTGGTGGGGATGGTGCCTCTGTCAGCCTTGTACAGCCACAGTTTTCCCTGTGGCAGGAGAAAGTTCCCTGTCCCAGCCACAGCGGTCACTGTGTTAACGGAACTTGCTGCCAGCCCTCCCTGACCAAGATGCACTGCCAAATGACAGTTGTTTCAGCCATGACCTGTCTCTCAACATGACTTCCCATGCCTGCTTCCTAACCCGGGTTATCTCGATGACAGCATGATCCTATGCTTGTGGGCTATGGGAGTGACCTGAAATCATAACATTTAGTCAATGAACCTAATTAAATAGGTGATATTCCGTTCACTAATTTTAAAGTTATAGGGGTTCAAAATTCTTCAGTTTACATAATAGTGAAATGTAATTTTAAAATTTATAAATGTGTGGAGGCTTATAACTCAGTCATCTCTAATGATGGGGATCTGAAACTTGGTACACATCTGTATGGGCCTTGATACAAATCTGCATAACATATGTGGTACAATCTGGATTAATGCTTTTGAAATTTAGCAGTGTAAATAATGGCAAAATGTAATTTTAAAACTTCTGAAAGGTTTGAGGCTTATAACTCAGTCACCTTTAAAGACAGTGATCTGAAACTTGTGATACAACTGTATGGGCATTGGTAAATACAGCATATCAAATTAGGTGCAATGTGGACTAAAACTTTTAAAATTAAATAAAAATAACGGAAATCACAATTTTGGCAAAATTTCTCGGAAGTGAAATCAGGATTTTGTTAGAATTTCACTGCTGGAAGATAAATTTCACCCAGCCCTAATCATGGCTCACCACATACCACATGTCAAAAGTCAGCAGGATGTGCCTTCTTTCCTTCCATGTGGAGAGGGAATGAGATCTCAATGGTACAGACCAGTGACTGTGCCATATTATGGCCACCCTGGTATTGGCATGGGGAGCACTGGGCAACACAAGGGGCCCCGCTCATGCCTGAGCCTCATACTCCCCTCACCCCATACCACATGGTCACTCTTCCATGGTGGGAATACATCCAAACTAAGGATACTCTCATTAGATTACCTGGCTCTGTGGACATCTATGACCCTTATGAGCCCATTGGTGTCCCTGCCCTCAGATTGCATTTACATGGGGGGCTTTGTATATAGTTTTTGTGTTTTGTATGTAAGTGATACAACTGTATGGGCATTGGTAAATACAGTGATAGGGAAAATGATGGAATCACTTCTAAAGGAAAGAATTGTCGCGTATCTAGAGGCCAGAAGGGCACAGGACCCTAGGCAGCATGGATTCACAGCGGGAAGGTCATGCCAGACAAATCTGATAGATTTCTTTGACTGGGTGACCAAAGTAGTAGATCAGGGAGGGGCTGTGGACATGGCCTACCTAGACTTTAGCAAGGCATTTGACACAGTCCCACACAAAAGATTAATATATAAGTTAGCCAGCCTGGGAGTGGGTCCCAAGATGACAGCCTGGGTAAAGAATTGGCTGGAGAATAGGACACAGAGAGTAATAGTAAATGGAGTCCACTCAGAAGAAAGGAGGGTTACTAGCGGGGTACCACAGGGGTCAGTATTAGGACCAGTCCTCTTCAATGTCTTTATAAGCGACATTGCAGAAGGACTGGAAGGAAAAGTATGTCTCTTTGCAGATGACACTAAGATCTGCAACAGAGTTGATGCACAGGGTGGGGTGGAAAGGATGAGAAGGGACTTGGCAAGGTTAGAGGAATGGTCAAATGTATGGCAGCTTAGATTCAATGCTAAGAAGTGCAAGGTAATGCACCTGGGAAACAAAAACCAAGGGGAAGAGTACACAATGGGGTGAGATACTAACAACAACAAAAATGGAAAGGGACCTGGGGTAGTCATATCAGATGACCTAAAGGTGGGCAAGCAATGTGAGAAGGCAGCAAGGAGGGTGGGGGATACTGGGATGCATAGGAGAGGCATCACCAGTAGAAAACAGAAGTTATTATCCTCTGTACAGACAGCTGGTGAGACCCCATCTGGAGTACTGTGTGCAGTTCTGGAGACCCAATCTCCAAAAAACATAGACAGGATGGAAGCTGTCCAGAGGAGGGCAATCAAATGGTGCAGGGTCTGCACCGAGGACATATGAAGAGAGACTAAGGAGCTTAATATGTATAGCCTCGAGGAAAGGAGGGAGAGGGGGACATGATAGAAACTTTCAAGTACCTCAAGGAATCAACAAAGTCCAAGAGGTAGCATCTTTCAAAAAGAGGTGTGCAAGAACAAGAGGGCACAATTTGAAGATAGAGGGGCGGCTCAGAGGTAATTTAAGGAAGTATTTTTTCACAGAGAGGGTTGTGGATGCATGGAATGGCCTTCCGGAGGAGGTTGTGGAGTCAAAATCAGTGGCGGAATTCAAGCATGCATGGGATAGTCATAAGGCAATTCTGGGGGGTGGGGGTAGGAAGAAGTAGGCTGCTGGTTAACTAGGATCTGCAGCTTATCCAGTAGGTAGGGAAATGGGCAGACTGGGTGGGCCAAGCGGTCCTTATCTGCAGTCAAATTCTATGTTTCTATGTTAGCATCTCACAGGAACCTGCAGGTATGAGAAGAATGGGCAGAATGAGCCACAGTGGCTTCACATGGGCAGATATAGCAAATCTGTGGTATCTATCCTGATTGGCCCCTCTGATTCAAAGGTCCCAAAGACTGGTGGTGATTCTCATGGCACATCCATATCCCCAAATAGTCCCCAGTGACTGATGTGTAATGTGTCCGCTGGAACATAGAGGTTTAAATTCACTTACTAAATGTAAGAAAGACCTCTTTTTTCTTAAGAAACAGCCTGCCACTATTATCTTCCTGCAAGAAACCAACCAAATGTCCGAGGAAGCCAATAAACTCACTAGAGCATGGGAGGGGAGAGAGATACACAGCTCTAGCACAATCAAGAAGGCAGAAATTTCTATCCTGTTACACAACTCTCTACTATGGCAGTACATGGCTATCATTGCAGATTTAGAAGGGGGTGGGTCTTGATGAGATTCTCATCCTTTAAAGGCCTCCAGATACTGGGAAATGTATATTGTCCTAATGAGGATGGACCAGCCTTGTTCCTTAACCTCAGTCAGTCTGTTACCTAGTTAAACCCAAAACAAGACCCCATGCTTTTTGCAGGGGACCTTAACCTCACTCTAACCCCTGAACTCGGCCTCAGTTCCAGCAAGTCAGTCCCACACAAAGCAGCAGAGGTCTAGAGAAATCTGATGTAGGAACACTCACTGTCAGACTGCTGATGCATGCAACACCCTACTGTTTGACTATATTTGCCATTCAGTGGTCCACAACTCATTTAATTGGCTAGCTATGTGGCTAGGATCCCCAGAAATTATACACAAAATTGTTGTCACAGATATAAGGAGATGGCACATATCAAACCAGACCTCGCTATCACTTACGATGGTATGAGGTTCCCCACAACTGAGATCACAATTTTGGAATTGGGAACCCCTCCTCCTCTGGCATACTGCTAACCAGGAATGGGTCAAGGCTACATCCCATGAGTTCTTCCACCTTAATGGCACTGGGGATAGCACCATGGCATTTTTGTGGGAGACATACAAGGCATACTTCAAGGGCCAAATTATGCAGTTTGCTGTCAGAAGAAGGAGAGACAGAAGCAGAATACACCAGCCTGTCTGCAAATTGATACAACTAGAAACCCTACTTAAGCACCCTATACAAGGTACTAAAGTGGAGGCCACCAAAGTGGAGGCAATAGGGGTTCATCTAAATCTTAAACAATTGTTCATAAGGAAGGCTGAACTGAACTGGCTATTGCACACCTTTAGTACAAATACTGGGAAGGTAGGGAAAGGGTAGTAGGGTCCTAGCCTGTCTCTGCTAATGACAGCTGGAGAGGCACATTACTGCATTAAGGGACTGCAGTGGTCTAATCTAGATAGCCTCAGAAACCATAAATAAGGTCATGTGGGCTTTCTACGAAACCCTATAGGCATCTCCAACCCCTCTCACTGTAGGACATACAGAGCTTCACCCTGATCTAGTTCCTTGGTCACTCTGTCAAGGAAATCAATCAGATTCATTTGATATGACCTTCACCTTTTGAAACCATGCTGCCTTGGGTCTTGTTATCTACTGGATTCAAGATATTCCAAAGTCCTTTCCTTCAGCAGTGATTCCATTAACTTTCCCACCACTAATGTAAGGCTGACTGGTCAATAATCACCAGCTTCCTCCTAGCTACTTGTTCTGTGTAGTAAGAATACATTTGCAGTCCTCCAGTCCTCCAAAACCATTTCTGTTTCCAGTGAGCTTTTAAATAGAACTGTCAGAGGTGCAGCTAGTATTACTCTGAGCTCATTCAATGCCCTTGGATGCAACCCATCTGGTCCCATTGCTTTGTCCACCTTCAGATTAGCAAATCCCCTCAGGACTCTGTCTTCCAAGAAAGGACTAGTGTCCGCCTCCCTCCAAAGCTTTTGTTACTTTTTTTGTGGCCCCTCTCCTTCTCCTTCTCCTTCCTAAGTGAATACTGAACAAAAGCATTTTTTCAGGATGTCTGCCTTTTCCTGTTCCCCCTCTGCACAGTCCCCCCTTTCCCTTTTTAACCTCAAAGTCCTACCCCTGGTCTTCCTCTTTTCTTTTAAATATCTAAAAAATGTTTTGTCCCCTTTTATTACCTCCTCGGCTGTTCTCTCTTCAGTTTGCATCTTTGCACTCCTTACTGCTTTCCCTAGTTCCTTCAGTTTCCCCTGCTACACCTCCCTATCCTCTTTGCTTTGATTTTCCTTATACCTTCTAAATGCTGCCCTTTTAGCTTTTACCTTTTCAGCCACCTCTTCTGAGAACCATGGCCATCTCTGTTTCATTTTGCTCACTTGTTTGATGCAGAGGTTTGTTGCTTTTACTATGCTCCCTTTTATCTTCACCCACTGTTCCTCCATCCCACCCAGGTCACAAAATCTGGACTGAAAATATTAGAAATCCATGAACATATGAGGGTGTGTGGAAACTGCTCAATGGATGCTGGTAACACAGTCATTTTATGGACTTTTTTCACCAAATGTTTAACATAGCCATTGTAACACCTCTGCTCATGACCAGTGTCACTTTTCCTAATGAGTTTTCTTAATCTGTCCCGAACATTGATTTTGCACGCTGACTGTGCCATTGTGCGCTACATGCGCGGAAACATGTTTTGGGCAAGATGTGAAAAATGACAGCTGTACTGCTCATAAGGAGGTGTGGTAAAATGACAGTGTTGAAAATCTGGAGTGAAAATAGTAAACATTCATGAATGTACAAGCGTGCATAGGAACAGTGCAACGCATGCTCGTAAAACAGTCATTTTGGGGAAATTTTTTACCAAATGTTTAACATAATCATTTTAACACTTCTGCTCATGAACAGTGTCACTGTGATTTTCTTAATGTGTCCTGAACATTGATTTCGCACACCGACTGCACCATTGTGTGCTACATGCACGGAAACACATTTTGGGCAAAATGTGAAAATGACAGCTGTACTACTCATAAGGAGGTATGGTAAAATGGCAATGTTGAAAATCTGGAGTGAAAATATTAAACATCGCAAAAGTGATGGCGTGCATAGGAGCTGCGCAACACATGCCCGTAACACATTCATTTTATGGAGTATTGTCACCAAATTTTCAACATAGGCATTTTAGGACCTCTGCTCATGAACAGTGCCACTGTCAGTTTCTTAATCTGTGCAGAACACTGATTTCCCACACCAACCGCACTATTCCGTGCCGCAAGTGCGAAAACACAATTCAACCAGGGTGTGAAAAATGACAGCTGTACTGTTCACAAGGAGGTCTGAAAAAATGGCAATGTTGAAAATCTGGGTGAAAATATTGTAAATTCACAACCTTACGAGCGTGCATAGCAACTGCATAACGCACGCTCATAAAACAGTCATTTCTTGGAATCTTCCCACCGAATTTGCAACATAGGCTTTTTGAGAGGCCACCTCATGAACACTGGCACTGTTGTTTTGTTAATCAGTCCTGAAATGTGATTCCGTGCAGTGACCTCAAAATCACTTTTCAGGGTTGATTAATGCCATGACAGTGAAATAATTCATGAGGAGGGGTAACAAAAACCCCAGGTTGAAAATTTGGTGGCAAAATTCCAAACAATGCCTCAGATATGCATTAAAGTTGAAAAACCCTGTTTATTACATTATACAGCATACCAGCATTTCCTCAGTTCGCAGTCGGCTTTGAAGAGTGCAGACATGTTCCTGGTCCACAGGTCATCGCGCTGGACTCTGGGTAGTAAGGGGTGAGGGGGTGAGGAGGCAGGGTGGGCAGTGGTGGGTGCGGTTGCTGGTGATGGGGTTGGGAGACCTTGAGGACAGTTCCTTTTTACAGGGTAAAACAAAAAAGACTTTGCTGGACCATTTTCTATTCAGGGGCATGTGGCACACTGGGGTGGGCAGCATGCCACTGGACTCTTGCTTTTGGGGGGGAAGCTGTAGCTGACAGGGGATTGGGTACCCCCATCAGCAAACAACAAAAAGGGCGGGATTCCTTTCTGCCGATGGGGATTGGGCACCCCGTCAGCAAACAACAAAAGGGGGGGTTACATTATTCCGATGGGGAGTGGGCTCCCCCGTCGGCAGATAAATGTGATGGGGGGTGATATTGTTTGTGAACATGGCAACAAGCCACCACCATGTTCACAAACAATATCTGGGTTCCTACATCCCGCCCTGCAATGACGGGTCGCTCCCTCATTGCAGCGGATGGCTGACGCTGCAATGACGAGGTGGCCCCTGATTGCAGTGGCTAAATTGTCACAAGTTGGTGGCAATGTTCCAAACTACTGTCACCGGCTGGGTCCCCCACTATTGGTGGACATCACACATGCCCCAAAATGCTGTGCCACTATTGGCCTCAACAGTGCCGCACCTCCAGAATCTGCTTCGGCACCAAGCTGCCACAATATGTTTCTTGTACTGCGCGCAAGCAAACATAATAAAAATGTGGGTTTTCATGTCACTAGTATGTATGTGTGCTGTGTGTGCTATCTAAGGGCTTATCCTCAGGTCAGATATGTCTCCACCAGGTGCAGCATGCAGGAACCAGACTTATTACTTCCACCAAAAGGAGGGATCATATCACTTCTACACTGTGTTCATGGCATTGGTAACCTGTGAGATGGAAGATTATTTTAAGATCTTATTGCTGACCTCTAAGGAACTGATTCAACTGGGATCCCAGTATCATAGGCAGCTTCTGGCACCCTGCTCTATTATCCATGAGTTATGGTCTACCAGCTCCTGTCTTCTGGCTCTTCCAAAGTGTAAAGCCAACCCAGGATACAGCCTTTTCTGTGGTAGCTCCTCAGTGTTGAAATTACCTACCCATGGATATCTGATCTGCTTCCTTTGTCCCCGTCTTCAAAAGCAGACTAAATGCATGGATTTTCAGACAAGCTTTTGCTGGGGACTGAAATAGACACAGGCTTCTGCATTACATGTTAAATGAGAATTGCTGTGAATGACTTATTATTTGTATTCATTTGCCGTTTGTGATTTTATTATTTGTTTTAAATGTAACGTTCCTTTTGTATCATGATTTGAAAGTTTACCTGCACAGTGTCTTGGTTTAGAAAGGAGTTTTTAAATAAAGTATCCATCTATCTCACTGTCTATCAATCTATAAGTCTATCTGTCCGTCTGTCGGTCCATCTGTCCGTCCGTCCATCCATCCATCCATCCGTCCGTCCATCTGTCTGTCTGTCTATCTATCTATCTATGTATCTATCTATCTACCAATCTAGTGCTTTGTGCATGCATGGCTGTGTGCATTGTGATTTATGTGTGCTCATCTATTTATCTGACTATGTGTCCACACGTCTGAGCATGTATTGCTAAATGTGTGCATCTGTATATGTAGTGCTGTTTATGAGTGTTTCTATACTTGTGGTGCTGTGTACATACAGTATGTGCCTCTGTGTATAGAGTTACATATGTGAATAAGTGCTGTGTGTGTGTCTATGTCTGGAGTGTTGTGTGTATACAGTAGGCAGTGCTATGAGTGTACATCTGTCTGTGGAGTGCTGTGTGTGCATATGTACATATAGAACTGTGTTTGTATGTCAGTATACAGTGCTGTGTCTGTCTAGGTAGTGTTGTCTATGTTTATCAATCTGTTTATGTAGTGCTGTGTGTGTACATGCACATGTGTCTATTTATGGTGTACTCACTTCTATGTAGTGATGTGTATGTGTGTGTTAGTGCATGTAGTGCTGTATGGGTGCCTGTGTATGCGCTGTGTCATAGCAGTGGAACCGTCAATCAAATTACTTTTCTGCTGGCTCTGTGGCACCGAGCGAGGGGATTCACTTGGCACACTGGTGATCTGTGTTCATTTGAGCCGGGTGTCGGAGTGGAGACGACCCGAGGGGGTAGGCTCAGCCTGGAGACCTGAGAGTGGATTGGAATGTGCCTGGGGAGCGTGCTGCCTCGACAAGCCCCTGCAATCTCCTGCGCCAAGATCCTCTGTGCCCTTACAGGCCAGGAACAGTAGTGGGTGAGAGGCACAGAAAATGGAAAATGCTCACAACCGGCCAGGATGATGAGCGCCCTAGGACACCACCAAACAAAGCCCCTGAGCTAGACTGGATCCAATCCTGCGGCACCTGAGAAGCTATGTCAGGCCACAAGATGAGTTCCTCCCAGGGCAGAGGGACCCACCTGGTACAGGGATAGACCAGGGCCACTCTCAGGTAGGCCACTATAGGGGCTGGTGGAAGGTGGTATGGCTCAGAGGGTGGTGGATAGGGCCTGGCGCTCCAAAGGAGTTGTGGGTCAGGGGAGTGGGAGGCACAATAGTAAAAGAAATACTTTTCCCTTGAACAAAAATTCTTTCATTATTTAACATAAAAATATGGAAAGAGAACTTGTTGGCAGAAAAGAACCGCTTGCCCCCCAAGTCTGCTCAGGTGTTCACTGCCTACTCTGTCTTCTCCAGACACTAACTGGTCTCTGGAAACCCTTCCGGCTCCCTATTTTTTAATATACTGCTATGTTTATCCCATACATTTTGAAGCCCCTTACAGTTTTTGCCTCCACCTCATCTGCTGGCAGTATGTTTCAGGCATCTACCACCCTTTCAGTGAAGCAGTATTTTGTCATATCTCTCTTAAACTACCCCCTCCAGCTTCATTGCATACCTCATGGTCCTGGTGCTTACTCATTTTAAAGAGACTCTGCTCCAGCTCCCTGTTCGCCTCTGTGTGGTACTTTTAGGTATCTACCATGTCAACTCACACTCTCCTCTGTTCCAGGGTGTACATGTTGACAGCCCTCAGTCTCTCCTCATAGTTTCTCTCTTGCACCCCTGCACCATTTTATGAACTACCTCGACCCTGTCTATGTTCTTTTTGAGGTGTAACCTCCAAAACTGTGTACAGTACTTCAGTTGGGGTCTGATCAGGGAGTGATGCAGTAGCAACACCACCTCCTTCTCCTGTTGTAGACACCCTGCCCTATGCGTCACAATATCCCACTAGCCATACTCACTGTATTGTCACACTGCCCTGCCACTTTGATGGCATCAGATATGATAACCCCAAGGTCCTTTTCCTGTTTAGTTACTGTTAATACCTGACCCCATTCTTTGCACCGATCCTGGGATCCTATGTCCTAGGTGCATGATTGAGCAGTGTTTGGCATTGAACTCTATCTGCTATATTCTTGGCCACTCCTCAAGTTTCACCAAATCCCTGCCCATTCTCTCCAACCCCTCCTTAGTGTCCACCCTATTGCAGGATTTGATATAATCTGCAGAAAGGTATGCTTTCCATTCAAGTTCTTATGCAATGTCACTTATGAAGACATTAAAGAGGACCGGTTCTTGTACTGAGCCCTGTGGCACCCTACTGGTCACACTTCAATTATTAGTGTGAGTGCTGTTAAGAACCACTTTCTAACTCTTGTCAGTTAATCAGCTTCTAACCCAGTTCACCACTTTGGATCTCACACCTAGGATTCTCACTTTCTTTATCAGCCTCCAG
This sequence comes from Neoceratodus forsteri, assembly GCA_016271365.2. NCBI lineage: Eukaryota > Metazoa > Chordata > Ceratodontiformes > Ceratodontidae > Neoceratodus > Neoceratodus forsteri. Next base: position 152,922,935 of record CM028133.1, read on the forward strand.
TGTGGCACAATTGTTAAGGCCCTGCTGACATCCAAATAGCCTACCTCCACTGTCCTTTCCTCATCCATTTCCATGGCCACCCTGCCAAAGAAATCTATCAGAGTAGTTTGGAATGACCTCCCCCCCCATGAATCCTTGCAGCCTGTGGTCTTGTAGACCACTGGATTCAAGATGGTTTACAGTTATTTCTTTCAGTAGGGTTTCCATTAATTTTACCACTACTGAAGTAAGACAGACTAATCTATAGTTGAGAGACTCCTCCCTGCTCCTTCTCTTATGTAGAGTGGCCACATCAGCTCCTCTTCAGTCCTTTGGAGCCATGCCTGTTTAGAGTGAGTTGTTGAGCAATGCTGTCAGAGGTGCAGCTAGCTCCTCCCCTGAGTTCTTACAGTACCCTTGGGTGTGTTCTGTGTGATCCCATATTCGTGTCCACCATCAGAGCTACTAGTTTCTTCAAAGCTCTTTCCTCTGAAAATAGGCTTGTGTCTACCGTCCCTCAGTTTATGCTACTACTGCTGTTCCATTGCCCCACCCTCCACTGTGAAAACTAAGCAGAAATACCTGTTCAGGATGGCAGCTTTTTCTTGTCCCTTTTTGTTCCAATAATCCTCCTTTTCTCTCCCCTTGCTTCCCACTTCACATTTACATCATTTAACTGAAGAAATGCATAGCCCATTAAATGACCCCCTCTGACCATCCTTTCCTCTGTTTATGCCTTTACTCCACTCAGCATCTTCACTGATTGTTTTTGTTTTACTTGGTATTCCTCCCTGCTATTCTTCCTCTGTTTCCTTATACATGTACCTCCTGAATGCCACCATTTTTTCATTCACCACCTTTGCCATTTCCTTAGGAACCCATAACATTCTCTTTTTTCCTACTGCTTTTACTCACTTCTTTCACACAGAGGTTGGGTGCTTTAATTATGCCATTCTTTATTTTTTCGCACTGAGCCTGTACCCCTCACTCACAATCCTCTCATGAGATAATTTTTGTTGCAGTCTCTCATTTCTTTAAAATCCACCCTCATAATCTCCAGGACCCTCATCTTTGTGTGATTTGTCTCTGTTCCTGTCTTTATGTTAATCCACACTGTATGGTGTTTACTGGTAGAAAGGGACTTTTCACCTTAACGTCTACTATACTCTCCCTGATTGTAAGCAGCAGGTCCAGAACTGCCCTGCTGCTAGTTAGTTCTTTGACTAGCTGCCTGAAAAACGCCCCTTGTAGGGAGTCATGGATAGCCCTGCTCCTTGCCACAGATGCCATTGGAAGGCTCTATTCTATGTCTGGTAGCTTGACGTCACCAAGTCACAGCACCTCCCTTTGCTTGCTATTCTGATGATGCCTTCCTCCGTGACTTTTACAACTCATCTCCTTGTGCTGAGGGTCTGTATACTACACTGGTATGGATAGTGGCTCCAGAGTCTGTCTCCAGGAAGAAGAGAGGAACTTCAGATTCTCAGCTCTTCCTTGTATCAACATCTTCCTCCTGTCTATACACTTATACCCCCTGATATTCTCCCTTAAGGTTGCCTTGACACGTGGCCCTCACCCCTACCTCCACCCATTGCTTGGCTTTAACCACTCACACACTGCATCTCTGCTACGTTTTACTCCTAACTTACTCCCCTCCTCCTTAACAACCCCCTACATTACCTCGTACTCCTTTAACCTCCACCCCACTTACTTGGCCACACAATGATCCTGCTCTTTCCTCCATGTTTCTCTCTCCTCTCACTGTACTCCAGCTGAAACTTTATTCATCTGACAATGCCTCTACACTTGGCTGCTCATGTTACAATCCAGGTCTAATTCTAAATTCTAGATATACCTTTTGTATATAGCATGACAGCTTACTTCCAGCCTGTTATTCCCTGTTGTCTGTATAATTACGAGTCTAGGTATATGTGAACTGTAAAATTGGAACTGTCTTGTACTACTGACATGGAACCTTTGTAAACAAGTACCTTGCTCAAAGGTTGTTTCCAAAAAATTAAACTAAATAAATAAATAAATCTGCAGCCCCTCCAGCCCATCCTTTTCCTCTGGGTATCACTGTAGATCCCTCACTCACATATAATTCAACCACCCCACCTCCTCCCTGCTCTTTCCCTCCTAAACATAGCGTAGCCTGATATGGTCATGTCCCATGCTTAGTGCACCATGATTCTGTTATGGCCACTAAATCCAAGTTACTCTTTGCCATGATGGCTTCCAAGTCTGGAATTTTGTTTACATAACTTCTTGTATTCGTGCATATGGCTGTTCACACCATACTTCCCCCCTGCCTGCTTCCCCCTTTCCTGCCTGTGTTATTCACTGAAATATCTCCTGACCAACCACTTCCATTTAACCTTCACCATTCCTTGTCTCCTTCAGTCTTTTACCCTTGCTTACCTGATTCGTACCCCCTTTTCTTCTGTCTTGTCTCCACCCCTGTCCTTCTTGTACTCCTGCCCTTGGGGAGTTTAATTCCCTCAGACCCTCACTCCTTGATGTTCCATCATCGGAGGGGGGCAATTCATACCTCCCTTGGTTTTACTGCCATCCCCTTGGCTACTTTAAATGGCCATCAAAGCAGAATTTAAACCACCCATCAAGGATTGTGGTCCCCTTCTTGGAAGGATTCAGGCCATGTCCCATATAGATGCCCTTATACTCCCTGCAGGCCCCACTCCACAATGTAACTGAAGCCCTCCTCCATGTACCATGCCTTCAACTACTTGTTAAATGCCTGGTGCTTGCCTCTAATCAGCAGTACACAGATAACACCCTGGCAAAAGCCTCTGTGTACGTCACCTGCTTGGGGCCCCTCCTCAGCTCCCTGAAATTACCCTGCACTACTCCTACCTTGTCTATTGTCAGGTAATTTGTCCCCAGATGGACAATGATGTCTAACTTTCTCTACTGTTGCCCTAGTGATCCTCTAGACGTGCTCTTCATCCCTTCAAACTGATGTAGCACTCTGGCACTCCATCCTGCTATCCTTTCCTCCACCTGTTTCCAAGCCTAGCCTCTTAACAATAGGGTCACTTACCTGTGCTGCTTTCCCCTTGAATGGAGGACTCTTCCCTCTTTCCTTCTTGGGGCCTCCCCTTCTGAGACCCCCACTTCCTCCATTTCCAGTATGATGGGTGCCTCCTTTCAGTTACTCCATCCCACCAGTACAGCAAAGAAGTTCTGCAGTGATATAGGCTGAGGATCTTACAGCCTTCCCACCAGTCCCACCCTCCTGGAGCTCTCCAAGGCCCAGCTGCTCTTCCTCTACCTAGGCATCCTCTGGAAGAGTGGAGGCAGACTTGGTAGCTTCTGAGTGGGTATGAAGGTCCTCTATAGCCTTGCAGTTAAGCCCAGAGCCCAGCAACCTCTTTCCACAACCCAGAGAGGTGAGTACATAATATTTGCCTTTGAATTATGGTTCGTATATGTTCACAGCCAAAGTTTAAAAAGATACTTTGATATACAGTACATTACACATTAATTACCCAGGAGATATTCAAACCTAGTTGTTTTATAACTATAATAATTAAAGATCTAAGAAACATAGAAACATAGACTTGATGGCAGACAAGGGCCACTTGGCCCACCCAGTCTGCCCATGTCCCTACCTACTGAATAAGCTGCAGATCCTAGTTTTACCAAATACCCACTTCCTCCTACCTCCCACTAGAATTGCCTTATGTCTGTCCCATGCATTCTTAAATTCCCCTACTGTTTTTGACCCCATGACCTCCTCAGAAAGGTCATTTCACACATCCACTACCCTCTCCATGAAAAAATACGTCCTTACGTTGCCCATGAATCGACCCCCCTCTATCTTCAAATTGTGCTCCCTTTTTCTTGCACATCTCTTTTTTTGAAAGATGCTACCCTCTTGGACTTTGCTGATTCTCTTGAGGTACTGGAAAGTTTCTATCATGTCCCCCTCTCCCTCCTTTCCTAGAGGGTATACATATTAAGGTATTTTAATCTCTCTTCACATGGCATCTGATGCAGATCCTGCACCATTGTAATTGCCCTCCTCTGGACTGCCTTCATCCTGTCTATGTCCATGCTGAGATGGGGTCTCCAGAATCAAACACAGTACTCCAGATGGGGTTTCACTAACTGTCTGTGCAGAAGGATAACAACTTCCTGTTTTCTACTGGTGATGCCTCTCCCTATGCATCCCAGTATCCTCCAAGCCCTCCTTCCTGCCTTCTCACGTTGCTTGCCTATCTTTAGGTCATCTGATATGACTAGCCCAAGTCCCTTTCCATTTTTGTTGTCATTTATACCTCCCCCATTGCGTACTCTTCCCTTGGGTTTTTGTTTCCCAGGTGCATTACTTTGCACTTCTTTGCATTTAATCTAAGCTTCCATACTTTTGACCAGTCCTCCAATCTTGCCAGGTCCCTTCTCATTCTTTCCACCCCCTTGTGTATTAACCCTGTTGCAGATCTTTGTGTCATCTGCAAAGAGGCATACTTTTCCTTCCAGTCCCTCCACAATGTCACCTATAATGACATTGAAGAGGCTTGATCCCAGTACTGAACTCTGTGGTACCCCTCTAGTAACCCCCCTTTCTTTGGAGTGGTCTCTGTTTACTATTACCCTCTGTGTCCTGTTGTCCAGTCAATTTTTACACAGGTTACCACCCTGGGACCCACTCCCAGGGGGGCTAGCTTGTTTATTAATCTTTTGTGAGGGACTGTATCACATGCCTTGCTAAACTCTAGGTAGACCACATCTACAGCCCCTCCCTGGTCTGCTACTTTGGTTACACAGTCAAAGAAATCTATTAGATTCATCTGACATGACCTTCTCCTGTGAATCCATGCTGTCTTGAGTCCTTTACCCCACTGGCCTCTAGGTACTTAACAATTCTTTATTTCATAAGTGATTCCATCATTTTCCCTATCACTGAGGACAAGCTAACAGGTCTATAGTTTCCTGCCTCCGCCTTGTTCCCACTTTTGTGACGGGAAATCACATCTGCTCTCCTCCAGTCCCCAGGTACCACACCCTCATCCCAGGATTTGTTAAAAAGGATAGTCAGTGGTGCCACTAGTTCTCCCCTTAGTTCTTTTCAAATTCTGGGGTGAATCTCATCAGGCTCCATTGCTTTATCCACCTTCAGTTTTAGGAGTCTTTCATGACCCTTTCTTCTGTGAATGGACTGGTATCGACTCCCCTATCCAGTGTGCTTCTATTTATTTATTTAAGCGTTTTACCAGGAAAGGCATACTGAGCAGTTTACTGCTTGATTTCAGATGCATCCTGGGGAAGGGGGGAACATAGGTAGACAGTTGAAGACAGTATAGACACGTAAATACATAGTGGGAGAACACTAACATTTGGTTCTGATTACTAGACAGTAGTGGGTTGAGAGAATCAGTTGGTAACCACAGCTAATACAGCATGAGTACAATAAATTCAAAGTGCAACATGCAGGCCACTAGCAAAATTTGAACCATGTGAGAAACAGTATAAGGCGAAAGAACAATAGTTAGGCACAGATTAATTGCAATTGCTAAGTGCAGGCACACACTGAGATTCTACTAGTGATTGGGAAATGCCTAGACACAAGCACAGGTAGGGACAAAATGGGCTTGGATCATGGAGTTAAGGTGTGAGAGGGAGGAGAAGTGACGAACGTTAGCTGGGAGGGAGTTCCACAATGTGGGAATGCGGTAGCCGAAAGCTGACTGACCAGTGGTAGTAGACCGGTAGGGGACAGCTAGGAACCTAGAGTCTGAGTTTCTGAGAGTGTATGCTTGGGCGCTGGGGTTGGTTAAGGCATTGGAGAGGTAGGAGGGAAGATGCTGTGACCAATACTTGGCCGGGATCTTGGCGCAGTGGGTTAGTCTGTGATTGTCAAGAGAGGTGAATTTCATTGCTTGATATAGGGTACAGTGGTGTGTGTGGAGTAGGGGCTGCTCAGGGCAAAATGACAGAAAGAGTGGAAGAAAGGGTCCAGCCTGGCTAATGTGGTCTTGGGGCCGACACCATAGACTACGTCCCCATAGTCGAGGACAGGGAGGATCATTTTTTTTACAATGTCCTTCCTGGCTGGAAAGAGGATGCTGTCACAATTCCAGTAAAGTGTACCAAGCCTAGGGTGCAGCTTCTTGAGTAAAGAGTCAATATGCAAGGAAAAGTTGAGGTGCTGGTCAAGCCAGACACTGAGGTATATGAAGGAGGTGCAGGACTCCAGAGGGGACCCTTCCAGGGTGTGGAATAATAATGGTGAAGGGAGCCTAGAAATTTTCTGCCTTATGCCAAACGTCAGTGAGACTGTTTTGCTGGCATTGAGGAGGAGGTTATTTAAGTGGAGCCAGTGCTGGACTGAGATAAAGTCTTGCTGCAGTCTGGTCGCAACCTCCGAGGTCAAGGGGCCGGATGTGTACAGCACCATGTCATCTGCGTATATGTGGATGGCGGTATGTGGGCAGGCAGATGGCAGGTCATTCAGGAAGACCGAGAACAGGAGGGGGCCTAGGACAGAGCCTTGTGTTACTCCTGAAGTGACTGGGAGGGGAGCCGACATGGATGAACTGATGCAGACAGCTTGGGATCTGCCAGTGAGGTAAGAGTGGAACCAAGATGTGGCCCAGTTGGATAGACCAGCATTGACAAGTTTGGTCAGGAGGAGAGCGCGTGTCACAGTATCGAAAGCCTTAGCCAGGTCGATAAAGATGGCAGCTGTGATGTGGCCAGCATCCATCCCTGTGAGGATGGAATCGGTAAGCCTGAGAAGGTAGGTAGTAGTGGAGTGGGATTTCCTAAACACATGCTGGCAGAGGGAGAAAAAGGAGGAGGAATTCAGAAAGGTGGATAGGTGAGACAGAACCAGGTGCTCCTGTAGTTCGGCAAGGGTCGGTAGGAGGTAGATGGGCCGATAGCTGCTTGGGTTTGACGCATCACCACACTTGGGAAGTGGGATTACAATGGCATGTTTCCACTCAGTGGGGACTTTATCTAGGAAGAAGGATAAGTTAAAAAGGGAGTCAAGGGGTTGAGCTATGTCAGGGGCTGACAGGTGGAGCATTTCAGAGTCCAACCTGGTGGGACATTTACCCTTGTCTGTGTTAAAGGCAACCAGTGCATTGTATACCTCATCAGGGGTGACTTGCAGGAAGGAAGAGGAGTGAGCTGCAGGTGTGCCACAAGATGGGGTGATGGGGGAGGAATGCTGAGCAGGGTGAGGGGTGGACAAGGGAGTAGCATGGCTGGTGGTGAAGACAGTGTTAAACAAAGTGGCAACTGCTGAGGCGTCAGTGATGGAAAGTCCCCCAACCTGCAGGGAAGGGTTGGGGGGCTGCGATGGTGGGCAGAGAAGTGATATGACCACACTCCAGAATCGATGGGAGATGGGAGGAGGAATTGAATGTGCCTATGAAATAGTTGGCTTTTGCTTGGCAGATTCTTTTGGTACTAGTATTGTGGGGTGCACGGTAAGTCTGGAGGTTGGCCTGAGATTTGGAAATCTTAATGGTTTTTCAGGCCTTGTCTCGGATTTGTAGGTGGGCTAGGATTTCGGGAGAGATCCATGGGAGATGAGCACCTCGGACTCTGGTACGTCTGAGGGGGCGTATCGGTCCCAGATGGCGATGAATTTGGACTTAAAGAATGATAGTGCCTCATCTGTTGAGGTGAATTGACTAATGCCTGACCAGTCAGAGTTGCCCAAATCATTTAATAATATGGGGAGGTCCAGAGAGTTGTAGGATCTAGACATTATGATTCTGGGTGAGGGAGCTTTAGGTTTGTGAATTTTGCGTATTTGGTTTAGGTACCTCCCCCTCATCTTCTTTTGTGAATACTGAGCAGAAGTATTCATTCAGTATCTCTGCTTTGTCACTGTATATTTCAGACACATAATCATAAGTTCACATCTAGTGGCATTTGGAACAGTTCTGTATCACTTTGTATTCAACAGCGGTCATATCAATTACTGTATCAGATTGCAGCCAAACTAAACATTTCTATTTAAATATCACTGTGATTTATCTTTTGGCACAGTCAAACCAGTTTGATAATAAGGTATATACCCATTTTCATTTCTAAAGCAGTGGGCAGCTTGATCCTAAGTGTAGCCCCTTATTTTGCCCCCGAAAATAAGTTTCATTAGTAAATGCCTTTGAATGAAATTATTCATGTTTGCTGCTGTGTGGAGAAGCAAGGCATGATGCAGCTTGCTGGTGGAAATCTATGCCATGGATTCGGTTGTGGTGCTTTCTTCCAATGACTATGAATTGTTTCCTGACATCAGTAATCATTAGCCAGGCACTGCTTTTCATGGTTACTTCAAAATAGTTCAACATTCCATTCCCATATGTTTATGTGACCTCCAGGATGGTTCTATCTCTGCTGTCATTTGAAAAAGACGTTGCTTCCTTGGCAGTTTCAAAGAGTATGCAAGTGTTTTTCTGCTCCTTAACATTATCATGCAGAGCATGCAGTGGGAGTTTCTTTGATCTTTTTTATGTTGGCTTGCGCGCATGAGCAAGCAACATCTTGTGCTAGTGCGGGTCTTCGGGGAGCGGCTGCTGTTGGGCGAATGCAGAGCACGCATCAGTAGGTGCATCCCTCATTCCCCAGTCAGCCTGCATGCCACCACCACACCATGCATTCATAATGCGGTGAGCACATCACAGCAAAGGTCTTCTGCAATCCAAGCAAAGCTCGTCATATGCAGCGGTCCTTTGCTTGCCTGCCATTATGACCATGGTCGGCGAGCAGGCGGCCACCTCACATTTCCCAACATCGGGGGTGTCCAATCCCCCTGTTGGCAAACCTCCCTGTGTTTGTGTGCTGTCGAGAGGCCACTCCCGTCGGCATCACCCAACTGTTGAATGCTGAGGGTGCCCAATCCCCTTGGCTCACGCTCCCCTTTCTTTGTTTGCGGCCGGGTGCCCAATCCCCGCCGGCATTACTCCATGTTGTGTGTCAACGGGATGCCCAATCCCCCATCGGCTACTGACACTCCTTCATAAGACCCACTTAGGTGGCATGCTGGGAGCCCACCCCAGCATGCCAAATGCCTGTAATACAAAAACTGTCCTTGACGGTTTTCCTTTTTACCTGCAAACAAAACCGTCTATCATAATCTAGATGCCCCCACCAGCAACCACTACTGCACCCTGCCCCCCCCCCTCCCTCCCCAGACTTACCTCTGGACTCCAGAGCAACAATCTTCCGTGGACCGGAATGCGTCTGCACTCTTCAAAGCCGACGGCAAGCTGAGAAATGCAGGTAAGCTGTATAATGCAATGAATAGGGTTTTTCAACTTTGCTGCATATCTCAGGCATTTCTTGGAATTTTGGCAACAAATTTTCAACGTGGGGTTTTTGGGGCCCCTCCTCATGAATTCTGTCACTGTCATGGCGTTAATCGGCCTCGAAAGGTGATTTCACAGTCACTGCGCAAAATCACCTTTCGGGACCCATTAATGAAATGACAGTGCCAGTGTTCATGAGGTGGCCTCTCAAAAAGCCTATGTTCCAAATTTGGTGGAAAAAATCCAACAAGTGCCTGCTTTAGGAGCGTGCATTGTGCAGTTGCTACACAGGCTCATAACTTCATGCATTCACAATATTTTAATGCTGTATTTTTAGCATTGGCATTTTTGTGAACCTCCTTGTGAACAGTACAGCTGTCATTTTCCACATCCTGCCCAAAATGTGTTTCCGCACTTCCGGCGCACTATTGCGCAGTCGCTGTGGGAAATCAGTGTTTGGGCCAGATTATGAAAATGACAGTGACACAGTTCATCAGCAGAGCTCCTAGAATGCATGTGTAGAAAATTTGGAGCTGATACTCCATAAAATGACTGTGTTATGAGAATGCGTTGGCAGATTGCACTCATGCTCGTACCTTCATGCATTTGGGATATTTTCACTCTGGATTTTCACCATTGCCATTTTTACACACCTCTTGATGAACAGTACAGCTGTCACTTCACATATCCTGCCCAAAATGTGTTTCTGCACTTCCGGCGCAGAATAGCATGGTCACTGTGCGAAATCACTTCTTGTGACACTTTGAGGAAATGACAGTGACACTGTACATAAGCAGAGGTGCTAAAATGCCTATGTTGAAAATTTGGTGCCGAACGCCCATAAACTAGCAGTGCTGCAAGCGTGCCTTGCATATTTGAAGGAGGCAGTATGGCGCAGTGGTTTGGGGCTCTGAGCTGCAAACCTGGAGACCTGGGTTTGAATCCCACAGCCCTGACTTGCATACTGTGTATTCCTGAACAAGTCAGTTAACTTTCTTGTGCTCCCAGGGTACACCTGGAAACAAGCTTTGTCTTAGTGTGCCTTTCCTGGTTAAACAATTTCCCCTTACCCCTAGTGGCCAGGTGGTCTTTTATAATGCATATGGGGCACAAAAACCCTGGCACAATATATCAGTTGGAGGGTGAGGATATAGCATGCACCAAGCAGGAAAGGGATCTTAGGGTTGTCATCTCTGATGACCTCAAGGTAGGGAAACAGTGTGACAAGGCATCAGGTAAAGCAAATAGGATGCTGGGATGTATAGGCAGGCATCACCAGCAGGAAAAGGGAGGTCATAATTCCACTATACAAGACACTAGTGAGGCCCACCTGGAGTACAGTGTACAGTTCTGGAGACCATACCTACATAAGGACATAGGGTAGAGAAGGTTCAGAGGAGGGCAACAAAGATGGTGCATGGATTGCATCACAAGTCCTATGAAGACAGGTTTAAGGAACTGAACATGTACTCCCTGGAGGAGAGGAGGGAGAGAGGGGATATGATAGAGACATGCAAGTATCTTACAGGGAGAAACAGGGTGCAGGAAAACACTATTGTTAAGCGAAAAAGGTGTTCCAGGACTAGAGGGCATGGGATGAAGTTGGAGGGAGGACGATTCAGAGGAAACATGAGAAAGAATTTCTTCACAGAACGGGTGGTGGACAAGTGGAACAACCTGCCAGAGGAAGTGGTGGGGGCTGAAACAATCACGGGATTTAAGAATGCATGGGATAGACATAAAGGAATTCTAGAGGTCAGGGGTAAGGGGAAACGGACTTCTAGGAAAACAAACTGAACTTACAAGCTCAAATGGGCAGACTGGGTGGGCCATAGGCCCTTATCTGCCGACACTATCTATGTATCTATGTATATTTCCCACGCTCCCTTGCAACTCCTCAAATTCCGTAGATTTGTATGCCAAATTTTCAGCACTGGCATTTTATTACACCTCCTTATGAACTGTGCAGCTGTCATTTTTCACATCCTGCCCAGTATGTTTTCCCGCACTGTACTAACAAACACCCACAGGGACACCCTAATGCCTCTCACTCTCTGCAGGGTGGGGGTGGGTTGGCATCAGTTCAATACTTGACTGCCACTTCTATGCTGCATCTCTCTAACTCCTGCACTGCAAATGGTAGCAAAACAACATTTGGCAGTGACAAAGCTTGTTTCATATTCCTTTAAGTGACCCAAAAGAAGTGAGTGAAAAGAAGGAAAGTATCTTTCGCTTGAGGTTTTAAGCAAAGGAGTGCAGCCACTATTTTATTATTCATAAGAACTGGCAGGTTCTTTTAAAAAAGTTAAAATTTCTGTTTTTCTAATAAAAGTGCTGGGCCAGGATTCACAAAACAAAATCAAAGTGAGAGCAAAACATTTGTGCTGCACTTCCCGGCTGCGCTGGTGGGCAATGGAGCGATTCACAGTCAGATAGTGTGGAGCACTATCCAACTGTGAATAGAGGCAGGTGGGGGCAGCGCTAATCCAGGAAAACAACAGAAAACCCAGTAACACTGCCCACACAGCAAGCTTGGAGAATGGGCCGGCAACAATAGCACACATGTGCTAAGCCCCTATTCACTAAGGGAGCCATGCAAATGACATCCAATGGGCATAAAGGTGCTATTGGCCATTAGCACGCCCGTTATGGGCCCATTTGCATGGCCCACAGGTGGCTTAGTGAGGCCCCCACTCACCAGCCCATGCCCCATGCAGCCTCATTCCATGGTAATCTATTACCCCCCAATTGCCATCCTTGAATAATGGACAGTATTCCCTGGTAGTCTAGTGGTCCCCAATCATCCACTGATATTGCATAATGTTTTTTTCCATAGTGTAGTGGCCCTCCCTATCCATGGTCACCCATGCAACATTGTAAAATAATGTTTTCCATTGTGTAGTGTAGTGGTCCCTCCCCCCTCCCCAAACACTGAAATAATAATAAATAACATTTTCCATAGTGTAGTGGTCCTTCCCCCTTCCCTGGTCACCAATCACCACCCCCAAGTTGGAAACCCTATTCCCTGGTAGTCTAGGGCCCCTCCTCTACCCCCACCCTATTCTGAGTGACCCACCACCCTGCTCCACACCATCCCAACTGTAGATCAGCAACCAGCACAGCTCCCCCATCATGACATATCCCTCCCTCTTAGATACCTCATGTAGAGTGGTCCTGCAATATTTTCTCTATTAAGTTCTGTACTTTTTCACTTTCCCTCATTCCACGCTGATGCCCTTTGTAATAGTATGTTCAAGAATGCAAGGAAATTTTTTTCCAGTTTATGAATTGAAACTACCAGAGTATATTGGCACTATAAGGAGTGGGATTTCTAAACATCTCAGAGTCTAAACAAGTATGTATAGCTAGTTGTGTGTTCTACAGTATGTGGTGCTTTTATTAAATTAATGTGTGGTGGCAATAAATGACATGTTTTAAACTACTGTACTGACACTTTAAAAATAGTCAGGTGACACATTGTTATGCTTAAAAAGGTCTTCCCCCAGAAGGCATTACCTCTGATAAATAAATAATACCAGCACTCCAGAAGTCGCTTATTTCATGTAAAGTATATGGTTTATTCCAAGGCACAATACCAATGTCGAGAGTGTAACAGAAACTCTGAGAAAGCCTGCAATGAGGTAAAATGTAAAGGATCTTTATCTTGTATGTCTCCCGGACTCAGTGAAGTCATTTTATTTGCTTTTTGTAATAACGTGGAGAGTTCTTATAGCACAAGATGTGTATGGGACTCCAACTTCTTTAGCTGTGGTGGGTAAGTGCTCTGACTTCTTTGACTGATTTGAATTTTTGGTCGCTAAGCACCCCAGTCATCCAGGTGTGGCTCTGCTTTTTAAGTTTGTATAAAACAATGCATGAGCAGCCATACACAAGACGACTCACGTTTTCATCTTGGGGTGAGATGACATCAATGAAACATCTTGAGATTCTCTTTTGAGCTCTAGCATGTCATCTCCTCTCAACCCTTGAGAGAAACCCAGTCTTGTTATGTATGGTTCCCCCATGCATTATTCTTTATTTTTTGAATGTTCAGAGATTTGAATCATGTTGATGGCAACCATTAGTGTTTTGCAGAAAGTAAGAAAATAATTTTAAGGACTACTGATACTTTGATAGCATAGAGTAGTGCATTTGCATGCAACCTCACAAAAGTAAAGTAAATTGGCAGATCTGTTTTGATTGCCTCTGCACAGTCAGTATGCCTTTTTTTACACGTACACATATGACCATTATTGGATGAGGTGGAAATGGCTGCAGAATTAAATGAATACTTCATCAGTATTTTTAATCCTAGGTCTATGACATCTAAAATTTGTACAGAAAAGCACAAAACAATTAAACATATTAACATAAAAGAAGTACCCGAGGTCATCACTTTTTCCTAATCTAATGGCTCTGCAGGTCCTGACAGAATTCCTCTTAATTTCATAAAAAGTATTGCACTACAGGTAGTAGTTCCATTAACTATGTTGTTAAATACTTTTCTCAGCACTGGAACTACCCTCCTTATATGGAATCAAGCTACAGTGATTCCCTTACATAAAAGTGGTAGCACAAAATTGGCTAAAAATTAAAGACCTAAAAGTTTAACTGCAGTTTTTTGTAAATAATGGAGAGATTACTAAAAGAAAAAATAACAACACATCTGACAGATTTTGGCACTACAAATCCATCCTTTAAATATAAAATGGGTAGAAGCATGGCTGTCAAATTGAACACAGCAAGTCTCATTGGGGCCCTGTTACAAGCGACATCCCCAGGGCTCTGTATTTGGGCCTGTCCTCTTTAAAATATTAATATATTCCATTCTTCCCCTTAATAAAATCTGCTGGATGGGAAAGTATGCTGATGATTGCAAACTCGGTGGCATCATAACAGACTATACCTCAGCATTGGATAGTCAAATAAATCTCACTCATCTTGAGAAATGGTCAGTAGAAAATAAACTTTTAATGAGCTCAAATGTAAACTGATGCACCTGGGAAAAAAAACAACCCCTGTTACAGCTATAAATTAAACATTTATTTATTTATTTAGATGTTGGTAACCAGGTAAGCCCACTGAGAACAGAGATCCCTTTTTCAGGGGTGACCTGGAGTTAGTTACAACGACTACATACATAGATGAAAAATACAATAGGATTTGAGTGAAATACATATTAAGTTACAGTGAGTGCATACATAATCATTGATGTACAGTAGACTAATAGTAGGTACAGGTCAGGGAGTGGTTAATACACAAGGGGGACAGGAAATAGCAGGAATCGCAGGGTTAAACAGTTGCTTAAGTAAGGTAAATGATTAAGCAATAAGGCACAACAGGGTGTGTGTTATTGTGTAATAACGTCACTCCTGGGGTGGGTTGAAGCATGAGGCGAAGCCGAGTGCTTCCACCACCCCAGGAGTGACGTTATTTCACGATAACACACATCCCTGGAGTGCCTTATTGCTATTATACAATGGCTCCTTAGTTGAAAAATTAAAATAAAATGAGAATAATGTGTTTAAAATGTTTTTCCCCACAGTTTTCCTTAGGGTAGGTATACATATTGAAAAAATAGTGCACAGTTTCCCTTTTGTCCAGCTGGTGGAGCTGCTGCTACATGTTTACCCAGTATCTTGGTTTGGTCTCTCTTTGCCTGTTTGTGTCAGCCTGCCACTGTTTTCATTTACACACATACACACACACACACACACACACACACACACACACACACACACACTCACTCCATCCCTCGGTCCTCCTATTCCTCCTTCTGTTTTAACATGAAGATTATTTTAATCACTACTCATTTTCTTTTGTGACACAGAGCTTCTGTAAGAAAAGGAGCGACTGAGCGGTTCTTCAAAGACATCGCATAGCTGTCAGTTTATGCTACACATCGCGGTCACTCAGAAATCATCTTACTCGCTATTTGAAAATTGGCTACGGTTTGCAGATGCCGTTTAGGTTTTGAAATATGGCACCGCTCACTTGCGATTTCTGAGAGACCGCGATTTGTAGCATAAACTGACAGCCACACGCTGTCTTTGAAGAAACGTTCGCTCGCTCACTCGCTCCTTTAAGGCTGTATGACTTAAGGTTTTTTAGTAAAGCTTCACATAGTGAGTAAGATGATTTCTGAGTGACAGCGATTTTCAAATACTGACTAAGATGATTTCTGAGCGACATGATTTGTATCATGAACTGACAGCTCTGGCGCTCTCTTTGAAGATTCGCTTCAGCTGCTCGCTCACTTGCTCATTTTCTTACAGAAGCTCTGTGTCACAAAAGAAAGTGAGTAGTGATTAAAATAATGTTAGTGTGAAAACAGAAGGAGGAATAGGAGGACCAAGGGATGGAGTGTGTGTGTGTGTGGGGGGGGGCGTGACGGTCACTACATGGTGTATTTCACTTTCGATGGATTGATTGAGGAGGGATTGATTCTTAAGTGGTAATGCAGTCTTTTTTGTGCCTGCCCTAGATACAGCGATGTTATTGTCTAATATCATCACTGTGTCTAGGGGTCAGCAACCAATCAGGTTGCTAGAAATTTTCTTGCCATTGTATAATTATAAACAAATGATAATGAAAAAGATCTTGGAGTTACTTTTTCTAAAAATGTATCCTTTGACTTAAACACAAAAAATATAGTAAAAAAAAGGCAATCAAATATTAGGCTGCATATTGAAAAATATTAAAAGCAGAAATGAAAAGGTCATAGTCCCCTTTACACAAGCGTAGTAAGACCTCACCTGGAATATTGTCCATCCGTATGTGCTCCACAGTCAGTAAGTAGAAATGTATTAATTGAAAAAGTTCAACGCAAGGCAACTAAAAAAATTCTCATCAGTATATAGTCTTGATTACAGCACAAGATTAAAAAAATTTGATGTTTATTCAATGCAGTATGGGAGAACTAGGGGAGATCTGTGCTTTACATACAAAGCAATAAAGGACGAGTCTATTTTAGAGACCATTGGATTAAATAGAAACCTCACTAACATAAGCACCAGAATGCATGATATGAAATTAAAAGCCAGTCATGACAAAACTAATAAGAGGAACCATTGATACTCACAAAGGGTTGTCTCTATCTGGAACACCTTACCTATATTCATAGTTAACAGCAGTACAATTAATATTTTTAAAAATAGACTGGGCTTACATATGTGACATAAAAAATTTGATTTCCATCACAAATACTGATGGTGAGTTCATAAAAGGCAACCTTTGCCTGCCAAATTTGTAAATGTTCTATGATACTATGATTTTTGCTCATTCATCCTTTATGCTTAAAGGGTAATGTAGGTGTGCAGGTTACTTATAGCTTGAAACTCAATGATAGGCTCTTTCAAATGAGGTACCAGTCTAACATGAAGGCATCATGATCCTAAAGATATCCCAGTCTAAATATTTTCTGTCTCAAACAAGGCAACACTTTTAATAGAATCTTAAGACAGCTTACACAGCTAAGGGAGGAGGTGGGGTGGTTGAAATGGGTACTAAGCAGGGCGAGGGAGAGGGGAAAGGAAGAGGATTGGAGGAGGTCCAAAGAGGGCACCAACTGGGTGAGGGGAGAAAGTAACATGTAGGGGGCTGCAGGAGTGTAAGGAACTGGTGTAGTAAAAGATAGGAGAAGAAAGGGGAGAGGACTGGAGGAGGACCAAAGGATGCACCAGATGGCCAAGAGGAGAAAGGGAGAACATAAAGGGGGATGCAGGGGACTTAGGAACAAGTGTGGAAGAAGACGAGATGGGTAACGGGAAGTGGCAGGTGGTAGGATCAAAAAGTACAAGGAAAGCACAGCTAGGGAAGGGGCAGAAAATAGGAGGAAGTGCATCAGACAGTAGGCTGAGAAAAAAAGGAACAGAGCAGGAAAACAGATTTTCACCCCTGGAGATGCATGAAGAGGATTAGAGAAAAGAGAGCGGCAGTGAGAAGGCTATAGGGGATGGAGATGGGGCTAAGATAAAAAAATGTTTTGGAGGAAGGGGAGTGGGGGATTCACTTTTGAGAGGAACCTAGAGGGCAGCAGCCAAATGGGGCAAGGGATGGGGGTGAAAACACTGATAAAGGACACACACCCCACAGAAGAGACTAAAGTAAGATCTGGATGGGAGAGGATCAACAGAGAGGGGAAGGAGGAGGGTGCCTGTTCACAGAGGGAATCAGACAGTAAAGAGGCAGGACAAGCACAAAGGGAGGGGACAGTGCTCACGAAACAGGAGGCAAGGGTGAGTGGGACTGCTGGTGACACAAGAAGAGGGGAAAAGGGGGATGTAGACCAGGGGAGAGCAGAACTTGGGAGAAGGAGATGGACATGGAGGAAAATGAGAACAGGGAAGTAAATGGCATGCCAGGAGTATTGTGTAAGCCAGAAAATCAAATGTACAACCAGAAGGAAAGGAGTAGCAGGGTTTTGTTCATAGTGGACTCGATAATAAAGGGAATCAGATGGGAGGGGTAAGGGAGACATGTGCAGTGCAATTTGGGTTGAGTGCATGCCGGGAATGATGCCACTAGAGGTAATGCACAATATACTCATATGGAACTAATGGCATAATGGGAGGCCACACATAGTGATCCACCTGGGCACAAATGATCTGGAGGGGAATAGTCCAAGGGAGGTGCA
This sequence comes from Neoceratodus forsteri, assembly GCA_016271365.2. Lineage (NCBI taxonomy): Eukaryota > Metazoa > Chordata > Ceratodontiformes > Ceratodontidae > Neoceratodus > Neoceratodus forsteri. Next base: position 152,940,836 of record CM028133.1, read on the forward strand.
GGCAAGATTCAGGGAGCTTGCTAAGTTTAGTAGTACTGTGAGGGTTCCATTCTATTGCATTCTTGGAGAATTACTGCCCGTGAACAAAGGGAAGGTTTGAAGGGAGGGCGGGGGGTACATGATGGAAAGGATTATCAGCTAATGCCAGGAGTTTGGGGAACAAAATGGTGGACTTGGAGGTCATCATGGGGGATGAGGGTCTGGACATAGTAGCAGTAAATCAGACCTGGTGGACAGAGCATCATACCTGGGAGACAGCTATTCTGGGCTACAGACTGTTCAGGAGGGACAGGCCAGGAAAGAAGGGGAAGTGACATTATACATCAAGGACAATATTAGGGTGATGGAAGGGCAGGAGAAGGAAGGGGGAGACAGAGCTCCTGTGGGTCATACTGGACAAATGGACTGGTGAATCATTGAGGCTGAGGGTGGTATACAGACTTCCTATGTAGGGGAGTAAGGGGACAGACAGACAGCTGATGGCTCTCAAGGGGGAGCTTCTGCTAGTGGGGGATCTAAACCTCTCCGATGTGAACTGGGAGATCCTGGCTGCAGTATCAGCTATGAGCAAAGGGATCCTAGGTGCACTACAGGGTGTATTCATACAAAAGCTGGATAGGGAGCCCACTAGGGAAGATAACCTGCTGGACATGGTCCTTACCTAGGAGACAGTATAACACAGTGGGTTAAGGCTCTGAGTTGCAGATCTGGAGACCTGGGTTTGAATCCCACAGCCGCCTAGGTGCATACTGTGTGATTCTGAACAAGTCACTTAACTTCCTTGTGCTCCCAGGTCGCATCTGGATACAAGCTTCTGCTTTGTGTACTACTCCTGGTTAAACAATGTTCCCTTTCCCTTTCCCCTTTCTCTTACAAATGGGGAAAGTGTGGAAGAGGTGGCGGAGTTAGACAGTCTTGGTACAAGTGATCACAGGACTGTAAGGTTCAGGGTAAGGATTGGGAGGGAGTCAAATCAGACCAGTGCAAGGGTTATGGACTTCAGGAGGTCAGACGTTAACAGAATGAGAAGGATATTTAAGGAAGAAATGGCAGGAAAGGGGAATATATGGGATGTGAAGGAGTTATGGGAAACTATCAAAGGGGGGTACTGAAAGGCACTGAAATTTGCATCAAGAAGGTGAAGAAAGACAAGAAAAGAAGGAGATCATTCTGATTTACAAGGGAGGTGATGGGGCAGTCAGGGAAAGGAGGATGGCATTCAGAAAATATAAGATGTCACAAAGGAAGGATAACAGAGACGCTTATAGGGTGAAGCAGAGGATAGCAAGGCAGAAGATAAAGAGGAAAAAAATGCAAGGTAGGCCAAAAGGGAAGATAAAATATTTTTAGGTATGTGGGGGAAAGAAGGAAGGCAAGGCAGTGGATAGCACAGTTGAAGGAGAGGGCAGAATATTACTCGAGTGAACTTTGAGAAAGCAGAGGTGCTGATAAGCTACTTCTGCTCGGTCTTCATGGAGGAGGGGGTAGGGGACTCTAGCTGACAGGGAGAGGGAGAGAAGACAGAAAGGTGTATCCTTTCCTGTTCAATGTAGACAGGGTTAGGGAGGAACTAGGCAGGTTAAAGATGGACAAGACAATTGGGCTGGACAGCTTGCATTGGAGGGTACTCCAGGAACTGAGAAAAGAGCTGGCTACCCCACTGATGAGACTGTTTAACTTGTCCCTGGATACAGGGTGGGTGCCGAGGGACTGGAGGAGGCAGATGTGGTGCCACTGCACAAGGGAGGGCAGTAAGCAGGTGGTGGAGAACTATTGCCCGGTCAACCTCACTTTGGTGGTGGGGAAGGTGATGGAGGCACTGATAATGGAAAGAGTGGTGGACTACCTCGTGCATAGTGGCTTGCAGGACAATAGGCATGGCTTCAGAAATGGGAGGTTATGCCAGATGAATCTGATAGAGTTCTTCAATTGGGTGATGCAGATGGTTGACCAGGAAAAGGCGGTGGACGTAGCCTATCTGAACTTCAGTAAGGCCTTCGACGCTGTCCCTCACAGAAGGCCAGTGAATAAGCTGGAAAGCTTAGGAGTAGGATGGAAAATAACTAGGTGGGTGGAAAACTGGTTGGTAGGAAGTAGTCATAAAGTGGTGGTAAATGAGGTGCACTCCAAGATGAGGGGGTGGTGAGTGGGGTGCACCTGGGGTCGGTACTGAGACCCCTCTTTTTTTAATATCTACATCAGTGATATAGCTGAAGGGATGGAGGGAAGGCTGTGCCTATTTGCAGATGATATCAAAACCTGCAATAGGGTGAACACCCCAGGGGGGGTGGAGGCCATGAGTCAGGACCTGAAGATTCTGGTGGGGTGGTCGGAAACTTGGCAACTGAATTTCAATGCTAAAAAGTGTGCTGTGGTGCACTTGGGGCATAAAAACCCATGAGCAGCTTACACTCTGGGGTTGGGGGGGGTCAAAAAGACAGAGCAGGGCAGGGATTTGGGGATTATAATATCAAGCAACCTTAAGGCAGGTAATCAATGCAGCAAAGTGGTGGGGAAGGCAAGTGGAATGTTGGTATGCATTAGGAGGGACATTACTAGCAGAAGGAGGGAGGTACTGATACCTCTTTATAAAGCCATGGTGAGGCTGCATCTGGAGTATGGAGTCCAGTTCTGGAGATTGCATCTACGCAAGGACATAGTTGGGATAGACAGGGTGCAGGGAAGGGCAACCAAGATGGTGCACACTATGCAGGAGAAGCCATAGGAGCTGAGGTGTAGGGAACTGGATCTGTACACACTGGATACTAGAAGGGAGAGGGGGGACATGATTACAAATTTTAAGTACGTGAAGGAAATCAATAAGGTGAAGGAGGGGAGTTTATTTAAAAGGAAGGAGGGTGCTAAAACCAGAGGGCACAGCCTAAGATTGAACAGAGGAAGATATAGAGGCAATTAGAGAAGGTGATCCTTCATGGAGATGGTGGTGGAGGCCTGCAAAAAAATTCCAGAGGAGGTGGTGGGGGTTGGAATGGTGGAGGGATTCAAGAAGGCATGAGACAGACATATGGGGTTGGGAAGTGAGGAGAGGGGAGGGCCCACTGAAAAGGAGATGAGTGGGAGAGGATGAAAGGGGCACACTTGATGGGTCATTGGGGTCCTTTTCCATCATCAGACTTCTATGATTCTAAGAGAGAAAGTGATGTCTCAGCAACTTACATGATGTTAAGCACTGCTTGACCAACTGTGACATCACTTTCTGTCTTTGCTCATAAAATGACTGCCACCTTACCTATATTCAGACAGTGATATAACTGGGCATTTGATACCTACAAGTAGGCCCAATAACTTTTTATAAATGGCATTCGTGGGGGGTTTTAGACTTTGAAGGATGATGCAGTTATATTTCCCTCTTTCGTGTTTGTGATTTGCAGTGGTCATCATGAGCTAAATGGATATCAAATAAAAGATCATTAGACTTTACAGCCATTATTTACATAAATGTCACTGGCAGTAGCACAACCAATGAAGAGTGATAGACTTCACAGAAGTTAACATCTTGGTCACACAAGGATCACAAACTATAGTAGTCTGAGTGTAAAAATACATGAAATATTTTTATTAAAATACTTAAAAGTATGTTTTTACAGACACGTTTTCACACAAATTTATAGGAACAGAAGGCAAGAAATATTTTCAAAATAAGCTGCCTGATTTAGAACACATTGTTACAATTGCCAGACTTTTGCCAGGATATTCAAACCTAAATTGAAACTGCTGAATAGGCTAGTGACTCCCTAACACTACTTACTACCTGCAAAGTGGGGGAGGTGCTGACAGTACCATACTCTATTGCATGGTTAGCTAGTCACGAACCCATTTGAAAGCAGTCCGAAAATATGACAGTGCGCCCATGGAAAGAAATTGTCAGCACCGTGCATTTATAGTAGGTGCACTGGTATACTGAAAGGTTTGGAGAGGTGGTAAATAACTGTTAGTGCTTCTCTAATTACCTCCTCCCCAAACCAAGTCTTATCGCCTTCGCCTCATCAAACACTCCCTGATCACAGCCTATTCTCAAATATGTAGTACTGTGGTGATCTAATGGTCCCCCACCTCCAGATTGCCACCTGTATATGTTACATAGCTCTCTGGTGGTCCAGTGGTTCCTGCACCCATGGATCATCCACTCATATTGTGCCATTTCCCTGGTGATCCACTGATTCCCACACCTCCCACTGATTGCCCAGTGGTTGGTAAGCTTTTATAATGATACCCACAGAAACCAGTATGTACAGCTGCAGCCAAAGAAATGGACAGATATTTCTTAAAATTTCTGTGATATCTGTAGAGCAATCCCCTGACTGCCTGAAGGCATCTCTGTGGGACACCAAGGAAAATCTTCTTAGATATATTGCAAAATACCTGGAAATATATAAAGGATGGCACGACTGGAAATATCAGTGATATTTCCCCTGAGTACAGTTTGACATTATGATGCCAAGAGTGATATATTTCATATATGTGATGCCTTTTTCTGCTGGTTTTTTTTATCTATCTATATTTTATAGCAGCGCAGTATCATATTTAGGGTTAAGTAGGCACTTTAATGTTCACCCCCAATTTTTGCGCGTTAATACATTTGCAACCGTTCTACGGATTTGCACAAAATTTGGAATGCATGGTTTTGTATAGAAACATAGAAGTTGATGGCAGATAAGGACCGCAAGGTCCTTCCAGTCTGCCCATTTCTTTTTCTACCTTATGAATGTGCCATCGGTCTTTGCTCTGTCAATGGCCTATCTATTCATACTCATCTGTATTGCTCCCTTATGCCTGTCCCATGCCCGTTTGAAGCCCTGCACTGTATTCATATCCACCACTTTCTGAGGTAGGCCATTCCATGTATCCACCGTGTTTTCTGTGAAAAAAAAACTTCATCACATTACCCCTTAATCGGCCTCCCTCTAATCTCATGCTGAGTCCTCTTGTCCTGCTATTTTTCTTATATTGAAACATGTTAGACTCCTTCACCTTTTTAATGCCCTTAAGGTGTTTGAGTGTTTCGATCATATCACGTCTCTCCCTCCTTTGCTCTAGGGTATACATATTGAGCTCTGTTAATCTGTCCTTATATGTTTTCTGATGCAGTCTCTGCACCGTTTTGGTTGCCCTTCTCTGGACTGCCTCAATTTGGTTAATGTCCTTGTGAAGGTGTGGAGTCCAGTACAGCACTCAGTACTCCAGATGGGGCCTAACCAGTGTCTTGTAAAGAGGGATTATTACCTCCCTCTTATGACTTGTGATACCCCTACTAGTACACCCCAACATCTCTCTAGCCTTACCTACTGCGTTAGTGGTCTGCTTGGATGATTTCAGGTCATTTGTGATGATGGTGCCCAAGTCTCTTTCTTTCCTTATGACTCCCTGCAACTCCCCTCCTAGCCAATAGATGGCTTCAGGGTTTCTCTTCCCTATGTGCATGATCTTGCACTTCTTTGCATTAAACACTAGTTGCCACTCTTCCGACCATTTTGCCAGTTTATCCAGATCTCTTCTCATTCTTCCCACCCCATCTGGATCATCTAATCTGTTGCAAATCTTGGTGTCATCTGCAAACAGACAAACCTTACTCTCCAGTCCATCTGCAATGTCACTGATGAAGATATTGAAGAGGACTGGCCCCAGGACTGATCCCTGAGGTACCCCACTTGTGACTTACATCTCTTCTGTCTGTATACTGTTTACCACCACTCTCTGTTTTCTGCCCGCCAACCAGTTTGCCACCCAGTTGACCAACTTCTGACCCACCCTGAGCCTATCCAGCTAATTAATCAATCTGCTATGTGGAACAGTATCAAAAGCTTTGCTGAAGTCAAGGTAGATGACATCAATTGCTCCCCCTTGGTCCACCACCCTGGTAATCCAGTCAAAGAAATCTATGAGATTAGTTTGACAAGACCTTCCTGTTGTAAACCCATGCTATCTTGGATCCTGTGCTCCTATGGATTCCAGGTGTTGCACTATCCTTTCCTTAAGGAGTGCCTCCATAATCTTGCCCACTACTGAGGTAGGACTGACTGGTCTGTAGTTCCCTGCCTCCTCCCTGCTACCACTCTTGTGGAGTGGGATCACATGAGCCCTTCTCCAGTCTTCTGGGACCTCGCCTGCACTTAGAGACTCACCAAACAATTCTGATAATAGCTCTGCTAGTTCCACCCTTAGCTCCTTTAGTACCCTGGGATGTATGGCATCAGGTCCCATTGTCTTGTCCACCCTGAGCTTACCAAGCTCTTGTAGGACCCTTTCTTTTGTGAAGGGACTAGTGCACACCTTCCTCTCCCCTGTGTCCATGGTGCTGAGCTGTGGGCTCTCTCCTACCTTCTCTTCAGCAAATACTGATCAGAAGTATCTATTTAGGATAGATGCTTTTACATGGTCCTCCTCCTCCTCACATGCCCCCTTATCCCCTCTGATCTTAGCAATATCCCCTCTAGACTTTCTCCTTTCACTAATGTATCTATAGAAAGTCTTGTCACCTTCTTTTGCTAGAGTTTCCTTGGTTTGGGCCTTTGCCTGCCTTACTGCCTTCCCTGTTTCACTTAGGGAAGTTTGGTATACCTCCCTGTCTTCATCCTGCTGCATTCCCTTATATTTCCTGAAGGCCAACCTTTTGGCTCTGAACTTTTCTGCTACTGTTTTTGAGAACCAAAGTGGTTTCCATCTTCTTTTGCACTTCCTTTTCTCTCTAACACAATGGGATGTTGCTTCAAGTATTGCATCCTTAATGCTTGCCCACTTTGCCTGTACCCCCTCACCTATATTTCTTTTTGCCAGGGCTATCTTAACTCTGTTGGCCATCTTATCAAAGTCAGCTCCTCTGAAGTCCCATATTTTGCCTTGGAATGGGGTGATTTAGTTCTAGTGATCAAATTGAACCATACCATGTGATGGTCACTGGTCCCCAGGTGACCTTCTACCTGGAGATCTGAGATCTTTTCCCTGTTAGTCAGTACTAGATATCAGATATCTCTGTCTTTTGTGGGTTATTGTGCCAGTTGTTTGAGGCCCTCCCCCTGTAGGGAATCCACTGTGTGTCTTGTTCTGGCAGATGTTCCTGCTGGTATTGATCAATCTGTATCTGGCATTTTGAAGTCTCCCATTATCAGAACCTTCCCTTTAGCTGTCATGTTTTGATGTATGGTAGACCTCTTGATTTACTAAGTTGCCTTTTGGTTAGATTTATGGTTTGTGTGCAGCGAAGCACTGAAAAATGCATTTTTCACCACTTTTGACATGTTTTTTGCCCATCATGCTGCAATCACACTGTGTGGTTTTTTGTTCTGACATTTGGAATGTAGAAAGAGTTTGGGTCAAAGAACAACCCAGCATTAGTTTGGTTAAAAAATATTAATTCATTTCAAAGTTATTTAATATTTACTTTTTGGGTTCTGACCAAGCTTGGTTCACTCCAAGATTTATATGTATGTGGCCTCACGACCCCATGGCACACTCCGTCTGAACCCTTCCATCTAATTTCCCCACTTTTGTTACTTTATCCCTATCTGGTGCATTAAACAAAGTTTTTTGCAATGAATATTTAGATATATATAAAAATGCATATCTGGAAGTGCTTATTTTCTCCACTGTGTTCTAGCTATGTTAGGTTTCCATGGAACTCATTCTACTAAGTAGGTATGCTATCATGGTAGCTGGTAGCATAGCAGCTGGGGTTCCTAGGTGTGCCTGTTGCCAATGGGGCATTTCATTGGCAGCAATTTTGAGTGGGCCGGCTGAACAGTTTTGTAAATATGGCAGCATCAGCTTCTGCTTTACGAGGGAGCCATGTTGCCTAGCAGTTGCTTTGCCCCCCCCCGATTAATTTGGTTGATTCTGCTTTCTGTTATCAGCAGCTCATTCAGCCAGCAAAGGAAGCTTTTTTCAGCTACCAGAGGCATTGTGAGCCGTGTATAGGTAGGCAGTGCAAGTTGGGGCTGGCAGCGGAAGCCGGGGCTGGGAAGGGAGAGAGATATTTGCTGCACTCTTCAGGTTTTGGAAAAAGTGGGGTTTTCTATTATATAATTTGCTATTTTTTTAATGAAAAGTGTTAAAAAAAAAAAGAACCACTTAGTGTGAATGCCAATTTCCCACTGAAAAGGTTCAGAGTTGAAGGCAGCCAGTGGATCACTTTGAAGCTTTATACCGACTGAGCTTTGATTGAGTGCAGTTTGTGCCCATGCTGTGGTGGTGTGGGTAAGTGCAGATAGCGCCTGTGCTCAATCTGTTGTGTTTGTAAATGACCTACAGTGAGCATAAATGCAATATTCTCACTGTAGGTCTCACCACATTGAGAATGTTGCCAATATCTGCCTTTTTACATCCTCACAGACATTACAAAAAAACAAATGCATCAATGGCTGCAGCTGTAGTTCATGTGATATTTTTCAAATGTATTTGTCATAATAAACATTTTCCATTCTTCAGCACTACTTCATAAATATCAAATGATTTGCTCAAACAATTTGAGGTTTTTCAAGGGTTATGTGCTGTGCATGTGCTCACGTCATGAAGGATGCACGATAATGTACAGTAGCTCAATGACGTCACATGTGATGCACTTAGGGTATATTCCCTGAAGTTTTTGGCCTTAACAGGGTAGATCTGCCACCGAGAGGTAGTGACTGGTAACACCTCCTACTGACAAGTGAGGCACAGTGGCTTGACAGATCTGAGACACTTGACACTAGTTGGGTAATGAATGAAGAAAGCGATAGAGGCCACATTCTTTGAATCTGCTGCTTTGCACTTATGGCATAATGACTGTTATGTGTTACAACATTTTAGATAACATTGTTTGCACATATAATGATATTAGTTGGGATGTTGTTTTTGTCAAGTAGTGTGCAGTGTGCCTGTACTGCTCTGAAGTACATCCCTGTGAATTTTCATCTCTAATTACCCCGGGCCTCTGACTCCCAGGATCCATCCCTCTGTACCACGTCATTGGGGATTATTTTAAAATTCTGCATCTAACACCAGATTTCTTATAGCTACGGCATTTTAAAATATGTTAGCAGCTCATTAATTTCATAAATGTAAATTGATTTTGTAGGAGGTAAATTTGGGTAGCCATGTCCTGGGAGGTGTGTCCACCATTGTGAAGGAAACATTGGTGGGAACATATCACACAGATGAGCTTCTCTGTGACAGGTGATCCAAATGTACTATAGGGTGCTACATCGCATCACATGTGATGGAATCATGCTCTGTTAGCATGCATGAGTAATTGTGTTATCATGCATGCATCACAAAACCACCAGTATGGAACTTCTTAGGGAGAAGGTGATGTTAAACAGACACGATAATTAAAGAATCTGTTTGAAGTCCGTCCTAGTGGCATAGATGGCTGAGGCAACATGCCTTACCTCCTACCATACTGGTGAACTGTCTTCACAGTGCAGGCAGGTTGCCAGGGGTTGGCTGGGGAGGTAGAGGATCGAGCATCCAGGGGACAGCTCTCCTCTCATGGGGAGGGTGGAGAACATGGACCAGCACTTGCCTGACACCTAGCAGAGTCCCGTACATTGGGGCATGGAGGAAGAGCAGCTGATCGGCATACAGCATGTGGATGCATGTGTTGCATGCCACTGTCAGCACTGCACACTCCCTTCTGCAATAAAAGTGGAAATAGGTCCAGGATGAGAGGCATGAACACCACCCCTCGCAGGTGCCGCCCCTAAGATGTCACCTTTGCGGCACTAGATCCGGTCCTGGTGGGTTGAGTTGCTCCTCAGCACGAAGGGTAACTCATGGGGGCATAGAATGGAGGGGGTCTCATCCTTGGAGGATGGCACTAGGGGGATGGAAGAAGGAAATTGTTGTCCAGGACCACAAGGGAGAAATACCATGTTAAAAAAAAAAGAACCTTTTTGAAATGCTGGCAGGCATGAAGAAATGCAAGTACTTTGAGGAAAACAGAGAACGTCTCTGGATTTAAGGACTGATCATTTGAAACTCTTTGGTGAGTTTACTGAAACACATGTAGTTTGAAAATATCTAGTTTGAAACTGTTTTATTTTTGTGATTAAAGCATCAGACCTGTTTGAAAAGAGATACAGTTTTAGAACAAGTTATAGGTTTGTATTTTACAGGACTGCAGCCCTTGAAAAAGCTTAGATTGTCTGAGTGACACATTTGGGATTTATGATATCATGGTGAAGAACATATGAGTGTCAATTTTTACCTGCAGTTGTGATTCCTGCTCCATTCAAAGCTGACCCAGGTGACTGCAGTAGACTGGAATGCCAGTGCGAGACTGGAGGATAGTCCCCCCTTGTAGCCTTCAATACTGGCCAATGTTCCACCATTCCCACACATAGGAGTGAAACCCCCAAACCATCCCACCCATTAGGGCCCCTCCACCACCACCACCCCTCTAGTCCTTTACTCACCATAGTAGCCTTTACCATGTAGCCCCACCAGATACCAATACCCTTCCACTCACTACCACAGCTGGCCACTATCTGAATGACAGGGAGTGATCTTTTGCCTACTGTAGAAAGAGCTAATTCTATAGGAGGCATGTGACTGCTTTTTGTCATTAAGATGGTAGGGGGCCATGGCAGCAAATGGAAGGTTGTGCCATTAGCCAACCAGAGGCACCACTTTGGGAGGCTACTTTTGTGCATGGTGGGCCTGAGATGGTGATAATGGAGGGGCATATGTGGGTGGGACAGGATGGGGGGGTCTTCATTCCAATATAGAGGGGTCATAGAGACCTCTAGAAAGTATTGAAGATTATTAGACAGATGAGGGCAACAGTGGAAAACTAGGGAAATATATAACATAACACAGAGAGGTGATCAAGGGCAGAGTGACTACTGGCCCACCAGGGTAATATATAATCTTCAATGAGTGGATAATCTTGGTGTGGGGGGACCACTGAACTACCAGTGACATATATACTGTATTGGGGGCAGGGAGACCACTGGACCACATGTGAAACACTGAATGTAATGCCACTAGACCACCTGGAATGGGTACAGGCAGCCCTAGTAGGTGCTGGGGAAGGGTTACAACTCTATTTGTTCCTGACCAGTAATGAGATCATAATGGGATGCCAATGACTCCACTGTGCCTTTCTGGTACTTTGGGGCCCTCTGTGTATAAAGTTATGAATGTGGGAGATTGCTCCATAGGATCAGTAACCATTTACTTGTCCAGCAGCCAAATTGCTCCTGTAGGGCCCATAACACCCTTGGCAACATACCTCCTATGGTTATTAGGGGGCCTAGGTTTGCAGGTGCAACTGGTATAGTGCCTGGCTATTTTACTGAAGCATGCCATTAGCACTCACAGTGTTGTTCAGCATGTCCCAATACACCCGTAGTTTGATCCAGGAACTAAAGTTGTTCCCACAGTTAACATTTTGGGGGCCCATCTAGAATTTTTGAATATCCTGGCTATTGTGTCCTTTCTTTAGAGCATTGAATCTGGGTGACCATTAAATATTACAAACTGCAGACAAATGAAAGGTATGGAATACGTCATGTATATGTTTATGTACAGTATATTAACTCTTAAAGATTACACATGTGTACTGAGAAGTATGATATTTGAAAAAAGCAGCACAGTTAAAACCTTATGGTAAAGAAAGTATAGTGATGTACCATTTCCACAAAAATCAAATACATTTTGCTGAAAAGTGTTTTCCTGATTTCAATCATTTAACTTTCTCTCTGGAGTGCTAAAAGAAAAGTTTACTCATGGCTCCACAAATGAGATCTGAGAAGCAGTTATTATTTATCCGTCTTTGTAAGTGCAGAAGGTTGACAGTGTGCCTCATTTCTCTTAGTAAAGTCACCACTGTATCGATGTCTATATGTGATGGGGTTTGAACCTATGCCGTAGCACTGAGGCAACAGCAGCAATACTATAGTGTGAATAATCCTATAAAAGGATCTTACGTAATGATCAGAAATGTATTAGCTGCTATGGAAACTAAGTAGTTAATTTATTAATAGTCCTGTAGTGCTGGTAACAGGGTAATGAATTTTAATATTGTGCATTTTTTTGTGAAACTTGTCAATTGTTTTAAATGTATTGGTAATTGGTGGTACAATCACATTTTCACATGTATGGAGCATTATGAAATTGAATTGAAGCACATTGCTTAATCACGCAAGATAAAGTGTCAGGTAAAGGTGTGAAATGTTCAGTTTTTGTTCATGCTGCAGTTAGTTTGTTAACTACTTCTTGCTCTTTCTGCTTCAGATAAATATGTCACATACTAATTCTTGTGAATAGTGACTTTCTTAAAGCAGAGGTTGAGTGCTGGGTTTTCTGATGTTGAATCTCTGTAAATATCAGCAGGGCTTCCTGGATGTAAGTGGATAGATGCTGGTGCAGGCACAACAAACTTCTGCATCTGTGTTCAGGTCAGTTGAAAATTCACCCGAAGTATTTTGTTTGGGAGGTCATAGTCATGTCCGCAGCAAACGTTTGTGATGGAACAAATGGACATTTATAATTTCTCCAGAAGAGAAAAGTAGGAAGATAAGATGAAGTTTGATATGCAAAGGTTTGCTTTTCATGCTAATGTATTCACTAATATTGATTTAAGGGAAATAGATCTGAGCAGTTAATTAAATATAGGCCAAACAACATCTATTGTATTAGATTTTAGATCATTATCCTGGATCCCAGAAAATCATTAGTTTTTAATTATGATAAGGGATGATTCACCAAGCTGGAAAAGAAGTCAGTTGTAAAAACTACAACAAACTAAAAGTTTAAATAGGCCATGATGTAAAGGAAATAAACAATAAATACTATTCAGCTCAAAATGTGATATTTTCGGCTTAGGAAATGCAGTGAAGTCTGGTGGTAAGAGAATCAAGATGCAAACCAATGCAGGTGCAGGCTATACCATTGCAGCTGACTCGTGTGATCTAGAGCACATCATTCCACCTTACTGTAATTACTGAGACTAATGGAAACTTTAAAGAGAAGAAAGAAATACAGATTTTCAATGGCTCTTTTTAGTCTGCATGCCTGTTCTCTTTTTATAATAGACACACGTTTGGATATGGCTACAGTGTTATATATTAGTGTAGTATTGCAAATAATTCAAAATATTCACTGAGATCACTTAAGATGTCTACAGCTTGCACGCTCTACTGTTCTGCTCTGTTGAAAACATTTTAGATGACTATCTCTCACTTCATTTTCAGTTTTTAACTGGGCATATTTTAAGCTCACTTGTATCACTGTCTTTCCTACTAGGACCGAAAACTGGATATACCTTCCCACTGAATTGTGCATGGAACATATAGAAATTCTGCTTGCTGCCAACATCAATAAAGGAAACTACTCCATCCTCATAATCTAAATAAATGCCTAATTTACCATTTATTTCATTTATTGGGATGGTGTCATGTTCATTTTGAAGTGCATGGATTCCCTTTGTATTCTTGAACTGTAAAACCCACTGTCCATTCTCTGGTCTAGGTAATGTCATTTCATTGTATGTTTTTAGCTCTTTAGTAACTCCTAAAACCCATTCAGTACTTTTGCCCACATCCACTTCCCAATAATGCTTTCCTTTGTCATATGCAATAGATCAGAGAGCAAAGGCGTATAACTCCTTCCCTTCTGGGGTTTCAGGGTATTGTGTATTTCCACAATGCTTCACTGATTTTCCATCTTCTGACAGAATAAGATCTTGATGTGATTTAGTTTTATCTAACTTGAAGTCATCTGGGAAAAATAAAATAAAGATGTAAAAATTATTTCAATGAATTGTAATATGTTATGTATGGAACAAATGCATTTTTTATTGTGCTTAACTGGATCTCCTTTGTAAATAAGCATTGTTCAGTGCATCGTTCCCTTGAATAAAAATGAAATTAAATGAAACTGAGATAATTCCAGCAAAATGTAATTAAAATACCATTGTAACTGGGACTATGGTGTCTGCTGTAATACTGGGAAGCAGTCAAGAAACTAGTATTCAAGGTGTAACCTGGGTTCTGAATAGAGGTGTTGTGAATTTAGACTTTGCCAACAAAGTGGCAATGAAGTGGGTGAAATGCTTTTTCATGAAGCCTTGATAAGTTTCAGTTGACCTCAGCAACTTCAACTTTACTGAATTTGCAAAGTTTTCACTGTGAAGTGGCTACTTTATTTGTTACAAAATGTCCACTTTCTGAGCAGATGTTGGTCAATTCAGGAAAGAAAATGAACACTTCTGTGGGCAATCCTGGCAAAACTTTGCAAACACAGGGAATTCACACTTCACAGATTTTGCAGAATTCACAGATTAATTTGCGAAGTGAATTTTGGTAACTTTGTCCACCCCTAGTTCTGAAGACAGTTCAGAATGCTAGATTACAGCAGCCAGGGCTGGAGAGACATTACCATGGTTTGCCACCACAGTGACCCAAAGGTGGGCTGGTGGGGATTGTCCTCCACAGTGGCATAGTATGCATGTTCTAGGGGAAAAACAGACAGTGATTGCGTGATGCTGGCCTCTTGAGCGGATACACGGTGAACCTGCTCCTACCTCAGCCTTAAATTTAAACTTTTTTTCATCAGATTCTAGGGAACACATACTAAAACAAAAGAATGCCTAACTGCCTTACCTGCACAGCAACTATTGAACCAGCTCTGAAGCAGAACTGGTTCAACGTGCCTGAAGGATGGAAGCTGAAATGTGATAAGCTCCCTGCCCGCACGTCTTCTTAGACGCCTGACAAAACCCCAAAGAAGCCCAAAACCCAGGCCGTGGCTACCGGTAAGAGCCATCCTTCTCCTGGCAGTGGATCACCATTGTCAGAGGACAGATTCCTAGCTGAAATGGCTCCAATAAAAGCGTCCCTCCTAGATTTTGCAGCAGATCTCAAAAACATTAATACAGATGTGAAATAGACCAATATGAAGCTTTCCAACATTTCAGCATGAACAACTTCATTGGAAAACTGGCAATCTCACATGGAACCTGACATGATCTCCCTGAGGCTCAGGGTTAGCAAGCTAGAGCTGAAACTGGAAGACCTTGAGGGCCAAAACAGACATAATAATATCATTGTATTTGGCCTGCTGGAGGAAGCCAAAGGATCCTCCCTAGTTCTGTTTATACAGAAGATTTTGGCAAAAATCATTGGAAAATCTCCATATTCCACAATCTACCATGTTGAGAGAGCCCGTCATTCCCTAAAACCTCGACCCCCTTCTGGTGCAAAGCCCAGGTCAGTGATTGTCCATCTGCTAAGTTATATAGACAGATAACACATTTTGGATAAATCTAAAGAGCTTCAAACCATTAAATGGGAGGACTCACAAATCAGAATCTCTCAGGAGCTCCATCTACCAGACAGAAAAGGGTCAAATACCATGCCTCATTATCTAACTTAACTGCAACCGGCATTCGATTCCGCATGCTGTACCCAGCTAGATTATCCGTACAGCATCAGAGTGGCTGGAAAACTTTCAAAAATGCAGAGCAAGCAGCTGGGGAGCTCCCTAATGTTTCCAGACCTGTACATGAAATGCTGAAGGTGCACTTCAAGAGCCCTGTGATCCTTAACAAGTCTCTGGAGAAAATAAAAAGTAATAATGATAATGTCTGTTTAAACTTTGTTTGAATCTGCTGTCTGCATATAACTATGATGCTTTCTGATATTATGACTCTCCCTCCCGCCCTTATTTTTATCCTATTGGTTTTGGCCCCTGGATTACCCTGATCTGGTGGGTATAAACTTTTGAGCTGGACTATTGTACCCCTTACTTGGATTTCTTTCTTCGTTCTCCATCCTAGAAGCTGCATGCTGGCTGTTGTTTAGATCCCAGGCTGCTCTGTTCTCTGGGGAGCTCATGTCAGCAAGATGGACTCCCATTGACTGTCTGATTACTCTGATAATGTGCAAACTGTTTTGCAACCTCTTGAGTGTGTGCTCAGTCATGAAGGTTGCAACTCCAATGTGCGATCACTGTGAGAGACATAATAGCGGCAATCGCCTGTCAGGAGACTCTTGTCACCTTATTCGCAAGGATGACAGGATATTAATTCAAACCGGCTCTCCAATTTTGGCAGACTCTCAAGGCACCTGGAAGTCTTGCCCTTTACAATACTTTTATTGGACTTAATTTTTTTTATTGGTACTAGAGTATGAAGAGGGCACGCAGTACACTGACACATATTAGCTAACCCTCATACCTATTGTTTTTCCAGTCCTTCTGAGTTTCTCTCCACTTTCCGTCCTTCATGAAAGCTCAGATAATTTAATCCTAGGGTCGCCCCATGCTATATCATTTTTTTTCTTCTTCCCTTCACTCTCTCCTCCTTCTCTTCTTTCTCCTTCTCCTAGCTATATATACTGTGCCTCATAATCTACATTCTAGGGGTAACTAGGTTGCCAACTCTTGGTCTTAGATGTATGCAGAATAAGATTGGCTTATAAAAGCTATTTAATAATAATGATGGGATTGTTAAGTCTACCTACTGTTTAGATATAGTGATAAGCTAGATTCATACTGCTGATGTTAATACTCCTCTATATGCTTTCTAGGATAGTTCTTTGTGGGCTGGGGAGGGGGTGGGAGATTGGACCAGTGCACTGTGAAGGAAGCAGTCATGTCTTTGTTAATGGGGTTAGAACCTCCAACGCTGTCCGTCAACTTTGGGATGTGGATCATTACAGCCTTAATAGGGGGTTTGAGGGGGGATTGGGGAAGGGTTTTGGTGGGTTTATTGGACCAAATATTTAGATGGGTGGGGGGAGGTTAGATACTAAGGATACATGGTGGGTGGGTATCGCTGGGACTGGGTTTATGGTTACCATCCAGGACTTTTGGCCCTTTATCTTTCCATCCACAGTTGACCATTACACCATTACAAGGGGTTACCATGGCAGGGTTTAGGCTTTGTACATGGAATATAAAAGGGGTCTAAACTCCAGCCAAAAGGATGAAAATGTTGCTTCACTTGAAAAATCTGCAAGCAGACATCGTCTTCTTACAGGAGATGCATCTTCCACCTTGTCAAATTCATTATCTTCGAAGAAATTGGGTAGGTCAGGTATTTGGCTCAGGCATAGATTCGTGTAAAAGGGGTGCTGCCATTCTTACTGGACGGAAATGATCATTCCACTTGATACAAGAAATCTCAGGCCCCGAGTGTTGTTATGTGATGGTATGGGCCATAACTGGGCAGTCAGAGGTAGCACTGGGCTCAGTTTATGGGCCTAACCTAGATGATCCAGAATTCTTTATCAATTTAATGACCACTATGGCCTCTTGGTCCATCTTCTCAGTTATTCTTGGGGGAGACTGGAACTAAGTCTTGTCCAATTTACTGGACAGATCAGGGCCCCCCTAGATGTTTCTTGTCTCCAGGACAAAATGCCCTACAGGAGTTTATGCATTCTTTAGGGTTTAACAGACCCTTGGAGGTTAGCCCACCTGAATAAGAGAGAATACTCTTTCTTCTCCCTCCCCCACTAATCATCTTCACATATTGATTATTTTCTCATGAGTGTCAATCTTCTCCCTGGTATTTCCCTAATCCTTTACTTCTCCAAAATTTTCTCAGATCATAGTATTGCATATTTACACCTTTACCTCACCCCTAATCTTTAAAAAGATAGAATCTGGAATATCAACAACCAAATCTTAAAATCAGAGAACCTGTTACAGCACCTGCAAAAACATATTTCTAACTTTTGGAACATAATTCTCCCTGAATGCATAAGCTAGACATATTGGGTTCTATGTGATAATGGTGAACGCCGAACGGCAAGCCGCATTATTGCAAAATCAGGGTGGCAAAAACATTTTTGCCACCATGGCATCCTAGCACAAGGAGGAATGGTGCCGGGGACTTACTGAATTTGTTTTTTGTGGGGGAGCTGTGCCCCTCCACACAGGGGCTTCACCCCTGCACTCCCTACTCAACTTCATGGGGTGTATGCGGGGGCAAAAGCAAAAGATACGCTTTTGCCGGGCGAACAAAAACACAGTAGTGCCCAGACCCAGACCTGAACCCAGTACCCCACCGCACTGCAGTTGAAAGCCAACCTGATGCCATGGTGGCTTCGGCAGCCAACTGAGTGCCACCCATGCATCCCCTCCGCCTCTTCCTTCCCATGCCCGTGCTGTCATGTGTGTACATACAGCTGGCATCCTGTCACTGCTGTCGCCCACTCCACCACATCCGTTACCCTACCCCTCGATCGACATTGGGCTTTTGCCCACAAAGCGTTGCCATTTTGGATGGTGCCATCTTTCAGGCGCTAACATCACAGGCTACCGACATATTATGGTGTTCCATGAAATGTGCACTGAGAGGTGAATTAATACATCTGCCATCAAAATGTAAGAAGCAGACAACTCAAGCTCTCTCTACTTATTCAATCAGCTTATGGCAGCAGAATTGGGCCTCTCTGCTCTCCCCTAAGGAGGATTGGGAAAAGGCTGAATCTCTTCGGGCCCAGTATAATCAACTATTAGCCGAAAAAGCTGAGTTTCTTATGTTCCTTTTTAAAACAGCATACTTTGACCAAGGGGAGGGAGCCACAAAACTCTTAGCCCTTCATCTTAGGACCCAAATCTCTGATAGAATCGTTACCTCAGTCTACTTCCCCTCAGGTAATCTCCTTACATCCCCCAAGGACATAGTGCAGGCATATACCATCTACATGCCCTTTTTCTTCATCTATGCTGAAATCTTTTCTAAGTGATGTTAACCTCTCTGTCCTATCAGATTCCCAAAGTAACAGCTGGAAGACCCCCCATCTCTATTCAGGAAGTATTGAAAGCCATGGACTCCTTGTCATTAGATAAAATCCCCGGCCCTGATGTGTTTTCTTCTCTTTTTTATAAATCCCTTAAAGACACAGTGTCCCTCATTCTTCTGGACACATTTAAATATTGTTAAGAGAGTGGCATCTCAGATACTTCCTTAACCCAAGCTACTATAGTTGTTCTTCCTAAACCAGCAAGACCCTTTATATGTCTCTAACTATAAGCCCATCTCACTAATCAACGTGGATTTAAACATTTTGGCAAAGATCTTAGCCTCAAGGTTAGACTGGGTGTGGAATTCTTTAATCAGTCAGAAGCAGGTTGGATTCGTGAAGGGTTGTCTGTCATCTGACCACCTTAGGAAAATTGCTTATATCTTTTCTGTGTCCAAGGACTTGTCTATACCAGCAGTTCTGGTTTCCTTAGATGCAGAAAAGGCATTCAACAGGGTATCATGGGACTACCTTTTCTCTTTGCTCCCAAAATACCATATACCTTAAGAATTTATAATATGGATCAAACTTCTTTATTTTTCTCCCTCGGCCCAGATACAGTATACTGGGGTGCATCTATGCCTTCTTTAATTTATCAGGGTGCACAGCAGGGCTGCCCCCTCTCCCCTTAGTTATTTAATCTTCTTCTGGAACCTTTAATAAGAAAGCTAAATTCCTCCCTACTTATTCTCGGGATCACCATTGGACAGGCTGGATATAAAGTTTCAGCATATGCAGACAATATACTCCTGCATATTTCATCCTGGTTCAATCTCACACTGCTGCCCTCCAGATAATTTCTCAATTTGGACAAATTTCAAATTATAAACTAAATTTAAAAAAAAACTGAAGTATTTCCACTTAACAAATATGCCTAAAGGTCAGATTTCAAAATTCTGGGCTTTCAGTGGTGCAAAGATAAATTAAGATATCTAGGTATTTATCTTCACCCCTCTCAGAAAGTCATGAAATGGCTTAATTTAGATAAGCTAAAAGACAAAGAACCTCAGTGTGCATGCACTGAGGCAATGGTTACCCCAAAGGGCACTGGCCCAGGAAGCCAAGTTTCAAAGAAATACAAAATCACACATACCCCCATAATGCAAAGCACCATGAGGCTGTGTATGCAGATCACCATCATGGTGATTTGCATATACAACCTATAGTGCTTTTACGTGCTGGTATGTATTTCTTCATTTAATATCATCATAAATAACCTAAAGAAGATATCCAACGTTGGTCCCATCTGCCCTTGTCCCTGTGGGGCCATTTGAGCATAGTTAAAATGAACATACTGCCTCGCATCCTATACCCCCCCTGCAAATGTATAATTGCACTCTAACTTAAATATGGTTCTCCCAAGTTCATAAAATTATTTTCTCCTTTTTATGAGCTAATAAAAAGTCTAGAAAGAATTATATTACATTTTCATATCAAAAAATGGACAGTAGTTTGCAGGCTTCAGGCTTCTATATATACTATCTAGTAATTCACTTAACCAGTTTTAAATTCTTGATCCTTCCTCTGGTAATGTTCCAGACTCCTCTTATAGACCCCTTTGGTTGAAAATCGAGTGAGACCTATGCTCATTGCACGTCCATTTGTTAAAAAAGTCTATTCCCAGCAAATTGAAGGAAGGACCCTCCACTGGGTTCTACACTCCAAACACACCAGCAGCTGTGCGCCTTTCTTAGAATAGATGGATATAAAGATATAGCGCAACCTCTATTTAAAAAGCCTAATCTCTTAATCTCTGGTAAGCCTTTAAATTCTAAATCTTGTTGTCCCAACATAGGGGCTTTTATAGTAAATGACCTTGTCACTAATCACAAATTAATGACATATTAAGAGGCCTGTTCTATTCACAACTGGTCCTGCATTCATGTTTTCAAGTACCTACAGTTATCTCATATGCTTTTAAAACACTTTGGAACTGGGTCGTGGTTTAACTCATATTCCTCCACTCTTGCTCCATATATTGATTCCCTTCCAAACTCCCATCTAATATCACATGCTTATAGATTCCTCCAGGCTACCACTGTATATCTGGAATAGAGGGTGGTCGATATTACTGGTGGAACCATGCCCTACTGAATTCTACTTCTTATAGATCATGGCCCAAAATATGGTATCATCTATACAGGTACATGAAATGGGATAGATATAGGCATATGCAGTTCCAGATTTGTCACAATTTATATTACAACCAAGTCAAGCAACATTGTATGGGCTCCCTACTCTCTAATCAATGCACAAAATGTTTGGAGTCACCCAGTGATACACTGCATATGCTATGATCCTGTGTTAAAATATTCCCATTTTGAAACTGTATCAAGTCTTGTCTGGATCCACTACTATCCCTGTCTGATAAATCCATGGCAGAAAATTGTTTTCTGGGACACAATTCGAATATTCAGGGTCATACACTGAGGTCACACATTGCACTAATCTCTGCTTGTGTCAAGAAAGTTATCCTCATGCATTGGTTGGATCAGATCCCTCCCACTTATATAGAATGGTATAAGGAGATTATGTTTGCTATCAAAGCTGAGCATATTATTGCGGGCCTTTCCAACAGAATGGTGAAGTATAAACAAGTTTAGGATCCACTTTTCAACCTCCTACTGATCCATTCCAGTTCTGATCACTCCCAGGACCATCAAGCGTCTTGACTGATGTATATAGTACTGTGGACTAATGTTTCATTGCCATATACTAGTTAGCATCCTAGTGGGAGATGGGTGTGATGGACGGGGGGATGGGGTACAGACAACTGGGCAGTTCTTGCTTTGGTCTTGAAAGTATCCTTGCACTGCTAATCTATGTTTGCTGTGTTACAGTCTGTGATGATATTAGACACACTTTGGGTATGTGGTTGTCTCTACATGAAATTTGTGAAAAAC
Source organism: Neoceratodus forsteri (assembly GCA_016271365.2). Taxonomy (NCBI): domain Eukaryota; kingdom Metazoa; phylum Chordata; order Ceratodontiformes; family Ceratodontidae; genus Neoceratodus; species Neoceratodus forsteri. The sequence goes on from CM028133.1 coordinate 152,962,491, forward strand.
TTAATAAAGTTTATTTAATTAAAAAAAAGATGAAAAACAGACACTGCATGGTTCTGTAAATGGTGATAGGGCCTGGGGAAAACAGGGTCAGAAAAAAATTGGATGAAAATGGCACAGTAGCTGCCAGGGTGACAGTGTCAGTACTTTTGGGCTTGTGCCCAAGTAGAGCACTTTAGGAATGATTGATGGTAGAAACACTGGAAGGTTGCCAGAAGTGCTTTTCAGGAGTTTCTAATTCTGACTGAATTCTGTCAGTAGAGGAATTCCAAAATGTTGGAAGCTGAATGGCTTTTGCAATTAGAAACACAGGAACATAGAAATGTGTCAGCAGAAAATGACTCCATCAGCCCATCTAGTCTACCCCATCCTTCCACATATATACCCCTGATCCTTTCTCATTACTGTCTCCCCTTGGGCCTCCCCATGTAGCTTACTAACCTCTCTTTCTCTTCAGTGTACTTGTCCCTCCTTTTATTGCCTAATTCCATGTAGATATCCCATGCCCTCTTGAACTCCCCCACTGATTTTGCTTCCACCAAACCCTCCGGTAGCTTATTCCATGGACCCACCACCCTCTCTGTAAAGTAGTGCCCCCTCATATTTCCTTTGTATTTTCCACCTTTCAGTTTTAAGCTATGTCCCCTAGTTTTGGGATTTTCTTTCATCTTGAAGATACTCCCTTCCTTCACCTTGTTTATTCCTTTAAGGCATTTAAAAGATCATATCCCCTCTCTCCCTCATCATTTCCAGGGAATACAGGTTAAGCTCCTCCACTCTCTCCTCGTATGTCCTGTTATGCATGCCCTGCACCATTCTGGTCACCCTCCTCTGAACTTTCTCCACCCTATCCATGTCTTTCTGTAAGTAAGGTCTCCAAAACTGTGCCCCATACTCCCGATGTGGAAATACCATGGACCTCTATAGGGACATGATCACCTCTCTTTTCCCTAATAGTAATATCCCTCCCTATACAAGCCAGCAATCCCTTTGCTTTACCCACTGCTTTACTGCACAGATTTACCTCGTTTAAATTATCTGATATGATAATCACCAAATCCCTCTCCTTTTGTGTTATCAGAACCTCCTCCCCTCCTAGTGTGTAAGTGGCCTTTGGATTCTTGTGCCATACATGCATTATTTTGCATTTATTTGTATTAAAACTAATGTACCTCTCAATAGCACTCAAAGTTCCTGCTTTTATTGCCTCCCATAGTTCTTCCATGTCCCCCAGCTTTTCCTTTCCTTCCATTTGAACCCTAAAAAATTCTCTTATTTTATGGAAATCCCCCTGCCAGAAGTCCAGCACCTTCTCCCTTCTGCCTTCATCCTCAGACTAAACCTAATGACTCTGTGGTCACTGGCCCCCAAATATCCCCCACTGTGACCTCCACTACACTGTCCCGGTTTGTTGGAATTAAGTCCAATGTAGTCCCACCCCTGGTTGGTTCTCTGACCAGCTGCTGCAGTAATGCTTCCTACATGACTTCCAGTAATACCCTACTCCTTGCTGATGATGCTGTTTGAATCTCCCAGTTCACATCTGGGAGATTAAACTCCCAGTATTATCCCATTAGTAAGATGCAGATTAGTAAACCACAGTTTACATAATCAATGGAGTATTTTGCTCTTGTTGCAGAAAATAATGTTATGGTTTACATGATGTGTGGAAAGTTATTCCATGGTTTGCCTAGAAATGCTTTTTAGAATTCTGTAGAATTCAAAATAAAATTCTGAAATGCATTTCTGGAGCAGAATTGCCATTCTGCAGAAATTTTGCCAACAGAAGTTATCATTCTGTAGAGTTCTAGTGGCCAGGCTGGAAAGGGATATGATGGCCAGATAATGAGCACTACAATTTAAGCAGCTGGTTTTGATACAGCCCATGACACAATAGAGAAAACTTTAAAATAAAATGCAGTTTGTACAATTCTCATAATTTACTGTAGTAGTTCTCTTAATTTACTGTAGCTTATCTAGCATTACAATACTATCTTCTGCTCATTCTTTAATGCTTATACAGTATTAAAGAATGAGGCAGAAAATAACTGATAACGGAGAAAGCAGCTGCTGTAACCTCTCTCGCTACTCTACCTCTTATTTTTCCTGAGGGTCCAGTGGCCCTACACATCTCTTTTCTCCCTCCCCCTTTGTTGATGTCCCTACCCATCCTCTGCATCCATCCCACCCAAGTTTGACTCCACCCACAGACTGTGCACTGAATACATTCCTTGGTAGTACGTTTCCCACTTATACCACCCTTTCCTTGAACAAATACTTCCTGACAGCCCTCCTTAATCCCCCTCAGCCTACTTCATTGAGATCCCTTTGATGCTTGTTCACATTCATCATGAACAACTCTCTGCTAGCCACGTTATTTATCATTTGGAGGTATTTGTATGTCTTGATCATTCCCCAGTAAGCACAAAGATATAAGACATAATGGCAACTGCACTAATGAACTCTTACAGTGAATAGTGGAGCAACTTATACAATAGAAGGGGGATCCTAATTATGGCTTTAGCATAAGAAAATGTGGATAAGTTTGATGTGAGTATGGGGTAACGTGATTTTAATATGACTCTGGAGTAAGAAGTGATAAGGTTACTACACATTTGGGAGAAGACTAGATTGCAGTATGATTTATGAAGGGTAGGGCTTGGGAAGAAGTTATGATACTATCCAATTGGGGAAGGCACAAATTCTAATCTATTTGTGTTTTTAAATGTCTTGAAACTTACTGCAATGCAGCCTCATTAAGAAAACATGTTGTACCTCCTAAGTTTTCTTCAGCCAATGCTTGTCTCAAACTACAGGATAAGCAATGTGCAAGCCCCTATTTAAGAGCCAAAGGGATATGGGTATTGCTGAGATGTGCAAGGATGTTCGTGGAGACAGTGTAACCTTCTACTGTGGGGATATGCTACAGCTCAGATTTTACCAACTCTGCCCTTCACGTTGACTTTCTCAATGAGTCAAACTAGTGGGTGGGGGTGTAAAACGCTGACCAAAATTCTGGCAGAAAGAGAAAGAGAGCCACAGCTCTCTGATAACTCTCCCCCTCACAATTGATGTATTTCCCTGTTGCTAGCCACTCTTGGTAAGGAGAGGTGATGTGGAAAGCTGGTTGTGCCAGGTAAACTTATTGCTGATTGACTCGCATACCTGCAGAGATCTCCATTTGGTAACAGAGATTATATGCATTGTTCCCCACACCTGCTTCTGTTTTAAGGTGAATAAATGCTACCCAGTTCCTTTTCTATGTGGGTAACACCCTGAGGGCCCTGATGACTACCAACAGTAGTGCAATTTAAAAGGAAAGAAAAAATAATATTTTCCCAGTGTTACAGACAATAAACAGAAATTGTGCAGAAGGAGATCTGACAACATTCTGAGGCATGAAACAACCCTGCAAACAATAAATAGAACTTATCCTCACATGTTTAACTGAGGTTAACAAACACTTACTAATGTCTCAATACAATTCTGCAGTGGATAATCGGGTGGAATATATGATTTATCAGCACTCATGTACACTTGAACTTGGTGGCTTCACTCAATATGTTATGCTCCACTACTCATGAGGTCACCAAGTTTATCTGTACACCCATGCAGATAAATTATGTATTCCACCTGAGTCCACTGCATATCTCTTATACCATATGGCCCAGATATTCAAAGGGATTGTGCTCCTGGGTAATAGTCAATGGACGGAATTGTGCAGCGCAATTCCCAATGCACAGGGTTGCAATGATAATCTATGTGGCACATCTCCAGGGAACGTGTCGATGCATATGTGGCACATCCCAATATTCAGCCTGGGATGTGTGGTGCATATGCTGGCACAACCCTGAGATGCGCTGCATATCACTGGGCAAAGCTGAGCCTAAAAAAAAAAAGGCTCAAATGGTGGCCACCCACAGGTGAGCTGCTGTACTGCAATGCGCAAAACAGCAGCCGCCAGTCATGGGTGGCCACCTGCCCCTCCAGCACACCATGCATAAGTACCCATCACATCCCTGGTGGTCCAGTGGTCCTCCCCTCCTGCTCCATAGCAGCAATCACAAGAAATAATTGTTTTTAAGTATCTCCGGTAGTCTATTGGTACCCCCTCCCTCCCATAGCCCCAATCACCTGTAAATTATATTTCCAACAGCCCCTGGCAGTCTAGTGGCACCCCCACCCCACCCATAGCTGCTATCACCCATACAAGCATATGTCCCTGGTGGTCCAGTGTCACCACCTACCCCCCACCCACACAGGACCCCCTGCCCACCCAACTCCCCCCATCATCGGGGGCAGCTGCATACCTACCCACATAACACCACAGCTGCCTGCCGAATGACAGCTTACACTAGCTGCTGTAAGACCACTGATCCACATAGTGGACTAATGGGCTTGCAGAGCATACTGTAATACTCATTCACAGATATGTGAATGAAGTCATTCATTCACATATCTGTGACTGAGTATTACAGTATGCACTGCAGGCCCATTGGTCCACTGCATGGACCAGTGGGCTGACTGCTGCTACTGTAAGCTGTCATTCAGTGGGCAGCTGTGGTGGTATGTAGGTGGGTGTACAGCTGCCCACCGATGACGGGGGTGTGGGGGCAGGAGGTCCTGTGAGGGTGGGAGGGTGGCGGGAACCACTGAACCACTAGGGAATTATGCTTTTAAGGGTGGTTGCAGTTATGGGCAGGTTGGGGGTACCACTAGACTGCCAGGAAATGTTGAGATTGTCAGTTATGGGCAATCTGGGCTATGGGAGGTACCACTAGACTGCCAGGAACCAGTGATTGCAGTTATGGTGATGGAGGATCATGCCATTAGACTACCAGGGATATAATTATCATTTATTTTCTGCAATCATGGCTATGGAAAGGGAGGGGGTGCCTCTAGACCCCTCTAGCAGCACCACATGCTGTGCAGGGTGCCATGTGTATTGCCCTGGTCAGCCCTGCACAACACATGCAAACGGGGCCATAACAACATGCTAATGGCCTCATCTGTGCCTTACATACATTATAGCCCCATTTGCATACTGTCAGCTGAATATCAGGGATTGGCACACAGTGTAACTCTGTTGCACTGGTGCAGTTCACATTCCTGGTGTTTAGCCCTGTCTGGGGGGTGCGCAAGTGCATTGTATCTGTGCAGTGTGCATTACCTGATATATTCAAAGAGGATGCATCATGGTGCATCCCTTTTGAATATATCCCTGAGTTGCACCAGCGCAACTCAGTTGCGTTGCGCCACCACTTGAATCATTGCCAGGTGCAGTTCTAAATATTGGGGTCCATATGTATATAATTTCTATTACATTGTTTTTGTTTCTTTGGTATTCCCTAAGTAAAGTATGTGAAAAGTGCTAAAAGAAACTGGTTCGTAAGGCCTACTTGACTGTTTTTATCTTTTAAAACAAGTTTTGTACATTAATCTTACCTGCATAGCTGCTGCAATTAACATAATCTAAAAAGAAAGAAAGAATGAATGAAAGCAGTGATAAATAAATGTTTCATGTAACAATATGCAGGAAACTACATTGCTTATTCTCTTAAACATTCTCAAATAGTCCAGGTAGGAATTGTTTGATTTGCAGCAGGGATGATCAGAAAGTAAATAGCCCACTGTCTCCACTGTAACAAATGTTAGGGAATTACTCAACCCAGTGGTGGCCCTGGTCCATACCGCATGAATGGGATATCTGGTGATGGAGTTGGCAGGGGTGGATTAAGCATCCTTTCAGATACTCTTGTCCCAGAGAAGAAGGGACCATGAATCATGCTATGTGGTTTTCTCCTAGGCAGAAGGCAAGCCACAGAAATTCATAGCCCAAGGGAGAGGGAAGTGATATAGGGAAACATCTAATATTTGGAGTAACCAAATTGCATCATCATACATTACATGGGGACAGGCTTAACAAAGAAAATGGCCAGTCCTTTAATCAGGTAACAGCTGCCTTACACTGCCCCTAACTCTTACCATGGTCTGTACTCTTTCAACATCTATGAGTTAATGAGGCAGAAACCATCTACATCTTTGCTCAACTCTGAGAACTTCCTCAGAGAAAAAAGGCCATGTGTTCCTCCACAAAAATATAAGTGTGCAGTGTACATGCAGAATACATGCCACATGCTTAATTGTGCAATATTTGCATGCAGTTTGCATACACAAAGCGATCCTAAGCAAACCAGGTTTAAAGAGAAAATCAGGTTTGCATGCTGTAAGCCTGACATGCGCACAGCAGGTAAGCTGGTGTGAACATCTTCTAAAAATTACATAAGGTTCGCATGTTTCACACTTGACATGAGTGCAGCAGTTAAGCAGGTGTGAACATAATTTAAACATAACATCCAGTTCACATGCTGCAGTCTTGCCATGTGTGCAGCAGCTAAGTTGGTACAAATCTTATCTAAAAAACACAGCAGTTTCTAGTTCTTATACTAGTGCTAACAATTAGAGTAATTAAAATATGTTTTTATTTGGATTCCCATAAAAATTAGGTAAACTCATTTATTCTGATCCTTTTGCAAGTTGTTTAGTGGCTTTTAATTTTTGTTATTAAACTGCCATTAATTTGTAAAGTATTGTTTGCTTACTGCATTAAATGCCTAGAATACTAGAATATAGCCAGTCAACACCCCCATCCCAGATGTATGAAGAGGGGCCTATGAGTTGTGCATCCTATCCTTTTTGTATTGGACTATGCAAATCCCTTATGCATATTTAGTGCTACAAACATTTTTCTCCATGACCGTTTCACCTCTCTTTCTTATTCCCTTTGTAGTTCTGTATTGAGCATATACACTATGTCCATGCTCAGCACACTTTATGCTGAGTAAGGTCTTGGAAGCATGCACCATTTGCATTCTGTCACTGAAATGAGGGACATGGACACTAAAAATGAGGGGCAATGATAGACACTAACCCACATGATGATCAGGACACATCGTGAAACATGGAGACACAGTACCTCAGAACACAGTGACAACCATTACATTAGCACCTGAGAATAAATTTCTACCATTATGCAGCAGTTGCATTTAGGTAGGGCAGGGGCAGAGGCAGTCCCCCACCCCCCCCGGAATTTGTGCCTAGGTTGTTCTTATGGTGTGGCAATAATGGTATTCAATTTGGATTTAATCTTTTGCACAGTAAGTGTCCACCTGGCCTGTGTATTCTCATGCTGCTGGTACTCTCCAGACTCAACTGTGTCTGTATTGTGTTGTCCACTCTCTCCACCTATTAGCAGTGGCACAATCACACGTGATATGGATGAGCTCCAGCCAAGAAAGAGTGCATAAGTCTTGCAAGTGCGACACTGTCTTTCCCACCACAGAACAGACAGACTGCACACTACAGCTTGGAGGAGTCAGTGAGCAGCGAACTCTCAACAGCAGTTTTGTGGCAGCATATTTTTATTGTTCTGCTCTTAGTGAGTCTCCATCTCCCCTGGTGGCTGAAGGGGCAGAGGGAAAGCTAGAAGCTAACTTAAGACTAGGCTTCCCATTTACTCTACTAGGCTCTCCATACAAAACAAAACAGCACAGACCCCCATGGCAGCAAGCTAGTCATAGCATTGGTAACAGCAGTGTGGGTAGCCTTCATAGGCCTTGATCAGTGCAGTGGGACAGCAGCCACAGCAACAACCAAGCAAGAAGCAAGCAACCCAGGTTGGGTGGGTTTGGTTGGTGAGGTGACTTGGTCACTGACCACGGTGGGGACCTGTGATGGTCAGTTGTAGCATCCAGCTTCTGGCAGAAGGAGAAGGGGGAGCAGACTGAAAACTAGACTTGTAGCACACTGCACCAGGCTGCAGGTTCTGGTCACATGGCCAGGTAAGTAAAAGCAAATAAATGTTTTTACAGAGGGATTGGGAAAGGAGGAAGGACTGAAATATTGATGTGTTTTTCACATTTCTTCACGTTTGGGTGGCTTCATGACCCATAGGGGATGGGTACTGAATGGAATGGAATCAGGGAGAAAAATCATGACAAAGTTCTTTTTGGGGGAGGGGGTGGTGGGGGCAGAATTTCAGCCAGGAAAAATAATTGGTTAGTAACTGGATGAGTTTGAGCCCAAATCTGAAGCACTGCTCTGGGGTATATACAGATGAATCTTATGCATTTAATTTTTTCCTGATCTGCATATCACTTTTCAGTCAAAACAAATAAGTTGTACCTTTTAGAGATTTTATAGATAATCTAGAGCTGTGCCTTGATTCACGGACAATTGAGCGGTATGGTATGCACAGACTATTGGAGCCCCATTGTAGTCATGCTGATGCCCCCCCCAAGTGAAGATGACTTCCACATCCCCAAGCTCAGGTACATTTTGACAAAGGGGAAAGGAGACTGCATGAGTGTGCACCATTGAAATGAAAGGGGGTATTTTGTTTATTACTATTATATACATTACTGATGGAGAGCTGGAGATTAATGAAGGCCACTGCTTGACTAACAGGGCCTTGTTAGTAAAACAGTGCCCTTCATTATTCTCCAATTCACCATCATAATGTATAAATGGAATAAACTAGTAATACAAAATAACTCCATTCATTTGAAGGGGGGTAAGCCCCAGCCCTCTGACCTATGGACATCATCTCTTTTTTGGGGGGGGGGGATACTCCGTCAAGTATCCACCCTGGTCACGGTCCCCTAAGGTCCCTCTTGCCAGCTGAATCCCCCGGTCACCCTTGGCTTACCCCCCAGAGGATGGGGCCGCGGAGCTGGCTCCCCACATTCCAGCCTGCGGTCCTGGTAACTGGTTGGAGGATCGGTGACATGAAGGAAACCTGGGGAGGGCTTCATAGAGGTGGAGTCCCTATTTTTGTATGCTGTGTACCCCAGGAGAGCCGGACATGCAATGATGTCAGTGCACAATGTGCAGACGTCCGCCGGCTTCTCCCCCCCTGTCCGATGCGTGCGCTGTTGTACACCCAGCCTCTGCTGGGTGTCATTGCAACGCCGCATGCATCCCTCACCAACCCCAAAGGAAGGAGAGCTGTCACAGGATGCTCAATCCTTCCTTCCCCCTGCCAGCCCCCAGTGGCCCGAGTCTGTTCCCGAACCCGGGTCGCCGGTGTAGCGCCCTGCGCCTTAACCCTCAGCGCCACCGGGCCGGCTTGGACATCATCTCTTAAAGACTCCTGGCTCTGGCTTCTTAGTACTCAAGTAAGAGACTTTTTACTTATATCTATACATGGTGTGGGTGGGGTGGATAACCAAAACAGTGGTACACTATGCGGATGTGGAGGAACTGCAGGTGCAGTGAGAAGTGTTTCTTTGTTTTAAAACAGGTATACCACCATTGCCTTATTTATTATTTTATTACTCACTGCCATTTCCAGCATTTCTTTTTGCCTTTGGTATCTGGTGTTCCTTCTGTTGCTGTTGTTTGTTCCCCCTGCAGTCTATTCAAACTGGAATCTGACCAGTTGAGGAGACCCAAAGGTTGCAGAAGGCAAGTCACCCTGTAGAGGGTTGGTGCAGTGGAAGACATCTTAGCAAACTGTATGTCAAACTGGAGGAAGGATTTCCCAACACAGCCAGAGAAAATTGGAAGAAGTCTCTGTGAACCTGTACCATAGCCCCGCAAAGACACTCACAGCTGTAGAGACTGCCTGAGGGAATCATCTGGAATTTCAGGCTGATCACTCTGAACTCTGAAGAAATCATAAAGGTTTCTCTTGGAGAAAAGCTCCAGCCAAGGGGATTATCTTTCTAATCACGCTTCACTCCTGTTCATTTTGATTTGATTCGAGCACAGAATCCAGAGACTTACACTACTATTATTCAACTGATACACTGATCTTGTAACATTTGTAACATTTGCTGTCTTATGATAGTGTCATGTTTTGGCTGTTTGGTTGATTGTTTTCCTTTTTCTTTGTACACACTGACAGTTGATTTTGAAATCTGATCTGACTGGGAGTTTGGGATTTTTATAGTATGTTATAGTATTTTACAGTAGTTTTCTTGTTTGCTCTTCACTCACATTACTATTTTTGCCATTTTTGAACAAATCAGATAGCTGTATGGTGTTGTGTTTATAATCTGGTTTTTAAAATTCATGCCATAGATAACTCATATGACCATGCGTATTTTTGTCATTTTGGCATTCTTCATATGGTTGTTGCATTTTTTATGGCCTGGTCATCCCTATGACTTATGACACCTTGAGCACATTCTTTGCTTCATTTTAATTTTATTTCTGAAATAAAAAACATAAATTCAAGCTTGCTAGTATTGGAAATGTGTGTTTGCATGAACAGTGATTTATTTCAGTCCACGCATTGCACTTTGTAACACTACATGCAACTGTGAATTTCTTGTCTGCCTTTTGCGGTCTGATTTAAATCAGAATTGGGTTCTATCCTCTCCTGAGTGAATTCAATTAACACAGCAGCTGCAGCATAGCGTATAACTTCTGCAGCATTTATCTACTGCAACTTGTTTTAGTCTCGGAGTTTGGACTTTGAAATTTTTGGATAATTACCAGACAAATTACCACAAGTAAGGAACATTAAGGCTGTCTATTGTTCTTTGTACTCTAGAGTATATTTTTTGGCTGTTTAAATATTTCATTTGTAGTACATTATATAAATTAGAAGAGTTTGTATTTTAGTATAGGACCTGGCACTAAATGATTTTTTTTTATTTAAATGTAGAGATGTCCTGTTTCCTTTATTTGAATAATACAAGATATTTATTATTCTTATTTGGACATACAGGAGATATTGTATATATATATATATATATATATATATATATATATATATATATATGTAAAGGGATATGCAAGGGGGACCTGTGTGATATATGATTTATACACACAGTGCTATTTGACCTTAGGGAAACCTCACGACGGCGAAGCTACGAAGTGAGGTGGTCAAGGGCAAACAGCACAAGTGTGCATAAATCATATATCACACAAGGTCCCCCCACATTATTTCTCATTTATGCAATAGGAAGGCTCTCATGTGTCTGTGTAGTTTTAAAATATTTTTTTTTTAAATAAAAAAATATGGAAATCTTAGTGGGTTTATTTTGTGCTTTGCCAGGTTGATGAGCCATCCTCTGTGGTTTGTTACAGCTGATTGACTGATAGTATGGCTTGACAGTTTTTAAAAGAAAAAAATGGCAGCTGAGTTTGGAAAGCGCTGATGGTGTGACTAGAGGAAAACATCAGGTGTGTTTAGTAAGCTCTCGCTGACAGAAAAGTAGTCGCTGTCATGATGTTTTAATTTTTTAAAGGCATTGCTGTAGGAGAGGTGGAAATTTGGACTACAGTGGACTGCAGTAAGTGGTGTCTGGAAGAAAAGGTGACTGAGCTGATGGACTCCTACTGCCAATGTGACCGAGCGAGCAGGTGAGAAAGAAAAAAACAACTGCAATTTTGGAGAGACAACATTTTTATTTCATGTTAGCAGGTTAGCAGTTCTGTTGCTTTTGGGTGATGGATGCAGGGGAGAAATTTAAAAAGAACTGTATTTTGTGTATTCGGCAGTTCTTTAGAAAGTCAGGGGCTGAGGCAGTGTGGGATGCAGTTAGGAAGACGACAGTGGCAAGAAGAGTACGAGTGGCACATACTGCTTCATGGTGTGTGATTATACCATTTTTTTTATGTGAGGAACAAATTTAGATGGATGATGCTGGGGAGAGATTTAAAAAAAATTAGAAAATGGATTTTGGAACTATATGAGTTACTGAGGATGGGGAAAGATTTGTAGACAGCAGTACTGACTGTGTGTGAGAAAGTGAAAGTGTGTTAAACTAGGAAGTAGTCTGGTACTGTATGAATAAATGGTCACTGTATGTATAATTTATTTATACATACAGTGACTCAGATAAATGCATTTATCACACTGAATATATGTCCACCCATTGCATATATATATATATATATATATATATACACACATATATGTATGTTACTGTGTTCTCTTCTTTTTATGACCCTTTAGTGCTTGACTCAACCTATCCATTATTTCCACAATTACTGCTGGAAGTGGATACTACCTTACAAGAGAAATTGGATTTGAAAGAACTAAGAAGCATTAAGAATTTAAGAGCTCAAAAAACTTTAAGAAATAAAAGAACAGAGATAAGCTGGACATGGTTAGCCTTGGGCCTGGAGATTGTTTGAAGCACTATTGGACTTGGATTCCAAAGATAGACTGTTGTTTGTCTTTGTTTTTTCCTTCTCACTAGCTCCTGTTTCTGGAATCTCACATTTGGGCAATATATTTATTATTTTTTTTAGAAGCTAGCTATATTTATTGCTGAATATGCTGAACTTGTTTCTGAATCTTTAGTGTGCCATCTTTTATTGTCATATAGTAGTCATGCCTGCCATCACATGTAGTAAGAATAGGGTCCCTGAGGCAGTAGATCAATAGATGGGGGGGTGCTAATGGGATGGGGTGCAAGATTAAAATAAAACATTTGAGGGAGGCAAAATCGGCATTAAAGAAACAAAGAAAAATGCTAGAAAAAATATGAATAAACTCATAAGTAAGCAATTACTGGGAAAAAGACACAATCTCAGTTTATATCCGTGCCTAGCAGAGATAGTGAAGACATCTGCAAGTTTTTTAATACTCCTGGAGCAAGGTTGTGTTGTCTCCATTAAGCAGGTTTACTGTAGCAACACACCCAAAGAGGAAAATGTTAAGCCCTTATTAAACAGGACTGTGCCCAACACATTACCCATAAAAAAAAAAAATCAGGACTTAGATATAACCCAGTCTGTGGATCAAAAAATAGATTTCTCTGAAACGTTTTATAATTTACCTGTCCCGGACTCTGAGGTTAGAAGCATGAGGGAATCACTGCAGACTGAAAATAAAGTAAAATGGAGTAAGGAAAATAAACCAGATCAGACACACATGTACGTCGTCTCTCCACAGAGGGTCGATACAAATCCATCAACTGGCAACAGAAATTACAGAAACTATAGCTCTGAAAAAGAGATGGAACAAAGCCAGGCAAAGGAGGGGGAACATACTCAAGAAAAGATTAATAAAGTTAGATTTAAGGAAACATTCAGGGAGCTTTTAAGTAGTCCCAACAGTTCTTGTTGCTGGAGAATGAGCCCTGAAGCAGAAAAAATATCTGATACACCTGACACTGAGGATATATCTAAAGATATGTTAGCTGTTCTCAGAGATCTGTTTGGCACTAATGCGTTTCTAGTGAAACAGCTACCTGAAATTAAGTATGACATTTCATTTATAAAAGAGGTCTGCTTAGAAAACAGAATCAAACTGGAATCAATTGTACAGAACCTCCCTCCTAATAAACCCAGAGTTTATGACATGAAAGAAAATGTTAACCCCTTACTAAATACAACTCCCCCACTGCCCCATGACTTTATAAAAATCAATGATTCAACCACAGAACAGGTGACTGGCAACTTTGAACCTTCCTAGAGGTTGCTGATGGATGAGGCAGGAATCCCAGTACCTTATCAGATTGGAATGATTCTAGTTCACAATCTAAATGTATCATGCTTTCAGTCAAAAATGTCAGAGATAGTAGTACATACAGAGGAATGGCTGCTAAGCATCCATTGCTACGGCAGAAAGGAGAACTACAGGAAACTGCAATTGAACCATTAGAAGGCAGTTTAATCTCTGCTAGTGCCAAGGGTGTTGAGACAGGTAGTAAATCAAAAATCAAATCAGACTTATCTGATGCAAAGAGACTGTCTCCAGTACACACGAAAATGTGAAAAAATAGAAGTTGAATAATGAAATTAATATAGGGGAGAAAGAAACCAATATCAAAAATGGTCAGATTCATTTTGTGACTTATTCCAAACCCGAACAGTTAAAAAAGGTGGCAAAAAAAAGAAACCTAAAGGGATCTGGAATAAAGCCCCAAAAAACAACACTGAAACTAAAAATTAATAAAAAGATCAACTGACAGAAAGAAACACTGGGCCTTAAGGATTGAAACTGTCATGGTGCAAAACATATGGCATCTAACAGTAAGAGACACCCTAACAAAAACTGACAGAAGGGAGGAATCCACCTGAGAACAGCTGCAGGGGGATACCATTAGAAAATTCCCCTACAAGCAGCCAGAATTAATATTTTTAACTTTTTTTAGCAAAAACACTGAGCAACAACTTTGTTCTACCATTGTATAAGGTGACATGCTTACCAAATGATACACAAGAAGAACTGGCTGAATCTGTAACTGGTTTACTATCTTCCTTACTGGATGGCTGCAGACTAGTGAAAGATATTGTTCATATTAACAAGCTGATAGCCGACTTGGAATTGATCCTGTTGGTCACAGATCAATTTTATAACTTGAACACTGTAATCCAGAGGGCCAAAGACCTATTTAATTTTGGCATTACAGCTGGAGATATCACCCTGTTAAAGGAACGTTCCCTAGAGTTTTATATATATATATATATCTATATATATATATCTATATATATATATATAAAAGGTAAAAAAATCCATTTAATGCATTAGTTAGGGTTGTTCCACAGTGACAAAAGTGAGGAAATTCGGTGTTAGGGATGAAACCCCCCCCTTGGACCCATAGCCCACCCCCCAATCGGCATTGGAGTGCACATTGGGGTCATCAGCCCTAACTCTCACCCCATCACATGTGTAAAGCAGCAGAAGTATAGGAGAATGGGGTGAGAGTTAGGACTAATGACCCCAATGCGCACCCCAATGCCGGTTGGAGTGGTGGGTGGGGGGTCCAAGGAGGGTTTTCAACCCTAATACTGAATTTCCTCACTTTTGTCACTGTGGAACAACCCTAACTAATGCATTAAACAGAGTTTTTTTGCCTCTAATTTCCTTTTTTGAGAATAATGAGAAATAGTGAATATAATGCAGTGGCGGGAGCGCCCTCCTGCCACGTCATGTCTTGTGGCATAGTAACAGGAACAGCAATGCAAACAGAAGTGTTAACAGTGGCACACTTGGTAACGCAAGTGCGAATGAGAACAGAAAGGGTAACGCACACAGTGGCGTAGACGGGAACGGTCTGCCATGTGATGTGTTGTCACATAGTAACATGGTGCCTGCAAACGGAAATATCAATGGGCATGGTGACGCCAAGTGAAGCAGAAAGAGAAACAGTACTGTTGACACAAATGGCAAAAAATAACAGAAACGCAAGTGCAAATGAAAACACAAAGGATAACGCACATGGTGGCGTAGACGTCAACGGTAAGTAAAGCGGATATGGAACCGCAAATGGAAAGGACAACAGTAACAGTAATGTAAGTGCATTACAGGACCGAACACCCCAATGTGCACCCCAATGCTGGTTGGGGGTGGGCTGGGGTGTCCAAGGGAGGTTTTCAACCCTAACACTGAATTTACTCACTTTTGTCACTGTTGAACAACCCTAACTGATGCATTAAACAGAGTTGTTTGCCTTTAATTTCCCTTCTTTTTGAGAATGATAATGAGAAATACTGAATGTAATGCAGCGGCGGGAAGCCCCACGCCCCTGCCACATAATGTCTTGTGACACAGTAACAGGAACAGCAACATGATCAGAAGTGCTAACAGTAGTGCACATGGTAACGCAAGTGCAAATAAGAACAGAAAGGGTAACGCACACAGTGGCGTAGATGGGAATGGTCCGCCATGTGATGTCTTGTCACATAGTAACATGGTGCCCGCAAACAGAAATGGCAATGGGCATGGTGAAGCAAAGCGAAACAGAAAGAGAAACAGTACTGTAGACACAAATGGCAAAAAATAACAGAAACACAAGTGCAAATGGAAACGCAAAGGATAACGCACATGGAACAGTAAGTGAAATGGGTACAGAACCGCAAGCAGAAAGGGCAGAGGTAACAGTAATGTAAGCCCACAGGCTGGTTTCCCCAAAAGCTGCATAGAGAAAGACAGTAAGTACAAAGAATGTATGCATAATAATGGGTCTCGGAGCAGAAAATGAGGAGTTGGAATACTAAATTGCTTATATCTCAGGAACCGTACGACGTAGGGAAACAATGTAAAAGTCATATGATTTATGACTTTTTCCTGGCTAGTTTTATGGTTAGCCCCTGTTGAGGGCTAAGCATTTTCGACAAAAGTCCATATCTCACACAGTTTCGAGATATGGCCCCTGAAAAGTGACAAATGCCATAATGTTATCCTATGGGGGGAAAAAAGAGAAGTTTGGAGTACCATAACTTTGGCTTCCTGTAATATTTGTCTTCCCTCCAAATTTCAGCCCAAAAGACCAAGCCGTTATTTTGCAGCAGGGCGCCAAAGAACTGCTGCAATGCGTTGGATGCCGTAATGTTATCCTATGGGAAAAAGCATCACATTTGGAGTGCCGTAACTTTGCCGACATGTGATATTTTTTCAATGCAACACTGAAAGGCACATCTGTGAGATATCGGCTGCGTTCCCTCCAAATTTCAGGCCAAAGCACCAAACCGTTCTTTTGCAGCAGGGTGCCAAAGAATTGCTGTCATTTTCCCACAGGCTTGAAAAGTACTGTCGCAATTTGTGAAACCTTTCGCAAATGCATACGACAGTGTCACAAGTGCAACAGTACTTCGCGAAAGTACTTTTTCCAGAAATGTGAAAAACATATTTCTAGGGTGTTTAACCCCAAGATAAAGACATGGCTAGCATCCTCAGGGCCCAACTAGGTGAATACAAAAAAAATTAGGTTGCTAGAGGGTCCCAATTTTAAATGCCAAGCATTTTTCTGACCACTAACTGAAAATAAAATGGCAGATTTGCAACAGTAAAGGGGCCATTTGTGACAGTAAAAAGTACGTTTTGCAACACTGTCAAACTTTTTGTTAACTTTTCCCATTGACTTATAACGGGAAATTGTTTTTTGAATAACTTTTGAACCGTTTAATTTTTTTTCACAAAATCTTCAAAAGGCACATCAGGGACCCCGGCTACATGTTCCCTGAAGATTTCAGACCAGTTGCATAAACCATGCGCCCTGTAGGCGCAACCATAGAATTCCAGAAAAAGTGTAAGCGCATGTGCAGATCACACTTAACTCCACAGCCGTATATCCGACTGGTACAGATCTTAGCAGATCTGAAGGAATATGGGTCTTGATCTTGTATTCCAAATTTCAGGTAAATCCGTCAAACGGTTGCAAAGCTATTAAGGTGCAAAGTGTTGGGTTTAATTTGTAAATGGCTCCTCAACCCTAACTATGGTAGCACTACTGTTCTACCATATTATATATATATATATATATATATATATATAAAGGCACAGATGGAATACAACAGGCCAAAACTGTGATCTCTGTATTTGAGTTAAAGCAATTCTCCAAAGAGAATAAATCCAACATAAGGGATAAATTGACTGATTTTCTTAATGTATGCCTGGGTTCACAAGTTAGCAGCCTCCATATAAATAAGATGAGTAGACAAGAATGTGATGGACAATTATCATTCTATGTAAAGCAAGAAAGTGTGGCGTGGGAAATGCTGAGGAAACAAAGTCTCTTAGATGAATTAGGAATTCATCTTTATATAGAGAAAGAAAAATAATTGATGGCTTGCAACCACAGTAACATCCAAATGAAGTCCCAAAGATGGGAAAGTTTGGTTGAAACTTCCAATAGATATGAAACCCTTGCCACCCTGAAGCAATGACTAAAGTGTTTTCAGGAAGGGAGACCACAGGGACCAAACATCAGAACTGAAGCCAGATATAGCACTCAAATCCTGGATTCAGGAGGACCACCCCTTCAGGATAGGGACTCATTCAAAATTTTGTCTTGGAACTCTTCGGGATTAGGTGAAAAAGTGGGTGACCCAGAAACCAATAGTTATCTGAAACAATTCCATCTTATCAGCATACAGGAAACTTGGGTGCTGAGTAATCTATTTTCAAGTGGTTACAGTTCATATAGTAAAAAAGCAAAGAAATTAAAGCAATATCGACGGGGGTGGGGGTTAGCTATATTTGTTAAACTTAATAGACATTATGACTGAAGAAATAAATACCCTTAGTAATAGTATTCTTGCAGTCAAAATAACTGAGAGAAATAAAAAGATATGGCATATTACCAATGTTTATTCACATCCTGCAGGAAGTGGCAATGGTGATCCAAACTCTCTTAACGCTTTAGGTGATTTGATTGAATATATATGTAGTGATTGTCCAGATGGACACATAATCATAATGGGTGACTTTAATGCCAGGGTGGGGCAGTTACAGGGCTGTTCAGGGTATACCTTAGAGGCTCTTTCTTCTTTACCCCAAGTAAAGTTGAAACTTATAAGAAATGCCAGAGACAAAACTGTTAACAAAAAGGGTATAGAACTACACAAAACATTAACTAGAAGGAATTTTCTTCTTCTAAAAGGTAGGTCTCCCCTTGATTCAGTGGGGAAATATTTTTTCTTAGGTGGAAACAGGGTTTCCACCATTGATTACATCTGGATAAATCTGTACCTGATTGACAGCTACCTTTCTTTGCAACTGGTACCTAAGCCTGGAAGCCAGCATTTGACGTTAGAATTAAAAAATTACTGTGAAAAAAATAAAGTTTAAATGGGGTGGGCAGAATGAGAAGAGATCTGGATAAACTAGCAGAATGGTCAGAAGAGTGGCAACTGGGATTTAATGCAAAGAAGTGCAAAATCATGCACATAGGGAAGAGAAACCCTGAAGCCACTTATAGGCTGGGAAGGGAGTTGCTAGCAGTCACAAAGGAAGAAAGAGACTTGGGCATCATCATCACTGATGACCTGAAATCATCCAAGCAGACCTCTAAAGCAGTAGGTAAGGCTAGGGGGTGTTAGGGTGTATTAGTAGGGTATCACAAGTCGTAAGAGGGGTAATAATCCCTCTGTACAAGACATTGGTTGAGCCCCATCTGGAGTACTACGTGCAGTATTGGAGCCACACCTTCAAAAGGACATTAACCAAATTGAGGCAGTCCAGAGAAGGGCAACAAAATGGTGCAGGGACTGCATCAGAAGACATATGAGGACAGATTAACAGAGCTCAATATGTATACCCTTGAGCAAAGGAGGAGAGAGGTGATATGATCGAGGCATTCAAACACCTTAAGGGCATAAACAAGGTGAAAGAGTCTAACATGTTTAAATATAAGAAAAATAGCAGGACAAGAGGACACAGCATGAGATTAGAGGAGGCCAATTAAGAGGGAATGTGAGGAAATTCTTTTCACAGAAAAGGTGGTAGATGCATGGAATGGCTTACCACAAGAAGTGGTGGCTATGAATACAGTGCAGGGCTTCAAACAGGCATGGGATAGGCATAAGGGAGCAATACAAATGACTATGAATAGATAGGTCACTGACAAAGGCCAATGGCACATTTATAAGGTAGAAAAAGAAATGGGCAGACTGGATGGGCCTTGCGGTCCTTATCTGCCGTCAACTTCTATGTTTCTATGTTTCTATGTTTAAATGAAGAAAGGAGGGTCCCCACCATGCGACTTAAGAGGAGGGGTATTGAATGGAAAACCATTGAGGTTAATAATTTAGAGGCACTTCTGGACAGTAAAGGGATATTATCAAACCCTTTGGACCTGATGGACCAAACACTCAAGTCTCCAGATGATTTCAGAATTCAATTCCATTATAAACAATGTAACATATATTGTATCTAAAAATTCCTTGATCAAGGTTAAAGAAACTTTCCCTTGGTATCTTAATGAAAGCAAAAATTCCAAAAAACAAACAAACTTTAAAATCAATAATTTAGACTACTGAAACAAAAACTAGACAAAAATAATAAATTAATGAATAAAGCAAGATGGAATACAGAGAGAAAATGAACTGCAAGGCAAGCGCACATCCTTGATTTTTTATGACACACCTGGACTGTAACTGGGCTAATAGTGGTAATGTATGCTCAGCATTTTAAGTTTTTTTTGTGGTTTAGCAGTGGCGTTGCTGAACTCTAATGCTTCAATTGCATATGCTGCTCAGTACCGAACGCTTTTGTCAGAGCTTGTGGGAAGATTCTTTCTAATGCTTCTACAACATATGCTGCTCAGGACCGAAAACTTTTGTCAGCACTTCTGTTAATAAATATTCAATAAAACTAACTATGCTGCAATATTTCTAACATTTTAACCGAAGTGACCTGTTTATACAGTGATTTTAGGTGTATAATAAAGGGTTTGCATGATTTAAATGCAACCGCATTTGTAATTCAGTAAATTCGGTTTAGTGCATTTTCGGTTGTGTGCACAAGTTTTGCAAGTCCCGACCTTGTGCACACAAGCGGAATTGACTGTAAAACAAGAAAATAGAAAAAAGTTGTAATGGCCTTTTTTTGCATTTTTTCATGTGTGGCGGTAAAAGGTTTCAGAAAAAAGTCAATTTTATGGCCACTAGATCGTGCTGGCAGTATGTTTTGGATTGTGTTTCCCTTCCTACAGCCTTTTTTTCCTGTTAGAACAAAGATCTGACATTACATAGTTTGCCATATAGATGATGGATGTGTTTTTTCCTTTTTTTTCATGGTTGCTTTTTTTGGTTGTTCATTTTAAAAGCAGAGGCAGACAGCGGAGCTGGCAAGGCGTTGTTGTATACTCCATGGACTGTGGCTGATGAGCCAGTTGGTAAGGAACAGTGAAGCTGCTGCTGCACTGTTATGCAGATTGCAGAAAAAGCCAGTTGCAGGTTTGGCTTTTTTTTATTTTTCATTATTTCCTTTTTTCTTCAGCGATGATTTTTGTGTAGAGACCACAGGCGTGCGTGGGTCAACGAGTGTGGCTCATTTGTGCACATGCACTACATCTTTCATACTTCTGGGAGGTATGGGAGTTACGAGTCACTGTTGTACTTTGCCTAGTATTTTTCCCAGATATTTTCCTGTGAGAGGTATTTTTTTAAAACATACACAGCTGTCGAAGTGGAGTAGAAAGAGAACTGTTACATGATCAGTGGGGAGGGGGAGCGGGAATAGGAGTGAAGTCCATTACAGCGGAAACTTGGAGCCTTCCTAACTTGTGGACGGGAGACATGTTCCAAGAGGCTGTCATCTTTTGGTCATGTGTGTGCCTGAACTTCATACAGTGAGGTTGTGCTTAGATAACCTCACTGTTTCAGGTACACACTGACCAATCAGTGCCCAGGAAATCTTCTTGCTGTTGTACAATTTATGCTAAAACATGACATTATATCATTTACAGCAGTGATTTCTACATTTTACTCACCATTATCCAAGTGTTTTTCTACAGTTCTAGCATTTTGGATAAATACCAGTTGGTGTAATGCAGCCAGTAGAACGTTTTATTTAATGTCAACCATTTAATTCTCATCAAACATTTTGTATAGTTTTCTACATGCTTCCTGAAATAATCCTCATAAACAGATCAGATCTCAAGAGGATTCCCAATTGTAGCAGGCATGATTCATTTTACTGAACAGCTTTCCTGCATGTTTTTGACTGTGTAAGATGGGAATTAATAATCACTACCATTATACCAGTTTCACAGAACATGAATGTACAGTATTTTCTACACGTGAGAATATAAAGAAATGGGGACTAACTAGAGAAATCTTTTTGAACATGTGAGTGTCAAGACATATTGTGAATGAATATACTTTACTCTGCACACTAATCAGTTGTCTATATCTTTTATAATTTGGTTTTGTTTCTGTGTATAGTGCCGCATGAAGCCATGATTGGATAGAACCAGTATGACTGCAGAGTTAGTACATGTCGCAGACAGGCACAGAAACATACATTTAAATATAACTTCCAAGAACCAAAGAAGCAGTCAGACAAACAGACAGATATATCCTCCCTGCAGTAAGACATATAAGTTGTAATATATCTAATATATGGATATCTCCAATAATACCATTGAAAGTCAAATAACCCTCATAATTCAGAAATCCATGTGACAGATTTCCAAAGGCCAGAGAATGACACAGGGTGCTTGTGTCAAAAAAAAACTGATGCAAGGAGCAGGACACATCAAACCTTGTACAAATTCTGATTTTCAAATCGTGCTTGTGTCAAAAACAGGTTTTCATGTGCTAGAGTGTCTTGCCCCATGCTTGCACCAAAAAATGCCTGTGCCATGTCAGAAGGGATGATTGTCACTGAAATGATGCACCATCCCCTTATTTGGGATTTCAAAGAATACGAGTCCTGTCCTTATGCCTAAGATGCATGTCACTGTTAGACAAGCCAGAGCTGGACTAAGGGACACTACAGCATATAAAGAGACCTGAAGCAGGTGATCATGCCTGACTATGCTAGTATTAAGGGTCAGTATTCTCCTGCAGGACTAGTTTAGAACATTTTTGGGGCTTAGTTTTGGCTATTTCCTCTGCTATTTTGTTTTACTTAGCTTGTATCATTCTCACCCTTGGCATCATTGTTTACTCAACTTGCACCATATTTTGTCTCAGCCTGCACCATTTTTGTTACTCAGCTTGCATCATTTTTGTGCTCAGTTTGCATCATTTTTATGTTTGCTTGCACGCATGTGCAAGAAACATAGTGCCATCATATGAGTTTTCCAGAGGTGTGTCAGCCTCTTCCAATTCAGTCAGTGTATTTACAGGTGCAGTCGCAGAGCGCCAATCACTGCTCAGCTGTCTATGACAGCAGGAAAATGCAGTGGCATACAGCTGAAAGGAGAGCTCTGCTTGAGTGAGCAGAGCCCCCTACACACACACCTGCCTTGCACACACACTATGCCTTCCCCTCCCCTCCACTATGACGGCCGACAGGGTGCCCAATCCCCCATCGGCTCTATGCCCCCCAAAGCATCCAGGTGCCACGCTGGGAGCCCACCCCAGCATGGCAAAATTATGTAATGGCGGACAGGGGTGGCCAATCCCCCGTCGGCCCCACTGTCTCTCTCCCCCACCCCCCATGCTGTCGCCGACAGGGGTGCCCAATCCGCCGTCAACTTCACTGTCTTCCCTTCCCCCAGTACAGGGTGCCACGCTGGGAGCC
Organism: Neoceratodus forsteri; assembly: GCA_016271365.2. Taxonomy (NCBI): domain Eukaryota; kingdom Metazoa; phylum Chordata; order Ceratodontiformes; family Ceratodontidae; genus Neoceratodus; species Neoceratodus forsteri. The sequence continues at coordinate 152,985,427 of CM028133.1, forward strand.
CACCCCAGTGTGGCAACAGATCCCATAGCCGACGGGGGTGCCCAATCCCCCATCTGCTCCATGCTCCCCCCAGCCGTCCTTCTACCATGGTGGAGCCCACCCCAACATAGCAAGCGTCCCATCATCTTTTAAAAAAAACCTGTAAAGAAAAAACTGTCCCTGCAGTCTCCCTGCCCCAACCGCACCAACCCACTGCACCCTGCCTCCCCACACCCCTCACTCCATACTTACCTCCGGAGTCTGTCACGACGATCTTCGGTGGACCGGGAACACATCTGCACTCTTCAAAGCCGACCGCAAACTGAGGAAATGTCGGTTAACTGTATAATGGGATAGATGGGGGTTTTCAACTTTGTTGCATATCTCAGGCATTTTTTGGAATTTTTGCACCAAATTTTCAATATGGGGTTTTTGGGATCCCTCCTCATGAATTCTTGCACTTTCATGGCGTTATTCGGGCCCGAAGGGTGATTTCGCAGCCACTGTGCAAAATCACCTTTCTGGAATGATTAATGAAACAAAACTGCCAGTGTTCATAAGGTGGGCTCTCAGAAAGCCTATTTTGGTGGTGAGCATCTAAAAATTTCTGTTTAAGCATGCATTGCGCGGTTCCTCACCGCTCGTAAGGTTCGCGAATTTTCAATATTTTCACTCCAGATTTTCAACATTGCCATTTTACCACACCTTCTTATGAGCAGTGCAGCTGTCATTTTTCATATCTCACCCAAAATGTGCTTCCACCCATGTAGCGCACAATGGTGCAGTCTGAGTGCGAAATCAATGTACGGGACATATTAAGAAAATCACAATGACACTGTTCACGAACAGAGGTCTTAAAATGGCAATGTTGAAAATTTGGTGAACAAATTCCTAAAAATGCCTGTTTTTCGAGGGTGTGTTTCGCAGTTCCTACGCACACTCGTAAGTTTGCAAAATTTCAATATTTTCACTCCAGATTTTCAACATTGCCATTTTACCACACCTCCTTATGAGCAGTACAGCCATCATTTTTCACATCTCACCCAAAATGTGTTTCTGCCCATGTAGTGCACAATGGCGCAGTCGGTGTGCGAAATCAATGTTCGGGACACATTAAGAAAATCACAGTGATACTGTTCATGAGCAGAGGTGTTAAATGGCTATATTTGAAAATTTGGTGAAAAATTCCAAAAAATGACTGTTTTAGGAGCTCACATTGCGCAGTTCCTACGCACGCTGGCAAGTTTGCGAATTTGAAATATTTGCACACCAGATTTTCAACAGTGCCATTTTACCGCACTTCCTCATAAGCAGTGCAGCTACCATTTTCACATCTCGCCCAAAATGTGTTTGCATACATGTAGCACACAATGGTACACTCAGTTTGCGAAAACAATGTTTGGGACAGATTAAGAAAATCACAGTGACACTGGTCATAAGCAGAGGTCTTAAAATGGCTATGTTGAAAATTTGGTGATAAAACTCCATAAAATGACTGTGTTACGAGTGAGCATTGCGCAGTTTCCACGCACCCTCATAGGTTCATGAATTTGTAATATTTTCAGTCCAGATTTTCACCAGTGGCATTTTTCCACACCTCCTTACGAACAGTACAGCTGTCGTTTTCCACAAGATGGCCGAACTGTGTTTTCACACTTTCAGTGCAGAGATGCATGGTCGCTGTGGGAAATCATTGTTCAGGACAGATAAAGAAAATCACACTGACACTGTTCATAATCGGAGGTCCCACAATGCCTGTGTTAACAATCTACTGTAAAAAAAAAAAAAAAAAATCCCCAAACTAGTTACATTACGGGTGTGCGTTGCACAGTTTCTATGCACGCTCATGACTTCACCAGTTTTTTTAAGATTTTCACAGCAGATTTTCAACATTGCCATTTTTTACACCTCCCCATGAACAGTACCACTGTCATTTTTCACATCCTGTTCGGAATGTGTTTTTGCACCTGTGGTGCCAAATACCATAGTCGCTGTGCAAAAGTAGTTTTCGGCTAACTAACTGATATTGCCACTGTTCATGAGGTGGGGGTCACAAAAAAACCATGTTGAAAATTTGGAGTGAAAATACCAACGAATGCCTGAGGCGTTAGGGTTTCTGACCATAACGTCCCACCCTGTAGAGTATGACAGGCATCAGGGGTGTGACCTGGGATTCTTGCCTGTCATGCTCATACCATTCCACCCCCACCCACATCCTGCAGCGAGTAAGAAGCATCAAGGTGTGCCTCAGACTCTTCGGGCCCAAACATCACCCCATTCTCCTATACCGCACCCATCTCACCATATTTTCTGATGGAATGGGGTGCGCATAAGGGCCAAAGACCCCAAGGCACACCGTGATTCTTGTCAGTGTCTGCAGGGTAGGGTGTGGTGAAATGGCGTGGTCGTTATGCCTGATGACCCAAAGGCACACCCCAATGCCTGCCACTCTCTGCAGGGTGGTGGTGGGGTTGGCTTCAGTTCAATACTTCGCTACCATTCCTATTATGCAGCTCTGTAACTTCTACACTACCAATGCCAGTGCCAGCAAGCAAACATTCGGCATTGACAAATGCTTGTTGTACTCAGTTTGCATCATTTCCATTCCTTGAGTCATTTTTTCTGACTCAACTTGCACCATATTTTGACTCAGCCTGCACCATTTTTGTTAGTCAGCTTGCAACATTTTTGTACTCAGTTTGCACCATTTTTGTTACTCAGTTTGCATCATTTCCATTCCTTGAGTCATTTTTTCTGACTCAACTTGCACCATTTATTTTGATGCAGCTTGTGTCATTCTCATCCCTAATGCCATTTTGTTGATGCAGTGGACCTCTTCCATCAGTTTGGGGGACTTTTCACAAAGAACGCTTTTCTTGCAAAATATGGCTCACAGTATTTGGTGCACCTAGATCTGACTCAAGCTGGTTGTTTGACACAGCTTGCGTGGATCTAAGGGCCCTTTGAAAATCCATCCCAATGTATAGTATTCTGAGATCTTGTAACACTATTGTTGGATGTTCAAGGATAGTATTATGAGATTTTGTAATTCTATCAATGGATTTTTCTACAATAATGCTTCAAGATCAGAGAATTTCCATACAGTGCACACACTCAGTATAGCTATCTGTGAGCTGGATTTTACTGTAACTATTGAGTATAGTAAAAGCCAGCTGACATGAATGGTTACAATGACTTCTTTCCTGATTACTTCTGGTAATTATTCATTCTAATGGCCACTCTGTTAAAACTTCCTTCTGCACTTTGAGCCATGCACCAAGCCAGTGCTGTTACATTATTTTCTTGGCACTTTCTGCTTGACACAAAACTCTGCCCCACGCAAAAGCAACATAAACCATTGTGGTCAGCATGAACAGTGAAAGTCTAACTTGCCACTGACTAGAAACACATAAACAATGGCTTCTTGGGTCTATATAGTACAAAAAAACAAAATGTATGAGATTGTGTATCACTTGGCTATAATCCCATCTCAAGGTTCTGGTGACATGCTGGAGTCTCTTGATCTCTGATCTCGAGGTTCATATGTCCCCAGAACCTCTCAGTGGTATTACTGCTTCATAATACATAGTCTGCTATATGTTATTCTATACATAATGGGAAAGGGTGGCATACAGGGCTGTTTATCCACTGAGAGGGCTAATCAGGGCTATAATGCTGTGGGTCTGAAGTTCAAGTGACTTTATTCCCTAATTAGCCACTGAGATGGATATACTTCAGAGTGTTCTACCCTTAGCCATTGTTTACTGCATATAATGCATTAAGATGGTTATTATGTTATGGCTATGTGAGGTGTGGGTTTTTAAGGAGAACGCTGTTCCACAGTCATAGATACTTAGAAGCAAAAATTTTATTGAAGTTGGACAATTACTGCGAACTTCAAACAAAAAAATTAATAACATAATAACTTCTTCAAAATAAACATAAGTTACCAAGCAGCATCTCAGGCACTAGTGAACATCATACTGAGGTCAGAGTACGTCTGTACCCCCACCAAGCTATCTACAGAACTGAATAAAACCAAGGTTTATATACCAAAAGGAGAAAATGTGATTTGTTTAACTCCTCCTATGCTTTTCAAAATTATCTTTAAACAGCAAAATAAATCTATTTTCATTTCTGAGCTCAGAATAACATTTCCTTTTAAGTTGTAATGTTGTCAATATCACTTTATAAAAATAACAACTGGTTAATAAAATTTTAGTTTCAAACACTGCAGTAGTAACTCCACCTCCTAGTACTGTGCCTTTAAATATGGGAGTTGACCAGCCGGCCAGCTCTACAAAACAGAATAGGAAGTGAGACTCCACACAGAGAAGCAGGTAACCTTTTATGAGGGAAACATTTGTTTTACAAATTATTCCAGTAGAATGAATTAAAGGCATTCAATCCACTTTTTAGCAGCATTTTAACTAAAGTAAAAACACAAAAAGAAACACTTTTATTTAACCTATGTTTATCGGGGGGGGGGTGGGTTAAGGCCAAGCAAACCACAGTGTTGTACAGCTTGTTTTTACAGGCATTTTTTGGTTTTTGTAGCTTGTTTAGGTCATGAATTAGTTGTTTTGTACTTTCTACTGAATGAATTCCTTTTTGTATGCTGCAAATTGTGTAAAATGCAGGCTGTTTATTTATTTACTCAATAGGAAGCACTTTGTGCGTTACTGCTGCCATTTAGAATGAGTTTCAAACCAGAAAGACCCCTTTTCTACAGCAAACAGGCTGAAAGACACTTTAAAGGGGTTTTATAAGCAAACATTTTGGGGCTGCATTTACATTATTTCCACAGGACAACTAGCCTGTAAAGCAGCTCTAGCTTACTCCATATATTTACAAGGGGGAGACAAGAAGGGGGGGTACCTAATGCTAAACAGGATGCAAACCAAGACCATACCAGGGTTTGCATACATAAAGGGGTCATTACAGGACCCACACCATGGATATAAATAAGAGCTTACAATTCCCGTATCAAAATGAAATGAAATACTAGTTTTAAACAACTATTGTGTTTCTGCATACCTCACATTAGAAAGGTTCTGAAACAGGGGGGGGGACCAAAGAAAGAGCTGTGCAGAACTTCATATACCAGAGCAAGAATACATAAGGGATAGAAAGAACGTTATACAGGTGGCCTACCTATATAACGTGGAAAGAAAGATGATGAATTACAGCAAGAAAGGAGGAGAGTAAAAAGGGCTGTTGCAACAGACTTAAAAAAAAAAAAAAAGATTAGATTTGCCTGTTATATGGAGGTATCTGTCACAGGCTATTGCATTTGCGATCATGTTATGGCACTTGAAGGTTTCCCATAGCAAGCAAGTAAGGGTATGTAGTTACCGCAGCTAGGAGGATGGGGGATTTCTGGGTTTGGGAGGGTTTTGTATAAGTGTCTTTGTTTCCAGGTTCTTTTGCAGTTGTTAATTGTTTTGGCTAGTTTCCTAAAGCTGTATTAATTGTGTTATTTGTGGCATCCCATAGGGTTTAATATAGTGCAGGTACATACTTTTAATTGTTTCATTAGTGTAGATTTATAGCTTTAATTAATGTAGGTATGTATGTGTATTTTTTAATTTGTGCAGGTACATACATTGAATTGATAGATTAATCTCATGTATAGTTTTAATTGATACTGTAGATTAGTCATAGGTGTACAAGGAAATAAATGATGGCGATTTCATTTGGGGGAAGTTCCCATCCATGTGTTCTTTCCATCATCTGTAAATCTATATATCTGTCTGTCTATCTATCTATCTGTCTATCTAGCTAAGTCTGTCTGAAATCATAGTTTTGCAGGAAAACCAGGATATAATCAAGTCCGGGGGGCACAAAAGGTAACTAACCTTTTTATAGAAAAACTGAATTAAAGCAAAGTAGCACACTCAAACAAACAAGGCACAAGGCTTCAATCTGCAAGTCAAAACAAACTGTCTTTATTTTGTCACAAAATTGTCAGCCTCTGCTGTGTACACCAAGACAAACGGAAGGAATTCTCATTGGTTTAAAATGCCTTTTTCAAAAAAATAATAACTGAAGTTTAAATGCAAGAAAGCATTTTAAACCAATGAAAGTTCCTTCAGTTTTTTTATGTATGTTCTGGGCATTAATAGTACAGTATGTGATTTACCAAACAACTGTCTTAAGCTTCCGAGGAAGGACTTGGTTTGTTCGAAAGCTTAAGCATTGTTGTCTTTTGCTACATCAATGTTGGGCCAAGAAAAGGTATCAAACCATTTGGTTCTGGATCTGTTTTTATAAAGGCCAATATGGCAACAAACTATTTTTTTATGTTCCCATATATTAAATAATGTTGGTGCATTACTATTTGCGTGGACATGATCAGGGTCCACTGAATTAAATTACATAGAAAAGCATGAGTGGAGTATATGAATCCATGCTCAAATAGCTTAACATTTTTTTATAAAAACATAGAAGCCGACAGCAGATAAGGACCATGAGGCCCATCCAGTCTGCCCACTTCTTTTTTCTACTTTATGAATGTGCCATTGGTCTTTGTTCTGTCAATGGCCTATCTATTCATACTCATCTGTATTGCTTCCTTATACCTAACCCATGCTTGTTTGAAGCCCTGCACTATATTCATATCCACCACTTCCTGAGGTAGGCCATTCCATGCATCCACCACCCTTTCTCTGAAAAAGAACTTCCTCACATTACCCCTTAATTGGCCTCCCTCTAATCTCATGCTGTGTCCTCTTGTCCTGCTATTTTTCTTATATTGAAACATGTCAGACTCTTTCACCTTGTTAATGCCCTTAAGGTGTTTGAATCATATCACCTCTCTCCCTCCTTTGCTCTAGGGTATACATGCTGAGCTCTGTTAATCTGTCCTCATTTGTTTCCTGATGCAGTCCCTACACCATTTTGGTTGGCCTTCTCTGGACTTCCTCAATTTGGTTAATGTCCTTGTGAAGGTGCGGCCTCCAGTACTGCACGCAGTACTCCAGATGGGGCCTAACCAGTGTCTTGTAAAGTGGGATTATTACCTCCCTCTTTCAACTTGTGATACCCCTACTAATACATCCCAACATCCCCCTAGCCTTACCTACTGCTTTAGTGGCCTGCTTGGATGATTTTAGGTCATCGGTGATGATGCCCAAGTCTCTTTCTTCCCTTGTGACTGCCAGCAACTCCCCTCCCAGCCTATAGGTGGCTTCAGGGTTTCTCTTTCCTATGTGCATGATCTTGCACTTCTTTGCATTAAACCCCTGTTGCCACTCTTCTGACCATTTTGCTAGTTTATCCAGATCTCTTCTCATTCTGCCCACCCCATCTGGATCATCTATTCTGTTGCAGATCTTGGTGTCATCTGCAAACAGATAAACCTTACCCTCCAGTCCATCTGCAATGTCACTGATGAAGATATTGAAGAGGACGGGCCCCAGGACTGATCCCTCAGGTACCCCACTTGTGACTTGCGTCTCTTCTGACTGTTTACCATTTACGACCATTCTCTGTTTTCAGCCTGTCAACCAGTTTGTCACCCATTTGACCAACTTCTGACCCACCCTGAGCCTACCCAACTTATTAATCAATCTTCTAAGTGGAACAGTATTGAAAACTTTGCTGAACTCAAGGTAGGTGACATCAACTGCTCCCCCTTGGTCCACCACTCTGGTTACCCAGTCAAAGAAATCTATTAGATTAGTTTGACAGGACCTTCCATTTGTAAGCCCATGCTGTTTTGGATCCTGTGTCCCTGTGAATTCCAGGTATTGCCCAATCCTTTCCTTAAGGAGTGCCTCCATAATCTTGCCCACTACTGAGGTAAGACTGACTGGTCTGTAGTTCCCTGCCTTCTCGCTGCTACCACTCTTGTGGAGCGGGATCACATTAGCCCTTCTCCAGTCTTCTGGGACCTCTCCTGTGCTGAGTTACTCACTAAACAGTTCTGATAATGGCTCTGTAAGTTCCACCCTTGGCTCCTTTAGTACCCTGGGATGTATGCCATCAGGTCCCATTGCCTTGTCCACCCTGAGCTTATTGAGCTCTTGTAGGATCCTTTCTTTTGTGAAGGGACTTGTGCACACCTCCCTCCCCACTGTGTCCATGGTGCTGAGCTGTGGGCCATGCCCTACCTTCTCTTCAGTAAATGTCCTAGCAGAAGTATCTATTTAAGATAGATGCTTTTACATGGTCCTTCTCTTCACATGCCCCCCTATCCCCTTTGATCCTAGCAATACCCCCTTCTGGACTTTCTCCTTTCACTAATGTATCAATAGAAAGTCTTGTCACCTTCTTTTACTGTTCGTGCTAGTGTTTCCTTGGTTTGGGCCTTTGCTTGCCTTACTGCCCTCCCTGCTTCCCTTAGGGAAGTTTGGTATGCCTCCCCATCTTCATCCCACTGTGTCCCCTTATATTTTCTGAAGGCCAGTCTCACGGCTTTGACCTTTTCTGCTACTGTTTTTGAGAACCAAAGTGGTTTCCTTCTTCTTTTACACTTCCTTTTCTCTCTAACACAATGGGATGTTGCATCAAGTATTGCATCCTTAATGCTTGCCCACTTTGCCTGTACCCCATCACCTATATTACTTTTTGCCAGGGCTAGCCTAACTCTGTTGGCCTTCTAATCAAAGTCAGCTCCTCTGAAGTCCCATATTTTTGCCTTGGAATGGGAAGATTTAGTTCTAGTGGCCAAATTGAACCATACCATGTGATGGTCACTGGACCCCAGGTGACCTTCTACCTAGAGATCTGTGATCCTTTCCCTGTTAGTCAGTACTAGATATAGGATAGCCCTGTCTCTTGTGGGTTGTTGCACCAGTTGTTTGAGGCCCTCCCCTGCAGGGAATCCACCATGTGTCTGGTTCTGGCAGATGTTCCTGCTGGTATTGACCAATCTGTATTTGGCATGTCAAAGTCTCCTATTGTCAGAACCTCCCCTTTAGTTGACATGTTGTGTATATTGTCTAACAGTAATGTGTCTATGTCCTCCCCCTGGTCTGGAGGCTTATAGACAACCCCAGTTCATATGGCTGTCCCATTTCCTGTTTCCAGGGTGACCCACAGTTCTTCTGGCTGCTTATATATATTCTGAATTTCTGTATGTATGTATGTGTGTGTATTGATGTGTAAGGAGTGCAGATTCATTAGAAATAACGGGTAAAAGCTCCCAAAATCTCTCCACAGCCATATCAGCTCTGATCAGAGTTTGTTAGATCTGTGGTGGGTAAATCAAAGTCCTTGTAAGGATTCATGCTGTTTAGCACTGTACAACATAAAACTACATATACAGTAAAATACCTTCTGTAGTTAAATCGATAGCACTTCATCTCTTGGCATTATACATCTCCATCCTGCCAGCTGACATGAAAATCCAAATAAAATTAAGTAAATTCTCTTCAGTGAACAAATTCCTCAAATACACAATGCAAACTTTACGAGCCTTTCCCTACATACACAACACAAAACTGTAACTAGCTGCTGCTGCTTTAAACTGCTATTCTCACTAAGTGGCAAGGGGAAACACCTGCTCAACAGAAACAGTTTCTCACACTTTCTGGGCAATGTACTTTTTTTGTGGAAGTTTCCCTATCTAACAAACACAGCCGCTGTCACCTCCTAACAACAGTAATACCGATATGGCAAAAAAAAAAGCAAGTAATCAGTGACAAACGCTACAGATTCTCCTAAGCAGCTCAATGGAGAATTTCTACAAATGACTTCATTTGTGATTTAGCCTGGCAGTGGTTGGCAAACCATAGGAAAACAGCACAGGTAGTGGGTGGCATGAAGACTGTAGTCAGAACGAGGAAAACAATCTGTAAATGACAAAGCTAACAGCTGTCCTAATAAAATGTGTCACAAAGTGTAAGAATCTCCAGATCACATATCATCAGGAGCTTTTTAATGCCTTTGTTTTACAAAAAGAATTTTACCATGAGAAATCAGAGTGAAGCTAGAAAAACCTATAGTTCAGCTATGTATAGCACAAAGTTTCTGACTTCACACCAACTTCATCGGTGTACAAAAAAAATTGTTACATCTTTACTAGGAATTTTTTAAACATTATTTCTCTCATACTTCCCTCTCATTTCTACATTATCCCATTTAATAACTCCCTTAAAAACATTCTAAAAAACAATAATAGTCAACAGGGTGGACAGTATTAGGCAATACTGGACCTCCCAAGGCACAGGCGGAGGACATCATAGCCCATGTAAGGTCTGGTATTGCTCAAATCACCAACACTGGAGGATATTATTGCACTTAGAAAATGAATTGCATGTCCAATTTTTTACAGGCAATATAAAATAAAGCCGTAAAAATAAATTTATAGTCCTTTTTTTTGATAAAGTAGTCCCATTACAAGTGTATCTGCCAGTAGAGGGCACTGCAGTGTTTGATAGCTATTTTGTTTTCAGTCTTGAGCTTGACCCTGGCCCCCTGCCAGTGTTCTGTTTTTCTAATTTAGGTTCCTTTTGGATTCCTCAAACCCCAATCTCTCTTAGCTTACACCGTGCTCTGCTTTAAGTCTTCAGCCCTCCATGCTTCCATGCTCAAAGTGTCCTCTGTGCTCCATTTGCATACTGCTGGCTCAAGGATGAGACCAGTGGTACTTTCTTGGTTTTAACACCCACAGATGAGAGTGCTGGTGCATGGCTGGAGAAGGGGTATGGCATTTATGATGCTGTGGCACAAGAGATAGTGGGTGTGTGTGTCAGTAGGCCAGGGATGGTATTCGTAAAAATGAATTTGTTTAAGGTATTTCATTTTAATAAAAAATATGAAAAACATGGATTATTTGTTCATGTATGAGTGGATGTAAGATGAGAGCACATGATGTGCTAGTCCTACGACTCTCTACTAAAAGGAAAGGACACTAAAGGCTTATGTGTAAAATGGGAACAATTTAGTTTATGCAGCGATGTTCATGTCAGTGCTACATAATTTACTTTTATGGTTGTGAAATTTATTAGGAAAGTACTATGTAAAGTGCTTTTGTATATATGTATATTAGATGTTTGTAATTAATGTTCAGGATGTGCATGTGTTTTAAATTTTAATAACGACATGAATGGATGAGATCACTGGAGTGCAGGGGCCAGAATTTCAAAGCCCCGGTGCAAGCTGCGACAATGGCAGCTTGTGCCGAGTGCAGTGCGCCCAGGAACCTGCGCCTGAATTTCTATTTCTCAGGGTCCCGGTGCCTAAGACCAGTGGCTTGCGGCAAAGGGGGTGCTGTGCCTCACGTATGGCGTGCCCACCTGGAATGCCACAACAGCTGCGGGGAGTCTGCAGCACCCATGGACATGGGCTGACAACCGGGCACTGCCCCCCCAACACCACAGCGCCGCAACACTGCCTGGTACCCTGATGGGCTTGTGCCCCCCTACCCATCTCAACACTCACCCCCTCCCATACCTGATCCGGCAACTGGCACAGCCCTCCACATGCCACCTCGGCCATCCGCCAAATGATCAGTCCATGCACATACTGTATACAGTACATGCACCGACGGCTTATTCAGCGGCTGGCCATGGTGGCATGTGGAGAGCTGTGTTGGTCACCAGATCAGGATATGGGAGGTGAGTGGGAGTGCTGAGATGGGTGGGGGGGTTTAGCAGGATGCATGGATGTGGGTGTCAGGACTGTGATGGGGGTGAGGGGGGACCGCTGGACCACCAGGGATCACCCACCAGGGATGGATGGGGTGGGCCACACAGTTGCACATACCAGATGACCCCCAGGAGCCATCTAAATCCCCTTAGAGCTGCCCCTTGCTGGTCTAAGGGTACTTTGTTCCTGGGAGGTTCTTTCAAATTCCGGATCTGAGGGCTGCAGCAGTCTGGGTCTGCCGCAAGCACCCAGTGCCATGCCGCAGTCACTTTCATGGCACAAGAATGGTGCTAGCACACTTTGGGGTAGGCAACCTGCTGGGTGACACAGGCTGCCTTTCAACTTCCCACTTGGCGCAAGGTGCCCTTGTGTCAGACCTGTTTGATGCAAGCACCTTGCATCAATCTAAGGCCTTTGAAAATCTGGTCCTATGTATTTATGAACTTGTAAAGATCTGAACCCAAGCCTTTGATAAAGGACCTTTAGTCCAAAACATGTTGGGCAGTATGTTTTTTTTTTTTTTTTTTTTATTTACGGTACTAAATACATTTATATTTTATTGATGAAATGTTGCTTAGAATGGTGCTTCTACTCAGAGGTGGTGAGTGCCCAATTTTTTTTGTTTTTACATGTGTAACTTATCATGAGCAGCCCACCCCACTGCAAATCCTTGTCTGTGAAGTAACTTAGATTATTAGTTCATGTGTGAGTGGCTGTAGGGTGAGAGCACATGACAATGCTAGCCTCACAACTTTCCACTAAAAAAAGTTATTTTTTTAAAGGAAAATATTACAGTGTGTTACTGCGTGGCAACTTATTGTTAAGGTTGCTGTTTTCCATTGTACTTGACAGTTGGTTCATAAGGGACGTTGGTTCTGTGTGTGGGGGGGGGGCACTCATTAAGCAAGGAAAAAAAGGCTGACATTTACTTTTGAAATTTAGTTGGGTACAGTGATCTTGTGGTGCGGCACATTGGAATGGCACTTTTTATTTCCTGATCTCTGTTGGTTGTCAATGTACCCCTCTGGCATGGGTATTGGCCAGAGATGAGGAAATCTTAAGCCCATTTTCTATCTTCTCTGAAAGTCTGACAGTGTCTCTGCCTTGTATAAAAGTTTGTTCCATCCACCCTCCTTGTTAAGGAGACAGACAATATAACACAGGTGGAGCAAAATAACAGCAGCAATATAGTAACAGTGCAAATACAGCAAATAGTATTACAGAATGTTACAATTGGTACAAGGTACAAAACATACAAGTCAACATAGCGAGTGCAGTCTGAATACATTTGAACTTTGTCATTTCTAAGAGCTAAACAAGGTTGACGTAAGTGTGGGAGAATGCTGCAGCGGGCGAGTAAGAGGGGAGGATAGATTGGGGAATGAGAGGTTGAACAACTGAAAATGACAACTGAAAAGCCCGAGAAAAGGGAAAGGCAGGGGGGTGGGAGTGATACCTTAAAGTGAGCATATAACCCAAGGGCATAGCAGTGTAATCTAGGGCACAGTCACATTTACCTAGTATCATGAGGTGAAGGCAGAACTTTGATTTAAAAGTGCCTAATTCAGATTCAGAAAGGATTTCATGAGGCAGGTCATTTAGCCAAGTTGGTGCCCTGCAACTGAAGGTTTGCTGGGCTTGCAAGGCCCAACAGTGAGGGGAAGAGGAAAGACTGTTTGGCCAAACTATGTGTGTAACATTGGTAAGCTGTAGGCAGAAGCAGGGACTGGGTGGTTGGCAGAGTTAGGGCGAGGCATATTTTTTTGACTAATAGACAGGTTTGATAAGTGATTCTACACTGAAAATGGAGACATTCAGTTTGCACATGTATGCCACAGGTATGGGAGCACTTGTCACCATCAGTTACAAGCCTGCTAGCCTTAGTAAGAGAGATCATCAGCTGTCTGAGGGCAGTTTCAGTGGTTGCACTGTAGATGATCAAGCCGTGATCCCTGTTGGACAGGATCAAGGTGGTGGCTGCAAATCTTAAGGTTGCAGGCATGAGACAGTGCCTGTGTCTGCATAGGACCCCGAGTCTACAGCTTACCATCTTGGAGATATGATGGATATGTAGAGTGTACAAGAGTGAGCTGAACAGTGTAAAACCAAGATATTTAAATTCACAAATCATCTCCAGGGGCTGGTTCAGGTTATTATGGATAGTTAGGCAGGCAGATTTATTTTTGTTATGGTAGCTTGCAAAAAGCATCTTTTTTTTTGGTAGTTCATTAAGAGTTTGTGGCTGTCAAACTGGGATTCAGCCTTTGCAAAATTAAGTTGGAGTTCATTAGTGGGGAGGGAGGTCAGTGTGGCTGGTGAAGAGAACGTCATCATCTGCATAGAGAACCTAGTTGCTTTCACATAATTTGAGTAGGTTATTAAGGTACAGTATAGGCTGAAATGTAAAGATCCTAGGATGGAGCCTTGTGGGACTCCAGAATGAACTGGGAGACTACATGAAAGGGAATCATTTATTTTAACCTACTGCATCTTAGTTTCAAGTTTGCTTTTGAATCAACTAGTCACTGCAGTAGAGAGGCTGAGAGAAGGGTGGGAGTGTAGTAGAAGAAGAAGAAGAATCAGCATTTATATAGCGCTTTTCATACATCCAAAGCACTTTACAAGCAATGCTAGACTGGTAGTGAAGTGACTGAATGTGTGGTGGCGGCCATATCGCACATCATCACCCACACACAGCCTAGATAATTGCATGAACCAGTTTATGGGAAGGGGAATGTTGGCCAGGACACCGGGGAATGTTCCCTACTCTTTTGCGAAGAGTGCCATGGGTTCTTTTACTTCCACCTGGACACCCACCAGGACAACACCAGGATGGGCAGAAGGGACCTCGGTTTTAACATCTCATTCGAAGGATGGCACACTCCAGCAGTACAGCACCCCCCAATACTACACTCAGATGCCAGCGATTTTAAGGTGCAAGTCCAATCCTGGTGTGGGACGAGAATCCACGACCTTCTGGTCCAGAGGCGGATGTGCTACCAACTGAGCCATGCTGACACCTGTAAGAAGAGGAATTGATTAACAGTACTGATTACCTTAGTAAGGTCGTTATAAATTGACCCTACCACGTGTCCATAGATCAAGGCATTGTGAATGTAATCTGTGAATTCCAGTAGGGCTGTGGTGGTACTATGAGCCTATCTGAAGCCATGCTGCTGTGTGCACTAAATACTGTACTTGGCTAGGAACTCAGTCAGCTGGTCAGTGGCTATTCACTCTAGAACTTTAGATAAGGATGGAAAAATCAAAATGGAGCAGTAGTTCATATGCAGAGTTCTGTCCCCACTTTTGTGCACCGGTGTGACAACCGCAGCCTTCCACTGTTGAGGGAACCGTCTTAAGGACAGGGACAGATTTAGAATGGTGGCAATGGATTTTAACATAACATCCAGTGAGAGACAGAGAAGTTTCAAATCAAGGGTGTCACTACTGTATCTGGTTTTGCCTAATACCCTAAGAAGATATTTTTGGCCTCTACTAAGGTGATTCTCCTGAAATAGAAAGGGGGTATGTGCAGGGAGAGGGATAACAGTATCAAAGGGGCCTCCAGTGTCTGACTCATCGAAAAAGGTAGGGGGAGGCATCTGATTGAGATCTGTAAAGTCTCAGTTAAAGGCATCAGCGATTGATATTTAGGTAACATTTTGGTCATAACAATTAACTGACAATAACTGTTTATTATGGAAGCATGATGAATGTTGGTTGCTACTTAATCTCAATAAGCCTGGATGTCATCTCTTTGTATGGTTGGAGTGCATATAATTTGCATGGTCCATAGCCCAGGGACGTGGCTGGTGTAGGTTCAGTCATTGAAAGTATATGTACACCCCCAACCATGTGGGGTTATTAGCAGAATCTAAAGTTGTCAAAGAAAAAGATCTGGCTCCGACATTGTGCATTCCAGGGATGGGAATAGTAAGGCCCTTGTGGGGATTACAATAGGAATACTATAAGGGAGGTTTGGTGTTTGGAGACTAGAGCACAAAAGGGGTTTGATCAACCTATGGCACTGTCTATAACTGGAAAAGGTGACTAACCACATTCAAGGGGTGGCACTAAGGATGTTGAGTGTAGGATGTGACACATGCCTCCTATTGTGTTCAGTGTCCAACACAGAGTAACAAAAATGATTTAGGGCCAACAGAGCAGATCCTGTAGGATCAGCTTAGAGTACTGAACATGTACTTTCTGGAAACCAGAAGAGAGAAGGTGATATAATAGATGTACCTGGTCATAATGTCACATGCATAATAGCGCACGACACTAAGCCGAATCCCGGACCTATGCACTCTCCATGTTGGACCCCCCAGAGTTAGAATCCTTAGTGGGGGGGTCTGTGGGGTACAGCTCCCCACAGTGGGGGGTGTGGGGGGGCACAGAAGAAAAGATAAGATTGAAGCTTGCAGCGCGCTTATGCCACACGGCATTCTGCCATACGCGGTTTTGACCCAATGCCCATAATCGAGACCTTTAAGTACTTTAAAGAAATAAACATGGTAAATTACAAGGAACTATGTAGTAAGAATTGTGGGTCAAACACAAGGGGGCATGAATCTAAACTGGAGGAGATTCAGGAGGGATGCAAGAGAGTTTTACATTACCGTGAGAGTGGTTGAGCCATGGAACAGCCTACCAGCAGAGATGGAGAGTGCAAAAACCATTACTGGGTTAAAGCACAGCTAGGACTGAGTAAAGGGCTTAATAGTTAGAGGGGGAGAAGTGTACCAGGAGTGGGGGGGGGGGCAGGAGGGTGAAACCCCCAACTGGACAACCATGATACAAAAGTGCTGTGGTTGCAGGGCAAGCCCTGAGATTCCTTAGTTCTCCAAGACGAGTGGAGCACTCTTTTTATGCAGGGGCAATGGTGTGACTCACAGTCACAGAAAGTATTTTTCTGACTTGTTTCAGTCTTTCCTTCCTTCCTCTCCTCTCTCATTCTCATCTGTGACTATGTTTGGAGTTGTAGGGCTTTAGATGTTCCTCAAACACTGCTGGGGGCATGCCTCACTTTAGCAGTTGATAAGCAACTTCCTCTTTTGCCATGCAGTTCAAACATGGAACCTAGTGGGCACATGTTCAATGCATCAAATCCTGGCATCCAGCCCCTAGTCTGTGTCAACAACCAATTCCTGACTCTAGCACTGGCTGGCCAGCTTCCTAACTTGACTGATTATTCCACAAGTCAGCTTTTGCAGAGCTGCACCACAACAACTTCTCTCACCAGCTGAAGCTTTGAGCGTTTCATTTTCCGCTGCTTTAGCATGCAGTTACCTCATGTTTGTACCAGGAGCCTGCTTCTTACTTCTCACTTGATCTCTTCAGGCCGACATGCATTCTGCTTCTACTGCAGCTCCACTAGTCTACTTCCCATTGCTGTCACATGCAGAATGACCGGCCATGGCGTAACCCCACTTTGCACTGGGAATGTCCTATCACCACTGATCCAACAGATGATTGGCCCCAGCTTCATGTCTATGTTTCTTCAATCTTCCAGTGTCCCAGAAGCTCCTTCTGGTTCCCTTTTCAGGTTCTGCAGCCTGAGTGGTTGATAGTGCACCCCTGACCACTCCTACTATAGTATCGAAGGGTTAGGGTGCACAGGACAATGACATCATGTACTACTTAGGGGTACTGGTCCTAGATGTCCTATTTTAAAAGGGCTTCTATCCAGAAACAATGACCCCCAAGTAAACTTGCAGTGTCCCGCTTGCGGCCTGGAGTCACTGGAGCATTCATCAGAGGAATTCCCATTGCCTATGATGTATGGTATGGAGTCATGCTGATGATTCTGCTGTTTGCACCACAAACAAAAAAACATGCTCTGTTACTCTCCACCATAGCTCTTCTTTTGTCCCCCATGAGAGAAGTAAAATCCTCAGTGTACAGAGATAGCCAGGGTATGACCGCAGTTTGGCTGGGCCCTGAGGAGTCAAAAGTGCAGTAAGCCACCACTATATGAAAGGCCTACACTGCTGTATTGCATGGCAGGAGGGGGCAGACATGATGGAACCTAGTTTGAACTTTGCTGACTGTTCCTTCTCCTGTATGCTGTACTATTAGGGCACATAATGAAATGCGTTATACAATGCTTACGATGTTCTTTCCAAGCCGAAAATTGCAAATAATATAAATAATTGCATTAGGTAAACTTTCATGCAGACAGCAGAGTCAAAAATAGTCTACGCTCTGGATAAGCATGTCACACTTTCCTGCCTGACAAATTAGAGTAAATGTCTTTGGACTGCATTATGTTCCTGCAGTATTCTGTAGCATTTCACTGAAAGAAACGGTGATAAAAGTGTTGCATCATGGCTGTTTTCACTGTATATGGAAAACATGCTGAATTCTTTCCTTAGCACTACATAAATGTTTACAGTACATACAAATAAACAAAAGCAACATCATTACCTAAGTATAACAGAGATTTACGCCATTTTTTGTAATTACAATATGTGAATAGCAGAAATGTGCAACTTACATAATTCATTTCGGTAGACATCTAAAAGAAAAAAATAAATAAATGCACTTGTTAAATTCAATCAGAAAGAAATCTAAACAAGATTCAAACTACTACAGAAAGCTTCTGCAGCAGCAAATAAAGTGCAACTCCTAGCACTTCTATTACAGAAATGGACCTTTCCTTGAGATCAAATAACAATTCCTTGGGTCATCGTATAGTCACAGGTGCCCAAAATGGGTGTGCTATGCATTTAAAAGTTGATTTCTGTTATTCTTACCCCAGTTTGAATCAGGGACTATAGTTTTAGGATTTTCCACTGACATGTGGGCAAGTGTGGCTACCACTGAGAAGAGGCCTCTCAATGAACCACACCCAGTGCTGCATTTCATTTAACTTGCTATAATGAGCTGAACTGAGGATGCACTCTCTGTGTTTCTAAAGCCAAACAACTATGAAAGGTAGATTTGGGGCTTGATTCTCAAAAGTCAACTGAAGCCTTGCCAAAGGCAACTTGTGCCAGTTGCCAGTGTGCCAGGGACCCTGCACCAGAATCTTGATCGGTTAGGGTCCCAGCAGCAAACTCCTGTGGTTTGTGGTAACCATAGTGGTGTGCCAAACAGAGGGTGCAACTGAACAGGTTGCCACAAGCCATGGGCGGTTGTGCGACAATGTCCCCAAGCATTCCTTGGTGGTTTAGCAGACCCCCCCACAATCCCCCATTATTATAAAGAAAGACCCCTGGTGATCTAATGCACCCCTCAAAACCCTGATTCCCCATCATGAAATATGAACACATCATTGGTGGTGTAGTGGACCCCCAGCCCAGCATGCACTGCCCCACAACCCCACTCCCCACCATCCCCAAACTGATCCAGCCACTGTCACAGCCGACTGCTCACCATCACAGCCAGCCACCGACTGAGCTGTCAATGAGCAATGTACTGTATTCAGTACATACACATTGATTGAAAGCTCGCAGTCAATCAATGAGTGGGTACTGAATACAAAAAGGTGCTCACTGAGAGCTCCGTCAGCAGCTGGCTGTGGTGGTGAGCAGTGGCCTGTGTGAGTCATCAGCTCAGTTTGGGGATTTGGGAATGGGGTGGTGGGACACTGCCTGCTGTGGGGGAGGTTGGAGGTCAACTTGACCACCAATGATGTGTTCATATTTCAAAACAGGGGATGAGGGCTTGGGGGGCTGGTAGATCACCAGAAATCTTTCTTTATAATAATGGGGGATTGGAGATTGGGATGGGAGACTGTGGCACATTGCCACAAATTGCCCAACTCTCCCCGAGGACAATTTTCCAAGTATCCTTGCATCAACCCTGGCTGGTCTAAGAGTACTTAGGCATTTGCCCTCAGGTAGAGTTTTGAGAATCCCAATTTAGGAAAATTGGAAGCCTACATGTGCTGCAAGCCCCTAACTCCATGCTGCAGCCCATTTTGTGGTGCACAGCCAGCATATGCCCCGTTTGAAGGCAGTCTGTGGTTGATACAGGCTGCCTTTGAGAATCACTCCTGGTGCATCTTTTGGCACAAGGGGCACTTTGTGCAATCCTTGTGGTGCAAGCCCCTTGTGCCATTCTAGAAGCTTTTGAGAATTGGGCTCTTCATCTTAAAGTTATACATTTCACCTAATGAGCTGTCACTAGCAGCCAGTTAGGGAGCATTTGAGAAGAAGGCCACACTTCACAGAAATGAACAAAAAATTCAGAATATTACATTCTCAGTCCAGGGATGAGGAATACTTAACTCTGGTTTTAATGAGTAGCTGTTTTTTAACAGCATTGTGAAAAAGTAACAAACTAATGATATTTCAAGGATCCTGGAATGAGCGTGTTATATTTTTGACTGTTTATCATACTCTCATCCAGGATGGCAAATTATCCATTATCATAATCTATACATGGATAGTAAATCTGTCTACAGGTAGGGATGCAAAGCAGACAATGCCATATACTGTACAAAAAACTAATGTGTTATATGTATTTATTTGTTATGTACTGTAGTTGAAAATAAAGGATGTGGAAATGAAGGAAATTTATCTGTCCCAGATGCAGATTTCCAGTAAAAGGAGGCAATCTGAGACAACTGTTAATACTGACATGTTTTATGTAGTGTGGTGTTTTATGCTTTCATCTCCTTACATACTCTGTGAACAGTATTGTTTCTGTGCACTGTTAACCTCCATTTTTTGCATTGTGGGCAATACTACCATAGTGCATCCTCCAACTTGACAAGTTCAAGGCTCTGTCTCTAGCTTGCCTCTCACCTTGGCAAGGGGGTTCATCCCTGTGAACTCAGACTGTGAGATGAAGCTGTTTCTAGGATGGTGGAAGCATCAGAGGGGAAGAGAAACAGCAGGTGGGGCTGACAGGCATGGGGAACCACAGTTGTCATCTGATCTTTGGGAGGGAATAGTTTCCTGATTTTGATATGCACAATGTGACAACAGGTGACAGTATGTGCTCCTATGCCCACATGATAAATGTTCACATCCTGCTTCCACCACCAGTATACTTGGTTATACTTGTGGCTGCCTCCACCTAACACTATGAAGCAGCCAAGAAGCATAGGGATTCTAAATCCCCTCTTCTAAAAAGGAGAGTATCCAAGCAACCACTCAATCATCCTTTTCAAGTCACTGCTTCTTGTGTCCAGGTCCATGGCATGAACTTTTGTCACTATCAACTCATTCAGCAACATTATTTTTAGTGACATGGGTGCAGATAATATTAAACTTTTTATATGTTTTATAAATTATTTTATCTCATTGTCATTGGTGCTGTCCCCTTGCACCCCTACATTCAAGCCATACCTGTCCCCTTCTCAGGTATTTAATGTTCTTCCCAGGGAGTCAACAGAACTGTAGCAGTTTAACGTTTTAAGTTTAGACACTTTTTTAAACTAGTATTCAACAATGGAGCCACAGCAGAATGTCTCTAGGTGACAGTATTCCTTGATAAAGTACACTACTTTTGCCAAATATGGGAGTGTTAGTCCCTAAGACCCACACAGGTCTTTGCAGTGCCACAAAATAAACTGATTTGTTTTTTAATGTGATGGTCAGTTGATGCCTTTATTTTCAGCTATTGAAGACATTTTGTGTGGGTTTTTCATGTTGTTTGTAATTAAAGTCAAACTTTATTGGCAGAGTACTTCACCTTGCTTTGCAAAGATTTCGGCAAAGTTTGATGAATTACACAGTGTCAGCACTTTGCCTGACCTTAATTTTGTCTACTTTGCCACACTTCTAATGTTGCCATCTGAAAAACTGAAGTTTTCTGACACCGTAACCCACTTGGAGATATTGAGGGTTTCCTTTTTATTATCCTGTAACACTTTGCACATATAGTCTCCAAAGCAGGAAAGGTTAAGGGTTGTTAGAAGGGAGAAAATAAATGTTTGTAATGTGATTAACAATTATGGTATAAAAGATTAAAAACTGCACAGCTCCTCATGGTATAGGTAGCAGTAGAACCAACATTTAGAAAAAGAATACAAATGAATTTCTAAAATGATTTGAGTTTTAATACTATCTTTGTTTTTATATATACGTCATACTATATAAAATACAGAAGTTGTAAAAGCATCGTATAGTAATATACAACACAATATATTGGTTTTGATAGAGTAAAAATGATATCTTAATAGATGGTGGTAGAGTAAGACAGTTATAAAATTATACACATATATATATATATATTCATGGCAAAAAACTCCATTTAATGCATCAGTTAGGGTCGTTTCACAGCAGCAAAAGTGAGGAAATTTTGTGTTAGGGTTGGCACCCCTTGCACCCCACGCCCACCCCATCCCCACCAACAGGCATCAGGGTGTGCATTGGGGTCACCAGCCCTAACTCTCACCCCATTCCATGTGTAAAGAAGCTGAGATGGTGCAGTATAAGAGAATGGGGTGAGAGTTAGGATCAATGACTCCAACACACACCCCGATGCCTGTTGGTGGGGGTGGGGAGGGTGTGGGGTGGGGTGTAAGAGGTGCCAACCCTAACACCAAATTTCCTTGCTTTTGTTGCCATGGAACAACCCTAACTGATACATTAAACAGAGTTTTTTGCCATGAATTTCCCTTCTTTTTGAGAATGTGCATTATAAATAGTGAATGGAATGTGGTGGTGGGAGTGCGGGGCCCCCACCATGTGATTTTTTTGTCACTTCACTCTGCCAAAACTGTATGACTGACTGAAATGAAAATTGGTAAATGAAGACATGCACCACAGAACACCGTGTGTCCAGAATTGTGTGTACATCTGTTCAACGGGCGCTCAGCACCACGAGCAAACAATGTAACATGCACAATTCAGCAACCGTAAGTGCCAATGATCCGAACACTGTCACAGTCAAAGATGTATTGTAAAGCTGTGTACATTCCAAATGCCAGGCAAATAGAACACACGGTTCAGAAGTCACTGAAGTGTAACAAACCAAATTTTCATTTGTTGGATTGGCATAATTATGTACCTGTAAATGTTTTACACACCAAACCACTGCAAGGCACCTCCATACCACTAGGGCTACCTACGCTATACATTTCAATCCAGTAGCACCATGCAGAATGCTATGCACTAAATGTTAGCTGTGTCAAGCAGTATCTCTGCAGCAAAGAATTTTTCCAATGTCTAAACAGCATTATTAACATCCCCAAGACATCCACTCTACACCCTCCAAATTTCATGTGAAAAGACCAAACCATTCTAGAGACATTCAATTTGTACATTTCTGCACCTTTAAGAAGTCTTCCACCACAAAATGGTAGAAATTGTGGCCGAAAATGCACTAAAACGGTGGACCTGACAGCCAAAAAGTGTGACTGTGAAATGGGCCAACTTCAAATGGCAATAACTCTGGAAAGGAACAAAAGTTTTTCACCAAACAAAAACTGGCATGTTCCTTGAATAAAGGCCTTTCTACTTGCCATGTTTCAAACCAATCAATCACACACTGGTTGCACTATGTGTCATGAAAGACAGTGCAGACAAATAGCAAAAACAATGTTTTGCACTGCATTATGCAAATGCAAAAACACAAACAGTAATGTTAATGCAAATGGTGATGCAAACAGTGAGGTAGAAGAAAATAGTAATGCTAACTGTAATGCAAATGCAAGTGCAAATGGTATTGCACACGGTGATGCAAACAGAAGTGATAATGCAAATGGTAAGAGAAATGCAAGTGCAAACGTAAATGAAAACAGAAATGGTAACACAAACTGTGAGACAAACGCTAACAGCAACAGAAACACAAATGGTAACAAAAACAGTAATGCAAACGCTAACAAAAATGGTAATGAAAATGCAAATGGTAACACAAATGCAAACAGAAATGGTAACAGCAACGGCGATGCAAAATGAAATAGTACTGCACTCAACAATGGAAATGCTACCGAAAACTCAAACGCTAAGGCCAATGGAAATGCAAATGGTAATGAACATGCCAATGGTAATGGTAACACAATTGGAAATGCAAATGGTTATGGTAACACCATCGATGACGCCAAAGAAACAGTAACACAAATGCAAGTGTGTAAGCAAACACAAATGGTAATGCACACAGTCACGGTAATGCAATTTGAAATGCAAACACTTACAGTAATACCAATGACAACATCAAAAGAAGCACAAATGCAAAGAGAAATGCAAATGCAAGCACATACACAAACGCAAATGGTAATGCACACAGTGACGCAAAAGTAAATGCAAACAAAAACAGTAATGGAAACATAAATGGTGACAGTAATGCAAATGCAAGCTCAAACACAAAGGGTAACGCACATCGTGATGGAAATGCTTACGCAAATGGTTATGGAAACAGAAATGGTAAAAGTAACACAAATGCAAGCACAAATGCAAAGGGTAATGCACATGGTGATGCCAATGGAAATGCTAATGCAAATGGTTATGTAAATGCAAGTGGAAACACTAAAGGTAAAAGTAATGTAAATGCATACCCTTTTGTTTCCCAAAAAGGTGCATTCAGAAACACAGTGAATGCAAAGAATATATGCATAATAATGGCCCATGGAGCAGAAAATGAGCACTTGGAATACTAAATTCCTTATACTGTATCTCAGTAACCATACGACATAGAAATAAATTTAAAATCTCATATTACTTATGGCTTTCCAGGCTAGTTTTGTACTTAGCCCCCTAGTGGGGCCTAAGCATTCTTTTGATGAAAAGTCCATATGTCAAAGCGTTTTCGAGATAGGGGCTCATAAAGGCGCGGTGGACGCCATAATGTTATTCTATGGAGAAAAAACATCAACTTTGGAGTGCCATAACTTTGCAGCCCTCTAATATTTTATCACCAAACCACCAAAAGGCACATATGTGGGATAGTGGCTTTGTTCCCTACAAATTTCAGCCCAAAAGACCAAACCATTCTTTTGCAGCTGGGTGGCAAATATTTCATATTGTTTTGAGCATAGTGTTGCAAAGTACTTTCGCAAATCATGGCACCTTCACAAAAAAAAAATTACAGAAGTGTTGCATATGTAAAAGTACTTTGTGACACTACTTTATAAAAAATGTTTAAAAACATATTTCTGGGGTGTTTACCCTCAAAAAAGGCATGGTTAGCAACCCAAGGGGCTCAACTAGGTGAACACAATAACTGTGTCTCTAGAGGGTCCCAAATTTAAATGGCAAGCATTTCTCTGATTAGCAACTGAAAACAAGAGGGTTGATATGTGACACTACAAGGGTCATTTGCGAAAATAAAAGTGCATTTGAGACACTTTAGCATATTTTGTTAACTTTTCCCATAGACTAAAATGGGATTCAGTTTTTTGTTTCAATAACTTTTGAACCATTTAATATTTTTTCATGAAATCTTCAAAAGGCACATGGGGGAACCCCGGCTACATGTTCCCTGATGTTTTCAGACTGACCATGCAAAACGTGCAGGCTGTAGGCGTGAGCAAAGAAATGCGCAAAAAGTACAGGTTACTCACCTGTAACAGGAGTTTTAGGAATGGTATATGTTGTTCATCCACACTGTCTGGCAGGTTCCTTGCCTGTTTAATCTTGCCAGAAGGTCTTCAAGCTGGCTGTTCCCACCCACCCTGGTGGTAAAACTCTCGGCTCTGCCCCATGACGCCAGATCTAGCCTGCTGGAAGCCAGGTTGTGCATCAATGCCGGGGAGGTCGGTTGGGTCGTGTGGATGAACAACATATACCATTCCTAGAACTCCTGTTACAGGTGAGTAACCTATATTTCTAGGGACATGGATATGTTGTTTGTCCACACTGTCTGGCAGACTCCTAGCAGTTCTCTGGGAGGAGGGAGGCAAGGCTCACAGCCCCTACTTGGGAAATGAAGACTGGAGAACCAAGGCCCCAAAACCAGCATCCCAGCATGATTCAAGGTCGATGTGGTAGTGGGTGATGAAGGTGTGTGCTGAATTTCAGGTAGCAGCCCTGCTGATTTCCTGGATAGGGACATCCCTGGAAGCAGCCACCGATGCAACGGTACGGTGGGTAGAATGTGCTCTTATTCCTCTGGGAGGCTCCATGCCTGCCAACCTATAGCAGAGATCTATGTAGGAGGTGCCCCACCTGCCTATCGTCCACTTGGCTGCAGGTCTGCCAGGTGCGGCTTCAGCGTAGGTGACAAATAGCTGGCAAACCTCATCCCGAACTTCAGCCGTCCGCTCCTTGTAGTGAGCGAGCGCTCTTCTAGGGTCCAAAGTATGGAGCCTATATTCGGCCTCCAAGGAGTGACTGGAGTAGAACACTGGCAGAGTCAACACCTGGTTAAGGTGAAACTCTGATACCACCTTCGGAAGGAATTTCGGGTGGGAGCGCAGGACAACCTTGTCCCTGTGGAAGACCAGATAAGGAGACTCGATGAAAAGTGCCTAGAGGTCTCCCATCCTTCTGGCTGACATGATAGCCACCAAGAAGGCAGTCTTACACGACAGGTGAGAGATGTCACACCTGTGCATCAGTTCGAATGGCTTGCCCACGAGCTTAACCAATACCAGCAGTAGATCCCACAGAGGTGGAGGTTCTCGCACCGGAGGGGATATGTGATCAAGGCCTTTGAAAAAGCACCCAACCACCTTCTCCTGCGCCACCGACTACTTCCCAGCCCATGCTTGGTAAGCAGAGATGGCTGCCAGGTGCACCTTAAGAGTCGTCGACCAAACCCCCTGCTGAGAAAGAGACCACAGGAAGTCCAGAATGCTTACCAAGGAACAGGAGGAAGGGTCCAGGCCCTTGCCCTGACACCAAATGGAGAATATATTCCATTTGAAGACGTAGCATTTTCTGGTCGACTCCTTACGGGACTCCTCAACAACGTTGAGGACCTCATCGGAAAGACCCAAGGTCTGGAACTCTAGCCGCTCAGGAACCAGGCCGTCGGGTGCAGCGACTGAAGGTCCGGATGGAATACCTTCCCCTGACTGACTGAGATCAGGTCCGGGTGGTCTGGAAGCCGCCTTGGCAGCCTGGAGCTGAGACTGAAGAGATTTGGATACCAGAACTGGCGGGGCCAGTCTGGGGCTACCAGAATCACCTGTGCCTTGTCCCACCTTGCTTTGAGCAGCACCTTGTGGATCAAGGGAAATGGAGGAAAGGAATAGAAGAGGCCCGGGGTCCACAGTCTCGAAAAGGCATCCCCCTGTACCGAGCCCTGCTAAGGGGGGTGGGCACGAAACAGTCTCAGCTTCGCATTCTCCCTGGAGGCAAACAGATCTGTCTGAGGCATGCCCCAGTGGGAGAACAGATCTTGTACTACCTCCGACAGGAGAGACCACTCGTGGGACGCAGCCCCTATCTGGCTTAGGGCATCAGCCAGGGTGTTGGAGGCTACTGCCACATGAATGTCGAGGAGACCCGCCTCCAGGCTGCGCATGAGTGACCAAATGCAGAGAGCTTCCCTGCACAGAGGCATGGAACGCGTCCCGCCCAGGCGGTTTAGGTAGTATATGGTCGTGGTAGTGTCCGTCTGGACCTGAACTACTTGACCCCATAGAAATGGAACGAAGGCGGTGAAGGCTAGATGAACCACTCGAAGCTCCAGCAGGTTGATGTGGCATCGGGACTCCCAAGGGGACCAGAGGCTGTGCGCTCTGTGCTCCCCCAGATGGGCACCTGAACCCATCAGAGAGGCATCGGTCCATAGAGAGACCGTCGGCTCGGGGCAGACAAACGGGATGCCCTCCTGCAGATGTGCAGGAATGGTCCACCACTGGAGAGCATTCCATATCCCCTGGGTCACTGTCACTAGCTGATCCAGAGGATCGAAGTGCTGTGACCATTGGCTGGCCAGTCCCCATTAAAGGGGATGCGTGTACCAGCGGACCCAATGGACCACGCTGGTGCAGGCCACCATGAGGCCCAGGAGGCACAGGAAGCCCTGAGTAGGGCGTGATTGCCCAACCTGAAATGATTGGGCAAAGGAGGAAAGAACCTCGGCCCTGTCTGCCGGGAGCCATGCTCTGGCTCATAAAGAGTCGAGCTCTGCCCTGATAAATTGTATCACCTGCTTTGGCACAAGTTTTGACTTGGCCTCGTTGATGAGGAGGCCAACCTGAGAGCAAACCTGGAGGGCCAGATCTCTGGACCGCTCCACCTCCATTCTGGAGTGGGCTGCAATCAGCCAGTCGTCCAGATAGGGGTACACCTGGACCCTTCGGCACCGCAGGAATGCTGTCACCACTGCCATGCATTTGGTGAAGACCCTAAGAGCTAGGGAAAGGTCGAAGGGTATGGCCTGTAACTCATAGAGGGATCCCTCCGCCCTGAAGTGGAGGAATCTCTGGTGGGATGGACTGATTGGGATGTGAAAGAACGCGTCCTGAAGGTCCAGAGAACAGAACCACATGCCTCGTTCCAAGGGTGGGATTATCTGAGCCACAGTGACCATCCTGAAGGTCCGAGACCTTAGGAACCTGTTCAGGTCATGCAGGTCGAGAATGGTGCACCAGCCCCCAGTCCGTTTTGGGACCAGAAAGTACCTGGACACAAACCTCGGGTCTGGAGGAGGATCCTCCACCTTCCTGATCACCTCTTTTTCGAGTAGCAGGGCGATATTGGCTCAGCGAGTTGACAAAGAGGCTGCAGACCCCATAGTCCCCCGAGGGGCGACAGCTCGGAAAGGCGGGGCCTGCTTGAACTCCAGGGGCAGGCCCTTTCCTACCACCTCCAACACCCAATGGTCCGTGGTGATAACAGACCAGGTGGAAAGGAAGTGGCGGTGCCATCCCCCCATGGGGGAAACCCAGGGGGGAGTGATAAGGCTCTGGGTGACACTCCTCAACCTGTCACTGGGCAGGCTTAGAGGAGGGACTGGCCGAGGGACCTCCGGGGTCTTTATCTCCCTGCTTCCTGTTGGAGGAAACTGTGGGCTTGGGTTTGGGATGCCAAGCATGAGCCTGCTAGCCCTGGTGCTGGTGGGCCAGATGTGCCACAGGCGCAGAAGGATGAAAGGCCTTGTGCTGCTGCTGTCAGTGGCCTTTGTCCTTCTGGGCGGAGGTGACCGAGTCCAGAGTGGCACTGGACTTTTTGATCCACTGGAGGTGACCTTCCACTCCAGGGTCGAAGAGGTTAGTCCTCAGGAAGGGGACATCCCCCAGTTTGAGCTGGGTATCCGCCGTGAAGGTGGATATCCTCAGCCATGCTCTGCGGTGCATGGCCACCGTGGCCACAACTGATCTGGCACAGGAGTCTCCAAAGTCCAGAGCCATTTGGAGCTGCTGTTTAGCCACCTCTCTACCCTGGTCCATGGTCTTCAGGTCAGCCAGAAGATGAGAGATCACCTCATCCAGGGAGCCCATGAGGGCATGGGAGAAGTGTGCCATCAGCACGGCCGAACTGGCCTGGTGGAGGCCAAGGGAGAACGCAGCATACACCTTGCGCCCGGCATAGTCCAGCTTTTTGGACTCCTTGTCAGGGGGCTTGTCCACATTCCTAGTGTTCCTAGAACGCTGGAAAATGCTGTCGGTGACCAGCCCCTCGGCAGAGGGGTGTTCCGAAAAAAACAGGCAAAGAGCAGGTAGGAACCGCATACTTCCTGGCCATCCTGGCTGAAAATGCAGGACAGGAAGCAGGCCACTGCCAAAGCTCCAAGGCTGGGCCAACAATGGCTTCAGCCACCAGAAAGGCCTCCGTGGGTGAATCCCCTTGGTCCAGTATCTCTGTCAGGGGATACTTGGCCCGCTTGAAGATGGGCTTGAGCTGCATCCTGGCAGACTCGGAGATGAGCCGAAACAAACCCATGAAGGACGATGGGCTTTCGTCCACTGACTGGCTCCCGAAGGACTCCAGGTCAATGGGCCTGGAGAACAGGGAGGAGTCGTCGTTGGACTCCGAAGAGTCCATGAAGAGCTGCCTGGGACCGGAGCCACCCTCAACCTGCCGAGGAAGGTCGGGAGTGAGAGTGACTGACAACATGTGGGACAGTTTTCTTGACAGAGATTATGATTGTTTAATATACCTCTGAAACGTATATTCAGGGTCTTCCAACTGCGACACCTCATGGTCTTCTCTTTTGGCTTATGATTTATTCCATCCCAAGTTAGGCCCATTCTGGAACAGATCCAGGAGTATGCGAATAACCCCCGTAGAATATCTAAGATATATTCTTACTTACTGGTGGCCAAGTACCTGAACCCCCTTAAAGGCTTTAAGATCTGTGACACTTTTCTGCCAGACTCTCCTGCGACTTGGGGTCAGATTTGGGGAGGTATGCATAAATACATTATCGAAGCTAGACATAGGCTAACTGAACACCACATTTTAAATAATTTATATTATACACTGGTCAAATTGGCCAGATTAGGTAGATTGGCTTCGAACATCTGTACAATGAGCGGTACTGCTGAAGGTAACCTGGTACACATTCTTTGGCACTATGACAAAGTGGTTCCTTTATGGTCTTTAATTCAATCTAAGCTGCACCCTCTTCTGGGACTTAGCAATTTGTTTACTATAGAAATTTGTATTTTTGGACAGTTGACTAACATTCAGGTTCTGGAATGCAGATTCCATATGGCTTTAATTTCGATAACAGTGAAAAGACTGGTCCTTAGGCATTGGATGGACCAACTAGTTATATCATACAAAGAATTGATCAAAGAAATGTCTCTCTATTTTAAGACTGGGAAATTAATAGCAAGTACCCGGAACTGTCGGACATCCTTTAACAGGAGACGGGGCAAATTGTATGCTCTTTATTTACATTAGTGTTTCATATGGATCGCCTCCGATTGCCTGATTTGTGTTAAATTCCCCTTGATGCGGGCTACTGTATATTGATTAGCTCTTAGTTTACCTCTCTATAGTTTTTCTAATAAGGCACATCCTGGGGGGGTGGGGATGTAGGAGGTGGTGTTTGGGGGTATTAGGATGGAGGGTGTATGGGTTTGTTATTTCTTTAGCTCAAAAGTACATGACACACTCCAATTGGAATTTGGGTATGGGCTGGATCTTGTAAATGCCTACATTTTCAATATTTAATGTGTATGTTTTCTTATGCTTTAAACTCAATAAAATTTGGAATTTCAAAAACCTGTGGGGCAGGCCCTGACCCGACCGAGTGTCCTAGGTCAGCACCCCCAATTTCGGTTGTGGAGGTGCAGGTTCCACCACAATTGGTGGGGCAGCTAGTTTCGGCCGAACAACTGGCCCAGGCTTGGGCACCTTGGCTACAGCGAGGGGTTGTTTCGGCTGCTCGGGGGACAGCCACTTGATGGCCGGGGAAGGCAACGGCGTTGGCTTGTTCCTGGACAGAAGTAACTGCTGCCACATCATGTCCTCATAGCGTCGATGCAATTTGCGTCAAAGTCTCTCCTCTTCCGAGGAGGAAGACTAGGATGAGCGGTGACATTGCTTACTTCAGTGCCGAGACTAAGACCTTCAATGTCAGCGGGACTGACTAGACCGAGATGATGTCCGAGACCGAGATCCTCGGCCTTTCCGAGGACGGGTCTGGGAAGGGGCGGGGGACACCTGCTCTTCCCTCAGCTCGGAAGCCTTAACCGGGGACTGCGGCACCGGAGGTGCAGGCAAGTCCTCGGTCTCCACCAGGGGAACCAGTGAAGAAGGGTTGTCGTCTTCGCCAGTCGACAGCCCGTCTGATGGGACGAGAAAAATCTCGACCACATCGATGGGTGTTTCGGGTGGCTGACCTGACGGGGACACCGTGAAGCCAGCGGCCTTAGCCACAACCTTAACCGGAGTTGAGTGTCGACTGTCTGGGGAAGGGGACCTCTCTCTCTCCCATGAATGCCGATGATGGGACTTTCCTCTCGATCCAGAAAGAAGGACTCAAAAGGTATGTCCCGATGGCCCCTCTCCCTTCGTGGAAAGGGACTGACAAAGCTCCTTAAAAGAAGCTGAATATGAGGTACCCAGAGAGAGCAGGATAAATGCTGCAACCGAGGAAGAGGATGATGCGGCCTGTGCCACCTCCTCCTTGAGGGCGATCATCTGCTAGAGTTGCTCTGCCAAGCCAGCTGCCATGGTAACCACCCAGTGGGCTTCCTTTGACTTCACCGGTGGGTAGTGCTTCTCGGGGCACCCAAGCTGTAATCGGGTAGCGCGATCTTTCAGGACACTGGCCGACTACGAACGGCATAACTCGCAGGCCTGTGGGTCATGTTCTAGGCCAAGGCATTAGACGCACGTGGAGTGTGGGTCCGTCCTCGACATTTTCTGCCCACAAGGGCACTGCTGAAATCCGGGAGTCAATTTGTCCATCGCAGACGTGAGGGAGAAACTTGACCGAAGTCTTGAAAATTTTAAAATAAGTTTCGGGCGAACCGAAGAATTAGGATCCAGTCTACACACAAAGAGTTAAGGAGGGAACCTGAGCTTCCAAGTGGTAAGGAAGATCTGGTGTCATGGGGCAGAGCCAAGAGTTTTACCACCCGGGTGGATGGGAGGAGCCAGCTTGAAGACCTTCCGGCAAGATTTAAAGTGGCAAGGAACCTACCAGACAGTGTGGATGAACAACATATCCATGTCCCTAGAAAACATAATTTCTACATTTTTTGGCACTCTGTAGCTCTGCACCTGTATATCCAACCACAATGCAACTTGGCAGATCCAGAGACCTATGGTACCAGACCATGCATTCCAAATGTCAGGCAAATCTGTTGTACGGGAGCAAAGTTATTAAGCTGCAAAATTTCAGATTTAACCATAAATGGGATACTCAACCCTAACTACAGTGGCACAACAGTACCACTATAATATATATATATATATATATATATATATATATATATATACATATATATACATATATATGTATATATATACACACACACACACACACACACACACATATGTGCATATGTGCGTGTGTGTATTCTGATAACTTCATTAGTGCTACCATAATAAAGGTTGAGTACCCCTTTAAGGTTAAATGGTGAAACTTTGCACCTTAATAACTTTGCCACCTTCCAATGCAGTTGCCTGAAATTTGGCAGGCATGGGGCATAACCATAGATCTTCACATCTTCCAACTTTTGTACTGGTCAGATATACGGCTGTGGAGTTAAGTGACATTCATGTGTGCAATTACATTATTTGTGCATTCTTTGCTCGCACCTACAGGTCACATAATTTATGCGACCAGTCCAAAAACTTCAGGGAATATGCAGCCGGGGTCCCCGATGTGTTCTTTGAAGAGTTTGTGAAAAAATATTGAACGGTTCAAAAGTTATTCAAAAAACAAGTTCCCATTATGAGTCAATGGGAAAAGTTAAAAAGTTTAACGCTTTCACAAATGCAGTTTTTAGTGTCACAACTGGCCCTAGTAGTGTCGCAAATCTGCCATTTTGTTTTCAGTTACTGATCACAGAAATGCGTGGCATTTAAAATTGCGACCACTAGGGACATAATTCTTTTTGTGTTTACCTATTCGTGCCCTGAGGATGCTAGCCATGTCTTTATTTTGGGATTAAACACCCCAGAAGTACAGTATGTTTTTAAAATTTCTGGGAAAAGTAGTGTCACGCTTTCACAAATTTTTGCAAAAACTTGCAAATCACAACACTACTTTTCTAGGCTATGGCCAAAATGGCAGGAATTCTTTGCCACCCTGCTGCAAAAAAGAGCTTTGGTCTTTTGGGCTGAAATTTGAAGGGAACACAGCAAACTTCTCACAGATGTGCCTTTTGGTGGTTTGGTGACAAAATATTGCATGGATGCAAAGTTACGGTGCTCCAAAGTTGAAGTTTTTTCCCACAGATTAACATGGTGTAGTCCACAGCACCTTTCAGGGCTCGTATCTCGGAAACAGTGCGAGATATGGAATTTTCATGAAAACCTAGCCAGAAAACTCAGGAATCATGTGAAATTTTAATTTTGTTTCTACGTCGCACGGTTCTTGAGATATTAGCAATTTAGTATTCCAACAGTTCACTTTCTGCTCTGAGGCCCATTATTATGCATACATTCTTTGTACACACTGTTTCTCTGTGCTGCTGTTGGGACAAAAACAGGGTGTGTGCTTCCATTACTGTCACAATTAACGTTTCCACTTGGGTTTCCATACCCGTTTGCGTTAACATTCCCATGTACGCCAACGTGTGTGTTATCCGTTGCGTTCTCGTTTGCATACACACTTGCGTTCACATTCCCATTTCTGTTTCCTTTGGTATTATTACTGCTGTTAATGTTACCATTTGCGTTTCCAATTGCGGTACCGTGACCATGCACATCACTGTTTGCATTGCCTTACGCGCTTGCATCTCCTTTGTGTCACTGTTCACTTTGGCGTCACTTTGCGCTTGCATTTCTACTAATGTTTACTTTACCATTTACATTTCAGTCACCATGTTGCGTTTCCCTTCCACTTAACTCCCACCACCACATTCCATTCACTATTTCTACTGCACATTCTCAAAAAGAAGGGAAATTAGATTAAAAAAACTTCATTTAATGCATCAGTTAGGGTTGCTGCACAGCAACAAAAATGAGGAAATTCGGTATTAGGGTTGAAAGCCCCCACTTGTACCCCTCCAGCCTGCCACCCCAACCACCAACGTGGTGTGCATTGGGGTCGTCGGTCCTAATTCTCACCCCATTCTCCTATACCTCAGTTTGTTTACACATGTGATGGGGTGACAGTTAGAGCCAACGATCCCAATGCACACCCTGTTGGCAGTTGGGGTGGTGGGTTGAAGGGGCACAAGGGGGGCTTTCAACCCTAACACCAAATTTCCTTGCTTTTGTTGCTGTGGAACAACCCTAACTGATGCATTAAATAGAGTTTTTTGCCTCTAATATATATATTAATAATTTTACATACATATATATATATATATATACACACACACACACACACACACACACACACACACGTATTCATGGCAAAAACTCTGTTTAATGCATCAGTTAGGTTTGTTCCACAGTGACAAAAGTGAGGAAATTTGATGTTAGGGTTTCCATCCCTACTCACCCCACTCCACACCCACCAACAGGCATCGGGTGTGCATTGGGTCATCGGTCTTAATTCTCACCAAATCCCATGTGTAAACAAGCTGAGGTGGTGTAGTCTAGAGAATGGGCAGAGTTAGGACCATGACCCACTGCACAATTCCATGCCTGTTGATGGGCAGGGTGGGTGGGGTGCAAGGTGGCAAACCTCAACATCACATTTATTTGCTTTTGTGCCTGTGAAACAACCCTAACTGATGCATTAAATGGATTTTTTTGCTATGAATTTCCCTTCTTTTTGAGAATTAGCACTATGAATAGTGAATGGAATGTGGTGGAGGGCCCCACGCTCCCACCATGTGATTTTTGTGTCACATAGTAATGGTAACACAAATGCAAGCAGAAATTGTAATGCACATGGTGATGTAAATGTAAATGGTAACACAAACGTTAAGAGAAACGCAAGCACAAAGGGTAACGCACACAGTAGCACAGACAAGAACAGTAATGCAAACGGAAACTCATGCGCGTATGGAAACACAAATGGTAATGCACACGGTCACAGTACCACAATAAGAAATGCAAATGCTAACGGTAGCAGGAACAATAACACCAAACAAAACATGAACAGAAGCACGTACGCAAACACAAATGGTAATGCACATGGTGACACAAAACGAAATGCAAACAAAACCAGTAATGGATATGCAAATGTTAACAGTAATGCAAACGCAAGCACAAACAAAAACGCAAAGGGTAACGCACACGGTGGTGTAGATGGGAATGGTAATGCAAATGGATATGCAAATACACGCTCGTACGGAAACGCAACTGGTAACACGCACGGTCACGGTACTACAATAGGAAATGCAAATGGTAACAGTACAGCAATGATGACGCCAAAGGAAACACACATGGAAGTGCGTACGCAAATGGTAATGCACACGGTGACGCAAATTGAAATGCAAACAGAAACAGTAATGCAAACGCAAATGGTAATGGTAACGTAAAAGCAAGTGCAAACAAAAACGCAAAGTGTAACGCACATGGTGGTGTAGACAGGAAAACTAATGTAAACGGTTATGGAAATGCAAGTGGGAATGCTAACTGTGACAGTAACAAAAGTGCATACTCTTTTTCACCAACAGCTGCATAGAGAAACACAGTGAGTACAAAGAATGCATGTATAATAATGGGCCTCGGAGCAGAAAATGAGCACTTGGAATACTAAAGTGCTTATATCTCAGGAACTGTTATGATGTAGAAACAAAATTAAAATTTCATATAAATAATGACTTTCCTAGCTAGCTTTGCACTTAGCCCCCTAGTGGGGGGTGGGTAAGAATTTTTCCAATAAAAAGTCTATTTCCCAAAGTGTTTCCGAGATACGGGCCCCAAAAGGTGCAGCAGATGCTGTAATGTTAGTCTATGGGGAAAAAGTGTCAACTTCGGAGTACCATAACTTTGCATCCCTTTAATATTTTGCCACCTAACTACCAAAAGGCACATCTGTGGGATACTGGCTTTCTCCCCTCCAAATTTCGGACCAAAAGAGTAGACCAGTCTTTTGCAGCAGGGTGGCAAATAATTCCTATTATTTTGGCAATAGTAAAGTAGTATGGCAAATCATGACACTTTAGCAAAAAAAATCACGAAAGTGTCACAAGTTCGACACTACTTTGCGATACTATAGATTACAAAAATTTCAAAAACATATTTCTGGGGTGTTTAACCACCCAAAATAGACATGGCTAGCATCCTCAGGGCTTGACTAGGTGAACACAAAAATAATTGTGTCCTTAGTGTCCCAAATTTAAATACCAAGCATTTCTGTGACCACTAACTGGAAAAAAAAATGGCTGACTCATGACACTACAGGGGTCATCTGCCACACGAAAAACTGCATTTGCGACACTGCTGAACTTTTTGTTAACTTTTCCCATTGACTACAATGGGAAACTTGTTTTTTGAATAACTTTTGAACCGTTTCATATTTTGCCATGAAATCTTTGAAAGGCACATCGAGGACCCTGGCTGCATGTTCCCTGAAGGGTTCGGACCAGTCGCACAAACCGTGCGACCTGTAGGCGCAAGCAAAGAATGCACAAAAAAAGCATAAATGAGCTACAGAATGTTGCTTTATAACTCTGCAACCATATATCCAACTGTTACGAAACTTTTCAGGTCCAGAGATCTATGGCACTGCTCTATGCCTGCCAAATCTCAGGCAAATCCATCATACAGTGGAAAAGTTATTAAGCTGACAAATTTCACACTTTAACCTTAAATGGGGTACTCAACCCTAACTTTAGTGGGACTACAGTGCAACTATAATACAGACAGACAGACAAACAGAAAGAAATACTTACATAATGGGGGTGGGCACTCCAAGCCGATGGTAATCCTGTTATTTTCACTGCAGTGTGATAAATGGTGATATCAACAGAGTTAAAATAAATGCTGTTTTTACATACACTACTGATGTCACCACTCACTAACTACAGCCTGCATTCTAAATGTAACTGATTCACAAAACAATTTATGTTTCTCACTGCTACCTGCAACTAACTCGATTAGCATTGCAAAGGACACTCACCTGTGTCCCATAGCGTTTCTGAGACTCCCAGTCCATTTCTATACTAATCTCAGCTTCACTACAGCCTGCATTCTAAATGAAACTGCTTCACAAAAAAGTTTCTGTTTCTCACTGCTACCTGCAACTAGAGATGTTGCAAAATTTAATTTCGCCTGTGAAATCACCAATTTCGCCCACCAAAATATTTTGCATGACTACATGCTTATGCCGAAGTTTCACCAGTTGGGATGGTGTCATTTCACCGTAAATTTTGCCTTGTGTTAATATTAGGTGAAATTCTGCTTGTCCCATGATTTACTCTTTGCAGGTCAGACATGGGTGACTGTAAACAGTCAGGAAGTGACAGATTTACTTCCTTTGGTACGTGGCTGGAGAGTTTGGAGAAGCAGGCAGCAGCAGAGAGATTATTCTGTGTGGTAAGGTTGGCAAACAGTTTTTAAGTAAATAATAGAGTTGTCCTCTTTTCTTTATCTTTTAGTCTATCTGGTGTGTGTGTTATAGATATAGAAACATAGATTTTGACGGCAGATAAGGACCACTTGGCCCACCCAGTCTGCCCATTTCCCTACCTATTGGATAAGCTGCAGATCCTAGTTAACCAGCAGCCTACTTCTTCCTACCCCAACCCCCTAGAATTGCTTTATGACTGTCCCATGCATGCTTGAATTCCACCACTGTTTTTGACTCCACAACCTCCTCCGGAAAGCCATTCCTGCATCCACAACCTCTCTGTGAAAAATACTTCTTAAATTACCTCTAAGCCGCCCCCTTCTATCTTCAAATTGTGCCCCCTTGTTCTTGCACACCTCTTTTTTTGAAAGATGCTACCCTCTTGGACTTTGTTAATTCCCTTGAGATATTTGAAAGTTTCTATCATGTCCCCCCCTCTCTCTCCTTTCCTCGAGGCTATACATGTTCAGCTCCTTAAGTCTCTCTTCATATATCTTCTGGTGCAGACCCTGCACCATTTTAGTTGCCCTCCTCTGGACAGCCTCCATTCTGTCTCTGTCCTTGCGGAGACTGGGTCTCCAGAACTGCACGCAGTACTCCAGATGGGGTCTCACCAACTGTCTGTACAGAGGGAAATAACTTCCTGTTTTTTGCTGGTGATGCCTCTCCCTATGCATCCCAGCATCCCCCCAGCCCTCCTTGCTGCCCTCTCACATTGCTTGCCCACCTTTAGGTCATCTGATATGACTACCCCCAGGTCCCTTTCCATTTTTGTTGTTGTTAGTATCTCACCCCACATTGTGTACTCTTCCCCAGGGTTTTTGTTTCCCAGGTGCATTAATATTTCCTTTCTGTGACTGAGATTTTGTGTGTGTGTTTGTGTATGTTTGCAAGTATGTGTGTGTGTGTGTGTGTGTATATAAAACTCCCTCACTCTCTCCCCCTTCTGTTTCGCTTTTTTTTTGTAGCAAGGATTTGTAGCCTAGGAGAATGGATAGGAAAGGTAGGGACAAGGTGGAGACTGGGAAGAAGGCAGCTGGACCAGCCCCACCCAGTGTTCACTTTAACAGGCAGGTCTTTATGTCTGTGCCCACCCAACAGAAGGAGCATGTTCCCCCCACCTCCCAGCAGGAGAATGTAGCCCCCACTCCCCAGGAGCAGCATGATACCCAGCAGGATGAGGTTACTTCTGTTGTCCAGTAGCAACATGTGGCCCCCACCACCAAGCAGCAGCAGCAGGCACCTCCAGATACCACCCCCCCCAGTTGCAGCATGCATCCCCCTATCTTACCCATGCAGGAGCACGATGTGGTCACCTGCCCCAGGACATCAGCTGTTGGTACCCCTCACAGAAAGTGTCATCAGCTGCATGGTGTTTTTCACCAAAAACACCAATGACAACACAGTGGTGATCTGCAGCTTGCGTGGAGATATGTTTGAAGGGGCAAGACTGGGGGTCATTCTGGCAATGGTGGCAAAAGGAGCCCTGTAGATTGGCTCAAAAAACAAAAAGAGTTGGCAGCAGGTAGAGGGGCCCGGAGTGCTGAGCAGTTAGAAGGGGAAAAGAGCCAGTGGTCAGCAGAGGAACCGTACACATAGGTGGCGACAGCAGCAGCAGGAGGCAGCTGCAGAGCCTCTATCACCCTCCCCTATAGACACAGGTGTCGCTGGGTTCATGGTGGTTACCCAGCACAGCCTGCAGCTGCCCCAGCCACTCATGTTCCAGCATCAGCAGCAGTGAGCCAAGAAGACCTGACAGCGGTGCAGAGAGAGGTGGGAGCTCTGTGCAGTGAGTTTAATGATTTCTGCCAGGAGGTCAGGGGGGACCTAAGGAAACTCCTTGAAGAGCAATAGAAAATGTTTGAACTCCTGACAGAGCTGTGTGGTGGTGGTGGTGGTTGTGGCAGGGCACAATCTATACCTGGCACCAGTGCAGTGTAATGATCTAGACTAGAAAAGCTAATGATTGTCAGTGCAGCACTGGCAGCAATTTTTTTTTTTCTTTTCTTTCTCCTGTCCTTGCTTTACTGTCACTCTTCCCTTATCTGCACCCTCTAAAAGTAATAAAAAAAGAAAAAAAAAATATATATATATATATATAAATATATTATAGTGGCATGGTAGTGCCACTATAGTTAGGGTTGAGTACCCCATTTAAGGTTAAAGTGTGACATTTTGTCAGGTTAAATAACTTTGCCACCGTGTGATGGATTTGCCTGAAATTTGACAGACACGGAGCAGTACCGTAGATCTCTGGATCTGCCAAGCTTTGTACTGGTCAGATGTACGGTTGTGGAGCTATAAAGCGCCATTCCGTGTCACATTTATGCTTTTTTGCACATTCTTTGCTCACACCTACAAGTTGCATGGTTTGCTCAACTGGTCCAGACCCTTCAGGAAACATGCAGCCAGGGTCTCCGATGTACCTTTTGAAGATTTTATGAAAAAAATATTAAACAGTTCAAAAGTTATTCAAAAAACAAGTTTCCCATTATAGTCAATGGGAAAAGTTAACAAAAAGTTCAACAGTGTCGCAAATGCAGTTTTTTGTGTCACAAATAACCCCTGTAGAGTTGTGAGTCAGCAATATTTTTTCAGTTACTGGTCACAGAAATGCTTGGTATTTAAATTTGGGACCCTCTAGGGACACAATTCTTTTTGTGTTCACCTAGTCGAGCCCTGTGGATGCTAGCCATGTCTTTTTTGGGTGGCTAAACACCCCAGAAATATGTTTTTGAAATTTCTGTAAATTGTAGTGCTGCAAAGTAGTGTCGCTCATTCAACACTTTTGTGACTTTTCTGTGTGAAAGTGTCACAAATCACGACACTACTTTGCGAAACTATAGCCAAAATAACAGGAATTCTTTGCCACCCTGCTGCAAAAGAATGGTTTGGTCTTTTGGGCTGACATTTGGATGGAAGAAAGCCAACATCCCACAGATGTGCCTCTTGGTGGTTTGGTGACAACATATTACTGGGATGAAAAGTTATGGTACTCTGAAGTTGACAATATTTCCCATAGACTAATATTATGGTGTCTGCTTCTCCTTTGGGGGCCCCTATCTCAGAAACACTTCGAGATATGGACTTTTCATCAGAAAAATACTCAGCCCCCCATTAGGTTCCTGAGATATAAGCAATTTACTATTCCAAGTGCTCATTTTCTGCTCTGAGGCCCATTATTATGCATACATTCTTTGTATTCACTGTGTTTCTCTATGCAGCTGTTGGTGAAAAAAAAGGGTGTATGCTTTCGTTACTGTCACAGTTAGCATTCCCACTTACATTTCCATAACCGTTTGCATTACCATTCCCATCTATGTCACCATGTGCATTACCCATTGCATTTTCATTTGCGTTACTATTACTATTTATGTTTGCTTACACGCTTCTGTTTGAGTTTGCATTTCTGTTTCCTTTTGCATCATTGTTCCTGTTACCGTTAGCATTTGTGTTTCTAATTTTGGTACTGTGACCATGCGTGTTACCATTTGCATTTCCATATGCACTTGCATTTCTGTTCGCTTTAGTGCCATCGTTGCTGTTACTGTAACTGTTTGTGTTTCCAGTTGTTTTACGGTTACTGTTTGCATTTCTGTTGCCATTAGCGCTTGCGTTTATGGTTGTATTTCTGTTGTCGATTGCATTACTGTTTCCTTCTGCAGTGCCACTGCTTTAACCATTTGCATTTCTGTTTGTGTTACTGTTTGCATTTTTATTACCATTTGTGTTTCCATTGGCATTACCATTTACGTTACTGTTTTCATTAACATTTGTGTTTCTGTTGCCGTTAGCGTTTGCATTATCATTTGCATTACCATTTATGTTTGAGTCACCATGTGCGTTACCATTTGTGCTTATGTTTGCATTACTGTTAGCATTACTATGTGACAAAGAAAGCACATGGTGGGAGGGCCCTGCGCTCCCACCACCACATTCCATTCACTATTTACAGTGTTCATTCTCAAAAAAAAAAAAAAGGGAAATTCATGGCAAAAAACTCCATTTAATGCAAGGGTGTGCACTTCTGTTACTGTTACAGTTAGCATTTCCACTTGTGTTTCCGTACCCATTTGCATTAGCGTTCCCATGTATGCCACTGTGTGCGTTACCCTTTGCGTTTTCATTAGCACTTGTGTTTGTGTTACTGTTACCATTTGTGTTTTCACTACTGTTTCTGTTTGTGTTTTGTTTTGCGTCATTGTGTGCATTACCATTTACGTTGGCATACACACTTCTGTTTGCGTTTGTCTTTCCTTTGGCATCATTGCTGCCGTTACTGTTACCATATGTGTTTCCAATTGCATTACTGTGACTGTGCGTGTTACGGTTTGTGTTTACATACCCGCTTGCATTTGCGTTTCTGTTTCCATTACCGTTTGTGCTTGTGTTTTTATTACCGTTTGCATTATCATTAACGTTTGTGTCACCATGTGCATTATCATTTACGCTTGCGTTTTCATGGCCGTTACTTCACTAATTATGGTGCACATTCTCAAAAAGAAGGGAATTTCATGGCAAAAAACTCCATTTAATGCATCAGTTAGGGTTGTTCCACAGCGACAAAAATGAGGAAATTCGATGTTAGTTTTCCGACCCCCGCATGCACTCCACACCCACCCCGCCCCCCACCAACAGGCATTGTGCTGTGTATTGGGGTCATCAGTCCTAACTCTCACCCCATCCCATGTGTAAACAATCTGAGGTGGTGCAGTATAGGAGAATGGGGTGAGAGTTAGGACCGACAACCCCAACGCACATCCCGATGCCTGTTGGTGGGGGGCGTGGGTGGGGTGCAAGGGGGGTAGGAACTCTAACATCGAATTTCCTCACTTTTGCCACTGCGGAACAACCCTAACTGATGCATGAAACAAAGTTTTTTTGCCATGAATATATATATATGGTATCTGTCCTCCTCATCTTCTATATCCATTTGTTTCTTTTTGTCCAGTTTTTTGTGCGTTATGCAATGTTTATGCTCCCCCTTTCCTCTTTCATATGTATACCCTGTCCCTGACTTAACCATCATGATGTGCTACTTGTCATGTGTTACTGTCTGTCAGTCACTTTTATTTTTTTGTACCCATAATCACTATACCTTTCTATTTGGTTTATGTTAGTCCCTTCAGGAAGTAGTGGATTTCATGATCAACATGGCATTTGAGACACCCACACTAATGGTCCTGGGCGACTTCAACACTTGGGTCGATGACAAACTGTCACAGTCTGGACAGCTCTTCCTCTAGTTGATGATATCACTGGGCCTTACATAGATTGTTACCTCTGCTACTCACAAGCACAGTCATTCCCTTGACCTGGATTTTCTCCTGGGGATCGAGGCCTCCAATTTGGGGTGGAACTTTTTGGGTGGTCCAATCACTACACTGTGGGGCTCAATTTTTGCACCCCTCTTCGTAGGCCAAGCCCTGTGGAAAGGGTCAGATTCCACCCTTTATGGGATGTGAACCTTCGAGGCCTAGCAGTGGTATTTGACCTCTCAGAGCTTTCTGTGGCAAACAGAAATCCAGAGACTCTGATTCTGGTCTATAACAAGGTCATTTCCACAGCCCTGGATTCTATCACTCCTGTCCATATTCGTCCTCTCTCCCTTTGCCCTCGGTCCCCTTGGTTTGATGGGATTTTGAGGGAGTTGCAGTGACTAAGATGAAGGTTGGAGCAACACTGACAGAAACCCACCCTGGAGGCTGACCACCTTTGATTGTTGGAACATTATCAAGCCTACCAATTAACAATCTCCCATAAGAAGACAGAATTCGTGTCCAGGAGGATTACTGCCACTCAGAACCAACTGGCCCAGCTCTTTTGAACTTCAGACAGGCTAGGCCGCACAGCCTGTCTGCAGTCTTATAGAGCTTTTTTGAAATTGGAGTGTGATGAGCTTGCTCGGTTCTTTGTGGGTAAGATGGACGACATCAGGGCAGAGATACGTTCATCTCTCTCTATGGGGATGCTATTGATCGGTGCCCAGTAACTGTCCCTCTTCTTTCCTGGAGTACCTTGTACTAGCTGGAGTTCATGGATGTCATATGGATTGTCCAGGGTATGCGCTCTGTGCCGTAGTTTGGATCCGGGCCTAACTTCAGTAATTATGGGTTGTTGTGATGTCATTGGCCCAGTCCTGGCACAGATAATCTGGGGATACCTTAATTTGGGTGAGTTCCCTAGCTCCCTGAAGGAGG
This sequence comes from Neoceratodus forsteri, assembly GCA_016271365.2. Lineage (NCBI taxonomy): Eukaryota > Metazoa > Chordata > Ceratodontiformes > Ceratodontidae > Neoceratodus > Neoceratodus forsteri. The sequence continues at coordinate 153,029,148 of CM028133.1, forward strand.
CAGTGGTGACACCCCTCCTGAAGAAACTTCTTTGGATCCAGACTCTCTTGCTAACTACAGACCAATCTCTAACTTACCATTTGTGGGAAAGGTAATTTGAGAACATAGCGGTGGTACAGCTGGATAATCACTTGACCATCCATAACATCTCCAATCTGATTTTTGAAAGAGACACAGTACCAAGACTGCACTGGTTCAAGTGCTCAATGATCTCCTGAGGGTGCAAGATTGGAGAAGCTGCTCCATCTTGGTGCTCCTAGATCTCTCTTCAGCTTTTGACACAGTGGACCATGGGGTGCTGCTTGAGTGCCTGAGGTTCATCTGTGGCCTGACTAGTACAGTCCTCAGGTGGTTTAAGTCCTTCCTCACTGGCAGTATGCAGAGGGTGGTGTCTGGAATTTATTCCTCTGACCTTCTCTCACTGTCATGTGGGGTCCCTCAGAGCTCAGTGCTGTCTCCCATGTTGTTTTCAGTTTGCTTGCTGCCCCTCTGCGACATTGTAAGACATTATGGGCTGAGGTTTCACTGCTGTGTTGCTGATACCCAGTTCTACCAGTCTTCGGAGCCCAACCAGGAAAGTGTTCTCTCGATATTTAATAACTGCTTCGGTGAAATACAGGACTGGATGAATTCCAACTGGCTGAAGTTGAACTCAGGAAAGACTGAAGTGATGGTTATGGATCTGGGCCACTGGATGGGGGGTTGGGGGCTGGTCAGTCTTCTGGACTTTTTCTGGAGGGCTCCCAGCTCCTCACCTCTGAACAGGTGTGAGACCTAGGGGTGGTGCTTGATGACAGGCTGACACTGTGATCGCAGGTGTCCGCAGTCAAGTCTTCCTTCTACCATCTTAGGATCATCGCTGGTATCAAGTACCTGGTTCCATCCGCTGACTTTCCCTTGCTAATCCACACCTTCGTAACCTCGTGTCTTGATTACTGCAACTCCCTTTACTTAGGGCTTCCAGGGGTTGATATCCATTGCCTGTAGCTAGAGCAGAACACTGTGTGAACTGCACTGTCTGCCGATTCAGTGGCGGATCACCTTCAAAGTCAGATTACTGATGTATAAAACCCTACACAGACTCAGCCATGACTACCTGAAAGAGCTTCTGGTACCTTATTGCCCCAAGTGATGGCTCCCTCGGCTGTCGAAGGGTTGCTAGAGATCCTGAGGGTATCTTTAAAATCTTCAGGGGGCCCATGCATTTATGTACATAGCCCCAACCCTCTGGAATTCTCTATCACATCAGCTTCAGGAGATCGCTACCATGGGAGGGGGGTTTAAACAGGCACTTGAAACTTTTCTATGGCACCAGACCTACTCCAATTAATTTGGCTGAAAATGGGTTTATTGATTGTTTTTATACTGCTGTTTGTTTTTGATTTTATTATGTACAGTGTCTTGATATATTTGACAGGTGCTCAACTAAAGTTATTGTTACGATGATGATGATGATGATGTATTTATTCCTCCTAGCCACAAATGTCAAGTATTGTAATTTGTAAATTGTTTCTATGAATAACATTTTTCCCAAAGCTATGTGTGATGTTGTGGGCTGGTAGTTGTTTTGGCTGTGTGTAGGATCAGTCTGAATGAGTATGTACTCAACAATCACAGAAACATAAGCACTTTTTTTGCAAAGTTAAACATAATGTAAACTATTTTGTGCTTAACACACATGATCCCATGGCAAGTCACAATGTTAACTTGGTGTTATAGTGCCCAAACACACCCCCACCACCCAGTTCAAAATGTGCTCTAGTAGGGCTACAGTTTAACACAGCCTCTTAAAGCCATGCTGTGCAGACTAGGCATGATACTGCAAGATGAGAAATACAATATGACTAGAAAAAATTAGGATGACATTGAGAATGAAGAAACTTAGGATTCATGGGGGCACCTGTGAGACGTCACAACATTTCACTTGGAGGAATCCACGTTGGCCTGGTGAACAAAGCACTACTGTTCCTGGCCAGAGATGGCTCGATCAGGAAAGATTTATGTGTCTGTGATACTGGTAGAGAAATCTGAATAAAACGGCACTCTGTGTTAAAGTAATGCAAAAGGAAGAAGAACGACTAATGGGAGAAGCAGCGGTAAAAGTGAAAACAGCATTTTAAGTAACAGCTAAACTACAAAAGCTAGCGAATACATTTTATTTCATTTTCCTTTTAGCTTTGAGTATGGCTGTTTTGGTGTATTGCAGGTAGTGGGGAATATCAAAATCAGTTCGATGGGTGAATGAACTACTTGAAGATTCATCAAAACAAAAAACCAAAAAACAGGCTAAAGAAGGTACAGATATCGAGGTATAGTATAATCTCTTATCCCCAATACCCAGCACACCACATGCAGAAGGAACGATACAAGGTAATATTTTGAATTTCTTAAAAACAAAATAGATGGTAAAAGAAAACATATTTCTGAGCACCATTCAACAAGGGGAGGGGTTAATTGGTGAAGAAGCTTGTATGGCAAAACATAACCACATGGAAAGTACTGATTTTAACAAGTAACTGGGAAACACAAAATGTAGAAAATAAAGACAGTAGATGTATAATAATGGAAGAAGTACAAAAGGGAAATGAAAAAATATACAAAAAGAGCTGATGGAAAATATCTAGAAAAGTCAAAAACTCGCCCGGTAAATGCTCAGACCCCCGAGGACAATATGATGGAGGGGCACAATATGGATATAAGGGAGAACATAGGAATTTTTATGACTAACAGGCCCATAAGTGAATGCGGACAGGAGGAAGAGGTACAAAATAATCAAAATGAGCAAAATCGGCAAATACTACAAGCTACAGCTGATATGAAAGCAGAAATGCTGAACGCCTTAGGGGAAATCAAAGGCACACTAGCCTCAGTTATTGACTTATTGCAGGACTTAAACATTAAGTTTTAAGGATTAAATGTAAGAACAAATGAATTAGAAGAAAGAATGACCAAAGTAGAAGATGATATTGCTCCCCTCCCCAAAAAAGTCACTATGCTGGAAAGACAGGTGTAACAGCTAAGGGAAAAAATTGCAGATCAGGAAGATCAGGCCAGGTGGGGAAATGTAAGATTACGTAAAATCCCTGAAGGCATAGAAAGCATAGGGGATTCACTGCCTTTTTTTGAGAAAATGATCACTGCAGCCCTAAACAGAAAATATCCAGAGAAGAAAGTAATACTTGATAGACCATGTCGGGCAGGATCCAGATTTACTGGAAATGCCAACTACCCACGAACAGTGTTTATTAAGCCTCTGAATTTTCAGGATCATGAAGCAAGAGTAGCAACAGGTTTATAATATGAGAACATTAAGTTTAATGCTTATCTGGATATGTCAGTAGATACTGTGGAAAGAAGAAGGCAATACAACCTGGTTAAACAAATCTTATATAAAAAAAAAAAAGGCACCATATTCATGATGATGTACCCGGCAAAGATCAAGTTCCCATTAAATGGGCAGTTATACACTTTTGATATGCCAGAGGATGCCATGGAAGCAGTTAACATTAATTTTGTCAAAGAAAATGCCAGCAGCAGGGAAATCAGAATGTTCAAGTCACCCCTTATCCCTGCCCGGAAGATACAGAAAATATAAAAACAAAAGAGAATACAGAAAGTTTTGTTGCTTCCTAGTCCGCTCTCTATGTTTTGATTTTTTTTTTTTTAATATGCTATGCTTTAGAATTCTTCCTTTCTGTTAACATATCCTGGGAGTTATCACTAGGCCGGGACAATAAACAGCGCACAAAGATGGTTAAGATATCATCTGGTTTGAAGGGGAGGGTTGATTTGAGAAGGGAAAAGAAGGGAAATGGGGAAAAAAAGAACATTCAAATTTGCTTAAAGAAATAAGAAGGGGGGGAGAAGGAAAAAAACATCTACTTTAAATTTAAGGTCACAGAGCACTGAATTAATAAATAAGGAACACAGGGTGTTTAGGTACAATTAGATAATTGTATATGCATACGAAAAAATGAAAAGAAAGGGTCCAGGAATATTAAAAATAAAGTAAGATATAGGTGTCAAGATATGATCTCTTTATAGATGAATGGGGTCAGAATATAGAATAACATCATGGAATGTAAAGGGGATGCAAAATAGAATAAAGATGTTAAGGATACTTAAATATTTAGAAGCTAAAAAAAATCAAACTGGATAATGCTACAGGAAGCTCATTTAACCATAAAAGAAATAAACCAGCTGGAAAAGTGGTGGAGTCCAACCTTTGCCATGGACTATGCAAGGAACTCAAGAGGCACACTAATAGCATATCGTAATAAATCATATTTACCCAAATTCTTAAAAACAATAATAGATACACAAGGAAGATATGTGATTAATCAAATACAACTTTACAATGTAAGAATCACTTGTGCTACAATATATACACCTAATGTTAATAACCCTAGATTTTATACAGATTTTTTTTTCTAACATTAGCAATATTTGAGCCACCATATATTGTAGGAGGAGATTTTAATATGGTTTTACAGCAGTTAGATAAAACAGCACCTATAGATGTATCATATAAAACATCAAGGAGAATAATTAAAGAATTTATGGGGGAATTGTGATTAATTGATCCAAGGAGAGCTTTATATGGAGCTACAAATGTCTTTTCATTTTCCTCCAATATCCATATAAGTTATTCAAGAATAGATTATTGTTTGGTATCAGAAACATTACTACATGCAATAACATCAGTAAAATACCCAGGGATAATAATTTCCAATCACTCCCTGTGTATTTTAACAATTAGCATAACACAAGAAAAATATAGGACTAGGATATGGAAACTAAATACTACTATTATAAGTAAGGAGAGTATAAAAAAGGAAATAAATAAAGTATGTCAGGAATATTTTAAGGTTAATACACTAAAGGAAATATCTATAATAAATATCTGGGAGGCATTCAAGGTTTATCTGAGGGGGATAGTGATGAAAATAGAGGCAAAAAAGAAAATAAATAAACAGGAGAACTAGAAAAGGAAATCCAAAATGTATCTAATTTACATTTTTCTTCATTTGATAAATCAGGTTTATAACCAATTGATACATAAAAGAGAGCTCTACAATCAAATAAACACTGAGAACACAGAAGACCAAATGCTAAACACAAGATCTAATTACTATGCCCTAACAGATAAACCACTTACATTGCTGGCTTGGCAGACAAAAAAAAGTCAGAAGGAGATGACTATAATTAAGATAAAAAAATAAGTGCCGGCCCGGTGGCACTGAGGGTTGAGGCACTAGAAGCCACACCTTACACAATGCCAGTGACCTGGGTTCAGGAGTGAGCTTGGGTTGGCAGGGGTCAGCAGTGGAGTACTAGGATCAAGCATCCACAGACAGCTCTCCTAGTCCAGCGTTGGGTTGGGGACACCATACCATGCTGTGGCGGCTCCTGGGGATGCCTGGAGGAACTGCATGCATCAGTGTTACTGGAGGGGGAGCATGGCAGAAGTCTGCATGTAAGTTCACGGATGTCATTGCATGTATGTGCTCCACTGGGGAGAAAAACCAGGAGGAAAAAAATGACTGGGCGTGACCAAGCAGCTTGATGGCCACACCCTGTGGTGCCAGGAGGACTGTCATGGAATTGCACTGGGGGTTCCGGGGCTGGCCTGACGTGGTAGGATAAGGGGAGCCCTCCAGCAGGTTGATGATGGCAGTACCTTTACCCCATCATGCAAGTGAGCCTACTGCTCTCCAGGCAGGCAGGGCCAGTGGCTGAATGCCCTAACAGTTAGACACCGCAGCAGGCATTAAATAGTGATATAATTTAAAAAAAGATAAAAAACAAGCAGGAAAATATAGTTAGTACTCTGGGGGAAATAATTAAATGTTTTGTGGAGTTCTATCAGGACCTATACACATCACAGATAAGCCAGGATGCAGAAGACCCAAGTAAACTCCCACAAATTAATGCAGAAACAAGTAGAATTTTAGATCAACACATTACACAGGATGAAATATTAACAGCAATTCAGGATCTAGCTACAGGAAAAGCCCTAGGCTCAGATGGACTGAGTGGCAAATTTTATAAAGAATTTAAGCAAATAATAATTCCTTTGGTGTATTAAAATACATTCCGGACTCCTTTAAGCAAGGTATAATGCAGGTGTTTCTGAAGAAGGGAAAGGATCTGCTCATATGTGCCTCCTACCTCCCAATATCACTTCTAAACACAGACTATAAGCTATTTATGAAAATAATAGCTAAAAGGTTAACACACATTTTTCCAATATTAATAAATCAGGACTAGAATGGGTTTATCAAAGGTAGCTCGTTGACTGAAAATATTAGGCATACAATTGATATGATAACTCTTAAATAAAACACCAGATGCTATATTAATGGCCATAGATGTGGAAAAAGCATTTGACCGTGTTAAATGGAGTTATATATTTGCTACAATACAAAAATGGGGTGGGACACAGATGAGCGGATGGATAAAATTGTTATATGAAATACCAACAGCCTGTATAAGGACAAACATAACAATATTGAAAGAAGTTAAAATTTCCAGAGGGACTAGACAGGGCTGTCCTCTCTCCCCAATTATTTTTGCTATGATTATAGAGCCTTTAGTAATTGTCAAAGGAGAATATGAAAAGATTTCAGGAACAAAAATTAACAAAAAGATACAAAAAATAGGGTTGTATGTGGACAAAACACTTTTATTTCTTACAAATCCAGAAGAATCAATCTTGGAATTTATAAAAGTAAAAGAACACTTTGGTATAAAATCGGGATATAAGATTAACTGGAAAAAGTCGATAATACTAAAGTAAAATGACACTCTAACAAATTAATCTCCCCCAGCAGTATTCTCTACAGCAGACAGAGGATGAAATACATTATTTAGGAGTGAACATTACAGCAAAAGTGGATAAACTATACTAAGCTAATTATGCGGAGTTAATAAAAGAAATACAAATGGATTTAAAATGATGGGATGGATTATCACTGACAGTAACAAGCAGAATAAATGTTATAAAAATGCTAATCTTACCTAGAATATGATTCTTATATCAAATGTTAGCTATACCTCTTGCACAGGCATTTTTATATAGTTAAAATCATATACAAGAAACTTCATCTGGAAAAATAAAAAATCAAGGATTGCACGGGACATATTAACACTACCTAAGGAAAAGGGAGGGCAAGCACTGCCAGACTTCTATATATACTATTTAGCAACACAGATAACGCAGGAATGGCAATGGCTAGAAAAAGAGAAATCCCATCCAACATCAATACAAATGGAGCAGGATGCACAAACTTACCCAACATTTTTAAATCTGTTATTTTCAAATATGACATGGAAAAAAGAATGAATTAAGTTTCATAACTACAGATACAATTATAGGGTACTGGAACAGGCTCTAGCCCTGATGAAGGAAGAAAATACAGGTTACTCACCTGTAACAGGAGTTCTAGGAATGGTATATGTTGTTCATCCACACTATCTGGCAGGTTCCTTGCCGCTTTAAATCTTGCTGGAAGGTCTTCAAGCTAGCTCCTCCCACCACCGGTGGTAAAATACCGGCTCTGCCCATGACACCAGATCTGGCCCGCTGGAAGCTCAGGTTGTGCGTCGGCTTGGGGAGGTCAGGTGGGTTCGTGTGGATGAACAACATATACCATTCCTAGAACTCCTGTTACAGGTGAGTAACCTGTATTTCAGGGATATGGATATGTTGTTCATCCACACCATCCGGCAGACTCCTAGCAGTTCTCTGGGAGGAGGGAGGCAAGACAACTTATATATACTTACTTGGGGAACAGAGATTGGAGAACCGAGGCCCCAAAACCAGCATCCCGCGTGACTCAAGGTCGATATGGTAATGGGTAATGAAGGTGTGCTGACTTCCAGGTAGCAGCCCTGCAGATTTCCTGGATAGGGGCGTCCCTGGAAGCAGCCACCGATGCAGCAGTATGGCGGGTGAAAGAGCTCTTATCCCTCTGGGAGGCTCCATGCCCGCCAACTCATAGAGATTTATGCAGGAGGTGACCCATCTGCCTATCGATCCGCTTGGCTGCAGGTCTGCCAGGTGCGGCTTCAGCGTGAGGTGACAAACAGCTGGCTGAACCTCTCTCGACTTTCAGCCGTGCACTTTATAATAAGCGAGCGCCCTTCTAGGGTCCAGAGTATGGAGCCTATATTCGGCCTCCGAGGTGTGACTGGGGTAGAACACCGGCAGAGTCAACACCTGATTAAGGTGAAACTCCGACACCACCTTCGGAAGGAATTTCGGTGGGGCGTAGGACAACCTTGTCCCTGTGGAAGACCAGGTAAGGAGACTCGATGCTAAGCGCCTGGAGTTCTCCCATCCTTCTGGCTGGCGTGATAGCCACCAAGAAGGCGGTCTTCCACGACAGGTGGGGAGACCACACCTGTGCATTGATTCGAATTGTTGCCCATGAGCTTTGCCAATACCAGCAGTAAATCCCACGGAGGTGGGGTTCCCGCACTGGAGGAAATGTGATCAAGGCCTTTAAAGAAGCGCCCGACCACTTTCTCCTGCGCCACCGACTCGCTGACCGCCCACGCCGGGTAAGCAGAAATGGCTGCCAGGTGCACCAAGGGTCGTCCACCCAAGCCCTTGACTAGATAGGGACCATAGATAGTCCAAAATCTTGCCACAGGACACGAGAAGGGTCCAAACCCTTATCCTGACACCAAATGGAGAACCTCTTCCATTTGAAGGCATAGCATTTCCTGGTCGACTCCTTACGGGATGCCTCAACGACGTTGAGGACCTCGTCGGAAAGACCCAAGGCCTGGAACTCTAGCCGCTCAGGAACCATGCCGTCAGGTGCAGGGATTGAAGGTCCGGATGGAACACCTTCCCCTGATTGACTGAGAGCAGGTCCGGGTGAGCTGGAAGCTGCCTCGGAGTCCTGGAGCTGAGACTGAGGAGATCTGGGTACCAGAACTGGCGAGGCCAGTCTGGGGCTATCAGAATCACCTGCGCCTTGTCCCTCCTCGCTTTCAGCAGGAACGGGGGGAAAGGCGTAAAAGAGGCCCGGGGTCCACGGCCTCGAGAAGGCATCCCCCTGCAGCGAGCCCTGCTGAGGGGGGCGGGCATGAAACAGCCTCAGCTTCGCGTTCTCCCTGGAGGCAAACAGATCCACCAGAGGTGTGCCCCAATGGGAGAACAGGTCCTGTGATATCTCCGGCAGGAGAGACCACTCGTGCGATGCAGCCCCTATCCGGCTCAGGGCATCGGCCAGGGTGTTGGAGGCTCCTGCCACATGAATGGCCAGGAGATCCGCCTCCAGGCTGCGCACTAGTGACCAGATGCGGAGAGCTTCCTTGCATAAGAGCATGGAGCGTGTCCCGCCCTGGCGGTTTAGATAGTACATGGTCGTGGTATTGTCCATCTGGACCCGGACCACTTGACCCCGGAGAAATGGAGCAAAGGCAGTGAGAGCTAGGCGGACCGCACGGAGCTCCAGCAGGTTGATATGGCATCAGGACTCCCGCAGGGACCAGAGGCCCGTGCACTCGGTGTTCCCCCAGGTGGGCACCCAACCCATCAAAGAGGCGTCGGTCGTTAGAGAGACCGTCGGCTCGGGGCGGACAAACGGGATACCCTCCTGCAGATGGGACGGAACGGTCCACCACTGGAGAGCGTTCCACATCTCCTGGGTTGTCCACACACGCTGGTCCAGAGGATCGCAGCGCTGTGACCACTGGCTGGCCAGTCCCTACTGGAGGGGGGGCATGTGCCAGCGAGCCCAATGGACTACGCTGGTACAGGCCACCATGAGACCCAGGAGTTGCAGGAAGTCCCGGGCAGGGTGCGATTGCCCAGCCAGAAATGATTGGGCAAAGGAGGTAAGAACCTCGGCCCTGTCCGCCGGGAGCCGTGCTCTGGCTCGAAGAGAGTCGAGCTCTGCCCCGATGAAGGATATCACCTGCTTGGGCTCGAGTTCCGACTTGGCCTCGTTGACCAGGAGGCCGAGTTGAGAGCAAACCCGGAGGGCCAGATCCCTGGACCGCTCCACCTCCGATCTGGAGGGGGCTGCTATCAGCCAGTCGTCCAGGTAAGGGTACACCCGGACCCCTTGGTGCCGCAGGAATGCTGTCACCACTGAGATGCATTTGGTGAAGACCCTGGGAGCTGAAGAAAGGCCGAAGGGCATGGCCTGGAACTCGAAGAGGGATCCCTCCGCCCTGAAGCGGAGGAATCTCTGATGAGACGGACGGATAGGGACGTGAAAGAACGCGTCCTGGAAGTCCAGAGAGCAGAACCACATGCCGTGTTCCAGAGATGGTCTTATCTGAGCCAGAGTGACCATTCTGAAGGTTCGAGACCTTAGGAACTTGTTCAGGTCGTGTAGGTCTAGTATGGGGCGCCAGCCCCCCGTCCGTTTTCGGGACCAGGAAGTACCTGGACACGAACCCTGGTTCTGATGGTGGGTCCTCTATCTCTTTTATCACCCCCTTTTGAAGAAGGAGGGCGATGTCGGCTCGACGAGCCTCTAGAGATTCTGGGGACCCCGAAGCCCCCCGCGGCGACGGCTCTGAAGGGCGGAGCCCGCTCGAATTCCAGAGGCAGGCCTCTTCCCACCACCTCCAAAACCCACCTGTCCGTGGTAACAGCGGACCAGGCGGAAAAAGTGTCGGGCCGTCCCCAAGGGGAACCAGGCGAGTAGCGGGGATGAGGGCGACACCCTCAGCCCGTCACTGTGCAGGCTTGGAGGAAGGACTGGCCGAGGGACCACAGGGCCTTTTCCTCCTTGCTTCCTATTCGAGGAAGCTGATGAAGCAGGCTTGGAATACAAGGTCTAGCCTGCTGGCCCTAGACGCTGTTGTTGGGCGAGGCGCAGGAGCAGAAGAAATGAGGCGTAGGCTGGGGCTTACGGCCCTTGTCCCTCTGTGCGGATGAGACTGAGTCAAGGTGGCATTGGACTTTTCGATCCTCTGGAGGTGGCCTTCCACTCCAGGGCCGAAGAAGTCCGTTCCCAAGAAGGGAATGTCCGCAAGCTTGTGCTGGGTATCCGAGGTGAAAGTGGATATCCTCAGCCACGCCCGCCGTCGCATGGCCACAGCGGCCGCCACTGACCGGGTGCAAGAGTCCCCAATATTCAGAGCAGTCTGGAGCTGCTGCTTGGCTACTGCCCTGCCCTGGTCCCGCACCTGCTTAACTGTGGTCTGCAGGTCGGCGGGAAGATGAGGGACGACTCATCCAGGGAGCCCAACAGGGCATGGGAAAAATGTGCCATGAGGACGGCCGAACTGGCCTGATGAAGGCCAAGTGAGGAGGCAGCGTACACTTTTCGCCCCGCATAGTCCAACTTCTTGGACTCTTTGTCGGGCGGTTTGTCCACGTCCCTGGCATTTCCGGCACATCGGAAAACACTGTCCGTGACCAACCCCTCGGCCGAAGGGTGTTCGGAAAAGCCGGACAGAGCGCCCGTAGGGACCGCATACTTCCTGGCCATCCTGGCCGAAGGCGAAGGACAGGAAGCCGGATGCTGCCATAATTCCAGGGCCGGGCCAACAATGGCCTCGGCCACCGGAAAGGCCTCCGTGGGAGAATCCCCTCAGTCCAGGATCTCAGTGAGGGGATATCTGGCCCGTTTGGACACAGGTTCAAGCTTCATCCCAGTGGATTCTGAGATGAGCCTATGAAGTCCAAGGAAGGACAAAGGGCTATCGTCCACTGACTACCCCCCAGAGGACTCCAAGTCAAGGCGCTTGGAGAACAGGGAGGAGTCGTCCGATTCCGACGAGTCATCGAATAGCTGCCTGGGACCTGAGCCACCCTCCACGTGCCGAGGCTTATCGGGCGTGAGACTGACCGACAGCTTATGGGGGAGGCCATGGGCCGACCGTGAATTTTTCAACGGTGCCCCGACTGTCGGCTGAGGCGGAGGCGGTCCCACCAGAATTGGTGGGGCAGCCGGAATAGGCCGAACAACCGGCCTGGGAAGAGGCACCTCGACCGCTGTGAGGGGTTGTTTCGGCCGCTCCGGTGACAACCATTTTATGGCCAGGGAAGAGGCCTGAGCTGGCTTACTGCCGACCAATAATAGTTGTTGCCCATCAGTTTCATACTACAGTAACTTCACGCCGAAGCCTCCCCATCCTGGAGGAGGATGAGGGGAAGCGAAGGCGCGCCCGCTACCACGGTGTCGAGAATCGAGACCGCCTTTTGTCGACGGAACGGCTGGACCGCGATGATGTCCGAGATCGAATCTCGGCAGGCCGAGGTCAGTGTGGCGGGAGCCGAGGATCGGCAATCCCCTCGGCTCGGTCGACAAATCCGACGGCTCCGGGGCCAGAGGCGCAGATGAGCCGACGGTATCCTCAGACCTCACCGGGGGAACCAGGGAGGAGGGATTTTCGGCTTCTCCAGCTGACAACCCGTCTAACGGGTCGAGAAAAATCTCAACCACGTCGGCGGGAGTCTCGGACACCTGGCCTGACGGGGGCACCGTGAAGCTAGTGGCCGAAGCCGAAATTTCGACCGAAGTCGACTGTCGACAAGGGGAGGGAGATCTTTCCCGCTCCCAAGAGCATCGACGATGGGACTTACCCTTACTTTTCTTCGACCGGTGATACGGTCCAGAAGAAGTTGGACCCTCACCTTTGGTTGAGAGGGTCAGGCAAAGCTCCTTAAAGGAAGCTGAATAGGAGGCCCCAAGCGAGAGCGGGACGAATGCCGCAGCCAAAGATGTCGCGGCCTGAGCCGCCTCCTCCTCGAGGGCGACCATCTGCTAGAGTTGTTCAGCGGATCCCGCAGCCACGGAAACTGTCAGTCGGGCCTCCTTAGATTTGACCGGAGGAAATCTCCTTTCAGGGCGCCCAAGTTGGAGACGGGCAGCGCGATCCTCGAGGACGTAGACTGAAAAGGAAGAGCACAGTTCGCAGGCCTGCGGGTCGTGCTCCTGGCCAAGGCAGTAAACGCACGTGGAGTGTGGGTCCGTCCGAGACATCTTCAGCCCACAGGGGCATCTCCGAAATCCGGGAGTCGATGTGTCCATCGCAGCCGCGAGGGGAAGAAGACCGAAGTGGTAAAAGTTTTGTTTTTGAAAATTTTTAAAAGTCGAAGATTTAGGCCCAAAACTTAATCGCAGAGCGTTAAGGAGGGAACCTGAGCTTCCAAGCGGTAAGGAAGATCTGGCGTCATGGGGCGGAGCCGAGAGTTTTACCACCCGGGTGGGTGGGAGGAGCTAGCCTGAAGACCTTCCGGCAAGATTTAAAGCGGCAAGGAACCTGCCAGATAGTGTGGATGAACAACATATCCATGTCCCTAGAAATGGTATTACCTTATATACTCCAATATATAAAAATTATATTTTCCAACCTTCTGTGTCAAGAGGTATATTTAGAGTATGCCAGGAAAAGGGTTTGTCCCAATGGGAATATATGTTGGTTAAAACAATGCTCTACTATACAAGTACATTATCAAATACCGAAGGAACATGAATATTAATACATACAGGTAAAGGCTTATTTTAATAAAATAAAAAGAAATAAATATCAGAATCCCCACAATTATTGAAACTAATCAAGTCAAACAAATATGGGAAAAACCTATCTCAGCTATATACCAAATATTAATAAATAATAGAGAAATCAATCTAAATAAGTTCAAAAATAAATGGGAAACAGATATAGGTATAAATGTAACAGAAAAGATCTGGCAACAAATAGTAGCAGCTTACACAGATAATATTCAATCAACAAAACTTCAGCAAATACAAATGAATTCCACACAGTGGACCTATTATACTCCATCCAAGCTACATACATTTAACAAATAAGACATCAGATAAATGCCCAAGATGTGCACACACAAGTGGCACCTTGACACACATGCTGCATGCATGCATGCCTATATTTGTCAATCTACTGGAGTAAAATAGAAAAGATACTATCTAAAACATTTGGGAAAATAATAGTTCTAAATCCCTTAATAACGATATTTGGGATTATTGCAGTAAAGGAATATCTAGATCCACTGGAAGCGAGATTGTTAATGATGGCTATGGTGACAGCCAAAAAATGCATTCTCTTTCAAAGGAAAGATGCTACCCCACCATTTATATAAGCCTGGATTAATACGATGATTGATATTGCAGATTTGAAAAAAAATATGGTATATATAAAAATTGGAAAATGGGACATGTTTGAGTTAATTTGGGCCACCTTAAGATAACTGCTTAAAGAACAACTCTCTATTATAATAAAAAGCTTAAAACACTAGATTTACCCCAATTATGTTTTAACTTTATTGTTTTTAGTTCTTTATTTTTTTAATTTCCTCCTGCCGTTGGTCTACTAAATATTGTAGATAATGCAGCAATTATTTCATTGAGTCTTTCAAAATATATCTGGCTCTCTTCTGCTAACCACACAATTGCTGTCTGTGACATCACAGTATGTTGTCATGGTGAGCACTATGATGTCATAAACCAAGGCATTGTGAAGTTAACTGGGGAGAGGCACATGTTTTTCAAGTGTTTTCAATACAAACATTTCAGATGGACTACCAAGATGTGCTGTAAACCTTGGAAAGAAACATTAAAAAGGAAAAAAATGTAGTTTGTAGTAAATTGCAACGGCTGAAACATCTTATTTATGAAAACACATGCTGCAGTGCAGAGTTGCTTTTTAAGAAAGTAATAAGATAGAACACATGAATAAGTATAATTTAAAAAGAAATAATAATAAATAAATAAATGAAATATAATAAAGAGATAGGCTGGGGATTCCTGGACCCTCAGTTATACTAAATCAGAGCCTTGGGTTGACAGCCAATATGAAGGAGGTATGGGCTTCTGTGATATCTGAACCAGAGAAAGATGAAAAAAAAAAAAAAGGATAACATTGAGAATGTAGAGTAAGACAGTGTTGCCACGGTCTAACATGGACCATAATTCCAGAAATGTTTCCTAAAAAATGTTACAGTAAATGAAGACCAAAATCAGGTCTCAGCTATGATGTTTTATCTTGCCCCCACACCCCCCACCAACACCACCACCGCCCAGATATTAAATAGTTGTTTTAAGGCCTATTTGCCAAATATGTCTGCCCGAAACTCACTGCTGCTGGTGCCAAACAGGGCCTACAAGTCCAGAAATGTTCACCAAAAAATGTTACATCAAATTGAGACTGAAATGTGGAATCAATACTGATGTTTTAGGGTGCCCCCAAGCATCCAGACATTAGAATGCTCCTTTAGCCACTGTTTACAATTGTTTTTCGGCACCCATCTTGTTTCTGCCAGTGCAGTACAGGCAGTAAATGTCCAGAAAAATTGCAGGAAAAATGGTACATTAAATTGACACACAAATATATTCTCAGCCATGATGTTTTATGGCACCCAAACCACCACCCAGACATTAAATAGCTGTTTTAGGGCCTGTTTGACAAACATTTCTTCCTGAAACTCACTGCTGCTCATGCCAAACAGGACCTACAAGTCCAGAAATGTTCACCAAAAAAATGTTACATCAAACTGAGACTGAAATGTGGCATCAGTCCTGCTGTTGTATGGTGTGTCATCACCTCAGGGACCTGAAAAGCAGGGTTCGACAAATACGATAGCCCGACGTCCCGGGCTATTACTTCCCAGTCAGGGACAAGTACTGTTGTAAGGAGCCACTTGTCCGTGGGCAAGCATTAAAATAAAAAAAATATATATTGGCTGCAATACCAACTTTGCAGCAGCAGGGTGCGCGTCAGCGATACGCGATACTGCAGCAGTCCTGCGCCGACCTGTCTTGTGCTGGTGGTCATCTGACCCACAGAGCAGCACTCACATGATATGGCAGGTCGGCAGCAGGGGAACAGAAACAGCGCCTGGAGCGGGTACAGCGCTTGGAGTGGGTACAAGCAGCGGCCAAAACGGAAACGGAGGAGGAGCCAGTCATGAGACTGGTATGTGTGGCAGCAAATCCATCCGAGGCTCACCGGCGGTAAGGCGACATTGGTTCCAGCTTAGGCTTGGCGAGACTGATCTGGGGACACACGCACTGACGCACTCCACTTTCTCTCATCTTCACAGAGAAGGACGTGCGTACTGTTCCAGAGCAGTTTGTTCGTGGAGAAGTTGATTAGGCCCTACGGTCGAGGGCACTGCTTGTAATAAAAATAAAGCCAGGGAGGTAAGGATTAGCGAGGGAGGTTGGGGGTTGGTGTGAGCCCGAGGTCAGTGGTCGGCGGCTGGCTTGCCAGGGGGTCACGAGGCATGCCAAGCTGGACACAAATGAAGCTGCCATCAGTTTGCTCACACAAATAAAAAATAGGGCTGGAGGGAGAACATTGTTGAAGCCAGCTTTTGCTGTCTGTGTTTTGCAGAAGCCAAAAAAAAAACGAGAGAAAACACAAAGTCAATAAAGGGCATATTACAAATAAGTGAATTGAATTTGTTCCTATATTTTATATATTTTATATAACTTAATTGAAGGAACAAGGAAATCAGGAGGGTATACTAACCAAAATAAACAGGAGGAAGAGAACTTACTAGTGCAGTGATCCAAGGAAACACAGTGCATTGTAACTTTTTAGTTTGAACTGCTGTCTGGAGCTAAATTGTCTGCTAGGTTGAGACTGTGGAGTCAGTGGTGAGCCTAATAAGGGAAGGGAGGAGGATCAGCCACTGAGACAGCAAGAGCAGTTTGTGTTGTAAGTTAAATGTAGTAAATGTCTATCTGTGCCAAAATAAAATTGTAGCAGTAAGGAGGAGGAGGAGAAAGAAAAGCAAGGAGGGCTTAAGGCCAGGCTATAAATAAATAAATAAATCAAAATTTGATTGGTTGATATTTTGAGGTTAGCACCCACTCATTGTAGTGTCCTTCTGGGCCCCAGTGTCACCGTCTGCCACCCAGTCCACCAAACCCGGCACCCAAAGAAACTCACACAAACACACTATATATATTTTATTATTTTATTTTATTATCACTGAGGAAGAAAATAAGTGCCACAATATGCAGAACAGGAGTAGGAGGAGCAGTAAACAGCAGACTCTTTTTTCTCTGGTCAGTAGCCTCACCAGTATCAGCAGTGACAGCAGACTCCATCAGTAGCAATACACCACCTGAAACTGAAACACAGTCCACCTCTGTGTCTAGTGCAGATAAGAGTAATAACAATGACAATGAGCCTATATCTGTGTCAGGAGATATAACTGCTGATCATCAGTGTCTTGAATTAAGCAATGAAGGCTTAACAGAAAGTTTACATCCACTCCTAAAACATGCTTTAGTGCTCCATGAGCAGGATGAGAGGCCAGAGAGGCCAAATAAAGATAAGAAATACGATCAGGAGAAAAGGGCCAGATTGTTTCAAAGGCATTGGTTAACCATTTATAACTGGCTGAGATATGATGAAAAAAGAACTGATGTATTGCACTATGTGCGAAAAATATCCAACCATTGCAGTACCAGCCTTTTCAAAGAAACCTAATGTTTTTGCCACTGGCTCAAATAATTTTGAATTGAGTCACTACTCGCTCATGACAAGTCCAATCCACATTTGCTGTGTATGAATCAACATATTGCACACAGTGGTCAGCGTGTGGTACATTTGATATCACTGAGTCCCCACTGTATCAAGCATTCGCCAGTTGGATCAGGGCACTAAGGTCAAGATGCAACGCCTGTTCAACACAGCATATTCCATTGCCAAAAATCTGCGCCCTTTCTCGGACATGGAGTGGCTCTTCATGAACTGCAAGAAAAAATGGGATAACGCTTGGTTCTAATTATACCAATGATAAACGAGCTAGGGACTTCTGTGGTGCTATATCAGCAGTTATATCCCAAACCCAGATGCAGACTCTTATTGATGTTAAATATGTGACAGTTCTTGCTGACGGTAGTACAGATTCTAGTATAACTGAGTGGGAAAATGTTTTCATACGGTTTGTTGACCCAAACTCAAAACTGGTGCAACAGTGCTTATCCAAGCTGTGCCACTGGAACATGCACATGCAGAAGGTGTATTTCACGTAATAACGACTGCACTTGAGTCAGTAAATCTTCCTCTAAGTAACCTACAAAATGTTCACAATGGAGGGCCATTCCTTGTTTCAGCAAATTTTGATGGGGCCAGTGTCATGATGGGTGAAAGAGGAGGAACCATAGCAAAGTTGTGAGAACACTGTCCTCAAATAATTACGATGCACTGTGTTGCCCATAAGTTAGAGCTGGCAGTTCTTGATGTGGTAAAGAAAAATACATTTGTGTCAAAGCTTGAAAGTACTCTCAAGGGAATATTTAAGTTTTATCATTACAGTCCCAAAAAAATGAGAGAACTAAAAGAAATTGCAAATGTCATGGATACTGATCTTGCTCATTTTAGTGCTATAAAACAAGTGAGATGGCTTGCCAGTAGGTCACGATCAGTTCATGCAGTTCAGGTTAACCTACCCAGTGTCGCTCAACACCTAGAACATGCATCTTCTGCTGCTGGTGATGAAGGTTCTAGAACAAAGGCCCTCTTAAAGGAAGTACAGAGTGTACAGTTTGTAAAATCCCTATATATACTACAAGACTTCCTGCCAATACTAAAAAACCTGTCACTCCAGTTTCAAAGAGATGACATAGTAATACTGGAAGTTCCACAACCTGTTGAGACCTGCCTACTCCAGCTTACGGAGCTGAAAACATCACCAGGGAAATACAAGCAACTTCCTTAGCCATTACAAACCTGAACAGAAATGGATGGAGTATGTTGTGTCAAAGAGGGAGGGAGGAGGAGGAGGAGAGGACTGTTCCTTTTCCATTCAGAGGCAACTGCCCAGAAGTCAGTTTTGTAAGAGATATGCAATTGCAGAATTTAATAAATGCAGCAATAACGCATATAGACGAGAGGTTTAAAATTCTCAGAGGTGCCTCTCAAACGGTTCAGCTGTTTAGATTTCAAGCAGTTTGATCTGCCGAGACCAGCTAAGCGGTGTTTGGGACCTGTGAACTGGCAAACCTGGTTAAATACTTTGATTTTTTCACAGAAGAGCAGCAGGAACATATAAAGTTTGAGTATGCTGCATTTAAAATGCTGCTTAAATCTTCAGCTGACAAGCCGTATTTGCAGGTCTACACAAAATTACTAAAGAAAAACCACCACAGATTGGGCACATTATTCTTGACTTAGTTGAAATACTAATAACTATGAGTGTCTCAACTGCTAAGTGTGAAAGAGTTTTCTATTCAGAACCTTATCAAAACAAAAATACGGACACGGCTTTCTGATGACACACTACAGTCTCTCCTGCAGATAGCGTAGAAGGTCCTGAACTGCATGAATTTAATCCTGATCCTGCAATTAACCACTGGCTGCTCTGTGGTCCAGGAGCGAGACATGTTCATGGGCATGCTGCTGTTACTGCTGCTACATCTACTGCTGGTGGTGCGCTGCTGCTTCCGTTTCTTCTCCTGATGAGTGATGATGATCCAATGCAAGTACTCCTAGTAGTGCTCCATCATCATCTTCCTGTCTTCCCAATCTCTAGTCAGTCTACCCCTTGATGACAGTCATGCTATATTCACAGAATGGCTTGTTGATTGATGGCCTTGCTTCATTTCACTACAATTATCCAATCTCTTCTGAAACAGACTTCAGCCTGCCCTGCATGCACACATGGTTAGTTAGGTCACCACCAGATGTCCTCTTTTAGAGCACATGTCCTCTTTCCAGCTGCCAAATATTCTTCATGTACTTTCAATTCAATATCCTGTATTATTATTATTTTTTTTTATAATTTTTTTTACTCTCAGTCTCTTCTCCTACCATACCTAGGACCTCCCCTTGTATATGAGCTGTGAAGGAAGTGGAGATTTTAAACTTGTTTACTCAGGGTCTGGCACCAGGGCTCATCGGGGAACTAGGTGTCCTCTTTTTGGCATCCCAAAATCTGGTACGGGGTATGGTACTCCTACACACAGTACACCGGTCCCACCCTGGACCTGCCGTATTAACATTCAGAAAAGAAAGGAATTGGATGGAGAGTCAATCACTCAATATTGTTTTTCTCGATTTACACAGTTCTTCTACATCTACATCCATCCTAATACAATAGTACAACCCCAGACACACCATGTAATTTATTTCTACAGATGTTTGGTTAAAATTTTCATGTAAGCGTATTGGACTACCACTCGGAACTCTGGGACTACCATTTTTGACCAGACCAGTTGTCCGGGACTAGCATGCCATTTTGAAATTTGTCGATCCCTGCTGAAAAGGGGTGCCAACTCATGCAGAGAAAATGAATTCCCCCTGCAAAATGCTGCTGCTACTTGCAATTCTTTCCTCCTCCTGCTGCTGCTGTTTCAATTCATTTAGATAGAAATGTACAATTATCATTTCCCTGTCCCTATGCTGCTGTACTGATTGTCTAGCTGTGTTGACTGACTGTCTCTGTGGTAGTAGCTTGCCTGGAGATGGGGAGTGAATGACATTTTGGGACACTGTAGTTTGCTGCCTGCTGCTGTCTCTGACTACTACTTTCCAAGTTGCCCTAAGAACTACTGTTCTGGATGACTGATGCCTGGTGGATTATCTTCACACAGTGCATACTGCTGCTGCTGAACACATAAGTATCTGTCTTCATTTTTTTTCCTGTGCAAGGTAGGGGTGTTGGTGGGTTGGTATTATGGCATCTTGAGTTCTAATATGCTTGTACTGCTGTTATATTATTTTTCAGTGCGCTGTGGATGACTTCATCATGCCAGGCCAGGAGAGAGGGAGATCTATGGATCTTTGAATGCACCGCATTTCCCAATTTCCCAATGCAGACGTTAAGTATTGGAATTTTCATACTAGTGTGTTATGTCTTACTGCCATCTGATTGTCTGAGCTTGATAGTAATTGTGTTATTTTTTGCTTTTGTCAACATCAGGAATTCAAGCGAAGTTAAGTCTCGTTCCTTCCTGCTGCCACTGCTACTGCTGGCTGCTCACCCATATTTGGGGGATTTATTTAATTGTGTGACGGTTCCACTTTCACAGTCCTTGAGGTAAGTATTTCTTCATTTTTTATGGTTTTCTGTGGTGGGGGGTGGTGGACGGTCACGGTGGTGGTGGGTGGGACTTTTCAGCAATCCTCAAAATTTGTCCTTATTTCAAGGTACGCAATGCTGACAGGGGAAGGGGGATGCCTGCTAGTGCTACTGTCCTTCATCGTTGACCTTGGTCCGGATTGGAATCATGTGCACCACACAGCATGTTCCTGTGGGGAATCTCTACAGCTTAAGGACATCACAGGGTATGGTAAGAATACATTTTTTCTCTACTTCGTCTTCCAACTTGTTAGGTAAAACCAGGTATGCAGATTGTTGAATATCTAACATTTTTTCTTATCTTTGGTCTTGCTTAGGTCATTTTCCTCTGTTGAGGTTTCATCATATGTCATATCTTGACGACTACATGATCAGTCCAGGCCCTACAGAAGCTGTGTTGTGTCTGTAGAAGACAGGGGTGTTGCTTGAACTGCGATGTTGGCCACTGGACTGGTGTCCATACCATTACCATTAGTGAGTAATCACCACTGCCACTCACATACAGGGTGGAACTATATGTGAAAACAGATGGTTAGGATGGTGTTTAGTAAATAATTAGATGGAGGGGGTTAATATCTTGTCTAATCAATGGAGACTGCATAGCTGCAGTAATCATGAACATTTTGAATCCATTCCAAAGTGAGGACAGCTGGACCCTTCCCCTGCCCCCTTGCTTCCCCCGGCCAGGAACCATTACAGTTTTGGTGTATCTTAACCTGGTACTACAGTATAAGTAATCTTTTGGGGGAATTTGATGTTGTAAGTTGTTAAGCCTCTTCATAATTACTTTCGTAAATAATGACTCGCATCACTAAATATGGCCACCATTCACCATTTCTCAAAATGTGATCAACTTGTGGTGTTAACTGTTGAATTAGCATGTTACATTCATATGCCACTCATACTAGTCTAGGAGCCAGGGTTCTTGTACATGTCACTGATTCTAAGTGGCAGAAACATTTGTTTCAGTTGCATGGAGTGCATGGCTATGTCAGGTCAGGTGATGAGATGGGGCAGTGTGGAATTTGCCATCATGGGCACTTTTATGGACATCTAGACAACATATCTTGCTGTAAAATGGAATTGATATACTCTACATGAAAAGTAAGATAATTTTGGAAGAAAAATATTATAACTGTAATCATGCAATTGCAACATCTTTATGTTTACGGTAATTACATTGCTGCTACTTTATATAGGCTTGGACTGGTGGTGAGGTGACCAATCGACGGGTTATGGCAAAGGGTGTTTAAATTAAACTTATACACACTTCAGCATATAACAAAACATTTCCATAACTAATCCAATGGTACAGAGCTAAAAATAAGGTACAACATACACACCCCAGCCACCATACTGAGTTGAAAGTTGTTGGGAGGGGGCTTGGAATAACCTCAGTCTTTTTCAACTTCCAATACCACATCATCCAAGAAGCACCACTCACAGTCTTCAAGACTGGAGTTCTCATCGGGTGGGAATTCTGTCAACATTGCTGCCTCATCCACCTCACTGCTGGTGGATGCCTTATTTGAGGGATCATCATCATCCTCATCACTGAGACACAGTTCCTGTGGCAACACCACTGACACTGTGTTGAGTGGAATGTAACTTTCATTCATTTTGATGAATGTTGGCATTGATAAATTCTTGGGTAACAAATTGGTCCTACAGTCACCCACAATTGCCCCACCTGCACCAAACACTTGTTCTACAGCGACTGTGGATGGTGGGCAGCTCAGGTATTTCACAGCAACTGATGTTAGTGCTGGCCTGTCAGTCATTTTACTGCTCCAGTACAGCAGTGGCTTGTTATTAATGGCAAGGTGCTTTTGGTCCCCCGTGTAGGCCTGCACCATTTGTTCTGCTGCCCAGAGTCCAGCTGCCTCATCTTTCTCCTCCTCCTCCTCCTTTTCCTCCATATCTCCCACTCCCACCTGATAGAGAACATCCCAAATGGGATCACTTGCTGTTTTCTGCTCTGCCTTGCCCATTTTCTCTGAATGGGTTGCCTGTGAGCCGCTGGTGGTGGTAGCAACGCCTGTTTTTGATGCAGTGTGTGCATTTTTCATTTGTGCAGCATGAACCAATCTAACGAGGTTCTCTGTCAACCACTGTACTCGCTGATGACCTCCTTCTATTATAGAGGGCAGACCACATTTGTAGCATGGACCCAGCATGGTGGCTAGTGCAAAGTCAGCTGACTGTAAAATGCTAGATACATGGGTATTTGTGTCCAGCACATGAAGCATCTGATCCATTAGATCACAAGTTCAATGATCCCCACTTGCCTCTCTCTGGTGTTGCACATTCACAAGTGTCTGCCTAAGTACACACATGAGGGGTATGGACTGACTTATATAAGCAGTGGCCCCACTCAATGCCTGTGTAGCATGCTCGAATGGATGGAGAATGAGTATTAGCCCATCAGGTTGGTGCCACTGCTCTGTTGTTAGAGTGATGGACACTCCAGCATTGTCACAGGTGGTGTGCAGCAGCAGGTATTCTAACACAGCCTTATACTGTTCATACACCTGGTCAAGCATGTACAGTGTGGAGTTCCACATGGTCACAACATCAAGCTTCATCCAGTGCTGAGGTAGATGGTTATTGCGCTGTAGCTCATATAGATGGTCACGGGCCTTTGCAGAGTGGGCGAAGTGGACACAGATGCAACAGGCAACAGTAACCATTTCCTTAATGTCTGCATGGTTAAGAAACTGCTGAAAAACAAGATTAAGGCAGTGTGCCAGGCAGGGCACTCTGAAAAAAAAGACACCATAGCTAATGCGCTCCACTACATTGGAGCCATTATCACGTGTGATGAATCCTGCTATGAGTGACTGTGTGTATAGCCACCCGTCAATCTCGTCCAGCAGAACATTAAGCATTTTCACAGCCATGTGAGAACCTAAGACACTTGTCATACTCAGGGTTGCATGCTGCCAAATACCAGGTGTGTTGCTACCACCACAATATTGCTTCACGTATGTTTTGCCAGGCCCAAAATCAAGTACCAGACCAGACAACTGTGCCCAGTGTGCTGTTATGCACAGATACAAGCTTACTGCGGTTTGTCTGCTGGTTCACATATCCATGCTAAGATGGATATAGTGTGATGCACTATGCTTCAATGCATGTGTAATGTAATCATCAACTCTGCTGTTCGGCTCTGGCATGGCCTGCTTACTACAATAGGTTTCTGATGGAACTTGCCATTTGGGACAGGCACGGGCCATCAATCTGCAGAAACCAGCATTCTCCATGAATGAGAATGGCAACTGATCAATGGCCAACATTTCAGCAGTAGCAGTATTTAACTCTCATGCAGCAGCATGACTGGGGGGGGTACTTTGTCTACAATTCAAGAATGGTTTTCAGAGTGGGTTGCATCTTTGGGACTGTCCGACCAGAATGCTGTAGTTGTGGCAGCAATGATTTTCTTTAAGGGGTAACACTTGAGACTTGGAGCTGTGTAGACTGCATGAAAAATACAGGTTACTCACCTGTAACAGGAGTTCTAGGAATGGTATATGTTGTTCATCCACACTTATTGGCAGGTTCCTTAGTGCTTTAAATCTTGCCGGAAGGTCTTCAAGATGGCTCCTCCCACCCACCCGGGTGGTAAAACTCTCGGCTCTGCCCCATGACGCCAGATCTGGCCCACTGGAAGCTTAGGTTGTGCGTCGAAGCCGGGGAGGTTAGGTGGGTCGTGGATGAACAAAATATACCATTCCTAGAACTCCTGTTACAGGTGAGTAACCCTATTTCTAAGGACATGGATATGTTGTTCATCCACACTTATTGGCAGACTCCTAGCAGTTCTCCGGGAGGAGGGAGGCAAGGCGCGCACCCCCTACTTAGGGAATAAAGACTGGAGAACCGAGGCCCCAAAACCAGCATCCCGGCGTGACTCAAGGTCGATGTGGTAATGGGTAATAAAGGTGTGTGCTGACTTCCAGGTAGCAGCCCTGCAGATTTCCTGGATAGGGACGTCCCTGGAAGCAGCCACCGATGCAGCAGTATAACGGGTAGAATGAGCTCTTATCCCTCTGGGAGGCTCCATGCCCTCCAACTTATAGCAGAGATCTATGCAGGTGACCCACCTGCCTATCAGTCCGCTTTGCTGCAGGTCTGCCAGGTGCGGCTTCAGCGTAGGTGACAAACAGCTGGCGAACCTCCCCAATTTCAAGCTCAGCGCCTTATAATAAGCGAGCTTCTAGGGTCCAAAGTATGGAGCCTGTATTCGGCCTCCGAGGTGTGATTGGTAGAACACCGACAGAGTCAACACCTGGTTAAGGTGAAACTCGACACTACCTTCGGAAGGAATTTCGGTTGGGGGCGCAGGACAACCTTGTCCCTGTGGAAGACCAGGTAAGAAGACTCAATGTAGAGCGCCTGGAGTTCTCCCATCCTTCTGGCTGACGTGATAGCCACCAAGAAGGCGGTCTTCCATGACAGGTGAGAGAGTTCACACCTGTGCATTGGTTCGAATGGCTTGCCCATGAGCTCTGCCAGTACCAGCAGTAAATCCCATGGAGGTGGAGGTTCTTGCGCCGGAGGGGAAATGTGATCAAGGCCTTGGAAAAAGTGCCAGACCACCTTCTCCTGCGCCACCGACTGCTCCCCGGCCCGCGCCCAGTAAGCAGAGATGGCTGCCAGGTGCACCTTTAGGGTCGTTGACCTAAGCCCTTGACTAGAAAGGGACCATAAATAGTCCAAGATGCTTGCCAAAGAACAGCAGGAAGGGTCCAAGCCCTTGCCCTGACACCAAATGGAAAATCTCTTCCATTTGAAGGCATAGCATTTCCTGGTCGACTCCTTACGGGACGCCTCAACAACACTGAGGACCTCGTCGGAAAGACCCAAGGCCTGGAACTCTAGCCACTCAGGAACCAGGCCGTCAGGTGCAAGGATTGAAGGTCCGGATGGAACACCTTCCCCTGATTGACTGAGAGCAGGTCCGGGCGAGCTGGAAGCTGCCTCGGAGCCTGGAGCTGAGGCTGAGGAGATCTGGGACCAGTAACTGGCGGGCCAGTCTGGGGCTATCAGAATCACCTGCACCTTGTCCCTCCTTGCCTTGAGAAGCACCTTGTGAATCAAAGGAAATGGGAAAGGCATAAAAGAGGCCGGGGTCCACAGCCTCAGAAAGCATCCTCTGCAGCGAGCCCTGCTGAGGGGGGCGGGCATGAAACAGCCTCAGCTTCACGTTCTCCCTGGAGGCAAACAGGTCCACCTGAGGTGTGCCCCAGTGGGAGAACAGATCTTGTACTACCTCCGGCAGGAGAGACCACTCGTGAGATGCAGCCCCTATCCGGCTCAGGGCATCGGCCAGGGTGTTGGATGCTCCTGCCACATGAATGGCTAGGAGATCCGCCTCCAGGCTGTGCACGAGTGACCAAATGTGGAGAGCTTCCTTGCATAGAAGCATGGAACGCGTCCCGCCCTGGCGGTTTAGGTAGTACATGGTCGTGGTATTGTCCGTCTGGACTCTGACCACTTGACCCCAGAGAAACGGAGCAAAGGCGGTGAGAGCTAGGCGGACCGCTCGGAGCTCCAGCAGGTTGATGTGGCATCGGGACTCCCGCGGGGACCAGAGGCCATGCGCCCGGTGTTCCCCCAGATGGGCACCCCAACCCATCAGAGAGGCATCGGTCGATAGAGAGACCGTCGGCTCGGGGCGGACAAACGGGATCCTGCAGATGAGATGGAACGGTCTACCACCGGAGAGCGTTCCAAATCTCCTGGGTCACCACCACTAGCTGGTCCAATGGATCGCAGCGTTGTGACCACTGGCTGGCCAGTGCCCACTGAAGGGGGCGCATGCGCCAGCATGCCCAACGAACCACGCTGGTACAGGCTGCCATGAGACCCAGGAGCCGCAGGAAGTCCCGGGCAGGGCACGATTGCCCAACCAGAAATGATTGGGCAAAGGAGGTAAGAACCTCGGCCCTGTCCACCAGGAGCCGTGCTCTGGTTCGAAGAGAGTCGAGCACTGCCCCAATAAACAGAATCACTTGCTTCGGCTCGAGTTCCGACTTGGCCTCGTTGATGAGAAGGCCGACTTGAGAGCAAACCTGGAGGGCCAGATCTTTGGACCGCTCCACCTCCTGTCTGGAGGGGGCTGCTATCAGCCAATCGTCCAGGTAAGGGTACACCCGGACCCCTCGGCACTGCAGGAAGGCTGTCACCACTGCAATGCATTTGGTGAAGACCCTGGGAGCTGGAGACAGGCCGAAGGGCATGGCTCGGAACTGAAGAGGATCCTCCGCCTCAGCAGAAGGAATCTCCGATGTGGACGCGGATAGGGGCGTGAAAGAACGTGTCCTGCAGGTCCAGAGAGCAGAACCACACGCCGTGTTCCAGAGATGGTATTATCTGTGCCAGAGTGACCATCCTGAAGGTTCGAGACCTTAGGAACTTGTTCAGATCGTGTAGGTCGAGAATGGGGCGCCAGCCCCCCGTCCGTTTCGGAACCAGGAAGTACCTGGACACAAACCCCGGGTCTGAGGGAGGGTCCGCTACCTCCCTGATCACCTCCTTTTGGAGGAGGAGAGCGATGTCGGCCCGATGAGCTGACAGTGAGGCTGCTGACCCCGAGGTACGACGGCTCTGAAGGGCGGGGCCTGCTCGAATTCTAGAGGCAGGCCTTTTCTCACCACCTCCAGTACCCACCTGTCCATGGTAATAATGGACCAGGCGGAAAGGAAGTGTCGGAGCCGTCCCCACACGGGGGGAACCTGGGGTGAGGTGACGGGGTTGGGGGCGACACCCCTCAGCCTGTCACTGGGCCGACTTGGAGGAGTGACCAGTCGAGGGACCTCCTGGGCCTTTACCTCCCTGCTTCCTGTTGGAGGAAGCCGACGGCTTGGGTTTGGGATGCCAAGCCCAAGCCTGCTGGCCCTGACGTTGCTGGGCCAGGCACGCAGAAGGACGAAAGGGCTTAGGCTGTGGTTTGCGGCCTTTGTCCTTCTGACCGGAAGAGACAGAGTCCAAGGTAGCGTTGGACTTCTAGATCCTCTGCAGGTGACCTTCCACCCCAGGGCCGAAGAGGTCAGTCCCCAAAAAGGGAACATCCGCCAACTTGTGCTGGGTATCCGAAGTAAAGGTGGATATCCTCAGCCAAGCACGACGACGCATGGCCACTGCGGCCGCCACAGACCTGGCACATGAGTCCCCAATGTCTAAAGCAGTCTGGAGCTGCTGTTTGGCCACTGCCCTGCCCTGGTCCCGCACCTGCCTGACCATAGTCTGCAGATCCGCGGGAAGATGAGGGACGACCTCATCCAGGGAGCCCAACAGGGCATGAAAAAAATGTGCCATGAGGATGGCCAAACTGGCCTGAAAAAGGCAGAGAGAGGACGCAGCATAGACTTTTTGCCCGGCATAATCCAATTTCTTGGATTCCTTGTCGGGAGGTTTGTCCATATCCCTGGCATTCCCAGCGGGCCAGAAAATGCACTCGGTAACCAACCCCTCAGCAGAGGGGTGTTCCAAAAAACCGGACAGGGAACCGGTAGGGACCGCATACTTCCTGGCCATCCTGGCCGAAGGCGCAGGGCAGGAAGCAGGGCGCTGCCAGAGCTCCAAGGCTGGACCCACTATGGCCTCGGCCACCGGAAAGGCCTCCATAGGGGAATCCCCTCAGTCCAGAATCTCCGTGAGGAATACCTGGCCCATTTAGAAACGGGTTCGAGCTTCATCCTGGTGGACTCCGAGATGGGCCGAAGCAATCCTAGGAAGGATGAAGGGCTATCGTCCACTGACTGTCCTCCTGAGGACTCCAAGTCCATTCGCTTGGAGAAAAGGGAGGAATCATCCTCGGACTCTGAAGAGTCCTCAAAGAGCTGCCTCGGGCCTGAGCCACCCTCCACCTGCCGTGGTCTATCGGGAGTGAGGGTGACAGCCTACTGGGCAGTCCCTGAGCCGACCGAGAATTTTTGGTCGGAGACCCAAATAACGGCTGTGGAGGCGGAGGTTCCACAAGAATCGGTGGGGCAGCTGGAATTGGCCGAACAACGGCCTGGGAACAGGCCTCGCCACAACGAGGTTGTTTCGCCGCCCGTGACAGCTACTTAATGGCCGGGGAGACGATGGCGCCGGCGCTATTCCCGGTCAGAAGGAGCTGTTGCCACATGAGTTCTCATACCTCTGACACAACTTGCACCGAAGCCTCCCCTTGTCCGAGGAAGAGGAAGAGCGGCGGCGCCGCTTGCCATGGTACCGAGACCGCCTATGACAGCGGGATCGGCTGGACCGTGAAGACGTCAGAGACCGAGACCGAGAACCTTGGCTAGGCCGAGGACGGTGCGGGGAGGAGTCACAGGGAATCGGCACTCCCCTCGGCTCGGACGATTCCACCGAAGGCTCCGGAACTGAGGCGCAGACGAGCCGACGGGATCCTCAATCTCCCACCGGGGAACCGGAGAGGGGATTCTCAAGCTCTCAGCCGACAACCCGTCCAACAGGTTGAGAAAATCTCGACCGTGATCGATGGGAGTCTCGGCCAACTGGCCTGACGGGACACTGTGAAGCCAGTGGCGAAGCGAGGGTCGACTGTCGACAACTAGGGAAGGGGGATCTTTCCCGCTCCCAAGAGCATTGACGGTGAGACTTACTCTTGTCTCTCTTTTTGGACCGAGAAAAAGGTCCAGAAGAAGTTGGACCCTCACCTTTCGTCAAGAGGGTCAGACAAAGCTCCTTAAAAGAAGCTGAATACGAGGCACCGAGAGAAAGTGGGACAAATGCCGCAGCCGAGGTAGAAGCGGCCTGCGGCGCCTCCTCTTTGAGGGCTATCATCTGCTCGAGCTGATCCGCCGAGTCCGCCGCTGCGGACACCGCCGACCAGGCCTCTTTAGGCTTAACCGGAGGAAATCTTTTCTCGGGATGCCCCAGCTGTAAACGGGCAGCACGGTCTTCGAGGACGTAGGCGGAAAAAGAAGAGCACAGGTCGCAAGCCTGCGGGTCGTGCGGATCCGTCCAAGACATCTT